>OY978215.1:44653900-46143900 GCA_963854785.1 Vaccinium vitis-idaea
CCACAATGTTTTTCAAAAAAATGTAGTCGAAAAACTGTTCCTCCTTTTTTGATAGTAACTTTTATTTTGAAATTTTTTTGTTCCCAAAATTCTTATTTGGAATTTTTTTTTTCAAAAATTACTTTTTCCCGATAATGTTTTTTTTTTTCAAACTGTCTTTTTATTGGAAATGTTTTTTTTTTTCAAAAATTGTTATTTGAAATTTTTTTTTTCTAAAGCTGTTTTCTTATACAAAAAACTTTTTATCGGAATGTTTTTTTCAAAAAATATTTTTTCTAAAATGTTTTTGAAAAGAAAGCATTTTTTTAATAATTTAATTTTTTTCTAGTTTGAAAATATGATGTACCAAGTTTTTGGCTACACAATTGATTATTTCATTGTGGACCTCTACATTGTTAATTTTAGTCACCTTCTACATATATTACCAAAAGGTAATGTGACAACTTTTAGTTATTCAATTTTGATTATTTCAACGGTGATACCCTTATATCGTGATGTAGATGTTATCTAGTAAAACATAAAAAGAGTTAAATGCCAAGAAATAAATAAGTATTTCATTTATTAGGTTTCTTTGTTTTTAACTTTCATCGCTTTCTTTTCAAAAACCCTCTCAATATATAGAGTTAGTGGAAATTACAACGGTAAAGATTATTCTGAAATTCTGACATGGCTCAAGTTTCCCGTCCCGACTCTACCCGATGTGAAAAACGTGGCAGGGATAGAGGACAGTAAACCTTGATTCCGCCCCGCCCCGTCCCTTTGCCATCCATCACCAAATAGTACCTTCATTCAGTTCCTTGTCGTGTAACAATTGAAAAAGGTCAGGGAAAACGTCATGGGAAGGGTAGGGCTTTGGTCGGCCGTAAGTGAAAGGCATCTTCGTGACGGCTGTGGAGAATATTGGAGGTGGAAAAAGCGAGGGAGGGTCCCGCCGTGCAATAATAGAAAGTGAGAACTCACGCCAAATTACACTCAAATCACAAGGATACCCGCCTTAGCTTTTTACACACACCTGTATCGGACTGAAAACAAACCGAGCCAAGTTGAATTTTATAGTGTTCGAGCTTGGCTCGTTTGGTATACAAACTGAAAACTCGAGCTGGAGCTCGGCTCGATTCATTTAGTATAAATTAATAAGTCGAATACAAACAGCTTGATTCGTTTGCAGTTTTACTAGTGTATAAGAGAGAGATGCGTGTGGGAACGAAATGCACAAAACAGCATTTTAGTTGGGGGGTCCAGCAAGTCAATCTCAAGGGTCGTTGGTGGTGTGCCGTGACCGTGGTGTTGACGAAGCCCTCTCTCTCTCTCTCTCTCTCTCTCTCTCTCTCTCTCTCTCTCTCTTTAATGTCTCCAGTGAGTCCACTCATCACTTTAATTTTAGTTGTTGCAGTCAAACCCATATCACACGCGTTCTACTTTATTTTGTTGAGAGATTTCAGATTTGGGGTGAACATATAAATGGCCCTTAAATAATGAGTCACTTTGGTTCCTAAAGTAACAATTTGATCAATTTCATCCTTGATATTTCTGATTTGGGTCAGTGTGGTTTTTACGAAATATAGAGCTACTTTTAAGTTTTACATAGATAAATAGTCTTCTTTAGGGTGGATATTATTACCGGGAAAGAAATTATAATATTGGGAATTTGTTGCAGTTGAATTTGAGCACCTAAACGGAGTTTTCGAAAAGTTATTCTTTTTTATCGGAAAGATTATTCAATAGATAAAAAACTTGACAAAGGGACATCAAGTTGATTTCTTTGCTGACTTTTGAGTTATTTTTAGCCTATAAAAAAATGAAGAAAAATTGGCAAGAAATCTCAGGAGGATGGTGAATAAGAAAAAGACTTACAACCACAATTAACCCTAAGTCGTAGGCCTGATACCCAAGATTCGAGACTTAAAGGTTTGCTCATGTTCGAAAAATTCAAGCTGCTATCAATCTTTTGTATCCAGTCCATACAAAGTGTTGTTCCATCTTTGTTTCGGCTCGCAAAAATGGGATTGGGCCATCAAAATTAGTCGATATACGCTTAAACAGACTTGGACACCTGAATTATCAAAACAAAGAAAGAGTCTTCCGAAGCTCACATTAGGGCTGCTCAAAAAAACCGGTGAACCGTGAATCCGGTCTGGACCGAACCGATCCGTACCTTTTGGATTTTAACCGTCGATTAATGGTCCGGACACAGATTCAAAAAATAAAAACCGTGACTTTTGGATCGGACACGGATTTTGATTTTGAAACCATGGATTAACCGATCCGGACCGTGAGATTTTTATTATATATAATTTTTTTAAATATACATACATATATAGTTATATAGTTATATAGATATTGTTAATTATATATAATTATATTCGCACCATAACTCCTACAATAGTATTCACACCATAATTCCTACAACAGTACAACCAAACCGTAAGTCTGCTAAATTAACAATATCTATATAACAATATTCGCACCATAACTCCTACAACAGTACAACCAAACCGCAAGTCTCCTAAATTAACAATATCTATATAACTATAATTATAAAAGTGATAAAATTATATATAATTATAGTTAACAATAGCTATATAACTATCTGCCTTACTGCCTTTGTTGTTTTTTATTGAGATTTCCAACTTTGAACTTTCTATTTAGTGCATTTGCTACTTGCTAGTGTCTTACTGCCTTTGTTTATCGTTTTTTCCAAATAAGTTGAAAATCCGCGGATTAATCCGGAACCGATCCGTGACTCGCGGTTCGGATTGGAACCGAACCGTGAGACTTTTGGATCGGACACGGATTGTATTTTCAAAAAACCGTGACTCGCGGATTAGGATTGGATTCATGCCAATCCGGACCGATCCGGACCGTGAGCACCCCTAGCTCACATGTTCAACAACCATTGGCAGCAAAAATATAGGATTGTTGATCTAGGTATTGTTAACAAACAAGATGACATAACTTTAAGGATTGAAAAAAGCTAGTATAAGCTTGAATAAAACTTTACCCGATTTTCATAGATAAAATACGTTATAGATTAAAAACTAAGAACAGTTTAAAAATTGCATTGAGATTCGAAAGGGGCCAACAATTTGGATGCATGGAGTAGTATTTTGTGGTGTATGTAAGAGAATAATTTATATAAGAGAATAATTTATCTATACGCTATAAACAAAATAACAAATATAAAAAAAAACACCCGAAAATATCATTTATATGTGGAATCACTATTTACATAAATTGGAGTAGGAACAACGTCGCGTTGACTCCCTAGTCATATAGAGGTTTAATTTAATGGACAAAATGCATATTAATTGCATAAACTATAGCCGCCAATCGCCTTGCCTTTCATTCAATTGTTATGCATACTTGGTCCAAATTGGCCCGGTTAATATGTCTTTAATGTCCTCAAATCTTGATTTTACCAGTTTTCCAAGATTTAGGCCCGAAAAGTGCTTGATATAACTGAGAAGAAAAATCAATGGAGGAATGATTTTTGTGCTTTATTTTTTTTTATAAACGTACTCTTAAATTTATTTTCTAGTATATTTAATTTGAGAATCATATTATGTGTCATTTTGAGCACTAGTATACTCTGAGACAGTTAGTCTTCTAAAAGAGACGTGAAATTATTTTCGCTCATAATTTTTCAATTTTTTTTTGGTCAAATAAAGAACTAACTGTGATCTACAATTTGGTGCAAAGAAATTTGAAAAATTATGTATACATATACTTTACTTTGTTCAAAACATCACACGTCGGCCCAATTTCCTATTTTGGAGTATATTTTTCATATTTTTAATAAATATTTTTTAAAAATTATAAAATTTTAAAAATAATTAAGAATTAAGAACAATTTTCATTTCGAAAACACTAAATTATAGTGAATGATACCATGGGATAATAATTTAATTTACTAAAATTGACCAATAAAACTCGGATGACTGGATTTAATTTTGAAAAAAATTACTGAACCAATTTTTTTTTCATAATTTGGCCCTCTCCGATTTCGATTCCTGACTTCGCCACTACATCGGACGGAGGGAGTATATATATATATATACAGTCCACTTCCAGTCAGGGAGCCCGGATTTTAAAAAAATTCGAACCTCCACTTTCCCGATCAAATTTCGACAATCCGAACCGTCCAATGTGTTTAAAAGGTGTTTTCAAGGGCCCCCGTGATAAATCATCAAAAAAAAAATTACCGGGAAGGGCTTGATCCGAGCCGTTTTTCACAAAACTATACCCGGTATTTTTTTTTTTATGATTTCTCACGGAGACCCTTGAAAACACCTTTTAAACACATTGGATGGTTCGGATCGTCGAAATTCGATCGGGATCAATGAGGTGTGGATTTTTTTTAAATCCGGGATCTTGGACTGGAAGTGTGGTGTATATATATATATACGAAATCTTTCCCATCAGGTATACCTAATAGGCTTCCCATCAGGGACTCCTATTTCCCGATCAAATTTTCACGATCCGAACCGTCCAATGTGTTTAAAAGGTGTTTTTAAGGGTCCCCGAGAGAAATTAGTGAAAAAAAATATCGGGAAGGGCTTGATCCGATTTCGATAAAAACTGTATATATGCATTTTTATTGAAAACTGATCGGATCAAGCCCTTCCCGGTATTTTTTTTCACTAATTTCTTGCGTGTACCCTTAAAAACACCTTTTAAACACAATGGACGGTTCGGATTGTGAAAATTTGATCGGGAAATAGGAGAATTGGAGGGCTCCCTCATGGGAAGCCCATCAAGGAGTCCTGATTGGAAGCTCATTGTATATATATATAGGGCCACTTAGCCAAAAATCCAAAACATTTGACATTTTTAAATGGGAGGACAAGGAACTTTTGCAATCGAACATAAAAACAAAAAATATTTGACATTTTTAAAGGGAAGGACAAGGAACTTTTTCAATCAAACATAAAGACAAAAAAAAAATTAGTGAGATGTCACTAATTTTTAAAAATTCTAATTTCGAACATAAAATTCAAAAAAATCTCCACCCCACTTCCGGCCGAACACCACCCACCTTTAGCCGACCACTTCCGGCGACCAAAAAATTAGTGAGATGTCACTAATTTTTAAAAATTCTAATTTCGAACATAAAATTCAAATAAATCACCATGCCACCTCCGGTCGACCACCACCCCACCTCTGGCCTACCACTTCCGGCGACCAAAAAAATTAGTGAGATGTCACTAATTTTTAAAAATTCTAATTTCGAACATAAAATTCAAAAAAATCACTACCCCACCTCCGGCCGACCACCACCCCACCTCTGGCCGACCACTTCCGGCGACCAAAAAAATTAGTGAGATGTCACTAATTTTTAAAAATTCTAATTTCGAACATAAAATTCAAAAAAATCACCACCCCACCTCCGGCCGACCACCACCCCACCTCTGGCCGACCACTTCCGGCGACCAAAAAAATTAGTGAGATGTTACTAATTTTTAAAAATTCTAATTTCGAACATAAAATTCAAAAAAATCACCACCCCACCTCCGGCCGACCACCACCCCACCACTGACCGACCACTTCCGGCGACCAAAAAAAATAGTAAGATGTAACTAATTTTTAAAAGTCCAAACCAATACTCTCTCTCTCCTCCCTCTCTCTCTCTCTCTCTCTCTCTCTCTCATACAATGGACTAGTGTCGGCACCATCACCACTAGATAGATCTGAACAAACACCGCACCAAAATCCAAAATTCAGAAAAACAACAATGGAATCAGACCAACGGCGAAAGCGAAAACGCCTCACCAGACCAATCATCTACTCCTCCTCCTCCGTAAGGCCTCTACTCCTCTGATTCTCTTTCATCTCCTTCCTTTACTTTCTGTCGAATTGCATTCACGTCATTAATCCCTCTTCGTTTAAGCCGATTCTAGTCGTTTCGACCTTCCCCTTACTCTCCTCCTCTCCAATCAACTCGTTTCGACACTACCACCGTGGTAGTAGTACAAAGAAGACGGTACCCAATTCATTGAGGATCGAGTCCTGTTTCCCGATCACGTCTTGTTACTCGTATCCAATTTGAACAAATGAGACGAATTCAAATGCGTTCATTTCTGCAGAAATGGCAGTGATTGTGATGAGATTTGGAAATTAGGGAGGAGTGTTTTGTCGGTTGATGAGTACGGCGAATTAAGCTAGAGGTTTCGGCGGAGGTGGTTACGATGGAGGTGGCGACGGTGGCCGCCGTGATGGAGGAGGTGGTGGTGGAGGGTATGGAAGTGGTGGTGGTTATGGAGTTAGCGGCAGCAGTTTCTTGCTTTGTGTTTTTGTTTTGGGCTTCCCATGTCAAATATTTTGGATGCATGTCTTTGCCACAAATATGATAAGTTCCGTGTCCTTCTGTTAAAAGAGAAAAAAAATATTGTAGTTATGCCTAATTTTCTCATATATATATACACGAAAAACTTCTAATCCACACCTCCCGGAAATAAGAAAAAAATGGATTTTTTTGTGTTGCAAATTATTTTTGGAAAATCCGATCCGTCCAATGTGTTCAGAAGGTGTTTTCAAGGGTCCACGCGGGAAATCTTCAAAAAAAAAAATACCCGGAAGGGCTTGATACAAGCAGTTTTCGCAAAAAATGTAAATATATATTTTTTGCGAAAACTGCTTGGATCAAGCCCTTCCCGGTATTTTTTTTTTGAAGATTTCCCGCGCCGACCCTTGAAAACACCTTCTGAACACATTGGACGGATCGGATCGTAAAAAAAATGTTTGGATCATGAGGTCCGGAGTATATATAAATATACTCCCTCCGCCGATATTTGACACAACAATAATCGGAGCTCCACACTTACAATCGGAATAGTTCAAGTTGTTTAAAATATGTTTTTAAGATTACCTGTAAAAAATCAACTCATTTGGATATCGGTAAAGGCTTGATCGGTTCATTCAAATATATCCTGTAAAATCTGACAGGAATCAACTAAATGAACTGATCAAGCCCTTACTGATATTCGAATGAGTTGATTTTTCACATGTAATCTTAAAAACATATTTTACATAAATTGAACGGCTCCGATCATTCGCGTGGGGTTCAAAAAAAAATTGTGTCAAATGTTGTGTTATTCGTTGTGTTAAAAAATCCACACCTCATAGATCCCGATCTAATTTCGACGATCTGAACCGTCCAATGTGTTTAAAAGGTATTTTTAAGGGTTCCCTCAAGAAATCAGCAAAAAAATACCGGAAAGGGCTTGATCCGAGCAATTTTTCATTTTTATGTAAAACTGCTCAGATCAAGCCTTTCCCGTTTTTTTTTTTTTGATTTTATGTGAGGACCCTTAAAACACCTTTTAAACACATTGGACGGTTTGGATCGGCGAAATTCGATCCGGAAAGTGGAGATCCGGATTTTTTAAAAATCCGGGAGCCCTGATTGGAAGTGGACTGTATATATATATATATGCGCACGCAAGTGCATATGTAAGGGTTCTCTAACTGAATGGTATGATCTTCCAGTAAATTACAACTAAATTAGTTGAAGCTCCATTGCCATTCATGGTTTGGTGCCCCAACTCCATAATGTTGAAACTGTTCCTCATCAATTATTGAGGTTCCATATTCTTGTTGGACAAGTGATGCCATATCCTACAAAAATAATATCTTCACCAAATTAAATAATATCTTCTTATGTATGAGTCATGACCGTGAGATGTCGTAAAGCTCTCATCTTCAACTTTTCCCCCGTCAAAATGTCCTTCCGATATAAAAATATCTCATTTTAAAAAAAAATCTAATCTGAGAAAATTATTGACTAGGTTTGAATATTATATAAAGTAGACCGATAATAAAACCCGAAGAAGTAAGGATGGAGTCAGGATTTCATTTCGGACTATCATCTCTACCTCCATCCGACAAAGATAGTTTATTGTAAAACAACGTGTTTAGATAAAAAATATCAGTTAGGTCTTTAATTTGGTATCCAAGAAATATAAGAAATTATGTATGGAGATATTTTATTTCTTTATTTGAAATTGGACTTTTTTGTTTGTAGTGGACTATTTTTATGGGCGGAAAGAGTAATTAGTATAAAAAAAACTACATGTACGTGTTCGAATTAATTATTATAATACCCAAAAAATACACATTTTTCAATATGTTAATCATTTTAATACTGAAAAAGACACATTTTGATCGACTAATTACTCATCAGCTTGCTTAATACCAGAAATAAAATACGCGTAAACAAAATAATACGAAAACAAAATAACACTATTTTGTAATACGAAAACAAAATAATTTTTCTTTTTTGAGGACCCAGGGATGGCACATGCCACCCGCCCCCCCTTTAGTAAACATTTTTTTAGATGGACCATAATCTGAAAATAAGGATTACTGGGGTCACGAGAACTCATCTTTTGTTAATGGCATGATCTTTGTAGTCAATCACTTTCTCTTTTTTAATTTCTTTGTGGCATTTAAAACCATATTTGAATTGGTCCATTATTTGTCCCTTTAGTAGATCTTTATAAGCAAGGTGGAGGTTTGGACAACTCCACTGACCTTTCTGAAATTATTATTAAATGATGTTTTATTCAGAAAATTACTATACTAACCCACTTAAATTATGATATTTCCTTTGGGCAAATTTTATTTTTACAAAATTTCCTACATTAATTATGATTGGACTAAATAAGATTTTTCTACACAAATTAAGGCCCAGCTTACATAGCCCAACCCAACCCACCAAACCTACCGTCAACCTCTCTTTCTTAGCTCTATTAGGCACAAATTTTCCATAACGTGTCCTAATCAAATAATTAATAAATCATTAATTACCCATCCCTCGGAACTTGTCTCCTATATAAATTTTTTGTTTAAAAACTTAATTGTCAATATGTTATTGTCTTGTGGCTTGCATCAAGCCACTGAAGAACATGAAAATATCTATACCCTGCTCCTATCCAATTATGCAATAATGGGAGAATTCTCCGATTCAAATCCAACAGTCAAGATATTCACGTCATTAAGAGGCCATGGGATTGAGCACACATAAACCTTTCTCTTTCTCTTTGCTTCTCCCTCGTCTTCTTACTCTAGACCGTTATATTTTCCAGTCATCGACTCCTTAAACTAGGCTCAATAGTAATTATTTTATGTCATCAAAAAACTTTGACAGTTTTCTTTTAGATTGAAAAAGTTGATTGGTTAGTCGATCCATTTAGGAAAAAAAAAACTAGTTATCTAGCCTCCATTTGATAGTCGAAAATATGAAACCAAGATTTGAATTGATGCCAATTTAGTTTGTTTGATGGTGATGCAATGGTGTTAAAAGGTCACGTCAACCATGTGAACAAAGGGGATGCAATTCGATGGGCAATTAGAGAGGGTGGACGGTTGCCAGTTGGGAAGAGAGGAGACTATGAGTTAGAGTAATTAATTCAGCAGTAAGATTTAATAGTTTTGCATTGTTTGGATGATTGTTTAGTTATTATGGGTTCGGTTAGGGGACACAAATCTCAAATGAACATCACTTTGTGTGAGATCCATTTTAGAGTCTCACACAAATTGATCAGGGCCGTTTAATTTGTTTAAAATAAGTTTTTATGAGTTTCCATAAAAAAATCAACTCATTGGTGAGAGCTTGATCAATATTTGTCCCTAAATTTGATTTATTATAAAGGGCATAATGCCATCATTTATTCATGTTATTTATTTTACACATTATTAAAACTGAAAACCTCAAATCAAAAGTTGAAAATTATATCATGAAAAATTGCGTGCTGAGTTTTTTTAAGGTTAAAAGGCAAGTTTTTGGTATAATAAGAGATGAATAAAGAAAAATAGTTTGCATCGAATATCGTGGGAGTCAGGAATTACATTAGATAGGTACTTTTTTTCCCTTGAAAAAGTACTCCCTCCATTTAGGAATGGCAATGGGAGGGGCGGGCGCATTTTTAGCAAACCCGCCCACCCCGCCAATTATGACATGGACCCAACTCGGACCCGAATCCGACTAGGTATTTTTTGGGTACCTCCGTTCCCGCCCTAATCGGGGGATGGGTTTACCCGCCCACCCCGCTTCGTAAGAAATTAAAAAAATAATTAATCTAAAAGCAAAATAAAAGTAAATATGTATAAATAAAGTGATATTTTAGTGTATTGGTTAAAATATCAAGGTAAGAATGAAAGTTTTTTTAATAGAATGATAATAAAATTAGGATAAAAATATAATTTCTTCAATATAATGATTATTAGATTAGGGTAAAATTTTAATTTTATATATAAATATATTTTGGGGCAGGTAACGGGGTGGGGTAATATCAACCCAACCTTGGCTATGTTTCTCTAATTACCCCCTGCACCCACCCCGGTACCTGAAAATTTGATTAAAAACAACCCAGCCCAATCGGAACGGGGCGGGGCGGGGCATTTTACCATCCCTGGCTCCATCCCTTAGTGTTGGTCTACTTCTCTTGTTTTTACAGTTCCAAAATTGATGTTCGCTTGTCAAAAAACCAAGGAACAAAATTTTCTAAATTTTCTTGTTTGCCCTTCTTATTTCAGCTAATGTCCTAATTTGTCTTTTACCAAATTCAAATCAAAGGGGCAAATTTGAAATGTTAAACATTGTAAAGTACAACGATTATGTCTTAAAAAAAGTTACTCCTATCTATTCTACTATCTAATATTTAAAGGGGCCCTTTTGGTGTGAATCATTTTTTTAGGTTGGCTCATATTTTTACTGTACGTAAATTGCCCTCTTAACTGTCACACAATTGCCTTTCCTACATGTGTTTTCCCCAAACCAACTACCTTTTTAACTGCCTAGGGGATAATAAAAGAGGAAACTGTCATTCACATGTCACGCCCTCGATTTTCGACATAAATAAATAAACATTATCAAATAGGAAATACGCTGCTTCATGCATTCCTCCTCAAAAGTCTCACCACTACATCCCAAATACATCCAAAAGGAAAAGTTTGTGATACGTACCCGTATCCCATATGAAAACATGTAGGAAAGTAGTTATAACATTACATTCTTCCAATGTCAAAAGAGAGGTAAACAAATAAAGTCACAAGTTTATCTCCCAAAATAATGTTCATGAGATAATAAAATAAGTAGTCGTGTATGCTTTCAGAAGGTCATGCACTTCACGCACTCCAACTCATGCTCCTTGGTTTGTACCTAAAAATGGAATGGTTGAGCTACATTAACCCACTAGGAAAATCTTCTACAATTTCTACATGCATATGAGATAACATGAGCATATAGATATCAAGAAGATAAGAAAGAACAACCACGGAAGTTTAATAAGATAGGCAAACGTATACTAGATCAAAGTGCTCTCACAAGTTAATGGTGTGTCCTGTAAATGTTCAAGTATTCCATTGGTACCCAATGTGTCCCACAAGTATCCGTGTATTTCACAAGTACCCACGTGTCTCACATGTTTCCATTTCCGTTCACTTACTCATACTCGTTTCATTCGTTGGATTAACATTCGAGTCCTTGAAAATTTATAATCCTCATTCCGAGTCTTTTAGGTCTCGTGGAACCCCTTATTTCGAGTCTTATGAGCCTCGTGGAACCTTTCTTAGCGACACACCGATTAGTGGTCCTAGTAACTTGCCTCATCACTTTATCATTTGATTTCTCGTTCTTTTCGATTTGCCAAGTGTCTGTTCAAATTGATTTCAATTTTGTCCGTGTGTCCATCGTACAATGCCACTATGTGTCAAACGAGTGTCCCACCGAAAAATAGCTTCTAGGTGTGAAAACCCTTGAAACCCGAGCTCCAAAGGCGTGAGGATGATGGATTAAGAGTGGATCTATGTGGATTTTGAGTGTGGGTGGTGAATTTGGGTATGGGTTAAAGGAAATCAAGAGAGGGGGAGGGGGCCGGCCAAACAAGGGGGATGGTGACTCTCTCTCTCTCTGCTTATATAGTGTCAAGTGTCAACACCACACACTCCTCCATTTGCCAATGTGTTACAATTAAGTCTCAAGCGAAACAAGTTCTCACATTAACCCACATTCTAACACTTAAAATGCAATTATATAAATTTTCCCACTTTAATTTCCAAAAATCTCCGAAGTTACGAGTCTTTAAACACCAGTTTCCCTCTCTCAAGTCACGTCCCTCTTAAAGTCGTTGCCGTACACCATTCTCTCTCTTTCTCTCTCCTTACACATGCATTCGTATGTGCCCAGATCTCTAGTAATCCTAAAGTGAGACTAAACATTAAGGGACGGAAGAAGTAACTTTCTAGAACTTGCATTGAACAGGAACAAAGTTGAGAGCAATATTGCGGTTAAGGCTTGTGGGGCAAGTACGTACGAGGTTTGTCTTCAATGAATTTTTTTTGCATTTGCTAGTTTTGCATTAATTTTTTGTGGATTATTGGTTCGTCTCGACAAGAGAAATCTAAACAGTAAAAAATTATTAACCAAATTAAAATTTTGTGAATAAAGATAAAAATAATTCGATAATCCACAAAAAAATTGGATTATTTCTATCTTTAGTGAACTTTTACTCTTTGTTACTCTCGTCGAGACAAATCAATAGTTCACAAAAAATCAACACACAACTAAAAAATGTAATTTTTTAAATAAAGACAAAAATAACCATTTAATTCATTTTTGCAAGCTAACCCAAAAACCCGAGAAAAATACTTCATCCAAACTCATTTGATATTGTAAACGTCAAAGGGGAACACACATTCATAAAAGTGAACAAAACCCCGCATGAAAGAGGAAAAGAAAAGGAATCGGAACATGTATTCCAACAGGATTTTTACTAAAATATTCTACAACACATGCAAGAATTAAAGTTGGAAAAAATAAACAAAAATAGATAATTACTTAAAAAAAAAATGGAAAGGCAAAATCAAAAGCCATAATGCCTTTTCTATCGACATAAAGGAATGGTGCCAAATATGCCATGGAATAATGCACCAACTCAGAATTGTTTTAGAAATGGAATCAAAATAATTAATCACTATTGAATGAATGGGAATAAAAGCTTTAAATAGGAACACAAAAGAAAAAGAAGGAAATACGATAATGAGAAATTTTTGGGTGTCGGGCAGATACAAGTGACAGTAGCGCACATCTTGAAAGAGTTTATTTAAAATAAACATAAGTAATTGATTACTCAGATGAACGGCTGTACTAGAGGGTTACGAGTACCACGTCAGATATCACATGGTATGTGTCCGGTACCAAATTTTTGTCTATGTTAAGACACCATGGATAAATTAAAACCAAGCGAAAATGAAAGGAAACTCCCCCCCCCAAAAAAAAAAAAAATGAAAATGAAAGGAGAAGGGCGGTTCCTTGCACTTAACGTTCTCTAGGTTTGGGTTCGGACTCGGGTTCGGAGTTAGGTTCGGACGAGACTTTGTGCGGATAAGAACGACCCACTCCTCTCTCTCTAGAAAGAAACCCTCTCTTGTTGGCCGCCGCCCTCAACTCTCTCTCTAGGACACATACACATACATTACTCTTCGAAAAGTCTCCCTCAAAATCAAAGCTCACAAGGAAGAGGAAAAAGAAAAACAGAGCACAAATACCACTCTTTGATTCTTCAAACTGGCGATCGACAATCAAGAAACCGCTGTCCGTGAAATCAAGCCCAAGAACAGGCGAATCATGGTACCGTCACTTACCCTTTTTCTCACATTTTCCCTCACTTTCTCTCTCATTTTCTCAGATTTTCTGTTCTGGGTTTGGGATTGTTCTTTCTAATTTTTCTGGGTTTGCTTGCATTTATCGGTTGTAGGGAGCTGGAGGGCCTGAAGAAGAAGACAATAGGTGGCCGCCGTGGTTGAAGCCACTGCTGCGTGAAAACTTCTTTGTCCAATGCAAATTGCACGCGGATTCACACAAGAGCGAATGCAATATGTATTGCTTGGATTGTATGGACGGCGCTCTATGTTCTCTCTGCCTCTCCTACCACAAGGACCACCGTGCCATTCAGGTCTAATACTCCTCCCTTCAATCGGTTACACAAATTCCCTCTTGCCTTTTTCCCACTTTTAGCATCTGGGTTTGTACTGTTTTGTCAAATGACAGCTTTTTTTTTCAATCCGTTTCTTTCCCTTTCTTGAAATGGAATCACCAAAAATGCCTTTTCCTCGTCCATCCATTTTAGCAATTGGATCTTTGAATTTGCTGTTGGCAGGGACGGATGTAGGATTCGAGTGTGGGTTGGGCTGCGCGAACACTATAACAAATATTTATTCGGCGGGCAAATCTATACAGTTGAAAAAATTTTGAAACTTGAAGGGCAGTCGCCCGGGGTAGCCCGTCCTTGCGTTCGTCCTGTACTGTTGACAATTTAACTCAATCACTTGCTCTCTTCTTTCTTAGCAAATCTGATTTTCCTCTTGGTTTGTTTAATCTTGCTTTGATTTTATTTTATTTTTGGATTGGTGAATCCATAGGCTTTGTTCTGTTTCGCATTGGTAATACAAATGCATTTCATTTGAATGTAGGTATGATTTTACATCGAAAACAGTTGATTGAATTTTGCTCTTTGTTTTGACAGATAAGGAGGTCATCATACCATGATGTGATTAGAGTTTCTGAGATTCAAAAGTATTTGGACATCACATCGGTTCAAACCTACGTTATCAACAGTGCAAAGGTCGTGTTCCTGAATGAAAGGCCACAGCCGAGGCCTGGCAAAGGTGTCACCAACACCTGCGAAGTATGTGAGCGTAGCCTGCTTGATTCCTTCCGTTTCTGCTCTCTGGGTTGCAAGGTACCTACCCACAATGTCTTCAATCTCCATTTTCCCCAATTTTCGGGGTCTTTTCGCAATTATTTTGATCCAATTCTTCATTAATACTGAATTGGGTTTGGCTATAGAACTCAACTTTGTGGATTTCGATCAAATGGGTATCTTTGGAATCCACATTTCATAAATCAAGAAGTTTAGAAATGTGTAATTTGACCACATATTGAATTGCAAAATGCAGTTTTGATTCTCTCTTATAGTCAAAATTTGGACCATTTCTCGATTTGTGAGTGTCATCGGGCCATGCTAAGCTTCTCTGTATCGTCCAATTTGATTATGAGCACTAGATTAACGAATTTCGTGCAAATGTGGGATAAATTGATGGGGTTTTTCGGTACTTGATAATTTGATAATTTCTGATGGGAAAAATTGATGGTTTTTTTAAAAAAAAATTATCTACAATTGCAGATTGATATTCTGAGTCAATGAATTGGGTATTTTTGTTCAGTGTTGATTTGGAGTGGTTATTAATCTTTGGTAATTTATTGATTGCAGATTGTTGGGACATCGAAGAATTTCCAGATAAAGAAGAAGCATTTTCCGGAGAAGAAACATTTGACGGCGTTTTCGGATTCTGAGGATTCGCACGGCAGTAGCAGCAGCAGCAGCCATGGCAGGCAAAGGAAGAGCGACAGTAACAAGGTCCAGAGCTTCTCTCCGTCAACGCCACCCCCAACTTCCGTTAATTACAGAGTGGCCAAGCGAAGAAAGGGAATTCCACATAGAGCCCCAATGGGAGGACTCATGATAGAGTACTAGTAAAGTCTACAACTTTCTACTTAATTACTCTCATACCCCCCATGTACACATTAGCTATCAAAATACTCCCCATCCACAAAAAAGGCTAGTGTTAAAAAAGAAACCCCCAGCTCTACCTCTTTCATGTATTGTATATAGATGCAGCCAATAGGATGTGATGAAAATAGAGTGGTGAAAAAGTGAGAATAAAAGTCAATGTGAAATAACTTAAGGGTAAGAATGGAATGTGAAATAAAGTTTACCTACATAAGTTTTGTCTCTTAGTCGTTTCGGTTGAAAATTTGAAATGTAAATACTGTTTTGTGGTAGTGTATGTAAATGTGAAATGTAAAATCTTTGGGAAAAGGAGGGTGTGTTATTTCTTGGTTCGCCAAATGAAAGTTCGGGTATGGTATTTCATCACACATTCGGGAGTATTGTCTCATACCATACCTCTATCGGGAGGTAATTTCACCGTTCTTGTGTGTGATCGAAGTTAAGGTCCTATCAAGCATGCATGGTGTTACGACTTACGAGTATGTTTGGTCCCCATAGAAGCTATCCCTGAACTTGGACATAGTACTCATTAGCTCTCATAATACTCCCCCCATCCACACAAAAACAAGTGTTAAAATGAAGTCCCAGCTCTACCTCTTTCCTGTATTTTGTACATAGATGCAGCTAAGAGAATAAGACAATGTGAAATAACTGAAGGGTGAGGATGAAATGGGAGATAATGTCAGCTGGAGAATTATAGGGTGCTTTTAGTAATGTTGGTTATATGTAAGTTTTGTCCCTTGTTTGTATAGTTTTGTCCCTTGTATCGGTAGAAATGTAAACACTGTTTTTGATGGTGATGTAAATGTAAATCTTTGGGAGAACGAGGGTGTCTGATTATGTGGTATCTCATAACACATCCCTCGCTATTTGTATGTGATCTCACTGCATGTATGTCGGGATCGAAGTTAAGGACTTGAATTTGAGCATTGTCTATCAAGTTCAAGTTTTAAACCACAAAACCAATCGCGTTGGCTTAAAAGAAATGTAGGTTGTCTTTGCATTCGTGAGTTTTCGATTTGATAAAATCTGCTACAATCAACATTTACTAAAATTAACTATTGAAATTTTGTGAAGATACGACTGATTGGTTAAGCTAGTAGAGTTTAAGGTAATTTCGGAACACCCTGTTAAAAATTCCTGGAGCCGCCACTGCGGGGACCCACTTTTGGGTCTCACATACGAACAATCCGAGCCGTTCAATCTTCTTAGAATAATTTTCCGAGGGGCCCTGCGAGAAATCAACTCCATCGGACGTGTGACGGTGGGTTTTTGGATCAACCATTTACACACGTCCAATGGAGCTGATTTCTCACGATACCCCTCGACAAATTATTCTAAGGTGATTAAACGGCTCGAATCATTCGTGTGAGACCCAAAAGTGAGTCTCCGAGACCCATCTGTACATGGTATGTACACTTGCATATGTACCAGTTGATTTACAAGTACGTGGACAGTGAGAGTGTAAAAAAGTGTAGTTCTACTGTGCCATTTGTGTTCAAAATCTAGTGGTGAAGGAATTTTCTATTCGTGGAAATTTCTGGCGGGGTGCGTGCAACTTGGGTTGGGGGTAGTGGTGGGTGGGGACCACAGCGGCCGGCATCGTGGAATACGTTAAAAACGTTGTAGATATCAAGTTAGGACGTGTAGGGCCGTGATTGGGTGGTGGAAAGCAAAGGTGTCTGATTCTTGGAATCAGCAATTAGATCAGCCCGTCCCCTCGGAAATTAATTATGAAGAGGTTGGCGATTTCTTGGTGGAGGTTTTATCTGGTACGTGTGATGACTCTGTTATTAGTGGTGGGTGATTTTTTTTTTGTTTGAACGGTGGTGATTGTTTACTGGGGTGGTTTCTTGACTTCTTTTTTTCTTTCATTTTCTCTCTCAAAGATTCTGGAACTTTGACTTTGACGTTCTTGTTGCATAGTACTCCATATGTGTACATGTCGCATTTGTGTTGATGGGTTGACTCTGATGGAGACCATTGATTTTGGGGCAAATACCAAGTAACCAGAATTTATATCTAATAAGTTAACCAGAAATTGAAATTAGTGAATTTGAGCCATTAATTTCAAATTCTAAGTAACTTTTTTGACTAAAATTTTTGGACATGTAGCACTACTGTTGACCTGGGACTCACAAGAATAGGATATCCTGTAATGCGGCATCCTAGCCATTAATTAATCGCGCAATCTACGTCTCAAATTTCATCTTAGTACTTTCATGATCCGAGCCGTTCATTGCCGAGATCAACGGTTCCCGTGCCACACTACAGGATCCCCGAATCCGCGTACTCTTCCATATAAGAGTTTAATTCTTTCATGGAAGAGTTTTTTTTTTTAATCCAAACCGTTGATTCCAGAAATAGACGGTGTAAATGTATTCGTGCACGAATGTACACTTGTTCTCCAATAGATTTTAGGTACATTTTATGAAAATCTCATAAAATAAATATTTTATGGAGGGGTGATAAAATGGAGTTGTTTTCCCTACTGATAAAATGTAATGGTTTTCCTATAGATTTTAGGAGGATTTTATGAAAATCTCATAAAATCACTTTTACATTTTATGTGTTGAGATTGGAGTGTCATAAAATGTGAGATTTTATAAAACAAAAATCTGTTGAAGAACTAAGCCTACTAAGTTCTATTTTCCCTTGGCAACTCGCTTAGCATTTGAAGCGAAAACTTAAATAGATGGAAGTCATTAGTCAGGACGTTTAATGCACCCTTAATAAAGCGTGATAATGGGGATAACCAAGCAAATGTCACATATTGGTAATTTATATCGAGCCTCCAAAGGTCAACAACGATAAAGGTTGTGTGATGGCTGAGATTCCACAAGTTAGGAAGGGATCAAATCCGAAAAAGGTTGTACTCTAATTTTGTTACCTAAACACCAAAAAGTCCGAATGTTATCGAAAAACAGTGGCAAAAATTTAAAGATTGAATTCCTCCTTTATTCGTGGAACATACAGCAGCTTATCCAATGTAAAACGATAAAGATATGGGTACAATGAGCCCAAGGTACCGAAATTGTACTAATCGGCTTGCGGGGTTCACTTTTGAGTTTTACCTGAATGATCCAAATCATTCAATAATTTTTAAAAAAATTCCGAGTGCCTCTGCAAAAGATCAGCTTAATTAAACATGCGTAAATGCTTCATCCAAACTTCAAGTTTTTCATTCAGACCTTATAATCTTGAATTCTGATCATTCGTGTGGAGTCAAAAAATGACCCCCCCAAACCGATTAGTAAAATTTCGGTACTTTGGGCTTCGGTATCCGTACCAGCGTTCCAAATAAAACATGAAACACCATTTCCATATGTTCATAATGGTCATGACTCGTGCATTGAACCAAATCAAACAAATATGTGGACAAATTTACCTCCAATTGGCTGGAGAACCTTTCCATTTGTCTGACTGTACCAACTATAGGGTTAGGTAAATAATTTATACACTCTACTTTCTTATGAATGCACTCCAAATTTTTTTTGCCTATAGTACTTGTATTGTGTGTAATTTTAAAAAATAAAAGACAAAATTTGAGGTCAATTATAAAAAAGAAATTAGTGGGGTGCAAAAATCGTAACCCTTCACTTTTGTTTTCCAGAACCCCCTCTTCTCTCACAGTACAATCCCCAATAAGGTTTCTCTCTCTCATTTCTCTAACTATCCCTTTTTGTAAAAATAAAACCTCATTCAAAACCTAAATCAAACAAATCAAGGTTACCATGAGCATTTCTTGGTTGGAATGAAGCCAAATAAGAATAATCCTTTTTGGGTGGTCATCTTAATTTGGAGGCAAATTGCCACCCATGGATTTGAGGATCCGGGGTTCTTGGAGGGTGCATACGAGACGTTAATCTCGGCAATCAATAGCTTAGGTTTCATCTTGACAATGGACGGCTCAAATTTGCAAAAGTTTTGAGATGAAATTAGGACTATTAAAAACACATACAACAACTCGGATACCGCCCTACAGGTTACATGAGGCGCCCTGCAGGTTCCAGCCGTTTCGTGGATTTAAGGACAAATTATTGTCCTTTTACACAAAAAGGGAAATTGATTAGACATTTGGCCGGACTGAATTTCGAGATAATTTCATGGGTTTGTAATGGAAAGAGCCGAAGCAACATAGCACTCCAAATTCATATGAATCACATGGCTTGTTGTAAGGGATTATTACCTCTAGGTCTAGAAATGAGATGTCTAATTACCATTAAGGTAGGTCCTTTTTTTTAATTACCACTAAGGTAAGTTACTCTTTTTTAGAGTTTAGGTTTAGGGTGCACTTTCCTATTATAGGGTTTTAGTGGTTTAGGCACTTTCATAGAGTACCCTAGAATTTTAGGCACTTTCATAGGGTACCCTAGTCGTAGGGTACCCTAGTCATAGGGGTACCCTAAAGTTTAGGTTTAGGGTGCACTTTCCTATTATAGAGTTTTAGTGGTTTAGGCACTTTCATAGAGTACCCTAAGATTTTAGGCATTTTCATTGGGTATCCTAGTCATAGGGGTACCCTAGAGTTTAGGTTTATGGTGCACTTTCCTATTATAGGATTTTAGTGGTTTAGACACTTTCAAAGAGTACCCTGGGATTTTAGGCACTTTCATAGGGTACCCTAGTCATAAGGGTACCTATGGTACCCGAGTCGTAGGGTACCCTAGAGTTTAGGTTTATGGTGAACTTTCCTATTATAGGGTTTTAGTGATTTAGACACTTTCATATGGTACCCTAGTCATAGGGTACCCTAGGGTTTAGGTTTAGGGTGTACTTTTCTATTATAGGGTTTAGTGGTTTAGGCACTTTCATAGGGTACCCTATGATTTATGCATTTTTATACGGGTTGGGGAGTTGAAGAGAGAGAGGGCTTGAGCTGATGGTAATAATGGGATCCAAGGATGACCTGAAGGTAAATGTCCCTTATTGTAATTGTACATGGCCAACCCAAATGTCTCGCATTTTTTAGGTAGTGTCTTTTGGGTTTCATGATCATCGGTTTGTTTCATGAAAATTTCTTGGATTCTACGGTTATTCATAACGTTCTTTCACATTAATTATTTGAGTTTTATGTATGTATAGGTTGTTAGAAAACATGTATACAGTACTTTTTGTGCAATAGTGATAAGTAAGATTGAATAATAATTGGCAAAATCATAAATAGTTAGAAACTGCAAATTGTACGAAAGATGTCAAGGCCAGCTTGGACGATATCAGTGGTATGGTAGTGTCACTTGGGGACCAGTGAGGGATTTCTGTGTTTTCCACTTCTTCATCTTCTTCTTCTTCTACTTCCTCTTCTTTTTTTTTTCTTTTTTTTCTTTTTATTTTTTTTATCATTTCTAGAAATGTATATTAGGGGTGTATTAGTATATCACCATTTTTATAGAAAAAATTATTGAGTGCGTTTAGCCGCGACCACATGGTGTCATAACGTTATTCTCCTGCACATATTTATGTGGGACTCAAGACTAAATATATTAATTTCACCTAAATATATGATGATGAAAACCGATAAAAAAGAAAGAGAGTTGGAGAAAAATGTTAGGGCACCATGTGGTGATGCCTTAGGACCACTAAATGTTAGAGCGAGACTCCTTTTACATTCTCCCTTATTTCTCTTTCACTTCTTAAATCTATCAATAACTCCTTTCTTCTTTGTGCTGAAAATAACATGATAGTTATGCGCGCACTATTCAAATATGAATATATCTTGAAGAAAAAGTTCAAATGAAAATCAAGGTATGTTATATTCCAAATTACTTCGCGTATGCATGCTGG
This sequence comes from Vaccinium vitis-idaea, assembly GCA_963854785.1. Classification (NCBI taxonomy): domain Eukaryota; kingdom Viridiplantae; phylum Streptophyta; class Magnoliopsida; order Ericales; family Ericaceae; genus Vaccinium; species Vaccinium vitis-idaea. Next base: position 44,675,254 of record OY978215.1, read on the forward strand.
CGTACGCAACATGCACAGACGATGATCTTGACTGTCCAAAAGCATTTTCAACGATGGTGTGCTATTGACCAATCTGTCGTGGCATCATTCGTGGCGCTGACTTAGCTCCGTTGTGGACTGACTTGGCGCGTGGCCCTCACGTGCACGTGAGACCACGCCCCATCAACCTCCAGGGGCGCGTGCGGCTCACCGCCATGAGTAGATCTGACGCTTCGTCACACACCACCTTTGACCGGAGCGTGAGCTTGTTTTCGGCAACTTCTGGTGACGTTGTTGGTACCTCTGTTATCGTCTCAATGAGATGAACAAAGCCCCATTCTCAAAATTCGTATCCGATCACTTTTGAACCGAGCCCAAACCAATCCTCCACTCACCTCCACCCGCCGTTGTTCAGACCACTTGCATGACCTACTATGGTGACGAAACTCGCCCACGAGCACACCGTTGGACTCGTTTTGTTGAGACAAACAAAATCCTGTGAGCAAATTAAACCTGTTCTGAGCAGCTTTGGTTTTTTTTTTTTTTAGATCTTGAACCGGTGCTTCAAACACAAATTCGATGACCCTCGCTCTAGCCCCACTCTGATACCACTTGTTGGGATCGTCCGGGGTCACACATGCAGTCAACACACCAAAGAAATCAAGGAAAAACTCCCCCTAATCGTATATGTACATGGGCTGAAAAAACCTCTCTAGAGCACCTACCGGCTCTCCGGGTACCACAAACCGGTACCCTGGCGCTTAGACCTCACCCCTCCGCTCACACCATGCTTCAATAGAGTATCTGAAGCATGGCTCCTTCCTGAAGGAGGAAGCTCTCTCTCTCTCTCTCTCTCAATATTAAAAAAATAAATACAAGGAGAGATCGAGTGTGGTTGGAGCATGGGGAGGCCCTTAGGAATAATCCCCATTTCGCACAGCTCTCCCTCACATGGGAGAATCCCAACACCAATAATTGTTGTATTAAAAGTTTCTCCTATTTCAGAGGGGGATGTCCTTTGGCATTAGCCACTTATCAGCTACTTATTAGTTCACTTTTGCGGATTCTCTTTGCTTTTGAAGAAATTATTGGTTTGGAGGGCTGTCCTCCGGTTGTAATTGTTTTTTCTATCCAAGGGGGATGTCCTTAGTAATTGGAATATTAGGTTGCTAATTCAAAGGCTGAGTTCAAGGTGTAAGCTTCAAAGTTCAAGAGGGTGTCCATTGAGGAACAAATCAAGTTCACTGTAGGGGCTATCACAAGCCCTTCTTCCAAGGTTAAAGTACAAGTTTCAACGGATCAACACAATTATCCAGCATCAGAATCCTTTTGTCATCTGTTTTTATACCAAATGAAAGCTCCTTAGATTACATTCAAGTTTCAACTAGTATTTGGAGCATGGTTTTTGGATTTGGAAAAATGGAAGTACACGTATATGTAGCTTTTTTCTTTTCCTGGGATGATCAAACTTTTCATCCCTCTCAATTTATGATTGTTAATTTTTAGAAGGATCTGGTTGCTGCTGCTGATGGTGGTAGTAATACTAGGATAGCACTAAAGACTTGAAGAGAAGGTGGAATGGGGGTGTGGATTTCACTCTCTATCTTCCTACTCTGTGATATCCCCATTTACAACTTTCTCGTGATGCTATCAATGCCCATACCCTCTTTTTCCCCACCCCAAAAATGTGACCCAAAACACACTATAATGTATAATATTTTATCTGTCCTCCTTTGTTGGTCCACTTTTGAAATTCGTATCGTTGCTTATGATTAATTTTCTTGGTTTTGTGAATTTTGTATATTTAAATTAATTGAGATCTATCAAATAAGATCGATATTATATATATATTTTTACATTTATATTGAAATATATAAATAGTAATAAAAATGACAGATTTAAAAAATGTTCCAACAAAGACGGATGGAAAGAGTAGTAATAGGATGAATTCATGAAGATATGTATTCATAATGGAATATCCACCCTCCACTTGTTAAATGAGTCAAAAGAATGTGGGACCCTAAATCCCATTAGATAACGTTGATTGGTTTTGTTCTAGTTTCAGGTCACCAACATTACCTACTTAGGTAGATCAAATGGGTTTGCATCAATGTTGTCCCATGGGGTTCTTCTAGAGTTCCTTAATCCCCCATTATTGTTTTCATGACACAGAGTTTTCCCCAATGAGGCACCATTGGTTAATGATTTTCAATAATGCTACATGGAAAAAAATTTGTTCACCCTCACCAAAAGAGGGTGAACAAAACCTTCATCCAAATTAGTTGAAATGGTGTGGGTCCACCAAAAATAGTGTAGATCCCACCACAAAGTAATGTTATGCTTACCAAAAAGTGTATTGATTCCGTGGACTCCACACTATTTCAACCAATCAGGGTGAGGATTTTGTTCACCCTCTTTTGGTGAGGGTGAACAAATTTTTTCTCCTTTTACATGGGTGGGCCTCGCCACTTCACTCACCAAAAAAAAAAATTGTAAAAATAAAAAAACAATGGATCTTACCCATCGATCTCTCTAATTAACAAGAAAAGATAATAATAAAAAGAATTTTCGAACCCATGAGTTCGAAATTGAATTATGAAAAAACCGAAACCATCACAAACGGATTTCAAACAGAATATTCAAATATTTTAATTTTCTATTTTTTTTGTGAGTGAATTGGCAGGGCCCACCAACTACGTGGCATGCCACGTTGAACCGTGTAACTGGGGTGTAGTTGAAACTGGAAAGAGTGTACCTGTGGCATTGTTGATTTTCTTATGTGTTACCATGCGTACCAATGCTTGCTGCCCGGTTTGATCTTTTCAAACACTCACACTGCCTTATTTTAAAGTTGATTTTATGAGTTTGTTGTCAATAAGCTCGCCTCATAATTCGGGAAGGGGGCAGTGCAGCAGGTTGCGGATCTGCTGTTCCGAAAACTCTGTCCCAACTTCGTGTCCTGTCCATTTGAGGCGTTCATCCGAACAATCGACGGCTCAGATTCGCATATGAACATGTTTGGGTTCAAATTTATTTGTGGTGAGATGGAATCCCAACAGTGATATGTATTAAGTCTGGGATGAGTGAAAAATATTGATCGAATAGCTGGAAAGCAAATAAGCTTAGTATATATATAAATTGCGTAACCTCCTCTCTCTAGCATCAAAGCGTGGTTCTTCAAGAACATACTGTAGAGGTCATTCGTTCTCAGCAAGCAGACATTGGAATTCAGTTCCCAAGATAGATCGATGTGCGCATAAACTAGTCCGAACATTTGAGTTATAAAAAAATAGAGGTCATTTTTTGTTGAAGTGATGGTGGCACAATGGTCAAAGAACATTTGAGTTATAAAAAAATAGAGGTCATTTTTTTTGTTGAAGTGATGGTGGCACAATGGTCAAATTGTTCGAAATCATTTCTTCCTTTTTATGACTTTGTCCGGACCCATGCAGTTCATGTAGGACAAGATTTTAGGAGTTCTGAGATATGGAAATTTATTTTCTTAATAATTAATTTTAGCAAATACTGTATTAAGTTATGCCACTCGTTTTGGCAACTTTCTATTTAGGAATAGTTTTAGGAGATTTTATTTTGTACTACCGGTTTTGCACGTTTCTTATTTTCCTAATTTCTTTAGAGATCTTATTTCCTTTTTTCTTATAGGCTTGGTTTCCAAGTAGTAATTGTTTTGCTTGGTCTCTATTCTAAGTAATTTCCATATTATTAGGATTCCTACTAGTATAAATAGGAGTTGTAATCTCTATCATTTCAACAAACAAACTTTGAGAACTCTATATTTCTCTTGTGAATTTAAGAACATCTCGTAGATTCGAAAACCTATCTCGTTTGAACTGGTACGCTAACTAGTCTTTTATGAATTCCACTGCGTCAAGTGGTATCAGAGCAGGATTGGCCTGGTTCGATGGCATTCGTTGGAGGAGGAAGCACAAACCCTATTGATGATGGTTGTAGGGATGGATTCAATAGGATTCGCGCTAAGGGATTTTCCCAAAGGCCAACCAATTAATCCCAAAGTTAATGGGAATCGCATTACGGGATTTGTTCACAACCAACCTGTTAACCAAAGTGTTTTCACACAAAATGCTTACTATCAACTCGATAGTGAGAATGAATGTGGTGACATGAATTACGAATATTATTATGGATATTAGACGGTGAAGCGGCATTCAAAGTTTGAGGGGTTTTATCGTACAGATGACGACCTTTCAAATTTTCAAGAATCACCAATAATTCTCAGTTTTAATGCGTATTGTCATCCTGAGAATTTTATTTATTGGTTTCGTAAAGTAGACAAATTCTTTGCATTCTACACGGACATTCCAAAAGAGAACGAGGTCAAATATGTGGCACGTAAATTACATGGCCATGCTTCCAGATGGTGGGAACAATTGCAGGCCAACCAAAGACGAGAATTTAAACAACCTATCAGGATATGGCACAAGACGAGACAATTAATGAGCATTGAATTTCTTTAGACAAATCATGGACAGATGTTGTATCAAGAGTATCGAAGAAGCTTGAGTCAAAATATTCCTTCCAAGGTACTTTTGATTTCCAATATTTTTCACATGAAGATACAAGTTATTTGAGGAATGTACCAAAAGATTTATTGATTTATGCCGACCAATTTTTCAAAGTCAACAAACCAATCCATATTTTTCAAGTTAAGGTATTTCAATTCTTGACAATAAGAATCGATATGAGATTGGAAACAAGGAGATCGGATTGAACGTGATGTCGAAGAACAAGATGATAAAGAAAAAATTTTGAATTCCCAATCTTGAAAAAGACTGTCAGATCCTGATGAAAGTATACTTTTAAAGAGACAGTTGCATGGGAGGATAAAGATATTGCAAAAACTGACCTAACATTAGAATCAAAGGAAGAAGAAAGTCATGAATTGGACCTATAGTTTCTAAACCGATAATGTCACCACCAACGTCGAGCTTTGTGATCCATTTGGAGGTGTGACTTGTCCTACTGATGAAGTTAGTATGACATCATTCATTACCAATTCTGTGTTGGATCTAAGTCAAGAGCGCATGCAACTTCAGCATAAGGTGCAAAGCGTTGATTTTGTTGCCATACATTCTCAAAGTGAGACTATGTTAAATCAATTGAAGTATGCAGAGAAGAGGTCATCGCATGTACACTTTTTGTTATGCAATCTTTCAAAGAGGAGCAAGAAGTTGAAGCATTCCAAGTATCTGTTTCTTTGGAATGGAAGATGGCATATTTCTAACAAGAACTCGAGGGCAATTGAAGAAAAGGAGATTGTTGTAAGACAAGACTTTACGAGTTCTGAGAAATGGAAACTTTATTTTCTTAATAATTAATTTTAGCAAATATTAATTTATGCTACTTGTTTTGGCAACTTTTTTTATTTTGGAATAGTTTTAGGAGATCTTATTTTGTGCAACCTGTTTTGCACGTTTCTTATTTTCCTAATATCCTTATAGATCTTATTTCTTTTTTTTTTTGCTTTTAGGCTTAGTTTCCAAGTAATTGTTTTGCTTGGTTTTCATTTTAAGTAATTTCCGTATAATTAGGATTCCTACTAGTATAAGTAAGGGTTGTAATCTCTATCATTTTATATCTTTTAATTGATAAACAAACTCCGAGAATTTTCTCTCTTTCTCTTGTGGATTCAAGAACATCTAGTGGATTCAAGAACCTATCTCGTTTGGACTACTATGCTGACTAGTCCCTTGTGAATTCCGTTGTATCAGCAGCACTGTCATAGATGTGTGACACCACACGAACATAACATTGACACTCCGACGCCCTCATTTAAAAGAGGAAATAGAATAAAGAAAAACTAAATTTGAATCTTGGAGAACAAGAAAAAAAAAAAAAATAGGAGTAAAAAGAAAACCTAATATTCTAGGCAATTTATGTTAAACAGAAAAATTCTTAAATTTGCAAGATTCAATAATAAATTAATTAAAATTAAAATTAAAAAAACTAAAATATTATTTTTTAAATAATATTAATACTTATCCATTCTGCATTTGTTTCCTCCGCCCGGGGAAAGAATTTAAACTCTTGAAAGACAGCGTGGGTTTACCAACCCATTAGCCACACTTGGTACGCAAATGATGAGGTGATAAGCTATGGTGGAGCCCAATTTCTTGAGAAGAGCCCAGCACAAGGGGATAAGATTGGACCCCCAACATGCTGGGCAATCCCCATCCGTTTTAAGGCCCCCCACTTCTCAGGTTTGGATCACATTGCTTTCACCATGGAAGTAACAATAATGTACAAGTTATGGAATGAGGGACCCCAGCCAGTTGATCATCAAATTTAGTTTTGTTTGTACTGGAATCTGATTCAAGATAATCCAAACTGACTTTTTCGTCAAATGGATGGCTCAATTTTAATCTTTAAGCTCCAAAAAAATCGGTGATATCGTTTTAGGTATATATCGAGAAAAAAGCATCTAATTTCATTCGTGATGTGACTTATAACGGATTAACTTAACTCCATATATTGTGTATCTCAAAGCTCTGTAGAGCAACTCCAATGGAAGCCTTCAAATCTCATGTGGCGAAGCAACGATCACTTTTAAAGCATTTAGTAGTTGCCATTTGAAAGGCCAAATTCCAAGCAGTGATGGATCCAGGAAATTGCTATAGAGGGATCACCCTTTCAGAACCGGCACCGCGTTTGAAGGCCCTAAGCGTACCCGCATCAATTTTTTTTATTATTCAATTCGAAATTGAGTGTATATGTGTGTTTACACACACACATAACATATATATTTATTGTTATTGTTAGTGTTAGTGTAAGTTAATTTTGATCTTGTAGAAAAACAAAAATAAATGTAAAATATTAAACAAAATAAGAAATTTTAAGTAAAACTAATAGTTATAAGAATTGATTTGTGCTTAACAAATCCGCCGCTGATTCTTTGACTTGGGGCTCTATTTTGGAGCTGTATTTTCAGGGGGTCATGTGACCCTATGTGCCTACCCTAAATTCGTGCCCGATTCCAAGTGCATTTGGTAGGGGCTCTTCATTCCTTCTAATTTTGAAAACAATGTAAAGTTGCAAAATCTTCAAAATAGAAACAAAAGGTTGGAAACTCCAACTTAAAGCTAAGGTTGGGGAGAGAGAGTGGATGTCAAATTTAGAGATGTCTATTTATCACATAATCTTGGAAAAAATTGGCACCTCCATTTTTTAGCCAGAGTTGGAGATAGGGGCGGCTGGAGGGGTGCAAGCAGGGTCTCAGGCCCATGCACACCTTCGAATTATCTCACTAATATAATATATTTTCAGGTTAATTTGAAAAAGTTCTATAGGATTGACCTCTGCAAGTCTCTTGAGTAAAAAAAAAAAAAGTTGGTAAAGGTTCTCTATAAGTGTGAAAAAACCCTTAAAATTTCAAGTTATCTAGTGGCGGCTGTACAGCCACCCTTCCAAGGTCAAATGAACACCCTTTTTTTTTTTTTGCTAAGAACACATGTATAAATTATGAGCTAACGTTTCATTGAATATAACCCCAATCACGACACCCAATTCTATTGTCGATGGTCTAAATATTAATTTTGAATTCACGACAATAACTATTTTTTTTTGGTTGGTCCAGTTCGTCTTTCATTGCAAAGCCCCGTTAACTTGAATAATATTCCTTTGAATTTAAAACTACGATAGAAAATCTCAACATGTCATCCTAAAGAAAAACATAGGAGTATTTTTTAAAAAGTTGGCACCAACATACTTTCTACAATTTCTTTCAAAAGGGTTTTAGTAGATTAATAAGCCGGTTAAATGTTGACACAAAATATGAGAATTCGTCCCGGACAACTGTAAAAATTTACTCCCTCCATTCTCGAAAAACTGTTTATTGCACAATATAACAACTTTCGAAAAAAATTAAAATTTTGTTACTAATATATTAAGTTCTCATTTAGGCTCGTAGTTAATATTTCAGATAGAGTTTATATTTTTTGACCGCACTATTTATACTAATAGTATATGAGATTTTATAAATATATTATTGGTTAATAGATGATCAACTAGTAGAGTTGAGGTATTTCTGAACACCCTTTCATAAATTCCTGGAGCTGCCACTGAAGTTATCGACCGTTTTTCGGTCATGGTTATAAAACTAAATACAATTATGTATTCTCGTCATATTCTTAGAACCAATAACTAGCAATATTTGTATTATAGACTACACTTTTTTGTTATTAATGTAAAAATACATTTATTCGAGTTCCTGGTCACTGTAAATCTTTGCGTCCACCATTGGTTGGAAATGCTTCGAATTTTTTTTTCCTTTTCCTTTTCCTTTCCATACGTATGGTAGTACGTGGTATTTCTTGAGCCACAAATATTTCGAATTTGATCAACTTCTAGGGGTTTCTTTGATCCTTCATTTTCAAAATTCCGTTTCTTCACTAACATCTTGAAGGGTCTGAGTCACGATCACATCTGTTTTTCTTGTTTATTTTTTGCTTAAATGGTCGCACGGTCACAACTAGAGGCAAGTACGTTGATGTTGAGACATGCGTCGGTATGAATATGGTGGAATCAGTTGAGATATTGATAAGACAAAATTTCAAACTAGTTGCATTGGAGTTCTTTCACTATCTGATGATGTAAAATCATTTGTTAGTTTTATTGGGGTCTTTGACAAGACCATTGGGTATGGAATGGACTTTGATGTCCTCTCAGGGCCTGCCAACCCCCAAAACTATGTCGTTTTGGAGATTTTAACGTCAAAAGTCTCGTACCTAGTTCCATTTGGCACTTATTTAATTTCTTGATTTTTCTGGGCCTAGAAAAATTATTCAAGCCACTCATTATTCTCAAAATGTTTTTCCATTGGTTCCTGCAAAAAATAAGCTTGATTCCATATCGGCAAATGCTTTTTCAGAATTCATAGGAAGCCCTACAAATTTTGAAAATGTCCTTAACGACATCGGATTGAGCTAATTTTTTGTATGACCTCATAAAAAACATTTGAAGATTAATGAGTGGTTTGAATCATCTTCGTGGGATCTGAAGTGCACCCAAAAAAACCAATAAATCAAATACATGTCAAACAGAGCTTTAACAACACACTTAAGAACCCCTTAAATCTCCAAAAACGATACTGTATAATTTTATTAGTTGGCAGGCCCTGCCATTTTATGGGAACAACGGAGTCCCCGGTTCCTAGGGTATAGTGACCAACTGACCATTATCCTCCAGTCTGAACATTTTATTTTAATGGGCTTTGGCCCAACAAAAGAAGAAACTTCTTTCTCCTAGCATTTTCGACCGAATGCACGTTTTATAGTTTGTGGGCTTGGAGCATTGTTCCCATCTGTTTCTCGATCCATGAATTGATCATCTTGTCAACACAAGATCCATAGAAGTGTATACTTATCTGCATCTAATTGACTGGGAAAATAAAAAAACTAACCTAGGTATGCCAAATTAACTCCACTCAAAAGCGGAGCCAAGATTGTTATGTAGTAACATGAAATATCTAAATAATTTCTAAGATATTCCCTCAATCCCAAATTGCTGGTCCCTCTGTCTATTATGAAATGCCCCAAAATGTTGGTCATATATCTAAAAACAACTATCAAAATATGTGAAACTTTCAATTTTACCCTTAAAAATACTATTTCCCTCCCAATTTATTTCACACTTTTAGAAATTCAGGTCATTTCTAAATCGTTTATCTCTTTGAATATATAATGTTTTTTTTCATGATCTTTAAATCTTTGTATGAAACAATTAATTGAAATCTATCAAACAAGATCCGTATTGCATATTTTTTTGAGATTCATAGTGAAAGATATAAACAATTTAAACCTACTTAATAAACTTTACAGTTTTGAAGGATAATTTTTGAACCATAAGACAATAATTTTGTCTCTTTAAAAAGTTGGATCCCCCAAAAGGACGAGCAATTTGGGACGGAGAGAGAGTAAATACTAATAGTTGTAGTAATTTTAGTGGGGATTTTATAACATTATTTTGGTTTTTGTGTGGTCCAAATCAGCATAAATGAATAAAACTTCTTCTACACTTGAAATTTTTTGTTAGTCAATCTAGTCAAAGTGACCCAGCTTTGCCACATTGTGGCTTCGTCACTTCATTCATTTTATAATTATAATAGAGCACATTGGAGGTTGCAGTGTTTTATAATTTAAATATGTGCACCATAATCTAAGTCTTTTTTAGTCAAAGCGATTTGACAACTTTCGGTGCCCCCCGCAAATCACGTTCTCACTTTTTCCCTACACAAATCATGTAAATTGAATTAGATCCTCTCTAAGTCCTATTTTTATCGGAAGAAACAGTCTAAATTTGGACCGTTCATTGCTACAATCAATTGTTGGATTCACTGAACACTGAACAGGGAGGAGTTTTCTGAGTAAATCTAAACCATTGATTGTAATGGGATGGATCAAATTGCAACCGTTCCCTCCGGTCCAAATTCAATAACGGACAAAACTAAGAACAATACCTTTTAACAACCAAATGAGCATCAAAACACGGAAAGCATATTCTTTTACAATAGTCACAAAAGCAAAGAAAAATGCCCAATTCCACCCCTTAAACTTAGCACTCTATGAATTATCGTAACACCACGACCACCACTACCATCGCTACTTATGTATAACCTTGCTTGTATTTCCTAAATAAATCTTCGGTCTTGGCATTCCTAAAAGCACAGCACCCAATCAAATAAACCACGATCAGGGCCACAAGTGTTATGATCATCACGATATCGGCCCTCCTCCACTCCTTCCTCAGATTAGCCAGCAATCCGGCTTTGCACGAGTCGCAGGAGTAGCACAGCTGCGTCTGGTCGTTGCTCCACTGGAGACAATCCATGTCCGCCGCGTTGTTTATGGGACTTATCCAATACGTCGGGTTCACGAATGTGTAACCGCATTGGGTCGGGGGCTTACAGCACCCCGACTGTAAAGATAAAGAGTAAAAAAAAAATTAGGAAAAGATGAGGAATATATAGAAAAGAAGACATGACTTAACATTGTTGAGGAATCTTAACTTTGTTGATTAGTTTTTAAATTCTTGATGCTTGGAAGCTTAGAAACCCTACTTTGACATGGACATCACTCCAAGAACATTTGAGAGCATCTTACAGCTACGTCAATTAGGCTATGTATGAAATGAAATTAATTATGGAGTGTGGACCCCAATAGTGCACGTTGAAATAATTTTCCCCGGAAGTCATTTTATGACTTGTTAAAGTAAAAAAAAAAAAAAAACAATATTGATCTTACACTGATTTTGTGTTGTTTCCATGTTATCAAAAAATCACGCAACTGGATTAAACCCCATCTATATTCGATGCAGATCTAATGTTCGATAGGCCTTCGTAATGCGACAGACTTGAAAATTACAGCAGAAATCGCTTCCAAATTTATATTGCTTTGCAATTTTTTTGATACCGAAGATGGTTTTGCTATTTTTTGGCACCAAAGATGACTTACGGGTGCAGCACCACTTAACCATATATTTTTTGCTAAATTTTGGCTCGAGCAACTTAAATTGGTCACGGTTCGACTTCTTCTAAGAAAAACAATTTTAAAAAAAGAAAAAAAAAAGAGCTAAGTAAACGTATAACGTGTACTCATGCTTGTTAAAATCAAGGTTGGAGCCAGGGTGACTAGTAGAGGCTATCGCACCTGCTATAATTTGAAAAAATCCTACTATAACATTGAAAAATATATACTATATCATCAAGTTATATAACTCCGCCATCCTCCACATATATAGCCCGCAGCCCGCATCCACAAGGCAAAAATCATGGCTCCGTCCCTGGACTTAAAATATAATCTATTTTACATTACACAAATACATTTAATTCCCTCTAAGAAGTTTTTCACAATTTCGCGTACTTTATTGTTATTTTATTTTGGTTAATGGTTTTTTCTCATGCTAATTGGCAAAAAAAGAAGAAAGAAAGAAAGGAAGGAGTTAATTTACCTGTAAGGGGGTAAGATGTGCATTAAAAAAATCCTGAGCCATGCGATAACTCTGGTTCAACTCAGCACACATGCTAGTCGAGCTGAGGCAACTCCTGATCCGATCCCACTTATTAGTTCTCTGAACCCTCCTTCGAAGCCACCCGGAGAAGTCATCGAGCCGGTATTCCAAGTAAGCCCGGCTCGGTTCAATGTGCCCCGACCCCCTTATCGTGACCATATAAACAAAAACCACCAAAGCAACAAGTAACGCGATAAGTATTAACATGGCAACGAGGTAGAAAATGAGGAGCCACGGGATTCGCCAAAACCCTCCGATAAACCCCGCTAAGGCGACGATCAAGATCAATATGCCTAAAATGATGACGGGCCATTGTAGGATTTTTACGCACGAATTGTCTTGCTCGGTTGCCAACCATATTCCGGCACCGATGATTGGGATCGATAGGAGCATGGCCACGAAATTGATCGCTCCGATGACGTTGTTGCTTAGGGCCATTTCGATGAAGATGGGAAAATTTTGTGAGGATTTTTTTGGGGTTATTTGAGAATAGACTAGAGTAAGGAGAGATGTGGGAAAAGGGACATGGTAGTGCCTTTTTTTGTTCCTTACCTTGGAGCCATGAAAGCTACTAAAGCAAAATCTTTTTTTTTTTTTTTTAAAGCGTGGTTTGATAATTATGTTCAAATTTCCAATCACTTTAGGACTTTTGTTCAACTTTATGAAAAGGTAATAGGTAGGTTTGCAGTGAAAAGAAGAGAAAAGAAAAAGCATAGAAAATCATGTCGCCAGAAAAACAGCTATCATGTTACCACTTCCTTGAAATGACGCGGTTTGTTTTTTGTCGTGTTTGATCTTAGAATACTTGATTGGGTTTTCAGAGACTAGTTGAGGTGAGCGTAAGCTAGGTCGGACACTCTGAAAGAATCAACCGAATTGGTATGGAAGTCGTGACATGGGAAAACCATGCAAAACATGTACTATTTGAATAACCCAATTTTTTGGTAAAAGAGAGAGAATTTCATTTCATAAAATGGCTATTACAACCTAGCGCACGTAAAACAAATAAAAGAAAATACATGATACAGACAAGAAGAACATAAGAATGAACCAAAACAAATGAAGAATATATCTAGCGAAAGATTGCTTCCCCTTTTTTCGATCGGTTGTTTGCTCGACCTCCCCCTCCTCTTCTTCCCCCTCCCCGTTGAGCGGCAAGCCTCTTCTTCTTCCCCTCCTGATCGGCTCCCCTTTCTGTTCTCCCTAACCCAGTCCGATCAGCTGTCTCAACCCGATCGGCCCCCCATACCATTTCTCCCCTTCCTCTGTTAGGACCATAGGCCACATTCTTTCTGTATTGGCAAATCTCACGACAAAACACACATTTAGGTGTATCCCTATTATCGAGTTGTACTTTTTATTTTTAGATGCGTCTGTTTAAGATCGTGGAAGGAAATCAATGTGTAATTGTGTCTATGTTTTGATGTAAGTCAAGGGTGTCGAGTTTTAGAGCCATATATAGTGTTTTCAGCAAAGTGCTCGAGCAACTCAAAATGTTCTCGAGCAAGAGAGTTTGCAGCTTATAAATACAGCAGCTAGGGTTTCAAAAAAGACACGTCTTTTATAGCCACCACATGAACGTGAGAAATTTAGAGAAGAGGGAGGGGTTGTTCCTTTGAGTCTTGGAGCACAACTAATGCATCGTTGATCAATGCAATCAACTCCAAGAAGTTTTTCCGCAATCTTTATTCAATCTTTTAATACTTTTCTAGTGGATTTCTGGAAGCATCTCGGAGGGCTTGAGTGATTCAAGGCGTGCGGCAATCAAACACTTGGTGCGATGAACGTGGATTCGGCAATCAGTTCTTGGGTCAATTGAGAGGAGTTTCAATTGTAAGTATAGGTCGATTGTAATCGCACAATGGTTTCTTTAGTGTTTTGATTCCTTCCCGTGGTTTTTACCCTATTCGGGGTTTTCCACGTATATTGCGTGTTTATCGTTTTTTCGTTTATTTTTAATTCCTATTATTGCTTGATTATTCGATTGCATAAAAAAGGAATTTTTCATCCTCGTTCCATTGGGTTTCTCTCTTTTTTTCTCTCTCCTTCTACCATCGAATCTAGCTTCCCGCTCCTTTTTTCCCTTCCTTGCTCCATCCAATTGGTTCCCTCTCTCTCGGTGTTACATGCATGACTAATGTTTGGGGTTCGTTGAGCCGTTCGGTCCAATATCTATTGGGATCTTTCTTGGGCTGTGTTTTGCTTTGCTTGGAGTTTTGTTGGCTATGCTAGTAGCTTGTGTATGTTTTTGCAGGTTTGGGCTTAACCCACGGCCATTCTTCTGGTCGGCTATTGAAGGTGGCGGATTTCAATGCTTGTGTTGTTGTGATGCATGTTGTAGCTTAGGCTTCTTAGTTTTGTTAGTTGCGACACACACTTTACATGTTCTGTTCCTATGGCCCCTGTTGGCCTTCGCACGTCATCGGCATCCCTCTATCTTTTGGCAATATCATAGTTTGTCTATTGTTAATCACTGTTTTCTACTCCTTATGCAGAAAAATAATTAGTGACAGTTTATTTTCGTATTGGCCTTCGCCTGTCACCGACGTCCTTTAATTTCTATGTAACGGCGATAGCAAAACATTTGAGAGATGTACAAGTGTTTTAAGATTAATTATTTCTAACCTCGACATGCTTAATACCCAAAAATTAAGCATTTGTCGATTAATCACCTATCAATATGCTTAATACCAAAAATAATACATCAGTTTTGACTTTTGAAGAATAACAATGTTTTTGCAATACAATAATAGTTTTGTTTTTTTTTTTTTTTTTTTTTTTGGGGGGGGGGGGACCTAGGATGTCACGTGCCACCTTCCCCTCTAACCCTCCCCAGGGTGGATTTAGAGTTAAATGATTTTGAAGATTATTAGTACTATTGTTGTTTAGTGAATATTTTTTATTTCCTTTTCATAATTTGGGCTTAATTATTTGTGTTGACAAGAGAAATAAAAAGAAAACTATACAAGTGTGAATCGAAATTGAGAAAACCTCAAATAAGATATTAAAAAAAAAAATCATTTTAGCAAATTTTATTGGTAAAGGTGAATAATGCATAAAATTTGATGCAAATCAAACTCAAATACGAAAAGACAGCGACAAAAAGTTAAATCATGCTTATATCGCATGATGCGAATTTCCGCTAGAGAACTTTATTCGCAAGACTTGCCTGAGGATTAGCTGGACTGGACCAAGCCCAGTCATTTGATTGTGGAGGAAGGGGGTTGTAAGTATAATTGTGGGGGGAGATTTTGGAGGAAAATTTGGGAGGGGTTGTAGGTATAATTGTGGATGGAGTTTTTTAGAGGAAAATTTTAGAGAAAAAAATGGAGATTTGTGATTTGAGTGAGAGGAAATTGGTGAAAGTCTCTTTCTGATTTTTTTTATTCAATAAAGATGAAAATAGAGATTTGGACCTCTATTTTGGTTCCTTGCATTGAAAATATTCTAACAAAACGGAGTAACCAAGGTTATTGAATACCATACCGGTAAGGGTATACTCCCACCGTCCCTTTTTAAATGATACATTTGGAAAACGTGTATTTTTGTGGACGTTAAAAAATGTACTTCCGTAGAATGTTTTTAAATTTTTTTGCACCAAATTAAAGTACTCAATGAACACTTTAATTTGGTATTAAAAAAATAAAAAAATTATATAAACAAATATAATTTGGTACGGCACGCCTCGGCACTGGTATAATATCAAATACCATTTTGAATTTTGCGTCATGAATATTAGTACTATTAATATTAAGGTAAATGATTTTAGCATCCTACTTCTTTTTGATAACCTAACTTCAATATTTATTTTTAGTGTTTAAATATGCATAACGTGCCCATAAAAGACAAAGATTGGACTATAATTAAGGTTCTAATCTACATATGCCACAATCATTCAAGCATTATCCCCTAACCTCACAGGATCAACCAACGCAATACTCTTTTAAACAAAAAAGTTTTTCAATGTCTATATATTTGGTTATATAGTAATCAAATAGTACGATCTAGTTATGTGGGTTCCACGGCCAAGCGTACGGATTTGATGTAAATGTGTGGCGTTAAAGTAGTTTGGGACACAAAATGGCGTTGCTAGAAGAACACTGAATATTACTCCTTTGTGAATTTCTGACGTACCAAAAAAAAAAGAATATTACTCCTTTGTTAGAAGCGACCAAGTTTTTTTTATTTTTTTATTCGTCATTCCTAATTTATTACATGGGAAAGGGGGGACTGAAACTGGATCCCAAAATGCAGTGTGGGACATTTAAGAGCTCTACCGCATTATCTAGCCACCACTTGCAGAAGGGACTAAGGCCCCTTTCCGCTAAAAAAGAAATAGTTTTGTTTTAACTCAAAAACTATCTCATTCCACTAACAAAAAACCACTTTTTTTTTTTTTGCAAAACTAAACATACAAAAAACTAGTTTAATGGAACAAGTTAGTTTTTTGTGCAAAACTATAAACCAAAAAACTAGTTAGTAGAACAAGTTAATTTTTTTGCAAAACTAAAACATAAAAAAAAAAACAAAAAACCAAAAAACCGAAAAAGCCAAGTTAGTGGAATACTTCCTAAGTTTATACCTTATTCATTATCCATACCTTGATAATCCATATCCATAGAGCAAGGAGGTGAAATTACGACAATGGCCACGAAATATCCGTTCAACTTCATCCCCTCAACTGCCCTTGTTTTAGGGTGTCAACAGCTATGGCCGCCCTGGAAGCAGCATACTGCATCTTCTCTTCTACCTGTCTTTCGTGCTTTCCGAAATTCCCAAATTCTCCCTCCACAATTCTCCACCTTTCCCTCCTCAAAGCCCCTCCGTGTCCTCTTCCTCTTCTATCTATCCACCAAACAAGAAAATCTTCAAGCTTTAAAGTATGGTCAGCAGTGGAGGGGATAGCAGTGGAAGTGAAACCAGAGCAGGTAGAAGAAACCCAACAACAACCAGAGCAAGGAGAAGAAATCCAAGAACCTGAGTTGAGGAGAAAGCTGTTCGTGCTCAATTTGCCATGGTCTTTCAAGGTTGAGGATATCAAGAAGCTCTTTGGTGAATGTGGTACCGTCGCAAATGTTGAGGTTATCTCTCCCTCTCAACCCCTACCTTCACATATGTGTACATTTGTATTTGAATGTAATCTTGTGGATGATTTGGAAATGCCTAAATTGAAATGGGATAAAAAAAAAGAAAGATATGTTGTGATAAATTTAACTGACTGTGTAACCATGATAGATGAGAAGGATTTGTGTAGCCGAACCTAATTGATTGGGACATAATGCTTAGTTTGGTTTGGTTTATGATTGATGGACTGTAGTGTTCATATGCTGAGTTTGAATGTTGGGTTTTTCGAAAACTGGAAATGCTAGATTATAACGCAAAAGGGTGGGAAGAGCAGAGGCTATGCATTCGTCACAATGGCTTCCGGGGCAGAAGCTCAGGCTGTCATTGAGAAGTTTAACTCTCATGTAAGTCAATTAGCTTTGCAGTTTATCTTTCTGAATTCTGGGTTATTTCTTGTATTCGTCTTGTTCAAATGAGTTGGTGATATAATAGTATTAAGTTGGAATAAGTTAGATTTTTTCTTTCATGGACATCTTAACAGGATTTGTTAGTTAAACTGGAATTTGGTTTGGTTCTGAATTTCTCCTACCTTAAGGTTGTTGTTGAAATAGGAATACACCCGTTGTGTATAGTCCTTGTGTTTTTAAAATAGGCAAACACCTTTGTTTAGTGATCCTTTGGTCACCCCTGGTCATGACATCTCCGATTCAGAACTGTACAATGTTGTGAAGGCTTTCTGGAACAACTTATTTCATAAGTGGCTTTGAAAATATACTTCTTATTGTTTCCAAAACAATCTAAAAGTTCTCTGCGCTCCTCACTATGCAATTTTAAAATCCTCGTACATTAAAGTATGTCACAAGCTATGTGGCATGGACACTTTGTCAGAGGCCACCTATCTCAAATAATGACACTCTCCGACAGGGACGGAGCTAGGATTCCGACTCGGAGGTGGCGCCCAAAATCAATATTCTCCTCTCTCCGTCCCACAAAGATAGTCTATTATAAAACGACATGCAATTTTTGGATAAAAATTTCAGATAGTTTTTTAATTTTGTGTCAAGAAATGCAAGAAATTTTGCACGGAAGTACTTTATTTTTTTTATCAAAAATTTGAAGTTTTTTTGGTAGTCAACTATCTTTACGGGCAGAGGAAGTAATTAGTACAAAAAATTATAAGTTTTCTAAGATTAATTATTTCTAGTAGCTGAAAGGATACACATTTTTTTATGTTAATCATCTATCAATATACTTAATACCCAAAACTTACACATTTTCTTGATTAATCACTCATCAATATGCTTAATACCCAAAAATAATACACGTGTTTTGAAGAACAACACTGTTCTTGGAATACAGAAATAGTTTTTTTTTTTTTGGACCCGGGGGTGGCACCCCCTCTTACCCTCCGTCCCTGCTCTCCAGACACTCAAATCCAAAGTCTCCTACCTTTTCTCAACCTTTTTGGTTTGGACACTCCCGGGACACCCTAAAAAAACACTCATAAATGTACACCTTAGAGGTAGACTCTTTTTAAAGACTAGGAAAGTCTTGTTTTCTGTGGGATATGATGGTTTATTAATAGTAAAGATACATAGATGATGAAACGATTTTGGAACGAATACTTTTGTGAAAAACGTGATGAGAATAAGATTTAAGGTATATATGGTGTCACATACTATAAAATTTTTGAAACTTTTGTGTTGGAGTGTCAGTGTTATGTCCATGTCGTGTCGTGTGTTGGTGTCGGTGCTACATAGGTCACAATTGTTGCTGTATTTTTGGGGAATGTAAAGTAACTATTGTTGGTACTGGATGTTGCTATATTTACCCACAAAAGGTAAAAAAAATAGATGCAAGAAAATACACTTAATTTTATGCTCTCTCACGGACCACTTTTCATTAATGCCTTTTTTACCATTGTTTTAAGCCTTCGGGGTCACACGGCAGGTTTTATGTGGAAGGTGGCACAAAGGGGGCTATACGTAAGTATGGGAATCCCTTTCTTTGCTTGGCAGCTCTCTTAAGGTTTTTATGTATCTTATTGGATATTCCCCAAGGCAGTCTACAATTGTATTGGATAGAAAAGAGTAGACGTGATTTACATTCTTGACCGTGTAACAAAGGATTTTGGGGCCACATTTGTTGCACTATTTTCTTTTTCTTATCAAACATAATTTCTCCCTTTAAATTTACATAACTTGTTAAGTTGAAGTTCTAATTTGTTGCACTTTATAGATTCTCAGTCCATTTTATTCATTTTCGTCATTGTCCAACCGATTCTTCTTTATAATGGTGCTTTGGTATAGAAGTCGGGGCTGATACCGAAGTTTATCAACTTTCAGTGTCCCATCTCTTCAATAGTCCGGAATATCTGTTTACCTAAAGGTTTTTTGGCACAGGAATTGCTAGGGAGGATTATTAGTGTTGAATTTGCGAAGTCATTCAGGAGACCAGCACCTCCTCCACCTGCAAGTCCCCTGGTTGGAGAGACACGCTATGAGCTGTATGTGTCCAATCTTGCATGGAAAGTGAGGTCCTATCATCTAAAAGAATTTTTCGCCGCCGGTTCCAACGTGGTTTCAGCTAAAGTTATCTTCAAGGAAAAAAGGTCTGCTGGCTATGGTTTTGCCGCTTTTTCCAGTAAGGAGGAAGCAGAGTCTGCAATTGCTGCTTTGGATGGGAAGGTATTAACTTAATTTAAACTTTTTGGCATCTTAATTCTATCTGTTCTTTCCATTCTGTTTGGAGTATTTCATTTTGATAACCCAGGGCACAAACCAATTATGGGCCGAATTACCAGATTTTCCATTCTACTTGATTGTGGATAGTAATTGAATTTCACCGAGGTCAAATTTGGTTGAGCGAAAATGAATATAGTTGCTATTACTGAACCAATCTTCTTACTCTGACATATCTTTAAGCATTGTTTTGCAAACAGAGAACCTATTTTGCCTTAAAAAAAGGACGGAAACTTTGGTTTTTAACCCAGTTCAAGGGAAAAAAAAAAAAAAAAGAGAATAAAAACTTTGGTTTTTTACGAGAAAGAAGGAGAAAGAAGAACACGCTCCTTCGACGATTTAGGGATAGCTTTGATTGCTAACAGGAAAAGAGAATGACTTAGCAGTTACGGGAAATATAGCTGGAGGGGAACTGCTTCTCAATAAGAAAGTAGGGCAAATAATTAGGGACACCCACATATTAATCGGACAATCGACCTAGTATCGGTGGGAAACTCAACTCTGTGGGAGGGGATAGATACTAGAGATGACAGAGCTACCCTCTTTCAATTAAACTATCAGCGGGACTAGCTTCCTTAGAGAACACTTAAACAAAGACTCATAGATGACTTATTGGGACTCTTATAGGGGTTACAGGTCCCGGCCCTAAGGAGCTACAACCACTTTTTGATTCTATGTCATTGCGCCTTTAGAACGAAAGAAAGAGAGTAATTCATTCCGTCATTACAGGTATTGCGCTTCAGCTGCAACAGACCGGGTTGACTCTTCTATTCATTACTCGCTTGCCGGCTTTAGCTACCTTGACTGACTGGTTACTTGCTATAGACCTTGGGCAGCCAACTTAAGTGGCTTCAAAAAAGGGTAGGCAACAACTTCAGGGCCAGCTTCCAATGAGACTTTAAGGAAATACCTTCCTTATAGGATCTGAAAGAGAGACTCACAAAGAAGAGGAGGCGAAGAAGGGACTGTTGTCTTAGTAGAATAGCACTAGACCTTCAGCAGATACCTTGTTAGCGCAAGTAGAAGCCCATTCAATGACTTGGATAATACACCTTCCATCACAATATGGGATAAATCCATAGAGAATCTGGGCATGGACCTGGCTATGCGTCTGGTTCTTCTGCATAATAAACACGAACTGGAACCGGGTAACCTACTTGTGCTCATGCCTATGCTCCTGGGTATCAATATCGATATTAAAGGGCCTGGATGGAATGTGAAAAAAACTCTGAACACGCTAGACTGGTCTCCAGCTTATAGCTTTGTAGGTGCTGCTAGGGTAACTATGTGCTTCTCGGTAAACTGCCTACGCCCTCTACTTATTCATGATGCTACCCATGCTTATGCCTTTGCTACCTATGCTTCTGTTTACTACTCGTATGCTTTCTTCTCCTTCTTTGGCTTTCTTTTGATCCCTGGAGTGGAAAGTCTTGACTTCGGGGAGGAGGAAGGAAGCTGGCACTTGGAAAGAAGTCGTCGAACTTACTTGATTTATATACACGCATGTTGAATTTGAGACCACCCCATGTCTGGAAGAAGGAATATTCACCATCTAACTGGATACAATTAGGGAGAGTGAATGTGTAACTATAGAAGAATGCATCTGGATACTATCTGGCTATCTTTACAATCATAGGATATCACTTAACGCGTCTATTTCTGTTCATTTCTTTTATTAGTATGTTACGTTAGCATTAATGTCTTTGATTCTTTAAACCTTGCAAATGCAGGAGTTAATGGGCCGTTCAATTCATTTGCGCTTCAGTGAAAAAAAAATTGAGGAATCTAATGATGGAAAGGAAGAGGAAGCCACTTCTGAGGAACCTCAAGAGTCATGATTGATTGATACACATTCGTTGGTTCAATACTTAGATTATTTCAGGTTAAGAAGGCAAAATGCTGCAGCTGGATTTTCCACTTCTCCTTCACACAGGAGATGAAAGACAGTCTGGTCTCCGCATTTTGGGATTGTTAGACCCTTTCTTGTGATCACTGCAACTAACAGTTACGTTATCTTCATCTGTATCTCTTGTTTTGCCTAATTGTGCGAGTATATCTGTGCTTGTTTTATCTGGATTGCTGGACAAAAAACAGAATGTCAATATGCATTAACAAACATGTATTTGATTGAGCCTGAGATATCAGCACGTATATATGAATGGGATGAAAATAAGATCGGTTTACACCTTTCAGAAGGTTCACATGGTCATAGCTGAAGGCTACGAAAAGACAGAACACCTGACGGGTGGCAGTAATGTTAGATAATTTGGTGATGAGAAATTGAGAACAGTCAATATGCAAGATAAAGGATATATGAGGGCAATAGGAGTGGTCAATGTCTTTTCAATATACTCTTAGTAACTGAAATCTTACTACTATTCCTTTTGGGAGTGGTCAATGTTGTTGCCCTTTCAATAAAAAGTGAATGTTGGTTTTTGAGTAATTCTGACCATAATTTGAGAAAAAAACGTGCATTTATACTGCTTTTGCCCTAAGCAAGGACAAATTACTAGTGAGATCTGGAACTTTATCCTTCCCCTTACCAATGGTTCTCATTTCACAAAGATGTGTATTGCCCTGGCTAAAGTTTGGGCAGGAACTCAGCTCCCTATCACATTGTAGTTGATACAAGAGGTATGGATATAGGAATTGGAATACGGGTCATGGAAACTTGTGGGAAGCATTAGTTATGCAGTTTTTTTTTTTTTGTTTCTGTATGATTTTCGTCTCATAGAGGAATAACTAGAAGATTCCACCTCCGGAAAGCACCTACAACTGACTAAGATATACTATCGAGGGGTAAATTGTGAACTGCCATGTTTTGGTTTTGACTTTTTTTTTTGATCGATAAAAGAAGATTTATTAATGAAACTCGATAAGGGTACATCGAGAAGGGGGAGGGGGACGGGACATCCAACCGAGGTTGAATGAGAGAAAAAAGAAAGGAAAAGAGAAACACCCAAAACCTCTAAGCAGCCTAAGCGAAAAAACGCCCAAAGGAATCAAAACCAAAACAACCACCACTAGAGCCACGCGAAGATCAGCCCCACTATACCCTCTATGCCTGCTCACGCCAACCCAAAACACCCTGATTCAACATTTACCACGCCAAAAATACGGCCGCAAACTACCATCAAAATTCAGAAGGAAACTTTCTCTCAATAGATTACCTCCCATTGCTTACTCTTTTGAGAGAAAGCTTTGAACTCATCTTCGATCATATCTTTTAGGACTATTTCATCCTCTGGACGAATGGATACTCCAAGGTTTTTCCCGGTGGACAAAGTTGCTATATAATCTTCCTCCATCATTTTCTCTCTGATGTTGACAGCCTTTGGAGACGTTTGCGAGGGCCTAGATTCAGATTGCCGGTTTTCCCCTAAAGAAAAGGATCCATCGATGGAAGGAGGCTTATCATTTTCTTCTTATTTTCTGTGGGCCCTGCTTTAACCTCCTCAATCTCCTCGACTTGTCCTCTTTTTTATCCAAGCTATACGTCTTGGAAAAAAGAGTAGCTTTCAAAGGATTATGCCTCCATAAGGAAAAAGACACCTTTTAAATTATATGTTTATAGTAAGAATTTTATAAGCTTTGTATACTTGGAATTACTGAGGTTATCATCTTTCAAATTTCAAAACCCTTTCGGAATGAGCGCAAGACTACGTAAAGAAATGCCAAAGGATTGGCCAGGTATAGTTATTGCAACTGTAGCATAAATTTACGGCTCGCTTTGCTTGGAACTGCTGGAGATGCAACTTTGAGTTAGCTAGGGATATAGAAGAACTTCGACTTTCGCGAAAGATAACTCCAGAAGTTGCATTACTGGTTAAAGAATAGATTGAGATGCCACTGGAGGCAAAGCTCATCAAATTGTGTTATTATGGAAACCAAAACCAGAAGGCAGTGCATCTAGACTAGAAATTTGAACACTCGAACTGCCTAAGATGAGTATTGTGTGCTAATGGAAAAGTTATTATCTTATTTTACAATTAGACGGCCTTTTTGAATCCAGGAACTATCAATGGATTTACATGTTTTGGGCCTTTTGGCCTTAGAAATGTCAGGACCTCTTATCAAGTCTTTAAATTGATCGTCCATGATTCGCTTGTAAATATTGATAGAAGTGTATATTCTAGCGGTTTTGTCTTATAAAATATCGTTTGCAAGACTTGAGGAGAGCTTTGTAGAGAATGATGGCTTCGAACTCCAAGTACACGCGTTGAAAAGTGCCTTAAAAGTTTTTGCAGGGAATTTAGTAATCCCTCCGTCCCATATTGCTTGTCCTGTACGGAAAACTTAATTTTTCAATCGAACCTGCAATTATTTTGTCTCTTTAGAAAGTTTGATTAGTTTTTCAAGTAGGCTTTATTCTCTTTATCAAAAATTACTTTTTGTCATATATGAGGGTGGGTTTGTAAAAATTTGTACACTTTTTGTTTTGGCTTTTCAAAGAGGACAAGCATTTTGGGACATCTCGAAATAGAATACTGGGCGAGCAATATGGGATGGAGGTAGTACTTTTTAACCATAGGCATGGAAACATGAAAGGAAATCAGTTGGAAGCTAGTATAAGCTAAAAAAAATTTCCTTACTGAGGTTAAACCAGATACAAAATTGAAGTGGGAATGGTGAGCAGTAGCATGGTGGGTGATTTCGGACTTCAAGTCCGAAAGGGGGCCATAAACACATTTATATCAGCATTTTCTAGTGATTATCTTATTGCTTTCCATTAGAGTTTTCATGGCATGTCTGCTAGATTGGTTGCCTATCTTTCATTTCTAGTGATTATCTTATTGCTTTCCATTAGAGTTTTCACGGCATGTCTGCTAGATTGGTTGCCTATCTTTCATCACTGAATAAGGTGCATCTGGTTATTATTTGGAAACCAATGTTAAGCCGTATGCTGTCGATTAAGCTGTAAGCTCGAATCTACTCTTCGCTCTAGCTTCACTGGTTCTTTCATTCCTCTTTGGTTACCGCCTGAATTGAAATATGTTAATTCAGGCATTATACTTTTTTGTAAACATGCCTAAGCATTTTTTTTTTTCCTGGTAAGTAATTTCTTTATAGAAACACACCAAAAAAATGAAGGCAAGGAAATGGCCTTGGACCCCATACAACAGGAACACTAGCTATGAAGCAACTACATATACAGCACTAAACTAAAACAACACAAGCTACATTCTCTGGTATACTCTTTCTATGTCGCAAGGCAAGGAAGGACGGAAACCCACTTCGACTCACCAAGGAGAAGGTAAGTACTGTTATATCGTTTCTTCTGAACTCTGAAGTGATATAGATCAATGCCTGGACTGGGGGGCGTTGGCCCACGGGAAAACGTGTTTGCAGATGCGACCATGAATTGAACCAGATTGAAACATTTAGCTGTCGACGGACAAACTTTGCGGCACCAAAAGGCCTAGCAATAGACTAGAAAGACCGTGCCTCTTTAACCCTGTGCCATTCCGCAGAATCTTTAACATTTTTCCAGGAACTTAAACAAGCTCTGATATCCCTTTTAATGCAGCTCAACATAGCATTCCTACCCCCTTCTTGGCCTGGAAAATCCTCGCATTCCTCTTCCCCCAACGTGGTAGGTAGATGCAGAGAGAAACAGGTAGATTACAGAGCATAACACCGAGTTCTGGCTGCCCCTCTGAATCATCCATTCCAGCTCTAGGTTGAACCCATTGGCCTTCTTATCACCCCGTCCTCCTCAAGGAGTTGCTGCCAAACCCATCCAGAGAAAGGGTATTCCAAAGTTAAGTCAGATTGGCTTTCATCTCCTCCATCACATAGAACACAAGTTGTATGAGTGATGGTACCCCACTTTGCCAACTGTCCTTTATGCCAAGTCTACCATGGCAGGCCATCCAAAGAATTACACCCCACCTAGGAACAAAGTGTTTAAACCAGACAACCTTGTATCATCTGACTGAGCAGCTGGTAGTTCTTATACCTTCACAAGCAGACCTTGAGGAATACTCTCCATTCCCAGATAGAACCCACCTAACTTCCATCTTCTTCGGAGACATCAGCAGTTAAATCCAAGGAATGTTATCCCTGGTCTCTTGAATTATAGGGTTCCTGGCCCTAGGACACCTCCATTTTCCTATGAATGTTATCCCTGGAATGCCCTTTCTCTGGATGGGTTTGGCAGCAGTTAAATCACTACGCAGGGGCGAATTTTTTTTTTCCCCCTTTTAATGCAGCTCAACACGACATTCCTACCCCCTTCTTGGCCTGGAAAATTCTCGCATTCCTCTTCCCCCAAATGTCGTAGGTAGATGCAGAGAGAAACAGGTAGATTACAGAGCATAACAACAGAGTCCATGCCTCCATTGTCATGCCTAAGCGTGCGTTCCTTTATATTTGACCAAGGTTACATCTCAACCAGAACACATAAACAAGGAAACTGAAGACCTAATTAAATAAGTACATTTCTTCCTCGGAAGTTTTTGGGGCAATAATGCGAAATCCTGAATGTGTAGTGGTTTAGAACAAAGTGAATTCTGCAGTTCCTTTATCCAAGTTTTCTATTGGATTATTGGAACAACCACCATTTTTTAATGGAATTGCATGGTCCCTCGTCTACTTTGTCTTACTCTTGGTTTGCTTTATCTTGTTCTCTTTGAAATTAAAGGATTTTTCCTTCTAAGTTAGTTCCAGGGAATGCTCTTACGATCCTTTTCTCATACTCCCCATAAAAGCCAGCCTTAAATTGTCCACAATCGAGCTTCCACTTAGCAATTTTGTTAAAAGAGAGAAAAGGGAGGGCAACACTTTCTTCCGAGTTTCAATCCCTCTGGATGGGACTGGGAGTAACGCCTCTCCCCTGGGATGGGCAATCCCATTGATTTGGGGGATTGGCAATCCCTTGGGAGTAATAGTCCGCTCCAAAAAAATCCAACCAAACATGTATTCAAAATCTCCAACCTCCTTAGTAATCCTATCCCACCGCTGAAACCCACTATCAAACACGCCCCTAACAACTACTTCGGTATGTATCTTTTTTCTCATATAGCTTTGTCAAACACGGCCAATTAGACATGTTGAGGCCGGGTTTTATGATTCTCCACACCCTGAACTAAATTGCTGATCTTATTTCGGTCTTTGATATCCACGCATAATCAACGGTCGTGAATGATTTTGGCGAAATGCAAAAACAACGTGACAGTGACAGAAGACACAATGAAATAACAGTGAATAGATCACTAATTGTAGATAATTTCCCAGAAAAATAAAAGATGAGACAAGAATGCTAAAAAGTTGTTACTTGGCTTCTGTTCATTGTGTTTCTGGTCCCAATTGTGTTCCAGTGAGCAAGACTTCTGTGGCTTTTCCGCCTTTTCCTTTTACCAAGGAGATCTTGGTTTAGTGGTTGGAAACTGTCTTGGTAGGACAAAGCCCAGGTTCAAGTCCCCATAGCCCCTTATTGGGGCTAAACATACTCCTAACATCATTCACACGTGGTGGGATCTTAGCTTCAGTCCCAACATAGGGGTGGAGTCTCCTATAGATAGTGGTGTAGTGTGATGAGACAATACTCCCTGGCAGAGGTGACAGATTACCATACCTGCTCTTGCATTTTCTCTCCCAGATGTACCTTTTCCTTTTTCCTTGAAAAGTAGAAGAGCAATGTCCAAAAATTGCAATTCATTGTACTCTTCTGATTTTACTTGTTTTTCCTGGTTGGTGAGATAGCCATGGTCTAGGGGGAATTAATTTGGCTCTACTCTATGAGGCTATAATCCCACCTCTCTGCCGTAAATTTATGAGAATATAATTTTCTGAAACTTGAGGAGTTACTGTTAAAAATGAAGAAATTGGGGTGCATTTTTTATAAAATCATGACTCTTTGATCGATATTTCATTTACCCCACCCATACTCCCATAGATAGGATGATGTTAAGTGAGTTACTGTATTAAATTTATTTATTACTTAGACATGTCGATGTTGTTTCATCCGCGGAAACTCAAGATCTAAACATAAGGTAGCGCGATACATGACCACTTGGTCAACTAACCTGATCACATTTCTGCATTGTATTACAAAAATTAAATCGACCCTTGATAGTGGACGCTTAAATTGCTTCTTCAAGGATTAGTTCTCGAAAAACAATTTTATGTATCATAAGTGACTTATGACAAAGGGTGGTGCTACAGTCAAAACCGTTTTTGTTTGTGCCAAAAATGCAGTGCTTAAAAATCTTGTACCATGTGCAAGGGCAGCAAGGTACAAGCCTTTTATGCATTGCGGTTTTGGTACAAACAAAAATAGTTTTGGCATTATCATTTCCCATGACAAATAGTAGATTACTTTCTGAACATTATCATATTACTCTGTGTAATTCATCTTAGTTCCCTTTCTGAAAATTTTTGGGTTTGCTATTGATTCTGTCGGTATGGATTAATGAAAGGGAAAATTTCAAAAAAACACCCTAACCTTTGACCCGTTTATCACATCAACACCAGATCTTTTAAAAACGTCAACTAAACCCTTGAGCTTCACACTCCGTTATCAATTTGCCCCGTCATTCGATTTTCCGTCCAATTGATAACGGTGAGTCCTACGTGGACCCATGTAAGACTCCCTGCCCATTAGTTGGCCTCCACGTGGACATGATACTACTTAAAAAAAAACCCTGACCTTTGGACCAAATGTCACATAAACACCTGAACTTCAAAAAATGTCAATTAAACCCCTCACTTTGACATTCCATATTCAAAAAATGTCAATTAAACCCCGGTCCATTTTTCGTCCACTGCTTAACAAAGACTCCCAAAATGATGTCGTTTTGTGGGTTTGCCATGAGCTTCAAAATTTGTTTGTTAAACATTGTTTGTGGAGCCAATTTCGGAGTCTCACGCAAACGATCTGGACTATTCAATAATTTTAAGATAATTATTTGAGTTGTCATGGAAAAAATCGGGCCCATCGGATATAAATAGGTAATTGATCTAATTAGTTTACTTTTTCATTCAGAATGAGAACCCTAGAATCTGAAAGAATTTTGAAAAAAGACACAATTGTGCGCTTGGTGTCCCCTTGTTCTAAACCGTAGATATCGTAACGCTTGTTGAGATTAGCATTCACTTAAAAAATTATCTTGATCGGACATTAATAGGTATAAAAATGCAAAAATTATGAACTGTTTTGATACATATCGATGTCCGATCAAGATAATTTTATTAGAGAATGATCCTCTCAACAAGCAGATATCTACAGTTCAGATCAAGGGGATAACGAGCACACATTTGTATAACTTTTTAGAAAATTCTTTCAAATTATAGGGTCCAGATTCTAAATGAATTAGATCAATCACTTATAAATATCCGATGGGTATCATTTTTTACAAAACCACTTAGGGTATCATTTTTTACAAAACCACTTAACTAATTATTTAAAAATTATTGTACGGTTCAGATTGTTTGTGTGGGACCCTGAAGTTGGCTCCACAGACAACGTGTAACGAACAAATTTGGAAGCCAAACACACAAAACAACGTCGTTTTGGGAGTCTCCGTTAAGTTGGACGAAAAATAGACTGAGGGGGGGAATTGATTACGGAGTGTCAAGGTGAGGGGTTTAATTGACATTTTATGAAGTTCAGGTGCTTACGGGACATTTGATCCAAAGGTCAGGGTTTTTTTTAAGTAGTGTCATGTCCACGTGGAGGCCAACTAATGGGCAGGGGGTCCCACATGTGTCCACGTAGGACTCACCATTATCAATTGGACGGAAAATCGAATGAGGGGGCAAATTGATAACGGAGTGTCAAGCTCGGGGGTTTAGTTGACGTTTTTAAAAGGTCTGGTGTTGATGTGATAAACGGGTCAAAGGCCAGAGGTTTTTTTTAAATTTTCCCTTAATGAAATTGTAGAATTTGGCTCGATGGCCGGATCGGCTATGCTCGAGGGCCGGGCCGACTGTGCACAAGGGTCGGCCAACTTTCGGGCTGAGGTCGGTTTCGGTTTCGATTTTCTGATGGTCGATACGTGTGTTTCAATCGATTTAGACTTCATTTCAATTATCTAAAGATTTGTTTTCGTGTTGGTTTATGACTTAGGGTGCAAGGAATTCTGTTTGGGCAAGTATTAACTTTAGGAAGGATTCTATGGCTATAAATATAGCCTTATCCTCTCATTAGTTGTTGGACTTTTTGAGTGAATCCCTCTGAGAGACTCCTAAGGGATCTCATCTGTAGAATTTAGGTTTCTTTGTAAGATCTTCATCAGTTTCTAGTTGTTTTTTTCATGGTGGGTTTTGTAGGCCTTTGGCCATCTGGAAGATCATTTGTTTCGGCAATTCGTTATGGTTGAAAGTTGAAACTGTTAGGTTTCTTAAGAATCATCTGTATCTGTGTGACATTCGGTCACATTTGTGGAGCTCTATTCTGTCTGTCTCTCTTGGTTAAAACCCTAAGGGTTTTGTCAGACTTAATGAGAGAGAATCTGTTTAGTGAGAGATTCTAATTGGGTTTTGGTGAGATAACTTGTATTTGGGTTTGGTGTGTGTCTCCTTGTGAGAGTTTGCTTTTTTCACCATTGTAGCTCTTCGGCGCATTGTTTCTTCAAATATTGCAATTGACTCTCTTTTTTTTGCCCTGTGAAGTAGGTTCACATTTATAAGCCGAACCACATAAATCTTGGTTTCTCTTATTTGTTTTCGTTTATGGTTTGGTTTCTCTATATTATTATTTGCATATGTTTAATTTTTTACCTCTCCAATATCATAGCCATCAATAATCATTGGGTTGCAGTTGGGTTCCTCGGGGGACTGCCGCACAACAAAATGATACTCCCTCCGTCCCTAAACTTTTGACCTTTTTGGGATTGCGTGTCATTTTAAATTGCATGTATCTTTTTATTTATAAAGTTTTATGTGATTTTGAAAACTTTGTTTAATAGAACTAATTAAAATCTATCAAATAAGATTCATATTGCATATTTTTTGACATTTACATTGAAAGATATAGGCATTTGAAAATGGCACACTGTCCAAAAAGTGTCAAAAGTTTAGGGACGGAGGGAGTATTAGAGCTCAGATTTGACCTAGGCATTGGTTTCTACCCCTGGGTAACGATCTAGGGTTTTGTTTTGTGGCATTGGGTTTCATCTGTAGCATACGTTTGTTCTACTGCTTCGATTTGGTTAATTGTTGTGGTTGATGGATAGTGAGAAAAGTTTGATTTGGTGGAGAAACTTGAAAACTTGACAAGAAAGATTCTCGGTTTGCAATTTTTTGGGTTCATCATCAGTTTGCCATTCAAATGAGTGGATTTGAAAATTTTGGGGTTTTACTATGAAGATTTTCTTATGAGTACTGACCAGGCTTATGAGAAATTGGAGATAGGAAAATCTGTCTGGAGTTGGATGATGCAACCATTTGTGTCCAGTGTCTTTTGAACTTTTTTTTGAAAAGGTAAAAGGTTTGTTAAGAAACTTGGCAAAGGATATTTCAAGCCGGGGGAGGGGGATCCAACCAAAGGTTGAATGTACAAACATAAACAAAAACACACGAGTATAATTGAAACCCAACTACAAGACCTTAACCACCATGATCCTCATCTGTCAGCAGTTGGGACCATCACCCAAACACTGTCTTTTGACCCAACAAACTTGGGCTGTCAAAAACAAAGGCGGGGAGATCCATATCTGCAAGTGGGGTCAGCACCCAAAACACTATCTTTCAAACATACAGACACAGATCAAACGCCCTGGAACAAGGCCGGACACTAGCTCCAACAAGAAACAACACCTCAAACAATCCGTCATTGATCCTTCGACAAACCTTGATGGATCCGAACAGCAGCCATCAAACGTAGTTCAAATTGAGTTTCAAATCATACCACATCAGCAGTCATCAACAAGATCACCTTCGCCAAAATGGTGACCTAACCGGAAATGACCACAACTCCTGCAGACTCCGAAAGCTCATCACTCCGCCACGTACTCTAAACGGCCCAGCCGTCGTTATCATCCAACTCTTCAAACCCCCACAAACTGCCAGAAATACCACAACCTTCGAGAATCTGATGCAGCCACAATGCCTCCGCAATCAAACGAAAAGAAGGAGAAAAAGAAGAGGAGAGGGAGAAAGAAATACCGGCCACACTAACAGCCGCCATACGCCGGGTCCACCATACTGACTCCGATGCATCGATCTGCACCCGATTTCTGGATTTCTTTGTGTTTTGAAGTTTGCTCGACACTTCAAAATTTGGCTCTTTGGGGTGGTCTAAAGTCATGTATGAGTACTTCAGAATTTTGTTAGAACATGTTTGATTAGCATTCAATCTAGTTTGGTTTGTTAAGAGCATGGTCAGGGTTTTTTGGCTCACTCTCTTGCCTGTGATTCGTTTTCAGTTAGAAGCTTGGTCTGTGATTTGTCTCGATCTCTTTGTTTGACTAGAGCTTTTGGTTGGCGAGAAATCTGTTTGGTTGGCAAGATTTGTTTGGCTCGATATGACTTGAGCATTTGTTTGTTTGATGAGAGCGTGGTTGCTTCGCAATCACTTTGGGTTTGGTTCGTCAGCACGGCTTAGAGTTTGGTTGTCGAGCATCTGTTTGGCCTTACAATTTATTGGTACTGTTTGGGTTTCGTTTGGTACTTGTTTTGGATATCTTGTCAAGCTGGAGATTTGTAAAATTTAGCTCAATGGCCAGACCAGCAATGCCCGAGGGCCTAGCCGGTTGTGCACAAGGGCTGAGCCGGCTTTCGGCCTGTGGTCGTTTCAATTTTTTGACTGTCGATATGCGTGTTTTAGCTGATTTGGAATTTGTTTGGACTTCCTAAAAATTTATTTCCTTGTTTGTTTATGACTTGGGTACAAGGAATTCTGTGGCTATAGATATAACATTGTCCTCTCATTAGTTGTTGAACTTCTTGAGTGAATCTCTTTGATAGGCCCCTGGGGGGGTCTCATTTATAGAAGTTAGTGTTCTTTGTAAGATCTTCATCAGTTTCTGGTTGCGTCTTTCATAGTGGTTTCTGTAAGCGTTCGGCCATCTGGAAGATCATCCGTTTCAGCAATTCTTTCTGGTTGAAACCGTAGGGTTTCTTGAGACTCATCTGTATCTGTGTGACATCCAGTCACATTTGTGGAATTTTGATCTGTCTGTGTCTCTTGGTTAAAACCCTAGGGGTTTTGTCAGACTTGATGAGAGATAATTTATTTGGTGAGAGATTCCAATTGGGTTTTGGTGAGAGAACTTGTATTTGGGTTTAGTGCTTGTATCCTTGTGAGGGTTCATTATTGTAGCTCTTCAGAGCATTGTTCTCTTTGCATAGTGCAATCTTGGAGTAGATTTACATCTGTAAGCCGAACCAGGTAAATCTTGATCTCTCTTATACTCCATTTGTTTTTGTTTATAGTTTGGTTTCTCCGTTTGATTATTCACATATGTTTAATTTGTTAATTCTCTAATATTATGACTATTAATAATCATTGAGTTGCGGTTGGGTTACTAAGGGCCCGCTGCAGAACAGAAATCAAATGCTGGTGGGTGCTCGTTTCCGTCCTTTCAATGTTACTCGCTTTATGTTTGATTGATGATGATATCCATAAATTTCTGTCATCTTCAAATTATTGAGTACACTACATCACACCTAAAGGTATTTTTCCGGCAAATAATAATACACAGTAGGAAATCTTTCACACAAAAGTGAAACACCACTAGTGAAAACAAAGTCTAAGAAAATTTTGGCAACTGGTCACAATTTCTCTCTCTCTCTCTCTCGCTCTCGCAAAAACTAAAGCTGCTCAGAAGGTAGAGATGTGATTATAGAGAAGAGAAAGTTTTATCATCTCACTTCTTAGGGATCTTTCTACCATATTTTTCCTGGTAGAAAGATCACGGTAAGCATTTCAGCCACTATTCCAAAGCGCAGTATTAAAAGATAGGGAGGTCTTGTCTCAGGGGCGGAGCTAAGGGTGCAAGCCGCCCGGGCCCCTATACTCCCCAGTTATCCTAAATTTTCTACTACATTTTAGGTTTTGTCTGTAAAAATTATGAATAAAGGTCCCCTCAAAACTATGTTATTAGTATATAATTATGATATTTTGTTATTAATTTATGAATATACTATATGATTTGGCCCCGCGATAGAAATCTGGCATCCCGCCACTGACTCGACTACAAAATGACTCGGGCGCTGCGGCATAGCAGGCCTCATTGAGAGCCATTTCGAGCCTATCCCGAATCTAATTTAATTCGAGCTGCTTACTTTGTTAGGCTTACAAAGTAGTTAGGTAATCGGATTGAATCTCATTCTCTCGAAATAAACTTAATGCCCTTGACTTTGGCATGCAAAAACAAGATTATCAGCATTTGAGGTTGTTTGGGAGCCCCTTTTCAACTTCTCATTTTCACATTTTTGGGTTTTGGATGTTTGGGAGCCTTGGGCCAAAATGATTTCTAAGAAAATGAGTTTTCCATTTTCTACTTTAGAGAGGAGAAGTGAAAAAGAGGTGGGGAGGAGCTTTTTGATTTCTCATTTTCCACTTTTCTCATTTTCATTAACAAAAAGCCCCATAAAATGGATTCTGTACATATCTCCCAAACACTACTCATGTTATAAAATGCATTCTGCACATTTCTCCCAAACACTCCTACCAAATTCAAAATACATTCTGACCATAATCCAAAAAGTTGAAAAGCCAAAAACTTAAAAACGAAAAGCTGAAAATGAGGTTCCCAAACACCCCCTAAAAGTAGATTTACTTTTTGATGGCTGAGGGTGTTCCACAAACTGACTTACTACTGACAATAAGTCAGTGAAACTCGCTTAAGTTACCCTTTTCAGTTAATGTATTGTGAGAGAATGACCTGTCTCGTAAAATCCAATGAGCCAGCTTTGCGAATAAGTCAATTTTGTGCAACAGACATGAGATATTTATCAGAATTCTAAGAAACTTTACAAAGTAACAACTTGTTCTATGGTGGTGCTTGACCACAAGAGATGAATAATCTCAGTATTATGAGGATAGGAAATTGCAAGAAAACATAAACAATGTGGAGATGAACACATACCTGTAAGGGGAGGACCACTTAGAAAGGAGAAAAGAAAAGAAAAGAAAAGAAAAGATGGTGACAACTTGTACTAGTATTTTTTGAGTAATTGAAAGTGTTCTATGGTGGTTGGTTGATCATTTGGAGCTAGAGAGAGAGATTTGATTCTTGCACTCAAGGACATGGGAGAGAGAGTCTAATTAAGCTTTCTTGGTTCTCACCCTTAAATGACAGTGAAAGTTACTTCATTGACTGATCTTAATCTCATTTCATAGACTTCAAAATCTTTATCTTTTTGACTCCATGTTTACTCCATCAAGAAAGCTTTTACTCTCTTAGATTCCATCTTGAGGAAAAAGGCTGAATATTGTAATAAGTAGAGGAGCATGGCTTAATCAAGAATATCTTCAGCTTTAATTTGCACCTTAAAATCTTAAATCCTGTGGATAATATCTTGAATTGAGTGGGAGCATATATTCCCCTCCCCACTGGTATTACTACAAATTTTACTTGAAAGCCCAGTGGCAGAGAACTTTTGAACAGTGGAGCATCAAAGTTTGGAATCCTTTTACCTAAGTGTTCCCTGCATATATGTATACATATTCTCCCTTTGATTCTTTACACATATTTCAACTCCTTTTTTAAGCGAGCATTAGAAAGCAATAAGTGTTTGACCATGAGGTCGCATATTCGAATCCCACGGAAGTCAACAGTCTCAAACCTTGGGGCCATTGGGGGTTATGTCCAATCGTTACCTTCAGGGCCCCGGAATTAGTCGAGGTGCACGTAAGTTGGCTCAGACATCCGGTTATTAAAAAAATAAATAAATAAAATAAAAGTAAAACAGATGTCACCTTTGTTTTTAGTCTTGTTTTGACCCCATTTGTTGGTGTTGCCTAGTACCATGCTTCTTAAATTGGGTAAACCCAAAACCCTTGGCAAACTATATCTAGTAGAGTTACATAATTTACCTATCTGGTTAAATGGCGAAGTTGAAGAGACGAAACAATTTTCTTTCAAGTCCCTGAGTAACATATGCTTCTAGGATTGGTACACCTAACTTGACAGGGGACTCCTTAAACCTTTTCCCAGATTGATATGATTGTTTAAGCTAGCCCGAGTACTCCGAGTTATAAGTAAGGCTATGTTTCCACTAAAGTTTTGGTATTTTTGTTTGTCTTTTCTGAATTTTTGTTAATTTCATGTTTTATTTTTTGGACTCATTATTTGTCTTGATGGGAGGAGTCTAAAACAAAAACTTATGACCAAAAGCAAAACAAATTCACTAAAGATGAAAAATCGCAAAACATGTGGTATTTTTTTTGTCTATAGTGTTGTGTTATATGAATTTTTTCATCTTCGGTTCATGTTTTTATACTTTTTTGAGTTCTCTTCTCGAGACAAATGATTAATTCCAATAATTACGTTGAAAAGATAAGCAAAAAATTACAAAAATACTATACGTATCTCAGAACAAAAATTTAGTGGAACTCAGCAGAGAGAGAGAGAGAGAGATCTTGTTAAGTTAGGTTTAGATGGTCATAGTTGTAACTTTAAGCTCCCTATTAGTACACAGAGGAATGAAAGGAATGTCTCATGCAATAGTTATATATCCAATTCACCCACACTTGCCTTGAACATTAAAGCAAAGCATTGATTATCCTTGGTAGATTCCCAACCAACATCACCGCCTTAGTCAACAAACAATAATCTCCAACAAAGCAAGTTAAAGAAAAGAAAAAGAGGAGAACAAGAAAAGAAAACAAAAAAGTAAAGTTAAATAAAGAATACCCATCAACACTCCATCTTCTTGGGTTATTTTTTTCCTTTGCTTTGCTTTCCCTCTAAACCCCCCTTTGGCTCCTTTTAACACTCTCAAGCTTCTCTCCCCACTATCTCTGCTCTCTAACACCTTTCACAATTTCTTTTTTTCCTTCACAACCCATCTGCCAAAATTCAGGTAACCCTTTCTTCTTCACTCATTTTTTGTTCTAAATTTTTCTGTGGACTTTCAAAAGCACAAGATCAAAGCTTTTTTAGATTCTTGAGTCATCTTGTTCATGGAAAAATAGATTGTTTAGTAGAAAGGAAGCAAGTTTTACTATGTTATAAGAGGAAACTGATTTCCCCCTACACTTAGCCATGGGGTCATTAAGCAACCCAAAACCCTGGGTGCCATATGTGAACACAAATGATTGCTCACAAGGATTTTGTAGCTTATACTGCCCACAATGGTGCTACCTCATTTTCCCTCCTCCACCTCCCCTAGAATTCTCCGGCGGCAATTCCGGCCCCAACTTTTCCCCTCTTGTTATCGCAATCATCGGTATTTTAGCAAGTGCTTTCCTCCTTGTTAGCTACTATGCCATAATCTCAAAGTACTGTGGCAACATGGACTCGTCACGAAGAAGAGATCAGAACCGGGACCGGAACGAGGAATTAGAAGAGAATAATGAGGACCCATCAACAAACCATCATGAGCCATGGATTGTTGCCACTGCTGGTTTAGATGAGGCTTTAATCAAGTCGATCACGGTTTGTAAGTACAAGAAGGGAGATGGGTTGATTGAAGGAACAGATTGCTCTGTTTGTTTAAGTGAGTTTGAAGATGATGAGAGTCTAAAGCTTTTACCAAAATGTAGTCATGCTTTTCATGTCACTTGTATTGATACTTGGCTTAAATCTCACTCGAATTGCCCCCTTTGTCGT
The DNA here is from genome assembly GCA_963854785.1 of Vaccinium vitis-idaea. Classification (NCBI taxonomy): domain Eukaryota; kingdom Viridiplantae; phylum Streptophyta; class Magnoliopsida; order Ericales; family Ericaceae; genus Vaccinium; species Vaccinium vitis-idaea. The sequence goes on from OY978215.1 coordinate 44,712,803, forward strand.
GCTAATATTGTCCTCGTTAACGCCTCACCGGTGATCGAAGCTCGTCCGGTTTTTGAACCTTCAGCTGAAATCCATGAGAATCCCGTTGTTGAGGAAGATATAGAGATGGGTATTGGACAAGAAGAAGAAATACTGCATAGTGATGGATTTCCAAAAGAATTTATCGGTTTGAGTGATTCGGGAAATCTAGAAGTGCGAGATGCCATTATTGAAATCAGAGAGGAGGAGGATCGACCGATTAGGAGATCCGTATCGATGGATTCTGTTTGTCAGGGAAGAGGTTTTTCGATCGCTGATGCGATGCGATTGAAGCAGGACGAGGTTTTTCAAGCCGAAGAAGAGTGTCAAGTGGATGTTGGATCATCAAAACAGCCAGGAATTGAAATGATCAGCAAGTGTAGCCACAATAGAAGCAGGGTGTTACATTGTGTTATGGGTCCGGTTGTGATGAAGAGATCTTTTTCCAGTGGGAGATTTTCTTTCTCTAGACGTGGTAGAGGCAGGAACACAATAATACCCTTTTGATTTTTATTATTATTACTTTTTCTTGAGGTTATAGTGGAATTAGTATCATGGAAAAAAAAATTACAAGGGAAAGGGTCTTCAAATTGATGGCTTGTATCAGTCAGGTAGTTATAAATTAAATTTTTTCTGTGCGGTTATTAATGTGAGAATTTTCTCTTCTACAAGAATGATGAGGAATTCTCAACATAATGCATCTACCCCTGGTTCTGGTTCCTTTTGTGTTAAAACTTTGTGATTTTGTTCAAGTTCTGAATGTCTTATGCATCAACATATTTGGTGGGTATTCGTATGGAAATTGATTTTCGCACTCCAAAAATTTACCATCTGCAGCTTGTTGGTTTGGTGGGCTTCTGAATGTCTTATGATTTTCGCACTCCAAAATTTACCATCACATTGAGGTTTTGTGGGCTTTCTTTGCTTCTTGAATCTAGGTTGTTTTGGTAGCAGCTTGTTGGGTGTCTTAGTGGTGGTGAGACGTTTGTGTTTGTTCTAAGGTTTTGGTTGACTTCTTGCCTTCCTTTGGGCCTGGTTCTCGGGTGGCGTTTTTGCCGATGTGGCCTTGATCGATCCCTTAATCTTTGTAATCTTTTTGAAGGATTTCTAATTTTTTGTCAATAAAAAAAAAAATATTACTGTCTACACTCTAAAATCGGAGTGCAGTACAAAAATCTGATGTCTATGGGATTGATTTTCACACTCCACTTTTGGAGTATTGAGTGCAGATGGTAAATTTTGGAAAAGAGTTACAACCTTCATTTTCGGGAAGTGATTAGTGTAAATAAGTATATATATACAAGAACTATCCAGTCAAGGATAGTTCCAGTCCAGGATTGTCCGGATGAAGCCCTTCCCGGTCACATTTTGATGATCCAAACCGTCCAATGAGTGTAAAATGTGATTTTTTTATCGAAGACTACTCAGATAAAGCCCTTCTTAGTCTTTTTTTTTATGATTTCTCGTAGGACCCTTAAAAATATGTTTTAAACACATTGGACGGTTCGGATTATCAAGATTTGATCAGGAAATGAAAGGTGTGGATGGTGTGAACTTTAAGAGTAGTGGACTAGAACATTGGTGTGTGTGTATATATATATATATCTTATGGCTCTTAGGAACTCCAACTCTATTAGGCATTTTGTGGAGTTTAAATACAAAAAAAATAGTGATTTTATTAATAAACATGTTTCGTTTCTTTACTCGATTTTACTCTCATTTTTTACTATTTGTTTGAACTGACTTAACCTCAAATTTTCTAGGACTAGGGTCTCCCTCTCTCACTTATTCTTTGTCGATGACTGCCTTATTTTCTTGGAACCAACTATTCACAGTTGTCGTCACCCTAAGAGGGCTCTGGAAAATTTCAGTTTCTTCTCTGTTCAAATTATTAATCGTCAAAAGTTTCATATCACTTTCAGCCCCAATACTCCTTCAACTTTCTCTAGAAGGTTTCAAGATGTTTTCCACGTTCCTATTAGTTCTGAGCCAGTCCCCTACCTAGGGCTTCCTTTGGAAATCACTCCAAATAAGTGGGATTGTTTGAAGTTTATTATTGATCGGGTAGAAAATGCTCTTGCGGGGTGCAGGTCTGACATCTCTCAGGCTGGGAAGTTAATCTTGATTAAATTTGTCTTGTCAAGGTAGCCTCTTTATTTGTGCTCTTCTTATAAGCTTCTAGTCTCTATTTGTGATAAACTGAATGCCATTTCAGCAAACTATTGGTGGAAGATTAGGGATAGTAAGCCTATTCATTGGTTATCCTGGAAGAATATCTCAACTTATGAACGTGAAGGGGGTTTAGGAATTCGAGATGTCAAGCTTTTCAATCAGGCCCTGCTTGCTAATCAGTGTTGGCGCCTTCTTAATAACCCAAATTTTCTGATATCTCGTATTCTTCTACCAAAGTATTGCTCATAGGAGAGTCTCATCAATGTGAAAGTCCATCCTGGTGTTGGGATTCCACCCCGTGTGGGCCAGTTGGGCTTAGGCCCAGAGGGAGTGGATTAGGGTTTTTCTGTGTAACTCTATAAATACTCTGTGATGACTAGGTTATGGTGTGTTGTAGCACAATGTAGAGAGAGAGGCAGAGAGTGTGAGAGGGGGAGCCGGTTGTGGCTCTCCCGGAGAGAGAGATACACGAGAGAACTAGTGAGGATTTCATTATTGTGAGGTTGAGTGTGAGTGTGTAACACAAGAACACGGATTTTCTCCGGATTATAGTGAAACCCCCCTCCCCGTGGATGTAGGTCTGATTTGGCCGAACCACGTATATTGTGTGTCGTGTTTATCTCTTGTTTTACTGCTTCTGTTGCGTGTGGTGCGTTGTTGGAATCCTAACAACTGGTATCAGAGCTTGGGTTGAAGCACCGGAAAGCGCAGAGTAGTCGGAAAATCACTCGGAGGCCATTGGAGCACTGTTTGAAGTTCTGGTCGGACAAAACAAGTGACGAAACCTTGTTTTTGATCAGTAGGTAAGGTGCTACTCTTGGAGACGAGTTCAACGAAGTGCTCGGGGTAATTTTTTCGTCACCGGAAGAGGGCGTACATGCAGTTTGAATGGCGGCGAACGGAGCCAGACTGGTCTGGTTCAGATCGGTCTTAGAAAACGTGATCGGAAATTTTTTTGGAGCATAGGGTTTTGTTCCTTGTTTCGAGACGATCGCGGGAATATAAAATTTGTTGCCAGGAGATGTCGGGGTGGCCCGCACGCGCCGGTCAAAGTTCGCGTTTGACCGCGAGTTAGATCCACGCGCTGGGTATTTTTTGACGTACTGTTGCAGCAGGTTGAAGAAGGTGGGAGGTGATCCCATGCTTTGGTTGCACAAGGTCAGCGCCACATAGACAGCCACGGAGGACGCCACATGGGTTTGGTCAAACGTCCACGTCATCCGGTCAACGCTAACGTGGCGCCACATCATCAGGGTTAGAAGGGTCAAAGGGGTTAGCATGCCTCGAGTCAAAGGGGTCAGTGGCTGGTCAAAGGGTTCAAGGGGCTAGTCAAAGGGTCCAGTTTGACTTTTGGAGATGGTTCATTGGTTTTTTCGCATTTTCGGAGGCTATACAGCTCCGTTTTTCGCGTATGAGTAGTCGATTTTGACTATCTCGACGTTTCGGATCCAACCATGTGCTCTATTTTTTTTGGAGGCTTAGAAGCAGGTGTTATTGCTGGATTGAGCCGAATTTGGGTGTTTGGAGGCGTTTTGGGTTGTGAGGAGGCTTGTTCTTAGCTAATTGGACGGTTCCAGATTCAGTGGTGGGCTTGGTTTTGTGTGATTCAGGCCGGATTTTGTAGTCCTAGATACATCTGGAGAGATTGAGAAGGATCCGACGCGGTCAGATCAATCAGATGGGATGTTGTTGAGTCGGAGGCAAACCATGGGAGATCCGATGGGAGTCCAAGGGGTGTTGGGAGAGTTGGGAATGGAACATGGATGGACCAGGGGGCAGGATGAGACCCGGGAGAGCTGATGGAGAGTGGTGAGAGACCAAGATAGTGGCAGGAGTGGCAGATAGGTGACAGATTGGTGACTAAAGAGGCGAGCGGAGTTGGATAGCTACACACCAGAAGTATTGGCCAGACTTTGCAGAGATCAGAGGTTGACCGGAGCAATCGGGTGATTGCGGATTCGCGGCTTTTGAGCTGTGGTGATCAGTCGGAGAAGCTAGTGAGCAGGGATACATTCTCTCAGGTGTTGCATCTTTGTTGATGGGTGCGGATACACTTGTTTGGTAATGACACAGGCGCTTACTAGAGTGACAGGTCGGAGTTGATCCGCAGTGATCGGAGGCAGTCTGGTTCAATCGGATTTGAAGACCTATCATTAGGATTTGCAGTTGTGATTCGAGCTGCATTGGATTGTGATGCAGTAGCCATGGAGGAGGAGCATTTTCGTCAAAATCGTAGTTTTGCTCTTATTTAGGCTATCGGTATCGATACTGTGCTTATGCTGTATCGATACCGGATAGCTCAGTGGCGAACAGAAGCATCCTGTATCGATACAGGCTTATCCCTGTATTGATACCGAGTGTCCTAAGTTCGGCCGTTTGGCTTGCCTCGTTATTTTGCTGTTATTTCCGATTTTTTCCCTTTTTGATAATTTTAGGGTTTCCATGGATTTGACTTCCTTTTTCGGAACAAATCGATTAGGTTTTCCAGTTTCCTATATAATAAGTTGTAAGCCTAAACGGCTGGAGAGAGTTGATGATTATTATTGAATGAAAACAGAGTCTAGAGAGCGTTTTCTCTAAACTATCTCGTTTGTGATCGATTGTTGCACGTCTTTTCTATAGTTCATAAGGCGCCCTGCATCAGTTGGTATCAGAGCTTCAAGTTCCAATCCTGACTATGGCCGGAGGACGTGCTGGATGTCGAGGGGGACGAGATGGTCGTACCGATAATTTGGAGGACATCTATGAAAGAGATGACGTAGCGCAGGAGGCGCGAACGGAGGCGCGATTCCAACAACTAGAACAGAGCATGACGGCTGCAATAGCTGCTTTAGCCGACCAAGTTGCTGCCCTAGCTGTTGGGGGGAATCCACCTCGCCATCAACCGTACAATCGGCGGCCTCGAGAGGAGGACGAAAGTACGGATGGTGAAGCGGCTGAAAACCTTTTTGCTGCGGGGGCATTTGGCGTTGGCAGGGCTGGCGGCGGTGGCTTTCGTCAACAAAGGGGCAGAGGCCGGGAGATCATGGCTGATAACCGTGATTTCTGTCCATGGGAATCTGGTTTGAGGATCGACCTGCCTGAGTTCCAGGGGGGTTTGACTCCTGAAGAGTTCCTTGATTGGGTTGCGGCTATGGATGAAGTCTTGGAGTTCAAACAAGGTCCAGAGGATAAACGGGTGTCGCTGGTGGCTACCAGATTCAGGGGTAGAGCAGCGGCATGGTGGCAGCAATTGAAGCAGACTCGGCTGCGGCAGGGAAAAGACAAGATTAGTTCGTGGGAAAAATTAAAGAAAAAGATGCGGGTGGCTTTTCTTCCCCACAACTACTCGCGTCTGATGTATCAGTGACTGCAGAACCTCCGTCAGAGTTCGCGCTCTGTGGATGATTACACCACAGAGTTCCATCAATTGGTAGCCCGGAATGATCTTGCAGAAACGGATGAGCAATTGGTATCGAGGTATGTGGGAGGTTTGCGTGAACAGTTCCAGTTTACACTAAATATGTTCGAATTATTCTCTGTTTCCGATGCCTATCAAAAGGCGTTGCAGATAGAAAAACAAGCTATTCGCAGGCCTTCTTCGACTCTGTGGAGTGCTACGGCCCGACTCGCGGTCGACAATACTTCCACCAAACCAATTGCTAGCCTGCCCCCCAATAATCCGCCAGCAATTAGGGCAGGTGCTAGTTCTGGTTCTGGGTCGAAGTGTTTTAAATGTGGTGAGCCTGGTCATCGCGCCTTTGAGTGTAGAAAGGGCGAACGGCCAGGAAAAGCTTTGTTTGTGGATTCTGAAGGGATTGTGAACGAGCACTGCGAGTCAGACGAGCAAGAGGCAGCATATGAGGAGGAAGTTGTGGAAGAGGTAGTTGGGGATAACGGTCCGTTATTGGTTGTTCGGCGACTGTGCTATGCTCCGCGTGAGGCAGAGGGAGATTCGTGGCTCCGTGGTAATGTGTTTCAGTCTACTTGTACCATTGGAGGGAAGGTGTGTCGATTTGTGATCGACTCTGGGAGTTGCGAGAACGTGGTGGCAGAAGAGGCAGTCCAAAAACTTGGTCTAAAGACGAAGGCTCATCCCAGTCCCTACAAGCTTACATGGTTGAAAAAAGGTAACGAGGTTAAAGTTTCCAAAAGATGTTTAGTTGCTTTCTCTATTGGTTCCAAGTACAGGGATGAAATCTGGTGTGATGTTGTGGCCATGGATGCTTGCCACCTTCTATTGGGGAGGCCATGGCAGTATGATCGTAAGGTGGTACATGACGGGGGCGCTAATACATATGCGCTATCATTCAATGGTGTGAAGATTGTGTTGCTGCCTTCCAAGGAGGTTGTACCCAAACCACACATGGGGGAGGGTACCACCCTTCTGACAAGAATACAGTTTGAAGAAGAGTTGTCAACAAGCAAAGTGGTTTTTGTGTTAATGGCGAAAGAGGGTCCTAAGGCCTTGGTAGGAGAAGATGTTCCAGCAATGGTTCAACCTCTTCTGCAGGAATTTCAGGATGTGTTTCCAGCAGACTTACCAGATGGGTTGCCCCCTCTGCGGGATATTCAGCACCAGATTGATTTGGTGCCCAATTCAAGTTTGCCCAATCGGCCCCATTATCGTATGAGTCCGAAAGAGCATGAAGAGCTGCAGAGACAAGTGGAGGAACTGTTGGCTAAGGGCTTTATTCGTGAAAGCCTTAGCCCGTGTGCAGTACCAGCCCTGTTAATTCCAAAAAAAGATGGCACGTGGAGGATGTGCGTTGACAGCAGGGCCATTAACAAGATCACAGTGAAGTATCGCTTTCCAATTCCAAGGCTGGATGATCTGCTAGACCAGTTGGGTAATGCCAAGGTGTTCTCGAAGTTGGACTTGAAGAGTGGGTACCATCAGCTTCGAATCAGGCCAGGGGATGAGTGGAAAACAACGTTCAAAATTCGCGAGGGACTTTATGAGTGGATGGTGATGCCGTTCGGACTGTCCAATGCGCCTAGCACCTTCATGAGGATGATGAACCAGGCCCTTCGCCCTTTTATCGGTAAATCTGTTGTCGTTTATTTCGATGATATTTTAATATATAGTGCCACGCCTGATCAACACTTGCAGCACTTAAGGGAAGTTCTTACTGTTTTGCGTGCTGAAAAATTATTTGGGGCAATCAAGAAGTGTGTATTCTTAACCGATACAGTGCTTTTTCTTGGATATGTTGTATCCAAGGATGGGATTTCAGTGGATGAGTCTAAGGTTGAGGCTATTCGTAGCTGGCCTCAACTGCGGACTTTATTCGATGTTCGCAGTTTCCATGGGCTTGCGGCGTTCTACCGTCGCTTTATTCCGCACTTTAGCACTATTATGGCTCCTATAACAGATTGTATGAAGGGTGGCAGGTTTGCGTGGAATGATGCAGCAACTGCTGCGTTTCAATTGATCAAGCAAAAGTTAACTTCGGCTCCTGTGTTGATCTTGCCGGATTTCTCACAGCCTTTTGAGCTGCATTGCGATGCATCAAAGGTTGGAATTGGGGCTGTCCTTAGCCAAAATTCTAAGCCTATTGCTTATTTTAGTGAGAAACTAAATGGAGCAAAGATGAATTACAGCACCTATGATGTGGAGTTCTAAGCCTTGGTCCAAGCATTGAAGCATTGGTATCACTATCTTATTCATAGTGACTTCGTTCTTTATTCTGATCACGAGGCGTTGAAGCACCTCAATGCTCAAGATAAGTTGTCCAGTCGGCATGCTAAATGGGCGGCATATATTCAGCAGTTCTCTTTCTCTATCAAGCACAAGTCTGGTGCTTTGAATCGAGTAGCTGATGCCCTCAGTCGGCGTTCCAATTTTCTTGTTTTGATGCGCACTAAAGTAACAGGTTTTGATGCTTTTCGTGAGTTATTGGCAGCGGATTCGTATTTTTCTACTATCATTACAGATATTGCAGGGGGTGGCCAATCCGACTTCCACATGCACAATGGTTTCTTATTCAAAGGAAATTTGTTGTGTGTTCCGGAGTCCAGTCTGAGGTTGAAAATCATTAAGGAAATTTGTTGTGTGTTTCGTATTTTTTGGCCGGCCTTGCGGCGTGAGGTTTATAAGTTCGTGGCGGGGTGTCATATCTGTCAGATTTCCAAGGGTACGGCCACTAACGCCGGTTTATATATGCCATTGCCAATTCCGTCCCAGTCATGGGCCGATGTCAGTATGGATTTTGTATTGGGGCTGCCACGTACACAACGTGGTCATGATTCTGTCTTCGTGGTGGTCGATCATTTCTCAAAGATGGCACACTTCATCGCATGCAAGAAAACTACAGATGCTGTTAAGGTGGCGCAATTATATTTTTCGGAGGTTTATCGCTTGCATGGGCTGCCTATGTCTATCGTTTCTGATCGGGATACCAGATTTTTGAGTTATTTTTGGCGTTGTTTGTGGAGGCTAGCCAACACTCAATTGAATTTTAGTACGGCTTATCATCCCCATACCGATGGCCAGACTGAGGTGGTGAACCGTTCTTTGGGCAATTTATTGCGCAGTTTGGTGGAGGATCATCTCAAAAGTTGGGATCAAAAGCTGTGTCAAGCAGAATTTGCTTTCAACCATTCTGTCAATCGAAGCACGGGATTCTCTCCTTTTCAGGTTGTGTATGGATTTAACCCGCGCACACCAGTCGACTTAGCTCCTGTTCCAAGCCTGAAGCGTTCTAATGGCAAGGCTGAAGATTTCATGACAAGTGTACAACAGGTCCATGTCGAGACTAAGTCGCGTTTGGAGAGTAGTACAGCCAAGTACAAGGCAGCGGCAGACAAGAAGCGCCGACTAGTGGAGTTTGAGGTTGGTGATTTCGTGTATGCGGTCCTCACTAAAGACCGTTATACATCTCATGAGTATAACAAACTTGCTGCTCGTAAAATTGGCCCCGTTGAGATTGTTGAGAAGATTAATCCCAATGCCTATCGTCTGAAGCTGCCGAGCCATGTTCGTACTGCCGATGTGTTTAATGTCAAGCATCTAATTCCATTCCGGGGTGATAGCTCAACCGATGATGATGATGCAAATTCGAGGGCGAATTTCTTTTTAGAAGGGGAGGATGATGCAGTAGCCATGGAGGAGGAGTATTTTCGTCAAAATCGTAGTTTTGCTCTTATTTAGGCTATCGGTATCGATACTGTGCTTATGCTGTATCGATACCGGATAGCTCAGTGGCGAACAGAAGCATCCTGTATCGATACAGGCTTATCCCTGTATCGATACCTAGTGTCCTAAGTTCGGCCGTTTGGCTTGCCTCGTTATTTTGCTGTTATTTCCGATTTTTTCCCTTTTTGATAATTTTAGGGTTTCCATGGATTTGACTTCCTTTTTCGGAACAAATCGATTAGGTTTTCCAGTTTCCTATATAATAAGTTGTAAGCCTAAACGGCTGGAGAGAGTTGATGATTATTATTGAATGAAAACAGAGTCTAGAGAGCGTTTTCTCTAAACTATCTCGTTTGTGATCGATTGTTGCACGTCTTTTCTGTAGTTCATAAGGCGCCCTGCATCAGATTGGATGATGGGCCACCATACAGGCTTGTGAGAGTGCAGTGGCAGATGGAGCTGATGTCAGGCATGGTCAGGCAGTATGGGTGTTTTGTGACGCGAGCAGGGATGACGACAGTTGCCGATGCACACAGGACAGGCGCGGGATTGTACCAAGGAGTCATGACCGGATGGTACTGGATGCACTGGGAGTCGAATCATGAGTGTGCAGGATGCTGGCCAGCAACGATGATGCAACTGGTTGTTCAGGATATGTTCACGGGAGCTCCGGACAGAGGGATTGAGATGGAGATCAGATGATGCATACTGGTATTCTCTTTCTTCTGTGTTTTTTGTGGCGGATTATCTTTTCAGTTATGAGCTCATGTTGGTGTGGAGAGATGGAGTCACAGATTATGTCCTCTGATTGGGCATGAGCATTTGGGTTTTGGATGCCCAGATGCGGGCACTCCGATTAGGGGGTGCAGGATTGTGATCAACCGCGGAAGATCTGGCTTGCAGGGATACATTCATTCGAGTGGTGTGCCCGGTTGGGGTGCAGAGATGCTTGTTTGGGAATGACACAGGTGCATGTCAGAGCGGTAGATCAGTTTCAGCCACGGAGATCTAGCAGGATTTGTTCACATCCCGGATTCACGAGAGGTGCATCCCGATTTTGGGGGATGCGGTGTCAGAGAAGGAGTCAGCCTCATCGCAGATGGTGTGTGAGATCATTTGGAGGAGTGAGCCTCTGGTGTGGGCAGAGGGTTGCAGCATTCTCTTGACAGGACAGGATGCTAGAGTGGCGGAGCGCGTCGATGAAGCTGCAGGCGCTTCTTTTGGAGAGTGCGGGCGCTTCTGTTGGTGAGCGCATACACCTCGGGTTTGAGGTGTGCGAGTGGAGGCATTCTTTTGAGAGGGTGCGGTACTCGAATTTTCTGATTGGCTGCGGAGTCTGGTTTTGCAAGGATACACTCTTTCGGGATTTGTGTACTCTGTTTGGTGGTGCATGGATGCTCGACTGGTTAGTGACACAGGCGCTTGCCAAAGTTAGCTGATTGGAGGAGGCGACATGGGGGTGTTGCAGACGACATTGCCCACTCGGGTTGGAGGGGGTGATTGTTGGGATTCCACCCCGTGTGGGCCAGTTGGGCTTAGGCCCAGAGGGAGTGGATTAGGGTTTTTCTGTGTAACTCTATAAATACTCTGTGATGCCTAGGTTATGGTGTGTTGTAGCACAATGTAGAGAGAGAGGCAGAGAGTGTGAGAGGGGGAGCCGGTTATGGCTCTCCCGGAGAGAAAGATACACGAGAGAACTAGTGAGGCTTTCATTATTGTGAGGTTGAGTGTGAGTGTGTAACACAAGAACACGGATTTTCTCCGGATTATAGTGAAACCCCCCTCCCCGTGGATGTAGGTCTTATTTGGCCGAACCACGTATATTGTGTGTCGTGTTTATCTCTTGTTTTACTGCTTTTGTTGCGTGTGGTGCGTTGTTGGAATCGTAACACCTGGCTCATCTTAGGCGTGGAAAAGTATTTTATTTGGCCGAAATCTCATTGCTAGACATATTGCTTGGAGAGTTGGAGATGGGGCTTTCATCTGGCTTTTCTATGACAAGTGGATTCCTGGGCTGGATAAAACCTCTTTGTCATTTCATCCCATATAGTGGCACTAATTCTCATATGGTCTCTTTTCTTTTGAATGAGGGAATTAATGGGAAAGTATGGAATGTGGATAGAGTTGTGGACATTATTCCGCATTTTCTGATCCCGAGAGGTTTAGTTATCCCTCTTCTTAATGCCAATTTCCTGGATCAGCTTATTTGGCCGTTCACCAATTCTGGGAAGTATAGCGCTAAATCAGGATACAGATCTCTATATGAAATGCAACGAGCCAACCAGCCATCTCATGTTTCTTCTTAGTGGTTTTATGAAGACTTTAACATCTGGAATTTGGTCTGGAATCTTGACTTGCCCGAGCACATTAAGGTTTTCATATGGAAATGCTTGAAAGAAATCTTACCGGTTCGAAAAAATGTTGCATCTCGCCTCCATAATATCGTCGCCACTTGTCCTCTTTGTGGAGAGTTGTAGGAATCTATTGAGCATCTATTTTGTCTCTGTCCACAGTCTTTTTCAGTTTGGGATGCTAGTGATTTTCCAATTTCTTCATTGGGCGTTTCTCAAGATCTTTTCTTCTCCAACTGGCTCTTAGATTGGATCATTCAGCTCTATAGAGATAATAGAGATAAGAGGAGATTTTCTTATTTTGTTTCTATTCTTTGAGCTATGTGGAAGAATAGAAATAGCTTGGTATTCTCGAGTTTGCCATTCAATGTGAATTCTACCATTGGAATGGAAAAGGATTTTGCTCAGTGGTTTCTTCGTTCTTCTAATTGGCTCTCCAATTCCAAGTCAGAGCCTGCTCAAACTGCATATACCTCTACCTCTAGTTCCAAGAATCCATCTTTTATTATTCATCAATACCCTAACTCTGTTTTAGCTCTCCGCGCTTGTTTTCTCCATGCAGATGGGGCTTGGAAAGAGGGAAATGCTTGGAGTGGCCTTGGTTTTACGGCTAGTCATCCGGATGGGACCTTAATTGCACAACAAACCCTATCTACGTATAGTGCCTCGCCAATTCAAACGGAAATTCAAGCAATTTTTGAAGTAACTAAATGGGCTTTAAAACATAATTACAATGTGGTATATGCTTTTTATGGTTTTAATGCCATAATGTAGATAGCAGAGAGGGTTGAGTGTCACCATCATGACACTTTTTTGTTACGCAACCTGGAGCAGAAGTTTCGAAACTATCTCTTTGGAAGATTTCGAAGGTTGCGCGCTAGGAAGGTCAGCGGGCTCACTTGCTTGCTAAGCATGCTTTGGCGAGTTTTGTTCCTCACCCGGACACCGGTGATGGATTCGCTAATCAACCCTCTGTTTAGTGTCTTATGTTGTTTGGTTATTTTGGATGTCTAGACTTGGTGTATTGTTTTGATGGTTTAATGAATCTTCTCTCTACTTCTAAAAAAAAACACAACAACATAGGTTGTGATGTGCATGATAACATGATATTCTTCTTTTAATTGACCAAAATGGCCTTGTCTCTTGTAGTCTTGTGCCTTGCTCCATTTAGCCAGCCAATTGATGAAATGCAAATTATGTAGCCAAGCCTAGCCCGTTGAAATTGTGGGAAAAGAATTTGACTAAATATTGCTGCCCTATTTGCCTAGCTCATTCGAGTTACGAATATGAGACAGCGGAAGTCGGGGTTTTAGGTTAATTTACAAAAGCTATTGGCTAAGTTTTCCGTTTGATTTTAGCAACCCAGTTGCTAAAATAAACCATGATTTTAGCAAATGAGTTCAGGTGCTAAAATCATGGTATTTCAAATCAAAAAATTAAGTGTTTCCGTGTATTATTTTTTGAATTTTTCACACCGAATTAAAGTACACGAGGAGTACTTTAATTTGGTGCAAAAAAAAAAATCAAAAAACGATACACGAAACCACTTCATTTTTTTATTTCCAAGCCATGATTTTAGCACCTGCTGAACTCATTTGCTAAAATCATGGTTGATTTTAGCAACTGAGTTGCTAAAATGTTTTGGAAAACCTGTAATTTTCATGGGTGAAAAAAAAAATCTTAAAAATTGAAGGAAACATATGTACAGTTAGGAGCAATGGCAGAAAAGTAGTACTGGAGTATTAGATAATGTTTAACAAAATTCAGAGCTCTGATGGATGTACGTTAAAAAATTCAGTGAATAATTTTTTGCCAATCCCACATTGCTTAAATTTACTACTATATTGTTTGTTTTTTTGGATAACTGGGTATCTGTGTTAGTTTACACGCACCTTAATTAATTTCGATGCTCTAAAGTTAATATTGACCAAACATTCCAATAATCAGAGGGACGGACTTACATTGGGGCATATGGAGAAATTATTAGTAATACTATGTATGTAGCATAATTATGTAAGTGTCCTACTATGTTTAATTTACACTCATATATATGTAGGGAAATCTTCTAGTCAGGGATCCCTGACTTTTCTTATAGTCAGGATCTCACCTTTCCCAATTGAATTTTCATGATCCGAACCGTCCAATGTGTTTAGAATGTGTTTTTAAGAGTCTCCAGGAGGAATCATAAAAAAAATGACCGGGAATGACTTGATCCGAGCAGTTTTTGATAAAAACTATATATATCTCAAAAATAAAAATATACAATTAATTCTATACTTCAACTTTCGTTGATTGACTAGTTTATAATTATTGGTTCATTTAACTTTGTCTATTTATATATTTATCTCTTGATTTTCTTTATTTTTACCTACGTAGATATTCATCAACGAACCCATCTCGATCATTCTAAAAGGCTTGTCAATGTCGATGTAAAGTCAAGGAGGGAGTAGGACAAGTTGTCACAATTGTTCAAGAGCAAAAGGCCAAGGAGAGAGTAGGACAAGATGTCCTGGTTGCTCATGAGCGAAATGCAGAAGGGAGTGTAATTAGTGAAAGTAAGGATGATTGGGTAGAGGTGGTGAAGAGGAAAAATCAAACTCCGGGCATGACTGTGGCCATCTCTTCGTGTAGCCGTGTCTCTCCTACAACAAACGCGTTTGACGTTCTTGAGAAATGTGAGGATTTGGGTGCCTCCGCTACTGTGGAGGAGTCAAAGTTAGATGTTACCGAGGCTGTATCTTGTGATGCTACCCCGATTCTCCATGGTCAGGGTAGTCCTCACAAAGAGCCTCCTCCCGTGGCTCTCCGTCGATCTACACGGTTTCGAGAGCCTCCAAGAATCCCCTTGGATGGCGATTTCATTGGACCTCGACATACTTTGACACAGGTGGTGGGTGATTCTCCTTCATCCACTAGAGATCAAAACAAAAGGAAGCTTAAGGAGAAAATCAAGATGTTAAAGGCTTCAAGAACTTAGTTCTTGAGGCTCACATGTCTTTCTTTTGTTTTGGTGTTTTTGTGTTGCTTCTTTGAAATGTGCTTTGAGCTTAGTTGGATATCTATTTTGTTGCGTTTAGGTCTTAGATTTTCTTCTCTTTTTTTTCTTTCTTTTCCTCCTGGGGTATGCCCCTTGTAGGCTGTATATTCGGTTATCCTTTTTTCTATTTCAAGCTAATTTACCCAAAAAAAAAAAAAATGTCGATGTAATTATACTCTAAAAGTTTAGTCCAAGACTGTGTGCTCATTTGTGGATATTTTTTAAAAAATATATGCGTTATAAATTTATAGTCAATAATTAATGTCTTAATTTAGTGCAATCCTATTGTGTTTGACTACGAAAAAAATTTCACGAGGTGCCACAAGGCTAGATTCCAAACCTTCGAGCCACGGGAAGTTTGTCCAGTCCTTAACTCAATTCAGGGCTCCGAAATTAGTCAAGAATCAAGATGTGTGGAAGCTGACAGGTTATTAAAAATAAAAAGTCATCAATGCGAGAAGATTTCTGAAAAAGACCACCTGTCAAGGGAAAGTGAGCTCCCAACCCATTTGGTGTTGGGCTTATGGGCTTAAGAATATGACTCACTCAATAGCCATCGGCCCTGTATTGTGAAGATTGACATAAAAGTCGCTCAAAATGCAATTGCAGAGGCCCCATCGCACCAACTGGCTCTCTGCCCCAACGCACCAACGGGCTTGGGCCTAAGTACTTATTAAACCGACAAAATGCCCTATCAAGGGCGAACAAGAATATTTCTATCTCTTTATCTATAAAAAAAGGGCGTAACAAGAATAAACTATGGAGTCGTTAATCGGCACATTTAAGTCCCTATCAAGGAGCAAGCATAATAAAAAAATAAAAAAATTGTTGATGGTCCTTTAATTACTATTGACAAACCAATCTAACTGATAAAAGTCTAACGAAAAAACCATTTATCATCAAGGTGGACGACCAAGATTTTGATTCATCCCCTCCAAACCCAAGATGAGGATCCAATTCCAATTTGTATAGTGAAAATTGGTGTAGAATGCATATCCGGTCGTGCATATATGAATGTATATGCAGCCACATGTTGAAGCTCCCACATGCTCTCAAAATGATTTACCCTAACTCTTTTTTTTTTTTTTTTTGGCGGTCAGGGGTACTTTACGTACCAACTTGTGCACATTTCGACTAAATTTCTATTTCCGGTCCGGTCAAAGGCAGATTATCTATAAAGAGACTAGAAAATTTCACAAGAAAAGCTCTTGCTGGCTCCAAGAAACTGTTCAATTTCGAAAGGAAGGGGGTCCCTGTTGTGTTGTATGTGCACTGCACGGTGCTGTGCACATCCAGGCTATCTGTTGCTGGATAGACGGTTCAGATTTCACCTCGACACATTTGCATCTGAACCGTTCATTGTCGTGCGTGCAAGATGAAATCTGGGCCATCCCTTTGAACAACGGACGGCCTAAATGTGTACACGCTGCACAGCACCATCCCCTCTCGGGGATTTCTGATTTTACACCTCTTTCATATTACCACTTTAACTATCCTTAGGTTGTAACTCTTTCGAGTCTTCTGTCAGTTTGCATCATAGTAATTCACATCTCTCTCTCTCTCTCTCTCTCTAGACTTATGTAGCTAGGGGGTCCTCAAACGTCTGAATCTGGTTCCACAAGATGACACAATCCCTAATAAGGGTACAGCCCACGCAAGGAAACAAAACTGGGTGCCTGGGAAATCAGTGCACATTGAGAAACGTATCGAACCGTTAAAATACCTTGCAGCTTTTCTTTAAAACACATATTACAGACCACAAAAATAATTTGCACATGCATGGCTGCCATGGCCTCCATGCATAAGGACTGGCGTACCCCATATGATGCTTTCCCTCAAACTCACGACACGCCCTCCTTGTCGGCAAATCCGATTAATGGATACAAATCATAAGTTCAGTAATCAGTATCTGAATTTTGGAAAGGAAAAAAAAGCGACGGCTCGGATCATCTATGTGGACCCGAAATGGCCCCACACGTCTCATAAGGTACAATATTTGTACACCTCCATCGGTAT
Organism: Vaccinium vitis-idaea; assembly: GCA_963854785.1. NCBI lineage: Eukaryota > Viridiplantae > Streptophyta > Magnoliopsida > Ericales > Ericaceae > Vaccinium > Vaccinium vitis-idaea. Next base: position 44,729,514 of record OY978215.1, read on the forward strand.
TCATAGAAGTTACTATACGGGGCGATAAGATGCATGTGAAACAATAATATATCATGAGAAGTTGCGGACGCAATGGGGTCCCTGTGTTCCCTAAACAACTTCAAATATTGCGTAGATTATATTCCATTCAGTGCCGGCTCATTAGTTTTTGAGGTATGAAACAGACGCATTAGATGAGGCCCTTTATGTATTTTCCATAATAAAATTTTTCAACACATATCTTCATAAAAATTATTGCAAAATAATTATCATTGAACAAATTTAAATATATAGTCATCCCAAATAGACAACCATTACAATATATAAGAGACTTACATGTTTTGAGGCCCTATTTTTTTACCTTTTTTAGGGGGTTCGAAGTGGTGGCTTCATTGGTTTTACGCCATGAGCCAGCCCTGACTCCATTCTTCCCAAATCGTTTGTCCTGTTCGGATTTCAATGCAATTTTGAACTATTAATATCTTTCAATCTATAATGTATTTTATGTGTAATATGGATATTATGTAATCGATAGATTCCAAGTGGATCTTATTTGATAGATCCCAAATAGTTCTATTAAACAATCCCGCCCCTCCTCCACAAATGTAGCCCGTCTCCCCTACTTAAAAGTCCTGGCTCCGTCCCTATATTCGTTTGATTGGATCAAGGGATGGTGTTGTCCCTTCGGGAAAATCATGAATGATGGGCCAATCACGACCGTCTGTAGTCAGCCATGGACGGCTAAGATCGATTTGTTCGGCAGTGGACGGTTCAGATTTATTTGAACAAAATGTGATTTGAACCGTCCATGGACGGCCGTGATTGGCCAGCATCCATGCTGTCCCTTCGGGAACAACACCAACAAGTACCAAAAAAAAAAAAGTTATACACCACATTGTACCACTGGAACTCCAGCCAATTATGTATGTAGTTATTTCGTTAGTTTCCACAACTTCTCTGTATGTAGTTATTTCTAGTTATATTGTTGTGGAAGATAATAGGAAGGGCAAACTCGGTTCATTCGGAGATCGGCAAATGCAGTATATGTGGGAAGGGGGACTGTATGTATATATTTCTAGTTATGTTGTTGTGGATCAACAAAATGTTTCAAATTAAATTTGTACCCAATACATAAAGAAGCATATACATACGGCTGGTATATGTGGAACGGGGGACTGTATGTATCCAAGGAATTACTAGAGACAAAATGTTTCGGATACCCTTGATACGGGGAAAAAAGAAAAACAAAAAAATAAAATAAAGAATAAAATAAAATGGTGTTAAAGTTATACCCGGGAAACTGAAACATTCATTGTAACACTTGCAAAACAAAAATGGCAAAAGGGAAAAGTTGTTTATCAAAGAGGCTTCCTTTTTCCAAGGTAGATGGGAGGATATTGCAAAATGACAAATGTGTGAACCTGATACATATCAGTGTTTACAACGCATGCCATATAATGTCTATGTCTGTGTGTATAATTTATCTTATCCTCAATGCCAAAATACCTCTAAAGATCTCGTTGAGATTCTTGAGAATTTTGCTGAAAATTTATTGGGTAAATAACATTGACCATCCCTGAAGTTTTTAACAAATATACTAACTTCCCCTCCAGTTTGAAAAATTACTCACCGACTTACTTTTGAGACTATTATCAAGATTCTCCACTTCCGTCAAACAAAGTTTAACTCCGTTAAGAATGCGAACAAAGAGACTAAAATGTCCTTGAATTTGAATTCAAATAAACAACAAATTAAGGTAAATTATAATGGCTTCCTCTAATTTATTACTCACCCTGTCCCTTTTTTAGTATAGACATTTTTATTTTGGACTGTCTTTTAATAAACATGTGTTTTGAAAAATTAATGGCTAAAAGTTTGTACAATTATCATTTTACCCTTTTGAAAAGTTAGTGGGTAAAGAGTTGATGGGTAACAGTTGAGGATAATTTTGGAAAGTGGAGATAAAAGTTGATGTGAAAAATGTAAAATGGATTAAAAATTTAATGTGAAAAGTGTAAAATGGAAGTAAAAGTTGATGTGAAATGGGTAATGATTATGTTTTTAAAATAAGTTGGATTTATAAAGCAACATACTTAAAAAGGGATGGAAGGAGGGAGTACTCCATATTGGTAGATAATTACTAATAGATTATAACTAATGAAAAGGGTGAAAGTATTTTTATTCTTCTGATTGAAATAAAACAAAATAGCCAATTTACATAATTCAAAGCATTTCCTTTTGTAATATTCTTTTGAGCATTTGTAAAATAAGTAATTTTCGTATAGTTCAAAAGTTATCTTGTAGAAGAAAATATATACATTTAAAATGAGCTTCTTTTCCAATTTATCCATAGTGCACTTCAAACTTTTGAAGATTTTTTTATTATTATTATTTTTTTGGATTTTTTGATTGTTCTCGTTGAGATCATTTAGAAAATTAAGTATATAATTTTAACCAAAAGTTGAAGAAGTTCACTAAAGACAAGAGAAATCAATTTTTATTTTTCAATTATTTTCTTTAGAATGATTTGTTCAAACAATGTCCGATTTTTTTAGTTTCTAAATTTATCTTGTCAATACTAAAGAAAAATATTTAGTACCATGACAAAAACTTATACTAAAGAAGCTGATATTTTCGAGATAAAAATTGCTTTTTTCCATCTTTAGTGCATTTTATGCAAACTAAATTTCATCTTAATTTGTAGCTTTTTTGGGCTTTCATTATGTTCTAGTGCATTTCCTGGATTTATCTACGAAAACTCATGTCATTTTGACATTTTTAAAAAATATTTTCTGAAAATGATTTTTCTAACTTTTTACACTTACTAAGATTTTTTGAATGGTGTAAAAGAAATTAAAAATTTACTCTTTTTTTGAAGTCAAAGTTTCACGGTCTCCCGTAAGGAGCATTTAAATGGGACAGAGGAACTAACGAACAGATTGGGGGATGGTGCAGTGCACAAAATGCACTGCACGGTTTGATCGGGTTTATCAAAACACCATCCGACCATCCATTTTGACAATGCACAGTTCGAATTTAATCCGATCAATGAATTTAATCCGACAGTCGGTTGTTTGGATTAAATCCAAACCGTGCATTGTCGAAATGGACAACCAGATGATGCGCATTGAACCGTGTACTACATTTTATGCACTACAGGATTCCATTGGGCCGAACGAACAGCTGTGACTGCAGTGGTTATGAGACTTCGCCAAAATCTCTATTCAGCAAGGAGCCTCATAGGTCCACTCATCTACAAAGTTAGATACATTAGTGAATACTGAATACCCGAACCCATTTTGTACCCAAACTTGAAAACAACGGCTGTCAATGCCTTTACAAGCAGAGGAGCTAGCACACCCAAAGCATTAAACTTGAAAGAGGACTGAGCCAAAAAGAAATAAAAAAAATTGGCAAGGGGAGCTTTTGGAGATTCCATTGCAACTGCAAGGGTATTTGAGGAAGCTAAAAAAATTGATCACCATATTATAGATTCCTCCACAATTATTCCCAGCATGTGGTGAACTGCACCTGCTATGTCATCTGCTGATTTGAGCTGGCATCCCTCTTCCACCTTCAACAAGAAACTTTCAAGATTTAGCCCAAACCCTCAAGAAGAGTTTTTTTTTGGAAATTTTTTCAGTGAATGCAGTTATTCCAAAACATAGAAAAGTTAGATAGCTTGATTTATACTGTTGGGCCCATTTCCTAACAACAAGCTTTTGAGAGAGTTGGTTACTTAACATGGTATCAACATGGTATCGGAGCTCTGTTTGCGAGAAGTCTTGGATTCGAGTCTCTCTGTTTGTATTTGTTCTCCGTTTACATTCTGTTTCTTCCATTCGTATTATGTTCTATTCTGCTCCCTCACGTGCAAGACGGAGTTACACGTGAGAGAGGGTGTAGATAGCTCGTTATACATTGGCGGCCATGAAATAACCGCTTATGTTTTTAGGAGAGTTGGTTACTTAACAAGAAACCACACAAATGTTGGAAACAAACATCCTTTTATCTTCTAGAAATAAACATCCTTCTCTGTCGGTAATCGTATTCCTCTTTATGGGTTAATGAAGAGCTCACATAATACAAGTCTGAAATGCTCCAACAATCTAATCTTTAAAAACTGTTATCTCTGTCCTACGTTGTTTGTCCTTTCCGGAGAGCTGTGTCATTATTCAAATAAAGAAATGAAATAGGAGTATTTTGGTGCATTATTCTTTGAATTATTTTAGGCGCATTATTTTTGTGCAAGTTGCACCAAACAGACCAATTATTTTATACTGCTTTGAATAACATATCCATGTAAAAAAATTTAAGGAAATATGTGCACACGAAAATATTATACATGCCTACATGTTTAGATACATACCTTAACACTGATGGTGTAGAGGACCAACGGGTCCAAGGAGGTCACATTCAGGTGAAGAACAGTGAGGTAAAGTGTCTGAAAACCGGTGACCAGTTTCGATATTTGTCTAAGGCTTTTCCTTGATAGGATTCTTAGGTTTGCATGAGTCTCAATCAAAGTGACCTCGATGTCAGCCACATCGGTCTTGTTCTTTGACGAATTCTTGTTGGGGACCTGTGACAATGTGTAATGAGGGAGCGCAATAAATTGCGAAAATGGAGGTAAGAAGAATTTCGCGGCGGTGGCAGTGGTAGCATCAGGTGGTGGCATTCCTCCTTGTAGCAGTGGGAGTTTTTGAGCTTCAAGGGACTGCAAGAGGTGCTCAAGTTCCTTCACATATTCAATGGCAGCACCCACTATGGAAGCTTGGTCACCCTACACATACAACAAAGTTAGTGGATTAAGCGCATTCAATGCAAGTTCAAGAGAGAATATAGGAATGATGGTGAAGACAGCTAACTCAATTTGGGGGACCGGGGACCCTACAACACACTAAATGCGTTGGCGCAGCATCTCAACTGTCTGAAACTGTTTTCCATGGTCCGGATTCGCAGACGCTTACTGATCAAAGGGCTTTAAATTTGGTAAGAAAACTTCAGCGAATCCAGACCATTGATTTTCAAGATTGACGGTTGTGATGTGTTGCACAGTCCCCACTTCCCAATTTGGGAGAAGAACTATCAACTAATTAAAAGATCATGTCTTTCTTCCCCCAAATTCTTTTGGAGATGAATCTTTAATTATGATGCACTTAACTAAAAAAATGAAATTAAACTTGAACCATAGCTTAGGAGTAAACCCATTACAATTAAGCAACCTTACATCAACTAGGTAGTCTAGGTGCCTAATTTTGGACAGGAATTATGTCAGTAATCATAGCCTTTATGTGTTTTCCCTGATTCAATGACCACTTGATAGCTGAATTTTACAAAATTTCATATTCACTTCAGCAATATTTCTATAACATATAACCATATATACACAAAAACAAATAGAATTACATATCAAAAACTAACCCTTTGGACGTAAGATTCCGGCATGAGGGAGCGTAAGACGGCAAGATGGTCATTCATTTGTTTCCGGCGATTCCGCTCCACAACAATGTGAGTCATCCTTTGTGTCTCAGCTTCCTCCTTATTCTTGCAAACGTTTTGTCTTCGCTTCCTCTTCTTCCGGCCTTGCATCGCCGAATTCCTCTGCTTGCCGACAGCTTCTGGCCCCTCCGGGCTGCACCGCTGCATCGTAGAAGAACTGATAACCGAAGCACCGCCAAATTGTGGAGGATCCAGACTAGTTTCAGGCAATACAGTAGAGCCTGAAGAGTCATTGCAGTCAAATTTGGATGCAAATAGAGTGTCGTGCATTAGGAAGTTCAACATTTCATTGGTTGATAGTGCTTCTAAAGCCATTTCTCCTTGCTGCGAGCAAATATGAGGCTTATTGCGACAACCCAATGCTTTTGACCTGCTCTAATTTATAACCAAGCCCATTTATCTGTGAGAGAGAGAGAGAGAGAGAGAGAGGTATAATAGGTATTATGCTTCCCTGATTCAAATAGTGCCAAATCCTTCACAAGTTTTCATAGATGCGGTCAAGCACACTGCAACAGTTTCTGCAGCCAAGAAAAGTGGGGACCCAAATCTATATAGAAATATGCATAGAAACACCACTACAAGTTGGACAAAAGTTACACTTACGCTCGGTTGGTTTGGACGGAAAACGTTTTACCCAAAAATATTTACCCATTTTCTAGTGTTTGGTTTCACAAAATTTAAGAAAATGTTTTTCATGAAGAATATTTACCACCAGAAGCCTGAAAATGACTTACGTTGGCTTTGTTCGTTTAGTAGTTTTAGTTAAGTTTAGTTTTGGAAAAAGGTGTAATGAGTGGAGAGAGATAGAGAGAGAAATGAGTGTAATGATTACAAAACAAAACTAAAACTAAGCTAAAACTATGAAACGAACAAAGCCGTTGTAATCTTCCATTACTTAATTTCCGATGAACTGCTCCGTTAGCATATGGGAGCGAAATGCACAGGACTTGAGTTCATCGGCTTTGAGAACAGAGTCCATGTAAGTAACTAGTAACTTCTTGCAGATCGGTATTAAAGCCTTTCAATCATGTGGATTATGCCATTCCACTGGTCCGAAGTTACTTCAGGCTCATTTCATTGTCAATTTTCTTTAAACTCAACCAAGTACCTGAAAACAAATTGAAAAGTATATTTTTGTAAAATCTTTTACATTAAAACTATTTTATATCGAAAAAGATTGGCCGAAACAAATGGATCCTTAATGGAAATTTTTTTTTGAGTTGGGATTCGCAGGAATGTATATTCGTAACATTCATCAACATTTTATAACGTGTGATTATTACCAATATTCTTGTCATCAGGATCTTGCACTGACTAAAAACAATGTAGAATTGGACTAGAAAGATAACAAGTGATCAGTTATTTGTTTGGCACTTACATGAGAGCCAAAAACAAACCACAAGAAGGTCAATGTCAACGGTTGTGCATGTGTTTAGAGACAATGACCAATCACGACTCTAATGGCACCAAGATTTTCCAAAAGACAATTCACAAGTTTTCTCAACCACTTAATTTTTGTTCAATCCATGTTTCTTTATGAATACCAAGTACATGATATACAAGGGGAAATGCCACCTTACTCCCAAAAGTTTGCATATATACATAGACCTATCACTTAGAGCAAGTCCATCCCTTACCTTCTTTTTTTTTTTTTCAAATTTGATGTAAAAATTTGGTTCAAAGCTTCATTTGATATGGTTCACTCTAGTCCTAGACTCAGATTTTGAACCTCTACCACCACCTGCCGTTCGCCACCGCAGCAACTCTCTTGAAAAATCAGATCGAGATCTGGACGACGACCACCATCATTCCTTGACGACGACCACCACCACCACTTGACGACAACGACCACCACCTCTCCTCCATATCTGGACGACGACCACCACCACATAATGAATTTTGTAACACGTATTTGATATATAAAAATGGGGGTGAATAATAATTGAAACTGGAGAAGGAAAATGAAAAACCTAAGGGAACCGATGGGTTGGGTACCAATGGGGTACAGACAGCGTGCGTACCGAAGGTGTAAAAAAATTTGAAACACGATACACGGAAGTACTTAATTTTTTAATTTGAAAAACTGTAAGAGAGTATGAGACACTTATTTTGGAACGGATGGAGTAAAATATTTTTTCGAGTGCCCTTGCGAGAAATCATCTCAAACGGATACCTGCAACTAGTTGATCCGATGTACCCATTTTTCCTTTAGATCACTCGAAAAAATATTTTAAATATTTTTGAATAGTTCAGACCATTTGTACGGGATCTTAAGAGGGCTCTACACGCCGTCTGTACCCCGTCGGTACCCAACCCGTCGGTAACTCTAGCAGAGTTGGAAGGAAAAAATCTAGGGAACACTGGGAGCTGTTACCTTATTCTGGTGATTGAAGACTGATGAGAGAGGGCTTGTCGACCTTGGACCAAAGACCAAAAGCTGTCAGAGACCATGCAGAGGAATCCATGTGACAGACAGCTTCCCCTCTTTCAAGAAGTACATATTAGCAATCATCCACTTTCACATACCAGACTCGAAAATTTCCCCCATTGTTTTTTCTTTCTATCTTCAGGCTGTTTTTGGCTTCCCAAGTCCCACATTGCTAGTAGCTTCAGCTTCCTTCCCTCCGTACAACTGGTAATCTAGACAATAAAAAAGCCACACACAAAAAAGCCCATGCACCCTTTTCACAAAGACGACACATAGTACTAGAAAACATATCCAATGCATTTTTCTTATCTTTTCCCCTTCTCTTTTCCCTCAACACATTCACATGCAAATACAGCTCTAGAGGAACTATAACATGCTGCATGCAAGAGCATGTACGCGTCAGTTAATCGGGATTCGGGAGCATGTAGTGAGTAAGCTCACTAAACCCCTATAGTGAACAATCACGGTCATCCGTTCGGCAATCAATGACCCCGATTAAATGCAATTATCCTACATGTAAGACACTTATCTTTTATGTTAAATAATCAGGATCGTTTGCCAAACGGACGGCCGTGATTCCTCACTACAGGCCTCCGATTCCCCAGTTAATCGGTGTGCCAGCCACATAAGGAAACAAGAGATGAAGGTCTGGGCAAACAGTATGCATTTTCTTAGCATGTTTCATAAGTCACGAGTAACTGCAAAAGAGGGGGATATATGTTGGCCTCTCATTGAACATTAAGGCGCCTTGCTTTAGGGCTGAGATCTTCCGCCAGCAGCATTACTGAATGACGAGCACATGGATACACGGTAGAAATGTAAATGTGTAAAATAGTTTCCATGTATTATTTTAAGCATACTGCTGAAACAACCAATCAACAAGAGCCACCAGATATACTGGATTTTTTAATTAGATCAAAATCAAAGTTTGATACAACATCATGTAAGGCCCAGTTCACCAAAATTTTGACTTAATGCCATAAAAGTTTGCTAAACCGACAACAAGGAACAGAACGAATGCATATACAACCAAGATTACGAGAGCTGAGGCTGATGAAACAAACAAGGTCTCTATGAACAAGTTTACCGCTCCTGTGAGCACATTTGCCTGCATAAATAATTGTGAAAGACTATTAGTTTAATTACCATCTTAGCTCCAGAGAGGATGAAAAGTTTTCACAAATAGTCAAACAGGGAAATGACTTGCAAACATGAAACAAAACAGCCATCTGGAATGGCATTGAAGTGGAGTTTTTAATTACAAATATGGTCATAGATTTAATGCAGAGCACTACTCTTGTAAAAAAAGGGAAAAAAAAAATTTGAGGATTGCATCTTTCACCAGAAGAAATGAAGCTAGTAGATTCCGGTTGAATGCTTCTTCCAGCACAGAAATCTTGTGTCCAGGTATGTAATCAGACAGCATTAGAATTGCTAAAACCTGCACAATTGCAAGATAACAGGAGATGGATGCATATCAATAGTTTGAAACAATGAAGCGCACTCCCCAACTGATATAGTACCAAGTTTGATTAACACGGAGAACCTTTTTTTACAAGTGAAGATAAGTTCTGTTATTGGGCAATGACGCCAGGTAAGAGAAGTTTCTGGCCTACATAAGTGCATTCACATCCCTTCCTAGTAACAACACATTTTACAGCGTGAGGGCCTAGCCCAAAGAAGACTAGTGTTGCGGTTTGCGATGGTAACGTTATGAATTATGATGTTATGATATCACGTTTACTACATGTGCCTGATAATTCTTCCAGTGCACAATGATCTTGCTAAAAAATCATCAAGCGAAGAAGCAATTTCACAATCCATTTCATGTAGCTTAAATCCTAACAATTTAATCAACATCGCAACACTTTCTCATAAATCGGGTAGAAGCTTGGTATTATGTGTGGAAAACATGGATTACAATCTCAAGGGAAAACATGGATTACAATCTCAAGGGACACACTTCATGCAAACAAAACCGCAAGTTTCTCCCCAAAAAAACTTCCTACTTCCTCGTAGCCCCAATTGGCCATTGTTGTGTCTTTAAATTCACTTGGTCAGAACAGATTCATTAAAACCATCAAAATGTTTCCACCTGAATCAAAGATTAAAAATCCAACATCTTTTGAACCTCTGTTAATTGAGTGATTAATGGGTTATTGAATGTCATAGATTCAAATAATAGAATACGTCTAATATACAAAAACCAAGGAAAACACTACAACCCAATCTATATACAACATGAAATCTAAAGAGTTGATGTGTTGCAAAAGGAAAGTAGAGCAAATCAGTCAAATTGAAGTCCAGGAAAGCAAACATAATGCATCATTGAAACTAAAAATACAAGTCAGCATAAGCAAAAACATTCTTTTACAAGTCAACTTTAGCAAAACTATACTTTTACTAGTAGTGGAAACAAAACAAAACGATAGCATATGCTGACTACAAAACAATGTCGAATGTAGAAAACCATCAAGATATATACTGTTTGCAAAAGAAAAGGGCAATAAGAATAACCTGAAGATTTTGAGCCAGTACAAAAGTAACATAAGCAACATTGCACTGCAAAAGAATTTTCCATTAGTCAGAAGTTAATGTATTCAAAAGGAATGAATTATCTTAATGAACAACATTGTTCACAAGAAGTTCAATTTATTAATGAATTAAACAGGGCCTATAGCCTACAAATCTACAACCCCTACCGTCCTACGTGAAACTCTTTCCACCTTCCTGTCTAGTATCATAGTCAACAACCTGCACCATTCAGAATGAATCAAATGTTAAATCAACTACAACCTGAGCAGATGATTTTGAGATGACAAAACAGCAAACAATGAAGACATACCAAAACAAAAGAGCGAAAATCCAGACTCTTATTCGTGCCCACTTATTGGATCTCAACACTTGCTTAGAGTTTCCGAAGAAAAGATAGCTTCCCAATTGCACTCCAACAAGGTACATACCCCAGTATCCTGAGAAGAAAGACAGTGAATTTCTTGGTAAGTATCAAGTCTGTAACAAAAATTAGTAACTTGATGCAAGTTCACCTAAATATTTAGATACTACTTTCTAGTTGCACCCGCTTGGATACAAGCCTAAGGTAGCCGTAGCACAGGAGAGATTTCCATAAGTCGATTTCTTAGAAAGGGCAAAGGTACCCAAAGAAGAGATTCCATCCCAATAAATAAGCAAGCAACCGAGCAGCACAATCAATTGAAAGACCCAACAATAAAGTTCGTAAAAAATATCACAATAATCTGAGCATCCCTCACCAAATATACTGAAAATTCCTTCCTTGTTTTGGCTAATAATGTCTGTTCCCCTTTCGTTGGAAAGCAAATAGACATTTAAACCATTCATCAAGCAAACTTGGTAGCCTGAAAAATGAAAACCAAATAAGAAACTTAATAAAAATAAAGGAAACATGGTTTCTAAGTTCTAACAAATAAAAAAAATAAGCAAATAAAAGTATACCTACAAGAATCAGTAAACCAAGAATCCCAGAATATTTTGGAGGAATGTTAATCATTGATGTTAGGATTGATACAGCAGCAAGTGTGAAAAAGAAGTTCCAGTGCACCCCATATTCACCCACGTGGACCTGCATAGACAAATTACATGTGACACTTGAAATAGAGAAACACAGACCAAGCCATAGCGAATTACCTTCATGTATGTATGTCCTTTATTATCTCTTTCTCTTATCATACATAATTTGAAACTATTTATAAATGTGTGTCTTGCTGCACAAAATTGGCATTCCATTACAAATAATTATTTCCCATGCGAAGGTCCACGAATGATTGTGTTACCTAGGACTATTTTTTTCATAGAGGTACAAATAATTCACGACGGTGAGACGCAGAGGCTGCTTTATTTACCTAGGAGATTGCTTAACTTATCAGGGGGAAGCCCAAATTTAAGCTATGGCAGTGTTTACTTTGACAATACATAAATGAGAATCAGTGATTTGATGGACCACCCCAAACAGCACCCAACTAAAGTTAGCTTTTACCAACAGAGTAACTTCCTTCCCCATTGTTTGTTTGCACATAGCAATACTAATATAGCAAACGTTGGAAGAACATAGACAACCGAAGGATTATTTTACCTGATAGTCTACACCTGCTGTGGAAAGAAGTCGAGCAATCCCCAGAACCATAAGCGGACTAACAGATAGAAGTGCATTTTTCAATTTCCTGAGGGGGGCAACAAAGAACCTCATAAACATTAAGGGGAAAAAAACATCAAAGGGCGACAAGCTCAAGAAAGTGTGCTAGTAAAAGCATTAGTTCGGACATTGTTACATCAAACGTCAAGCATTTCACATAACCAACCAGATGAGAATAACCATAAATACAAAGTAGGAACAAGACTTCGTTTTACACTTGTTTCTAGATAAAAAATATCAACTTAAACTACGGATACTAAAAGGAGTGATGGCATATACAGTACTTTGCATTACTTGTCAAATTGAAATAGTTCAACTAAGTTGTTCACATAAGAGCCGTTCTATTTTTTATTGGCATGTTACTTGTTTGAGTACAGTCTTAGACCCTTGGTTTATTAAAACTTTCATGGGTATCAAGAGTTACTTTTCTAGAACAAAAGTTCTATGAATTGAATCCTTTAACCTATATTCCAACGCTTACATATCCATGCATACAACTTACCAAGGTCTATGAATTATATGCCAGCAATGTCGACGTTCCAATGTATAAATTCTTCTTGCAAAAGATTAGGTTTTCTCATCTAACATTTTAAGCGAAGAAAAGACAACTTGAATTAGAATTGTAGGATAGTAATAAATGACTTACAACATTGGGAAGCCTCGAGCTTGTCGTGAAACTAATGAATTCGCTAACACAAATGAGCCTACTCCTAGATCCATCTGAAGAGCAGTCAGGATAAAAAGTTATTTTATTGGTCCAGCTTTCAATGTCCATCCATTACGAACACATAAAGCAAGTACAAATAAGTTTTCCATAACTACCAAGAACACTAGAATTACTATGCATTAGTGTGGGGAGATGAAATGCTAACCAAACATATGAACCGTAGATGTTCAAGTCAAACTATTAAAAAAGCTAACAATTTCCGAATAAACAGAATCATTAGCACTATATGTAATACAAGGTTTAACAAAAATGATCCTTGCAAACTGTGAGGGACCCTTAAACTTTGTGAGAGTTCGTGTGTGTGTGAATTTGTGCGTGATTCTAGAATTGTTGCTAGAAGAGCCATTTTGTGGGGGCCATCTGGGGAAAGAGAAATAGGAACGACTCTTGCCAAATCTAATGCCAAATTTGACATGATACTTGATAAATTAAATTTTCCAAAGACTTTAGCTGCCCCATTAGAGAAGAACTTATTTCAAGATTAAGCCAAATTCAGATGAATTTGGCTTCCTACTGGAAACAATTAGGAACTTTCTCAAAGCTAACCAAACAGGGTCAGTTTCACTCTCAAATGATCCTTGGAATCCATGAGCTGTAGCAAAGCCAACAGTATAGCTGGTGTGTGGGCCACTCCTCTAGACTGCATCATTAAAGCAGCTAACCACTGACCCCTTGAGGATGTGTGGTCCTACAGAGTGAGTGTATAAATCTAAATCTCTAATAGTAGATTGCGTGGTTATAGTTTTGGCCTTTAGGAGTTAATGGTCTTATATACTTAAGAAGAAATGATGCTTTCGACAACCATGAGCCTCGCTGAAGTGCCTAATATTGCAATTGTTAAGAGTGTGTCGAAGATTACAAAGCATAGGCCTCCAAATTACAGGCGTAGTAAATGTAAACATCATGAATTTAAAGGTTCCACAAGTGGAAGAAATTCATAGAACGTGCATTTAAAGGTTTCTCTAGGTAGAAGAGGTAGCCTGTGATACAGAGACGTTTGACAACATAAAGACGTAGACTAGTACAGAGGGTTGATGTGTAAGAAATCACACAATAAGAACTAAAACAAGTCTACTTATTTTGTAAATAAAAAGGACCTAGAAGAAGTCTAATTTCAAAAACAAAAATGACAAGCATTTATGCAGGTCGAGGGATCTTACCAAACTAGTACCATAAGTCTCAGTTTTCGCATATCTTCTAGGAAATATTCTGAAGTCCACAGCTAATATACACAAGCAAGTTACAACCATCTGCAGCCGTCATCCATGTGAGACAAAGCAGAAAATACAAGGAAAAATAGAGTTTAGCCACATAGACTGAAAGGATGACCATGCACTCATCAGGCAGACTACATACTATAGAAACCCTGTATGAAGAGATATTTGTTCTGAGAGAATCAGCCCCATCCTCCAAAGCAATAGAAGCTCCATATCTGTTTTGAAGGAAGTATGTAAATTTCAGTCGATGACTCAATGCATGAAATTGGAACTTTGCTTTTATACCCGATAATTGTGCAGTATGGCAAAAATAGCTATAAACATCACAAAAGAAACTCTAAATCAAAGCAATAACCAGAACCGATACTTAAGATAAAATTAAATATCACTAACTTCCCGGTCTTACCTTTTAGCTGCAATATGAAAAACCAGCAGCAACATCAGAAAAATTGCAGATAGACTAGTCCATTCTGATAGAACCTGACATCAAAAAATTCTCCTAATCTGTAATATAAGTCTTTACAAACTATAAAAGCCAAGGTAATGCCGGGAAGATAAACAGAGGCAAGACAAGAGAATCTGAGAAGCTAAGCTGCTGGCAACAAGACAGCAACAACCAACCCCCAAGCTGAAGCCAACTTGTGTTATTTCAAATTCAAAAAATGGATTTACTAAAATACCACCGAAAGCACCCAACTTAAAACATATATTATCCAACAACTAAGCAAAACATCAGAGGAAGCTTCATGGCCATTTTATCAAGACAATTGACTAAATTTTAGGATATTTACAGTTCCAAGGCATCATATCCCAACTAGTGTGTTTGAATAACAAGGAAATACTACAGTATCACCAAATCTCCCAAAAGCACCCAAGTTAAAACATAAACATGTTATCTAATAAAGAAACAAAAGCACACATGAAGCTTCACTACAATCTTTTCACCAAGGATGACCCAAGGTAATAATTTTAACAGTTCAATAAACATCGCACTAGAAGGCTCAAATCGCAATTTCCAAACACTTACCGTGAAAAATAGGAGCATAGGAAGAATGATCAATAGAAAATCTAAAAGAATTGTTGCCAAGTAAGCCCTCAAACTCCTGACACCAACTATTACATCATCGTTCTTTTTGTTTGAAATCTTCGTGGTATTTCCACCTGAAGAGACAAAACAAACAAAACAGAAAACAAGCACATCATTAACATTCCTTGGCCCAGTTAAAAGAAAAAAACGCAAAAAAAGAAATACATTAGAATGGTTTGAAGATCCAAATGGTCGTTAGCCACATAACTGGAAAATGAATTTTGAAATTCAGCACCCTACCTAGAACACAAAGGGTTTCACTAACGACTTGTTGGGAAGTTAATTTTTATTGTAAAGAAGTTTCAGACTTTTTAGTCAGCAGGGCACATTCTTATGTTCTGCAAGTCTCCATAGGTAAATCAAATTACCATGTGGCCATGGCCAGTGCTACAGTCAAGGAAATGCTCATTTCGATTTGTTTAACCCTTGGCACCATTGAAATACCAAAAGATATCATATAGGAAGAAGATAACAGCTCCAGTAATCCTACTCTAATGTCTAACCACATTTGATTACTAAATCTCTGTGAATGGTGTCATTCCTAAATGTTGACAATGCAAATTAACTGTCATCAAGCTTAAATGGTTGCAGAACGCTTCTACCGATAGGATGTACCAGAATTCAGGAACAAAGCCAATACAAAGAAGAGATGAGCAAAATCACCATAGTCCCAAGAATAAAAATAGTAACATGGAAATATTCAACACACTCATCAATGGGTCTCACCTTCCATGCCACTGGAGCAGAGACAACTTCGCAGAAGAATCAGAGCCTGAAAACGCCAAAATCAAAGGAAATTGATTGATCATAGTACAATTTAGGTCATACACTCAAAGCTCACTGATTATGGAGTATCAGTTAATTCTAGGGTTTCATAATTTCATTTGCGCAACCAAACGGGACCTAATCATCAAAGACAGAAAACGAAACTCGTGCAAAACTCACAGGCACGGCAGTCGCAAGAGCAATGATTTCAAGCATCGAAGATCCTGTCAAGTTGCTCACGAATCTGAAAAATAGATACAAATATCAGTAACTGTGAGAAATATATGGGGAGAGAGAGAGAGAGAGAGGGATTTGAGAAATCGTAACTGTTCTTTCAAATGTTTGTTAGGATTGAAGGAGGTCGCAGGACTATCCATTGCTGAGAGTAGAATGTGAAGAAATACGCCTATGTCCAATGCAGTCTACTCAACGAGTAGTGGAGATCGGGTAATTCGTCGGCGGCGAGAGCCTTTTGACGACGAGCTGCTAACGTCACTTCAATCTGTTGGAAACAAGTCCCGAGTACAGGACACTAGAATGTGAAATTGATTCGACTGTTCTAAATATACAAAAGATCCTTTAGTAAAATTTTGCAGTTGCATCATTTAAGGGGGGATAATCCTACGGATACAGAGGGCTTGGTACAGAAAATGTACCGAGCCCTCTCGGGGACTCATTTTTGGGTCCCACACGAGTGATCTGAACCGTTCATTGTTAATTTTGGTTTGAAACGGTGGGACTTTGGTTCAAGCACTTCTAACCGTCCGATCGAGTTGATTTTTTGTGGAGCCCCTCGGAAAAATGTTCTAAAAACAATGAACGGTTCGGATCACTCGTGTGGGACCCAAAAACGGGTCCCCGAGAAGGCTCGGTACATTTTCTGTACCAAGCCCTCTGTACCCCCAGCAGGGTCCATTTAAGGGGGTTCTCCTATAATTAGTTTTTTTTTTTTTTAAATTAGTTTTTCTAAAAAATCAAATCAAGATAAGTCATCCTCTCATAATACATTACATAAAAAGGTATGCACACAAAAATTAAGGCAATTTTAAAACAAAACTTCCTTAACGGAACTTAAAAAGGTATGCGCAATATTTGAAGGAAAAAAAATACAAAGATCCTTCCCACTTCCTCTTGACTATTGGACTAACAATAGTAAGATTGGAAAGAAGTAATAATAATAATAATAATAAACACATTCTAGTGTACTTTTCTCATTTTTCTATACACGTTTACACATTGTTTTGTTCTAATTCATGTCTTATTTTCAAAATTGACTTTTATTGGCTAAGTGACTTCTAATGGTTTATTGTACTTTACGAGATAGGTCATTCTTTCATATTACATCATTCAAAAAACCAACTTAAGTCAGTTGCTAACCTAAAATCGAAACACATTTCACACATTTTAATTAGGAACTTTTTAAACCTTAACAAAAACCCGACGGGCTTATCCAAATTATTTCCAAAAAAAAAAGCCTTAACTTGGCTTTTTTATTTTGTCTTTACTAAAAAAATCTGCATCTGTTAATTTTGCAACAATTTTTTATGAATTATTGATTGGTCTGAACAAGAGAAAATGAAAAAAAATCAAAAAAATATAAAATTATGCAAGGATCCGAATTATTCATATTTAGATAAGGTCAAAATGTTCATCGTCCCCAAAATTGATTTAGGCTTAATTTGCCAATTATTGATTTTATTAATTGGCAAATTAGGCCTTATTCAGACATTTAAAAGTACAATCCATCTAATAATCTCTCATAAAATATACTAACAAAAGTTAGGGGGAAAAACAAAAGGAAACAAATTACAAAACCACTATAAAATGGAGACAAAGAGGGACACAGATTTTGATAGGAGATGCTCTCTAAAACCCCAATCCTAATAATCAATCCTTAAAACTAGGGTAAAACCTCCGTGGTTTTGATGCGATCTTTCATCCACAGAGCCCTAAAAACTTCTTCCACCTTCCCGCCATACCCTTCCCTCAACCTCTGTATTCAATTCAGACCGAATCTCGTTCATAGAAGCATGAGCACAGGTCGCATTTTCCAGCTGAAACTTGACCCACTTACCGGTAACTCAGAATGGGTCGTCATTGATGAAGAAGAAGACCAAGGATCTCAGCAGCAACAACCCATTCTGGCAACGACGTCGTACCTCGACATGCTTAACGACTCCCGACGCAACCGAGCTTTTCGCCAGGCCATCGACAAGACCATCACGAAACCTTGCCATGTTCTTGATATTGGGTACTATACTTATTCCTACTTCATCATAATTTGTGTCATTACTTATTGGAATTTTGAATTTCAGATAGATAGTAGTGAAATTTTGAGTATAAATGTATAATGTACATCTTTTATGATAAGTGGCGTAGCCAGGAACGAGTCGGGAGACTCGGGACACAATGAAAGCACACACTTGAGAAAAAAATTCGGTAACGATTTATAGGACAATTTGAACTTTCTAAGTAAATAATTTAGTCATCCACTGAAACTAGAGTTAATAACGTTTACATCAAACCCGTGACCCTACTGAGCCTAGCGTAAATCTGCATCACTATGAACTCGATCAAGAGAGAAATCAAATGTGGAAGACCATCTCCAACCTTTTAGTTTAACTGATGGGATTGAGTACAAGAAATCACAATTTACTCAAACTGATAGGATTGAGTAAGTACTTGATTTAATTAGTCGAACTCATTTCGATATGATTTTGAGTAAATGAGTACAGAGGGTTTGAGGGGTTTTTTTTACTCCAATTTGAGTTTTGGTCAAGAGTTGTGTAAGTACTTTGAGATGACCTAAGATTGAGCTAAATTATGCAAATTTTTGGTTATCAGTTATCACTAATTACTGTTATTAGGACTTTGGAGTGTGTGGTTGCATTTGAGGATAGTTGACCTCTGCAATGTCAGTTTTTGTTTTTGAGTACATACAGACAGCTTGTTTTTTTCCTATATCATTATAGATTAAGTACTTTGCAGTGCTGGCACTGGTTTGCTGTCAATGATGGCTGCACGAGCAATGGACCCTAGTAACTCAACTGAATATTCCACTTCCGAAGGTGTGGTTACGGCATGTGAATCGTATCTTCCAATGGTGAAGCTGATGCATAAAGTTTTGCGCATCAATGGCATGGAAAGAAAAGTACGTGTTATCAACAAGAGATCTGATGAGCTAGAAATTGGTGTTGATATCTCTAAACGTGCCGACATTCTTGTGAGTATCACCCTTCTTTCTTGTTTCTGTCCTTCTTAAACACTTGACCAAACTGTACCTATCAAAATGAGTTCAACGGTCACCAATGTAATGGATGAAAGAAAAAAGGCTTCATAGTAAATCTATTACCCAAAAAAAGAAACTATGAATAAGATTCGTTTTCAACCTTAAATTGCTGACTTGGAATCCTAACATATATGCTTATTCCGTTCTCTTTCACAAGCACCATATGAGAAGCAATGGGGCTAGCAACCATGGCTGCTTGTTCCTCTTCGTCTTGCACGTGACGAAAGAAATCTCATGTAAAACTCCCTGGTTTAATTGGCA
The DNA here is from genome assembly GCA_963854785.1 of Vaccinium vitis-idaea. Taxonomy (NCBI): domain Eukaryota; kingdom Viridiplantae; phylum Streptophyta; class Magnoliopsida; order Ericales; family Ericaceae; genus Vaccinium; species Vaccinium vitis-idaea. The sequence goes on from OY978215.1 coordinate 44,748,940, forward strand.
CATATGATTCTTTGGTGTATGCCATTCTATATAATTCCATGTTTTTGTACTCGTTACTTATGATGAATACTAAATTCTAAATGCAGGTCAGTGAGATACTTGACTCAGAGTTGTTGGGTGAAGGACTAATCCCTACTTTACAGCACGCACATGACAAGTTATTGGTGGAAAATCCCCAAACAGTACCTTACCGAGCAACTACTTACGGCCAGGTGTTCGACCACAGATATCTACTTGTTTTGTGTTCACAATTACATAGTGTAAATATGATATGATCTATTTGCACTTTCTTTCAGTTACTAGTTAACATCAACTACCCCTCACCCTTTAACATATAATAGGCATTTCAATCTATTGTTGAATTTTGAAATGTAATTACTGGCCATCAGTTATAGTTCAATTAAATCAGTGAAGAGAACTCCTCAGGGTCGCTGAAGTACTTGAGCTTCTATTTATTTTCTAATGTCGGTTATTTGTCTGTGATCGCATCATACCTTGTCGAATCCAAACTGATCAGGTTCTTAAAGATGTTAGAAGGGTGAAAGTGTTGGGTTTTTCGGCACAGAGTTCCGGGCGAAAGAGGTGTTCAGTGGACTCATCAGCTTTTGACTTGTATGTGTAGTCCGCCAAGTTACTGTATGGGTTTTTCTGTTATTTAAAGCAGCAAACACACCCATCCTATTTCATCTGTCCTGCCTACGTCTCTCATTGGTTAGAATCCTCACCCAGGCTCACCTAAATTTTTTTTTTTTGAAATGTCCTCCCCTAAAAAGTTAGAAACAACTAAAAGAGAAAAACTTGGAGAGGAACTCCTGAGCGAATCCATATACCTCCTTCCTTCCTTTCTATGCACATGCAATATCTACAGGTTTGCATTTTTATGATGTGAAATATCATGAATGGCCTCACCAATTATTGGCTTCACACGGGTAAGTTGAATTCACACAGACCAGCCTTGTCTTGCTTCGCTGTTTTTCCTAAATTGTGTGTTTCTTGTTATCACTTCTATATTATGACATCTGTTTATTCTTTGTTTTTACATCTGTAATCACTCAACTGCAGACGTTTCATGATTTTTTTCCTTATTTTTTATAACAGTTAGTTGAAAGCGAATATCTGTGGAAGCTGCATGACTTACATAATAATGAAGCGAAAGCATCGGATGAAATTCATCTTGTTCCAACAAGAAAGGAGACAATTTTACGTGCGAAGTCGCAACATTTAGCCATGCATTGCGATGCAATAGAAGATGAAATAAAGCTTGTAAGACATTATTTCCTCTGAAAAAACTTTAGTATGAAGATAGAAGCTTGTCTCCTATTGCTACTCAGTTTAACATTCATCCAGCTGTCAGAACCCTTCAAAATTTTTGAATTCGACTTTTGGAGAAGGCCAGAAAGTCGAGGCGAAACTAAGCTACGAATAAAAGCAATTAATGATGGTACAGTTCATGCTGTTGTCTCATGGTATAATTTATACTGGAATATGTGAAATCTGTTATAATTTTTTTGTGGAGTGGTTATTCCTATATATTTGGTTCCTTTTTTCAGGTGGATACTTCAACTTGATTGTGAAGGGACAATTTATTATTCCACTGGGCCAAAATGGATAAGATTCCCTCTCAACAGGGATTTAACGTCCTCATTCCCAAGTGAGTGAAGGTGTTTTGTGGTAGTTTCTATAGTTCCACTTACCTAGGAACTAGTTGTACATGTCTACTTTCAGCAACAGGTTCATTTCTTCAGCAGTGCTTGGTAGATGTCACTAAATAAACATTAGATAGCTTATTTCCGTCAAAATCTGTTATTTGATGCTCTTTTAGTAAGGTGTCATTTAATTCTTAAATTTTGTTTTGTTTGTATCAGAATTCAATATTCATCTGGTTGCTTAACTAGGTTCTGGGGATTGGTGTGACCACTGGAAACAATGCGTCTACTTCGTCCCAGGAAAAGGTCTGTCCATATCCAAGGATGAAGAGCTTCCTGTGCATGCCATTCATACTGATACCAGTATCTCATACAAATTTGAGACTGAAGCATCTAGAACAGAAGTTGAACTGTATGACTTTGCTCAAGATGATCACCTCATTCTGTCGCTAGAAAGAGTTGCAATTTATGGACACAATAATTGGAGATGCTCTATCTTAGAAGCTGTTGAAAAAGCTGTAAGATTCTCTTCCTCTATCTTGCTTATATGTACCAACACCATCAGAGTAACCATGCTGAATGCAGTCTGAAAAAGTACTGCATTGTGGATATGGCTTTGCCTTTACATTTGCATATCACTGAATCGTTCTTTATATCACCTCATTTTGCTTGCAGTTGAAGAATCGAGTTTCCCCACTATGCCTTGTTCCAGATGATAGTATTTTTTTGACAATTGCCATTGCTAATCTGTGCAAAACATCTCACGTAATCTCATTGTTTCCTGGGCTAAGAGAGAAAGGAGCCAAATATTTGCAAGCTGTTGCTAGCGAAAATGGTTATTCAATCGATCGAATTGAAGTTCTTGACAAGAGAAAAAAGAACTTGACTATGGGGGATACTCATCAGAAAAAGGTTATTTACTTGCAATTCTGATGCTTTGCCAAACAGAATGCTGTGAAACAGTTCATATTCTTGTGAAACAGGACAGAAACAGCCAAATTGTCAATTAGCTTATTCTTTTGGAAGGATGCAGTTTTATGTTGCTTTGGTTTTTCCGTTTACCAAATTTCATAACATTTTGTTTCCCTCTTTCTCTTCGTTACTTCTAATGAACTTCATAGTTTTATAAGATGCTGTGAACCAATTGTTTAATTGTATGTTACTCTTGGGTATGTTATGTTTTATCTCCAGGTTGAGCTCCTGGCTGGAGAACCATATTATTATGGGAATGATAGCATGCTTCCATGGCAAAACCTGCGGTTTTGGTAAATAATTTATTGCATTTAATCTGTGCAGTGTTTCTTGATTTGAGCATCAAATAGTGTGTCCGAAGTGGGCATATTGCATCAGTCTGGTATGAGATTGTAGTGCTGAATTTTATATAATTAGCACTTGCAATGTTCATTCTGTATGTATTGATGCCTGAACAAGAAATTATAGGGCATTGTAAGGTAGCTCTGAATGGTTGTCATGATTTTGATAATTTAAACAACTCTTATTCTTAATTTAAACATTTGATAGGTCAACTTACTGTTTTTTAACCCTGATAATTTCATCTTCAGAGATGTTTAAAAACTGCTTCTTACCAGATAATTTAACTTACGTGTACTTGTGTTTACTTACCGGGTGGAAGTTTTAACTAGGATTCTTTCTCCACATATGGCGGAGTTGTAGAGGCCCCTGAGTCCCTGATTACTCATTTAAACATCTTCTGTTTAAGTGGCATACTGAAAGGCGTATATTTATTTTGCTCTTTTGTCCTATCCTTTTGGTGCATTTTACTTAAATTGTTCTTCCTCACTCGAAATGGATGTGAAGGAAGGAGCGAACTATGCTTGACCCAGTCCTGTCAAAAGATGCACTGATAATGCCTTGTAAAGGAATACTGAAGGCTTGTGCAATGTCTCTTCCCGTAAGTTAGTCTTACTACATAATTTTGTCTTGAGCCTTCCCGTAAGTTACTCTTACTACATAATTTTGTCTTGAGCCAAGTATGTAATGCTGTTGCATGGCTTTACTAAAATCTTGTTGTGTAGGATCTTTGGAGAAGTCGCCGTTGCTTACAGCTAATTGAAGGTTTTGATCACTCTGTTGTGAATGCCACCTTGGGGGGATGTGGCAATTTACCTCCGCCCCAAAAGAGCCCTTGTTTGCCCTTTTTTATCTGGCAGTGCGGGGAGAACAAGGTAACCGATATATCATATATCTAAAATTTCAAGTACTTTGGTTTGAGGATATGAAATTACGTGTGGAAGTGACCGCTTTACTACCTCTTTTAATTGCAATAGCATACGAATCATTTCAGGGCCTCAGCAAGATATTTTCAGTTATGGAGTTTGATTTCTCAAAACCAATAAGTCCATGTTTTGGCAAAGCCCAGGTATTCCAATCTCATATAGTAGTTATCATTTGTCTTGAACATGCTTGTTTTAATACTGTCCCTTGCGTTATCAAAATTCCGTTTGTACAAATTAAATTTTCCAGGTTGAATTTACGGAGATTGGGATATGCCATGGTTTTGCTCTCTGGATAGATTGGGTGATGGACACAAATAACTCCATTGTAATTTCAGCAGGACCAGGTATGGATACTTCCCCCCCCCCCCCCCCCCCCCCCCACTTTTGAAATTATGCTCCAAGCTTCCTCAGGACTTCACGGATTGTGTTACTTGGACTAGGGTACGGGTACGGGTATGTATCTAGGTGTCGGATTCAACTATCTCTCATTTCAAGGACACGGAAAAATATTCAAATTTGTTTATATTTTTTTGTATATTTTCTTACGTAAAATGGTGTTTAGAGGTCCTATAACGCATTTCATGGATAATCAGAGAGAATAAACTCGAATTACAATTAGGTTTTCTATAGAAGTGTCTTACTAAACTTATCAGACACATATCTCACACCCTTATCCATGAGAGTTTGAGTAACATAGGTTGCACTAAATGAACATGATATTGGTTCGAAAAGTTTATACCGAATGATGCGGTTGAGATGTGGATATCGTTTTCCAGCATTCACATCTCTTATGTTTGTTTTTCAGATCAAAGATACTGGAAGCAAGGAGTTAAGTTGTTGGCCGAGCCTGTCAATGTCGGAATCCATGGATCTAGCACAGGTAGCATTTCAGCTGAAATTCAGGCATCCTTCAACCCGTCAAGCGGGGAACTAGATTTCGACTATGTGTTCAAATAGTTCTACTGTTAACCATGCATTTTCAATCGTTGCCTCCCGAACTCCACAACAAACCTATTTGAACCAGAGTTGGATGCACGGAGCGGACATTGAACGATGGAAGTGGAACTAGACTCTATAATCACGTCGGCGTTCTGCAGGTCATTGCCGACCGCCGTATCAAGGATGAGAATCCCGGACTGTCCATATTCCATCAATGCTCCTAAAAATTACTATCACAACTGTTGAAGAACACTGTAGCAAGCTCCTCTTCCAATCCCTATGGAACTTCATTCATCCATTTTTTTTATAACAGGATATTTGAAAGCTTATGCATGTCTTATCTATTTCTAGATCTTTAAGTTAATGACCGAACAAACATTCAAGTGCCCTCGAGGGGTTTTTAGCTTGGCGGTGGGAGAATACGAGGAAACTTCATTCTTCCATCGTCAAGCATCGTGCATAATTTCACTAAGCATAATTTCATAAAGCGACATAGATACATTAAGCTAATCAATCATAATAAATGCATACATCAACAAATGGAAAAATCTTCTTTACTCTCTGGTAAAGAATAGTTTCCTCATATGCAATGTTCATGTTGATGCATATATATGAGTACGTCCTGGCGATCATACAACGATTTACATGGTTCTCTAAATTCGGGTACTCCACATCCACGGAGGGGCAGCGGATCTGTATTATCTGTGGAGGATCACGAAAGACTACTCTCACAACAAAATCCCCATTAGTCAAAATTATAATTGGAAAAATAGACAAACAAAAATGTTACTATTTATACTCTCTTGACATCTCCATCGGAGAAATCCGATACCTCCCCAAAACCACCGTTCCCAGCGGACGTTTTACTCAAAATGTGGTGCAACTTCCGGTCCAATGATGTCCCCTTATGAGTTTTGCATGCAAATGTTCGGGTAGTCTCAACGTGAACCTATCTTCTCCCCCATGCTTGACTATCGAATGCCCGGTCGAATGCGACCTCGGAAATTTTTCCATATTCTTTTTCCCATCGCCAATTTGTTGATCACCCGAATGGGTGGCGGCGCTATTCGCTGCCACCACCCCTCCCTCGCTTTGTCCACCCCGGCCGTCATCGTTATTGTCCTTTATAGTAATTCTAAATGTATCCTCCAGAGGCTCATTCTCATTAATCTCGTGCATGGCGTTGGGATGTGCCGGCAGAGCCGGCGACTTTCCTAGGGATTCCTCTATAGAGTCGAGGCTCCGCCGGCACACTGGACACGTCTTGTGTAACTCAAGCCAGAGGTCAATGCACTCTTGGTGGAACACGTGGCAACATGCAGTCATAAGGCGAAGAACGTCGTCGTCTAGAAACTCTGAGAGGCAGATGGCGCATTCTAACCCGTACTTTTCTTTTCTGTAGTCTTTGACACTTGAATACGTGAACATGGGAAAAGAGTTGATGATCAAAGGGTCCAGGCCCGGGCGACCGTCGGTGCACCCGGGCCTGGAGGTGTTCCCGGCTGCGTTGCGCCGGAAATACCAAGCATTGACTAGGTTTTCCACGAAACACCTGCAAAAGTATATGGAGAAAAAACCCACGAAGAAGAGCACGAGGAGTAATATGGTGAGGATTATAATCACCGGCGGGGAGCTATACGGTTGCTGCGTGTTGTTCACCGAGTCTTGTGTCATTGCCTGAAAAAAGAAGAGGGAGAAAGTCGATCGGTGACCGGAAAAATGATAGTCCGGCCTAGGCAACGAATTTGGTTTTGGGTGGTTATGAGAAAAAGGGTGAAGAACTTGTGGTAGAAGAGGATGTTTGGTTTTGGGCTCTTAGATTTTTTAGATGATATACAAGAGTTTCGTACACTGCGTACGTCCTTTTTAATTTACGTACTAATATGTTAGCTGGTTTTGTGGCGATTTAGGATGAGAGAAATAAGGGGAAAATGCAAGTGTTTGAGAGCTTAAAAAGGAAGGGTGTCTGAATTTGGGTAGGGATTAAACGGACATGTTGGTTTTGGATCAATGGTGGAGTTAGAGACATTGAATGAGTCCAAGTGAGAAGTATGAGGAATTTTTTTCCCAATAATGCCTAGGGCCACGACACCAACGACAACAGTCTACGTGACACTGCATGATTGGTATGTAATGGGAGAACAATCACTTTGAAACTACTTTGCAACCACCAAGCATCCAACGCCGCTAAACTGTTGTGATTTGTGTTGTGACCGATTATTGTGTCCCTGTTCGTCTCCATATTGCAGGTTGCAATTAACATGCAAATTGTGTTTATAAACACTCGGTTGTCTCAGTCATGGTCTATGAATATCATATTTTGAGCATCTCAAACACTTTGGCCTAAAATTTGGAGATGCCATTTTTATTTTAAAGAAGATTTTGGTTGCAATTCGGCATCCAGAACTTTCAGACCTTAGCTTCAAATTTAGAGCCGTCACATTAGTTTTTTAAAGTTTTGTTCTCACATGGCCACTTGTTCAAGCAAAACCAGATTTGATATACTCCGAGTGTCCTTTTTTTTTTTTTTTTAATAACCAGCTTTCGCGCACCTCGACTAAGAGACTAATCCCATCGCCCACTAGCAGAGGCCCCAATTAAAGTTAGAGCGAATCTCTATATGGATTGGCCCCAAAGGAGTTGATAACACCTAGGAGGTTTCGAACCTGAGACCTTAAGAGGGAGCAAACCTCTAAGTCTCAAGCCGTCACCACTAGGACAACCCCTTGGGGTTCCCAGTGTCCTTTCGTAAGTGTCCAGTTCAAAAATTCATTTTTTTATGGAGACTTTGTTAGGTTTATTAGCGATTTCCGGGTTTGTCAAACCATTTTTGTTTGTAATGGGATTGGGTGGTAGAGTTCAAAGTGTTTGAGTCTAGATACTCCACTCCTGTGCTTTCAACCTTCGTTGACAAGATTGATGCTGCACCAAGTCTTTTGATGCTTCCGGAAAAGTATATTCATGCATCGAACATTTGCATATAGTTTCACAAATTGGGATTTCAATTTTCATGGTTCATGCTCCTACTCCATGTCTTAGGAGAGTGCATTGGCATTTGCATGAAAATTCACATTTTGGTTAAGGCATTAATTGTAAAGACAGTATTCCAGCGTTTCCTAGCGTCTGCTGGTGTATTTATATGATGGTCTTCATTGGACATGTGTCTAAATCTTGACCGTTCAAGTTTTTCAAAGAGCGTTGGACTAGCGTTAGCACGCGTCAGATGACGCTCCTGAGATTAAGCCATTTTTGTACAAGTGTACAAATCTTGACCGTCCAATTTTTGAAGAGGGCTGGATAAGCGTTAGCACGCGTCAGTTGACGCTCCTGAGTGCACCCTCCTTTGTGCACATGTCCTCTTCTCATTGGGTGTCTTTGAGAGCACGAAAATCACACATATAAAAGCCATTTTTCTCTCATTTTAGGGTAGACATTCATTGAAAAAATCAGCCCCCTTTTTAGAGAGAGAGTATCTCCTTCCTTTGTGGAACCTGATATTCTTGATGATTTGAGCTTCCTCTTCTCATCTTTCTTCAATCTAGAGTCTTCCTCTTCATGGATCCACTCTAGGTTGATTTTGTTTTTCAAAAATCTTCATAAAAATCACATCTTTCATACATCATGTTGTGTTGCCTATATATCTACGCGGTTGGATGATCCGGAGTCGTCTTTGATACGGAGATCGAAGGGTGTTGGACTCATGGAGGCTATGGAATCAAGAAGGGGCTCGGGGGGCTAAATCAAGGAGTGGAGTTAGGTGTAGTTTGGGGCAAGTTGGTAATTCCTAATCTTGTAACTCTTGATTTAACCTTTTGATTTATAGCAATTAGCAGATTAGGCTGTGGTTTTATGTTTAGGGTAGTTAGACCCTAAGTAGTTTCCACCCATATCCTCGTGTTCGTGTTTTTTTGCTTATTGTTATACTTCTTCATTTTGTGGTTTTAATTGTCTCACCATGGAAAATGATTAAGTGGATTAAAATTGGGATAGTTAATTTTTAATTTGGTAGTCCTATTCCCTCCCCCCCCCCCCCCCCCCCCCAGGACTTGTTATACGTTTGCATAATTTCAGACTTCATCATTACACATTAGAAATTTCAATTTTCATATATAATTTCCCTTAATGGAGACATCATCTATTTTACTCACTAACTTTTCAAATATGATGTACTTTTAAGGACAAAATGAGAAATATACTTTTGTCCACTAGCTTTTCAATATGGACATTTATCATATGAGCAGCCCAAATGAAATAATGCACCATAAAATAGGGATGGAGGGAGTAGCTACCAAAAAATGACATTATTAGGTGAGGGATGCAAAATCCACATAATATATATTTAGCTTCGTTTTTCTTTTTTGGTTGATCGGAGAAATAAATTTTATAGCTAGATAAAACGGGTACGTCAAAAAATCCATACAATATACCTTTATAAAAAAGTGAGAGGAAAACAAAAGGCACTATTAACCAAACTTGCCCATAGAAATGGATTGAACCACCCAAATTCAATGAGTTGGGGGTTGACGTTAGTAAGACTTCTGTCATTCTACCTAATTAATTTGATCAAGAAATTTGCAAGTATTTCAGAACTAAAACCAAAGCCAAGTGCTTCAACATTAGTAGCATCACTTGTAAGTACATAATCCCCCAACATCATAGATGAGTCTTCCAATTCAAAGATGAATAAATTAAAAACAAAGACTTGAACAAGGACAAAATTAAGAAGTCACATTTGAGAATAAAGGTCATCTATGTTCAGCAATATTTGATAACAAAATCTAAGATAACATTAGGATGGGTTTGGCCTAAATTTTTGAAAGTTTTTTTTTCCTCTGGATTGTAATTAGATTTGACTTAATTCTTTCAGATTAATCGTTTGTCTTCATGAGACGAATTTTAAAAAATAAAATACATGTGGACATAACTAAGGAAAAACAAAAACCATTATCCTCCCATTTTAGTGAATTATTAGTCGAAAATCACTAAAAATGAAGCTTCCACCACAGTATAGGGTTGCCCTGTTATTCTCCCATTGCATCTTGGGGTAGCCCGATTTTGAAATTTTCCTTTCAAAATCTCTTGTTTCGAACTTCGTGGAGTGAACGCTTAGTCCGTGCTATGAGCCACAAAGGCTCCCCTACTTCTTTAATTTTTGTTGCTCTTTTTGGGTTACATATGTAAAGTACGATGAGATCCTAGTTTCAACGCCGATACAGGTGCAGTGGAGTCCTCAACAAATAACTAGGTGAAACAATACTTACATATCCTCTCAGGGGCAAACGCAGGATTTATAATTAGGGGGTCAAGAATCTGTAATATTTAGTCCATTCGTTTCATTTTGATAATTGATCCCTACAAAGTTACATGCAAATTTTCAACACATTTGGGGCAAGTAATTTATTTGTGGGGCAAGGAACACAACGTAAAGACAACAAGATATACTCATATGAGGCAAAATTACAAAAATAGCCACAAAAAAAAATATGCATATCCAAGGGAGGATTTCCGGCTCAGGGGGGTCAACTATCCCCCGTTGCCCCTACATGGGGCGCCCTGCGTCCTCTGCCCTATCCCGGATCTCTAACCTCCTTATCTCGATACAAGCGAGTATTCTCTAATCCAATAAGCAAATAGAGTGGGGGAAGTATTTGCTTCCCCTGCCCCCTTTTAACCCAGCCTGACTCCAATCAGGGGCAGAGCCACATGGAGACAAGAGGGGTCAGTTGACCCCCCTGACCCCCAAATTTCTATAGGGATTTTACTAGTATACTTCACAAAATTGTTAATTGACCCCTCTTTGATTTTTTTTTTTTGCCCCCCTGAACCAAAATACTTGCACCCCCCCTGAACGCGTCTAATTCTTGCCCCCCCTGAACCAAAATCCTGGCTCCGCCCCTGACTCCAATTATAGTCATTAATTGCTTCTTGTATATATTTATCGATATTGATTTCATTTCCTTTGATATAATAAATGTAAAATACTTCATCTGTCTCATTTTGTTTGCAATTGTTACGACAAAGCGAGCCATTTTAACTTCCAAAAAATAAGTTGCTTTTGAAAATAATTTTTTGAATTTTTTTTGCACCATTCAAAAATAAGTACTCATTAAGATCTTTCTAACTATGCCAAAAAAATTCAAAAAACAATTTCGTGTAGTAATTTATTTTTGGAGGTCAAAATGCCATGGTCTCCTGAAGTGAGCGAAAAAAATGGGACGTACAGAGGACCAAACATAAATAACTACTTTATGCCTTTGGTTACGTCGTTTACATGTTTTGAATTGTCATCAAAATATATCTCGTTTTTTTTATTTTTGACTAAACACTCTAAAAATTAGGGCTGCAAGAAAAACCCCTGAACCGCCGATCCAAACGAACCGGACCGTAGGTTTTGGATTGAGTCTGTGGATTATGATTAATGGTCCAAACACGGATTGAAAAACTAGAAAACCGCAATGTGGGGGTCTCTTCGCCGGAGTTAACTCTTTGAACCTCTTGGAGTGGGGACGAGCAATGATGGAGAGGACCATGCGCGCCTGAGCCGCTGCCGCTCGCCGAGAATGGTAACCTGCACACGTAGACAACCACGTCAGTGCCTAGCCCGGACGGTGGTGGTCCGGGAAGGCACTCCGATGATAAAGTCAGTCACCGGAGGGAAGAAATGCACTAGAGATCTTAGAGAGAGAAGTGAAGAAGTGGAGTTATGAGGGTAGTAAATGAGGAGAGAGGAATACCCATTGTGGTAGTTGTGGTTGGGTATTTATAGGCTGAGGGGCGTGCGTCTCACGCGCTCGGCGCCCCTCACGCGCCTGTCATTCACGCTCGGAATGACAGGTGATATGACCTTCACCCCAGCCCCAGACGCCATGTCTGGGCTGACGTCACGACACGTGGGTTCGAGTAGTCAAATCAGCTCGAGACATTCCTCATCACCCACGCGCTTCTACAAGCGGCGGTGGCAGAGTAGGTGACTGCCGCATTTAATGCCTCATCATGGACTGTGTGGCGTGCCAGACACACTTCCACCAAACCGGATATATCCGAGCCCCACGTTACCGAGGTCAACCGACTCGGCAAGCGTGCGGCCCAGCCCCTCGGGCGCTCGGCGCGTCGCTCGGCGGAGCTCCCGAGGGTTGTCTGGGAACCAAGCTGTGAGTACCATGTCCTTGGCACCAAGACGTTCGGCAGACATCGTTCAAACCCATATTCGTCCAGGACCATGTATCCGCACCGTCCGCCGAGGGCACCTTTCGTTCAGCACCATTGAGGCGGATCGATCTGCATTCGGTTTTGCAGATTCTGAGATAGTGACCTTTCTAGCTCTTCGTGATGTGGAGGGGGGCCCTTGCTGACCCCTATGAACCCGGCCGCTACAATAGCCCCATCAACTTCCCATGACGAGGGACGACGAATGTGGGAGTTGATTCGATCGGATTATGCAGTCGGCAAAACAGTGGTCGGGGAACCATGCTCGGAGTGTCGCTCCCGCGGTCGGGGCCTTGACGATCCGAGTCCCTTTATATTAAGCGCTCGGGATGGATAGAGCTTGAAACGTCGCATCGATGAGTGACGTGAAAGGACGTCTGACATGCCGTGTCAGGAATCTATGACGCGTGGTGACGTTGCTGCCACGCGTCGTTGCACGGTTGGTCCGAGCGCCGCTACATGGATTCGGGCCCAAACGGTTTAAACGTAGTGGACAGGTGTCACGCTGCGATTGGGTGCCGCTTCGCCTCCCGAGCCGGCGCCTTAATGGCTCTTCACCCTTCCCCCTATAAATACAAGGGGAGGAGGGGAGAGAGAGGACCGTTACCCTCTCTCTCTAGCACCAGAACTCAACGCCGCCGCCATCCGCCGTGCTCAACTGCTTTCCTCGTGGAGATCTCGTTTTCAGGCCAAGATTCTTCCACCAAATCCGAGGTATTGTGTTCTTCCCCTGTTTCTCTACGTTTTGTGAAGTTTTTCGTGCATCTTTGTTGCATTTTGGGTGGGTTTTTGAGTGTTTCACTCTTTTCGCTTTTTCTGCCTCTGTTTGCTTTAAGTTTTCCGGCGGTTTGTGCGGCAGAGCGCGGCCGCCGGATTTTGGGCTTGAAGAACACTCATCGTGTTCTTCCGAGCTCCCCGTCATCGTACGCACCACCTTCTGCCGAGAGCTGTTTGAGTGTTCCGAGTGCTTTCCTCATTAGGTTTAGCCGAGAGCTCTCCAACCTGTTGGGCTCTCGGGATAACTGACACCCTGTGGGGAGCTCGGCTGGGGCCGAAGCTCATCCCTTCATATTTTCTTGAACTCAAACCTGTGCATATCGCTGATGGTTGTTTCACCCGTGCACTGTAGGTTCTTGCTTGGATGAGCTCAACCTCCTCCGACTCATCCCAAAACGACGCTCTCGCCGATTACAGGTTCGGCAATTTCGTCCAAGACCTCCTCCTCCGCGAGCAACTAAGGACTCTCGGGAGGGATTATAGAAGCCGAGTGCATTCCGTCCCCCCACAAGCAGGAGTACCACCACTGAACATAGCCCCCCTTCAAGCCATAACCCCCGAACGTTGGATGGAAATGGAGGCAAAAGCTAGGCGCGCCGAGAGCGGTTCACAGGCCACTACGTTCGGTCAAAACATACCTCCGAATCCGGACCCCGAGACGGCCGTGCTGACCGATGTCCCTTCATCTCCCACCATCGACCCCACCGAGCTCCCTGATCTCTCCGGAGGCTGGGCTTCGGATCCCAAGGTGATTGAGATCGACAGGGAAACCGCGGGGTTCGACGAGCTCGAGCCTGTCGAGGTTCTCGAAGTGGACGAGTTCTCAGCCCGGTCTCCGCAAACCGAGGGGCACATTCCTCGCAACGAGGGTGAAGATGAAGGCTCCTCGCATCACGGTGCCGAGAATGAAGAACGAGAGCAAGCCCCCGAAGATGATGATGAGGCCGATGTCGAGGGTGGCGTTGAGTATGGGCATGGCTGGGAAACGATCCCGCCGCCGAACCCAAAGCACGGGACGTGCAAGTACGTCGACACGTACTTCGACGGTTCTGCGGACAAGCTCGCCGCGTTCCGAAGGGACTACAATATCCCTGCTGATGTGGAGATCGCAAGGCCCACCGACAACAGAATCCACTATGTGAAGGGGCAGGTGATTGTGCCCTTGATGGCCATTACCGAGGGTGGCCTAACTTTCCCCATGCCCCGGCTCCTTCGGCAATTCATGGATGTGTACGAGCTCGCCCCCCACCAGCTGGTCACCAACGTGTACCGCATCATATGCTCGGTGGTGAGGCTATCCGAGCGACACAACATTCCCTTCCGCTTGCCCGACCTCATGGCGATCTACACCTGCGCGCGGAGTAAAAGCTACGGCCGCTATTACTTCTCGAGGCGCCCCGAGTACCCCCACCTCATCGGTAAACTCTCGGACTCGGAGAGGCATGCCTGTGAGTTGGTCATAGTCAAGGGGAACTACGAAAAAGCCCCAGGCGAGGAGTCCAGGTGGTCTGTACCCTGGCAACGAGGACGCCCTAGTAAGCCGAGAGCTCATCCTTGCATTTTCATCTTTTATTTCTGTCATTGAGTGAACTTTTCTAACCTGCATTTGTCTCCTCTTTTTTTTTTTTTTTTTTTTTTTAGCGTGCAGGAAGGTGACAAAGAAGCTTGCCGAAGACGCGGACGACGACGTCATCGACCAGATTTTCGCCATCCCAAACCGTACTGCCCCCGAAGTCCTTGGCTACGTGCCATCATACAAGGGCTTCCTGAAGAGAGGAAAGAGTCCCGTGAAGAGGACAGGTGAGCGCCGAAGACGCCTCTTCGACACTGATATCGAGCGCTCCGACCTCTTCGGCCGGGAACGCTTGCCGAGGAGCACTCACCACCCACCCCAGGCTCTCGTTGCAGGCAGCGGCACAGAGGCTGATATGGCTGGATCTTCTGCTCTGAGGGAGGCCCAAAGGAAGGAGAGGGCCGAGAGAAAGAGGAAGTTGGAGGCTGAGAAGGCGGGGGGCAAGCAGCCCGGCCATGTCGCCGAGGGGGAGGGTCCGCCGAAGAAGGCTCTGGAGGGGTCCAAGGCACCCTTGCCAACACCACCTCCTCCCCAGACCACCCCGACCGAGATGCAGCCGAGAAGGACAACCTCCAAGGATAAGCAGGTGGTCTCCCCGCCACTCGGGGATACGCCCTCCCCGGTCGACGACAACGAGCCGTGGGTCCCGGTCATCCGGACCTCTCACGGCGAGCCGGTCAAGAAGAATGCCAGCGTTCGGGAGAGCCGAAAGACGGCAATGACCCTGCTGAAGGCCCTCGCCCTGCCGAGGGACATGAAGGCCTCGTACTCGGCCTCGTTGTTTGTGGCTGGGAAACCGATGCTCATAGCACATTCGTGGATGGTCCCTTCAGGGGAAATGAGCACAATACCAGCCCCTGCCCCTCGGCTGTTTGATGCACCGTCTACATGCATCCGCCAGGACTCGCCCGTATAAATTGTAGCCGTGCGTGGAGGGGAGCGCTTGAGAACGAACCTTGGCTGTTCGGGGGCGGAGGTGCTCTTGGCCGCCTCGGCACCAGCGTCTTCGGCTGTCATTTCCTTCTGGAGATCAGTTTCCAGCTTCGGTGTGAGCTCGGCGACGAAGTCAGCCAACGCCTGACCCTTAATCGCCGTCCGGGGCTCGTACCGGATGTCAAAGTTGGCCAATTCCAAGGACCACTTGCAGATCCGATCCGAGAGATCTGCCTTGCGCATGACGGTTTTCAGGGGATACGTTGTGATTACCACGACCGTGTGGCTCTGGAAATAGGGTAGGAGTTTCCTCTTCGCCGTGACCAGCGAAAGTGCCAACTTCTCAATTGGCAAGTACCTGGTCTCGGCTGGGAGCATTGTTTTGCTCAAGTAATAGATCGGGAACTGCTCCAAACCCTCCTGCCGAACCAGTGCCGAGCTCACAGCATGTTCAGACACCACAAGTAAAGGTAGAGATCTTCGTCCTCCCTCGGCATGACTAGCAGGGGTGCTCGGGACATGTAGTTTTTAAGCTCGGCGAGTGCAGCATCGCACTCAGAATTCCAGACAAAGGCTCTCTTACTGGTCTTGATGGATTGGAAGAAGGGCCGGCAGGCATCGGACGACTTGCTTACAAAGCGATTGAGGGGGACAGCCATCCCCGTCAACCGTTGGACTTCCTTGATTGTCGACTGCGCTCGGAGCTTCTGGATAGCTTCTAGCTAATTGGGGTCGGCCTCGATCCCTCGGCGGGTGACGAGGTACCCCAAAAATTTCCCAGAACCGACCCCGAACGCACACTTTTCTGCGTTAAGCTTCAAATTGTGCCTTCTGAGGATGGAGAAGACCTTTCCGAGGTGGGAAAGATGGTCTTCTGCGAATTTGCTTTTTGACTACCATATCATCGATGTAAGCTTCCATAATGTCGCCAAGCTCCTTAGCGAACATCTTGGAAACCATTCTTTGGTAGGTAGCCCCAGCATTCTTCAGGCCGAACGGCATGACCCGATAACAATAGGTGCCCCTCGGCGTGATGAATGCAGTCTTCTCAACGTCCATGTTGTTCATAGCAATCTGGTGGTACCCACGGTAGGCGTCCATAAAGCTGAGCCTAGCGTGCCCGGCCGTAACATCCACTAGCTGATCTATCCGAGGGAGGGGAAAACAGTCTTTGGGGCAAGCGTCGTTGAGGTTAGTGTAATCTACACATACCCTCCACTTCATGTTCTTTTTCTTGACCACCACTGTATTAGCCAGCCACGTGGGGTACATAACCTCTCGGATGGCCTCCGCCTCGATTAGGCGGTCAACCTCCTCCAAGACGGTGTCGGAGTGAATGGCCGAGGACCGCTTCGGCTTCTGCACCACTGGCCTCCTAGCCGGATCAACATTGAGGGCGTGCGTGATAAAGTCGGGGCTAACGCCCGGCATTTCATACGGAGTCCACGCAAAGACCTCAATGTTATCCTTGAGGAAAGAGACCAAGTCGTTCCGCTCGGGATTGGAGAGATCTGAACCAAGCATGAAGTACTGGGTGCCCTCCTCGTCGATGGGCACCTTGACTAATTCTTCGATCGACTTGTCCTCGGCACTCGAGCCAACGTCATCGAGGACTTGAGTGCACTCGGGCGCTTCGATCCAATGTACCTACTTAGGCGGCCTGCCCTCCTTCCGGTCCTTCTGTCGTACGGCGTTGACAAAGCACCGCTTCGAGGCCATCTGGTTGCCTCGGATGGTTTCTTGCTTTTCGGACGTGCCAATGAACCGGACGCACTGGTGGAGGGTCGAAGCAATCGCTCCCATCGCGTGGAGCCAACCTCGCCCCAGGATGGCGTTGTAAGGGCTCGGCGAATCCACCACGGTGAACTCTATTTCCAAACGCATCGACCCCGCCCAGACGCGGAGGGTGATGCTGCCGAGCGGGTATACTGGGAACCCTAAGAATCCAACGAGGGGGGTGTCGGAGGGGGTAAGCTCATCACGCGTTCGCTCAATGGCCTTGTAGGCCGAGTAGTAGAGGACGTCGGCGGAGCTCCCCTAGTCCACCAAGATCCGCCTGACCTCCACGTGGTCAATACTTACCTCGATTACAAGGGCGTCATCATGTGGGAGCTGCAGCCCATCCAGATCCTGCTCGGAAAATGAGATAGTGTACGGGTCATTGGGCTCCTCATACTTCCGCTTCGGCGCTCTGCCGAGCGTCATCACTTGCATAGCGGCTTCCATCTTTTGCAGCTCTACATGCATTGCGTCGGCTCGGGCTTTCCCGACCGGGCCGTGGATTGTAACGACCACCCCTGGGCGCACTCTGTCTCCTTGCGCCTGCTGCCCTAGTGGCTGAGGTACGATAGCTTGCTGGTTCGGCTGGGGGGCAGCCCCTCTGAGCACGGTCGGCGTGCGGTTGTGGTCTATCCAATCCTCCATGCACCCCTCGGCAACCAATCGCTCGAGGTGCGCTTTAAACGGCCGGCATCCCGTCGTGTAGTGGCCTACCTCATTGTGGTATGTGCATTTTCCTTTTTGGGTGGGATCTGACCCCATTTTCTCCTCCGGCCAGTAGAACCAGCGCTTCCGGCCGATCTCTGCCAGCAGTCTGTATATTGGCATCGTGAAATACGTGATCTCGGCAACATAGTCGTTGTCGTTTCTGGGGGGCCTTTCCCAGCCGCCATTATTGTCTCTGCCGGTGTCTCGGGGACCCCTGTTCCCGAAACCTCCGCCTTGATCGTTTCTGCCCTTCTTCAGATTGTTCACTTGCTTTTTTGCTTCCTTTGGTGTGCCCTTACCAGTATCTCCCTTCGACGCTCGGTCGAGGAGATGCTCTTCGAGCTCTCGGAAACGGTTCACAGTCTCCATTAGTTCGACCATGTTCTTCGGCGGCCGGACCATGAGCTCTTTGAAGAGGTCGGAGTGACTGTCGAGTCCGTTCTTAAATGAGGTGGAGGCAATCTTCTGGTCACAGCTCTCCACGAGGTTGTACACCTCCCAGTAGCGGGCGATATATTCCTTCAGGGTCTCGTTCAGGCCCCTCTTCATGTTGACAAGCGCGTCGAGCGTCTTCAGTTGTGTGTTGCTGGTCACAAACCAAGACGTGAACGCGCGCTCGAGCTCGTCGAAGTCGTTTATAGACCCCGGAGCGAGCTGGCTATACCATAGGAGGGCCGTGGTCCCCAAACTCATGGAGAACGTTCGGCACATGAGGGAATCGCTATGTCCGTATAGCTCGGAGACCAAGCGATATTGTTGGACGTGTGTAATCGCGTCCGTCGTGGGCTCATACTTATCAAATTTGGGAATTTTGAACCCGCGCGGTGGGGTTGCCTCGGTTATTGTTCGTGAGAAAGGTGATTGCTTTGCTTTTTCTAACCTGGAGTCGGCAGGGGAAGGGCGGTTGAGGTCGACCGCTCGGTATTCCCCGTGAGCTCGTTTTGCTGACCCGGCGGCTCGGCGCTCCATATCGTGCGCGTCCGCGTGCACGTTGCTCCTCTCGGAGAACAGCCTCTTGTTGTGCCTGTCCCGGGCCCCAGCCAAATCTTCCCGACGCCGGCGGTCCCTGGTGTCGAGCTCGGCATGATAAACCTTAGTTTCGCTCGTCTGTGTGTTGACGAGTACGATGCTGCCACCGTCATTCCGCAGCGTGTATCTGTCTCCGGGCCTAAGACCGTTGCTTTCGTTATGGCAATGCCCTGCCGAGACCTCAACAGGGTTGGTGACCATGTTGCCACGCGAGCAACCACCCCGAACGTTGGGTACCCCGCTCCGGACGCCATGCCTATCCACCGATTGGCAATGGCGCCGGTCACCTCCCCGATCCCTCGATCGGTTATGGTTACGGTCATCCCCCCGTTCTTCGTGCGCTCGGTCTCGACCGTTATCATCTTTTGGGACGTCTGCCAAGCCCTTTCCTTTGTAATGTTGCTTTTCCGCCTCCCGGGCGTATTCCGCGTCCACTCGGGCATTTGGTGTCCGAGCGCTAGATGCCGTGGCGCTATCCTCGGCGTGGTCAGTCCACCGAGACTGCCTACCGCGTGTATGTTGCTGGGGCGAACGCGCCATTTCCGATGGGACAACAAGTGCTCCGCCTCGGTGGTCCACCTCCACGACCTACCCGAGACGGGAAAAGACTGGAGCCCGTTCCTCGTTGTCAATCCTCGAGCTCGGCGGCGGCCTCCGAGTCCTCGTCCGTCCACCGGTCCTTGACGTTGTAGGTTGGTTTCTGGCCTGCTTTATGGCTAGTACTTCCTTTCTTAGCAGCGCCAGCTCGGCCTCTATAGTGAGAGGAGGAGGTGGGGGAAGAACTTCTGTGAGTGCTGGAGTTGTGAGGTTGTCAAGAGAGAGAATGTTTCCATCCATGCTAAAGAGGATGTTGCTGGGACCGGCGTTGCTGGGGCCGGCTCTGTTGGTGGCCGTTCCATCCCTGTTGACAGTTGGGGGAGGAGTGAGCCCCAAGTCACTCCTGACCTGGTGGTACCGGTACCGGTCGGCGGTGTTGCGGTACCCGTCGGCGGGACCAAATGCGTCAAGTCCCAGTGTGAGGTTGGCCATTTTGAGCAATATTTGAAGAGGTTTTTAGGAGGAGTTTTCTGGAGAATGGGAAGATACACCACCAATGTGTTCAGAGAGGCTGGGAGGAGTGGTTTTTCCTGTCCCCAGCGGAGTCGCCAATTGTGGGGGTCTCTTCGCCTGAGCTAACTCTTTAAACCTCTTGGAGTAGGACGGGCAATGATGGAGAGGACCATGCGCACCTGAGCCGTTGCCGCTCGCCGGGGATGGTAACCTGCACACGTAGACAACCACGTCAATGCCTAGCTCGGACGGTGGTGGTCCGGGAAGGCACTCCGATGATAAAGTCAGTCACCGGAGGGAAGAAATGCACCAGAGATCTTAGAGAGAGAAGTGAAGAAGTGGAGTTATGAGGGTAGTAAATGAGGAGAGAGGAATACCCATTGTGGTAGTTGTGGTTGGGTATTTATAGGCTGAGGGGCGTGCGTCCCACACGCTCGGCGCCCTTCACGCGCCTGTCATTCACGCTCGGAATGACAGGTGATATGACCTTCACCTCAGCCCCAGACGCCATGTCTGGGCTGACGTCACGACACGTGGGTTCGAGTAGTCAAATCAGCTCGAGACATTCCCCATCACCCACGCGCTTCTGCAAGCGGCGGTGGCAGAGTAGGTGACTGCCGCATTTAATGCCTCATCATGGACTGTGTGGCGTGCCAGACACACTTCCACCAAACCGGATATATCCGAGCCCCACGTTACCAAGGTCAACCGACTCGGCAAGCGTGCGGCCCAGCCCCTCGGGCGCTCGGCGCGTCGCTCGGCGGAGCTCCCGAGGGTTGTCTGGGAACCAAGCTGTGAGTACCATGTCCTTGGCACCAAGACGTTCGGCAGACATCGTTCAAACCCATATTCGTCCAGGACCATGTATCCGCACCGTCCGCCGAGGGCACCGTTCGTTCGGCACCATTGAGGCGGATCGATCTGCATTCGGTTTTGCAGATTCTGAGATAGTGACCTTTCTAGCTCTTCGTGATGTGGAGGGGGGCCCTTGCTAACCCCTATGAACCCGGCCGCTACACGCAACTTGCAGTTTGATCCATGGTCCGTAAAAACGAGGACTTGAAAATAATATAAAAGTTTCATGAAAAATTCAATAATTTTTTAACAATTTATTATATATCAATGAGTACTTTTTTTTTTTTTCCCCTAATCTGTCTGGGTGACATATTTTTTTCTAGATCCGCCAGGGTGACGTAATTGACATGAGCCGAGTTATTTGATTGTTTCGAAACTAGACCGTAGACTTTTGGTCTGGACACAGATTGCCTTTCCTCGGAATCGTGGCTCGCGGTTCTGTTCTCTGATTCGCACCAATTCAGACCGTTGACACCCCTACTAAAAATAACAAAGTTAGTGGAAATTATAAAAAAAACTGATTATTTCCTACCCAATTTATTCCACCCCAACTCCATCCCCATGAGGAACGAGGTGGGGACGGACGTACTGTAAATAGTAATCCAACCGACCTATTATTGCGATCCCAAATTATTTGCATGTAAGTCAAAAGAAAAAGGAGACAGTTATGATGAATGATGATCGGTTTATCCCACTGATTAATGAGTATGGTTCAAGGTGATAATAGATTTAGGTCTGCAATCGTGTTTATCTTTCTTGCTAAGTAGTGTAACACATTTCCCACTCCAACCAGTAGGGACTAGAGCTGCAAATGAACTGAGTCGTTCGTGAATTGTTCGAGATTCGATTCGGTAAAAACTCGCTTTGAGTACTAAATTAACCGAACATGAACTTCAATTTTAGGCTTGCTTAATAAATAAGCCGAACTTAAACAGCTCGATTAGGCTCGCGGACCTGGAGTATGTATGTATATCTAATAAAATATCACATAGTAGCTTGAATATGATTAAAACTTTTATATTTACATTATGAAAATTTTATAATTTGTACATGTATAAACTTGTAAATGTACTATAAACTTAAATTTTAATATGACTTTATAATTATATATATGTATGTACTTATTTATGTACACAATAAATTTTTTATTGAAGTTCTAGACCTATGTAAGAGTATAAATATCTAATATTTTTGCTACGTTAGGCTTATAAACAGGCTCGAGTTTGACTCAAACATAGACAAGCTTGGCTCGTCAAGCTTTCATTGAGCTTGAGCTTGGCTCGAGCTCGTTTAAAACTAAACGAACTTATCTAAACATCCAAAAGCTCGGCTCGATTCGGTTCGTTTGCAGCCTCCGCAAAGAATGGAACCATGATTCAAGTGTGGGTTAGAAGATCATCACAACAACATTGAGTTGGGCGTGCGAACTTATACAATTGTAAAATTTTTAAAAACTATTATTATATTTATAAGTAAAATTTAAAATGTAAAGAAAACAGTAGGCCGAACAAAGTCACCCTTGCGTGAGTCCAAGCAAAAGACAACAGAGTCTTCTCCTGATCCCATCTTGCCTTACCCACCACACATGGGCTGTCTTACAAGTTGCTCACCATTATTGCGTCAACGCCCTTAAATTAGAAATTGACTTTCAAATCTCGATCACACGATTAACAAATAAACAAGTCATTTAATTATTTATGTGTAACACTTTGAAGAGAAACTTGGGAGTCTCGCTTTCTCATGTCAATTACTCAAAATGAGTCAAAGGCACGCCATCGAAATATTATTGCACAATTTACCAATAATTGAATAGGAAAACCACAATTTAAGTTACCAAATCTGACAAATCAAAGTCCAAATCGATTGTGAGATTATTGGGTCTTCTCGAACAATAGTTTAAAGATTATCGTTTCCACATACTCGTGTGAAACATGCATCTGTAATTAAGAAAAGCCCTAAAAAGAATAGAAAAGAAATCGCCTAAAACAAATATAATGCTCCAAGAGAAAGGGCTAATTTTTCATTCAAAGACTAGACTAATAGTTGAGTGCTCCTTGTTGTTTCGATCTTGATCAGGTCCGAGCTTCCGAAGCTCTATGCCGTTGGAGAACTCTGCAAGGGTCTTCCCTTTATTTATTATATTTGAGTCTTCGGAGTACTTTAGGATTATATTCCGCGCCGAGGATTTGTGCTTGTGGACCTCGGTACACAAGCACAAATTTATTGAGTTTCTCGGTACAGTACTTATCCTCTGCAGTAGTTTAGAGCATCCCAAATAGATTAGGTAAATTTTGAGCCAAAAATGCTAGCAAACAACATATAATTTTTATTTTATCTACGTACGTCTCTTTAAACAATTTTTAAAAATACACATGCAATTTTTCTTCTCGCCGGTATACCGGAGTGTGACGGTACAACAGAGTCCAACCATTACGTAACAACTTATACAGACATTACATAATGACCGATGTTTAAAACCATGATAAATTTAAGGCGTGATCATAAGTTAGGTGTGCAATCATTTATCTTTCTTGGAAAGTAGTGTTGCACACTTTCTCACTCAAAACAGTCCAATCAGGAAAGTCCAAATCGAGACATTATTGGGTCTTCTGGAACAATTTTTCAAATATTTTGGTCCCACGTACTTGCACAAAACATACATCTACTTACGAAATCAAATTTTTAATTGAGAAAGCCCCTAGAAAAGAATAGAAAAAGAATTCTCCAAGAGTAACAGCTAATTTTTCATTTAAAGAACTAATAAATTTCTATTCTTTTGCCTTCCCATTTCCTGGCATGTTACAAAGAGGAAAACAGCTGGAATATATATGTTTACACTTAAAAAGGCCATCATGTATCATGAGTATCACAGTTGGACTTCACTCCACATGGGGTCCAGTCTCGAAGTCAACCATCAATTTGTTCAATTTCTTGTTACTAATCCTCTGTTGGATCATCCTCATATCCTGGTCACTACTGTACAGTAAAACATGGAAAAAAATCACACAATTTTAGTATGGGCACCAACATAAAATAGCGTCACAAACACGTAAATCGTGAATCGTAAAGGGAATCACCAATATTCACTTAAACAACTCACGTTGGAGGTTGTGGAGATCCAGGTGCCAAGAGTTGGGCAAGTTTGATGCCATCCTCGGAGCAATTGATCAGGTGGTTGAAGCATAAATAACGACCATACGAAGAAATGTCTTCGAAGATGCAAATGTGGGCATCCAATAAGAAATTTAGATCGACGGTTACGAATACACCGTCTTCGTACATCTCAGCCGCTCCTTTCAAATAAGGGTTCGTGATCGAGAGATCGGGACTCAGAAGCAATCCCGAATTGATAGACACCATGTTTACTTCTCTGTCCATTGCTAAGGCCCAGGCTGTCTTCTCTGCTAGCGTCTTGGACATGGCATGCCATAACTGTTCGTACCAAACCAAGTGTAAATCAGTAAATTCATTATTCCAATAAATTTTCAAAATAGGGTATAAAAACCAAGTCAACCTTCTGATCTTGTCAACATGGTACATGTAGGAGTATTATTTATACTCCCTCCGTTCCAAATCGAAAAACCTATGGGTACCGACCCATATGTCCAGAAAACGTACAGAGCATGCTCGGGAACTCACTTTTGGGTCTCACACGAGTGATCCGAACCGCTCATTATGGGGTTTTGGTTCAAGCACTTCTAACCGTCCGATTGAGCTGAATTTTTGTGGAGCCCCTCGGAAAAATATTCTAAGAATAATGAACGGTTCGGATCACCGTGTGGGATCCAAAAGTGGGTCCCCGAGCAACCTCTGTACGTTTTCTGTGCATTTGGTTCTGTACATGTAGCAAGGTTAACAAATTGATTTCTACTTATACTATTTTGGGATGTTTCAATTTAAGTTGTTCAAAAGTGTTTTCAATGGTTCAGATTTCATATGTTATCCTACATGTAAGATAGATACTTACCTTATATGTAAAATAATTTAGACCATTAATTACCGAACGTATGTCTACAAGGTGTAGTGTCCAAAGTCACTACAGGGACTCCGGTTCCGAATTTATGGGGGTTGATATTCTTTAAATCTCAACCCCTACCCGCTCCATCAACAAGGATCTCAACTTTGTTTACTGCGCCTAATTATAACTACACCACCGCTAGACCAACTGTCCCCAATGAATTTACGCGACGTTATGAGTATACGAATAAGAGATTTTAATAACTTAAATAAAAATAAAACAAAAACTATTGTGTTAATTTGATGAATAAATACAAAAATGTAGTACTACCTTGAATTTACGACAGAAGGTGATGTCAGTCCAATCCCTCTCATCAAAATCAGACAATGAAGATTTATTGTTGGGATCATCAATACCAATACTACCCTTCCAAATAACAGCTGTTGCTGAGGATGTAAACACCACTTTGTCTATGGTCTCGGTCCGTGCACACGCTTCCAGTACGTTGTGTGCTACTCTTACCTCCACCTCTGCCATAAATTCCTGCTCCAAATAAATCCCACGGTTTTTTTATTCAGTAATTTGTGAGCAATATATTTTAATTAATTCCCAATCCAATATCATAAAAAATGATTGGTTCGATAAAAAAAAAAAAACAGTCAATAAATGTTCTTTACCAACTATACTTAAAAAAATTTATATAGTTCAACTTATTTAGACGTAAATGGCAGGAATATTATTCAAAACATTTCTCTACTCATCCCTAGAATTTTTTTTATTCCGGTGTAAATAATTTTGGAAATCAAAACGATGATGGGAAAGTGGACTGGCCCCCAACTGCATAGAGTGATCGGAAAATGCTGGGCCGGTCCCAATTTTGGGAGAGAGTCTTGGGCAGGTCCTGCCACTTATTCTTGGGTCCTGCCACTTATCCGTTTGAACAATTAACACTTCTTTGTTTTAACAGTTAACACTGCACTTTCAGAATATTGTTAATTGTGGATTTTGACAACAATTAACAGTGCTAATTCCGAGAGTGCAGTGTTAATTGTTGAAATGCACTGTTAGTATTAACAATTAACGGTGCATTTTCACAATTTACAGTATTTTGATACAACAATTAACACATTAACAGTGCTAATTCCGAGAGTGCAATGTTAATTGTTGAAACAAAAAGTGTTAATTGTTGAAATGCACTGTTAGTGTTAACAATTAACGGTGCATTTTCACAATTTACAGTATTTTGATACAACAATTAACACATTAACAGTGTTAATTCCGAGAGTGCAGTGTTAATTGTTGAAACAAAAAGTGTTAATTGTTGAAATGCACTGTTAGTGTTAACAATTAACGGTGCATTTTCACAATTTACAGTATTTTGATACAACAATTAACACTGCACTTTTGGAATTAGGACTGTTAATTCTTGTCAAAATTCACAATTAACAGTGCATTTCCACAATTAACAGTATTGGGAGGACTTAATGAGCAATGGATTTCCGTGTGTAATTTTAACAGTGCATTTTTCGGTGTGTGGACTTAATGAGCACTGTTAATTCACAATTAACAGTGCATTTTTCCGTGTGTAATTGTACCAAGACTTGGTGAAGTATGAGCCATTGCTCACAGGACCGGCCTCTAAAAGCCCCTAGAGTGATCGAGTGTGTTTGTCCAACTAAGATCTCCGGTTCGATTCAGTTTGGACTTTTGTGGGTTCAATAAGGGTTCACAATATTAATCGAAATTGTTATATTTTATAAATCATGTCAAGTGTATTATTTACATAAAAAATTAACTTAATCGAACATTAGAAATTTGTATACAAATATCATAATATTCCAAAACATTTATAAAAAAAAAAAAAAAAAAATGCCCGTGAAAGTGATTTGTAAACCAAACCAAATGATTATTATGATGGGCCAACACGATAATACAGTGAAAGAGAATACAAATATCATAATATTCCAAAACATTTATAAAAAATAATAATAATAATTGCCCGTGAAAGTGATTTGTAAACCAAACCAAATGATTATTATGATGGGCCAACACGATAATACAGTGAAAGAGATAGAAAGAGATTTGAATGTGTAGGACTAAAGTAAGAATGTAACATGGAATATCTTAATTAGCGGAGAACTTTGAAATTGATTTTCCAAATTAATGTGAAGTTAACTAGATACTTAAGGAAATGGATCATCGATCCCTAGTCCAAACATAGATTGGAAGAGACAATTATGATCGGAACCATCCATTTACTGAAATAAATAGCGTCAAGATACAATTATGACTGAATTTACTTACAAATTTTTACGAGTAAGAGTTAAATAGCGTGAAGATATCCATTGTCAAATCCCATCCCAAATAGTGCCCAAAATTACCAAGTACTACAAAGGAAGAAGAATTGCTAGTATTTTGCAAGAAACTTCAATAGGAATTAGTAAAAGTTAATTTCAATCAATAATAAGATATTACCGAAATTGTTAGTAGTTTTTCCATGTAAGTTAAGAAATTGCAATACATCTAATCAGGGACGGACACACACAGGGGCATGGGGTCACGTGCCCCCCTCAATTTCAGGAGTACCCCCTTCGGAACACTTATTTTCATAAACCAAAGTTAAGTATAGTTATACTTAAATTTATTTATGAAAATAAGGAAGTACCCCCATTTCGAAAACAATGGCATTTCCAGAATTTTGATATTCCAATCTTATCAAAATCTCATCCCCCTACTTTTAGTACAAAGGCGAAAAACGACACGTTTTTCTCCGAAGAAAAGAGGCAAAAGACAACCTTCCCGTACTTGAAAAGATCATCCGATTATACCATTATGCTTAGAAAAATCCAAGGAACAAATACCGGGACTTTTTATCGGCCAAATTGAAACTTTCCGAAAAAAGATACTTTTCTATACTTAACCAGATTTTCGAGTGACAGACAGGGGTGCCTCGATCAAGAGGCGACCCGATGGTGACACAACCGATACCATTCGAGTCTCGGTTGAGAGATGATGATGAAGGAATCGATTATGATTCCCCAAGATATTGGAAGACGACAAAGATAGACGTCGGCCCTTTGAAAAAGGGAGTCCCAAAATCAGCTTCCTAAATTTTGGAGTATCATTTAGTTTACTTGCTCTTGACTTTAGCATTAGTGCCCCCACTGGGGAGAATTCCTAGATCCGTCCCTGCATCTAATCTACTAGTAGTTTCGATAACAATCTTGACCTTTAATCGGATGAAACGGAATTGAACACAAGATGAGATTCGTGTAAGTTGGCTCGAATAAAAAAAGTTTAAAAATACAAGGGAAAGGAAAAATAAAAGGAAAATTTAAAAATCAGCTCACTGGGCTAACAATAAGAAAATTCTATGACTGATAAGAGTGTATTTTTAGCGATAAGAGTGTACGTAAATACTTCTATTGGTAAAAATATACTCTTACCAATCAAAGAGTTGTATTATTGAGTTATTGTCAGCAGTGGACTGTTAATAGAAAGACCGACAACAAAAATGAGGGGAAGTGTTAAAACTTACATCGTAGGTGGATTGGTCTTGAGGAGGCTCGAATGTGTAAAATAAACCAGAACACCCCTTCAAAGCCTCAATTATGCTTTGGTAATCAAATGGGTCGGAATTGAAAATCTTCAGTTTCTTGTTGCCACTGTTAAGTATATTATCCGGCGACTGATTTTCACCTGAAAAAATCGACGAATCCTTGAAAGCACATATACAATTTCAAAAGCAAAAATATAATTAAATTCTGACTGAAGAAAAAAGATTATTTACAAAAAATATAGAGTTGCTTTTGAGAGAGAAAATTAAGAGAACTGACAGTGGTTCTGGAGGGCTGCATGGACAGTATATCCTCTTTGGAGAAGACGGTCGACGAGGTTGGAGCCTAAGCAGCTTGAGGCATCCATTACACATACTATTCTGGAGCTGTGCTGGAAATCCGAAGTTGGGGCCATGAGAGAGAAAGTAGATTGACAGAGAGAGAGAAATATGTTGGAATTTTGAATTGTGACGTTGTGAATTTAAAAGGGGAGGAGAGAGAGAGAGGGGAGAGCTAGCATTCAAAGGACGCGGTGACTAGATGGTTGGGAGGTGGTTGTTAGCTAGCAAAGGGCAGAGACACAGAGAGAAGAAGAGAGAGATGGCCTGGGGGTTCATCAATTAGAAAAAAGATGGTTGGTAAGAACGTGTACGTGTTGGTAGTATTATGGCCATACATACTACCACCACGAGAATTAGCTACTTACTTTTTTCATTACAATAAGGGCCGTTTGGCCGAATGTTTTTTGATTTTTCGATTTCTCCTTTTCGCATTCTGGGTGTTTGGCCAACACACTCAGAAGTTGTTTTACCAAAAACTGTTTTCCGTTTTTGAAGATAGAAGCCAGAAATCAAAAATAGGTTTGGAGGTGTTTTTTGATTTCTACTTCTCATTTTCCCTTCCAAAACACATTCTGCACATTTCTCCCAAACACTACTCCCACATCCAAAACTCATTCTGATCAAAAGCCAAAAAGCCAAAAAGTCAAAAATCAAAAGCTAAAAAGTAGGCTCCCAAACACCCCCTAATGCTACTTACACAACATCAACACAACACTCATATGGGTCGGACAAGGGGACGGCCCCATAGATGGGTCGAGTGTCATGTCCGGATGATGTATCAATAACATTTTGGTTTTCATTATAACAATGCTACGGTCACAACATCCAAACACAATATTCAGACACAACACTCAAATGGTATGGGTTCCGTCTCCATGTGAGTGTTGTGTCCCGATGTTTTTGGATTATGTGTCCGTAACATTTTGTTTTTCGTTATTAGGAGAAATTTTAGAAAAAAATAACGAATTAAGAGGTTGATATAACTTGTGGTGGAACGGCAATTTAAATAGACAGTTGATGTATGATATGAAATGGCCCAACACACAATGGCTTTACCAATTAAATACTCTCGGTTGACCTAATTTTTTAGTAATTTAAAATTATGTTTGTGTTTTCTGATTATTTATGTTTTGATCTAAATTTTTAGAATTATATATTCATCCTGACTGAACGCCTACCGAAGCAGCCCTACAATTGGTGCGTCCAACGAACCAGACTTGTGTTATAACTCAATGAAAGTTTTAGAAAATCAACACAAAATTAATAAAAGAACGAAGGATGCAATAAATATATGTTGATCAACTGGTGACTTCTCTAATATCGCCAGAGAACGATCTAATGCAGAGTGGATCGCCTGAACATTTCTTGAACGCTTAGACCGTTCGCGGCCCAAACGGTATTATTAGTGATGGCGGCCCAAACAGAGCGACTATGGCAGATTGATCCGCAGTTTCTACGGTTGATGCGAAACGGTCCAACACACAATGTTCATCGTTCTACGAAACCATGGGCCCAGTGGTTTTCGATAGGCTTCCGAATAGTCAAAAATTTTCGTTTTAGGAAATATTTGATTTACTTATACTCCCTCCGTTCCAAATTGCTTGTCACTAATACTATTTTGGGATATTCCAAAATAACCGCTTTGGAATCTTCCGAATTAACCCCTTTATTAACAACAATCATTTCATGTTTAAAAGTTGGAATATAAGGGCATTGTTGAAAATTAATGAATCTATTTAATGTGAATGCATTTATTCAATGCAGTGATTGCATGTTTGCTTAAAAGGTTAGAATTCTCAAAAGTGATAAGCAATATGAAACAGATAGAGTAACTCTTACGAAAGTCTATTTTAGTTGTCATTTGTTTTGATAATTAACGTTGTATTTCGTTCTAATTTTTTATTTCACAATCAAATTAGAATTTTTCTTTTTGGTTAATTTTCGTATTAAGGCTTGATTTATTCTCTTTCCTACTTAGCTTTTAGAGTTTCTACGACCCTTAAATAATCCCATAAGCCTTGGGGCTAATTGGTTATTAATTGATATAAGAAAAATAAGAGTTTTCTCTTAAAACGTTTGTCCAATGAGAAAATATGCCTCCAGTTCAATAAGTGTTTGTCTCTTAAATTAATACGCTTCGCCGCATCAAGAACGCCTCCATGAAGATGCACCCTTTCAATTCAAGGCAAGCATCTGTCGCTATATACAATTTTCCAAGTCAAGTTAATTTACATTCACACCAAAAATATACTTCTATTTTCCAACATATGTATCCCCACGTCCCAGAGTTTTTAGGCCAATTTAATTATATACGCTTTATCAATATATACTTTTTAATGAAATGCAACTATTTTTTTGAGAAAACATAAACTTATCATAGATATGAAATAAAAGAGTACACCCGTCCGGATTCGGGGGAAGCATTGTGCGGTAGGCGTTATGCGCCGTATTGTGCTGTAAAACTACATCGTTTTACTCATTTTCTTCGTACATCCAAGGGCCCTGTTTGGAGAGTTAATTTTGGGGTTTAATTTTAGGAGACTTACGCTCTTTGGGGTAGGATATATTGGGTTTAGGCACTTGGATTTAGGCACTTCGGGTATAGGGTTTAGACACTTTGGTTTTAGGCACTTTGTAGTGGTTTTTTCTTCCTTCAAACAAGGGTCATTGGAAGCTTTGGAGGTGTGCACAAAAATCAAGTAAAATGACGTAATTTTGCCGCACAACACAATGCACAACACCTACCGCATAACACCCATTTCGAATCCCATCCACTGATATTTACAAATTACAGCCAAACCAAACACATCTGAAATGCAACTATTATCACAGCAGCAGTAGCGAAAGCAAAATTTGCGAACTTTTATCCTTAGGACATCGACACATGTCCATTTTTTCTACCTACCATTTTTCTAGGATGCATTCATTCGGGACATTTTTGTTTCTTCTCTTCACGTCTAATCTGGGCCACTTTTAGCAGCTTCTAGTCGTGCAGCCGTGGCCAAATTTAAAGTGTGTTTGGAACTTGGGAAAAGAAATGAAAAAAGATGAGAAAATTCTACAAATTTTCCTTACCTGTCTGGTTTCTATAGAAAGAAAAGAGAAAGTTTAACAAACAAGTTTAATTTCTCTCTTAAATTTCTTCTCGACTTTCCCTCTAGTTTTCCTCTTTATTATTTTCCTTTCCTATCTCCTTCCATCCCCAAGTTCCAAAAAGACTTCTTTTTTTTTTTGGAGAATAGAGAGAAAATTTTATTAATAACTGCACAATGCTGGTACAAGTAAACCTAAATGATGCAACTGATCAGAACGCAAGGAGACCTACAACGCCATTACATCTAGCCTAAAAAGAGTCTTAGTTTGATCGCCTTTTGCGAGAAGAGTACGTGGTCAATTTAAAACTGCGTACGGAGTTTCTTAATTACGTTCAGAATTCATTTGGGAAAACTCTAAGTTCTGCATTAATTAACAATGTGAGCAAAAATCAAATTTTTTTTTCCATATTATCTTTTTTTTTTATAGCCGGATGTTAGCTTGTGCGCACCTCGACTATATATTGTTGGGAAAAACTGTTAGTTGTACATGTTTGTGCAGTGTAAAGGTGAACTGATATATGATTGTTGTGGAGACTGTTTGTTGTAGGCGTAGTGTGTGGCAGTAGAAAATGAGCAATGATAATAGTGTTGGCAATAGAGCCGTGTGTTTTTTTCCTTTTATAACCGAATGTTCGGACCAATTTACATATAATAGAATTTTATGTTAGAGCATCCTTATAGGGTTAACAAACCCACTTAAAAGCTAAATGTGGAGAGAAAACACCTCAAAACATGAAAAAATTAGACTTAGGCTGAGTTTTTCAAAAGATTTTAGCAACCCAGTTGCTAAAATCAACTACTCCCTCCGTCCGGATTTGTTAGTCCACAAACATACTTTATCAAGTCCTAAAATGTTTGTCCATTTTCAAAAGTAAAAGCATAAAGTATGAAAAATTTACTTTTTTGCCCATTTTCTAAAACTTAAAGTAACAACACAAAAACTAATTTTTTTTAAATAATATGTTTCCATTTTTGAATTTTTTTTGCACCATATTAAAGTTTTCAATGAGATCTATCAAACAAGATCCATATTGATAAAAAAAAAAATTGCAAATACATTCACTTTGTTCACTTCACATTTTCAAAAAAAATTCCAAAAAGATTCTTTCCCCATCTCTCATCTCTCCAATCATTAATCATATTTCTCTCTCTACTCATACCACTTTGTCCAATCATTATTCTCATTTCTCTCTCCAATTATTACACATCTCTCTAATTATTACTTTTTCTAAAAACTCATCCAAACACTATCTCAAAAATATTTCTCAAAACTCTCAACCAAACACAGCGATTATTTTTTAGTTTGAAAATTGCACGTAGTTTCGTAGTGGACTATCAAATTGGAATGGAGGGAGTATTAAATGGATGGATTGAGGATAAAATAGGAAATTAACAAATTCAAAATGTAATGAAAGAAAAGTTGGAATCCCCAAAACGGACTAACAAATCCGGACGGATGGAGTATAATTTTAGCAAATAAATTCACCAGGTGCTAAAATTATTGTCAAATCATGGTCAAATCAACCATGATTTTAGCACCTTGTGAACTTATTTGTTAAAATCAACCATGATTTTAGCAACTGGATTGCTAAAATCTTTTGAAAAACTCAGCTTTAACAAATATTTAACAAATTTGTAAAACTTAAAGCTTTGCTACAATTCCGCACAAAATTTGGTGCGGCACTGTTCACACACCTTTTTGTTTTTTATTGTTTTCTTCCGTTTCTTTTCCCGGACGCGTCAGAAGAGAGAGAGGGAGGGGAACAGGAGAGGGGGACGGGTGGGGGGTTTAGGGGCACGTGGCTGCTTGTGTATGGGTGGAGAATATATTTTATGCAATAAAGTACATGCACAGTGCCTTGCACATCTCCCAGCGTGGGAGAATTAGTTTTTTAAGGAAAATGTTCTTTTTTTTATTATTAGACTTGAGGGAAATAGTAAAATTAGGATAAAAAGTCTGATTTTGAGAATTTTTGGAAAGTGACTTGCTAAATTTGTAAAAAGTGTTTTTGAAGTTAAATTTGATGTAAAATTTGGTGCTCCTGATAAAGATGCCTTAGGATAGAAAATTTTGGGTCAATTCATGTGTTGAGCTTGAGCCAGTTAATTGACTATGGGACCCTGCTATGGGTACAGAAAAAAAACGTACAGAAAATGTACAAAGCTCTCTCGGGGACCCACTTTTGGGTCCCACACGAGTGATCCGAACCGTTCATTGTTCTTAGAACATTTTTCCGATTTGGGGCTTTGGTTCAAGCACTTCTAACTGTCCGATTGAGCTGATTTTTTGTGGGGCCCCTCGGAAAAATGTTCTAAGAACAATGAATGGTTCGGATCACTCGTGTGGGACCCAAAAGTGGGTCCCCGAGAGAGCTTTGTACATTTTCTGTACGTATTTTTTTGTACCTCTAGGTAGGGGTGAAAGCGTTTCGGTCCGGTTTGTTTTTTACGGTTTTTAAAAACCGAATATTCAGTTCGGTTTTCACTATGTACCTACCGAAACCGACCGACAATGACACCGGTTTTCTCAGTTTCAGTTCGTTCGGTTTCGGTCGGTTTTCTCGGTTTGTTCGGTTCTGCGTTTTGGGCTCATTTGAGCTTCAGAAAATGGAATAAAAGAATGAAACAACACATATATTTGGCCAAAAATGCAGAATTATATTAATTTATCTATTACTTGCACAATTGCCCTAAAAAATACAATTAAAAGCAAACAGAATGAATGGAGAAGTATACAAGAATGGGAAGTTGGATCTATCATTGTATCACACACTAGCACCTGACGTGGGAGACTGGGGGTTGTACGTTGGTCGGAAAACCGATCGAACAGATCGCTTGGCGACTCGAATAGGGAGAGTTCTTCTTCGACTACTTCTAAACGTCGTTGGCTCTTGAATGGAGAGGAGTAGTAAAGGGCTTCTGGTTAGAGCTTCAAAGGCGTGAGCTTCAATGGTGGAATTGATTTCGTTTGGGGTGAGAGAACGGAGAAGAGGAGAGAGAGAGAGAGAGGAATTGATTTCGTTTTGGGTGAGAGAACGGAGAAGAGGAGAGAGAGAGAGAGAGAGAGAGAGAGAGAGGCATTTGGATCTGATATGTGCGGCGTGAAATAGGGTAAGGGGATAGCATGTGATTGACGGCTAGGATTAAATAGAAACGGATGGCTAGGATTTAATTTAAAGGGCAACAGTTATATCCGGTTCGGTTCGGTTTTTCCGGTTTAAACCCCATAAAAACCGAAAACCAAACCGAATTTAAAATATTTTGTATATAAAAACCGAACCGAACCGAACCGAATATTTCGGCCGGTTTTTCCTGCCGGTTCGGTTTTCCCGGTTAAATTTTCACCCCTACCTCCAGGTTTATCCCTATGTACGTTGCTCTTTGTGTTCTATGCCACACCTTCCAAGTAAAATTGAGGCTAATGTTGACGTAAATGTCAAAACTTCTTACCAGAAAAAACAAATTTACTTACTGGAAAATAAATGTCAAAACTAAAAAAATTTAAAACCAAATTGAAGGACCTGGTACAATAAGCAAAGAATCAGCAAACCAGGAAAGGGACCCATGTACTCTCTCTCTCTCTCTCATAAAACTAAAATGGTTGACCTTTCATAAGGACATGGTATAAGAATCAATCATTGAAATAGGACACAAACTAATCATTTAATGCCAAGAGGACAAATCACCTACACATCCAAAAATGTCCCCACTAGCCCATGAAAGTATCAAAACTCTCAAACCCTATGAAAGTGCCTAAACGCACAAAGCTAATGAAAGTGCCTAAACCTAAACCCTAGGGTACCCTATGAAAGTGCCTAAAACTCTAGGTACCCATGAAAGTGATTAAACCACTAAAACCCTATAATTGGAAAGTGTAACCTAAACTTAAACCTTAGGGTAGCCTACGAAAGTGCCTAAATCTAAACCCTATGGTACCCTATAAAAGTGCATAAAAACCCTAGCATAACCTATGAAAGTGTCTAAACCACTAAAAACCATATCATTGGAAAGTGCATCCTAAGTGCCTAAACCTACTATATCATACCCCAAATGACCTAAACTCCCTAAAATTGAACTCCATAATTGAACTCACCTCTAAAATTAAAGAGAGAGAAATCAATTTGTCCCACCCAACAAATTATTACACACAGGAAATAGAGGAGAGAGAGAAAGAGAAGAAAGAGAGAATTCATGAAAGTGATGGGATGGGTGGGGTGCCTGGGCGTGTGACTGTCGGGCTCTTTCTTTCTTTCTTTCTGTCTTTTTTTTATACAGTGCATAAAGGAGGCACCCAACGAGTTTAGTATTAAGGGTATTTTTGTCTAGTGTTGTTTCTCAGGCAGAGGTGACTACAAGAGTTCGGAAGTGTGGGGTCATCGCAGTAATGACAATTATAAATTTTATTCCAACAAAAATCACATTTAAAACTCAACCTAATAAAGAAAAGATATCATTAATAGGCGTAAAACTGTTTTCTCTTTTTTTTTACAGGTCTCAATCCTAAAATAGTAACTAGGAGCAACAATTTCAGACGGAGAAAGTACTTCCTTAGCAAGATACATTAACCTCTTCATATCATCAAAAGAACAAAACGAATGATTAGGATTCAAACAAGACACACAAAGAGGGGGGATGAAAGTTGGGGAATTATCCAGTGGGGTCAGACCTAAATTTATGGGGGTTCATTTATGAATTTCCTAAAAAAAAATTAACATGGTAGTAGTATATATATATATATACTATTACCAAAAATTAACATTCGCGTGGGGTTCACAAAAAAAAAAATTGTGTCAAATGTAATGTTATTCGTTGTGTCAACGGAACCGCCCCCATATCTATATCTATATATATATATATATATATATATATATATATATATATATATATATATATATATTATTTTTATTTTTTTTCTTTTCGCCGTGGGGTCGGCTGACCCCTCTCATTTCCACGTGGAGTTGCCCCTGTTCTCGGGCACTACAAGGACCCTGTGTCCGGAAGTAAAAAGTTTAAGATTGTTTTCCGTCTTGAAAGGTAAAATCTTAATTAAATGCGAAATGTATCATCCCAACACTGTACCACAAGTAAGAAACTTGGCAAGCGAGATCAAGAAGCCCAGTAAGATTGGGTTAGGCCCCAACAAATTAAGCTCAATCTTAGCCCAGTCCTAGTTTTCCCAGGAGCCACACCTTAAGTTCGACTGCCGTCCATTTATTCCGGCCCAAGTCCCCAACCCACAACTTCTACATTTGGCGACCAAGTGGCTTCCTACGCCCATTTAGTAACTTTGGAACATATCTGGGCGTTATCAAGATGGGCTTTATTTTGTGAATGTGTTTTGTGATCCAACCCCATCTTCACATCTGCACTGCAGAATCCCCGGTTCCAAAAGATAGTGCGGATGACGAATTTTTCAACATTTTGAACTTTTGACTAGATGTCAATCTTTGGTTACCTCGTCGAGTAGGATCCCCTCCTCATAGCTCTTATGTTCTCGCTTATCGCCCTCTCATACCTCTTTTACCTGTGTTATAAAATTTAAATGCTAGAAAACAAGTTATAGATGATTTGAGAAATATTGTTAAGAAGTATAACCAGGTCTGACACTTTTTGTGTTTAAACTTTTGTTTGTTTCGCATTAAATTTCTATAGCTTATTGTATTGTCTCGACGGATGTAATCTATAATTTATTCACGGTTCGAAAATATTAGGACATAAATGATAAAGTTCTAATTTCCTTGAAAACAATTTGAACGTTTGCTTCTCTCCGTTTAATTTCCCCCTGTTTTCCTTATAAAAAAAAGGGGTAAATTTCTCTGACCTCCCCTGTGGTTTCTGAAAATGCAAATTCCTCCCTTGCCTTTTAAACTATTCCCTAGATTTAATAATAGTTTAGTTTTTCTGGTAGTTTTCAAAAATATTTTATAAAAAATTGTTTTCAAAAGCTTAATTTTTTGAAATATGTTTTTCAAAAAAAACTTTTTCTGAACAAGTAAAAAATAGTTTTTTTTAGGGCAGTGCATTTTTAGAAACTAAAAGGGTGGCCATTTTAATCTTTTGTTTTTCCTTCATGATGAGTCATGGTTCCCTGTAACGCTCCTTCCGCACTACCGGGGTGTAGCGCCCTTCTCAGCCGTTCATCGCAGTAATTAATGGTCCAGATTAAAAATAAAATTGATTTAAAATAAAACAGAATTTTATTTTTAATCTGAACCATTAAAAACACTTTTAGACAGCTACAATGGGTGTTACATCTCTTTAGTGCGAAAGGGGCACTACAGTCTACAGGGGCCTGATTCTTTCATGATGGCCCAAGATATTGCAAAACCTTCACGTGAGATCAAAAGGGTCAAAGCATACGTGGAAACTGGAGGGGAAACTCTCTCACGTGGGCATCGTCGCATGTGGGAAGGAGGTTTCCTCATTCGGGTGGGTGCAGTGTGTTAGAATTTTTATTCACAAAATATTATTTTATCACATAAATTACTAGAAAGTATTAATATAGAAAACAACGTGTATGAGAGAAATAGAGAAAATAGTAAAAGTAGGAAAGATGTTGCCTGTGAGATTGTGAGTCGTGTAGTCACTGTCTTAAGGTTAATATCCCTCCCCTCGTGAAAGTTCCACCGGAGTGTACCAGCCCCAAGATTAAACCCAAGAGCTCACAAGCTTAATCCTCATCCGATGTTCACAACCACCAAGAAATTTAAACGAGTCATGAACCGAGTTGCCCAAAGTACAAATCATAGTATATAGAAACACATTAAAACTCTTACACTATCTCATTTATATCTCCCATATATGTCTATCTTTTTTCCCCTTCAACACTTGTAGCTATATATAGTTGTAATAGGAGACTAACTCATTATAGCATCAATGTATAAACATAATGATCAATATATAAATTTCTATTCTTTTGTAACCGATGATTTATCATTCACTAAATTTTGTAACGGAAAAATAATGAAGGTGATAATTGAGGGATTAATGTCTAATATTTATTTTTATTAAAAATACTCCAACACAGTGCATGTCAGAGGTCAAGAGAGAAAAAAAATCTTTGTATTAGTTTGTTCCCATCATGCCCAACCTCGTTAGACAAAATTACCGCCGAAAACTACGTTTTGTTGAACCATTCGGAAGAGATTGATCAGATCTCACACCACCCAAGACCATGTGCCTTAATACCGTGTCATTCGTTTACTACCCCCAGTTTGATTTTCCCGAACGAGGTTTTGCCCACTTGTATTGGGAACAGTAGTAATGGGTGTGGGTTTGAGGAGCAATATTTTCGGGTGATTCCCAAGCATCTGTCCCGATGTTTGGGTTGTCGAAACCCGATTTTAAGTTATTTTAAGTTTACTTGCTCACTTACTTGTGTTGGAAACTCGGTTTCAAAATACTAGAAAAAACACGAAAACAAAGATAAAGAAATAAATAGAAATCGTACCGGGCCAATTTCAGTACGCCGGAAATTGGCAAAAGACGATTCGAGTCGAGGCAAGTATTTCGATATTCTTTCCTTAAGGCAAATACACCCTCCACTATGGTGCTGATGGAAAACTTGAGCGTTTGCCTCCTAAGAATACCCAACTTTCACCGGTCGGAAGCAACATTTCAATCTGATCGGTTGGCGAACCAGAAAACTACGCAGAACTCTCCGGATGTTTGATGCAGTAAGTACAGAATAAAATACAATGTAAAACATAAAATGCATGAGAGGAGGAGGGTCCTATTTATAGATAAATCGGCACCCGATCGGAAAGGTACGAGACGGAAAGACACTGCTGTTCGTAACGGACGCAACTCGTCGGAAGTGAACAGTCACACTGTTTTGGTAGGAGAGGAAAATAAATTATCACACTGAAATACAAACAAAGTGATGCAACTCTTGGTTTATAAGAGATGCAACTCTTGATTTTTTAGCCTCCAATCCAAGATAAATTCAAAGGGATTAATAACTAATTAAAAGACATTTCCATTCACTCAAAATATGATTACAAAACTATATTTTTCCAACAATCCCCCACATGAATGAAATTGGCAAATAAAAATGAAGCAAAAGTGCAGATACAAATGTTCTGAGAGTTACAATAGGAAATCTCCCGCATGGGGTTAGGTAACTTTTGGCTTTGAACCTCGCCTTGTGAATAACTATCGGACTTACTAGCTAACTAGTGAACGCGATGTTTTGAACTGTTCAGCCGTTTGTGTAAGCCAAGACAATAGTCAACACACAGGATCATTCTAGACGTAGTTTGGTTCTTACGGTTGTGCTCATTACGGCCCTGAGACACTATTGGTCTTCATGAATGTTTTGTAGAGAATTCTGTCCGTGACATTCTCATAGAAGCGGCCCCTTCGACATTCACATAGGTGATTCTCAATAAGAGTATCCTGTTATACCCTACTTGGATTTCCAATGTTTAAGAATCATTAAATGCATTGTCTAACCTTTTACGTTGCAGGCATCACTGTTGCATCATAGGAATGGGTAGATACATAGTCTCCACAGTGATTCTCCTAAGTCTCATATAACTCGGTTGTCCCGTTGAACCTAGATTTTGGGATCTCCAGTCAGCTAGGTTGGGTTGCTGTTATAGAGGCTTTTTAGTTATGGGTTTTAGCTCCATTCCCCTCGATGATTATTTGTTCTCTAGTAAAAACTTGATTAGACTGATTCGTAATAAAAATTTGACATTTCATTCTTTAAGTGAGAACAAATGTTTAACAGTACATGTCTATAATATTAAGATTTACCGTTTTGTGTGGTCCTATATGCCTTTCCAACTACCGATGGCCATCGTATCATAAACCCTAGCATAGAATTGAGCCACATTGGAACATCCTCTACGAAATGGCTTAGCCACTCTACTTACTAGCTTTTGTCTAACACATGAGTTGATCAAACTCCATTGTAGACCTAGCGATACCACGCGTGGGGATTTCCAAATTACTGTTGCACTCCAAATGTAAAATTAAATCCACCGTTGGATTCTAAAACTTTAAATTGGATACTTATATCACAATACTTTATTCTTCAAGTATAGTTAGACATAAAAAGTGCAACAACCAGTTTCTGTGCAAATTATTTGCTCCCCCCACAATTCTGAAATCAATTCAGAATTTATTAAAATAATTTCCATAGTTTATAACTTGTGTTTCAAGACACATATGCATGAAACAACCCCCACATTGAGTAACTCACCCAATATCGAGCAACTTACTAGAATTTTTTTTCCCAGCTTTTATGCTAAATATGATATGCATTCTATATACCCTTTCAGATTCACTGGGTACTCTCTATAGCATATATATTCGATTCCACTTTATTTTACAATATTTTATGGGGGGTAGTTATTTGATAACTACTAAAAACTCAAGATTGTGTAAACTGAAATATTCCAAATATCGTAGTTTCCATGCCAAAACAAGCATAGCAACTCTATATATTGAGTCTATCGAAACTCAATTTTCGAATAATCCAAAATATGAGTTTACATGTTTATTGTTTCCAATTGATTTTGCGCAGGCAACTTATTGAAAAGTCATAGAATCCATAATTTGCTCATCAATAATCACACCTCTTGGTTAAAACAAAAGGGTCACAATCCATAGTTTAACCGAACACTCCCAATTCTGATGTAAACTCAAAGGGCACACCTTTTAGTTTAACCTCAAAGATCACAACTTGTATTCCAGACCCACTAGGAGGCCTCACAAGCCTATAATTAACAAATATTTCCGCACAGTAAATTAATCATTGCCTCAAAAGAAGCCAATCGATTAATGATTCAGCCATCATGCATGGCCACATGGACCGTTGCAACTCCTCATCCACGGATCATCAGTTTCAATATGAATTCTCTACATGCATACAATTTAAAAACCCTCCCTCCCTCACACAATTTAATAATAATTCATGCATGCGTTGTCCTGATTCATCTCAATCAACAAACAAGAGAGAGAGAGAGAGTAGATGGCCTCCAATCTCATAACCATTCAGTACTGTAATGATCGATCCATCAAAGGGACGAAACAAAAAAATGAATATTCACACCATTTGGTGGAACCCCATCATATACATACAGAACATGAGAGCATTATAACAAGTCACACCTGTACAAACCCCTTGGGAATAAATATATATGATAACACAGTTTTTGGAATAAAAATAAAAACCTTTAGACGTACCATATATACTACAAATCAAAATTCCGTTCCAAATCAAGCCATAATTATATATATTAGAAATAACTTGAAGAGTACTCGACGAACACAAAACAGTTAATGATCGAGCATGAAAGCCATGACGTACTATTTGTTAATAGACACGTACAGTATAAACAGCTAACCAACCATATTTGCCCTTGCAAAACGTGGCACCTATTTGCAAAAAGAAACAACTTAACGAGGCATTATATATATCGTTTATGAAATCACAGGATGAACATAAATAAAAAAAAAGGGGCACTTAAATAATCATCCTTCTTTTCACATGGAATTTGAAAATCATCCTGTACCTTTTTAGGAGTTATGTTTCCATCCCGAGATTCAAATAAACCCTAAATTGCCCTTTACATTATATATCTATATATAATAAATAACATATTAGGGGTTGAAGACTAAATTAAAAGTTGCATATAAGGGGTGGTAGAAAGTGGACCATTTTAAAAGTTCAAAGGACCTAATCTGAAATTTCGGGATTGGGGGCTAAATCCCAATCCCTTAAATCACGTTAGCCATCTTTATCTTCTCTTTAAAGCCTTCACCTTCTCTTTAAAGCCTAGATTAGACTCTGAATTTTTTTTTTTGTAATGCCAGTTCGAATATTTCACCCCCCAACGTCCCAATTCACCCGTCGACGTCCCAATTCGACCGACGTCCACCCGCCTCCATCCGCCATCATCCTCCTCTGCCGATCCTCGCCCACCACAAAAAGCCATCGTCGTCCTTTTTCTGCCATATTCTAGACGTTTTCCCCCACCGAAAGGGTCCGAAGACGTCCTTCCCCAACTGAAAGGAATCAAGGCAGCACGAAAGGGTCTGAAGACTATTTTGAATTAGGAAAGTAGATGGTTTTAAGTTTCCTTACACGGCCAACTTCTGGGTTCTTTTGTGTAATTGTTTGGGAAATGACTGTTTCATGTTTATGCTTTTGGGTTTAGTAGAAGTCGGTTAATTATTTGCATGTTTTGGGGTATATTTACGGTATACTCGACCTAAACTTAAACGGTACCCATGGATTACTGTCATCATTTTGGACACTTGCCGTTTGTTGCTCTTCCTATTTATGTTCGATCTTTACCATTTTTATGTGTTTTTAGTTACAGATTTTACCATGAGGAAGAAATTTGTCGTTTGAATTAGCCATGTTACTGCCATGTTGTTTGAAATTTTTACCTTAACAAGTCGTTTACCATGATTTGCTGTAAACAAGTTTTTTTACCATGAATCATGTAAAAAGTCGTTTGAATTAGCCATGTTACTGCTATTGAAATGCATTTTACCATATTTTTACCATGATGATTGAAAAATTCTTTACCATGGTATTTAATATAACAAGTACCATGGTAAAATCAGGAAGTCTATTTGCAATTTTTTTTAAACCATATGGTAGTCTGAATTAGCCATGTTACTAATCTGGGTAAAAGGTTTTACCATTTTAATCAATGTTATTGTTTAATTTTTACAATAATCATCGTAACATGTTTTAAAAAGTTTTTACCATGATTCGATATAACGAATCATAAAAATTATCCGTGTTTACCATGGTTTTTAACTTTTTTTTACCACGATTCAAAATATTAATTCAATACTTATTACCACATTTACATGTTACTAAGTGTTTATCTTTCCTCCTTACTTTTGGTGTGGTGTGCACCGAAAAATCCATCATTTTTTGTGCACACATGATCAAAATATGGAGACAATATCATCCCTAAGTTTTCTCCACAATTTCCAACAATAAATCCATCATTTTCGGTGCACATAGGAACAAAATATAGAAAAATATCATCCCTAAATTTTCTCCACAATTTCAAACAATCCATGATTTTAGGAAAGAGAATCCATTTAAAAAATCCCTTAATTTTAGGCAATACCCTAAGTTTTCTCCACAATTTCAAACAATCCTTGATTTTAGGAAAGATAATCC
Source organism: Vaccinium vitis-idaea (assembly GCA_963854785.1). NCBI lineage: Eukaryota > Viridiplantae > Streptophyta > Magnoliopsida > Ericales > Ericaceae > Vaccinium > Vaccinium vitis-idaea. The sequence continues at coordinate 44,792,780 of OY978215.1, forward strand.
ATTTAAAAAATCCCTTAATTTTAGGCAATAGGATGAATCATGTATAATTTCGGGAGAAGTAACTGACATATTCAAAATATATCAAGAAAGGGTAATTAAGACAAATCACATTACAAGAGGATGAAAACATAATCCCGTAAAATAAGGAGGATGAAAACGTACGTAGTATCTAAAATCTGGATAGATATTTAATTACCTCTAAAAAAACTAAGGTTTCGTAAAACCCAAAAATTCCAACAAGGAATAAAAAACAAATAATAAACCCACTATTGACAATTTAAAAACAACAATTGACACCGAGTCCGAAAAAAACACCGTGCCAATTAAAGGATATAGAGAGAAAATCCAGTAAGTAACCAAGAATTTATTTATTTATTATTTCCTTGGACTGCGAAGAGTTTTAACACCCACTAGATAATATAGCAATTTTGGTCAAAACCGTAAAAACGAACCAATTGTACTTAAGCCACTTGGATACGAAAACCACAAATTCGATTCAAAACCAAATGTAAAATATTCAGTATTGAACAGAGAGGTTTAGAAAAAAATTCTACCACTGAATAGGAGTATGAAATAATGGCTTGTTAGAATTAACACCACTGATCGAATTGAAGTCAATGAAAAGTAACAAGTATTTATTTTACACGACTTCTGTTTATAAAAATTTGACCACTACGAGTAACAGATTCAAACGCCCAGCATGAAATTCATGAACCAAAATTTTTCCAGAAATTAACATATACCGAGTTCGTAAAAACAATTAATCTATTTGCCTTAAGATTGTTAGAAACTCGGTTTCAAAATACTAGAAAAAACACGAAAACAAAGATAAAGAATAAATAGAAATCGTACCGGGCCAATTTCAGTACGCCGGAAATTGGCAAAAGACGATTCGAGTCGAGGCGAGTGTTTCGATACTCTTTCCTTAAGGCAAATACACCCTCCACTATGGTGTTGATGGAAAACTTGGGTGTTTGCCTCTCAGCAGTGGCGACTCCAGGATTTCTTGGACGTGGGGTCATAATATTATAGAAAAATCAAGTTTCAAATATCGGTTGTACTTGTATAGCTATTATTCTGTCAATTTACAGCAGTCTCGTCAACATAAAACTAAGTACAATAGACTTTAATTAAATGGATCCTAAATTAAAAGATCCTAGCAATACTCTCAAGGTTTATATATGGAGTATGCAGGATACATATATTGTTTTGTGATAGTTATTTTTCCTAACTTAAAAATCATAAAATGTTACTTTTTAACTAACGGTGAGTTCTTGAATGGATTTTATCTAGATTTTATCAAGATTTGATAAAATCAAGCCTTGATGTTATCCATTCGTAGAGAGTTGATAAAATCTTAGATTTTTGGAGAGTTGATAAAATCTTAGATTTTTTAATGCAAAAATCTAAGATTTTATCAACTCTCTCCACAAATGAATAAAATCAAGGCTTGATTTTATCAAATTTTGATAAAATTCATTCAAGAACTCACCCTAAATGAAAGTGATCACATAAAAAAATTAAAACTGACCCAAATCAATACTTATTTGAACTTTGAATTTTACACGGTGCTTTATTGAGAGAGAGAGAGAGAGAGAGAGAGAGAGAGAGACAAAAGACAAGAGTAGGGAGACAGATTAGAGTGCTGGAAAAGTAATTTGGTGTTGCAATAGTCAAGTGCTAACGTGTCTCGTGGGTTCATACCCCAGCTTTTATGGTGTCAAACTATTGGTCCATCAAAAAAATGAAGCATAATAGTAGGTGATAATTTTCCTGCTATGGGGTCGGATGACCCCACTCTCCCTATGCTAGCGTCGCCATTGCCTCTCAGGAATACCACACTTTCACCGGTCGGAAGCAGCACTGCAATCTGATCGGTTGGCGAACCAGGAAACTACGCAAAACTCTCAGGATGTTTGATGCAGTAAGTACAGAATAAAATGCAATGTAAAGACACGGCTGTTCGGAACGACACGGCTGTTCGGAACGAACACAACTCGTCGAAAGTGAACAGTCACACTGTTTTGGTAGGAGAGGAAAATAAATTATCACACTGAAATACAAACAAAGTGATGCAACTGTTGGTTTATTAGCCTCCAATAATCCAAGATAAATTTAAAGGGATTAATAACTAATTAAAAGATATTTCCACCCACTCAAAATATTAATTATTTATCCAATGATATATTTTGAAGACAATTTCCATTCACTCAAAATATGATTACAAAACCATATTTTTCCAACAACTTGTACATCCATTTCAACAGCCTCGGGGTACGTGCAATTTTTGCCGGTTGTGGATAAGTTATCTATTATGAAGGAAAATGATAATGTCAAAACGCATTTTCTTACTGTTAAAATTTTAATGCATAAGAAGATTGTACATTGCAAATATATGGTATAAGTTTTTTTATGTATAAAAGTTTCCATATTACCAAAAGAGCATTGGCATTAGTGACAATGGCCGGAAATGCTGAGAGCCGTGAGTACCAAACCATTTTTTATGCAACCGTTATTTATGATGCTCTCTCAGATGATGCGAATTTCACATGCTTGTAGGTTCCACCTCACATGAAAGAAGCATTATAAACTTGGCATTGAAAATTTTCTCCCATTGACTAATTACAAAAAATCGGTTTGGTCATCGGTTCTTTTTAAAAAATTATGGTTCGAACCGAACCGGAACCGATTTAAAGAATCCATCATTTCCACCTCGCATGAACATTGAAATCACTTTTATCTTCAACTTCCTACCAAAACCTTTACACCCTTCTCACTCACTTTAAGAATTGATCAGTTAAATCTATTTTCGTGGTAGTCTATGAAGTGTTAGCGAAGTTATAGGGTATTTTTATGAACAATTTTGCTATTATATTTTCGAATTTCATATTTTGTGAAAACGTTTGGATGCTAATAGGATATAACCGAAACTAGAAAGGTATACTTACTTCGCCATGGTTAGGTTCTATATTTGCACCAGTTAAACTCCGGTTCTCATTTTTTCTGAACCCCTAGAAATGGTTCGGTTACTGAATTCTCATGAATTGGACCAATCCGAGTTATGAACACCTATTTCCCCTAGTCAACGAGAAATTTTTCAGTGCTGAGTGGGTATTGCCCAGGTAATATCCGCTCGACAAACTTAGCCGTCCACAACACGATCCGACGGTCAGGATTTTAGAGAGAGAAAAAGAAGAGAGAGTGTTTGGGTGAGAGAGAGAGAGAGAGAGAGAGAGAGAGAGAGAGAGAGAGAAAATCAATTTAGACCGCCCAAAATAATTTGGACGGCTAGGATCATGCTTCGGTATCAAGTGGCAATACCCATTCGGCACCTAAAATTTTTTCCATAGTCAATGTTCAAAAGAATGTTCCACTTTCACGGTTTGCCCATGACACGTGGAACTCTTCAAGTCTACGCTCTTAAAAGTCCCCGCCTCCCTTCCCATACCACTGAATAATTACTCCTCTCTACCAGTACCTGATCTGCATGTGCACCTGATCAGCTTTTCGACCACCGCCGACTCCCCCGGTTAGCTACCCCCTCACGTGCACCACTACACGTGTCCTCCGATCTTCAACCCCTCTCGTCAACGAAAATCACCAATCCCATATCTAACGGTGCTCACGCGAGGAAATGGATCCTTTCCTATCCAGATTGAAGGAGACAGATTTCATCTACACCGTTTATTTGATGTAGTCAATAGTTTGAATGTACTAATCAACTTTCGTCGTATTAAATCTAAAATTGTTAATTTTATTAATGTAGGGTGTAGACGAAGACTATCTCGTCCAGTCTAAATATTAGACTGGAGAGGATCTGCACCCTTCTATAACCGATAAAGATTTGGGTACCGATCAATTGGTACGGAACATGTACAAAGAAGTTTGAAGGCCACTTTTGAGTCTCATACGAATAATTCAAACCGTTAATAATTTTAAAATAATCTTTCTAGTGTTCCTGGAATAATTCATCTCAATTGGCTATGCGTAAGTAACCCTGGAATAAAACAGCTCATTTGGCTATGCGTAAGTAATTGATCATAACTTTAAGTTTTCATTCAGAATTCGGAATCTTCAATTCTATATGAGAAATCAAAATAGAGAAATGATAATGCCAAAACTATTTTTGTTTGTGCCAAAACTATAGTGCACAAAAAACTTGAAGCTTGTACAATGTACAAAGTTTTTAAGCATTACATTTTTTACACAAACAAAACCGGTTTTGGCACAAATAAAAACAATTTTGGCATTAATACCACCCGTCAAAATATTAGATCACTCACGAATATCCAATTGAGCTGATTTTTTGTAGGGATAGCTGAAAAATATTCTAGAGGATTCGGATTATTATGAGACCGTAAAACGTGTCCCGCAAGCCTATTTGTACAATTTTTTTTTCCATCATTGGGATTGGTACCCTTAGCACTGTCCTTATATAACTCCCAAACCTCTCTCTTGATTTTCAGAGTTTCAGTGGAGCACTCATATCAAAACTCGTCTGCTTTTCCAAAACCATGAGAGCCGTACTCATCCGAACCGGTTCAGTCCCGGCCCTAAACCATCAATTTGTCCCCGGTTCACCCAGGGTCAGGAATGGCTCTGCTTCGCCGAGGATTTCCCTGCGTTTGGAGGCCGATCGCCGGAGAGATTCTCCTCGGGCGGCCGGCATACGGAGAGCGGTATCGGAATCCAATATGATCCGATCCGAGGGCGCGTTCTCGAGTCTAAGCGGGGCCGGATCGCGATCATTTACGGCGAGAATTCCAGAGGAAGAAGAGTGTGTGTATGGAGGTTTTGTCGATCGGATGTATTGGCCGGAGAATGATGTTCCGGTGACGGAGGTGGGGTTTTCCGGCGGTGGAATTGGCAAGGGAGGTGGCAGAGACGATTGGAGTGCCGGGAAATTCAGTGGCGGAAACGCTGATTGGAGCAAGATGGACGCGTATTATCAGGAGATGTTGAAATCAGACCCTACGAATTCTCTTCTCCTCGCGAATTACGCAAAGTTCTTGCACCAGGTACTTATACTTCGAATTGTTTTTTTTTCGAATCGAATCCAAACTTCAATATCATCAAAATCTCAATCGTTTGAGATTCTGAATTCTGAACTCTTTAGTGTTCGGATCTGTAATGTTACGTTTTGATGAATGTTAATGGTATGAAAGGTAGAAGGAGACGTGGTGAAAGCGGAAGAGTATTACGGGAGAGCCATACTGGCGAGTCCAGGTGACGGGGAAGTATTGGCTTTGTACGGAAAGTTGATATGGGAGAGTCAGAGAGACCAAGACAGAGCCGAGCTTTACTTCGATCAAGCCGTTCATTCTTCTCCCCAAGACAGGTAAAAAAAAAAAAAATCCCCAAATTAATCACCTTTTGACGGACCAACGATTTATGATTTTTTAGTCTTTAGATTCCCCTCTGACGACCTAATAATCCAAAAAAAATCGACGGAAAACAAACAAATGTAAATTTTTTCTAAGGATTATTTTGCCAAAGGACCCTTATTTACGAACAAAAGTATGTTGTTTATCTAAAAATTGATACTGACCTGCCCAGACATTCAGTTATAAAAAAAAAATTGATACGACTTCTTAGAATTATGAGACGGAGCCGGCAGGGGCGGAGCCAGGATTTTGGTTCAGGGGGGGCAAGAATTAGACGCGTTCAAGGGATGCTAGGATTTTGGTTCGGGGGGGCAAAAAAAAAATCAAAGAGGGGTCAATTAACAATTTTGTGAGGTATACTAATAAAATTCCTATAGAAATTTGGGGGTCAGGGGGGTCAACTGACCCCTCTTGTCTCCATGTGGCTCCGCCCCTGACGGAGCGATTAATTACTATGCGTGCTGGCATTTACATATGTATATGATTTGGTTATGAGGATTGAATTTGAATTTTTTTGATCGACTGACAGTATGGTGATGGGATTGTATGCGCATTTCATGTGGGAAGCGGAGGAGGAGAACGATGAAGAGGGAGGTGACGGTGGATCGCAAAGAGAATATGACCGTTTCCACGTCCATCCGAACGGAGTTGTGAAATAATTCTTAGTTAAAGAGAGCTTTAATCGTTACGACAGAGCTAACTGACTTTGAATTGAGATATTCTAATGTAACACCAGTGATGATAAACTAATAAATAACCGGAATAATATAGGACCGGGGCTGTAGTAAGTTACTCACTATAGGCGTGTAATGAGTAATCATTGCCGTTTGATCTGTTTTGAACGGTCCGGATACACTCATTACACTCGTGTGGTGAGTAAGGTTACACACCCTCGGGATCCGAATAACAGGACTTGATCCTCCTGGAAAATACATGGGAGAAACAGGAGAGAGAGGGAAACGAGTCTTCATTGGTATTTGCATTATGTTGTACAGTGTAACGGTTCCATGTGAAACTTATGAGATCTTACGATTCTTATCCCTTATTTGAAAACCTTTAACAGATTTATTATGTGTATATATCGAACTTTAATATATTTGAACCCACGAAATCACGAGAGATTCGCATGCATTAGTCGTTTCAGACATATTCATGTTCAGATCTTCCACATAGTATAGCTGAAATGTCCTTTCCATAATCTGGCGAGAAAGTTAGCGTGTACAAATTGTTGGAAAAATAGGACTTTGTTCGATTATTTTGGTGCGCTTAAATATGAACAAAAAAAAAAAAAAGATCATTTAGTTATGAATGAGAAATTGTCATTCAAAGATGGACATTTTTAGAGGGTGTTTGGGAACCAACTTTTCAGCTTTTCAATTTTGGCTTTTTGGTTTTTTGACTTTTTGAATTATGGCCAGAATGAGTTTTGAATGTGGAAGGAGCGTTTGAGAGAATTGTGCAGAATGCATTTTGCAAAAGTAGTAGTGTTTGGGAGAAAATTGATGAAAATGAGTTATGGATTTGTCTTTACCATTTTACCCTTAATTTGTTAAAGCGTTGGCCCACAGTAAACTTCTCATTTGAGGAAAAAACTCATACATTTGGGAAATATGCCCACAGTAAATCGTTTGAGGAAAAAACTCATACATTTGGGAAATATGCCCACAGTAAACCCTGACCTTTGCCCATATGAAGAAGGATGGATGATAAAGGTGAAGCCAAGCAATCCATCATAATTAGGGTCCCTTGTGGGCCCCAAAAAAACCCCACGAAACACTGGGAAGAAGAAGATGCTTCACACGAATAGACCCATAAAAACCCAAATGGGAACAGAGTACTGTTCTAGATCTAAAAAACCCATAAAAACCCAAAAATTCGTCAAAGATTACTACAAAACCAACAACCAAGCAAAATTCCTAATTGATTCCTGGAAACACAGTACTGTTCTAGATCTAAAAATCGATGTACGTGGAGTAGATCTGAAGTGAAACAAGAGCAGCGACTAGTTGTGTGGAAGGATAGCGACGAGTTGTCTAGAAGATACCTCTCTGGTTTGTTGTGGTTGTGTGGAAGGATAACGTAAAACTTGGGGGTAGATATGGGAGAGAGAAGATGAGGGGAAAATAAAAAACGGGAATGGTAAAATGAGAATGGGAAAAGGAAGGGGAGAGCTGTTTTTGACTTTTTGCCTCTAACGTAAAATTTGACAAACGAGTTTTGGAGAATGCATTCTCCTATTCAGTCGGCCAAACAGCCAGAATTCAAAAACCAGAATGGGAAAACGTGAAAACACGGCTCCCAAACAGGCCCTTAATCTGTGGAAGAGATGTTTTCTTTGTCCCACGTTGTACAATAAGGAAGTGATCATTTTCGTCTTTTGGTTCCTTCCAGCCATTAATAGAAAATTTCCTTTCACAGAATGATTTCCATTACTAGCAGGTTGTTGCCATTTATGGAAAGTTTACATTTCTGTTTGTCCATCATCACAGAGGTCATGGATGACCTCTTCCATTTTGTTACCAACTCAGTTTTTGCCTATAAATAGGCTGCTCTGCAAGAGTAATTGGTACACTGAAAAACCCACTTTTCTGCATGTGTAACAAAACTGTGTTTTTATACCGTCTGATTGCAACAATCTTTGAAAAGATTCCAACACAAATTCATATACAAATGTATTCGTAACTGTTCATTTCACGTGAACCTCGCGAATTAATGATCTCACATGGATCGAACGATCTCGAATATATCTGTATAAGGATCTGTTCGAACAAGGACGAGTACTTAGCGTTGCTCATAATCTGATGGTTTGAGTCATTTTGAGGGAAGGAACTCTGAAATATTTATCTATCAAAGGAAAAGAAAAAAAAAAAAGGGAGAAAGAAAAGAATCTAGCTTTACACATAGAGAAGCAACTTAAATTTCGATCAAAGCGAATTAGGCCTGGTTTGGCATAAGTAGTTTAGCAAGTTTTTGGCTTTTTGGAGCTTAAAAAAGCCGGAACAAGTAAACACTTTTGGCTTAAAATTCAGATAAAGAAAAGCTTTTTTTAGGCCAAACTAGTAAACTTTTGGGAACTTTTTAGGCCAAAAAAATGACTGAAATAAGCAAAAAGTTAGAAGTAGCTTTTTTATGCCAAACTAGTTTACTAATTGCTAATTGCTTGTGGCTTTTTTCCTCAAATAAGCAAAAAGTTAGAAATAGCATGTACTACTTATGCCAAACCCCACCTTACATGCCTTGCGGTGAACTTTTGCTTCATTCTGTGATGGTTGCAAAAATTCTTTCCAGAATCTATTGCCAAAGAAATGAAGCTAGCTGTAGTTGATCAGCATTGGTTTCCTCTCATAGATGTAGGGAAAGTAGTGCTCGAAAAACAGTATTAATCAGGGGAGCTTTGGGTAAAAAACCAAAAACTTTTGTCCTTATTCAATTTTTTTTTTGCATTTGTTAGTTTTGCGTCAAGATTTTGTGATTTCTATATTCCTCTCGACGAGATGAATCTAACAAGTATAAATTTATGGTCAAACCAAATATTTTTTTGAATAAAGCCAAAATACTTGGATTATTGGCCAATAATCCAACTATTTTGGCTTTATTCAAAAAAATTTGAGTTTTGACCATAAATTTATACTTGTTAGATTTGTCTCGTCGAGAGGAATCCAGAAACCACAAAATCTTGATACAAAACTAATGAATGCAATTTTTTTTTGAATAAGGACAAAATGGTTTTTAAAAAAACCACTTTTTGGTTTTTTTACCCAAAGCACCCGAATTTATATCAAACCAAACCGAGCATAATGCCCCAATCAATTGGGGGTTGGCATGAATCATTTTCCATGAAATAACAAAACCATAAACAATAATGAAATGGAAAAATCAAACCGAGGCCCGTGTTTGACACGGTTTCCTTGAAGCAAATTTGCCTCCTCACTACGGGAGTTTGAGGTTTTGATCGGCGCCTTCTTTTCAGGATACAACCACTTCAAACGATCAATTAGTAACACCTAATTGTTATGTCGAACGAATTAGTGTTTGTACTCTCTCTCCCACTTACTAGATCGATCGCTCTTTCGAACGAATTAGTGTCTGTATTGTCTCCCACTGGAATGAAAAACCTTTACTGTGTAAAGCTTGCTGTGTTTCAGTGTGTTGCAAACCAGAGAGGGAGTGACCAATTTAAACAGTTATGGGGACCTTACAACTGCCTCAGAATTCAATCAGGAAAATTGATGTATTCAACACCATCATAGAGCAGCAGTTTCGAGGGTATTAAGAGTAATTATTCAACTCTCCGGTAGTACCACGTGGTATTCCTAATCATTTACATAGCGTTAAATTATCTGGTAGAAACATCTATCATTCACTTTTATTGGGTGGTTGGGAGATAAGAGGTGGCCCACATTGTGTGGTGCTGATCTTCTATTTGTGAGGAGTATCACGTGACATTGCCACATGGTACTCCGGGGTACCCAATAATTAGCCGCGTATTAAACCCTTCCTTTAATCAGCCGAAATTGTTTCGATTGGGAACTGAAGAGTCTCTCTTTAGCTGAAACTCCAAATCCAAATGGGTAGCCCAAGCCCACTCCGCTCACGGTTCTGGGCGTAAAAAGATAAGTTAAGGCGCCAATGCCCAGGCCCGGTCCAGATGACGCGCGCGGTAATTGGGTTGAAGCCCAAAGTCCACATAGTGTGCGTGCTCCCTTCTCCGGAAAATTTCGGTACCCGTAAAAGATCCAACACTAATTTGTGTGCCTATATACCCACGAAAGGTTTCTTCTTAAATCGTGGGACTAGATGTCTTTGAGAGACAATTTTTCATTCATTTCTAATTAGAATTTGCTCATTTTCTTACCGGATTAAACTCCTTAGGAATGTCTAAACCTGTTAAGGACCCATCTAATGCGGCGTGAGTCTCACTTTAATTTATGGGTCAAAATCCATAACATTACTGAAAAGTTCCAATTTTTCAACAAGAGCTATGTTTGGTTAATGAATTTTTGTTAGTTTTTTGTGAGATTAAGAGAAGTTAGGGCATCCACAGTGGGCTCTTATAAAAGCTCCTACCGTTAGACTCCTAACATTTACCAATTTATGTTGTCAATTATGGTCTTCAATGGACTATCAATAGAAGCTCCTAAGGATGCCTCCTTAACACGGCTCCTACAACATTAGTTAAATTTAGGGAGGGAGTTAGGAGTGAGGAGAAGAGAGAGAAGGAGAAGAGGGAGGGGGGAATGGGGGGACCCACTTACATTTTTGTATCCATAAATAATCTTAGGACATAGTATATGAGCTAATTTTAGAGAGTCAATTGAAGTGCTCTCACACTCCTAAATTAGCAAGTCCTTAACAAACAAAATTAGACTCCATTTTTGCTTATGTGTCAACTTTAGGAGTCATTTTAGGAGCCAAATATAAAGAGCCCACTGTGGATGCCCTTAAAAATGAACTTCAACTTCCCTCATTATTTTTAAATACGTTCTCGGCAGGTGAAATATGCTTTACATGATTAGCAAAAGATTATTACATGCCTCGATTTAAAAGCATCTCTAATGCACTACCTAAAAAATGTTTGCTAAAGTGTACACCTAAGCACATGTGGAACCCTATTTTATGTGTTAAGAACTTAGTTAGCTAGTTAAGCAGAAATGTACTTTAATGGGACTCCCTAAAAATGTTCATTAACTTTAAGTCTTTCCTTTCTCTCTCCTCTCTCTCTCTCTCTCTCTCTCTCCTTAAAGTTATTCTCTCACTCCTCTTTCTCTCTCCTCCTTCCCTTCTCTCTCTCTCTCTATCTCTCTCCTTAAGTCTCTCCCCAAATTTAGGTAGTCACTTAGGACACTTTAGGTAGTGAGGGGTGCCACCTAGAATTTTAGGGAGTCAATTTTTGTGCACTAAAGACCATTTTTTTAGTTTTTCTTAGTTAACTAGTTAGGGCACTTTAGGGGACTCTTTTAGGTAGTGCATTAGAGATGTCCTAAAAGCACATGATGGGTATTTATGTTCAGAGAGTTATGCTACGCGTAAGATGAGAAACAAGAAAGCCAAAGAATAATTGGCGATAATTGTTGCCATATGCTCGTAATTTAGGTGATTAAAACTCCAAGTAAGCATCTCCAAACCAAATGGGGGTAGGTCGGCTCGCCTGGACTCCTTGGATTTGAGGTTTCCGTAATTACCCAAGTCACTACACTTTGTAGTAATTTCAATTGTGGGTCATCTATGATCTGTATTTGGCATCTAAAACGTTCAATTTTCTTGGGAATTTTGAGTAGATCATTCATGTAAAAAATCAAATTAATTAGATATTGGTAGCCATATGGTCCGATAAGGTTTTATTTTACAGAAATAGATGGCCAATTTCATTTAGAGAATAAACTATAAGACAAATTTGTCTCAATTGTTTGCCTACCAATCTCCGATGATTATTATTTTTAGGGTCTATTGCTATAGGGTCCACTATAGCTATTTCCTAACACTTCCTATCCGCCTAACATTTTTATACAGTTTTCAGTCCACCTTGCGTACAAAAAGACCAAAAAAAAATCTTCGCAAGAGGTGGTTATCTGGACTCACAAGATGTGGTTATCTAGATTATATATATAGGTTCCACTTCTAGTCCGGACTCCGGACTTCCGGACCTCCGTGATCCGAGAATTTTTTTGACGATCTGATCCGTCCAATGTGTTCAGAAGGTGTTTTCAAGGGTCCACGCGAAAAATCTTCAAAAAAAAATACCAGGAAGGGCTTGATCCAAGCAATTTTCGCAAAATTGTAAAAATACAGTTTTTGCGAAAAACTGCTTGGATCAAGCCCTTCCCGGTATTTTTTTTTTAAGATTTCTCACGTGGACCCTTGAAAACACCTTCTGAACACATTAGACGGTTCGGATTTTCCAAAAATAATTTGCAAAACAAAAAAAATCATTTTTTCTTATTTACGGGAGGGTTTGGACTAGAAGATTTCCATATATATATAAAAAGCCTACTTGGGATCAACTAAAATCTAGAAAATCGAAGTTTCTGGAATCATAAGATGTGGTTATCTTTTTTTTTAGAGCAATTCTTTAAATTTTTTATATCCATGAGGTACTCAACATCCTTGAAAAAATGAAGGGAAAAATTCACTTTGACCCCTTGTGGTTTGGGTCGGGTGCGGTTACACCCCCTGATATTTAAATATCTGCACATAACCACCGTGTGCTTTGTGGACCAATGTGCATAGTTACATTTTCCATCCGATTTCACAAAGTTTGAACCACACTTTCCAATTTTCAGAGAGTGGAAGAGGAACTCAACGTGAAAGTACACTTTTACCCTTATCTCTCTCTTCTTCCTCTTACTTGACATAAATCCTAATTGTTAACACCAGTGTCCACTCCCACCATTCCCACCACTGGTAAACTCAATCGAACAAACCCGAATCCAAATTTTACATACTTCTAGCTAAGATAAACCCTCAATCATGAATGTTAAACTCAACAACAAACAATGATCAAATATTCAAGTCATAATCAAGTATTTTCAACTCTAAATGGACAAATTTAAATCAAATTAGGCAAACCCATTTTGTTATGGCTTGTGTATCTCAAGCCCAATAGGCATTAGGCTCCTTCGTTATTTATGTGTATATGTATATGTGTACATGTATCCAGTAAAGGCTAACAAAAGAATTTTGTACAAGGTAATGTGAAAATGGGCTTGAATACCATTCACCACTTGTTGATGTTTTTTCCAAGGTTTGAATGTTTAGTTTCATTTTTCGAATACAGTACATCAAGAACGTGTAATCGGCTTCAAAGGGTTGTGTGATTGGTGAGTAGACACCAGAGGAATTGTTGAAGGTTTAGAGTAAATCAGCAAAGCCCAACTTAGATAAAGCCACATCTATAATGTACATATATATATGTGTGTGTGTGTGTGTCTAGATAGGTTTCTAACATAATCGGAAATTCTATTCTTTTTATTGTAAATCGAACCGAAAATCGACAAATCATCCTCATTATCGGCATTTGCCAAGCGTCGTCCATCATCACTCGTCCATCCTCGTTTGTGAGAGAAGAAGAAGAAGATGAGGTTATTATGGTAAATTGCCACATTTCGTTAACAGATGTTATGGTGCACATTGGTCCACAAACCACATGGTGGTTATAGGCCGGGTCGGGTGCGGATCTATTGAAATTGTCATGTCAGAGACCAGATGGCCGTCAACTCAAAATGGTAACATTGCCACGATTCCTAATGCGCAAACCTATATTAACAAGTTGATTGAACATGCATCTGGCGGATCGGGTACCCCGAAGAGGCCTCGAGAACAAAAATGATACAGACACAAACTCTCAGCCACAACCCACCACAACCCCTCTCACATGTGGGGGACCCACCCTGAGCGGGCCCCACCCCACATGTGAGAGGGGTTGTGGTGGGTTGTGGCTGAGAGTTTGTGTATGTATCATTGTTCCCTGGAGAAAGCATAGAGACGTATATATTTGCGGATTTTAATGAGAACCTTAAGCCGCCGGGGATTGAGCAGAATTTTGGGTTGTTCTACCCTGATATGACTGAAGTGTATATATCAAGTTGATTTCAACTAAATCATCCCGATGAGGGGATAAATTATTGTTTGTAAATATGACTTAAAATGTAACATGTATTGGTATACTTTCATGTTGGCTTAAATAAAAGGAAAAACAATCAGATTATTTGTAGTATTTTCACCACGCTTTGTCTATTTTGAAATGTTAATGGATAAAAATGTTAGTTCAATTTTTATCTTGTCCTTTGAAAATTTAAAAAGAATTGGAGTAATTGGTAAAAGTTGAGGATAATATTGAGTAGTGGAGATAAAAGTCGATATGAAAAGTGTAATGATGGTATCTCTTTAATAAGTTGAAATTACGAAGCTTGGCACTTAAAAATAGACGGAGGGAGCAACATACAAGGAACGTAATCTAGACAGAATTGGTGATACATGATATGAATCGAGTACTGTGAAATCATAAATTCTTTAAAACAGATTAGCCATCTACCGAAAGTATTGTAAGATTCACCAACGTCTGACGTCTGTCTCCCAAGATAAAACGGCTACACCAATACCTTCGAAACACCTCCGTCGACAGCCTTGGAAAACTAAGTTGCTGCCTGTCTATCTCCTCTATGAACAAATATCATAATATACTTTGATGAACACGAATTTCTAAGTGTGTTGCACAAACTTATGGCAAGGTGAGACCTTTGAGCTGCTAGCAATTGAATTAAACCCAGAAATTCCTGAATTGATTTATGCCATTACATGGAGTGATCATGTGGAAATAAGAAGTAGCACATCATTAACCATTAACGGCGTCGTCCAGATTCAATAAAGAGTCCCCCGGGCCCTGTGAATGCCCCGGTGTGGACGGTCCACCGAGATTGTTCGAAAAGATTGTGATTGTTAGAGTCGCCACCCGGATTTGAGGTCCGAACCCGAGAAACCGATCAAAAATAAACATGACTTGTTTGCCCATTTGAAAAAGATTTCACTGATCATGGCGGAACCAAAGATTTCTCGGATTCGGGGGTTTGGTTACGAGAGGGGAAGGGTTTTACGGCACCCCTCTCGCCCGGTCCGTGAACCGGTCTCTACTCAACATTTTGTGGGATTTTGGAAATGTTTGAAATTTGATTTTAAACATGAAATGGGGGATACGGGAATGGCAAACACGTAAATGAATATTAAAACACAAACTAAGTGATGGTGGATGCTTGTGTGAAGTGTACAATGCGATTACAGAATGATATAAACAAGGAAAATGACAATGAAGGAGAAAAATAGAACTTAAAACACCATTTTGAACAAAATTATTTATCTTTCCGACACTATTTGCATGTTTTGGAGGGTTTTGATATAGAAATGAGAAAAACACAAAACAACAAAGTTGTAGCCCTTCAAATTATCTACGTTTTCATATATAATACGTTGAAAACGGAGTTCGGAGTAAAAAGTTATGGCTGAAACACTGTGACTGCCTATCTGTTGGGGTTTGAGCGCTCAAGGTGAAGGCCTTGAGCGCTCAAGCCCTTCCCAGATCGCCAAATTCTGCTATTTTATGATACTTTTCAGAACTTGTAGGCTCATTTCAAGTATGAGGAACTTGAATGAGCCCACTGGTCTCCCTCAGCAAGACCAAAACAGTGATTTTCACATGATTTTCTACCTTTTCGGCTATGATCAAGGCTTGAACTTGTGGTTTGATGAATGGATGGGTAGTGGCTGTGTTTATGGGCTATAGATGAAGTATTTTGGTCAGAGGAGTGTAAGTGTAGGGTTGATTGAGTGATTGATTGAGTGGATGATGGAGGATTTGAGCTTAAAATGGTGATTTTGGCTTGGATGAGGTGGGTTTTGATGGAAGAGCTAGGTTTGGACGAAATTGATGGAGTGTATGGGCTGTAAATGGCTTGTTAGAGTGAGAGAGGGGCTGTTGAAGTTGGTTTCTCAAAGACCCATGTGTTGTAGGCCTTAAAGATGAGATTTTTGGGTGTTTTGGAGGTTGAAGATGATGGAGGGTGGTGGCTATGGAGGAGAGAAAGGCTAAAACGTGATTGAAGTGATGAGAGAGAGTGGAGAGGGCTGATGAAGGGTGTGAGAGTGTAAGAGATCAGCCAAAGGGGGTTTATATAGAGAGAGAAATGGGAGGGAAATGGGTTTAATTTTTTAATTGGGTTTGGGGGGTGATTGAGGAGATGTTCAAGGGTCTAGGAAGTGTATTTAGGCAGTAGAAAACATAGGTAGACGCTCCTCTTGCAGTAGAATATCATGATTAGATGCTCTGCAGAAAACTGATCTGGATCAGAGTTGAGCGCTCAAAGCCATGGGCTTGAGCGCTCAAGGCTGTTGCTCAAAAGGTAAAACTTTGCGGGGCCGCCCCGGGTGCTACCGAACTCCGTTTCATGCGTGGTTTGAAGCGTTGTAAATCTTGTCGAGTGTACTTCTAACCCAAGTAGTTTGAACCCAAGATAATTTGTACATTCAAGTATGTGACCATTTTACCCTCAGAAGGTCGGGAAAATAAGTCATTTTGGTAAAACGGACACATCTCCCTCATTTCAAAATGGATTGAGACGTATTATATATCAAAAAAGAGGGTTTTGAATGTACTAGAAGATGATGTAGGCTTGGGTTTGTTTTGAAATGGTTTATGGATGGTTTGAAGGGTATTTTGGTCATTTTGGTTGGTTTAAGGTTGTTCTAGGAGGGTTTAGAATGGTTTAGGGTGGTTCGGTGAGTTCAAGCCTTGTTCTTAGCCTCGAGGTATGCATGATTGGTCTATTTCATCATCGGAAATGCTCGAGTGCATCTTGGGTTCAAAATCGGGGTGTCTACACCCGGTTTCATTCACAAAATTCCAGCACATATTACAGGTTTGAGATTCATATGTTTGTTTGTTATCATTTTTTTTTTTAGTTGCTTCGGAAATTATATATTTGTTTTCATGTTATTACCTATTTTTCATGTGAGAGAGCTATCTTCAGTGCACATGTCGGAAATCTCGATCTCGTATAATTAACTGACCTCAAGCTCATCAAATTGACCATCTCTAAAAAGAGATACTATTGATCAGACATCGATGACTGTTGGCCCAGATAGCAACCCAAGAGGGGGGGTGAATTGGGTTTCTCAAAAAATAATGCGGAATTAAATACTTAAATGCAATACCCAATAAAATTAAATCAATTCAAGCACCCATAATAATATATGACAAAAATAAATAGTAAAGGGACAAAAATAAATAGTAAAGGGAAGAGAGAAATCAAACACAGAGATTTATCGTGGTTCGGTCCGCAACTTCACGGCCTAGTCCACTCCCCAAGTGTCCAACTTGGGATTTGCTGCACTATCTCCAATAGTTACACTTTCTAGCTTTGCGGGTGCTAGAGAAACCTTTACAACGAGCAATGTCCCTAATCGCTCCAACTATTTTTGACTCCGGTGTTAGTCACACCTAACCAACTAGTTTTGACTCCGGTGCTAGTCACACCTACCCGAGTAATTTTTTCTCACACAAAAATAACTCACAAAAGATAAATTCTCACAAGGGTGTACAATCCCTTTTACAATGATATCTCACAAAATACTCTCAAAAGTGTAGATAAAAACAATATGAAGCTCTAAATTTTTCTCTCAATAAACAACGAACTTTGAGCTCAATATGAATGCCTTCTTTTGTTTTCTCCAATTCTCTTCACGGCCTTTTCACAATAGGTACTCCTATTTATTCTTCAAAAAATCTGAACGTTGGCAGCCATCTGTACACATTTGGAAATAAACCACCCAATGCATTAGCCAAGAAGCATATCCAAGTCAATCCCTTTTTTTTTTAAATAGCCGTTAGAACCAAGACCATGTAGTTAAGGCATGTATGATTCTCAATAGCCAATCTTTCTTTTCTTATTGCTAGGCCAATATATCATTCCATTAAGAGCCTTAATTGAACCAACTTTTTTCATCCGTTCCAGAATCAAGGCATTGATCAACATGTATTTCTCCACTAGCCGTTGAGCCTTGATTAGGTAGCATACCATCATTCTCCAATTGCCATTTGAAATGAGAGGAGCTTTCCAAAATAAACGGTGGTCCATATTTTTATGAACTTGAATTTCCTTCAACATTTTATATCCATTTGGAGCGCTTGAGCCAATAAAAAATGAGGAAAAGATTTGGCCTTAATCTTTTTCCTTTGAATTAAAAACTTGACTATTGGAGAAGTGATTTGGTGCAAAATCTCTCTATATGCATGTGCATCAACCAAATCCTACAAAATAAACAATTAATTCAAATGAGCATCACATATCACAAAATTAATTATATTTCTCATTTAATAAAATATATTTTGTTATCATCAAAATTACTAAGGTTCTGTAGAAACCTTTGGGCTAACAATGACTTTCATCGAGTAATTTTTGCCTTGAAACATGAAACGTTTATATTAATTTAAGAATAAATTCAAGATACATTGCTAGCTCCAATTATATGGTTAAAGATTTCTGATCAATCTCAAATTTTTTTTGTATAAATGACCGGCACGATTAATCCACCAGAAAAATGTTATTATCATGAAGTTAAACCATAGATAGACCAGACGAAAAAAACATAATTCATGTAAAATGTGGTGCCTTGAGCACGACTGGGAAAATTGTGAAGTAGCATTTCATAGAAGGAAAAATCTAAAATCAGCCATTCAGCCTAATGGGCTGTCACTAAAAACATTCTTTGACCACTAACCACTAAGAGTTTATTTTTACGGATAAGAGTACCGATAAAAAAATTGTCTTAGTGCATGACAGCTCAGTGGGCTACGACCGGAAGAATCCTTCATAGAAAAGATAAGGATAGAAATTAATTAAATTAGAAACATGTAGCCATCGTATAGCTCCAATTGTCATAAATGAAACTGCTACCATATAACGGTGCATTTTTAATGCGTCCATAACCTTTAATTCTTTTCGAAGGTTAGCTATGTTGACAGTTGACACAACAAGACACTGACCAGGAAAACATCAGTTCTAACCTAGGTTGATCCTGTCCCTGCAAAAATAACATTAAAAGATTATGAAATTGGTATTCTTTCTTGAGCAATTTTCACTATAAAATTGACCATTTATATACCATATATCCAAATAAATGAGACTCGCAATGAATTTTTTATTTTTTTCATAAATTAGTTTGAATTATTTAACATTTACTAAAAAAAGGTTTTATTGGATAACGGTAATTTTGTGGTCGAATCGTATGTATCTCGAGGGATACGGGCAATAAGAACTAAAATAAATCGTCAGATTCGGATCGATCATCTAGATTTATCTTTTGAAAATTATAAAAAGTTCGATAGTTAGCATGAATAATTAGCACATTGAAATGTTTTAAATAAAAGAGGATTGTCAAAGCTACTCCGATAATCCATCTTATAAAGGCGTTGAAATTTTATGATATTGGCATCCCATACATGGTCCAAGCCCATTATATTATTTTAATAAAGAAATAAACTAACTATTTTTCCTGACTCAAAAAGGTCTTTTTTTTTTTTTTTTGGGATCGGGTTCTAACTCAAAATGTTGGGTTTTGGCCCTTTAGGTTTTATTGTAATATTGGTTTTCTGTTATTTATGCAAGAAGTGGGCTTTATCCAAAGACTGAAACTGAAATCTAAATGAATCCCTGGAATATATCTGGAGAAAAGACGGTTTTTCTATATCATCAAATGTCATTTGAGGCTTCGTGATTAAATAGACTGAAAATTATTATTTTGTGATCAATAAAAACGTAAACTGAGATCTTTCACTAAGGGAGTTTTGTTTTAAAACTACCTTGGTTTTTGTGTTCACGCATTTTTATGTAATGTATTGTGAGAGGATGACCTGTCTTGGTTTTTGAAAAAAACGAGTTAATGGAACACCCCTGAAAACTGTTTATATTATTGTGTAGATTTTTCTTTGATTTTAAATTTATTTTTCCAAATAATTATTAAATTTGGATAATTCCTATTGAGAGAAAAAAAAAAATGGTTCCACAACCACTTGGTAGCTAGAGATTGATGTGGATCCTAATTCCATCTATATAATGCTCTTATTGAAACTAGATAGAGGCTTACCTGTTCGCTACTTCCTAAGTTTCGATTCTTTTGACGTTAGAAACCTCTCAAATGCTATAAAATCTTTTAAAGTTAGTCCAAAGGGAGTTTTACTCCGACTTTAATTGGGCTCCCGGGACATTGGTATTAGCTCTTCTAAATTAGTTTAGATACGCGTAAACTCGCCCGAATACCAGAGTTATAAAAAAAGATGTTGATGATTGATGAGAGTCGATGTTGATTTGGGTGGTGGCTGGAATGATACTGATCGATACCAATAAAAGTAAGCCAGCCGAGAAATATTTATGGTATAACCCCCATTTTTCGTTGGTTTGTTACAATTAATTAACACCGTCCAACCACTATTCGACGTCAACAATTAAATTCACATGAGTACTACTTCGATGTATATGTTGTCCAACCTTACTGTTCTCAACCTCCAACATTAATTTCCATTTTGTCACTTCATACTTGTCAGTTCTCACGATATATAAGCTTTAAAATCCCATGCATCAGGGCTTCTTCTCGCGGAAATGGGGGGCTGCTGTGCACACTTGCGGAAATGGGGGGCTGCTGTGCACAGCCGTGCTGTGCACCCCCTCAGCCGTTGGATCGTGTTTTGGACGGTTCAGATGTGTTTTGATTTTTTACAGTAAAAAAAAAATTAAAATTAAAGGATAATTGCCGAACGCATCCGAGCAGTCCAAAACTCGATCCAACGGCCGAGGGGTGCACAACACCTCCCCCAAGTCCTCTTCTCGCCAGCTAATTTTCCACTGTTTATTACAAAAAAAATTGATATTAATCTTTAAAGTGCTTTTTAGTAGTATACTTTTGGTTGATAAAGTCATTAATTTGTCGACGAGAGGATTGAAAAATAACAATAGACCAAGTTGGAAAGAAACAAGAAATCAAGGACCAATGATGGCCTATTTTTTTTATGTAATGGATCCGTGAATAAAATTTACGTAGTTTAAAGATCGATGATCGAGTTAGGTTTTCACAAATCTGTTATTTTATGTATCTGGCCTAATTTAATCGATCGTATCTTTTAATAGTATCTTGCAAAATCGAAAGAGTATTGTTTTAAAGCAAATGTGGGTGGATCAAATATTTAATAGTATCTTTTAATCCAAATATTAAAAATAAGCAGACAGATGATTCGCGTTAAGTCTCATCACATGAATGACTTAGATCATTCGAGTAGAATTAGCTAGAACCCTCGTGCTTGGACTGCTTAACTTGTTAGAATAATCACCACACGCACACAACAGAATACGAAAACAGTAAAGGAAATCAACACAGGAATTTACGTGGTTCCCCAAGATCGGGTACGTCCACGGGAGCGAGAGCGAGTCTGTATTATTATGAAAATCGGCTAGGGTTTTTACAATAGAGAGTATATATAGCCCTACTCTATTTCAACCCTAATAATTCCGTACCGTACCGTGGGGGGTTTACGCCCCCCGCACCCCCCAATTATTCGGCCCTACGGGCCACACGTGACAACAGTTGGACCCGCGATGGGCCTGATGTCGTCGCTCCACTCCGGCATCTGGCATTTCATTAGAACTCCTTAGTACCTCTCCATATGAGCCACAAAGTTCCAACATAACTGCATGCCAAGAAGTTGGTTTCTTTTATTTTCAACTTATCCTTACGGGATGAAGATTTAGTAAAAACTACATGCTTTCGTTTAATGGAGATCGAAGGGTTTTGGTTGGTGGCGGTGTCCCGAGAACGCCCAATAACTTTTCGTGTATCATTCAATTGATCAATGTGAATATCGTCCAATCGATGGCAATTACATGAACGTGAAGTCCCTGTTTGGGGGATTTGGGGTGCCTGCTGTGCACCCACCGCACAGCAGGTGCTACGCACCCATCCGAGCCGTCCATTGCTCGGATGGACAGCCTAGATTTCATCTTGCATGCGCGGCAACGAACGGTTCGGATGCAAAGGTGCTAAGGTGAAAGTTGGGCCGTCCATCCGAGCAACGGACGGCTCGGATGGGTGCACAGCACCTGCTGTGCGGTGGCTGCACAACAGCCACCCCGTGTCCCTGTTTGGGACCCCGTTTGCACTACGAAATTAATTCGTAGTGCAAAACCAAAATGCAGTGGGGGTAAGCATAAGAAATCATGAGTCTATGATACGATGAGTTCTTGGGGTTGCATTGTACCATGTTTATGCAACTCCCAAATGTGGGATCCAAAACGGACTGTCTCAGTACAATGTTGATAAACATTTTTGGGACCGAATTGAGTCGTAGTCTTTTTCTTAAAAAAAAAAAAAAAACTTAGGTGTCCGGGTTAATTTACGCGCATCTCGACTAATCATAGGGGTTCAATCTCACCGTCGCCTTGCGGGGAGGCCAATTAGAGTCGGGCAAAGCTATGTATGGAATGACTCCAGAAGTGTTGATATAAGTCAGAGGTTTTGAACATAAAACTTTAGAAAGGAGCAAATCCCATATGTCTCAGGTCTTGATTAGCAGGCCAATCCCTTAGAGTAAAATTGAGTTGTAGCTATTATGATCTTAGGCAGCAAATTAACTAGCTTGACCTAATTAGGGTCAGCTATAAAAAACATCTGCAGCTGTTTTCAATGACAAGGTGTGGCAATTTTTAGATTATCGGGTACTGCATTAATGATTTTGGCTCCCATTTAATTTCTCAACCGTGTAGTAAAAATCTTATATGAAATGGTAGGGCTATAAATATCGGAGGATGCTACATGTACAGAAAATGCACAGTGGTGTTCAGGGACCCACTTGTGGGTTTCACACGGATGATCCGAACCGTTCATTCATCGTTTGAATGAAACGGGGAGATATTGGATCAACCACTTATGAACGTCGGATCGAGGTGATTTCTCGCGGGGCCCCTCGAAAAATTATTCTAAGATGAATGAACAGTTCGGAACATCCGTGTGGGACCCACAAGTGCGTCCCCGAACACCTCTGTGCGTTTTCTGTACCTATGGGTACAGACCCATAGGTTTTTCGATAAATATCATAATAGAAATTCAAACTGTTCAATTAATAAGCTCTAGCATAATAAGGTGAAATATATAAGTTCTAGCCTTCATTTTTAAATGTGAAATGTTCGGTTAAATAAAGTTGTGATAATTAAAGTACCCCCTGCTTCATATTAATTGTTTGCCTTCGTATTGTCTTTTTAAATTATGCTGTAACTATTGAAGAAAACTAAAAAAGTGTAGAAGTTATGCATATATGCAACTATTTTGTTTTTTATTCAAAAAAATGGACTCCTCCCATAAAAGGGCAAACAAAATGAGACAGAAGAGATTTTTTTCTACAAAACCCCTAACTTTCTAGCGACTTTTTTCAATTTCTGATTCGTTGGTTCCCTTTTCGGTATGGCTGTTAGAAGAAATAAAAGGTTAAAAATTGGGGAGTGATGGTGTGAATATCAATTACCTAAAAATTCTACAGTAGGAAAAATAGAACTAAAAACTTGATGTTTAAGAAAAAGAAGAAGAATGGAAGTACTAATAACCTTTGAATTTATTTTTCTGAATTTGAATAAAAAGAATTAGTGGTATATCCCATGGACACTTAATATTTTTTCCCCAAGAGAGGATAGTTTTTTGCATGGAATGACAGGTTTCGTATATACTACTCCCTCCGTCCTTTTTTAAGTGATCCACTTGAAAAACGTGTATTTTGTGGACGTTAAAAAATGTACTTACGTATAACGTTTTTAATTTTTTTTGCACCAAATTAAAGTACTCAATGAGCACTTTAATTTGTATAAAACAAATTAAAAAGTTACATAGAGATTTTTTTTTTAGAGATTTGAAATTGCACGTATTCCTGTATAGGTCATTTAAAAAGGGACAGAGGGAGTACTGTGTGTAAGTCTCACTCTATACGAAAGAGGGGTTGCAAATAATCGTTGCATTAAAAATTTCACTAGAGATATATTTGCTCGATAGATAGCAGGGGCGGAGAGAGAGTAGGAGACAAATATGGTCAATTGACCCCACTACCTTCCAAATTTCACTAGGGATAGGTATGGTTCACACCAAATTTTTGCTTATTTGACCCAATTTTAAACTTCCTCAGCACAAAGGTTTGGAACTTAGAAAAATGAAGGGGCAAAATAGAATCTCCCTAATTTTTCTATCACAAATCTCCAAAATAAAGCGGCAAACTTGAAAAACCGTTGGGGTCAATTGTAAATCGAAGAGACATTTATTTAATTATTAATGTATAAGTACTTTTTGATTTTAATCTACTAATTGTTTCTTTCTAGAAAATCAAAAAAGTGAATTATTCATAGTTTAAATCTTTTACCGGGAGCAGGGTTCCTGTAGTGAGGGGCTCACAAGTGAGCCCATCCATTTCTCAATCTCGATAATGAGCCAAGCCGTCAGTTTAAAAATGGACGGCCACTATAAAAAATCCTGACTCCATCCCGCTGGAGGGTGTCTCGTTGAAAATCTCTCACAACTAACGAGATACATGCAGCAGATGTGCCATTATGGCGGGGGAGGCCGTTACATCATAACTTCAACTGCCTCAGTCAACCCTTCTTACCCATTTCTCTTTTAGCTCTAAATTCTTTTTGGTCATTTTCTTCCAAACCAAATTTCTCTACATCTACACACAAACTCCCACCCCCACCGCCGCCTCCACCTCCGATTTTCCGGCCAAAATGAGAACCCAATCCTCCTTTTCCGGCATTGAAACCGCGGCCGGAACCGATAGCGATACGAAGACCAAAGAAGCGGGAGAGTTAGAAGAGAAGAAGAAACCAAAAACTGTACCGTTTTTTAAGCTCTTTGCATTCGCCGACGCGTACGATTACTTGCTAATGTTCGTTGGCTCTGTGGGCGCGTGTATACACGGCGCTTCGGTTCCGGTTTTCTTTATTTTCTTTGGCAAGTTAATAAACATCATTGGATTGGCTTATCTCTTCCCCAAAGAAGCTTCTCATAAAGTTGCCAAGGTACGCAATGCAAAATTAAAAAAAAAAAAAAAAAAATATATATATATATATATATATATATATATATTTATTTATAATCAGGTATCGGGTCAATTTACGCTCATTCCGAGTTATTCTGGGGAACCAATCAAATGAGCGGGACGCAATTTAAACTGGCATCAAAAGAGTTTAAAACGCGGGAAAAGTTTCCTACCTAATATTTTTAGTATAGAGCGAATATCTAAGTCTCAGTCTGAGTCACTTTCTCCCGTGGTTGCTGTTTTATAATGAGCTTTTGCAGACTATTTCACTGAAATTTCAAAGTTGGTTTTCGGACATTCATTTGTCAAATGATTTCGTGGTTGCTGTTTTATAATAAGCTTTTGCAGACTATTTCACTGAAATTTCAAAGTTGGTTTTCGGACATTCATTTGTCAAATGATTTCATGTCAAAAGTGATTTCATGTGATAATATTGAGTCTGGTAACCCCAAGGATTGACAAAGTGGTATTATCTTGAAACTTAAGAATTTGCTTTCACTTAAGATTTCAGATTCAATTCTCATTGCTAGCAAACTCTTGGGGTCATTGGGATATACCCGATTCCCTAGCCAGCGAACTTTTGGGCCGACGTTATGCCCGGTCGTTGCCCTTGAATTAGTCGAGCTGGCTCGGATATTTCATTTAAAAAAAACAATATATATATATATATTGAGCCTGATATTTGCTGAAAAGCTAATTTATAAATCGGCAACTGACACGCCAGAAGTGCCAAAGCAAATTAAATGAACCACCGCATATATATTTATTGTTTTACATTGCACTTACAATTTTTACGTGGATATTCTTTTGCAGTATTCACTGGATTTTGTGTATCTCAGTGTGGTTATATTATTTTCGTCATGGGCAGGTATGAATAAAATAATTTATTTCTCCAGTATTTTACTTCCACTTTTCAGACCTTATAAGAAATCAGTCACTCGAAAAAATATGTTGATATGATATCATTTAATATATTTTATTAAAACACATCTGTATTAAGAATAACAATTTGCAATTCAATTTCGATATTGTTGTCAAAATAAAATGTATTATAATTAATTATAGTAATTAATATCAGATCAACTTAATTTTTGGCGTGACTGATCACGAAATAGATTTTAAAAAAAAAATGAACAGCCCTGACCAATTCCAATGAGCACACATCTGTATTCAGGGGATGTACTAGGGGGTGCAAGGGGGACCCCGGCCCCTGCACAAACTCAAGTATCCTCACGTATTATACTAGTTTACAGGTTAATTAAGAAAAAATCCAATGGGATTGGCCCCTACAAATTCTTTGAGTGAAAAAAATTCTTAAAATTTCTATTTGTGTGGGGTAAAACTCCTAAAATTTCAAGTTATGAATCATTTTTTAGGTTGCTTTTATAAAATTTAACGGTGGCTACGCACATGCACACAATATCCATCTCTTGTTCGGACCCCGCAAGTAGCGAAAAATGCTTACAAAATTTTTGTTTTATGAATATAAAAATACACGTGATTCGGCCCTCGTTTTACTCCAATCCTACGTTGGCCACTGTGTATTCACATGTATGTATATGCAGAGGTGGCATGTTGGATGCATAGTGGGGAAAGACAAGCAGCAAAGATGAGGATGGCATATTTGAGGTCAATGTTGAACCAAGACATCAGTCTTTTCGACACTGAGGCTTCCACCGGTGAAGTCATTTCTGCAATTACTAGCGATATTATTGTGGTTCAAGATGCCATTTCTGAAAAGGTATGTAATGAATTTTCTTTTTAGGCCCCAAAATAATTTGCATCCATTTTAAAGATCAAACATGGGTGGTGGGATAGAATTAAAAATCCTTTACTTTTTTTGTTGGAGGAATTATTCCACCTCTTTTTGGTTCATTTTTTGAGTGGTTTCTACACCATTAATAATGAGCAATGCTACCCCCAAAAATATACCCGAAAGTGGGGTCCGGGGTCTGTGTAATGAGGGTTTCACTACAAGGTTGTAGTGAGCCCATCCTGCCGTTCATCTCGATGATAAACGTTCAGATTTTAATCCAAACAATGAACGGCTCTGATCATTTGGAGTTTGGATTAAATCCGAGTCATCGGTGCCGAGATGGACGACCGGAATAGGCTCACTACAACCTTATAGTGAGTTACCTCACTACAGGGCCCCCAAATCCCCGACAGTAAAATCAGTGGTTCAGATTCACTTGGATAATTATCTGAACTGTTGATTTCACTTTCGATGTAATTTTCAGGGCACACATTTTCGGAATACTTGGCCTTTTGCATTAATAATTGCCTCTTGATTGGTTTGGTTAAACAATTAGGTACCACCAACATGTCCCGCTCAAACTTTTATTGTTAAAGTGCCCAACATTTATGGTGTTTGTTTTATTTATCTACCCCTTCTCTCCTTTGTCATTATTATATATGCAAGTCGGTTTAATATAAAATAGCACGAGTTTGAAATTTTTCATCCCATCAATTTAAAACTGTCAAATAATTTTCTCATACTGATTGAGGAAAACTTTAAAATATTTTTCGATAACATATCTCGTTTCATAATTTCCAAATGACAAGACCTTTAAAAGAAGACAAACAAATCTTCTTTTCCTATCCAAAAATAATAATATAGTCTCCAATTTAAGTAAAATCATTTGTCGGATTCAGCAATAATTATCCTAAGTTTCTATTAGTATTTAGTCAAATTATGATAAATGCAAAAAAAAAAAAAGAGTATTCAGTGAAACCCTATTAGCAGTGTCAATGTTAGGGTTAGGGCAATGTTATTCATATTTTCTATGTCAAATCCTTTTCTTCTTCTTCCTTCTCTTTTTTTTTTTTTTTGGTCTCAATCAGTACTTAATGCCAAATCCTTGGGTCATAATTTTATATTTTTCCGAATCTTTTTGTCGAGACAAATTACCGAACATAAACAGTTAGATGCAAAATTAGCAAATGCAATTTTTTTTTTGAATAAAGACGAAACCAAAAAGTGTAAAAAGATGAAAAAAGAAGTTAAGAGGAAGAAGGCCCGGATAGAGTAAAATCATGCGTGAACTAACTGGGAGGACACGGAATTCAAGGGGGAAAATTTTACACAGAAATGGAATCGACAGAGCTGTCAAAGGGTGATGATCTTTCAAGGTAAAGAGAGATAGAATCCTTTCTTGGGTTGATTTTGAGAGAAATTTGTAACAATGACTTTTTATTTATTTTGGGCTGTGGTTGGGGCTCTCCTAGATGCCAGTATTTATGGGCTGGTTGTACAAAAAGAGCTACTCCCTCCGTCCGGATTTGTTGGTCCACAAACATACTTTTTCAAGTCCGAAAATGTTTGTCCATTTTCAAAAGTTAAAGGCTAAAATATGGAAAAGTTACACAAAAAGTAGTGGACAAAAAGTAATGGAAAAAAAGTTGGAATCCCCAAAACGGACCAACAAATCCGGACGGAGGGAGTACTATAAATTTGAGACACGGGTTGGGCAGCTGGAAATTAATTGGTATTTATGGGACGGTTGCACAAAAAGAGCTACCAAGGTTTACAATATGGGGAGATAGTGAATGGAGACCGTTTCACTGAGTAGATTATTGACTTTTCACGGGGAGATAGTGAATGGATTTAGGCCCGTTTCACTATGTAGATTATTGACTTTTCATAGGGAGATAGCGAATGGATTTAGGCCCATTTCACTGAGTAGATTATTGACTTTTTATGTTTTACGAATATATCATTCTCCTCTCGTACATCAATTAAAAAAGTTTGAAAAGCCAAAATGTTAGTTTCAGCATGTGCTTCTGTTGAAAATGGGAATTTAATTGTGAAGAATGTATGGAGACCTTCTCAAATGCGTTAGCAAACATTGATAGAACTTAGTATAGTACATTAGGAAAGGCAAAATGTAGATTTTGTTTTTTGATGGTAAAGCAAATAGTGGTAGCTAGACTTGAGGAGCATCGCATATTAATGTTCCATATGATGAAACTAAATTTGGTTTAGTCTTTCGAACCGGATCATCATCTTAATTATAGTTATACACACTAGCTAACAGTGGCAGATCCAGGAATCTTACACAGAGGGTCACCTTTATACATAACTTTGAAAAAAAAATCACAATCCAATATAACAAATACCATGAAAATCCTAAAATGTTTAAACATTCTTTATTAACAAAAAAGTTTAAACTTAAAACATTATGAAACATTTTATACATATTGTGCTCATGACGCTTGAAAAATAAAAAGTAAAATCCTACGGGAAAAAGAAAAGGAATGGACAACGACAAAGATAGAGAAATGATCAACCTATTTAAATTTTTCGATTAGTACCGAATAATTTTGAAGAAAAGTTTAATAATTGCATGTATTCCGTGAGCATTTAAAAAGGTGAAAAATTAGGGTTCCCTAAAAATCCATAAAAACCCTAACAGTATGAATGCGAATCACTAGTTAATACTACCAACAAAAATTCACGCAAGTAGTCAAATCCCACAACACAAAGATATACGTGAAAAACCCTAAATGGGTAAAAAACCACGGGAAGGAATCAGAATCACTATACTCATTGTGCAGTTACAGATATACCTATCCAAACGATGTAAATCCTCACAACGTTCTAAGTATCACCTGCCGAGTCACACGTACAACACGCCCAGTGATCCTGATCGCCATCGCCTTGAATCGCACAAGCATTCCTTGGATACTTTTGGAATCCCACCAAAAGTATTCCCTAGAAATCACTTTTAGATTGTAGAAAACTTCTTGGAGATGAACATGTAGTTGTACGATCGTTCGATTGCGTAGAAACTCCAAGGTTATCACTCAAAAGATCAAGAAACTGTTTCCTCTCTCTTGTCGAAAAGTGCGGCTGCTGTAAGTTCTGAGAGATAATAAAAAACCCTAGCACATTGGTATTTATAGATAGTTGTCCGCGTCCAACTTGCTCGACAGGTTGCTCGAGCAAGTCCTGAAGCTTTCTGTAGATTCTTGGCAGAAGAGTTGCTGGACATGTTGCTCGAGTAAGTCTTGAGCAACTTCTGAACTAGTAAAATAACCTACTCAACTCACCACTAAAATAGATACTACCGCACTCTCAACCATTACATAAAGAGATGATTCATTTCCACACCTAAACAGACACTCTAAAAAATAAAATTGGAACTCGATGTAAATGTGTGTTTTGTCAAACGGAATTGCCAAAACAAAGAACTCCGAAACTTGGTCCTTACAAAAGGGACGGGGGAGAATAGATATTCCTAAAGTTTTTCATGCTTAGTTTTATAGCAGGATCCCAATGAGATTTGTTCAATATTAGTTGGTAAATTCTTTCTTAAATTATTTGTTGGCGAAATTAAAAGCATTAATCCGCCATGGGGTACAAATTTTTAGAGAGTGGAGACCCTTTTCCAAATTTTTAACTCCAAAAAAAAAAAAATCTGAAATTCCAGGGGGGTCACGTGACCCCATTGTGCCCTTAATGTATCCGCCCCTGCTAGCTAACTGTAAGGTCCGGAAGTTAATGATGGAGCACATTACCAGACAAGGACGGACCAAAGGGCGGGGTGAGACTGGGTGATCACCCTACCCACATTTTAAATTTCTAATGAAATTGCAGTAGGTTTTTATGCCAAAACATTAAAATCATGTATATTCGCCCGCTCAACATCATTTTGAACAAGTCAACACCCGCACAACCAATAGTTTTGAGAAAGATAATGTTATTGATTAAATATATGTACTAATAGTTTTGGTAGTATCTTTATTACTTCTATTGACAAATTTGTATTGCCTTTTGTATGTTGTAATTTTTTTAGTATTCTGCCCATCTAACTTTTAAATTCTGCATCCGTCCCTTTCACCAAAGGCTGAATTGTTTTTTTTGGGCTAATAATGAATGATTAACGGTATTGCATATCACCATATGGTGTTCTTGGTATGGAACGGATTTGCTTCCCATGTCTAAGTTTTCACTCACCTCGTTAACAATTCTTGAAGCCAACTTACCCAATCTCGTAAGCATGTGAAATGGTTATGGGAGGAATTGGGATTAGTTGAAGGTAGAAATGAACAAGCTAGTACTGGACACGCTACGCTACCCAAAAAAAAAAGAAAAAAAAGAAGGGTGATTAGAATTTGTTTGCATACAACTACTATTATCCCAGTTCCAATAAATCGCAACTCTCATTTCTGAATATATTCAATCATACAAACACTCTACTGATGAACGTTTGAAATTGATCTCAATTAAAAATAAAAATAAAAACTAATGTTGAGAATTCACAGATTGTTCTAAATGGTAATAGCCTTAGCCATTTCTTGAAATTTGCTGCAAAGATCAAAAGTTGTGTTTTTTAATTTTTGGCTGGAGATTTGTTAGAAAGAAAGGGTTTGGAATTGAATAGTGTGGTTTTGGTGGAAATAACGCAGGTGGGAAACTTCATGCACTACGTAAGCAGATTCATAACAGGCTTCGCAATTGGGTTCATTAGGGTGTGGCAAATCAGTCTGGTGACACTTTCTATTGTACCCTTAATCGCCATTGCTGGTGGTGCCTACGCCTTTGTTGCCGTTGGTCTCATTGTCAGTGTCCGTAAATCCTACATCAAGGCCGGAGAAATCGCCGAAGAGGTCATCTCTCTCGCTCTCTCTCCCACTTTTTGTGAAATGTCGTAAACATGTTTGATAAAATTTCTGACCCGAATTTGGGATCTCCTCGTTTTGAAATTTCGACACCTTCAAGCAATTCCAGCGGTCGTGCCATTTTGGCAGCCATTCCCAAAAAAATGGCCATGAATAGTGTCATTTGGCCAAAAAATGGCAATGTTGGTTCATTGCCATTTGCAATGCCATTTTTCGAATAACTTCCTTTGTATCCCAAACTGGACACATGTAAGATGGAAGGAGGATTTGGCGGTTGCCACGGTAATGTGGCAAATTTTTGGTGCCATTTTTGGTTGAAAATTGATGGACAAATTGGTGGCCATTGGGGCAGGATTATTTGCAATTTTGGCCCTTTTTTGGGAATGACCCGTGCCATTTCCTCAACGCTGGACCGCTCTTACAGTTGAATGAAGATTGCTATGATTTGTTATTTTTTCAAAATTATAGGGTCCTGTGGTTTAGAGCTGTGTTAGGGATGTCCGCTGCATCTTTTTGGCTGTTAACTTTTTAATTAGCAAAATTTCAAGCTCTGTTAATTGGTGAATTTTTGCAACTAGTAATTGTTTTGGTAATTTTAAGGTGACTTTTTGGCTAAAATATAAGAAGACAAAAAAATGAGCTTTTTGGAAAGCCAAAATACAAGTGTGACCAAGCTGTTTTAGCAAATCACAAGTGAGGTCAATGTTCACCGTTCATAGAACCTTCCTTGAAGATCAAGTACGCCAAAAATTGATTCGATTGAATATCTTTGATCTATCAACAAATCGAGTTTGTGCTAGAAAATATGGGCATTTGTTTTGATGCTACAACCGTCCATTTTTTCTTGCACAGATGAGATTTTGTCATATAGCAAATGAAGTCTCATCAAATTGATTTTTAGCAAAAATGATCTTTCAGGTGATTGGGAATGTGAGAACAGTCCAGGCATTTGCAGGGGAAGAAAAGGTAGTAAGATCCTACAGAACAGCACTTGTGAAGACTTACAAGTATGGGTGGAAAGCAGGGCTAGCCAAGGGTTTGGGACTAGGAACAATGCATTGTATCCTTTTCCTTTCATGGGCATTGCTTGTTTGGTACGTCAGCGTTGTTGTTCACAAGGGCATTGCCAATGGAGGAGACGCTTTCACTACCATGCTCAACGTCGTCATATCTGGACTGTAAGTCTCTCTGCTTAATTTCTTTTACCTTTTCTTGTATCAGTAGTTAGTGCATTGTGACTTCTTGCATTTATATGAGCTCAGGAGTCAGTCCATTCAAAGTGGAAGGCAGCACATGAATGGGTCCTTGGGTTTTCTTCACACCATTGGAAATAATGAGTTTCATTTGTTCCTTGTTCAAAGACAACACTTAAATGCGCCGTTTGAGTCCTCGGGCTACTAATGTTGTGATATATAATCTCTTTAGAGGAGTAATCTTATTGGACTGAGAGTGAGGGATTACCAATACCCCTTTCCGCACGTATTCTATGCCTCATTTTTATACTAGATTAGTTGTCCCACGGGTATGTTATCCCTCGGACCCTTTTTTCCTTTCAAGTCCTAGAGATTCAGTATCATAGGTGTTGTAATCCTATCCTATGTTGAATCCAGCCAATCAACAGGCCCACAAATATATGTTCATTGGTGGTGTTGGTTTATGATTGCTAGGTTTATACAACAATATGTATGCTATGAAACTTCTGCACAATGGAGCCACTTTGATAACAAATTGACAATGTAAAACCACATTTGGATGCAACCATAAAGATGGAAAATGACATAGTGATATGCCAAAATTCATTTTGAAGAACATGATTTTCAATGATCTGGATGAGTTGACAAAAAATCGAAGCAAGTTCATCACCGTTGATTCTATCTGGAAAATGACTTTGGATGTGTTTGGTTAGATAGTTTTGTTTAGTTTTGATGATGTCAGCATGTGTAATGAGTGGAGAGAGATAGAGAGAGAAATGAGAGAAATGATTTTGTCATCAAAACTAAAACTAAAACTAAACAGGGAAACGAACAAGGCCTTTATAATTAATTATTATAAATCTTTTGTTGCTTTCCAAGGCTTCTGTGTTCCAATCCACAACTCTGGTTGTGATGCTACTCCAAAGGATGGGCTTTCCACAGCATGGAGAAATTCTGTTTCAGTAACCCCAACTGTATTGACTACTGATCTGTGAAGATAAATACACCTATCTAGATTATGATAAGGCATATAATTTTTTTGCATTATCTGTAGCATGATTGTATAAAATCTTTGCCTCCATAAATATAGGTCTCAAACACCCATTGCTTCTCAGGTCGTTGGGACTGGCAGCACCAGATATCTCAGCATTCATTCGAGCAAAGGCGGCTGCTTATCCCATATTTGAGATGATAGAGAGAGACACAGTAAGCAAAACAAGTTCGAAAAAAGACAGGAAACTAGACAAACTTGAAGGCCATATCCAGTTCAAGGATGTGTGTTTTAGCTACCCATCTCGTCCTGATGTGAAGATATTTGATAAGCTCTGTCTTGATATACCTCCAGGGAAGATTGTAGCCCTTGTAGGAGGTAGTGGGTCCGGAAAGAGCACTGTTGTCTCTTTAATTGAACGCTTTTATGAGCCCTTATCTGGACAAATACTATTAGATGGGGTTGATATTAGGGAGTTTGATATCAAGTGGCTCAGGCAACAGATTGGGCTGGTTAATCAAGAGCCTGCACTTTTTGCTACAACCATCAGAGAGAACATTCTCTACGGGAAAGACAACGCCACCCTCACAGAAATAAGCCGAGCTGCAAAACTTTCGGAGGCAATGTCCTTCATCAACAACCTTCCGGATAGATTTGAAACTCAGGTATAAGAACTAAAGATCATTATATTTGCATGTAAAGATGGGCATGATTGAAAGGAACTTAAATGATGACAAACGTCTAATATCTGACCATCATCTTTCTTCATGGTCTGTTATCATTGCTGTTCCATTTGTACTTTTCATACTGATATGCCCCTGCATGGTTGTCATGAAGGCTCATGAAAGTAGAAAAAAAGTTAAGTTACAATTCCTTTGCATCTAAGAAGCACGAATACTACATAACTAGTCAAGTATTGTATAGCTTATGGCAAATAAATATCCTGTATTTAAATTAATTGTTTTTACTTTTTGATATACGAGGGATATAGTGGGATACGGCGGGGGTTAAAATGACATTTTCAAAAGAATGAAGTATATATTATAAGAGGAAAACTCTAATAGTAATTTCAATGTTAAATATAGGCAATAGAAAATTCGATACAAGTTGGGATATTCGAGAATCGATGATACATTCAACAACACTTACAAATTAAATCGATTCACACGTACTCTTTCTCGCGCCCTCTCCAATTGCTCTCTCTCTCTCTCTCATACACAGTCAGACACTCCCACTACATATTCGTATATATTCCGTAGTATAGGCCATATAGTGATATACATGGTGTTCTTACATTGTAATACACTACATATACACACATATAGTCGGTTATTACATTGTTTTTATTCACATTATGTTACATCTACACCATACTCTATGCGGCTGCGCCTTTAACTCTTTTTTAGTATATGTACATATCAACTACTCTTTTATTTCTTTTGGCTTTACTTTTATGCCTAATATAAAAATGCATAATTTACACAGACATATCCCCCAACATATCCTTATCTATATCTTTTTTTTGGGTGTCTGTGACTTACAAAAGTTTCTTCACTTCCATCTAGTTGGTTGCAATGGCACATAGATGAAAGGTTATTTCCGAAGTACCAAAAAAAAAAAAAAACATAGATGAAAGGCAAAAGTGACAATACACAGCCAGGGGATTATCGTTTCAACAGTTATTTACTGCCTATGCCGTTTCAATAGTCCACTATAGTAAAATTTGAAAAGGAAATGATTGCCTTATATTTCAAGCTTACAATGGGTAAATTAAGGGTACTTTAGGAAGCTATACTCTGTGAATCACCAAAGCTCCTAGCCATCTTCGCATCAATGTCTGACATTCTGGGGACACATGACATGCCAGGGAAACGAATGGAATACGTCATGTGGCATGTCCACTAAGTTATTAACTTTTTATGCTAGGACACGATGGGGGACACAACAGAATGATTTTTTATAACTTTTTAAAAGTTTTTTTAGAATGTAAATATGTATTACTTCAAAAGTATTGGGCCAAAAGTATACTCCCTCCATCCCAACATTAAAGTCCGCTATGAAAAGACAAGCAATTTTAGGATACAAATAAAGTACTTCCATACATGATTTTTCAAGATTTTTCGAGTTTATTCACACCAAATTAAAATCTCGATTAGTTCTTTAATTTTGGTGCAAAAAAAATTCTAAAAATAAAAGTAATTTATTTTTTATCCAAAAATTGCACTTTTTTTCCTAGTATCGTTTTGGGACGTAGGAAATAATATAAAACAGATGTATGTAGGCATACACCATTAGTGGTTGCAATGTATGTCTCCATAATTAAAACGTTATTTTAGAATAAAATTGTCGTGTACCACTTCATGTTTGTTTTCCAAATTTTTTTAGAATTGCCTTGTTTCGTGTCCATTTCCATGCCTCCGGCCGTGTCCGTGTTAATGCTACATAGGGCATCACTTTTGAACTGCAATAATTTTTTTACCAATAGTAATATTATAGTTCATTTGCAGGTGGGTGAAAGGGGAGTACAATTATCAGGTGGACAGAAGCAGAGAATTGCAATATCAAGGGCAATAGTAAAGAATCCTTCAATACTTCTACTGGATGAAGCTACAAGTGCACTTGATGCAGAGTCTGAGAAGAGTGTGCAGGAGGCACTTGATCGTGTGATGGTCGGACGGACAACTATAGTTGTGGCCCACAGGCTTTCTACCATCAGAAATGCAGATGTAATAGCAGTTGTTCAAGGTGGGGAGATAGTGGAAACCGGGAGTCACGACGAACTGATTTCCAAACCCAATAGTGCCTATGCGGCACTTGTTCAACTCCAAGAAGCAGCATCCTCGCATCGCCCCCCTTCACGTGTATCTACTTTGGGAAGGCCACTCAGGTACAAATAACAAATTTGTCAAACATTTTTATTCGTTGGGTGGTACATTAGTCATTAGTACAGAAACATGGGTTGTCTATGCTCCACTTGGTATTTTTGTTACTACATTTCATAGCTACACTGAAATTTTGCGACAGTATAACTTGTCCATGTGTTGTGTTTCTTATCGATGCCGAAATGTGGATTCCTTGATTGCTTCTGCATGAAGTTTGAGTCCTCATATATTTGTCAAAAACAAGCTTGTTGCCTCCAAATGACAAATCCCACAATATTAGTTGAGCACAAATACCAATATCAATAGCATGGTTGAACCCCTGCAAATTGTTTCTGATGTATCTCCTAGATATTTCCTGTATAAGTGAAACGAATGAGAGTTACTTTCAAACAACACGGATAAATTTCAAACAGAATAAAGTTTGCATTCGTTTACATAGACCGCAGAGGACATTTCTGTTTCCTAATAGACCAAAATGGATACTAGTTGAATAACTAAATTCAAAGGTTTCAAACCAAAGACATCTGTACATACCGAAATATCTCACGAAACAATGAAACATAGCAATGCAAAAAGTTTGTGTCAAAAGCGGATTTGTTGTGGCTTTAACTAATTTTGTTTCATGATACCTTTTGACTCTTTTTGTGTCATACCACCATCAACCTTTCTGATTTGCACTTGTTCCTTTTTATGTGTTAGTGAATCAGTCTATAAACCTAACTGTTTTTTATTAGTAATTCTTAAACTTTTATACACTTTGAAATTTTAGTTCATGTTTCTTTGCATTTCATTTTTTGTTTTCATTTTCTTTTGTCTCGACTGGAAAGCTACCATTTTTATGCTTTTGCTAAAACAACACAGCAAAATGAAATTTGGAACCTTGAATATACATTGACTAGGTTCCTGACAATTTTCTAATGTGTATCAACATATTCTTCTTCTTTTTCTTTTGCAGCATTAAGTTTTCTCGTGAACTATCCCGCACAAGCAGCCGTGATACAAGTTTTCAGTCTGACAGATTATCTGTTGGCCGAATGGGAGCTGATGGAGCAGAGATTGTTGGGCCACCACATGTCTCTAGTCGAAGATTGTTTTCCATGGTGGGTCCTGACTGGTTATACGGAGTTATTGGCACAATTTGCGGACTTTTTGCTGGATCCCAGTTTCCGCTTTTTGCTCTTGGTGTCACTCAGGCTCTTGTATCATATTACATGGACTGGGAAACAACACAACGTGAAGTCAAGAAGATTGCATTCCTCTTCTGTGGTGGAGCAGTTATAGCTCTTATTGTCAATACCATCACACATCTCTGTTTTGGAATCATGGGAGAGCGGCTTACTCTTCGTGTGCGAGAAAGGATGTTTTCCGGTAAGACTGACTGTAGTCAATCAAGTAGTATTTCGAATCAAACACTGAGTCATGAATTCCTTCTGCTTATTACCTACACGATGAATCTGTGCATTTATAGGGTAATGTGCAAATATCATTATGCTTTGTTTGGAATATCCTGCGAATATTCTTTTTTGTTTCTTGTTTTTCTTAAATTCTGTATCGTACTTGGTTGCAGCTATTTTGAGAAACGAAATTGGATGGTTCGATGACACCACCAACACAAGTTCCATGCTTGCTTCTCGTTTAGAGAGTGATGCAACGTTATTGCGAACAGTGGTTGTTGATCGATCTTCAATTCTAATAGTTAACATTGGTTTGGCTGTAACCTCATTCGTCATCACCTTCATCTTGAACTGGAGGCTCACACTTGTTGTCATCGCGATGTATCCATTGATCATTAGCGGCCACATCAGCGAGGTTTTCCTCGTCCTTCATTTTTTTTATATTTACGTATAAAAGCTGAAGTTTGATAACGTTTATCATGACATTTATTTTTCCTATTGTCTCAGAAACTGTTCATGCAAGGGTATGGCGGCAACTTGAGCAAAGCCTATCTGAAAGCAAACATGCTTGCTGGTGAGGCTGTGAGTAATATCCGTACTGTAGCTGCATTCTGCTCTGAAGAGAAGGTCCTTGAACTTTATGCTCTAGAACTTGTTGAGCCTTCAAGGCATTCATTTACTCGTGGTCAGATTGCTGGCATATTCTATGGAGTCTCTCAATTCTTTATCTTCTCATCCTATGGCCTTGCTTTGTGGTAAGTGGTTTTAGTTTCGTCATTTCTATTATATCCGTGGAAGATGTTGGATATCACAATTTGCTCAAAGAGTTTTTTACACAGATGTGGGTGTCTGAATTGGTACTGACCAACGCCAGACCAAAGCTTATTTCTGAATTGGATTAAGTATCGATTTTAATACCTCCATGTCATTTATTAAGTTTCGATCTTATTGAAGTAAAGCTTCATGATCTTATTATCGATTTTAACTGAATGGTTCCCAAAATCTCATGAAATTCAGCTTTAATACCAAGTTAGATTTTGTGCGGAGAGAAGGGGGAGAGAGAGAAAGGACAAGAAGATAGAAGGGATGCGAGTGAATGAGAAGAGAGAGTAACTTAGGGATCTGTCCCTTGTCAACTACTCTCACCGTCCCTTAATTTTGGTTGCTTCGGAAGTTTCAACTTGAATTCAAGGGGACATGTGAATATCTAATGATTGCATTTGAGTACAACTGAAAATTACTTCCAGTATTGCTCCATTTATCTAAATGTTTGAATGCATCCCTTGCCAATTACAAAGGATTGTTTTGACAAACTAAACATTTTAAGCTTCAACACAAAGGACCAACAATTAGGGACGGAGGGAATTGTATTTATATTGCCAACATTAGGTTGTACGCATTCTTTCCTCCCAGACTCCCGTATAGTGGTAACAACAATCGGAGTATTCTTTAGAAGTCAAAGTACGAGAATACGCTATAAATCAATTGCATGGAATAACAAAAATACTTAGTCCTGTTTTACTTTGTGCAGGTATGGTTCTGTTTTGATGGAAAAGGGCGTTTCCAGCTTTAAATCTGTCATGAAAACATTTATGGTTTTGATAGTGACAGCATTAGCTATGGGTGAGATTTTAGCAATGGCACCAGATCTTCTAAAAGGAAACCAAATGGTAGCATCAGTCTTTGAGGTTCTTGACCGGAAGACAGAGGTAACAGGTGATAGTGGAGAAGATCTACGGAGGGTAGAGGGTATGATCGAGCTGAAGGGTGTCCGATTTAGCTACCCTTCAAGGCCTGATGCACTGATATTCAAGGATTTCAATCTAAGAGTACGTGCAGGCCAGAGTATGGCATTAGTGGGCCAGAGCGGTTCGGGTAAAAGCTCTGTGATCTCTCTCATATTACGGTTTTATGATCCAACAGCCGGGAAAGTGTTGATCGATGGTGAGTTTTTTTTTGGATAATCTGTGGTAGATCCTTTGCAATTGTCTTTGGGGTGATTTTAGATTATAACACCTCAACATTTTGTCACAGCTTTTGTTTCCGCCATTGGGCCAAAATCAGTTTTTAAAGCTGTTTAAAAGCTAAATCTGAGAAGCATCATTTTCTATAGTTCCGGATTCTGATTGCCAGAACCATCTGTTGAATGGTCTAAAGTTTTTGACCACTTAAGTTCCCGGTAGATTCAAGATTTTATGTTTACAGGTTCAGTCTCAGTAACTGTTTGTTATTAACCTTTGGCAGGGAAAGATATCAGAAAACTCAAGCTCAAATCTCTCAGAAAACACATTGGCCTAGTCCAACAAGAACCGGCTCTATTCGCCACATCAATCTATGAAAACATCCTTTTCGGGAAAGAGGGAGCCTCGGAGGCAGAAGTGATCGAAGCAGCAAAACTGGCTAATGCACATGATTTTATCAGTGCCCTCCCGGAGGGATACTCTACCAGAGTTGGAGAGCGAGGAGTCCAACTATCCGGTGGCCAGAAACAAAGGGTGGCCATTGCTCGCGCTGTTTTGAAAAACCCGGCGATCTTGCTCCTAGATGAAGCCACTAGTGCTCTGGACGTGGAGTCAGAGCGAGTGGTTCAACAAGCGTTGGACCGGTTGATGAAAAATCGAACGACGGTCGTGGTGGCACATAGGCTTACCACCATTAAAAATGCAGACCAAATATCAGTTTTACAAGACGGGAGAATCATCGAGCAAGGGACTCATTCTAGTCTAATAGAGAACAAAGATGGGGCATACTCTAAGTTAATCAACATACAACAAGATCGGCAATAGCTGTTAAGTTTCACAGAAGTACTATACAATGTTTTACAGGTTTTATTGGTTTTTGTTTTGGCATTGTTTTCTGACGGTATAATAATTATACATTCTGGGAAATTATTTCGTTGTACATGGGGTGTGTTCATTCCTTTGTTCCTTTCCTGTTTGTTTGAGTTTAGTTCTGTCTCTAAACTGAATGTTAAAGACAATATTCTGTAAATACTTTTCTGAAAATATCACATGCCAATCACATGCGTGATTTCCGTCCAAAATTTGGACAGAAGGCTGGGGAGGGGCAACATTGACACTCAATCGAAAATGCAAGGTCAGTTTTGTTCAAATTGAAAGACAAATGTCGAAGGTGAAACTCGCGTGAAAGTCGAAGGGATATATATAGGTAATCCATCCGTAAAAAGTTAAACGGGTAAAAGTTTGTGAAATGTAAAATTATTTTTTTGTCTTTTTAGTAGACAACCGTGGAGGATAATGGATGGACGGACTAATGGAGTATGAAAACTTACTTTATTAAATGATGTGTTTGAGAGAGTGTAAGTAGAATTACCAATATTTCTAAAACCCTAACACTTGTTTGGAGCTCGAGGAAAGTGAGAGAAAAGAAAAGAAAAAGAAAATGAGAGGAAAACTTTACTGTTCGCAAAACTTATACTCCCTCCGTCCCCTTTTTAGTGATCACTATCGGAATACATGCAATTTCAAATTCCTGAAAACATATTTGTTTATATAATTTTTAATTTTTAAAAAAATTGGTGCAAAAAAATTTAAAAACATGCAACGGAAGTGCATTTCTTAACGTCTACAAAAATACATGTTTCCCAAATGTATCATTTAAAAAAAGACGGAGGGAGTAGTATTTGTTATTTTCTTCAAACCAAACAATAGTTGAGATCTTTTTTTTCATTTTCCTTTTTGTTTCCTTTTCCATAAATTTCATAATATTAGTCTAATTTACCCTAAGCATGTGTAAGTATCAAAATGGAAGCTCATGGGAAGAGTTGTGAGCTCCACTCATGGTAACTAAGGGATGTTTTGGATTGCCGATAAAAAAAAAAAAGTGTGTTTTATTTGCTTACTGAGAGCCAATAATCCTATAAGTTTGGGCTTATTAGTTTCTTAGGTAAAAATAGTTTAAAAAATATGTGCTAATTTAATTTTGATTAATGGTCAATAAGGCAATAATTCTACTAATTTTTTTAAGTCAAAACAAGCCTAACTCTTTTCAATTTCTTCTAGGTGCTCTCTTTGTTCCAAATTTCTTGTCCAGTTTTCCGTTTCAATTTTTTTTGTCCATTTCTTAACATGCATGTCATTTTTTATTATTTATGTGTTTCAATTTATAAAATGCGTGGACCCAATTTATAAAATGCGTGGACCCAATATACATTGAATAACTCATATCCACTTAAAAGGATAAGCCTTTTGTAAGTGGTGAACCACCCAATTGTATATTAAAGTCCAACCCTTTTTTTTATTTATTCAATGTGGGACCCAATCTTCCACACATGTTTCCCAACAAATCTAACTTCAATATCTATGTTTCATTTAATATTATACTTTTAAAATATAAATAATTTTTTGAGGCGTTGAAAATGAACTAGAAATTTGGGAGGAATTTTTGCTCTTCTATTTATAGGTTATTAAAGCCTCACTCAGCCACCAAGAAACCTAAACTTTCCCCCCTCTAGCTCTCCTCCAATTTCTTTGTAGGAGATGTCATCGCACTTCTTTTTCAAAGATGGTGATTAATTCCTACTTAAAATTTCCGGGAAAAAGGTACTAATCTGGTTCCCTCTTTGAAGCTAAATCCAATTTTGCTGAAAACTCCATAAAACCCATATAATCCTCCTGCTATGGCGATAACAAGTCATATTGAGTTACAGTATCTATTGCCAGATGATTACAGATGGATGTTTGATAAGCTTGGTGGTGATATTTTCAGTGTAATCAGATATAAACCTTTGGTCATCAAGGTCTGTCGACGGCCCAACTTTGCTATTGCTGGAACCCAGTGTCATTCGACCGTGATTTCTCTGTATAAGATGTGTGCCCAAGATAATTACCGGGGGTAACTATCCGACCTTGATTTCTCTGTCTACTTAACTTATTTCTGTACCTGTTACGCTGGTTGATTTTGGGTTTAGTAATTGTTTTTTGCGCTTGAATCATCGAGTTGATTATGAGTTTGATTACTGCTTTTCCGACCTAAATCGAGTCGCTTTGTGCTTGGTAATTGTTAGTGTCGCGTGAATTAGATTGGTTGCTGGTGTACTAATTCTTTCTGTCACTTGAATAAGCCGACTATATTACCATATAAATCGCGTCCGTACAACTCTACAATTATAATTAGTTGGCCTTTGCAAAAGACAGGCGTGTATTATAGAGGCATTGGCATTTTGTTGTGTTGGAACAGTTGGTAGTGATTTTGTGTGGGGAGAATGATTGCACTTTGCTATGTCCTCTGGAAAACAAGAACAAGATATTACTATCTTGTTTCTGATTTCTTTTTTATTTTTTTATCACTAATGGCTTTTTTTTTATCACTAATGGCTTTTTTTTTATTGTGAACGTCAAATTTGCAGCTAGTATATTTCATTCACTGGGTGCGATTGGATCGCTTTAGTTCTGCCGTGGAGGCTTTTGAAAACGGAGCAAGCCAGCTCGGCTCTTAGAATTCGTTAAATTAATTTATAATTTAGTGTTTTAATGAATTGTTATTAATTTCAGCTTTGGGACACTTAAGAAGAATTCAGGTCCACACAAGTTTTCCCAAAAATCAAACATGAGTGAAGGTGAGTACAAATCGGCTGTACAGGAAGCCGGAAGTAGGATGTGTGCTGGAAGTTTGATTCTCCTGAGCCAAAGATACGAAGTCGAGATGCCGAGTGGTCAACCCCCATTTAAAATGTACCGAAACATGGAGATTGATTGCCCATATAGGACTTACATAAAGGTAAACTCGTTATAATATATAATTTAGTTGTATACGTTTTGTTTATCGATTAAATTGATATTCCAATCTGATTTTTGGTTGAAATGTTATTTTCAGTGTAGAGCGTGCAACCTTTTTCTTCCAGTCAAGAAATTTTACTTGTGAAGCAGGTGCAGAAATATGAACATTTATTT
This sequence comes from Vaccinium vitis-idaea, assembly GCA_963854785.1. Classification (NCBI taxonomy): domain Eukaryota; kingdom Viridiplantae; phylum Streptophyta; class Magnoliopsida; order Ericales; family Ericaceae; genus Vaccinium; species Vaccinium vitis-idaea. The sequence continues at coordinate 44,836,766 of OY978215.1, forward strand.
ATTAGCATTTATTCTTTTTTATTAACGTATGTTAATTAATTAACATTTAGATTGTATATGATCTTTTATTAACGTATATCTTTGTTTACAGAGAAAGGTCAACAAGGTCAGCAGCAGATCCCTTTCTTGGGCTCAGAGGACGGGGAGGGTGCCTAACGAGAAGTACATATTAGGAGCACTACTCTTGAAAGATGAAAAAGAACTGGGGAAGGACAATCGTCTAATGCAATATCAAGTTATATATAATCGGATCTTTAAGATAATGTTTCTTCAAGAGACTGCATTTTGTTAAGGGAGGATACATTCCACAAGATCTTACGTGTGAAACAGGTTAGGCACTTTGATCCTCGAAATCTTTGGGAAATGCTTAGTAGATTTTAATTTCGTTATCATCTACAACTTTGCCAATTATTTATTTGTGAGGACTGAGGATACATTCAAGGGGCTTGGAAAACCGACATCTCCCATCTAAACAGCGGTTGAAATAAGCGTCTGCGTCCGAATAGATGGGTTCTAGTAACACTTTTAAAAGCGTTGCTAAAACCGGGTGCGGGTCTTGAGTGATAATTTTTAATTAACTGGGTTAACCTTTTCTTGTAGCTGCTTACAAACAAATTGTTATTATTGACCCTTCCGTCTGGGGCCGTATTAAAGATCATTGGTCTATTGGAACGGTTTCCTCAATAGCCGTTGCTAAAGCCCACAACAGATACACTGTGCCTAAAATATTTCATCTCGCATGATTGTTTCCCTCTTCCCCGCCTCCCCAATATACACCCAAACTTTTGTTTCGTCTTCTCTCACTGTTGTGGTGGTGACCTCTCCAGATCCCTCCATAGTTGCTTTGGTCGTTACCCTAGTGTTAGTGTTTAAAGTCCAAAGTTGCTATTGAACTAATTGACCATTTCTTCAGAAGTCCTCTGTTCTTTGTCTTTTAGGGATTCTTTCTTGTTTTGTATGTGTTCCTCTCATGTGCGAGTGGTTATCTAATCTAATTTCTTTTTGTTCTCTTTGCTTAAATGTTTGTTCACCTTGTATTTTAGAAACAACGGATAGCTTATGTTGTGCTTTTCTTTGTTTACATACCTCCTTCCATGGTGTGTATCTTTATATTCTTTCTCAAAATGGTAAAAGTTTCTAGTTGGGTGTCTAATTTAGCGCTGCCATTGTTTACTTCAATTTACTCATTTCATCGTCTTAGCTACCATTATTTTGTATTTTTGTTTATTGCATTTTGTTTAACTTTTAACTAAAAGTTACTCCGACTTCCTATGGACGTATTAATCTAGGAGAGCCCTTCAAATTTGAGCCGTTGGCCAGTGTCGATGCTTGCTACATCGTACACGGTGACTACAAAGTCAAACAAATATGTTTGAATTTGAAAATGGCACCGGAATGGAACCCTCATTGGCATAAAGTACGATTCAACCCCGAAGGTACAAAACAGGAACAAGAAGCTGAAATTCACCAGATTTTGGCACTGAACGATGATCATCTTTTTCCTGTTACTAATGTTAGAGGGTTTAACGTCGTTCTTTATTGCTGCGGTATGTACGCAGATAGTGATTACGTCTTTTTCCTGTTACTAATGTTAGAGGGTTTAACGTCGTTCTTTATTGCTGCGGTATGTACGCAGATAGTGATGTACGTTGATTGGCATGTTGGAAATCGACGTGACTGTAGTTGTGGAGACCCGGATAGTAGTGATAACCATCAGGAGTAATTGAGAGAGGTGGGGTTCATAAGACAAATTCCAGTACATCATACACGCTTTTTTCAACGTTCCTGATTTAAAATGCTCTTTTACCGGCAAGAGCGCATTTTAAATCTGCTACATCGAAAAAAACATTCGGACTACCAAGATGATGTGGTGTAGATTTGGGGTACACTTGGTGGTGTACCCAAATCCTTTTTTTATCGCAAAGTGATGGCAATAGGCTGACCACTGTTGCGACTTGGGAGATATATTTCCCATTTGGTTTTTGTCCAGAGCATATTTTATTTTGGTGGACATGTATGGCTCTGTTGGTTTTTGTCCAGAGCATCTTATTTACTTTTGGGTACTGCTATGTTGCATTGCTCTGTTTGTTTATGTCCAGAGCATCATTTTTATTATGTTGGGTGGGTCAAATGAATGGTTGTTGAACTATGAATGCTTGATGAATTCCGAAAATACTAAGTGTCTATAAAATTATCCAAAATTTAAAATCAGTGGTTCAAATTGACTTGAGAGAAATCTGAGCGATTATTTTCAAATTTTGAATATTGTTTGGATAAGTTTTTTGTGCATGTAGTAGTACCGTAAAGAACTTTGAATGGTGGTTGTCTTGTTTATCTTTTTCAATGGCATTGTACCATTTTACGTCCTTTTTGCTTCTTTATCAGATTTTCCTATTCACAGTCAATGACATTATTTGCACTTTTTTGCATTGGGAGAGGCATGGCAGCCTTTGTTCCCTTTTCATTAAATAGCAATTGAAAACACATACATAATTTCCGTATTTACCTATTCCCAGATAGATTTACCTCTCTCTAGGTTTTGTTTGCAAAAAAAAATTGGGTTTGGTGTGGGTTGGGGTTATATAGTAGAGGGGATGGGTACTTTTTATAAAGAATTGTTATAGGGTCCATTATATCTTTTTATAACACCTCTAGTCCACCTAATGTTTTCATAACATCTCTAATCCACCAAACCACTTTTTTTATTCTCTTAGGTCCATTCTATTTTTTTACTAGACAAATGTACCCTTACATTAAATTTAATACATAATATACATTTACCGGAAAAGTCGCGCGGCGCTGGAAAGTCTGCCGGAAAAGTCGCCGGAAAATTGGACTTCGCCGGAAAATTGATCGGCGCAGATGTGGTTATCTGAACTATGTCATTTTTTTAAAAAACCTACTTAGGATCAGATGTGGTTATCTTGACTCGCAAGAGGTGGTTATCTGTACTCATAAGATGTGGTTATCTGGGCATATTTTTGTTTAAAAAACTTACTTGGGATCAAGTCCTCAACCACCCAAGCACTACAAGGTAGCAGTACAAACCCTCTGCTTTTAACATAAAAATTTTACTAGAAATTTTACTGAAAATTGAATAAAACAAAAAAACCACTTTTTCAAAATGGAGGTGGTTATCTAAACTCATAAGAGGTGGTTATCTGAACTCATAAGAGGTGGTTATCTAAACTAATAAAACAGAGTACATTCATCACAAACTCATCCTAACAACAGAAAAATGTAGAATTGCAATATTAAGTAGTACTAGAAAGCAAAGAAGTAGATATAGATCTAGAATTCCAATCAAATCCAGACTAAGAACACCAATCCATAACAGATACGACTACTATATCGTATATACTCTCCTACCATAACCGATAGTCACATACTCATCAAATTGTTAGGAGTTGAGATCCATTACAGAATCACACGACAGAATACGAATCAATTGCCTACTGAATCCGTGCTTCTGCCGGCATTGGCGAACCCACGGTGACCGCTTTCTGTTCTATCTGGTCATCATCCTACGTGACGACGACGGCAAAGACTGCGACGAATGGAGGAGGAGCTTCGAGTTGTACTGCGTCGACAGCGTCAGATCTGGTTTCCGATCGCTCCCAACAGCCAGGTCTGACTTTCATACGGCTTCAGATCTGATCTTCGAGTTGCCAGCGTCGAAATCTGCCACTGATCGATGCCGACGGTGGAAATCGTCTGGTGATGGTGGAGAGAGAGACGATGAGATGAGAGAGAAAGAGATGGGGGAGAAGTTTGGATCTGGAGGAAGTAGGTCGGGTGTGCCCTAGGTTTTCACCAGCTCTAGGTTCATAAGCGTTTGGGGTATTTTTGTCTTTTGGTTCCGTGTATGGATTGTATGTCTTAGGGAATTATGGTGTGGACCTTAGACTTTATGTAATAGTTATATTGGACCCCATAGCAACTCTCCCTACTTTTTATTGGTTATTAAAAGCCTCAATCAGCCACCAAGAAACCTTTACTTTCCCCCCCTCTAGCTCTCTTCTCCAATTTCTATGTAGGCGATGTCATCGTACTTCTTTTTCAAAGATGGTGATTAATTCCTACTTAAAATTGCCGGGACAAAGGTACTAATTTGGTTCCCTCTCTGAAGCTAAATCCAATTTTGCTGAAAACTCCATAAAACCCATATAATTCTCCTGCTATGGCGATAACAATTCATAATGAGTTACAGTATCTATTGCCAGATGATTACAGATGGATGTTTGATAAGCTTGGTGGTGGTATTTTCAGTGTAATCAGATATAAGCCTTTGTCCTTCAAGGTCTGTCAACGGCCAGCTTTGCTATTGTTGGAATCCAGTGTCATTCGACCGTGATTTCTCTGTATAAGAAGATGTGTGCCCAAGATAACTATCGGGGGTAACTGTATTGAGAGGACCATCGGGGTTTGGAAGAACAGATTCCCAGTTGTGGCTTATATGCCGTGGTATTTTGTACGAACGCAAGTGCAAATACTTTTGTCAGCAATGGCATTCCACAACTTTATTCGGAGGGACAGAGACCCGAAGGAGGACATGTTCCCGCAATGGAAAGACAAGCGGAGTACACATTTGAAGATTTGCCGGATGCTGACCCAAATCAGGAGGACCTCGAGGACACCCCCAGTTTGGAGTCCTTAACGATGAGCATGATCCGTATATGAACTGTGTGCGGAATAACATCAGAGAACAACAGCGTAGACAACGAAACAGGCGGGCAAGGTAACTTGCATGGGAGGTGCTACATAACACCAAAGGACGTGAATGCCGTCGAGTTTAAGTTAAAGACCCAATTGATTTACAGATGTTTTAAGATGTTCGCAGTACTATGTTTGGTATTTGTGGACTAATAATTGTTTACTTTCGTTGTATTGATGTAAGTTTATTGTGGTATTTGTATGACGTGGAACTAATCGTGGACATGGGCTATGTTTGATAACCCTATTCAGCACTTAAAACTGAATAGGTTAAGCAAAAATAAAATAAGTTGGTTTGATAACCAAAATAAGGGGCACTGAATATTTTAAGAGGAAGGTAGAAGTAAAGAACAAAATATTAAGTAGCTCCCCCCCTACTTATTACTTATCACTTAACACGCTCAGCAACCCTCCCTCTTTTCTCGCCTCTTTTATTCCATACTTGCCCACGCCTCTTCCAGACCCACGCCTCTTCCAGACGTTATTCCACACCAGCGACAGCAGAGATCCAAGTCTGTGAAACTCTCTCCTCAACACCATCTCTAGGTTTGCTCCCTCTCTCTCTCTCTCTCTCTCTCTCTCTCTCTCTCTCTCTCTCTCTCTCTCTCTCTGTGCGGATCAGTTCTTTACATGTGTTTTTCTTGATTTTTTTGTTTGAGATGTGGGTCTCTTGATTTTGTTAAGAAAACCCAATAATTTACAAAAGGTTTCTCGAACTTTTTGTTTGAGATTTTGATTTCTGGGATTCGCCCTATCTTCCTTATAATTTCTGGGGTTTGCCCAATAATTTCTGGGTTTGCCCAATAACGGGTTTGATTTCTGGGATTTGCCCAATAACGGGTTTGATTGTGATACTTGACACAATCAAGAGAATGATATGGATTTCTGGGGTTTGAATCCCTTATACGCATGCCTGAAATAAATACGACACTTGTTAATTCTATAATATGGATTTCTGGGGTTTGGATTCATATGCATCCCTGTTTTGATGGTTATTTCTCAAGTTTATTCCTTCCTTTGATCCTACACTAATCGATTTGTATGGAATCCCTGTGAAATTGGCATGTGGCGATTGGTGGTGGACCCTGTTGGGCACGATCACTGCCTCTATGTTTGATTTGTAAGAGGGAAAGAAGTAAGTGGAAATTTGAGTGCATAACCACACTGGGTTAATTTCTTGTTGCTTATTTATGGTCATGTCCTCTCAATTTTTATTTTCCGGCAAACCTATTTTTGGGAATACAATGGACACAGTTTATACTCTCTTTGTTACCAAAATGTGCTTGCTATATGTGACTTTGATATGTTGTTCACATTTGTTTGGGCTGGTTGGGAAGGAGTAGCGCATGATTCAAGGGTGTTAAAAGAAACTATGAGTGATCCAGCTAACAACTTTCCAATTCGTCCACCAGGTAAGATCATTTTTAAAAAATTTGATTGTAGTATTTTGTAGCATGATTTTTCTTCTTTTTTGCAGGAAGATACTTTTTATGTGATGTTGCCTATAGTCATACCCGTGGACACCATATCGAAATGTGCGGTATTGGTTATCTGATTTTCGAAATGGTCGTCGCCCCAGGAACAAAGAAGAGCGATTCAACTTTGCACATGCTAGGTTACGGAATGTGATTGAACGTGCTTTTGGAATTCTGAAGGCTCGTTTTCCAATACTAAAAAGAATGTCATCGTATCCATTCGCGGCACAAAGGAATATAGTAATTGCTTGCATAACCATGCACAATTATATTCGGAGAACTTGCATTTCAGATATATTTCTTGACGAATTCAACGATCCAAATGCTTTTTACGGCAATGCTCAACAACATGTGGATAATTTAGAAGCAGGAGGAGGATCGACCCAAGCTGACCAAATTTTTATGCTCAACTTACGTGACCAAATTGCAGTGCAATTAAATGATATGAATTACTATTGAGTGTCAAATGTAATTTTTATACTTTAACATTTGACAATGTTTGATTGTTATGATTTTGATAACTCATGTTTTTTTTTTCATTTAATTGATTTGGTTTTAGGATGACAATATCAATGTTTGATTGTTATGATTTTGATAAATGCATGGTTTTTTTTTTTTTTCATTTAATTGATTTGGTTTTAGGATGACAATATCAATCTATGAAGGGCAAAGTTGGAAAATGAGTGAAATTAAGATTTCAGCTCTTTGTACATATCAAACAACTTATTTGATTCAGTGCTTAAAATTCAGTATATATCAAACAGTTTATCAGCTTAAGAAATTCAGCATTCAGTTTTCAGTACTTAATTTTCAGTTTTCAGTTTTCAGTTTTCAGCTTTATCAAACATAGCCATGGTCGGGGTATTGGTATTTCGTACTTCAGAATGTAAACGAACTTGTTATACATGGTATTAATAATTTTTATAAGTTTTGATTTCCGTTTCCTCCATTAACTTTTATTTTTGACTACTTGTTGATTGGAATGGTTTTATAGGTCGACATAATTTTCCCATCTTTTAATGTGCCAATTATAGGGAATGGGGATCACGTAATTTATTCACAAAAGATGTAGTTGGATTCAATTGCAGATCCATCTCGTAGACCACACCATGAACCGATCCCGACGTTTTCGACAGAATTGGTGGAAATTTCGTGGCCAATTAGGAATAGGAACGTAGGGAAAAAATCAAAGAAAAATTTCTCCAGCAATTAGTGGCAATTAGTGTAGCATAGCTATTAGGGTTCCTTTGGCAAATTTTTTATAGGGCCACTTAGCCAAAAATCTAAAATATTTGACATTTTTAGAGAGAAGGACAAGGAACTTTTGAAATCAAACATAAAAACAAAACACATTTGCCATTTTTAAAAGAAAGGACAAGGAACTTTTGGAATCAAACATAAAAACAAAACACATTTGCCATTTTTAAAAGAAAGGACAAGGAACTTTTGCAATCGAACATAAAGACAAAAAAAAATTAGCGAAGTGTCACTAACTTTTAAAAATTCAAATTTTGAACATAAAATTTAAAAAAATCACCACCCCACCTCTGGCTGACTACTTCCGGCGACCAAAAAAATTAGTAAAGTGTCACTAATATTTGAAAATTCAAATTTCGAACATAAAATTCAAAAAAATCACCACCCTACCTCCGTCCGACCACCACCCCACCTCTGGCTGACCACTTTCGGCGACCAAAAAAATTAGTGAAGTGTCACTAATTTTAAAAAATTAAAATTTCGAACATAAAATTCAAAAAAATCAACACCCCGCCTCCGGCCGACCACCACCCCACCTCTTGCCGAGCACTTCCGGCAACCAAAAAAATTAGTGACATTTCACTAATTTTTAAAAGTTCAAATTTCCAACATAAAATTCAAAAAAGTCAACACCCCACCTCCGGCCGACCACCACCCCACCTTTGGCCGAGCAACTTACGGCGACAAAACAAATTAGTGAAATGTCACTAATTTTTAAAAATTCAATTTTCGAACATAAAATTCAAAAAAATCACCACCCCACCTCCGGCCGACCACCACCCCACCTCTGGCTGACCACTTCCCGCGACCAAAAAAATTAGTGAAGTGTCACTAATTTTTAAAATTCAAATTTTGAACATAAAATTCAAAAAAATCACCACCCCACCTCTGGCCAAGCACTTCCGGCGACCAAAAATATTAGTGAAGTGTCACTAATTTAAAAAAAATCAAATTTCAAACATAAAATTCAAAAAAATCAACACCCCACCTCCGGCCGACCACCACCCCACCTCTGGCCGAGCACTTCCGGCGACCAAAAAAATTAGTGACATTTTACTAATTTTTAAAAGTTTAAATTTTCAATATAAAATTCAAGAAAATCAACACCCCACCTCCGGCCGTCCACCACTCCACCTCTGGCCGAGCACTTCCGGCGACCAAAACATCTCTCAAAAGTTGTATTCATATGATCATAAAAAATGGAGAAATAAAAATAAATAAATTTGTTGCCTCGGTGGGTAATTTATTCCTCCCAAAATACTCTGAAGCACTGCTGCAGCATAAATAAATCTTCTAAGTGCCAGAAACTGGACAAATTTCAGCAAAAGGTTGATCGGCACTAGGTGGAGAGAGAGAATTGCTTGCTAGTTGCTTCCATAGTGCATTTCATTCAGTAAGCGGTGGTGGTGGTGAAATCTTTGTTTTTTTTTTTTTGATCGGCAAATTTTTTTTATTAAGAACTCGACAAAGGGTACATCGAGAAAAAAACTAACTTTAAGCGTAATAGTGTACGCTCAAAATTTCAAGGATTATAGTGACTCTGGAAACATGATAAAATGAATCTATGCCACAGGAAACAAAATAGGGTAAAATGATACTTGAAATTTTGATACGAGGAAACAAATAAACCTTGAAACAAATTAATAAACCCAAGGACTCAGACTTAAAGCAAACCAAGGAGAATATTATGTAAACAAGCACTCGTATAAACTGGTTGCTAATGGGCCACGCATTAGCAGAGAGCATCTACTACCATATTCACTCGGCAATTGATTACAAATAATTGCCCAATTGCTCCGAACCGTTGTGGTGGTGGTGAAATCTCGTATCCATTTGGTGGTGGTGAAATCTCGTATCCATTTGGGGTGGGAATATATAACGCCGTCCTTGATAAGCCCCTGATAGTGTAAATAAAGGGGCTTATCTACCTCGTTTTGTCACACACACGCGCATAACATGTTTTATTTGATTGATATTGCGCGTAGGTTGTGTTTTTGTCGTTCACAGGTTTTTCGGAAGAATAAAGCATCTCTTTGGTGTCATAGCTCGAGCACGAGTCAATCCGTGACCCAAGGTCCAAGGACACGTGGCACGCCGCTACGGTGCCGAGAAATTCACGAGAAAAGTCATGGAAGAAGGCCAAGTATGCCCGAGCAAAGGCCCAAGTCAAGTTGAGAACAAACGGGCAAAGATCATATTTTGAGCATCTCCTATCGATAGGAGAATTGGTCCTATCGATAGGAGAGGGATCAGATTGGCCATTAATTTCTACCAAGCAACTCCTATCGATAGGAGAATTGGCCCTATCGATAGGACAGTGATCAGTCTGGCCATTTTTGTGAAGCAGTGAAGTCCTATCGATAGGAGAATTAGTCCTATCGATAGGAGAGGGATCAGATTGGCCATCCGCGCACAAAAGAGTTCTCCTATCGATAGGAGAATAAGTCCTATCGATAGGACCTGGGTTTTTCAGCCAATTTTTGTACCCGACCAAGTTAAGACTTGGGGGCTTTTTGGACATTTCAATTGTAACTTTGGGACTATAAAAGGCCCCAAACTTCAGAAAATTAGGGATCTTACATTTTTCACCTTCTCTCTCTACCTCCTTCTTCTTCCCCACTCATTTTGCTCTACCTTCTCTCTAGGATTCAAGCTTTTCTACTTTGATTCAAGGTATTTGCTCTTTATTAATGTTGTAGCACTCTCTCTAATCTATATAAATCCGTATTTTATTTTCATTTTCGTCATGATTTTCATTTCTCTACGTTTCTCTTCAATGTCTAGGTTAATCATGTGTGAGTAGTTTATTAGGCTTGGCATGGGGTGATTTCTACCCCATGGCTTAGGGGATTTCACGATTTCTCATCTTTACGGGCTAAATACGGGTTTGTGAATGGATAGCTCTCTCTTTTTTATGATCAAAACATGGTGTTGCTTATCTCTTTGATTGGGTGTAGACAAAACCTTGGCACACACAATGCTTAGAACCATGGCACACTAGGTGTTTGATAACATGCCTCAATGAGATTGTTTTCCATTACCAAACCCCATCTTTTGTTAAAATTGATTTTCATTGTTAAATATTCCGAATGTGAGCGAGGTAATCGACTCTCATTTGAGTTATCCTTGAGAAACGTGAAAGAAGCTAAGTCATGGGTAGTTTAAACCCCTACCCAAGCCTTTGTTTAATTTCCAAGTCAAATTCCGTTTTCACTAAATTAGGAGGTAAAGAGAGAATCCCACAAACAAACCAAACCAAAAAGTTGGCCGTCTTAACGCCGAACAATCTCAACGCAAGTCACTCTCATGCCGGTTGCATTTGGTCCCTGTGGAAATCGACCCCGGTCTTGCCGGGTTACTATGCTTTCGACGACCTAGCCCTACGCTTGGGGCGACGCTAACTACAACAACGCTAGGTCGCAAGCAGTCCTCAATTTTGGGTGACTGGTTTAGGTACGGAGTAGTGCAGAGAAAAGGAGGAAGAAAAAGGAGTAAATGGGTACAAATAATGTCTTTATGTTTAATTGCAAAAATTCATTGTCTTTATGTTCAATTGCAAAAGTTCATTGTCCTTCCTTTGAAATAGACAAAATATTATGTATTTATGACTAATTATTCCAAACCAGTTTTTTTTTGGATTATTTGAGAAAAAACCGAAAAACCAAAAATCCGGATTAATTTTTTTTTTTTTTTTGCCAAACCATCTATTTTTTTATCTCCTCCATAAACATCACATCAATGTGAGCTAACCCTCCAAAAAATAAAACTTTTGTAGCTTACCCCTAAAATTAATCCTCCATCCATTTGGGTCCTTACAACAACCAGCTCCAGTGAAGAAAAAAATTTGTCACCCAACTGAAATGCTTTGGAGGGGTTGCAAAGGAACAATGCTATAGGTACACCACATATGAGTACTCCATATGTACACCACCTTATCTTGACCGTCCAAACGCTTTTTTCAACGTTCCAGATTTAAAATGCTCTTTTACCGGTCAAAGAGCTTTTTTACTGGCTAGAGTGCATTTTAAATCTGCCACATCGAAAAAAGCGTTCAGACTATCAAGATGATGTGGTGTAGATTTAGGGTACACGTGGTGGTATACCCAATCATTTTTTATCAAAGTGATGACAATAGGCTGACCACTGTTGCGACTTGGGAGATATTTTTCCGATTTGGTTTTTGTCCGGAGCATATTTTATGTTTTGGTGGACATGTATTGCTCTGTTGGTTTTTGTCCTGAGCATCTTATTTACTTTTGGGTACTGCTCTGTTGCATTGCTCTCTTTGTTTAGGACCCTGCTATGGGTACAGAAAAAAACGTACAGAAAATGTACAAAGCTCTCTTGGGGACTCATTTTTATGTCTCACACGAGTGATCCGAACCGTTCATTGTTCTTAGAACATTTTTCCGAGAGGCCCCACAAAAAATCAGCTCAATCGGACGGTTATAATTGCTTGAACCAAAGCCCCACCGTTCCAAATCAAACTTTTTTTATTTGGAATGGTGGGGCTTTGGTTCAAGCACTTTTAACTGTCCGATTGAGCTGATTTTTTGTGGGGCCCCTCGGAAAAATGTTCTAAGAACGGTTTGAATCACTCGTGTGAGACCCAAAAGTGGGTCCCCCAGAGAGCTTTGTACATTTTCTGTACGTTTTTTTCTATACCTCCAGGTTTATCCCTTTGTTTTATGTCCAGAGCATCATCTTTATTATGTTGGGTGGGTCAAATGAATGGTTGTTGAACTATGAATGCTTGATGATTTCGAAAAATGTTAAGTGCCCATAAAATTATCCAGAATTTAAAATTAATTGTTCAAATTCACTTGATGGAGAATCTGAGTCATTATTTTCAAATTCTAAATATTTTTGAATAAGTTTTTTTTTGTGTATGTAGCACTATTGTAAAGAACTTTGAATGGTGGTTGTCTTGTTTATCTTTTCAATGGCGATGTACCTTTTTAGGTCTTTTTTGCTTCTTTATCAGATTTTCCTATTCACAGTCAATGACATTATTTGCACTTTTTTGCATTGGGAGAGGCATGGCAGCCTTTGTTCCCTTTTCATTAAATAGCAATTGAAAACACATGCGGGATTTCCGTATTTACCCATTCGCAGATAGATTTACCTCTCTCTAGGTTTGTTTGCCAAAAAAATTGGGTTTGGTGTGGGTTGGGGTTATATAGCAGAGGGGATGGGTATGGCCGAAAGCAGAGGGGGGAAAGGGGAAAAGGGGGGAAATTTACTTTGTTTTGGCTAAAAAAGTCAACTTACCTTTTTTTTTTATTTTTTATCTTTACTTGATTTTTATTTTTTTTGCTTTTGTAAGTTTTGCATCAATTTTTTGAGTATTATTGGTTCGGCTCGGCGAGAGGATTCCAAAGATGTAAAAGATTATTACTAGAACTCTCAATATTTTGAATAAGATCGAAAAAATTGTAAAAAGCTATTTTTTTTACTTATTTTTGTCTTTATTCAAAAAAATTTATGATTTGATCACAATTTTTTATACTTTTTTTATTCCTATCGCCGAGACGAACCAATAATACACAAAAAGTTGATAGAAAACTAAAAAATACGAAAAAAATCAAATAAAGACAAAAAAATAAGCCAGTCAAGTTTTTAAGCCAAAACACATAGGCTGGAATGTCGTAATTACTTTTCTGAAAATATCACATGCGTGATTTCCGTCTAAAATTGAAAGACAAATGTCGAAGGTGAAACTCGCGTGAAAGTTGAAGGGATATATATAGGTGATCCATCTGTAAAAAGTTAACGGATAAAAGTTTGGGAAATGTAAAATCATTATTTTGTCATTTTAAAAAGTTACTGGGTAAAAAGTTAATAGACAATAGTGGAGGATAATTTAGGAAAATAAAGGTGAAAGTTGATATGAAAAGTGTAATGATAATGTCTATTTAATAAGTTAAAATTGTGAAGCTATATACTTAAAAATGGATGAACGGACTAATGGAGTATGAAAATTTACTTTATTAAATGATGTGTTTGAGAGTGTGTAAGTAGAATTACTATTATTTCTAAAAGGCTAATTTGCAAGAACACCCCCTAAACTATCACTTTGTTGCAACATCACCCCCTAAACTATCAAACGTGCCAAGATCACCCCCTTAACTATCAAAATCAAGCAATAACACCCCCTCACCTTAAAACAGTTAAGGTGTGTTTGTTCCAAAATGACGCAGAGAGAGAGAGAGAGAGAGAGGGAGAAGAGAGAGAGGGAGAGAGATGGAATGGGTATTGGCTGGTTATATACACCCATGTGAGGGCATTTTGGGCTTCAATATTTTGTTTTAATTAAGTTTTTAACTTTTCCGTCCAATTTAACCCTTCCTTTTAACAGATTTTGATGGAGGGGTGTTATTGCTTGATTTTGATAGTTGAGGGGGTGATCTTGGCACGTTTGATAGTTTAGGGGGTGATGTTGCAACAAAGTGATAGTTTAGGGGGTGTTCTTGCAAATTAGCCTTTCTAAAACCCAAACACTTTGTTTGGAGCTCGAGGAAAGTGAGAGAAAAGAAAAGAAAAAGAAAATGAGAGGAAAACTTTACTGTTCGCAAAACTTATACTCCCTCTCTCCTTTTTTCATTGATCACTATCGGAATAGATGCAATTTCAAATTCCTAAAAAACATATTTGTTTATATAATTTTAAATTTTTTTAAAATTTGGTGCAAAAAAAAAATTAAAAACATGCTACGGAAGTGCATTTTTTAACGGCTACAAATATACATGTTTCCCAAATGTATCATTTAAAAAGAGACGGAGGGAGTAGTATTTGTTATTTCCCCCCCCCCCCCCCCCCCCCTTTTTTTTTATCTACAAACCAAAAAAGAGTTGAGATCTTTTTTTTTTTTCATTTTCCTTTTTGTTTCATTTTCCATAAATTTCATAATATTAGTCTAACTTACCCTAAGCATGTGTAAGTATCAAAATGGAAGCTCATGGGAAGAGTTGTGAGCTCCACTCATGGTAACTAAGGGATGTTTTGGATTGCCGATAAAAAAAAAAAAAAACCGTCTATTTTATTTTCTTATTGAGAAGCAATAATCCAATAAGTTTGGGCTTATTAATTTCTTAGGTAAAAATAGTTTAAAAAATGTGCTAATTTAATTTGGCTTTATGGTCAATAAGGCAATAATTCTACTAATTTTTTTTAGTCTGCCTAACTCTTTTCAATTTCTTCTAGCTACTCTCTTTGTTCCAAATTTCTTGTCCAGTTTTCCGTTTCAATTTTTTTTGTCCATTTCTTAACATGTATGTCATTTTTTTAAATTATTTATGTGTTTCAATTTATAATACTATTTTTTAAGATGTTTAGATAATTAAAATCTAACATCAATATCAATATTTTATATAATATTATACTTTTAAAATATAAATAATTTTTTGAAGCCTTGAAAATGAACAAGAAAATCGGGAGGATTTTTTGCTCTTCTATTTATAGGTTATTGAAGCCCCACTCAGCCAGCAAGAAACCTTACTTTCCCCTCCCTCTACCTCTTTTCTCCAATTTCTCTGTCCATCTCCTTGATGTCATCGCACTTCTTCTTCAAAGATGGTGGTTAATTCCTACAGAAAATTGCCTGGAAAAGGTACTAATCTGCTTCCCTCTCTGAAGCTAAATCCAATTTTGCTGAAAACTCCAGAAAACCCATATAATCCTCCTGCTGTGGCGATAACAAGTCGTATTGAGTTACAGTAACTGTTGCCTTTGGTCGTCAAGGTCTGTCAACGGCCCAGCTTTGCTATTGTTGGAATCCAGTGTCATTCGACCGTGATTTCTCTGTATAAAATGTGTGCCCAAGATAACCACTGGGGGTAACTATCTGACCTTGATTTCTCTGTCTACTTAACTTATTTCTGTACCTGTTACGCTAGTTGATTTTGGGTTTAGTAATTGTTTTTGGCCGTGTAAATTATCGAGTTGATTATGAGTTTGGTAACTGCTTTTCCGACCTAAATCGAGTCGCTTTGTGCTTGGTAATTGTTAGTGTCGCGTGAATTAGATTGGTTACTAGTGTACTAAATCTTTCTGTCACTTGAATAAGCATACTATATTACCATATAAATCGAGTCTGTATAACTCTACAATTATAATTAGTTGGCCTGTGCAAAAGACAAGCGTGTATTATACGTTAGCATTTTGTTGTGTTGGAACAGTTGGCCGTTTGGAAAATTTTCTAAGGCAAATACCAAGTTTTATAAAATCTAATCTTTAAGATAATGTTTCTTCAAGAGACTGCATTTTTTTAAGGGAGGATACATTCCACAAGATCTTACGTGGGAAACAGGTTAGGCACTTTGATCCTTGAAATCTTTGGGAACTGCTTAGTAGATTTTAATTTCGTTATCATCTGCAACTTTGCCAATTATTTATTTGTTAGGATACATTCGAGGGGCTTGGAAAACCGACATCTCCCATCTAACAGCGGCTGAAATAAGCGTCTGCGTCTGCGTAGATGGGATCTAGTAACACTTTTAAAAACATTGCTAAAACCGGGTGCGGGTCTTGAGTGATAATTTTTAATAACTGGGTTAACCTTTTCTTCCATTTGGGCAGCATTAAATCATTGGTCTATTGGAACGGTTTTCTCAATAGCCATTGCTAAAGCCCACAACCATACTTTTAAATATCGGCCGATACGTACCGTATCGGCCGGTTCGTACCTGTATTTGAAGGGGCCGAGACAGATACGGGCCGATATAGCGGTGGGAAGAAAAATCGCATAGTGTATCGCCCGTTTCGCGATACGTCTCGGTGTCTCGGCCGAGACAGTGTCCGATTCACCCGTATCGGCCGAGACGGTTGAACAGAAGACAGAGGTGACGCTATGGCAGTCATTTTTTCAGATTTTCAGCCTTCTCCCACATTTTGTGGATCTGGTCTTGAGAAAAATCAATGAAAAGTTAAAATAAACCCCCTCTTCTAGCTATACTATCAGATTCCTCTAACATTTGCCAAGAAAGAGGAAGGGGAGAGGGGAAGAAACTGCAAAAAAATTGCATAGAGGGGCCGGAGATCTTACCGGCCAACGGAGCTCGATCTTTTACACCATCGTCGACTACAAGCCAAGCCGGGTATGTTCCGAACTTGAAGTTTACAGCAGTTTATAATTATAGATCCACAAATGCAACACAAATTTTAAGAGAAATTGATTGTTCTTTGTTGTGGCGGGAGAGAGAGAGAGAGAGAGAGAGAGGGAGAGAGAGAGAGAGAGAGAGAGAGAGAGAGAGAGAGAGAGAGAGAGAGAGAGAGAGAGAGTGAGAGTGCGTGGGGAGTCGGGGGGGGAAAGGGTAATTGGCCGGACTGCTCATGGCATCTTAGAGCCTCAAGCATCTCGCCATATCTCCTGTAAATTGTAATTGTTGTGCAAGAAAAAGGTTTGGGAAAGTGAATGTGGAAGTAAACTTGCCTCTTTGTCTTGTTGTATATGTAGTAACGTGTACACATTACACACCACACAATTGGCTTCTTTTTTTTATGTAACTTTAACTTTATGAATCTGTCCACCCCCAAAAGCAAAAAATTGTCAAAATCATTTTTCTAATTAATTATAAGGAACAAATTAAACCTTTTTCTTGGTAGAGCCAAGTTAACCAACCATGGGTACAAAGGGGAGGTACTGATTATGCACCGAACCCTTGTTTGGGATTTGAATTGGGCCGATGTAAATGATCCAAGATGTTCGTTTTGTTTGAAATTATTTGTAAATGTTTTTTTTTTCCTGTTAAAAATCAATTTATTCGGATATTTGACGAGTGTTCAATCAATTCATTCAATCCTTTGTTCAAAGTATATGTTTTTCTTGCTGACTTTTGGAGCTAAAAATGACAAAAAAATTCAAGTCCATTCTTGCTGACTTTTGGAGCTAAAAATGACAAAAAAATCATCTTTCTTGACAAATTGTTTTACCACAATTAGAGTTTTGTCAAATTTATCAGATCAATCAGTCCAATTAATTGTAACAAAATATAGTTTATTTGTACACTCATCTGAGTGAAATAATACAACATAGTCAAAGTTCGGGTTCTAGCAAATTTTTGTACCCTGCGACCAGGGTCTAGAACTCACTTAGAGCATCCTCCTCAGGATTGCTATTTTGGCCAAGTGGAAAAAACACCCCAAAATCAGCCTCAACAAACATTTGGCTAATTTGCAAAATTTATATTTTTGCTACAGTAACTCGGTATTGGGGTAAATGTACTGTTCACGGGCTAAGGTACTGTTCACGCACAGAGTTGTTCACGCACAAAGCCATCCCCGGACAAAACCTAGTGGACAATCTTATTGTTCATGCACAAAGTGCACTTTTACTCCTCCCCAGGCGAGGAGGTTAATATTTTAAGGTAAATTTTTTTTTTGTATAGATTTGAAGGGAGTAGTTTAATATAGTAAAGTTTGGATAGAGAGTCTGATTTTTTGAGTTTTTGATAAAGTGGCTTGCTAAATTGTAAAAGGTGTTTTTGTGGTTAAATTTGATCCAAAATTTGTTGAGGCTGATGAGGATGCTCATTTGCATGCAGTATGCCTAGTAATTGTAAATTAATTTTGATAACACTTTTCGAATTACCACCCGCACTCTCAAAACACTGCCTAATTTACTTAAGGCCCCGATTGGATGAAAGATTATATTCAGGGGGATAAGTTTTGGAGGGGGGACAAGATAAGAAGGGGTATAATTTTTGGAGGGTTGGCCCACATTGATGTGATGTTTATGGAAGGGGAATAAAGAAGTAGATGGTTTGGATGAATGATTAAACAGAGGAATAACTTTTAACTTGGTTTGGATGCATGGGGAATAAGAGGGAGTGAATGATGTCAAAAACTGTTGAATGACTATTTTGGCCTCTGTTTTTTTTAAAGAAAAAAACGTTTTTAAAAAAAAAAATTTAAGAGACAATAAATATGTTAATTAATGGATGAATTAGTAAATAGTTAGAGGGGGGCTAGTGCAATTTTTACCTATATGTTATCTTCCCCAGGAGTATTTTGTTTTGTTTTAACTTTCTATTTCTTTCACCGTCGGTCTCTCTCTCTCTCTCTCAACTCTAAATCCAATTTCACACCTTCAAACCCAAAATCGAAGGCCATAACGTGAGATTTGATCTAAGAGCCAGAAGGGAAGGTTGTTCTACTTGACAAGAGCTTCAAATCCATCCAAACAAAACCACCATCGGAGCACCTAAGATTTTCGTCCTTCCAAGAAAGAGTCTGTGATTTTGGTCCTTCTAACATCGTCGGACTGTGATGATTTTTGTCCTTCCAGGATCGACGGTTTGTGATGATTTTTTTGTTGATTGAAGTTTTTTTTTTTTGTTTTTTTGCTATACAAAAACTTGTATATATATATATTTTTATTTTTGTTGATGATGATTTTCTGTTGAACATTTGTTGATGACGATTTCCTGTTGAACATTTGTTGATGATGATTTTCCATTTTCTGTTGATAATGTGTTGGGGGAGGGGGATAAGGAGGGGTGTTGTGGTAAAAAATCTCCCCCTCTTCTCCCAGATAATTTTTGGGGAGGGTGAGGGTAGCCCAAAAATTATCAGGGAGAGGAACCCTAGAGGGGGAAAGCTTAGAGGGGGTGAAAGAATATCAGGGAAGGGGAATGAGGTTTCCAAACGGGGGATATGGGTGGGCTCCCCCTCTTAAGAGGGAGTGAAAAATTATATGGGGGAGATATCCCCTATCCAAACGGGGCGTAAGGGAATTTACTTCCTTGTAGGGTCAATCAAGCTACACCCTAAAATTAAAAAAAATGTCAGTCCCATCATCTCCCAACGTTCGAAAATAAAGGAAAAAGAATAAAGACTCCACATTTACCTAAAAATTCTCACTTGTGGGACCATTCAGTACTCAACACTATCATCAAGATCAATGAAAGTCCAACGTTGACAGTACTCCATCCATCCCCACTTATTTGCCCCTTTTGAGAGTTTATGTAATTTTTTAATTAATTATATATCGTAATTTATGTTAATTTACGTGATTTTGAGAACATTGTCCTACTAAATTTATTGAAATCTATCAAACACTATCTATATTGAATATAAAATTCATTACCGATTTTAAAGTTATAACTAGTTTTTTTATATAGCTAGAATAGAACGATCGACCAAATTTTGAGGACGGAGGGAGTATTAAACAATGTTCAAAAAAAAAGAAAGGAGATATATAGTATTACAAAAAAATACTAGGTACACTGCCATACAAAAAAAAAAAAACCTCTAAAATGGTTTTAAAGGAGTGGAAAGTAAACGAATGATTTTAAGCTTCTAAAATCAATTTCATCATTTGGACAAGCTGAAGTTCCTTACATCGGACAAGTTTAGTTTTATCATTTTATCATTTGGTTAAAGGGATTTGTATTCATAGTAGTACTCAATTTATTAGTGCTCATTTAAAAAAAAAAAAAAAAGAGTAGTGGGTCTTAATTTGTTGTTTGCACGGCATGTATTACACCGTTACTTTATAGCATTTCATATGTCAATCTAAAAAGTGGTTTTAAATTGATATTTTTTTTGCTCATTGATCATAGGTTAATTATCAAAATTAAATGTCCCACGGAAATAGTCGCGGAAGTAGGGGTACTAATGTTGATCCTTATGCTCCTAGTGATGATATCGGGTGGAAGTTTGGAGTTACGGTGGAGAAGAACAATAGAAGCAGAGTAAAATGCAAATTGTGTGATAAAGTAATGAGTGGTGGTATAACTAGGTTGAAGGAACACTTGGCACACAAAAAAGGACAAGTTGCCTCATGTGATCGGGTTACAAGTGAAGTTAGGATCCTAATGATGCAACATTTGCAAGGAAATAATGCCAAACAATTTGATAAGAGGAAACGGAAGGAAGAATTAAAAGAACAAATTAGAGCCACACAATGTGACGAGGAAGATGAGTATGATGCATTTAATATGCATAGTGATGACTCGGATCCAGAAATGTCCATGGCACGACAAGAGAGCTTGAGATTTCAAAATGAATATGAGGAAAGAGAAAGACTCGAGTATCAAACAGGGGTCGATATCACGTAGGAGGAAGTAGTGGGGCCAGTGGTGGTAGGGTTGAACTTGGGCCTCCTCCTGGTTTTGAGCGACGCAGTTCTAGTCTTCGTGAGACTAGCACCAACCGCACAGTCCGCACCACAGATAAATGGACCAATCTATCTTCACCAGTAGCTCGATTGGCTGAAATGGAAGTTGATCTTGAACGAAGTAAAGGGAAGAAACAAGCAAAGCTGTCGAGCAGATTGCTTAGGACAGCAAAGAAAAAATTAGGAAGAGTAGTTAGCCAATTTGTGATATATACTCGACTTCCGATAAATACAGTAAATTCTCCTTGGCTTGAACCAATGTTGGATGTTGCTCGAGAAGTTGGGAAAGGAACAAAGCTTCCTAGTTCTTACGAGGTGAGGCTCTAATTTAACATTTAGCTTGAATAACAACATTGTGTTTTATTTTTTTGAGCATGAATAACATTGCGTTCTTTTCTTTTTTTTTTTAATTGTTCACAGGTGTCTGAAGTGTATTTGCCTCAAGAGATGGAGGGCTTACAGAAATGGATAGAAAGTATGAAGCCTAGTTGGAAACAGAGAGGCGTTAGCCTTATGTGTGATGGATGGACAGGACCGAGAAGGAATCATATGTTAATTTTCTAGTGTACAGTAATCGTGGAACAATTTATCAGAAGTCCATTGATGCAACAAATGTGCTGAGCAGAACAGCAGATTACTACTTCGGTCTCATGGATAAGGCAGTGGATGAAATTGGAGTGGAATATGTTGTTCAAATTGTAACTGACAATGAAGCTGCTATGAAGGCGGCTGGTAAGAAGCTCATGGAAAAGAGGCCACATTTGTATTGGACTGCCTGTGCCGCTCATTGCATTGATTTAATCTTGGAGGACATCGGAAAGAAAAAGAGTGTAGGATCGGTGTTGGAAAATGCAAAGAAAATCACGCGCTTCATTTACAGTTATGATTGGGTTGTTGATTACATGAAAAGATACACAGAAGGAAGAGAGTTGTTACGTCCCGTCATCACACGCTTTGCCACAAATTTTATTGCTTTGGAGAGCTTGGTTAGACACAAAACTGGTTTGAAGGAAATGTTCAATTCTACGGAGTGGAAAAATACACGATATGCAAAAATGGATGGGGCAAAGGAAGCTAAGAATGTCATAGAATCGAAAGACTTTTGGGCAAAAGCAACAGACATTTTAAAAGTACAGGAGCCACTTGTGAAAGTACTTAGGCTTGTGGATGGGGATCTAAAACCCACGATGGGTTTTATTTATGAAGCCATGGATAGGGCAAAGATGACCATAAAAATGATTGTCGTTATTATACTGAGTATTGGAGAATTATTGACAATCGATGGGCCTTTCAGTTACACACAGACTTGCATGCAGCAGGTAAACAATTTTATACTAACAATTGATTTAAAACACTAGTCCCTAAATGTTCATTTATTATATTTTCATTGTCTAACTCTCTTTGGAATATTTAAATAAATGTATAGGTTATTTCCTAAATCCCATATTTCAATATGGCGGTCATTTGTCTACTCACAATGAGGTGATGGATGGAGTTAGAAATGTGATCATGAAATTATTGCCAGATGTGGAAGAGCAAGTGGCAGCCATCAACCAAGTAAGTAGTTATTTCATAGTTTTCAAGAAATATATGACTCCTGGATGTAGATTTGGTGATAAATATATGTTTTGAAGTGCAGATTTCTGTATTTGAACAAAAAGAAGATTCTTTTGGCACACAAGTGGCTCAAAAAGCATACCACTCTACTAATCCTAGTAAATACTTTTTTGACCACTCTTTAGCAAAAAAAATATTACAGTGACCACTTGTAGTAAAAAGAAAATATAATCCTAAATTTATAATTTTTTATTTTTTTGTAGCTGAATGGAGGTACAACTATGGCGCATCTGCTCCCGAGCTAAAAAAAGTAGCTATGAAGGTATTGAGTCAAACCACGTCTTCTTTAAATTGTGAGCGTAATTGGAGTACTTTTAGCCTGATACACACAAAGTCAAGGAATCGATTGAAGTATCAAAAACTAAATAAGCTTGTCTTTGTATACTACAATATGAGGCTAAAGATTAGGCATGCAACTAGAAGAAGTGAAGAGGAGAGAGATGATCATTTTAATCCCATCAATCTCGATTACATCTTTGATGAGGATGACCCTTTATCTCCATGGTTGCAAGAGAGAGAGCATGCAAGACTAGATGATAAAGACAATTCAGAATGGTTGGATGTGAGTGATGACGAGCAGAATCCCGTAGATCTATCTGGAAACAGCTCTAGTGGAGGTCGTGGGTTGAGTCCGTCTGGTAGTGGGAGTGGTGGGCAAAATGAGATCAGAAAGCATGCAGATGGTAATAGAGTGAGTCACACAACTTAGCACGACGAGGACGATGGCATTAGGGGTTCTACACAGCAACAACAGCGACACTCAGTATCCGGTGATGATGTGGGATCACTTAGAACCAATAGACGTTCACGTCCTCTTAGTGACTTTTACGGTGGTCATAATCTAGGAGACCGATTTGGACAGCTTGGAGTTTGGCAAGATCAATGTCAACCACATAATTTGCACTGACAACCACTTCCATATCCTAATTATCCCCCTCCAGAGCAGCAACCTTTTTTAAATCAACCAGTACCACCAGACATGGGGATGGGATATCCATATCAATCTCACCATTATCCATATTCTGAGAGCTCTTCTTATGATAGTAACACTACGTTTGGTCTACCAGGAAATAATGATTATTCTCAACAAGAATCAAATAGTAGTGGCACCACCAACAGGTTTGATCCTTGTAATTTCATCAGCAACTACTATGGATCTCTCTTTGAAGGTCAACACAGCCATAGTGATCATCATAACAATCAAGAAAATGTAGATCCTCCGGTGCCTCCGCGCAAATCATTTTGTACTAACATATTATGTATGACTAAGACTAGGAGCTAGACTATTGAGCTTGAAACTTGTTATGGCTTGTAATTGCGTGTTGTAAAAACTCTATGATGTGCTTATTTTCGTAATATAACCTTATCGTGGTGTTTTTTTTTTTTGGTAATTTAGGTTGAAATTAAAAAGGGATAAACAGATATATAGCCTACAAGGGGTATACCCCAGGGAGGACAAAATAAAATAAAGAAAAAAAAAGAAAAATTGCGTAGTACCCGACACAACCCTTCGGGGTGGGAAATAGGACGCCCTTGCACAACCCGCAAGATAGGAATAAGTATACATAACAAGCACAATAACTGTTCCAAAATTGTGTGCGTGTGGTACAGTTGAAAGCAACTTGAAAATTGCCCAACCACTTGCAAATTACGTATAGCAACAGTCTCTGCAGAAGAGCACTCTGTCCGATTAGGGGCCCATTGCCCTATGTTAAAAACCCACTTTACGTAAAGTTCTTGGAGCATTGGGACCATGGTAAAAAAAGGGATCCTGCTACAGGTACAGAAAAAAATGTACAGAAAATGTACAAATCGCTCTCGGGGATCCACTTTTGAGTCCCACACTAGTGATCCGAACCGTTCATTATTCTTAGAACATTTTTCCGAGGGGCTCCAAAAAATTTCAGCTCAATCGGACGGTTAGAAGTGCTTGAACCAAAATCACACCGTTTGAAACCGTTTCAAATTGTGTGATTTTGGTTCAAGCACTTCTAACCGTCCGATTGAGCTGAAATTTTGTGGAGCCCCTCGGAAAAATGTTCTAAGAATAATGAACGGTTCGGATCACTCGTGTGAGACCCAAAAGTGGGTCCCCGAGAGCGATTTGTACATTTTATGTACAAATTTTTCTGTACCAGTAGCAAGATCCAAAACTTAGGCATAGTTTTCCAGAAGATTTTAGTAATTCAGTTGCTAAAATCAATCATAATTTTAATAAATGAGTTCAGCAATCAGCAGATGTTAAAATTATGATATTTCAAATAAAAAAATTAAGTGTTTTCGTGTACCATTTTTTGAATTTTTCACACTGAATTAAAGTGCACGAGTAGTACTTTAATTTGGTGCAAAAAAAATCAAAAAATGATACACATAACCACTTCATTTTTTGATTTAAAAAACATGATGCACCTGCTGAACTCACCCGCTGAAACCTATGCCTTAGACCCCAGGTAAGAACCTGCCTTAAATTACCCCCCAAAAAAAAGAGAACCTGCCTTTTCAAAAGGCATCTTGTTTTACCATCTTTATGGACCACAGGCACACAGGTGTTCATAGCTGTCACCGCTTGAGCCCAAAATTTGTTTCGCCCGAGATAGGCTACAGCTACTGCCTCACGCCCACTTGCAATGAGATAGTGCATCGTGGTGGTGGTTTGTTTCAATTATATGTGATAAGATAAGTTAAAATATGACTAATTAAGCTAATGAGAGACAAAAAATAGTGTACAATCAAGTTTTTTACATATTGTTAATGATTTTAAAAAATTCACGGCCGAGACAGCCGATTACCGCGATGTATCGCCGATACACCGATACCGCGACCGATACCGAGATTTAAAACTATGCCCACAACAGATACACCGTGCCTAAAATATTTCATCTCGCATGATTGTTTCCCTCTTCCCCGCCTCCCCAAACTTTTGTTTCCTCTTCTCTCTCTCTCACTGTTGTGGTGGTGACCTCTCCAGATCCCTCCATCGCTACTTCTCTACTGGTCCTCTTCAGATTTTCCGTTTTTGTTCTTCCTCTGTATGGGTTTCTTTACCATCTTCGACACTACTTTCTTAATGTCTTTATTGAAAAGAGTGTTGTTCCTTGCTTGGGCAGCCCTAAGTACAACTCAATCTAGTCCACTGAGTGAGAATTAGAGAGAGAGAGAGAGAGGTTACAGTGAAAGATACAAACGGTTAAGAAAATGCTAACGTGTGGGCACGCGTTAAGGTTGAAAAAATATATTGAGATATGCAAAAAGTTTATAAAAATATGAAAAAGTATATATTAAAAAGTGTAAACGGTGTATTGGGGTATATGTAACATAAACAAATAAAAAACACACATTTCAATATAGTTTTTTATGGTCAAAAACTCAATTTTTTTTTTAATAAAGCCAAAATGAATCCAATAATTCAAGTATTTTTGGCTTTATTCAAAAAAATATTTTGTTTGACTATAAATTTATACTTTTAGATTCATCTCGTCGAGATGAATTCAGAAACCACAAAAATTTGACACAAAATTAACAAATACAAAAAAAAAATTTGAATAAAGACAAAACGAATAATTCAATAGTCCGGATTATGAATTTTTTTGCCAAAGGGCTTAATAGGAAAACGCGCTGACAAGAAAGATCAATCACAAGACACGTGTTAGCCCAACATTCTTTCAAAGTCGGACCCTCTCTCTTTGTAAAACAATACTCTCTCCGTCCCAATTTTATAGTCCCAGTTAACACTTTTTGTCGTCCCAAAAATATTGTCCCACTTCAAAACTAAATGGGTAATTGTTAAGGAATTTCCTTTTATACCCTTATATTTTGAAATTAAAAATAATAAAAAGTAAGAAAGTGTAATGATTGAAGGGGTAAAATAAGAAAAACATCTTTTTAAAAGTACAATAATTATGTCCCCTTATTAAGTTGAAATCCCCAAAAGGATTATAAAATTGAGACGGAGGGAGTAAAACATAACCCTTTCTCCGTGTAACCCTCTCAAAGTCTTACTGCAGTGTAAAATAGAGTGGAAAATATCACCTCTCACAGGACACGTGTAAGCCGATATTCTTTCAAAGTCGGACCCTCTCTCTTTGTAAAACATAACCCTTCCTCTCAAAGTCTTTGTCAACTGACATGTAAAATAGAGTGGAAATTATCATCTTTCTCTGTGTTTTCCTCTCAAAATCTTTGTCAACTGACATGAAAACAGAATGCACTGTTCAGGGGGTGTTGCTAAAAAAATTCCAATTTAGTTGTCAGGGGCGGGCCGGCCATAGGTTCGAATCCTGCCACCTTTCTTGTGGATCGTCCTATGGTTACCGGATGATGGGAATAACAAAGCAGAAATTTTTAAATGAGCACGTCAATATATGAGTTGTTTAATTATTCGTTATTTGTGGATCTTTTCGTTGCATTCACTTACTAAAAAACTACTCCATTCCGCTAACAAAAAAATTCACAAAAAATCAACAAAAAAAATCACTTAATTCCATTAACCTTAAAAAAACCACTGTACCATCATCAGGCAAATGCGCCCTAATCATGTAAAATTACGAATCTGCCCTCCCTTCAAACCCCTTGTCCTTTAGCCCCTCCCAAGCAGAAACCACACTCTCTCCCATTCCTATCCCTTCATCCCACCGCCACACCTCACAAGCCCTCAATCCGGTTCCTTCCCACCATCCCACCCCCACGTTGTTACACATCTGTGAGAGAGAGAACACAGATTGTACCAACCTGTACCTCCATTTCTCAACTCGCCGATTGCGGAGCACTTATTCGTAAAAGTTATTTATTTCTCATTATGAGGGTCATTATCTAGTAGATTTCTAGAAGCAATACTTCAATAAGACTCGATTATCAACAGGATTGTATGAATGCAGAGACCCATTTTTATATCATAGGATTACATTTTTGAAGTTCTCCTATTGTGTATGAGTGTTTAATTGACCCATTTTTGAAGTTCTCCTATTGTGTATGAGTGCAAGCCCCAATCTCAACCAATGGGGCAAAATGTACAAGTCTACATTTGCACAAATCAAGGGTTGAGGTTGTCTGTGTTAGTTCTGCCAGGACGTTCCTTTTTCTTTCTTAATGAGGGCAAACTCTTTTATGACAAACTGTTTTATCCTTTGGGGAGTATTAACAGAACTTATCATTCCAAAGATGACAAGTCTTAACCTTGACTAGCTTCAAATTTTATGTTTACCTACTTTGACAAATACCTTCATGAATTATTTAAAGCCTGTTCTAGCGCCGCCCATTCCCTGAGAACCTCAGACACATCTGACTCCATATATTATACTCCCTCCGTCCCTTTTTAAGTGATCCATACGGGAATACGTGCAATTTCAAATCCCTAAAAAATACATTTCTCTTTATAACTTTTTAATTTGTTTTGTACCAAATTAAAGTGCTCATAATGTACTTTAATTTGGTGCAAAAAAATTTTAAAAACGATATTCATAAGTACATTTTTAAATGTCTGTAAAAATACACGTTTCCCAAGTGGATCACTTAAAAAAGGACGGATGGAGTAGTATAAATGGTTTCCGGATTAACGTAATATCTTTGAGCAGAGAATATCGATGAACCAGTTGCTTTTCAACAGGTCAATTCTGTGATACTTGACTGCTAATGAGATAACCATCAAGCCACCCAAAATACAGACTGGCCATCCCCTCATTTGGTCTATCCCAAGTAAGTATTTGATTAATAGCTTGGTTCCAATCCTTAGCTTAGATAGCTGCTGTATTCTCACGAGAACAATTAGAATCTCGCTAAACCGCAGGGGACCAACCTATCTGCTTCTGCTTACTCGGTTGGGAAAAAAAAAAAACCTGATTTTGACTCCTAAACTGTCGCAGCATGTGTACAAACCAGGGCCTCAAATCGCCTAAAGGCCCTCCCAAAGGTATTCAATTGATCTCTAGTCCGGAGGAGCTCTCAACTGGTCCTTTTCTAGAAGCCCTATTACAGAAGAGGACTCGTGGTCTCCTGAAGGGGCACCACCAAACTCGTGTTTTGTAGAAAAAGAAATAGCCATAGAAATGGTTTCCAGGGTCGGGAGGAACTCCCCTCTTGAATCTATTAGATAGACTTTCTCTAATGGTCTATATGTATAAGGGAAGAAAAAGAATTAGACCGAGGGTTCCCAACAGATCGATTCCCTCTTGGGACTAATGGCTTGGACACAAAGGTCCTACAATCGGTAAGAAAAAATCGTAGAAAACGAAAAATACTTTTTTGAACGCTTTCATTCATTTTGACTACTTTATCATATTTTTTCATATGAATTTCGACTTTAGCTTCCCTGGGGTCCCTCTCCTGGGAACTCTGTTTAAATTATTCCGCTGTAGTTCATACAATCTACTTCTATATATGATCTCCTTAGAAATCGTATTCTTCTTAGAAATTAGATAAAGACAATTCTGATGAAGGATAGCTACTTGCGAAAGCATTTTACGATTAAGAGGATTAGCTGCAAAAGGTATCTATTAAGAAGTAGATCCTTTAGATTCAACGTCAACTATGCTTCAATCGCGGATCGTTGGTGACAAATATTATAAAATTGCGCAAAAAGTAAAGCAAACTTTACAACGTTACAAAGAACTTCAGGACATTATAGCTATCCTTGGGTTGGACGAATTATCTATTATAGAAATGAGGGGTGAAGGTCGAATAAGTATGTATATCATTGTAAAATAACCTCAAGTATGAACAAATTTACCTTATTAATGACTTCCATATTCGTAGAAAGCTTCATTATTGTTTTATTGTCTCAAATGTATTAATTGGAGTCTTAAAATGTCTCTCTCTCGTGTGTGTATTTATATGCTGGTATCATGGTATGCTTAGCTATTAATGGTAGCATGACTCTTGAAAATAGAAGGAAATAAAATAGAAATTCTTGGTGTGTCACATATTTCCTTTTGGAGAAAGTTATCTTTTGTAGGATGAAATAAATGCAATGATTAGGCCCCAAGTGTAAACATTGTCCTTTTTGTTAACCCTTCTAGTTTAAATCTTATAGTAGCTAAAATTGGTGGCCTATTGATCAGTTGTATTGTTTGAATGCTTAAATAGAAAGAAATTATCCTTCCTAGGGGATTGATTCACCTTATTGAGATCAAGGCTCTCTTCAAGCTGGCCTTTTTAGTATGAAGAGCAGCCAGTGCAACAATCTTTAGTCTCCAAGCCTTAATGGTGGTCGATTTGTAATTGGATGATGATAGTGTTGAAAATAGTTTTGAAAACTAGTGCGATGTCACTTAAATGAAGAGGGAACTAGTGAGATCTCACTACTTTCGAAAACTAATGTTCAAAGTTAGTGAGCACTTAATGAACAATAATAAATTAGTGAGATCTCACTAGTTTTGAAAATTAGTGAGATACCACTTAAAGGAAGAGTTAAAGGAAGAGGAAACTAGTGAGATGTCACTAGTTTTGAAAATAGTTTTGAAAACTAGTGGGATGTCACTTAAATGAAGAGGGAACTAGTGAGATCTCACTACTTTCGAAAACTAATGTCTAAAGTTTGATGTAGGACAAGATATACACCCCTATTATTTATGGAATCATTATTTAGGTAATAATTTTTATTTACAATTAGTATTAGGAGATTTTATTTGTACTCCTTGTTTTGCACGTTTTTAATTTAGTTTTGGTAAGATTTGATTTTATTTCCCTTTTCTTATAGTCTAGGTTTCCAAGTAATACTTTGCTTGGTCACCACTCTAAGTAATTTCCTTTTAATTAGGACTTCTACTAGTATAAATAAGGATGTAGCTTATGAGCATATTTAACTTTTAATCAATCAATATTATTTCTGAGATTTTCTCTCTTTTTTCTTGTGGATTCAAGAACTCTCGTGGATTCGAGAACCTATCTCGTTTGGAATAGTATGCTAACTTTCTCTCGTGAATTCCGCTGCGTCAAGAAGAAGAAGCTGATGGAGCAGTGGGCGACTGGAATGAAGAGTATTAAGTTGACTATGCAGAGGAAGATGGGGATTGAGTAAATTGCGTGGTACAAAGGGTGCTGTTTGCGCCAAAATCAGAAGATAACACTCAGCGTCACATCTTTCAATCAAGCTGTTCAATCAACCAGAAGGTGTGTGACCTGATTGTAGATAGTGGCAGTTGTGAGAATTTTGTGGCAAAAAGACTGGTGGGCCATCTGAAGTTGCTGACGGAGCTCCATCCTTCACTTTACAGCATTGGGTGGATCAAGAAGGGCCCAACAGTAAAGGTAACCGGAGTTTGTAAAATTTCCCTTTCCATTCGAAAATTTTATAAGGCTAAGGTTGCTTGTGATGTTATTGAGATGGATGCTAGCCACGTACTGTTATGAAGACCCACCCTGGCAGTTTGATATGGATGTGGTATACAAGGGTCGTGACAACACCTACTCTTTTAATTGGGAGACTCGTAAGGTTGTTATGGTTCCTTTTAATCAAAAGGTATCTGTCAAGCCAAATGTGCAACAACCATCGTTTCTGACACTTGCCAGTTCAAAAGCTGAGTTTACGACAGATTTTAAGGAGTTTGAACAAATAAATGAGGCTGTGATTTCAGTGCCTACCGAGATACAACCGTTGTTGGAGGAGTTTGACGAGCTAGTTACTGATGATGTGCCTAACGAGCTCCCTCCAATGATGGATATTCAACATCAAATTGATTTGGTGCCTCGGGCAATTTTGCCCAATTTCCACAGTATTATACGAGTCCGAAGGAGAATGAAATTCTGAGGAAGAAGGAGGAAATTGTTATTGTCGTTGGTAATCAAGTTGTTGAGGACCAAGACAAATTTTCTCAAAAGGTGATTGATGCTGCCACCTTGTGTGATGGATGTATGGTCAAGCCGACCTTTCTAAATGACTCAATCATTGAGGTGTCAACCAATGCAAAACTAGTACAAAATCAAGAGAATTCGCAAAGTCAAGTTGACTTTGTTGATTTTCTTAGAGTGCAACAACATGATTGGATTCTTAATATTCATATGGTGGATCTTATCAATCAATCGAAGCATGCCGCGGAGATATCATTGCAAGTAATTTTTGGTATGAAACTTTTTTGGAAGAAAATCAAGCGATTGAAGTATTCCAAGTATCTATTTATTTGGCATGGAAGATGGCAGATTCCTATCGAGAACTCGAGGTCGAGTTCTTTTGAAGAAAAGGAGAATGATGTAGGACAAGATATACACCCCTATTATTTATGGAATCATTATTTAGGTAATAATTTTTATTTACAATTAGTATTAAGAGATTTTATTTGTGCTGCTTGTTTTGCACGTTTTTAATTTAGTTTTGGTAAGATTTGATTTTATTTCCCTTTTCTTATAGTCTAGGTTTCCAAGTAATACTTTGCTTGGTCACCACTCTAAGTAATTTCCTTTTAATTAGGACTTCTACTAGTATAAATAAGGATGTAGCCTATGGGCATATTTAACTTTTAATCAATCAATATTATTTCTGAGATTTTCTCTTCTTTTTTTCTTGTGGATTCAAGAACTCTCGTGGATTCGAGAACCTATCTCGTTTGGAATAATAGTATGCTAACTATTCTCTCGTGAATTCCGCTGCATCAAATTAGTGAGCACTTAATGAACAATAATAAACTAGTGAGATCTCACTAGTTTTGAAAATTAGTGAGATGTCACTTAAAGGAAGAGGAAACTAGTGAGATGTCACTAAAATGTAGAGGGAACTAGTGAGATGTCACTAGTTTTGAAAATAGTTTTGAAAACTAGTGCAATGTCACTTAAATGAAGAGGAACTAGTAAGATCTCACTACTTTCTAATGTTCAAAGTTAGTGAGCACTTAATAAACAATAATAAACTAGTGAGATCTCACTAGTTTTGAAAATTAGTGAGATGTCATTTAAATGAAGAGGGAACTAGTGAGATCTCACTAGTTTTGAAAGTTTTGAGCACTTAATGAAGAAGAAGAAACTAGTGAAAATTAGTGAAATGCACATAACTTATTGAGATGTCACTTAAATGTAATGAAGATGAAATGCACAAAACTTATGAAATGAAGAGGAAGAGCACTTAACGAACAATAATAAAGGTGTGCAAAAGGAAAGAATTTTTTTTGTGTATACAAAGTTTAATTTTGAATTTATATACGTATCCCTGTGCACGTAAAAATGACACATGTTATGCACGATTGCATTTGGGCTATCGTGTATTCTGTAAACCACCGAAGGGGAAGGCTAGAAATTTTTGGGGTCGGAAGGGTGGCCGTGGTCGATTTTAATCTAGGCTTCACATTTGCAGCTGCTGGCTACGAGGGATCTATGCATGACTACAAAATTTTCAAGGATGTCATTCACGGTCCCAAGAAAGATAAATTCCCCCATCCTGAACCTGGTAATCAACAATTCATTGTCTCTATTTTTTTTTTGGGTAAAAATGAAAGTTACTAGCATTTTTGGGTTTACATTTCGTTGTGCATTTCATATGCAGGGAAGTACTACTTGGTGGACACAGGGTACCCTAACAAACCAGGGTATCTGGCACCGTACAAAGGGTATAGGTTCCACTTGGAGGACTTCAGGCGTGGGAGACGTAGAGAACCAAGGAATGATGAAGAATTCTTTAACAAGGTGCACTCTTTTGGAGTTTGGAAAGCGCGGTGGAATTTGATGCAAATGAAACCGTCTTAAAATTTGGAAGGCCATACGGAGGATAGTACTCACCTCGATGGCGATTCATAATTTCATAAGGCGTAACTGTCCTACCGACAAGTACTTCGAAAAAGCAGATATGGAGATGGAAGATTACGAGTTTGTAGATTTGCCTGATGTTGCCAACCACTTTGGGGATGCACATGATCAGGATGGTCAAGAGCAAGACGAGGACCATGATCCCGCAATGGGACATTATTGAGATTTATTAATGAAAAAACTAAGAAGGTACCGGGCACATAACGTGTAGGTGGTGGATGCACGTAACGGTACTCGTACTATTTAAATTTCTAATTTAGGTGTATGTTTGAAGACTAGTAAGACTTGTTTTTGTATTGTGGGGACTGTATTTGGGTAACCTTTAGCCATGGTTCACGGATGCGTACGAGAATAGCACCCGGCTTTGCCTTTAGAACGACGAAAAAAAGAGGTTGCACCTCACTTGCTTATGAAGCATGTGACTTTGTATTGCCATTTGGCCAAAATTTGTTTCGATTTTCTTATATCACACAGCGACATAAATCTAAATTTATCAAAATAATAATCGGAAGTTATGAAAAAATATTATTATGCGTAGGCTCTCATGTTATGCAGGTGAATGAATTCATATTTTTTTTTGCAGCAAAATTCTACCCTTCACCTCAAAGCCAGGCAAGAGGTAGAAAGTATGGGCACTGGATTTGCAAGAAAATTTATGTATAAAAAAATTTAAAATGGAAACACAAACAAATTTCTTTTTATTTCTTTAGCATCTATAAAGAAATATAATGCTAACTTGTGGGAAGGAGAGAAAAAAAAAAACTAAAGCAAGAAATGTAGGTAGGATTGCAAATGAAACGAGTTGTTTGTGTGCGGCTCAAGACTCGGCTCGGTTACAATTCGTTCGAACTCAGGTCATTAAAATTTTATTGAGTTGGATCTCAAACTCTAGCTCGTTGAAATTTTAATAAACAAGTCCGAGCATGCTAAAGCTTGGCTCGGCTCAATTTATTATTATTATTATTTTTTGTAAAGACAAGGAGATAACATGATTCTTTATTTAAAATTAATATCTTAAAATTATCTTCAAATAGAGGTTTTTTCTTGTCTTCTGGAATCGAAATGTGTTATAATTAGACACACGTTCCTTTGTGGATGGAATCACGTAGGAAACTACCGAACACATTCCTATTCCTTTGTGTGCCGTGGCTTTCAAATAGGCGCAATAGTTGTTTGGATACAAGGGTAGATTGATAATTTGGTAACACAACTTAAAAAATTCAAAAAGCCAAAAAACTAATTAGTGGAACAAGTTAGTTTTTTTTGCAAAACTAAAGATCCAAAAAAATCAAAAAACCAAAGAAGCTAAGTTAGTGGAACATGGCCTCAATAATCAGGGGTAACTCTATAAAACTACCCCGCCCCCTTCCTCCTCCCATCACCTTTCCCACTCTCTCACTCCTTCCTTGTGTGCTTGGGTCTGTTTGGAACATGTGGAAGGGAAGAAAAAGTGAAAGAAAATAAAATGAGAGGAAAGTGAGAGAAAGGTGAGAGGAAAATTTCACTATTCACAATACTAAGATTTTTTATTTTTTCTCTTCTTTCCCTCCAAACCAAACAAGATGAGGGAAAATTTTCAATTTTCCTTTCTTTTCTCTCACTTTCCTCAAGTTCCAAACAAATATAATCTAAGACCCACAGAGCAACGCATTAAAAGGAGTGCAAAAATCAAGACGTTTCAATGGCTAAGAATGTAAATATCGGTCTTTCTCTCTCGCATACATACAGTGGCAATGCTAGCCATGGAAATGAACTGTTTTATGAGAAAAATATGCTAATCTTTCAGTTGGACTCTATCTTCATTCTAGGCTTTTGTTCTCAATTTTCGTAATACAA
Organism: Vaccinium vitis-idaea; assembly: GCA_963854785.1. Classification (NCBI taxonomy): domain Eukaryota; kingdom Viridiplantae; phylum Streptophyta; class Magnoliopsida; order Ericales; family Ericaceae; genus Vaccinium; species Vaccinium vitis-idaea. Next base: position 44,871,503 of record OY978215.1, read on the forward strand.
ACAATAAAATATGCAGCAAATTTATACTCCCTCCGTCTCTTTTTAAATGAGCTATATAGGAATACGTGCAATTTCAAATCACTAAAAAACATATTTTTCTATATAACTTTTTAATTTGTTTTATACTATACCAAATTAAAGTGCTCATTGAGCACTTTAATTTGGTGCAAAAAAATTTAAAAACTTATACCAAAGTACATTTTTAAACGTCCGCAAAAATACACATTTCCCAAGCAGATCTCTTAAAAAGGGACGGAGGTGTACAACTGGGGCTATTCATAGTGGGGGTTTTGATTACTGATTTATGGTTTTTTTTTTTTTTTGGTTCTTCTGCAATTATGGACTGAATACGAAGAGCACCAGCTCCTAGATGCAGTAGCAGAATTTCGCAAGGTTGCACCGGACGGAAGTGTTTCGTGGGAACATGTCTATCACCCCCGTGGTACCACCACATGTTTGATGACCCGACTTTATGAAAACCTCAAAATCAATGGTATTTCTTTTTTTTGAACAGGAAATCAATGGTATTTCTAACAACCTCAAAATTATACATCGAATCTCCAAAAATTACAATGGCTCTAAAATCCACAAAAAGACAACTATGACTTCTGCAAATAGCATCTGAAGCTAAACCCTCTGACTACTCCGATTCTAGCCACCACTTACGTGCTTTGCACCTGAAAAAAATATAAAATGGCCAGGTAGTATGTGCAATACGAAAACAATAAACATAGCTCGACATAAAGATGTGCACAATTAATCGACGATAGCAAATCAAAGTGAATCATAATTTATTTGCAGCCAATTGCAGCCTCTTCCCTGGCTCATTTCGGTAACACGCCAAGCATCACCGAAGTCAAATTCGTGTGCCCCCTTTCGACAAGTATTTGAAATTCCATGTAGCAGCTGAAGTTAGTTTCCCTATTATGGCCCCTGGTTCAGTTGTTTAAACTTTAAAGTTAAACTCGGCCTTTGAGTATGATAGATTTGAACCAAAATGAAGCCACTTCGTGCAGCTAATGCTAACCTCAAAATGTCCAGGAAAGACAAAAGAATGGTTCAGATTCGCAGTACTGTACCATTCATTTCTCTTTTTTTGAACTTTTTCGGGAAAATTTGCCATTTACCTTACTAACCCTCTTAGGAGATCCCATATTCTCTTTGGATGAGAACGACATGGAGAAAAGGGTGTTTTGGATTATGCGGAAACTTGTCTTTTACTGGGATCAAAAGCTTGATTTTTGTTAAATGAAGATTTGCATGAAATAAATGTAGGGTTATCAGGAAAACGGCCACGTCATTTCCATTCCTTTATTTTGTCTTTAACTCTTTATGTAATGTGTAATATCAATCGGTATTCGTGGTCAGAATAGAATTTAAGAGAGAGAGAATTAAGAGAGTACAAAAAAAAGAATTGAGAATTGAGTTTGTCAGGGATTGGGGGTTTTTTTTTTTTCCCCTTGTTGTAATCTCTCAATATATAGAACTCTCATTTGGTTCACGTTAATTCTTTGTGCTCTCATTTTTTTTGTGTGCGCTTTTATTTTAGTGAGACCATCATTCCCAGTATAGAATACACTCCAATTAAAAATTTAACCACAAAATCTATATATAATCCACTCCAATTGAAAATTTAACCACAAAATCTATATATAATCCAGAACTTAAAATCACTCTCAAAAACCCTCTCCCGAACACACTGTGTAGAGTTGCCCAAAACTCTCATAGAAGCAGATGACTGGTTGTGTTATTCGCAAATAGTTTCTTAGACTTGTTCTATTCCAAGTTCCAACACATACTCAATGGGGAGGTTCATTGGAAGGGTTTTGCTACAGATATTACTATTACAGTAGTAAAACAACAAAGTGCAACCTTGTCAAAGCTCCGAGAGAACATTAACCATAATTTCTCGTGGTCGGCACATAGCCTCCAGCGGCTTAGACTTAGGCATAGTGATTCCTTGCCCTTCAGACATGTCCACCAACTCATCACCAATCCTCACCCAATCAAAGCACTGAATCAAGGACGCTAAAACCAGCCCCACCACCCGATTGGCGAGTCCTCCTCCAGGACAACTCCTCCTTCCAATGCCAAATGGCATAAACCTGTATGCTTGGTTTTCCCCACCTTCAAACCTCTCTGGCCTAAAACTTGTGGGCTCCTCCCACACCTTTGGATCCCTATGGATGGCCCATGCATTTACCAGTAACATCGTACCACTTGCCACGTCATACTCGCCGATGGTGCAATCTTCAGATGACTCGTGTGGTACGAGGAGCGGAGCTGGTGGAAATAATCGGAGGGTCTCGTTGATGATGTTTTGGAGGTAGGGTAGCTTGGCGACATCTGGTTCGTCTACAAGACGGTTTCCACCAACGATCGCGTCTAGTTCGGATCTTGCTTTGTCTAAGACTTTGGGGTGGTTGAGCAGAAGCGACATGGCCCACTCCATAACCACCGATGATGTTTCAGTCCCCGCCAATACCATTGTCTGCACACAATGATAATTATGGCTAAGATTTCTTAGTCACAAAAATTTTCTACGGCATTAAAACTACAATCCTGGAATTTGTGTAGCAAATTTATCTTCCATTTAGAGTTGATCTATGGGTGGAACTTCAGGAAAAATGAACTCCAAATTATCAACTACGAAAGCAAATGTCCTATATTGACACTGTAGTACAATGTGTCTGTCATTTGAATACCACTCCATTTGCAACGTAGAAATCAAATTTCAAGTCATATCATCTTACGGTTTGGAGTGCATTGAAAACTCGGTCAAAGTTATTGAGAGAAAATCCTAACCTTACAAGTAGTGCTCCTAAGAAATTGTTCAATGCCCCTTGGGCAACGACCGGGATCCTTTTTCACCGTACATTTGGTACAGAGCTCAATACAAGTGTGTGAGTCCCACTTTAAGGTGTGGTGGAAAAAAAAAAGAGACCGCCATTGAATAATGGGCCATTTACCTGCTGGTCTAGGAAAAGAAATGTAATTCCCTCCGGCTCCAATTATGCACGACATGTGCACTGCCAAGGTAAAAAACAAGGACTCTCTCTCTCTCTCTCTCACGACATTGCACTGCCAAGGTAAAAAACGAGAACACACACACACACACACTCTCTCTCTCTCTCTCTCCCCACCCCACATGGGCCGAATTTCTCTCTCCTCAACTCCCCCAAACCGTATGAAAGTGCCTAAATGTTAGGGTATCCTATGAAAGTGCTTAAATCTAAATCCTAGGGTACCCTATGAAAGTGTCTAACACCCTAGGGTACCCTATGAAAGTGCCTAAACCACTAAACCCTATAATAGGAAAGTGCACCCTAGACCTAAACTCCAAAAAAGAGTGACTTACCTTAGTGGTAATTAAAAAAAATGACTTACCTTAGTGGTAATTAGACATCTCTTTTCTAGACCTAAAGGTAATAATCCCTTGAATAATCTCTCGGTGTTCTTGACTTGATTGCTTAACCAAAATAATCAGGTTTTGAAGGACCTCTCATCTCTGACAAATTTGGAAAAAGCTTGGGGGCTTGTTAAAGTTTAATGCCTTGTTGTAATTTTGTATTTAGACAAAATGTAATGTGTGTAATTGGGCCATAAATAATAGTGTATAATTGGGTTATTTTTTGTTGTATTTAGTGAGGCCCCAAAATAGAAATCTCTAGAATCAAGCCCAAGGTCCAATTGGATGTTCATATATAAGTTCGTAAGGACCTTTCTTGTAATTGTATGAATGGAAAAAACAAAGTCGGTGCTTTCCCCTGAGTTTCACCGAGTCCCCTGTTCGTGTGTTCTCCCGAGAGCATTTCGGCAATTGTTTGTGTTAATTGCTATTTCTCCTTTAAATAATTAAAGATCTAGGCTAATCTAAGTCCAACAGAGTGGAATCAGAGCTCGGTTCGTCGACAACAACTGGACGTGAAGATTTGCGACGGGAAAACAAACTCCGGTTCCGAAGAAAATGGCGGGTTCAAGTAATCAAAGTTTCAGAGCTCAACAACCTCTGTGTCCGCAATTTGACGGTGAGAATTGTAAATTTTGGTGTAAAGATGAAAAATCAACCTATTTCAAGTGATTTGTAGGAGCATGTTAAGGATGAATATAATGACCCCAAAGATGTCCATAATTTGATGGAGGCTCAAAAGCAACTTTTGAAAGCACATAAGAGGAAGGATGCAAGAGCTCTCTCAATGATTCAACAAGGAGATTCGGGCAAGATTTTTCTGAGGATTATCAACAAGACCAAGGCAAATGATGCTTGGGACATTCTTCAAAAGGAGTATAGGGTCAACTTAAAGGTAAGAGCCATCAAACTTCAAACTTTGAGAATATGAAGATGAAAGATGGTGAATTGTTGCAAGATTGTTTTAGTAGAATGATGAAAGTTGTGAATCAAATGAAAATACATGGGGATAATATCACTAATGAATGTGGGAAAAGTTTTAATCACTTTGACTGCGGATTATAACCCCATAGTTGCGGTTCTTGAAAATACAAAAGACATTGAATACTTGAGTGTTGAAGAATTGATGGGTTCAATTAAACCATTTGACCAAAGATTGAGTAAGCAAATGGATAAGTCAATTGAGAGTGCTTTACAATCTAAACTCAATGTTTGTGCTCCTAAAACTCAAGGAACCTCTTGAAATTTCAATCTATCGAAAGGTGGAAAAGTAAAAGGGAAATTTAATAATGCAAAAGGTGGGGGAAAGAACAATTTTTTTCAAAGAAAGGAGAATGAGGAGTTCACCCAATGAAAGTGCAAAATTTGCAATCGAAGTAGTCATGTGAAGAAAGATTGTTGGTTTAAAGGAAAGCTGCAATGTTATAATTGCAAGAAGTTTGGACATGTCAAGAAGAATTGTAGAGTACCCAACCAATAAGCTAATTTTTCCGAAAAGAAAGAAGTTGATGAGAACATGCTTTATGCGTGTCAAAATGCAATGGAGAAAAAGGGTGATATTTGGTTTGTTGATCGTGGTTGTAGTAACCACATACTGGTGATGAGACCATTTTTGCTAATCTCGATACCTCCTCCAATTCACAAGTCAAAATGGGTAATGGTGCCTTTGTCCAAGCAAAAGGAAAGGGTACAATTGTGGTAAAGACCAAAAAGTGAACAAGATACGTAAGAGATGTTTTACTAGTTCCGAACTTGGAGCAAAATTTATTGAGTGTTGGTCAAATGGTTGAGCCTGGGTATGTATTTCACTTTGAAGCTGATACTTGCAAGATTTATGAGAAAGGGAGGAGCAAGCAAATGGTGACAACAATCAAGCTAGAGAAAAATAGAAGCTTTCTGCTCACTTTGAGGTATGCAAAAAACGTAGATTTGAAGATGAATGTTGTGGATGATACTTGGCATTGGCATAAAAGAATGGGTCACTTGAATTTTCAAAGTTTGAAGTACCTACAACAAAAGGGCATGGTGCGTGGGTAGCCGATGATTCAAGAAGTCAAAGAAGTTTGTGAAGGGTTTGCTCTTGGAAAACAACACCGGAAGGCATTTTCCAAAGACAAGGTATGGAGAGCTAAAGCACCATTAGAGCTTGTTTATACCGATATGTGCAGGCCTATGGATACAACCACCCATGGAGGTAACAAGTAATTTATTACTTTCATTGATGATTTCTCTAGAATGACATGGGTTTATTTTATGAGACAAAAATTAGATGTGTATAATGTTTTTCGAAAATTTCAAAATCTTGTTGAAAGGCAAAGTGGCCACCTTATGAAAATGTTGAGAAGTAATAGAGGTGGTGAGTATAACTCTAATGAATTCATGAAGTTTTGTGAAGATATTGGAATGGAAAGTCAATTGAATGTTGGGTACACTCCGCAACAAAATGGAGTGGCGAAGAGGAAAAATAGAACAATAGAAGAAATGTCGAAATCAATGCTTCATGAAAAGGATTTGCCCAAAACTTTTTGGGGCGAGGCCGTTAATACAACAATTTATTTGTTGAATAGATGTCCAACAAAAGTTCTTTCCAACAGAACTCCATTTGAAGCTTGGAGTAAAAGAAAGCCCACCGTTAGTCACTTGAAAGTATTTGGGTGCATTTGTTATGCACATGTTCCTAAAGAAACGAGGCACAAACTTGATGAAATTAGTGAAAAATGTATCTTTCTGGGCTATTAGCACTCAATCAAAAGGCTATAAGCTTTACAATTTGAAGAAAGATAAGTTGATCATTTCATGAGATGTTATCTTTGATGAAAAAGCCTCTTGGGATTGGAAAGAAAAGAAGGTGCAAAATCAAGTTTCTCCTACTTATGAAGAAATGGAGAGTGAAGAAACTGATGATGAGGATTTTGAAATCCCAAATCAAATGTCCCCGATTGCTAGTCCACAATCATCTCCATTAAGCTCAAGTTCTTCATCTCCAAGAAAAATGAGAAGTCTTAATGATGTTTATGCAAGATGTAACTTTTGTGTGGTTGAACCGGAGAACTTTGAAGAAGCAAATGAAGAAGAAGTGTGGAAGAAAGCAATGGAAGAAGAAATCTGGGCGATTGAAAAGAACAAAACTTGAGAGTTGGTGGATAGACCTAAAGAAAAAGAAGTTATTGGTGTGAAATGGATCTACAAAACAAAATATAATCCGGATAGGTAGATTCAAAAGAACAAAGCAAGACTTGTTGCAAAGGGTATTCTTAACAACCGGGAAATTGATTATCAAGAAACATTTGCACTGGTGGCTCGGCTTGACACAATTAGAGCTCTTATTGCTTTAGCGGCTCAAAAAATATGGTTCTTATACCAACTTGATGTGAAGTCCGCATTCTTGAACGGAGCCTTGGAAGAAGAGGTGTATGTGGATGAACCTCAAGGCTTTGTAATCAAAGGCAATGAAGACAAAGTGTACGAGTTGAAGAAGGTATTGTATGGGTTGAAACAAGCACCCCAAGCATGGTATAGCGAGATCGATTCCTACTTCAATAACAAAGGCTTTCAAAGGAGCAAAAGTGAGCCAAATTTGTATGTCAAAAAATAAGGTAACTCTAGCATTCTCATTGTTTCTCTTTATGTTGATGATCTTGTTTTTACCGGAAATGATGAAAATATGCTTGAAGAATTTAAAAGTGTTGTGATGAAAAAGTATGAAATGAGTGATTTGGGTTTGTTGCATTACTTCTTGGGATTTGAAATTTTTCAAAATGAAGATGATGTTTTTATTTGTCAAAAGAAATATGCAAATCGGTTGCTACACCTTTGGTGATGAATGAAAAATTGACAAAAGATGATGGAAGCAAAGAAGTTGATGCCTCTCTTTATAGAAGTTTAGTTGGATGTTTGTTGCATTTGATGGCTATAAGACCTAATATAATGTTTGCTACAATTTTGTTGTCTCGGTTTATGCGTAGTCCAAGCCAACCTCATTTTGGTGTAGCAAAAAGAGTTTTGAGGTACATCCAAAATACTCTGGATTATGGGATTTTATATTAGAAAAATGTGAATGTAATGTTGATTGGATTTTGCGATAATGATTGGGCCGGGTGTGTGGATGATATGAGAAGCACTTCTGGTTATGCATTTTCTCTTGGCTCGGGTGTCTTTTCATGGGCATCTAAGAAGCAACAAACAGTAGCACAATCATCCTCCGAGATCGAGTGTGTTTCGGCATCATTGGCGACATCACAAGCAATTTGGCTAAGGAGAATTTTGGAAGATGCTGGTGAGAAGCAAGGAGAGCCTACTCAATCATCTGTGACAACAAGACCGCGATTGCCATGACAAAGAATCTCATCTACCATAACCGAACCAAGCACATTGCAATCAAGCATCACTTTATCTGGGAGGCCATGGAAGATGATAAGATTCAACTCAAGTATTGCAAGACGGAGGATCAAGTGGCGGACATCTTCACCAAAGCGCTTCCGAAGGACAAGTTTCAATTCTTCTGAGAAATGTTGGGTGTCAAACAACTAGTCATTAAGAGGGAATGTTAAAGTTTAATGCCTTGTTGTAATTTTGTATTTGGGCTTAAAATGTAATGTGTGTAATTGGGCCATAAATAATAGTGTGTAATTAGGTTATGTTTTGTTGTACTCCCTCCGTCCCGTAAAGTTTGACACTTTCGGGAGTGCGTGCCATTTTTAAATTGCCTATATCTTTCAATTCATAACGTTTTATGTGATTTTCAAAACTTTGTTCAAAAGATCTAATTGAAATCTATCAAACGAGATCCATATTGCTTATATAAAACATTACAGATTAAAAGAAATAATCAATTTTTTCATAGGGCTGGAATAGTGAAAGTGACAAACTTTGCGGGACGGAGGGAGTATTTAGTGAGGTCCAAAAATAGAAATCCCTAGAATCAAGCCCAAGGTTCAATTGGGTGTTTATATATAAGCTTGTAAAGACCTTCCTAGTTATTATTGTTGGAATTGTGCCTTGAATTTTCTCTTTTGGAGATTTCCTATTGTGTTTAGGATTTCCTATTGCGTTTAGGATTTCTTATTGTGTTTCTTATAAATAGGAGCCTTGTAGCCTTCTAGGGCTTTGGACTTCTAGAGTGAATCCCTTTGAGGGAGCTCCCATGGAGTTTCTCGTAGTGTGTTAGGGTTTCTCAATTGTTTCATTTATAGTCTTTAACTCATGGGATTGGGTATTAGGGTTTTATGTGTCTCTTTCGTGCTCTTGAGACTTTGTCCCTAGATATTTGTTTGGTGTTTCAATTAGAGATACGGGTATAGCCGGTTCTTTGTATTCTCTCTCTCCGTTCATAGTGAATCCTCTCTTGTTCGTCGCCCGTGGACGTATCTCTAGAGCTTCGTGCTTGGGGGGAACCACGTAAACCTTGTTGATTTGTTTTTTCTAACGCCGTGGCCTATCACAACAATTATGAATGGAAAAAAACAAAGTCGGTGCTTTCCCCTGAGTTCCACGAAGTCCCCTGTTCGTGTGTTCTCTCCGAGAGCATTTCGGCAATTGTTTGCTTTGTTAATTGCAATTTCTCCTTTAAACAGTTAAGGAGCTAGGCCAATCTAAGGCCACCATGGCGGTGGGGGGATATAGAATATGAAACAAAATAATAGAAATAGATTCTTTTAATTTTTTTATTTTTTTTTTCAAGATGAAGATTCACGTACCAGTACATTGCCTTTGATTATGTCATTAGAGTAGTATTGAGGATCTGAGTGTTGTAGTCCTAGCATAGAATCGATCATTGACTTAGCTTTACCTTCTTTTTTATCCAAAACCTTAATACCTTCACTCCGTTTCTCATCAATCAAACCCTGCAAATTTGCGTCCATCTTCTTCTGAATCTTCAACATCTTCTTCTCCAGTTTCCCAAAATCAATCCACCTAAAAAAAGGCACAAACTCCCCTGGATTCGACGCACCACTTAACTCAAATAAGCACTCATAATATGCTGAAACTCCCTAGCTTCCTTCGAATCCTCCTCCTCAACTCCAAAGTATCGCTTTCCTGCAACCATCCTCATAACAATATTGAGGGACATCTCAAATAGTCTTGACTTCATTTCCACCTTAATAAAATTCTTCTGCGAATTCCGAAATAGGTTTTTCAACAGCAACCGGACTTCTTCCTGTCGAATACCCAAAAACGCGTTCAGTTTAGTTGTGGAGAAGAGTTCTAGTGTGCTAATGCGGCGGAGGTTGCGCCAGTGGTCTCCATATGAGGAAGCCGCCAGTGTTGTGTTGTTGTAGTTGAGGTGTTTTCCGATTATAGACCATGGCCTATTTGCAAAAATGAGATCATATTTGGAAAATAACTCTTCGACTGCCGATGGAGAGGATACGATGAGTACTGGACGGGACCCAAATCGGAGAGTGAAAATTGGTCCGTATTTTTTGGAAAGGTTTTCGAGTGTACGGTGAATTGGTTCTTTCATTAGATGGAGATGGCCTAGTATGGGAAGTGAAGGTGGGGTTGGTGGGGGATTCTTTTGTAGAGATTGTCTTTTTTGGAGTTTTAGTAGGAAGAGAAAGAGAAAAAAGGCTAGGGAGATGAAGTAGAACCATGTTTGCTCCATGAATGTGTGTTGCATGCAGTGGAAGATGTGGAAATTTGGTTGTTGATCAGTTTATAAAAGCTTGGAAGGTAAGGCCATAACCAAAATAGTCAACCAAGGACGAGTAAAAAAATTGTGTTTTTTCCTTTTAGATAATCGTTTTTCGCAAGAAATGGGTGACTGATGAGACTGCCATGTACCGTGTACGCCATCGATGATGCCTGCGTTCAAAGAGTTTGTGACTCGTTGGACAAGGTTTGAGCCTAATATATAGTGCTAGCGGATGAACGCTCCCAACATTAAACTTTGCCGTTACTCGTCAATGTTATTTACACATAGCGGTAAAATAATTTAGCAACTTTCTGATTTGGTTAGTGTGCAACATTTAAATAATGATATATTTCCTGAGAGTTAGGCGAGAGAGGATAGATTTATTAAGAGAGTATTTTCTGTATCTCTTTAGAAACTAATATATAGTGCCAGCAGATGAACGTAATACCATCCCAACATTAAACTTTGCCCTTACTCGTCAATGTTATTTACACATACCGGTAAAATAATTTAGCTGAGTTTTCTGTTTGATTTTAGCTATCTAGTTGCTAAAATCAACCTGATTTTAGCAAATGAGTTCATCAGGTACTAAAATCATAGTTGATTTTAACCTAAAATCAACCATGATTTTAACACCTGATAAACTCATTTGCCAAAATCAGGGTTGATTTTAGCAACTAAGTTGCCAAAATCATTTGAAAAACTCAGCTTATCAGCTTTCTGAATTGATTAGTGTGCAATATTTAAATAAGAATATATTGCCTAAGAGTTAGGTGAGAGAGGATAGATTTATTAAGAAAATATTTTTTGTATCTCTTTAGAAAGAAATGATCCGACGGCTGTGAATGTTTCTTTGTTATATGCCTAGACATTTTCAAAGTAAACTACTCTGTTTGATTGTTAGGAGGAATGCGAGAGCGACAAGAGACAAGAAATGAGTAGATTGTCATTACAAATTTTGAAATATACATTTGACTTATTGGCATTCCAAATTTTCAAAATATAACCATAAATGTTTCAAATTTGCTTATTATATCCAGTCTGTCAATGTTAAAGAAATCTTTTTTTTTTTTTTTTTGGATTGGCAAAAGAAGAATTGGGTAAAGCTCGATAAAGGTACATCGAGGAGAAAGAGAAGAACTCAAGATAAGGTGCCAACATAACACACAAACAAGTCCCCCACTGAGTAATCAGTGATGTTGTTTAAACCCATAACGCAACTCTTGTTTTGGACAAGTCTGCAACCTCTTCCCATATCATAGAAATGCTGTTGAATATCCAAATCGTTTGATGGCCGAGATTAGACTTTGTTATTAATTAATTTGTGGAGGAATTAAGGAATCAAGGTGGCAATTGGAAGCCGAAATTTGGTCTTGGGTATATCACGCTAGAACAGGGGAAGCTCACTGATATTTTTCATTCATTCATTCAAGTGTAGAGACTTCTTCTTACAACCAAACCATTATATAGACACTCTTTTGGGCCTTGGGCCTTACACTAGAATTTTTATTTTTTAGCCTAACTAAATAGAGAGAGAAATAATTTTGATACGCGCGTGAAAGGGCTTGAATGAACAGAGATAGACACGCGGTGGGTTTATATGGAAGAAGAGCCACAAAAGTGGGCCGGCCAGTCACAACCCCATAGAACAAAGCATGACCAAATTACATACTAATATTTTATGGCCCACTAACAAACATAAATGTTAGGCCTGTTTTGACTAAAAAAAATTAGTCGAATTATTGGCTCATTGACCATTAAGCTAAATTAAATTAGCATATTTTTTAAACTATTTTTACCTAAGAAACTAATAAGCCCAAATTTATAGGATTATTGCTTCTCAGTAAGCCAATAAAAAGGACACTTTTCTTTTTTTGATCGGCAATCCAAAACACCCCTTAGTTACCATGAGTGGAGCGCACAACTCTTCCCATGAGCTTCCATTTTGATATTTCGCACGCTTAGGGTAACTTAGACTAATATTATGAAATTTATGGAAAAGGAAACAAAAAGGAAAATGAAAAACAAATCTCAACTATTGTTTGGTTTGTAGAGAAAATGACAAATACTATTTGGTTTGCGAAGGGTAAAATATGTACTTGCCCCTCAAACTATTCAGTTTTTTTTTTAAATCGTCCTTAAACTACTAATTGAACACACTTGCCCCTCAAACTATTTATCCGTTAGTTACTTCATCCAATTGGAGTTTTCCATCCATGAAATGGACGGAAATGGGTAATGGAGGGGGTATTTACGTCTTTTTTGTAAAATATATACTTGCCCCTCAAACTATTTGGTTTCTTTTAAAATTATCCTTAAACTGACCAAGACTAATTCATCCACCACAAACCCGAACATGCAGATGAGGATTGATGGCTACCAAAGCATAATAATTGACCAAGACTAACTCATCCGCCACTATGAATTAATCACCAGATGCTAAAACAACTATGGGCGGCAACATAAGAAAGTCGATTATAAAAAACAATGTCGACCGAGGATTAGATTATTATACTTGCACCCATGCCATCTTTTACTGCCAATCCAATCGATTTTGGTCGTGTTTGTTTCAATAAATTTGGAGCGCTATCTCTCTCACTCTCTCCTTCAGTTTGATTGAGTTTGTCGATTGGGGTTTTGTTCAACTGAAGTGAACGCCCAAATCACAAGCTCTGTTGTTGTAGGGTTTAACCAAAAGACCATTTTGCCCTCTTGTTTTGGTGCCTAAAAAAAATGTAACGAGGGTTATGACTTTTCTGTTTGTGATTTGGATGGAAAATGAATTTTATCATTAGTAAATAACGTTTCGATAGTTGAAGGGGCAAGTGTGTTCAATTGATAATTAAAGGGGGAAGTAAATTTTTTTGGCATAGTTTAAGGGGAAAATACATATTTTACCCTTTTGCGAACATTAAAGTTTTAAAAAAAATTTTGCACCAAATTTTATATAAAGAAATATGTTTTTTAGGAATTTGAAATTGCATGTATTCCGATAGTGATCACTTAAAAAGAGACGGAGGGAATATAAGTTTTGCGAACAGTAAAGTTTTCCTCTCATTTTCTTTTTCTTTTTTCTTACTTTCCTCAAACTCCAAAGAAAGTGTTAGGGCTATAGAAATAATGGTAATTCTACTTACACACTCTCAAACACATCATTTTCATTTAATAAAGTAAGTTTCATACTCTATTAGTCCATCCATCCATTTTTAAGTATATAGCTTCACAATTTTAACTTATTAAAAAGACATTATCATTACACTTTTCACATTACTTTTAACTTCATTTTCCTAAATTATCCTCCACTGTTGCCTATTAACTCTTTACCCATTAACTTTTCAAAATGGCAAAATAATAATTTTACATTTTACAAAATTTTAGCCATCAACTTATTAAGGCTGGATTACCTATATATATCCCTTCGACTTTCACGCGAGTTTCACCTTCGTCATTTTTCTTTCAATTTGAACAAAAGTGACCTTGCATTTTCGATTGAGTGTCAATGTTGCCCCTCCCGAGCCTTCCGCCCAAATTTTTGACCGAAATTACGCATATGATTGTCACGTGATATTTACGGAAAGGTATTAAGTCCCCCCACCCCACCCAATCAATCCCCTCTGCTATATAACCCCAACTCACACCAACCCCTTTTCTTTTTTTTTGGCAAACGGAACCTCTAGAGAGAGGTAAATATATCTGCGAATAGGTAAATACACGGAAATTACGCATGTGTTTTCAATTGCGATAGTGAAAAGGAAACAAAGGCTGCCATGCCTCCACCAATGCAAAAAAGTGCAAATAATGTCATTGGCTGTGAATAGGAAAATCTGATAAAGAAGCAAAAAGGACCTAAAATGATACAATGCCATTGAAAAGATAAACAAGACAACCACCAGTCAAAGTTCTTTACGGTAGTAATGTAGGCACAAAAAAATTATCCAAAAAAAATTTAGATTCTGAATATTTTTTGGATAATTTTTTTGTGCATATCCAAAAAATATTCAGAATTCCAAAAAATATTCAGAATCTGAAAATAATTTCAGATTCTGAATATTTTTTGGATAATTTTTGTGTGCATACAGTACTACCGTAAAGAACTTTGACTGGTGGTTGTCTTGTTTATCTTTTCAATGGCATTGTACCATTTTAGGTCCTTTTTGCTTCTTTATCAGATTTTCCTATTCACAGCCAATGACACTATTTGCACTTTTTTGCATTGGTGGAGGCATGGCAGCCTTTGTTCCCTTTTCACTGTAGCATTTTCGGAATTCATCAAGCATTCATAGTTCAACAACCATTCATTTGACCCACCCAACATAATAAAGATGATGCTCTGGACATAAACAAGCAAATCAATTAATGCAACAGAGCAGTGCCCAAACCAGAAGGACCAAAGGGGTAACTCCGATGAAACGCCTCCCGCACGCAACTTCAACCCTTTTATCGAGAAAACAAATGTAAAAAAGAAAAAAAATGTGCATCACTTCATTCATCTAGAATTTTTTGTTTGGTACATTCATTCATCTAGAATTTACATTTTCTATAAGGGGATTTTAAAGAATATACTCTTTTCAATTTCTTCTAGCTACTCTCTACGTTCCAAATTTCTTGTCCAGTTTTCTGTTTCAATTTTTTTTGTCCATTTCTTAAGATGTATGTCATTTTTTTAATTATTTATGTGTTTTAATTATTTGTTTCAATTTATAATTAAATCTAACATCAATATCTACATTTCATATAATATTATACTTTTAAAATATAAATACTCCCTCTATCCCAAAAATATAGTTCCTTTTGGGAGTTCGGCCATTTTTCGATGTAATATATCTTCTAATCTATAATGTTTTAGGTGATTTAAAAAACTTTGTATTTTATATTTGATTGAGATCTATCAAACAAGATTCATATTGCATATAAAATATATTACCGATTCAAAAAGATATAATCAATTTTCTATCCGGTTAAAATGAAATGAGAGATTATATTTTTGGGACAGAGGAGGTAATTTTTTGAAGCATTGAAAATGAACAAGAAATTTGGGAGGAAGTTTTGCTCTTCTATTTATACGTTATTAAAGCCTCACTCAGCCACCAAGAAACCTTACTTTCTCCCCTCAGCTCTCATTCTCCAATTTCTCTGTCCGTCTCCTTGATGTCATCGCACTTCTTTTTAAAAAATGGTGATTAATTCCTACTTAAAATTGCCTGGAAAAGATACTAATCTGTTCCCTCTCTGAAGCTAAATCCAATTTTGCTGAAAACTCCATAAAACCCATATAATCCTCCTGCTATGGCGATAACAAGTCATACTGAGTTACAATACCTGTTGCCAGATGATTACAAATGGATTTTTGATAAGCTTGGTGGTGGTATTTTCGGTGTAATCAGATATAAGCCTTTGGTCGTCAAGGTCTGTCAACGGCCCAGCTTTGCTATTGCTGGAATACAGTGCCATTCGACCGTGATTTCTCTGTATAAGAAGATGTGTGCCCAAGATAATTACCGGGGGTAACTATCCGATCTTGATTTCTCTGTCTACTTAAACTTATTTCTGTACCTGTTAGGTTAGTTGATTTTGGGTTTAGTAATTGGTTTTTGCAGCTACTGCTCCTCTTCAGATTTTCCGCTTTTGTTCTTCCTCTGTATGGGTTCCTTCACCATCTCCGGCACTACTTTCTGAAACTCGAGAATAACTAAGACAAGCTTTTTCTATCTCAGAAACTTTAGATTCAGTAGTTAAAAACTAAGAAAAATACAAAAGATAAATGAAATTCGAGAAATTAATGGCATAGAAATTGATAAAGCGGAATTGGACGCAATAAATCTTCTTTTGGATTGAGCGTACTTGCTACTTTTGGAGTAATTGAGCAAGTAATGTTACTTTTGGATCGATTAATGCTGGATTGATACTGTCTTGAATCTCGAGTAAAGCTTTGAATTAGTTTTTACTTGCCTATATATGCTGCTTAGAGATGATAAATGGGTTTTGTAAAAAATACAGCATGCATTTTAGATGGTCATTTCTCTTCATCCATATTGGAGTATATAAAGGAACGGATCTAGTGTTAGTGTTTAAAGTCCAAAGTTGCTATTGAACTAATTGACCATTTGTCCATTTCTTCAAAAATCCTCTGTTCTTTGTCTTTTAGGAATGCTTTAGTCTTGTTTTGTATGTGTTCCTCTCATGTGCGAGTGGTTATCTAATCTAATTTCTTTTTGTTCTCTTTGCTTAAATGTTTGTTCACCTTGTATTTTAGAAACAAGGGATAGCTTATGTTGTGCCTTTCTTCATTTACATATAGTCCTTCTTCCATGGTGTGTATCTTTATATTCCTATGATTTTAAGGTTTGAAAAGAGGGAACTCTTGTGTGCAATATATTCTGCGAGGATCTTAGCCAATCGATTATTTAAAACCGACAGTCGATGTAATAATCCGAAATTTTTAATAAAATTTAGGATTATTTAATTTCGTTTTAATTAGTTTAATTTCGTTATTTAATTTCTAATTGCACTTAGGACCCTTAATTTGCAATTACTACGGTTTATACCCTAATACTTCCTAATTGCTACAAATTCGACCCTAAGGCACGTTTACTTTTTAATCGCGAGCATTACATTTTTATAAATTCATTTCATACATAATTATACACTTTTATACACATACACAAGCAATACTAGTACACATACACACATATGTGTATACATATACTTTATACATCATCCTACACTACCCAACCACCACCAACCATCACCAATACCACACTCTACCTCCTCCTATCAGCCAAAATCAGTCCCCTTGACTGCCATACACTCCACCACCCCAAACCCCAAAATTCGTCTAGAACAGCTACTTCCCCTCTCATTCACTCTCTTCCTCCTCCAAACTCTCCCAAGAACTCCCAAACCAAGAACACAAAGCCCCATTAACATCCTTCAAGTTCTAGAGTGAGAAAAGTCAAGAAAATTGGGTTTTCACTTCAAAATATCAACCAAAAGCTCTCACCTCTCATCTTCCACTTCAAGATCATCCAAAACACTCCAAGGTACCCACATTTCACCACCAAATCCAGCCAAGGCCGGTCAAAGAGCTCCCTCCACCGGTTTTTTGCAAAAACCCGTTTTTCGCCAAATCTTCGCAAAACAAGGTAGAAATTCGTACCCAACCTATTCCAAGCTTTTGAATGAGTTAGAATAGTCTAGGAGTAATTTAGAGTTGATGGGTTAAAGCCCCAAGTCAAGGGTTTCACGAAACCCGAGCCAAAACGCGATGTACCCTATTTACCCGAAAATTTATTTTCGTGCTTAGTAAACTCTAGATTCATTGTGGTTCATGTCGTTAACTATTCCAAGCATGTTTAATAATTTACTAACTATTTATATGAGTTTCTCCATGAATTTATTGTGCTTAACCTTGTTCTTGATCGTTGTGTTAAAGTTAGGGGTTTAAAGTGTAATTTTGTGAAATTTGGCATGCGTACTTGTGTATTATTTACGAAACCTATTTTTATCAACTAAGTGTCACTACTGGAAATTTAGGACTGTAATGAAATGACCAGAATGCCCTTCGGGTGTAAAATGACCATTTGCCCTTGTGTGTGTAAATTACATAATGTGTAGTTTTGTACTTAATAAAAAAATCAAGGAATTGCATTTTATGACAAGTTAGGACTTTATTACCTAAAATAAAGTATTTTTACGTATTTACCCTTGTCGGTGGCAAAATTACATTTTTGCCCTTGTATTATGTTTATTTACAAAAAGGCCCCTCGAGTTTGTAAATTACACTAAGGACCCTAGAGTCGTGAAATTATGTTGGACACCCTTGTACTTACTTAAAATGACGTTGGTGACCCTTACTTTCTTTAAATTACGTTTTGACCCCAATAGTTTAGTAAATTACGTTTTGGCCCCTGTAGTTTGAATTTATTACGTTTAGACCCCTGGTTTTCGATTACTAGAATTTTGTGAACTTGTGAATCGTGTTATTTAATTTTGTGACACTTAGAATATTGTTATCGCTTTGCTTCTACTGTTAATTGCACTTTCCATAAACGTGTTGAATGTTAGAATGGACAACTAGGTTCCCGAGTTGGGTGATCGTACGCGGATATCACATAGACGATGAGGTTAATGGAAAAGTGAATTGGAATTGATTGATGGGGAGTTACCCCGAGATTGTTGTTGAATGGCAGTTTCGCCAAGTGATTTGTTTCGAAGGATTGTTTGGCAGTCTGCCTTGATTTCGAAACCCTAGGATGTGACACTCAGTGATTTGCTTCATTTGAATTCTGAGGCGTTATAAGAGTGGAAGTATTATAGACCAGTTTCTGCTATATACCTACAGAACCTGGCAGTTGCCATACGTAGCCCAGTGGTACAGTTTCGTCCCTGGAAATTCATCCTTGCGAGGCTGTTGACGGCTGGATTAAGTACATAACTTATACCTTCCGTCGGGGCCCCCGAGTGAAGGGCAAGCAAGGGGGGAGTAAATCACAGTTTGGTCATAGTCCTTGGTGGTTAACCGGGAGGAAAGTTCTCTAGGTTGAGAACTTAGATGAATATGTAAGTTAATGGCTAGTAATGAAATCAGTTATGTGTTTATTTTCTGCTTTACGATTTATTTCCTGCTTATTCTTTTAATTACTGCTTTTCAATCATATATGTTGTACTTGTATGTTAAGCAAGGGTTGGGAGGGTTAGAGTAGCTATTGAGTGATTTATCGCTCACGGTGTTACACTTTGTGTGACCCTGGTATAATACTATGATGTTGCTTCGCGACTCGGACGTATTATGCCAGACTGTGATCAAGCAGGTACTGTTGGTGTCGAAGGAGATGGTTATTTCGGAGCCGAGGGTTTTTCGGCAGACCAGGCTTAGGAGGAGCCATGGAATCTAGAGTTGAACCTTAATATGTAGAATCCACCCCTTTATTTTTAATGTTGGATCTGTAATATTAATTTCTCAAACCGTACTAAGTATTTTGTAATGGGTTGCACTTCACGTTTTCCAACGTGTACTCTGATGGAAATTCTTTTTATTAAATTAATCCTAATTAGTTGTCTTAACTAATGCTTCCGAAAATCAGGGCGTTACAACTTGGTATCAGAGCCTTAGGTTCAAACCCTCAGACCTTGGGTAGAATGGGTAGATCACAAACCGAGAGTATAACCAGGTTAGTTAATTCATTACTGTTAATTGTAAGTAATGTTATGCGTATATACTAAGCCTAGTTAACTTTTTTTGTAGATGTCTGCCAACCATGCTGCTGCTAGAGCTGAGGAGATTAGGAGGATCAACGAGCATATGGAGTTGATGGGACCCGGTTTCAACATGGCAACTAACCCGTATTTTCCCGACATGTACCCGATTATTTGGGCAGAGTTGCAAGCCCAGCTAGCAAACCCACCGGAGTACGACTCAGAGGATCCGGATGAGCCGGAGTACAATTTGGAAAACCCGGCTGTGCCAGAAAACAACGAGGAAAATCTAGTGGTGCCAGAGAACGAGGAAGATCCATTTGAGGATTATGACCCCGAGGATCCCGAGGACGATGAGGTTGACCATGACATCGACAGCAGTGGCGACGACGATGCAGTGATGGACGTGCCACCCGAGGTGGATTCAGACGGGTACTTGAGTGACGAGGAGGCCGATCACTTTCCGATGGACCTAGTGGATGCCTCGATAGACTGGGAGGTGGAGAACGCGTGGAACGCGATGCACCCGGAGCCTTTTGTTCCACTCTCGCCGCCGCCGCCACCAGTAGTTGAGGAGGACCCAGAGAGCGAGGTAGAGGACGGATCTCCACCGCCGACGCCACCACCAACAGTTGTGCACTACGACAGACCAGCATGGGCATCTTGGCATGGACACCACCCGTTCTATCCAGCGAACGCACGGGTGTACCTTCAGGTGCCCAATCTTTACCCTCGTGCTTGGAAACAGCGGGGTGGACCGTTCTACTTGGGACCGGTGACGCTGCTCACAGGGAGTGTACAGGGTTACTATTCAGCAGCAGTACCGCTTGGTTTTGCTCACTTTGTGACGGACAATTTCGAATTCAGTCAGATGTTACACCGCCAACCAGCAGCCGAGCACCGCATCATCCCGATGGGCAGCGACTTCAACAACGCTCAGTTTTACCAGGAGGTGGCTTTACACGTGGACGCACCAAGGTGGGACGGCGACTTCCACCTAGTTGGCAGATACTGGCGCACCACTTGGAGATGCATGGGAGTCGAGGAGGTGACCTTGGAGCCGGAGAATATGCTGAGGAGGGACTTCCCACACTTGTTCTACCAGTAGCCGCTAGTAGGATGGTTAAGGTAGAGGTTGCTTTGTGAGCGCACATGCGAGATGACAGTAGCTCAGTACTTTTATGATGTAGTTGTTGTACTTGATCTGTAGTAGGTAGTAGCTGACCTATGTGGTCTTTTTGTAGCCTTAGTGGCTAGTTAGCTTGTATTAGTAGTACTTCCTGACATGTTGATATACCTCTGACCCAGTGCTTATTATATTTATGAAATCATATTCTTGTTTATCTTATTGTGGGTTTCTTAGTAATTTTTTTTTTTGTACTTTGTCTATTGCATAAAAACTAAAACCCCCTCTTAACATTCGAACCTTGTAGATGGTCGAATTAAGGAATGGCACCCAAACGAACACCAATAATGGAGGGGCCCAGAATGCAAGAAATATTAACAACAGCTAAACCAGTGGCCATGCCAATGACCAAACTAACGGTACCGGCAATGGAGTGTCAGACCTTACCCAGTTGCTTCAGGCAATAGCAGCTGTCGCCGCCAATCTGGCCCCGCAAACTAATCAGCGAGTTCCCCTACGCCATCAGATGAACAGGAGCCAGATGCTCGACACCTTCTGCAAACGCCGACCTCCAATCTTCTATGAAGAGCCTGATCCGGCCGCCGCTGAGGCATGCCTGAAACAGATCACTAAGCTGCTAGAGATTTTAAATGTGCACGATGCACCTGACCGCATAGCACTAGCCTCCTTCCAGTTGCAAGGAGAAGTGGATCATTGGTGGGATTTGCTCAAGACCACCCAGAACGTAGAGGCGATGACATGGAGGAATTTCGAGGACGCCTTCAACGAGAAGTACTTTCCGGCCCCAATTAAGCAGGCCATGCTTCAGGAGTTCCTGGAACTCAAACAGGGAAACCGCACCATGACGCAGTACGCGGCACGCTTCGAGGAACTGGCCCGACATGCGGGAGACCTCGTGAAGACGAACGAGGCTAAGGCCAGGAGGTTTGAATGGGGACTAGACCCCACGACGATAAGGGGGATAGTGATGTCTCATGACTTCCATACCTACGCACAAGTGCTGAAGGAGCTGACTCGTGCTAAGCATGCTCACAAGCATGCTCTTCTCGTTCACTTCCATCCCCACCATTTCCGGTAGCTTGTACTAGCTTATTAGGAGTAGAATGAGCTCACTGTAGTCACTAATGTAGTAGGAGTTGACATTTGATCCCAGTAGTGATGTAGTAGGATGGTGGTGCTTGGCACTATGCAATTTTGGTACTATGTATTTGGCATTGTGCTAACGGCTATTGTATTTCTGTTATCATCAGTGTAACGACATGGTTATTAATGAAATTATTATTTTAGCTAAATATTGTGCAAGTTAATTTTTGGCAAAATATTCTAGACTGAAACCCTAATGAATTTCTAACTCATAGATGGTGACTACGCAGAACGGACACGGAAACGGAGAAGGCCCCTCTAACAGAACTAACGGTACTAACAATGGAAAAGCTGACATAGCCTAGCTGATGCAAGCATTTATTGTTGCACTCGATGCTAACAGACTTTCACCTACCAATAACCCACCTGGACCAATGATGTTAAAGTTAACAAGTTTGTTATGGTGTCTCATGTTAGAGTTAAGTTAATTATTCAATATAATAATTGAACATTTCCAAATTAACAAAATTAAATTGTACATTTAATGTCTTGATTTAAATCCAATAAAATCAACCCAACTAACATCCCTAATCGGACTAACATGGGTGCAATTATTTTATTTCAGAAAGCAATGTTGTTTTATACAAGGTGCATTTATTCTTGATAAATGGTGCAATGCTAAAAATCTCTATTAAAATAGCACCTCACTTTGCAAGTTTTCATCTTTCAAATAAAATATGGTAGTTGACCAGGGCAGTTAGCCCAGTTGGTCGTGTAGCCCCTTCTATAGGGGTGAGGTTTTGAGTTCGACTCCTATTGAAAGGAGGTCTAACCCTTGTGGTTTACTAACATCTAACATCTAACATCTAACTGTATTGATGTATATAGATTGGCAAAAAAAAAAAAATGGCAGTTTGCACATAAGAAAAATTAGTGACCGAGAGAGATAGATCGGCGGATCCAAAAAAAGAGAGAGAAATTGGCAACCCTTCTTATCATTTCATTGATCCAACGTGCATCAGTAGAAATGGAGTTTATATTTTGAGTTTCACTTGCTGAAAAATACAATATAACTAGATAGGAGGGAAAAAGATGCAATTCTATAGCAAAAGATGCGATTTTGTAGCAAAATGCGGACTACAGCTAAAGCTACATATGGTACAAGAGACTGATGAGTTTTGGAAGCTCCAGTAGCAAACGTCTGAAGGGTCCCCCGGTGCCGGGGTATATATGAGTATTGGAAGCTCCAGTAGCAAAAGTCTGAAGGGTCCCCCGTACCCCGGTATATATGAGTATGCGAAGCTCCAGAAGGGTCCCCGGTACCAGTATATAAGCTACCTGTTTGTGACACAAATCACTCGGTCAATATCCCAAATCAAACGATCTAATAAGCATCTTTAGTAATACTGTCACAGAGATTATGTTCCTATTTTTCCTGGGGGAGGGGTGGCGGAGGCTGTGGTACAAATGGTTACTAATTCACCATCCATAACATACTTAAACAAGGTATACTTTGTGCAAGTATTTATTTGCTGCAATTGTATAGAAAACAATGCCTTGGTATAATCCAGCAAACACACAATCCATTTTTTTTTAAATGCATGAAATAAAATTGAATTCTGCATGCATACAACAATCACGACGGAACAATTTAAATAAACCTTTATACATCAAGCAGCATAATTAGATACTAAAGCTTCTAAATGATTATGGCCCAACATGCCCAGAAAATAAAAAATTAAAATGGTAGAACACAATTTCCACACCAAATCCAAATAAGTTTGACAGAGATACGAAATTTCAACAAGGGTACAATAACCGACTACGATAAAAAGAAACCAAGTTCAACTGTTCCCAAACATCGACATTAAATAAAGAGTGTACAAACATGTTCACCAATAATAGTTCAATAGAAATTGTCTTCTTCAAAGCAACTACTCAATGAGAGAGAGAGAGAGAGATAACAGACAATAATCTGCAAGTACCATGAAATGCCAGCATGATTCAGCCCAGAATCACAGAATCGCATGTACTACGGTTGTTTTCTTAAAAAATTCTCGTAAAAATGATAGTACTATCTGTTGGTCCAAATCCAGGAGTCTTTGAGAAATCTGAACACCTTGATGATGGAACTTGATGAAACTTGCTTCGAGGCACGTTATTGAGTCGTTTTCTGAAAACAGTATTCGCCCCCACTGTTTGGTGTGCACCGGGTTGATAGCGAATCTGTTCGAGGATACAACGAAGCCTGATCAATCGAATGATCTTCTGCCTGCGTCTGCACAAACGAAGGACAGACAGAATACCAAATCGAATTTGTGATCAAATAAACCAAGGATTTGTAAACACCGTTTCTGCAGAATAACAGTGTAACAAAACAAGAAAACAACTAGAAAGTATTTTGGCAGAGTAATGGCATTAAGAATCTATGCAAAATATTTGTGCCTAGGGCTCTATTTATAGACCCAATCGCACCTTTTTGCATGGGGTTGCACCCTTTCATTAAGGATCACACCCTTTCACCAAGGTTGCACCCTTTCACCAAAGGTCACATCCTTTCACCAAGGGATGTAACCTTTCAGCGATCCTATAATGACCAACCGGACACATTTCACGCACGCATCTTACCTGACTTAAGTATTCAAATTTGCTGAAACGTGGGTTGACTGTGTGTCTATATCCTATTTCGTGAGTGCTCTAAAGTTCTAGCCCTTGAACCTATGGAAGGTGGCACCACCTTCACTCTCATATAGGTAGACTTTTAAGAATGCTCCTGTAACTACAACATCCACCTAACTAAACCATTAGAAGTCTATTAAGAGCTAAGTAGCTCACCTCCTCATTTTACATTACAGGTACCAAACACTTTTTCATAGGATGGGTGTAACCAGAAAGTTCTTGCCATCATGACTTATGGTGTAGTTTGCTCATTGAACCCAAGGACTTGAAGCTAAATAAGCGTTGGGTCGAGTTTCCACCAAGAGTGATTATATTTTAGTGGGCTTAAGTCTCATCCCCTGTGATGTTTTCCACATCAAATCCCTTGCAAGAATTTAGCAAATACTAATACTATTGCCGCGAGGGCAAAATTTTCCATAGTTATAAACTATCATAGTTCATGATGTGAATATCATGTCCGGACTAACATCACAATTATAACTACTAACATTCTCCCATAAGGGATTTACTGAGAAATAACCATGACAAAATTCTATGTCATCCCATCTCATTGTAAAATCCTCACCTCAATTCAAAAGAGAAAACCCCACATTGTATCCATTAAAACTTATGGATACCAATTACAAGCATATAACCCAATCCTCTAAATTATTTAATTTAGAGCGAAACTTGTGGGACGTAGTTGTATACAGCAACTACATAAACAAAATAGTAAGAACTAACCATTTCAACCATTTCTTATTTCTTCCAATGAAAACTACATTTCATTTATTTCACACTACTAGATTGAGCCTCCAATAGTTACACAATTTTGATAAAATCCAAGAGCCACACCTTTTGAGTTACACCCACTGGTTAAACCCTTAACCTCCACACATATAAGACAACGTGTATATCCAAAAGGTGTCTTATGGGAAAACTGATCTTATTAATTCAAATATAATTCTCAATACCCACCATTATATTCACCTTATGCAAAGAATTTACATACAAAACTTACAAACATATAATGCAATGTACAGTTTAAAAATGGCTTCCAAATAAAGAACATTAAAACTATATATCTAGCATTTGCCTAAAATAAAACATTTGATATAAATTAAATAGCCATCAAATAGGTTAACTATCGACCACGTGTCCCACAGTATTATAACCTTGTACATATCCCAACATGATTATCTGATTGGTGGTGAAGACCGTCTTACAACGTTCATTAAGAGCCATCTAACACATTACCACATCATATAAATATAACCATGACATGAGTACCATATCAAGTGTCACCAATAACAAACCACACAAATCTTGGCTATAAAAATATATCCGAAACTATCCATGGGAATATGGACAAAAAAGTATCCATCAACAAAATCAAATTTCTATTGTCATAAATGAACACAATATAAACATAACCGTTGAACATGGAGTAAATACATGAACTATATGTCGAGAAACGCCACTGGAACTAGAGATGTTGTACATATATGAGAAAAGATGCAAC
Source organism: Vaccinium vitis-idaea (assembly GCA_963854785.1). Lineage (NCBI taxonomy): Eukaryota > Viridiplantae > Streptophyta > Magnoliopsida > Ericales > Ericaceae > Vaccinium > Vaccinium vitis-idaea. The sequence goes on from OY978215.1 coordinate 44,897,151, forward strand.
CGATTATTAACCATTTATAGTTAGCCTATACCAACAGATGTCCAAACCGTTAGAAAAGGTGCCTAGATAAAATATAAAATAAAAATAGGGACACCAGTGAGAACACGTTGACTTAAACCAAGTCTCCCCCCACCAGTTCATATTTCTGCCAATAAATATGTCCACCCAAATCAAACTATGAATAACCAATTTAACTTACATGGATGCAATTCCTTATCTGAGTGGATTAAAAATTACTTACTTGCCATTCTTCAAAAAAGAAAGAGAACAAGACAAACCTGGCTAATAATTCCTCCCCACGAGCCTTTCTCGTTTTTCAAGTACCAATTTGCTATGCATTTATAACAGTAGAGTTTCCTTTTCCCTTTATCAACAAGAGTCAGATTGAACATGTGCCACACTCTTAAAATCCTTGTCCGATCCGATAGTTATCAGGGGCTTTAACTTTACAAAGAACGCGAGTACAACGTCCGCGTGTCTCTCTAAGTTTGTTGCCGTAGTCCACCACCGTCCTATAGTTCTTCAAAAAATTTACCCGCCTGAAATTCCCGCCATCAAACTTGTCCAATTTCACAAAGTCCTGTGTCAATTGTTGCAGAGACCTTGATGCTGATGTCATTCTGTAATGCTGTTTTCGATTGTTGGTGAAAATCCGGGAGTCTTCGAGAAATCTGAACGCCTTGATGATGGAACTTGATGAAACTTGCTTCGAGGCACGTTACTGAGTCACTTTCCGAAAACAGTATTCGCCCCCACCGTTTGGTGTGCACCGGGTTGATAGCGAATCTGTTCCAGGATACAACGAAGCCCGATCAATCGAATGATCTTCTGCCTGCGTCTGCACAAACGAAGGACAGACAGAATACCGAGTCGAATTTGTGATCAAATGAACCAAGGATTTGTAAACACCGTTTCTACAGAATAACGGTGTAACAAAATAAGAAAGCAACTAGAAAGTATTTTGGCAAAGTAATGGCATTAAGAATCTGTGCAAAATGTTTGTGCCTAGGGCTCTATTTATAAACCCAATCGCACCTTTTCTCATGGGGTTGCACCCTTCCATTAAGGGTCACACCCTTTCACCAAGGGATGCCCCCTTTCACCAAAGGTCGCATCCTTTCAACATGGGATGTACCCTTTCACCAAAAGTCTGACACAGCGGAATTCACGAGAAACTAGTTGCGTACTAGTTCAAACGAAAATAGGTCTCGAATCCACGAGGTTCTTGAATCCACAAGAAGAAAGAGAAATAACTCTGAATTATATTTGATTAAAAGCTAAATATGCCCATAGGCTACATCCTTATTTATACTAGTAGGAGTCCTAACTTAAAGGAAATTACTTAGAGTGGTGACCAAGCAAAGCATTACTTGGAAACCTAGACTATTTGCTAAAAGGAAATAAAATAAAATCTAACCAAAACTAAACTAAAAACGTGCAAAACAGGTAGCACAAACAAAATCTCCTATATAATCGTAAATAAAAATTATTACTGAAATAATGCTTCCATAAATAATAGGGGTGTATATCTTGTCCTACATCATTCTGCTTTTCTTCAAAAGAACTCGACCTCGAGTTCTCATTAGGAATTTGCCATCTTCCACACCAAATAAATAGATACTTGGAATACTTCATTCGCTTAATTCCCTTCCAAAAAAGTTCAACACCAAAAATTACTTGCAATGGTATCTTCTCTTCATGCTTCAATTGTCTCATAAAGTCCAGTAGATGAATGTTGGGAATCCAATCATATCGCTGCACTCCAAGAAAATCAACGTCAACTTGACTTTGCGGGTTCCCTTGATTTTGTACCTGCTTGGCATTGGTTGACACATCAATGACCGACCCATTTACAAAGGCCGGCTTGACCATATAGCCATCATCACATAAGGTGGCAGCATCAATCATCTCTTGTGAAAAATTAACTTGGTCCTCAACAACTTGATCACCAAAAACAATAACAATTTTCTGCTTCTCCTTCATACTCATACGATATTGTGGTAAATTGGGCAGACTTGCTCCAAGCACCAAATCAATCTGATGTTGAATTTCCCTCATTGGAGGGAGCTCGTTAGGCACATCATCAGTAACCAACTCGTCAAACTCCTCCAACAACGGTTGTATTTTCTTAGGCATTGTAATCATAGCCTCGTTCCTATCTTCCACTACCAGCGCCTTCACCACCATGGTATGGATCTGTTCAGACTTCTTAAAATCTGTCACAAACTCAACTTCTGAACTAGCAACTGTTGGAGACGTTGGCTGCTCTGTTTTAGGTTTAACAGGCACCCTTTGGCTGGAAGAAATCATGACAACCTTGTAGCCCTCCCAACAGAAAGAGTAGGTGTTGTCACGACCCTTATATACCACATAAACATCAAACTGCCAGGGTATGCCTAGCAATACATGGCTAACATCCATCTCGATAACATCACATATAACATCAGCCTTATAAAATTTTCCAATTGAAAGAGGAATTTTACATACTTCAGTTACCTTCACTATAGGGCCTTTCTTTACCCATCCAATGTTGTAAGGTGAAGGATGGAGTTCTGTCGGCAACTTCAGATGGTCCATTAGCCTCGTCGCCACAAAATTCTCACAACTTCCATTGTCCACAATCAGATCACAAACTTTCTTGTTGATCGAACAGCTTGATCGAAAGATGTCGTGCCGCTGGTTGTTATCCTCTGATTTTGGTGCAAACTGCACCCTTTGCACTACACAATTTACTCGCTCCCTTTCTTCTTCTGGTTCCTCTTCAACTTTAAGTTCTGATTCTTCTTCATTATCCACACGATTAGTTGGGCGTCTCCCAACTACAATCTGGTTACCGGGCTGGCGTTGGGCAAATCCCACTGCGCGTTCCCAAACCTGGTTAAGAGGACGGCGTTGGGCAACTCCCACCACGCGATCTTCTTCAACCCTTACTGCTCCTTGGTCGAGGCGTAGAGTCAGCTGCCGCAAAGCTTCATGAATTTCTGTTTGGAAATTGTGAAACTGCGTTTGTTGTTCTCCTACCACCACCCTTAGATCAGCAAGCCCTTGAGCAACGTCAAAGGGTGTGTCTTCAACTTTGTTCGGTGCCATCGAGCCAGAAACGTTCTTGCTCTGATACCACTTGACGCAGCGGAATTCACGAGAAACTAGTTGCGTACTAGTTCAAACGAAAAGGTCTCGAATCCACAAGGTTCTTGAATCCACAAGAAGAAAGAGAAATAACTCTGAATTATATTTGATTAAAAGCTAAATATGCCCATAGGCTACATCCTTAATTATACTAGTAGGAGTCCTAACTTAAAGGAAATTACTTAGAGTGGTGACCAAGCAAAGCATTACTTGGAAACCTAGACTATTTGCTAAAAGGAAATAAAATAAAATCTAACCAAAACTAAACTAAAAACGTGCAAAATAGGCAGCACAAATAAAATCTCCTAATACTAATCGTAAATAAAAATTATTACTGAAATAATGTTTCCATAAACAATAGGGGTGTATATCTTGTCCTGCATCAGAGTCGCACCGTTTCACCAAGAGTCGCACCCTTTCATTAAGTAGCGAAAAATTCAAAACTCTTTTAGAAGCTTTCTCAAGGCACAAGGAATATTTTAATAAAACCCCAAACTAAAAACCCATTTTATTTTGATAAATTCCAACACTATCAAGGAGGGGAAATACAAGGATGAGCGAAAAGGAGTAAAAGGGTCATTGTTTAGGCGGAAGTGCTATGAATGCCATGGTTATGGACATTTGGCTCAGGATTGGACTAATAAAAAGACAAGGCAGAAAGCCTATGATGTAAAGAAGTAGAATGATGACTCCAATAGTGAAATCAAAGAAGCTCAACCCAAGCCTTAGGATCAAATACCCAACCAAACCAAACCAAGCCATATATCCATCAAATCGTGCGTTAAATGGAACCAAAAAGAAAACAGAGCTACGTAGCTCGCACACCAACATGGACACGGGACACGTGAATTCTAAAAATATGAACACGGTTATGGACAAGGTGGGAGAGAGAGAGAGAGAGTGCATATGTTGGACACACGTGTCCCCCTCTAAAAAATAATTTAATTTGAGGGACACACCATGTGTCCCCGCATGTCCCCTAGTATTCATGTAAAAAACGCGGACACGGTGCACTCTAACAGTGTCGGTACTTCATAGGAATAGAGGAACAAAATCTTCTTTCTTTGATACATCTTCGTGTTTCCATCACCAAGTTTGTTTTTAACTCATTCTTTGAAAATATAATGCCATCTATTTTGTTATTTGACTCATTCCTTCACCAGACATACTATTTAACTAAGGGGTTGTTCTCTAATGAATTTTATCAAGATTTTGATAAAATCAACCCCTTGATTTTATCCATTCATGAAGACATTTGATAAAATCTCTAGATTTTTGAGATTTTTGAATGCGAAAATCCATAGATTTTATCACATGTCTTCACAAATGGATAAAATTAGGAGGTTGATTTTATCAAATGTTGATAAAATCCATTGGAGAACTTAGCCTAAACAACTTCTTGTATCTTAATTATCTTTTCCGAAGAGGAAAGATAGCAATCTTCTCATTAAAAACAAACCTAATCAAATCAAAGGAGACCAACCCAGGTCTTAGGATCAAATGTCCACCCAAAGTAAGCCATATATCCATCAAATTATGAATTAAAATGGACCAAAAAAGAAAAAAACATAGCTATGTAGCACGTACACCGACACGGATACAGAACGGACACGGGACACATGAATTCTAAAAGATAAAGCTCCTTTGTAGTCATCAAGTAAGGTTGAGAGATGGGACAGAGAAGTGGAATTAAAAAAAGGGTCCGTTTTTTGGGAGGACATAGTGAAGGGGTCTTTACTTCAATAAGGACATCAAATTTTTCTTTAATGCCAAAAGGACAAATCACCTACACATTCCAAAAATGCCCCCACTAGCCAATGAAAGTGCCTAAACCCCCAAACCTAATGAAAGTGCCTAAACCTAAACCCCAGGGTACCCTATGAAAGTGCCTAAAACCCTAAGGTACCCTATGAAAGTGCCTAAACTACTAAAATCCAATAATTGAAAAGTGCACCCTAAACCTAAACCCTAGGGTACCCTGTAAAAGTGCCTAAAGTACTAAGGTACCTTATGAAAGTACCTAAACAGCTAAAACCCTATAATTGGAAATTGCACCCTAAGTGCCTAAACTCAAAATGCCTAAACTCACTATACCCTACCCCAAAGAGCCTAAACCCCCTAAAATTGAACCTAATCCCAAAATTAAAGGGACAATTAATTTTGTCTCACCCACTCAGGACCCACCCATTCGCATGAGAGAGAGAGATAGTGACGGACATGAATAGTCACCACCCGTAGCTTTCAACTTTCAAGGGGCAGTGACGTTAGTGAGTGGTTGCTTTCAAGGGGTACTGAACCCTTTTTAAAAATGGAGAAGTGAGCAGTGACCACCCGTCACTTTCAAGTGCACAGCAAAGCTAAAACCTGTCTTTTTTTTTAATAGCAGTGCATAAAGGGCGCGCGTGGAAATGATTCATTAAGGGTATTTTTGTCTAGTATTGTCCTTGAGCCCTCAAAAAAATCCTATCAATGTATTGGAAGCATTGAAATAAGTTAAACTGGACTAAACACCATTTAAAGTCCCAAACTAGGCCTTTAGACCAATTTTTTGTTAAAAATAAGCTTCAGATATTATCCATTTCCAGTAGAGAAATTTAAGAAAAGTAGAGCAAGATACCACATTGAAATAACTGACAAAATAAGAATTGTAGAAGACTGGTGACTAGGGGTGTATACGAGCCGAGTGCTCGAGCATTGGCATGTTCGAGCTCGGCTCAGTAAAAAATTGTATGGCTCGAGCTCGAACCGAGCTTAGAAAACTGGGCTCGAGCTCGGCTTGCCAAGTATGAACAAAGCTCGAGCTCGACTCGATAGAACTCGATCTTTAATAAACGAGCCAGCTCGGCTCGGGCTTGTAGACACCAAAATTTCGGCATTGCTTAATCACCTTCCGATTAATTGAGATAAATAAATAATCTCGATTAATTAAAAGTCAAACATTGGTCAAAATTTTCGAATGAATATTGGGCCCGTCAAATTCATGGGCTTAGTCCTTTTGAAGATTTGTGGAAGACCAAAAATACAATGGGCTAAATTAATTTGCCAAATGAGTCAAGGAATTGGGCTAGCCCAAATGTGCAGGCCCATTCAAGATAACCCAACAAAAAAAGTTAAATAATTAATAAATATATTATTTATCTTTTTTTGGGTTAATGTAATTTCCTGAAAGTAATAAAAGAAGTTAAATTTCTTTTAGGAAATGAAACCAAATCAATCTTCTTGATTGAGGTTAAATTATCCTAATTGATAATCAAATCGTCTTGATTGATTATCAATTATCCTGATTTGTAATTAAATAAAATTAATTACAAATCATACCAAATTGAAACCCCCTCTTCCTGAGCCTATAAATAGAGGCTCATATGAGAAGAAAGGAACTTTTCACTATTCGTTGGGCCTTCAACCAGAGCTCTCAAGCAATTACTCAACAACCTGCGAAGAATCATCAAGCACCAAGAAGAACGTGCCGATTTCTTCAGCAAATCAAATTCATCTTCAAACACAAGAACGCAACTTGCGAAGAATCATCAAGCACCAAGAAGAACGTGCCGATTTCTTCAGCAAATCAAATTCATCTTCAAACACAAGAACACAAGTAGCAACAACTTGCAAAGAATCATCAAGCACCAAGAACGTGCCGATTTCTTCACAAGTTTAGCATCCAACAAATCATTCAACAAATCAAAGCCATCTTCAAACTTTGTTCTTCAGTTCATTCAACTTGAAGAGTCAAAGAAAACTGTCATTTGTGCGATTCAACAACAAGCATTCAAGCCGTTAAAACGTACCGGAGATCGAATCAGAGGATTGTCTTTTGTTCTTTTATTGTAAAAGAGCATTAGTTAGAGATTGTACCCCTCGCATTAAATTGAAAATCAATAATATTATTATTTTGTGCATCTTTTTCGTGCTCTTCATTTCAGGACCCGAATTCGTGTGTTACAGGGCTCGAGCTCGAATTCGTCAAAAGGCTCAGAAATTGAAAACGAATTCCTGTCAAAAAATGGGGAAAAAAAAAATACAGAGTTTAACTATATGCACAAACCCAGTTTACTCTCAACCCGAGTCAACTCAATAGCCAAAACTCAGCAAATTTTATACCCAATCAATCTGATACCCAAAACAGCCGTTGATTAACTCACATACCCAAGCAAATACAATACCCAATCGAACCTAAATCAATAACTCACATCTCTATTGAAAACGAAAATCAAAAGCATGAGCTCGATCTGTTGAAACGAGGTCACTCAAGAACTCAGATCTGTTGAAACGAGGTCACTCAAGAACTCAGATCTGTTGAAAACGAGGTCTGGGGAGTGCGAACGATGATGGAAGGTTGCCAGATATTACAACATCTCAGATGCAACATCAGCTATTGCAAACACAAATGGACAATGGGTTTGGGGTCAAAAATTGATTGTTCATATGGCTAAGTTTGGTGCTGGAGTAAAGAATGGAGCAAGGAATCAACAACCTCAAAGTAACAAATCCGGTATGAGACAAACTCATAACATGCATTCTCAGCATAGGGCAAAAAAATGGATTTACAGAGTTAAAAAATCATCTTCAGATCCAGTTCAAGCTCAATCAAGTCGTGACAAACAAGAGGAAGTTTTTTTGGGAGCAGGTAAGTCCACTATTCTATACAGCACAAAACGGAAACAGGTTCAACCCTCAAGAAATGGATGGTTACTCAGAAGTGCCGTTGGCAAAATTTGTAAGTTAATTTCACCCAAGGATTTGGACAAAAATTTCTCTTTGGCAGAAATCCCAATAGATTCTGTCAAAGCTATTAGTGGAAGGTATGTAATTATCACTTTTCCCAACACCGAATCTAGAGATAAATCCATCAAAGAAGATTGGCTATCTGTATGGTTTGAAGAAATTAAACCTTGGGAAGGGGAAGCTACAAGTGAAGAACGGTTTGTATGGCTATCTTGTTACGGTATGCCTCTAAATGGCAGGGCCTATTCAAATTTCAAACTCATTGGAGATTCCTGGGGTCAATTTTTAAAGGTTGATGACTCTACTCTCAGAGAAGAGTCTTTTGCAAAAGGGAAATACTTATAAGCCTTTGGTCATCAGATGTAAGCCTTTGGTCATCAAGGTCTGTCAACAGCCCAGCTTTGCTATTGATGGAATCCAGTGTCATTCGACCGTGATTTCTCTGTATAAGAAGATGCGTGCCCAAGATAACTACCGGGGGTAACTATCCGACCTTGATTTCTGTCTATTTAACTTATTTTTGTACCTGTTACGCTGGTTGATTTTGGGTTTAGTAATTGTCTTTTTCCGCTTGAATCATCGAGTTGATTATGAGTTTGGTAACTGCTTTTCCGACCTAAATCGAGTCGCTTTGTGCTTGGTAATCGTGTCGCGTGAATTAGATTGGTTACTGGTTTACTAATTCTTTCTGTCACTTGAATAAGCCGACTATATTACCATATAAATCGAGTTTGTATAACTCTACAATTATAATTAGTTGGCCTTTGCAAAAGACAGGCGTGTGTATAGAGGCATTGACATTTTGTTGTGTTGGAACAGTTGGTAGTGATTTTGTGTGGGGAGAATGATCATTTATAGTTGCATATTGTTTGTTCCCTCCTCCTTGATTGCACTTTGCCATGTTCTCTGAAAAACAAGAACAAGATATTACTATCTTGTTTCTGAAATTTTTTTTTTTTTTATCACTAATGGCTTTTTTTATTGTGAACGTCATCAAATTTGCAGCTAGTATATTTCATTCAAGGGGAGCGATTGGACCACTTTAGTTCTGCCGTGGAGGCTTTTGAAAACGGAGAAAGCCAGCTTGACTCTTTGTACTCTAGGGTGCACGACAGTCTATGTTACGCGGACTCTCGTAATAGTATGAAGTACCCGTGTCGGACACTCGACACTCAGATAAGGGTGTGGGATATGTGTCCGATAAGTTTAATAAGACACTTCTATAGAAAACCTAATTGTAATTCGAGTTTAGCATGGAAGTATGCATAAATCTCTCTTATTATCCATGAAATGCGCTATAAAACCTTAAAGCACCAATTTACGTAAGAAAATACACAAAAAATAGAAACAAATTTGAATATTTTGCCGTGTCCCCGTATCCTTGAAATGAGAAATAGTTGAATCCGACACCTAGATACATACCTGCACCCGACACCCGTACCCGAGTCCAAGTACCATAGACGACAGTGTATTGTGAGTAATGTCATGCCTTAATAAGCAATACTAATTCGTTAAATTGATTTATAATTTAGTGTTTTAATGAAATGTTATTAATTTCAGCCTTGGGAGAGTTAAGAAGAATTCAGGTCCACACAAGTTTTTGCAAAAAATCAAACATGAGCGAAGGTGAGTACAAATCGGCTGTACAGGAAGGCGGAAGTAGGATGTCTTCTGGAAGTTTGATTCTCCTGAGCCAAAGATACGAAGTCGAGATGCCGAGTGGTCAACCCCCGTTTAAAATGTTCCGAAACATGGAGATTGATTGCCCATATAAGACTTACATGAGGGTAAACTCGTTATAATAGATAATTTAGTTGTATACGTTTTGTTTATCGATTAAATTGATATTCCAATCTGATTTTTGGTTGAAATGTTATTTTCAGTGTAGAGCGTGCAACCTTTTTTCTTCCAGTCAAGAAATTTTACTTGTTGTGAAGCAGGTGCAGAAATATGAACATTTATTCATTAACATTTATTCTTTTTTATTAACGTATGTTAATTAATTAACATTTAGATTGTATATGATCTTTTATTAACGTATATCTTTGTTTACAGAGAAAGGTCAGCAGCAGATCCCTTTCTTGGGCTCAGAGGACAAGGAGGGTGTCTAACGAGAAGCACATATTAGGAGCACTACTCTTGAAAGATGAAAAAGAATTGGGGAAGGACAATTTTCTAATGCAATATCAAGTTATATATAATCGGATCTTTAAGATAATGTTTCTTCAAGAGACTGCATTTTGTTAAGGGAGGATACATTCCACAAGATCTTACGTGTGAAACAGGTTAGGCACTTTGATCCTTGAAATCTTTGGGAAATGCTTAGTGGATTTTAATTTCGTTATCATCTGCAACTTTGCCAATTATTTATTTGTGAGGATACATTCAAGGGGCTTGGAAAACCGACATCTCCCATCTAACAGCGGCTGAAATAAGCGTCTACGTCCACATAGATGGGATCTAGTAACACTTTTAAAAGCGTTGCTAAAACCGGGTGCGGGTCTTGAGTGATAACTTTTAATTAACTGGGGTAACCTTTTCTTGTAGCTGCTTACAAACAAATTGTTATTATTGACCCTTCTGTTTGGGCGGTATTAAAGATCATTGGTCTATTGGAACGGTTTCCTCAATAGCCGTTGCTAAAGCCCACAACAGATACACCGTGCCTAAAATATTTCATCTCGCATGATTGTTTCCCTCCTCCCCGCCTCCCCAATATACACCTAAACTTTTGTTTCCTCTTCTCTCTCTCTCCATTGTGGTGGTGACCTCTTCAGATCCCTCCATAGCTGCTTTGGTCGTTACCCTAGTGTTAGTGTTTAAAGTTCAAAGTTGCTATTGAACTAATTGACCATTTCTTCAGATATAAGCCTTTGGTCGTCAAGGTCTGTCAACAGCCCAACTTTGCTATTGCTGGAATCCAGTGTCATTCGACCGTGATTTCTCTGTATAAGATGTGTGACCAAGATAACTACCGGGGTAACTATCCGACCTTGATTTCTTTGTCTACTCAACTTATTTTTGTACCTGTTACGCTAGTTGATTTTGGGTTTAGTAATTGTTTTTTGCCGCTACTGCTTCTCTTCAGATTTTCCATTTTTGTTCTTCCTCTGTATGGGTTCCTTCACCATCTCCGACACTACTTTCTGAAACTCGAGAATAACTTAGACAAGCTTTTCTATCTCGGAAACTTTAGATTCAGTAGTTAAAAACTGAGAAAAATACAAAAGATGAATGAAATTCGAGAAATTAATGGCATAGAAATTGATATCGCGGAATTGGACACAAGAAATCTTCTTTTGGATTGAGCGTACTGCTACTTTTGGAGTAATTGAGCGAGTAACGTTACTTTTGGATCGATTAAGAGAGTAATGCTGGATTGAATCTCGAGTAAAGCTTTGAATTAGTTTTTAGTTGCCTATGCTGCTTAGAGATGATAAAGGAGTCTTGTAAAAAATACAGCATGCATTTTAGATGGTCATTTCTCTTCATCTATATTGGAGTATATAAAGGAACGGATCTAGTCCAAAGTTGCTATTGAACTGATTGACCATTTCTTCAAAAGTCCTCTGTTCTTTGTCTTTTAGGAATGCTTTAGTCTTGTTTTGTATGTGTTCCTCTCATGTGCAAGTGGTTATCTAATCTAATTTCTTTTTGTTCTCTTTGCTTAAATGTTTGTTCACCTTGTATTTTAGAAACAACGGATAGTTTATGTTGTGCCTTTCTTTATTTACATATAGTCCTTCTTCCATGGTGTGTATCTTTATATTCCTTCTCAAAATGGTAAAGTTTCTAGTTGGGTGTCGTATTTAGTGCTGCCATTGTTTACTTCAATTTACTCATTTCATCGTCTTAGCTATCATTATTTTGTATTTTTGTTTATTGCATTCTGTTTAACTTTTAACTAAAAGTTACTTCCTATGGACGTATTAATCTAGGAGAGCCCTTCAAATTTTAGCCGTTGGCCAGTGTCGATGCTTGGTACATCGTACGCGGTGACTACAAAGTCAAACAAATATGTTTGAATTTGAAAATGGCACCGGAATGGAACTCTCGTTGGCATAAAGTACGATTCGACCCCGAAGGTACAAAACAGGAACAAGAAGCTGAAATTTGCCGGATTTTGGCACTGAACGATGATCATCTTTTGCTTGTTACTAGTGTTGGAGGGTTTAACGTCATTCTTTACTGCTGCGGTATGTACCAGATAGTGATTACGACATGCGTATGTTGATTGGCATGGTGGAAATTGACGTGATTATGGTTGTGGAGACCCGGATAGCATTGATAACCATCAGGAGTAATTGAGGGAGTTGGGGTTCATAAGACAAATTCCAGTACAGGGCCACCCGAGCGGCAATGTATGGTTGCTCGATAGGGGCCCATTTTCTAAAGTGGATATGAACATGATTGGGAATGAGGAGCTTAACGTGACAATAACTCGTAGAGGTTATGCTAGCTTGCTCAACACCATTTTCAGAAGAGAGCGAGTCAGCGAGGCGTTAAAGATAGCCTTGATCCGGGCATTTTGGACCTTAGACGTATGGTGGCAGTAGTACTATATTACCTATGTTTTCCATTATCGAGTCTGTGGAGTCGGGTCTTTAGTTTATCATTTGTTTATTGACTCGTGTTTCATTTTTAGTACTCCCTTCGTTCCTTTTTAAGTGTAGTGCTTCGTAATTCCAACTTATTAAGAAAACATCACCATTACACCTTTCACGTTAACTTTTTTCCAGCTTATACCTTCACTTTCATTATTGACCTTGATAAAGACATCTTCATTAAATTTTACCCACCAATCTTTCAAAAAGGAATCTACTTTTAAGGGCAAAATAATAAATGTATCAACTTTTACCCATTAACTTTTCACTATCACACATACTTAGAAATAGCCCAAAATTGAATACACTACTCTTTTTAAGGAACGGGAGAGTAGTAGTGTTAACAAGTTTGTTATGGTGTCTCATGTTAGAGTTAAGTTAATTATTCAATATAGAGTGAGTTAATTAGACATCATGTATTAATAATATCATTATGATTCCATACATCCTACCGAGTTAACAAAATTAAATTGTACATTTAATGGCTTGATTTAAATCCAATGCAATCAACCCAACTAACATCCCCATTCGGACTAACATGGGTGCAATTATTTTATTTCAGAAAGCAATGTTGTTTTATACAACTTGCATTTATTCTTGATTAAGGGTGCAATGCTAAAAATCTTGATTAAAATGGCACCTCACTTTGCAAGTTTTCATCTTTCAAATAAAATATGGTAGTTTGCACATAAGAAAAATTAGTGACCGAGAGAGAGAGATTGGCGGATCCAGAGAGAGAGAGAGAAATTGGCAACCCTTCTTATCATTTCATTGATCCAACGTGCATCAGCAGAAATGGAATTTATATTTTGAGTTTCATTTGCTGAAAAATACAATCACTGTGTTCGGTTAGCTGTTTCCAGCTAAAAGTTTTTGAAATGCACTTTTACAAAAATTTCTTGTGCACTGATGGGAGTTTGCCGTGGGCCTCCTACAAGTCCAACTTTTGCCACAACAGTGAGCTGTGTTGTGGGCTCCACTACCCACTCAAAAAGTTTGTTGACTTGATGATCACAAATTCACACCCCGCTGAAAAATACTCACCTTGCTCGTTTCATAACTAAAAGTGGATTTTTGTATTTCAAAACTATTTAATTTCGAAAGAGGTGATCGGATGGAAGCTCTGTTCATGGGCCCTACATATTACCGTTTGACTCATTCTCAGGGGCGGACCTGGGGGGGTGCCAGGGGGTGTTCGGCCCCTGCACTCCCCCCAATTTTCGACATATTTTCAATTTTTTCAGTGTATTTTCAGTACATTTTCAATTTTTATGTATATTTTCTATGGAGTGGCCCCCCGCAGCTACAATCCTGCGTCCGCCACTGCTCATTCTTCTCCTCCTTTACGTCTCTCTCTCTCTCCTCAGTTCTGAATCAGTTTTTCTCTCTCCTCCATTACCACGCTTCTACTTCTCTCTCATCCTTTACCTCTCCTTCTGCAAAAGCAGAAACGAGTAGTCTCGAGCTCCTCAGATTTGCGATAGCAGATCCTTGGCTGTAGCGCGAATCTCCCCTCTCGATTTCTATACAGAGAATCCCCAAAGAGTACAAGCCTATGCGCGAGAATCCCATGCTAGTGACGAGAGGGAGAAATGGAAAGGAAGAGGATGGCGGGGGCAGCCGGCGGCCATGGCTGCCGCCCCAAGGTTTCCTTTTTTTTTTTTGGTTTGCAGTAATCTTTTCACACAGAGGGAGAGAGAGAGACAAATGAAGAAGGAAGAAGCGATCAAGGAGAGGAAGTGGGTGGCTGGGCCAGCTGGCGACCATGGCGGTGCCGGCCATGGCTACCGGCCCAAGTTTCCCCCCCTTTTTTTTTCCCAAGATTCTACGGCAGTGTTTTGTCTCTCTAAAGCTTTGTGGAAAATTCAGAGCAAACAAGAATTACCCATTTTTAGTCACTGTGTTCGGTTAGCTGTTTCCAGCTAAAAGTTTTTGAAATGCACTTTTACAAAATTTTCTTGTGCACTGATGGGAGTTTGCCGTGGGCCCCCTACAAGTCCAACTTTTGCCACAACAGTGGGCTGGGGGAGGGGTGGCGGAGGCAGTGGTACAAATGATTACTAGTTCACCATCCATAACATACTTAAACAAGGTATACTTTGTGCAAGTATTTATTTGCTGCAATCGTATAGAAAACAAAAAGAAAATATCCAACCAAACCAAACCAAGCCATAAATCCATCAAATCGTGCATTAAATGGAACCAAAAAGAAAACAGAGCTATGTAGCACGCGCACCAACACAAATACGGGACGGACAGGGGACACGTGAATTCTAAAAATATGAACACGGTTATGGACATGGCTGGGGAAATAGACATAATTTAATTTAAGGAAGGAAGGAGAGAGAGAGAGAGAGAGAGAGAGAGAGAGAGAGAGAGAGTGCATATGTTGGACACACGTGTCCCCCTCTAAAAAATACTCGTAATCTAATTCAAGGGACACACCATGTGTCCCCGCGTGTCCCCTTGTATCCATGTCAAAAACGCGGACACGGTGAACTCTAACAGTGTCGGTACTTCATAGGAACAGAGGAACAAAATCTTCTTTGATACATCTTTGTGTTTCCATCACCAAGTTTGTTTTTAACTCATTCTTTGAAAATATAATGCCATGTATATTGTTATTTGACTCATTCCTTCACCAGACATATTATTTAACTATAACAACTTCTTGTATCCTAATTATCCTTTCCGAAGAGGAAAGATAGCAATCTTCTCATGAAAACAAACCTGATCGAGAGGAGACCAACCCAGGTCTTAGGATCAAATGTGCACCCAAACTAAGCTGTATATCTATCAAATTATGCATTAAAATGGAACCAAAAAAGAAAAAAATATAGCTATGCAGCACACACACACCGACACGGATACGGAGCGGACACGAGACACGTGAGTTCTAAAAGATAAAGCTCCTTTGTAGTCATCAAGTAAGGCTGAGAGAAGGGACAGAGAAGTGGAATTAAAAATAAGCTTCAGATATTAACCATCCATTTCCATTAGTTGAATTTAAGAAAAGTAGAGCAAGATACCACATTGAAATAACCGACAAAATAAGAATGGTGGAAGACTGGTGACTAATAAGTAACATGGGAAGAAAAGATATAGGACATTGGTGACTACAAAGTTTGAGCATCACAAAGAAGAAAAAGCAAAACACCAATTACTGAAAATATAGAAACAGAACCGGCCCTTAAAAACCTATCTTCGGAGCCATAATGAGATATTGTTATCTTTTAACTTTTAAGAATAGAACAAAGCACTGGCCAACGAAAAGAACACCGCCGTAAAACAAAAGGCCAAAAGACAACGCAATTCAGACTAAAAGAGCTTCAAATGAAAATAGAGCCGTCAGCAGTTTTGCAACTTTACAAAATAGTCTTAGTATCGATATTCGATGGTCAGGTTTTGAAATGCAGAACTGATACACCGTGAATCAATTATCAGAATAAAACGCTAGAAGTAAACATGAACGAAGAGCAGAAAAAAAAAGAGAGATTAAATAGAGCAAGAAAAGTAGTGCAGCCTTAAAACAGAGGGACAACGAAGAAATTCACGTACAAATGATTGAATTCATCATGGACAGGTTAATGAAACGGACAGTGAATGCTATACAAATATGCATGAGTCAGAAACACTTTTCAAACTAAAAATCATGAAACAAACCCGACGAAATTAAGCACATAGACTAACCTAAGGCAGTGGTTGATCGGAGACGATGCATGGTGTTATCAAGCTGGACATGATTTAGCCTACATAGAGTAGAATCCAGCACACACACACACAAAAAAAAAAACATATGAAATGTGCCTTAAATCAATTAGCTCCATTTCTGCCATGCATTTTTACAAACACCTTGAATGCAATAAAATTATGAGAAGATGTGTTACCTATAAGCCCACAAGGCAATAAATTTTTAATGGTAAGTAAAAAACAAAATGGACTATATGGGTTAAGAATTGACCAAAATCATAAGAAAAGTGTGCTGAACAACTATGAGTTTTACCCAAAGAGATAGGTGAAAGTACATTCTTTTCGTCATTGATACACTTCGTCGAACACTTAAATCCAATGATTATGACCACCCAAGATGGAATTTGGGACTTGATTAGTCTTCATAGCAGATGAGAAAAAGATAAAAATAAAAATAAAAGAAGCCATTTTGGACACCTCACATGTAAGCGTGGAAAGGATGATAGGAAATTAGTCCGAGCTGCTCGCAAGCAGACTCGACACGTTGCATTGTAAAAAAATAAAATAAAAAGAAGCCACTTTGGACGGGTAAAAATCAAAAAAGAAATTTCGTGCTTTTTAATTTTCCCAAGTCGTATTTCTACTGGGGTATTATTTGACCAAATAAACTTGTGAATTAAGCTAATTAATGATGATGTAAGAATGGTAGAAAATCTCCCAGCATATCCCACCACCTTCCTAACCCCCCATTGACTAATACGAAGATTAATTCATGCAACTATTCTTTGTTAATGAATGTATAGTAATATAAGAAACCTTGAGATAACTCTTTAAATTAAGGTCAATTAATCCTGAGGAATTCTCCGACATTGTTCCTACTCTCTGCTTTGGCTGAATGGGGAACATGAGAGCGTGTGGTGCCTAACACTGAGTTAAGATTGGGATTACATCTTCAACAACTCGAGAAATTGAAGGTTGATACGTGAGGAGAGGATATTAAGGATTCGAAGATTTAAATTTAGAAGACGACACCTATTAGAGCAGTTCATGTCGATTCGACGAAGATATCCTAACCTTGACTAAAATTGAGGATTCATAGTTGATTTTAAGAATCTCATTGTATTAGTAACTCACTGAGACCTTAACCAAGAATGTATCTGCATTGGGATTTTTGGCGTATGTCTCTCTATAGTGGCAGACACACAATTTTTACTTAGCAGAGGCCTAATTCACATATTTTTTTCATCATTAACAAAAATTATAGTTTATAATATAAATATTGTTACTTACTAGCTAGTTTTGTTAACTTTTTCGCGAGCATCAGCAAGACAGCCAACTCAACGAGCTTTCCTTCCATGGCATAATAGTAAGCAAACTCTTCAATGTTATCGGTTGACTCCACGAGCAATTTATTCGCATCCAATGCCTGTTTCAAAGATGGTTGACAAAGCAATACTCTGCACTCGAAAAGAGACTTCTGTAGATACAAATCAACCATCTCCTTCGCTGCTACGCGGTATCAAGTGCTATATTGAGTGGTAGCATTCCCTTAACTGGGAGAATAACCAGCGAATAGGACATCAGTTCGAGCTCCATAGCGAAGGAATAACCTAACTAATTCTGGAGATGTAAGCAAAGCTGCATGATGCAACAGCTTGTCCCTATTTACATCTACTGTTATGCCTAACTTTCAATCCACCAACGCAGTGGCACATTTCATGGCTCTATTAAGACAGAGTCCCTGCACCAGAGTGGTTCGGCAATAACTGTTCTTCCCATTTCTTACAGTTGGGTATGTCAATAAGGACTTCAGTCCTTCTGCATTATCCTCCAGGATGTAATAGGTGATATCATCTGCCACATCCATGTCACTATAACCACCACCATCCTTGGCGATTTCACCAGGAGTCCATTCCGCCATATTTCGCACCATTGCTTTGAATCGACAGATCAGTAGATCGCCGGACACAGACAGGATTGATGTAATAGGTGATATCATCCGCGATTGAGGTACTTGGAATGATTCAAGAGGATGACCCATCACCATATCACAAAGCTCAAGCTCGTTCTGTTAAGAAATCGATGCTTTCCTTTGAATTTGCCTTAAGCTTACACTTGGTCAAAAATGTGATGGAAATCACAAATGAGTTATCTATAGTTAGGGCTGTAAACGAGCCGAATCGAGCCGAGCTTTAAAATGTTTAAGTTCGTTTATTAAGTTTTTAAACGAACTCGAGCCGAGCTCGAACTCAATGAAAATTTGACGAGCCAAGCTTGCCGAGGTTTGAGTCGAACTTGAACTTGTTCACGAGCCTTAGCGAGTAAAAAATAGTACTAGATATTTATGATCTCATACAAGTCTAGAACTACAAATAATTTTTTTATTTTGTACATAAAGAAGCCTATCCATATATAAAATTATAAAAACATATTAAAATTTAAGTTTACAATACATTTATAAGTTTATACATTTAAAAGTTATAAAACTTTCATTATGTTTATGCGAAAGTCATACATAGTCAAAGTTATATATGAAATTCTTATGAGATATACGTATATATTCTAAGTTCGTTAGCCTAATCGAGCCGAATATTGTCAAGTTCAAGTTCGGCTAGTTTATTAAACAAGCCTAAAATTGAGGTTCAAGTTCAGTTCGTTTAGTAACCGAATCAAACTCGAACGAACCTTTACCGAGTCGAGCCTTGAATAATTCGCGACCAGCTCAGTTCATTTACAGCCATATCTATAGTATTACAAAAGAAGACACAAGGTAAGGTAAATGCTATGCTACTAGTTGAAATGTCTAAGAAACGATTGCAAATGATGAGAGAAGATGAGTGGGATTCTTTGTTGACCAAAGTGCCTTCGTTTTGCAGCAAGTGTAATATTCTTTTCCTGAACATGAGTGAAATGTTTGTCTCTAGTGATCGGCCATAATGCAAAACCCCACAAATAACGATCTCACATCATTGTCGCGTTGAGCTATTCTATACAATTTTAGACATGCAACTTCAAGAGCTAAACAATCATTTCACAGAGTTGCTACGTTGTATGGCTTGCTTGAATCCTAGAAATTCATTTTCTGTTTTTGATAGGAAAAAGTTGACCCGTTTTGCAGAACTCTACTCGTCTGACTTTTTTGAGGTGGACCGTAGTAGAATTTCTAAACACCTTTGCAAGAATTCCTAGAGCCGTCAGTGGATTATTTATTGAACGTTTAAGATAGTGTGATAAAGAAAACTGAGGCACGGTTACGTGGGCATTCAAAATATTGAAAGGATTCTGTTGGTGGAGGGAGATGAACCATGCAATAGGAACATTCAAAGAGCAGTTAGAGACAGCTGCATTATTTACAAGTAAAGAATCAAAATTAAATAACTAATAACAGCTGTAAAATATTAGACTACGTGGAAAAAAATAAATAAATAAATAAACGACAACTAAGGTGACGCAATTGATTGACTCTTTTGATGATATCAGCCGAGGATTGTTATTTGTAATGGGGGAAAATAGCAAGGTTTCAAATCGGGATACTTATCGTGTTCGGTTTGTTAAAGGCTCGTTGGAACAGGTATGCTACATAAACAAATTAAGCTAAATTGGGTAATTTTTGAAGTTCCTTGTAATTTCAAATCAAACTTGAACAAGTTATTACTCGGCTCGTTCGATTTTTGACGTCCTCAATATCATGAAATGCTGCCATTAGATGTTGAAACAAAGAGACTCAAAACGTAGAAAAAAGGATATTACTTGCAAATACAATAAACCAAGGTAGAAGGTTTCACTTGGAAATGCCTTCAGTGTCAAGCAGGTAGCATGTGGTACCCGCATGCGCAATCATGGTTGTCCATTTCTGTTCAGTCCTGATTAGAGAGAGAAACATGAGAGATAAGGGGAGAGCGGGGGTCTCGAACTAGGCCATCCAATACTCTTTTAGACAGTCCGGATGCAACGTTCGGATATCACGTAGGCTCCTCACCAAGGATTTTTTTCAGCATGTAGGAATGACGCATTGCCAAAAGCCCTAATTGATGCCTTGAATAACATTTGCCTCCACACCAGAAAACAAGGGCTTCGTGGAGAGATTACTAAGGTGAACCTAACATTGCCCTCGAATTGCGATCAAGGGTCCAAGGTATTTAGGTGTTGTAGGCTCAATTGTCAAAGTGGTGACTTTAATATTTTTATAATTAAACCATAATAGTAGAATATTTTATTTTAATCCATCTTGAATAATAATTAGTAATATCTTTGGTTCTAGACTTCTAGAGCATAGGAGTCTCCTTTGTTGTCTTAACACATGTTCAATCAATGGTAGCTCCAAGGCTGAGTTTTCCGTTTAATAATCAATCCCGATTTTAACAAATGAGTTCACCAAATGCTAAAATCTGGGTTGAGGTTAGCCTAAAATCAACCCAGATTTTAGCACCTGGTGAACTCATTTGCTAAAATCAGGGTTGATTTTAGCAACTAGATTGCTAAAATCATTTGAAAAACTCAGCCTAAATTGATACACTTGAATCACTTTTTTTTTTTGGCTCGGCAAAGAAATTTATCAATAATTGCAAACACATTACAATGATTAAAAAGACCCTAGGAATGAACGGCATCACAACGAAAAACGGACATCCTAACTAGATTCGCACCCCGAGATTTGACAATCATATCTCATATGCCAACCAAAGGACAAAAGCAAATAACCAAAGGAAAGTTGGTAAGATACCAACTTAACCCCTAACAACCGCAAAACCCACAGAGAGGATCAATAACTAGATCTCAGTCCAGGAACAAATCAAAATAAAAAACATCTAGCTACTAATCGAAATCCAAAAAGCATAGCTCCCAATGGTATCTTACAATCATGGCAGTGTAAGAAATCATTCTTCTATGATGAATCACCAGCTTGGTGACAAAAAACTTGAATCACTTTTTCACGTAGAAACAATTAAAAAGAGATCAAGGGTAGGCTTGCTGTGCACAGCACGGCACCGTGTGCCCTGCACCACACGGTACCGTGCACATAGTGAACGGCAGAAAGTCCACTCCCCATTAAAAAGGAAGTGCAAGGATAGGATTCGAACTTAGACAAAAAGGTGGAATATATTCACCTTACCATTGGATGAAGAAGAGAATATCTACACATGTGGCGGAAAAATATTTATAAATCTTCTTGATTGGTCCTTTTTTTGGCAACCTTATTTTTCTTTCTACTCCCTCTGTCCCAAATTGGCAATTAAATCCCGTGAGAGACCAATCACCCATAGGTGTTTCCCACATTATTAACTTGAAAACAAAATACAACATTCTTAACTAGTTTGTACCTTCCGTAGCATTGGGGTGTACGTCTTGGCATTTCTTTTTGCCAATTTGAACACATTTTACGACATTGAATATGTGAAGAAATGAGAAGGAAAGCATTTCTTTTTGCCAATTTGAACACATTTTACAACATTGAATATGTGAACAAATGAGAAGGAAACATTGCCGCTTTTTTTTTTTTATGTTCTATTATGCTCTGTTCAGACTAATTATGAACATCTAATATGCCCTAAAGAAGTTTTTTACAGATCTAAACAGTTTAATCTATTCTAATGTATGTATAAAGAGAACATACCAGTTTGGTGTTTCCCTTTCTTTTTTTTTATCACATTTTAAAAAAAATTTGTCCCTCAGTATTTAATCTAACTTGAAATGTTCCTTCCTTCAAGTTACTTTACTGGCATAATAGTAAAAAAAAAAATTGAAAACCACTAAATATAACTGCCGATGTCCCCAACTTCTAGTACAACCGAAAACTCTTTCAATTATTTTTGGACACTTATCGCGTGTGCCTAACTTCTAGTATCAATAATTGAAACTATTACTTCTAAGTTTGTTTTCATTTTGTTTCTTTTGCCTGTAGCCTTATTTACGGAAGCGGGGGTATGTTGTGCAATCATGACCATTCAAATGTGTTATCGATGGTCCTGGACTTTTTTGAAACTATTCACGCCAATAGTTTTAAAAATTCAGGACCACTGATTTTCGAGATGGACGGTCAATATTGCACAACACACATCTGCGCAGCACGGTCCCCGAATCCCTTATTTACTGTTTGGTCCATGTACCACTTCTTTTGTCACTGAAGTCTTTGAAAAAAACTACTAATAAACAAACGTATGTTATATACTCCACTTTATAACCCTCAGACGAACTGCTTGCTTTTAGGAAGCTTCGATGAAGTAAAGAGCTTGACAATTACCCAACGACCCCGAAGGAGCCACACATTTTTTCTTTTACATTACAAACAGTAAGAGAATACAAGTATCTGTTGGAACTTGTGGCTCATGTGGAGAGGTACCAAGGAGTTCTAATAAAAGGTCAGATGCTGTCGCTCCGCTCGGTGCGCGCGCGGATCCAACTGTTGTCACGAGTGGCCCGTAGGGCCGAATAATTGGGGGGGTGCGGGGGGCTACGCCCCCGCGGTATCGTACGGAATTATTAGGGTTGAAATAGAGTAGGGCTATATATACTCTCTATTGTAAAAATCCTAGCCGATTTTTCAGAATAATACAGACTCGCACTCGCTCCCGTGGACGTACCCGATCTTGGGGAACCACATAAATTTCTGTGTTGATTTCCTTTACTGTTTTCGTATTCTGTTGTGTGCGTGTGGTGATTATTCTAACAGTATCAAAATTACGTAACACTGGAAACAAGTCCATAAACATTATAAGCCGAAACCGACCAAGGAGAACCCCCATTTGAACAGGTAAAAATCAAACCTGAAATTTCGTGCTTTTTAATTTACCATAAAAACTTGTGAATTAAGCTAATTATGATGATGTAAGAATGGTAGAAAATCTCCCAGCATATCCCACCGTCTTCCTAACTCTCCATTGACTAATAAGGAGATTCATGTGATTTTTCTTCGTTAATTAATGTATCTATCCAGATCCAGACCCGAAGGGACTTATATAAGCAAGGCTTTCAAACTGGAGTTGTTTGGTCAATTGCCCTCCAATTTGGGAAAAATTACGAGTCACCCTATGACTTTCTCTGCGCCACTTGATCACCTTTTCCATTTTCTTATTCTTTTCTTCTTTACCTCCTTTTCTTCTGCCCAATTAAAACAATACAAAAATGGGCCTTGGTTCGTGCGAATATACTGCATATCTTAGTTTACAGATTTTATTAACTATGACCTTTAGTATGAATGAAGAAACATTCCTTCAGCGAAAATGTACACAATATAGTTCACCAAGAATTTTTGGTACTGGGACTAAAAATTATTTTGATTATATTCTGTTTGAAAGAATATAATTTGAAACCCTGGAGACTCCCTTTTGCTATTAGTTGGGATGCTGAAAAATCCACTGTAAAAGTAGAGGATAAAATTTGTTTAAATTCGAAAATGACGTGGTGAGTTAGCTATAGTGCAAAGTCGTATATCTTTGGTTAATTAATAAGATGCAATGGCATATTGAATTTATTGTATGTCAAATAACGTTAAAGGTTTTGGTTGTAGAAGATGGACTGGAAAACGAAGTTATGTATAGAATGTGTTCTGTTTGAATGATGCCAAGGGCAATGCTAACAAAACAATATAAAATACCACAAGCAAATAAACTACTTCAAATTATCAATACAAACTCGAATACCATATTACAACCAAACCAACACAAAACGGGCATAAAACTCGTGCAACGCACGTAGCATCGTACCCCTCACCCGAAGGGCTTATATAAGGGAGGGTTCCAATTTCAAGTTGTTTGGTCATTTGGCCAATTTGGGTCAATTTTACCCCTCAACTATTTGGGTCAATTTGGGTCAATTTTACCCCTCAACTATTTGGGTGTAATGACTAATCAGGAAAGAATTTTTATCATCATTTCCACACTAATAAACTGGATGGAATTCAAGATCATACATGTTAATATTATGTAGTTGTACGACTCTCCCTAAATAGTTATTATACATGCTTCAAAAATATCCTATCAAAAATGCTCCAAAAACAACGGGCATATTAATCGTGCAACGCACGTCGCCCTGTACCTAGTACTAGTATAAGAAACCTTGTGCTAACTCTTTAATTAAGGTCAATTAATCCAATTGAATTTTGAGGAATTCTCCGACATTGTTCCTGGTAAACCTATTTTTCTTACTGTGTTAGGGCTCCTTTGGCAAAAAAGAAAAAATTAGTTTTTTGGTTGTCTTTATTCAAAAAAAATTTGCATTTGTTAGTTTCACGTCATGTTTTCGTGGTTTATGGATTCATCTCGACGAAACGAATCAATAGAGTATAAAATTATGGCCGAAACTTCTTTTTTTTTGAATAAAGCCAAAATTAAACCAATAAACTGGTTTATTTTCGGCTTTATTTAAAAAATATTAGTTTTGACCATAATTTTATAATTGTTGGATTCATCTCGTCGAGACGAATCCATAAACCACGAAAACTTGATGCAAAACAAACAAATGCAAAAAAAAAAAATGAATAAAGACAAATGTTTTGGCTGAATGGAGAAGGTGAGCAGT
Source organism: Vaccinium vitis-idaea (assembly GCA_963854785.1). Lineage (NCBI taxonomy): Eukaryota > Viridiplantae > Streptophyta > Magnoliopsida > Ericales > Ericaceae > Vaccinium > Vaccinium vitis-idaea. The sequence continues at coordinate 44,921,816 of OY978215.1, forward strand.
GGACAGAGGGGCACTGCTGTCCCTAGCAAGGGACAGCACCTGCTGTCCCCGGCGATTCCAGGGAGTTCCGGTCTCGTGTCGATGATCGGAAACGTTCATGTCGAAGAGCTCGCCGAGTAGAACAAGTGTACCAAAAATTAGCTCAATCGGATATCATTTGGTACCTGATCAGTACAGATATAACTCGACAATAATGGGTTTTAGTGGGTATGATCTAGTGTTTTGGATGCATTCTCTTCAAGATAAAAATGTTTCGGTTAGGTACTAAAAGGTTGAGAAACATAACAATCTGACAAAACACTTGTTCGTGATAATATCTTTTGCATTATCTAATTCTTGCGCAATGTACAATAATGCTGAGATTGAGGGTCCATGTCGGAGGTATCCCAATTATATCATAATCATATCGTTTCTCTCTATCTCCTTCACTTATTTCTCTATTTGTTCCATTTGCTTCACCTCCTCCAATACTCCAACTTTTCTTTCGTGCAACTCATTATTCTTATTTTCCGCATTGCATGATTGCTTGTTAAATTCTTCCCACGAATTACAAATGCGAGAGCTCTCAGCAGCTCTCACTTTACATTTATATTCGTATTTCAATACTTCCATCAAAATAAAAAAAATAAAAAGTAAACTCATTGATATTTATTAAATTGCAAACATTTTTTTTTTTGTTTTGACAAAAGTACCTTTTTAATTTAGTTCACGTTCTGTTTGATGGACAAACATTTGGGGTGAAGGGGGAGGAGGGGTTCAATTAAGGAATATGACCAAAATCAATATGCTTGGAGAATAAAAGGTGACATGCCAAATTTACCTATGGGTAAAACTTGTCAAATATAGCACCAAAAATACATTTAGCTATATATAGCACTTGAAATATATAGCTCACCATTGGAGCTCTCATTTGAACACAGATGTTATATTATAGCAATAACGCATGAAATAGCACACCATTGGAGAAGCTCCGAGAGCCTATTCAATTACTAAGAAAATTAAGAAAGACACGTGCAAGAATGTCCAACTTTTGTGCATATTTTACATTTTCAGTTAGCAAAAATGTTGTTGTATATATCCACGTCTCTAAAATTTCCTCTAGGATTGGTTTTCCGTCAGATATTGTCCAACAAAAACTACAAGATTTTGTAAGAATCTTATTTTTGCATTAATTTTCTACACGATTAAACTATTGCTTCCACCTTTTCTACAAATTTCTTTCTATCAAATGACGGCATGAAATTAAGGAAAATGAGCTGCATAGATATTTTCTCGGAAATAATTTTGTTATACTAATTTTTTGACAAGATGACTGGCCTTGATGACTATAGGTTCCTTCAAGTTTTCCAGTACTTCTGACGCAGGAAAAAATGGAAAGAAAGGGTCATGCTATGGATACCGAAGAAAAGGCTACAGAAAATGTACAACGGCCGCTTGCGGAGCTTACTATTGAGTCACACACAAATAATCTAAACCATACATTACTTTTAAAATAATTTTTCAATTGTCCTTGTAAAAGATTAACTCAATTGGATATGTATAAGTGGTATATACTTGAAATTTGGATCAACCACTTATACACATCCAATTGAGCTAATTTTTACAAGATGACTCAAAATTTATTTTAAAATTAATAAATGGTTTGAATTATTTTTGTGAGATTAAAAAATAATACCCACAAGCTGTTGTACATTATATGTACCCCTTGTCTTGGGTACCATTGGCATTGCTGAGTTTCCCAAAACGATTTATCAAGGAATGTCCCGGGAGCCCATTTGTATTTGTTCGAGTATGTAAATAAATCGCGAATACGGTCCAAGTAGTAAATGCCCAACTTTCCTTTGGGTCCCAATTCCAATATGATCCCCTTGCTTCATTAGCCCATACTGCTCCCAAAAGAAGACCTATATATGGTTAAAAAGGTAAACCCTATACTAATAAGACGATAACTCCAATGATCCAATTGTTGAATCAATTGGGACCTGTAATAATTCTTAGCAGAAAATAAATAAGTATTTCCTAAAACATTGCTTCTTTCATTCATGTATTGGATCTCGTCAAAGGAAAAAAGAGTCATTTACTAAACGATTTATCAAAGATAAAATTAAGATTTGATAAAATGTAAAAAAAACTGAGATTTTATCAAACCTCCTCCTCATTTGATAAAATCTTTTGGGAAACTAGGCTTGGTGCTAAAGAAAAGTTAATTAATTGTTCAACCAAAACTTGTACACATTAAAATACTTAAAATTAGTAGCACTGGCTTCCTCGTACAGTCGTAGGTATGGGATAAGTTTGTAAATGGTTATTTATTCAGCTAGGGCATCTTTTCTTAAGAAAAGAAAATCTGGTTAAGTAGGATTAATGCATTATTTATTCAATATTTAAGTTAGTGTGATATTAGCTTTGTTGATGAATTTGAATGGAATCCAAAAGTAGATAAAGAAAACTGAGGCACGGTTACGTGGGCATTCAAAATATTGAAAGGATTCTGTTGGTGGAGGAAGATGAACCATGCAATAAGAACATTCAAAGAGCAGTTAGAGACTGCTGCATTATTTACAAGAATAGAATCAAAATTAAATAACTAATAACAGCTGTAAAATATGAGGTTAATTAAATGCACAAAATAAATGAAAATAAGGTGACGCATTTGATGAACCATTGGATGATAGCCAAGGATTGTTATTTATAATGGGGCAAAAGATTATAGAAGGAAGTTGAAACCAATTAATCAACCATTAGTAAATATAATAAATGAATCAAGTTGAGTTTGAACTTGTGTTCGGTTTGTTAAAAGCTCGTTGAAATAGGTATGTTATATAAACAAATTAAGCTAGATTGGGTAATTTTTAAATTTCGTTATGATTTCGAATCAAGCTTGGACAAGTTGTTATTCAAGTTGTTCGATTTTTGAAGTCTACAAAACTTGAGTTACTCAATATCAGACTCGTGATCAGCTCGTTTCTATGATAGGGTTCGTTTTAATTTTTAAAATTCGTCAAGACCATTAGTCACGTCAAAAAACAATATTGATTGGATTTTGTTTAAGATGTTTTGAAACACATTTATGCTAGAGAAACTTGGTTTCGATTCAGTGTTTCAAACTTTATTTTGTCTCTAGTTTGCAACATAAATGTGTTTCGCATACGTATGAGATACATCGATATTTTGTGAACATGATTTCTGAACGTTGTCTAAAAGGTAAATGAACTTGCAGTGCCGATTCAAAAGTTCAGGGGCCTGAAGCGAATAAATAGAGCCCTCTATGTTCTGGATAAAAAAAAAAGTTGATTAATTAAAGCTGAGTCTTTACTAAAAAAAACCATTACAAAAATTTGAATATGTAGTTATCCAAAAATAAACGACTGTTATAATACTTTAAATTTTTATCTTTTGAACATTTGAATATATAGTTATCTAAAAATAAATGACTGTTACAATACTTTAAGATCTATCTTTTGAACATTAACCTTCTAGCAGTTTTAGCTGTCAAGGTACTAATTAATCTTCAAAATTAGGTTTCTTCACCATATCCTTCTGAATGGGCAATATATCAAATCTAGCTAGTCTTTCTTGAGGCAGCATTATTGACCGGAGACAAGTTTTGATCGATCTTAATTTTGGAAATCTTCTTCCTCAAACTGTGCTAGGCATATATGAAGTGCTTAAATGTTTTGGCTTATTTTAATGAGTAGTAGGCTTAAACAAAAAATAATCGTACCTATTATATAAAATGGCCTTAACATATTGTGGGCCCTCATTTTTCAACTTTGGGGGGAGTTCGAAGCCGCGGCTTCTTCAGCTTATGCTTTAAGCCCCGATCTTGAGGAACATGGCCGATGGCATGTTGGCGTCGGAGTCGGGGGCAAATTTCCGTTCACTTGAAATCTTGACCAGAATAACATCAAGATTTTTACCGACGAACGGACTGTAGAAGGTCAAAGCACCCCTTCGGGCTTGGAGCTGGTACTTGGTTGCGCTTCCATGGTTCACCAGGGGCAGTCTCCTTACCAGGGATTTTTATCAGCATAAATATTTGAATATTCTCAGCAAATACAATATCCAATACTCAAAGGAAAGGAGATTCCCTCCAATGTGAATTCTTACTCAAGATACAACAATGCAGAGTGGGTTGCGTTCACATTCCTAGATCATTTGGACCATTCTCAGCCCAAAAAACATTAATACAACACACAAGATATATACTCAAATAAACTATTTCTTCTCTTCTTTATCTTCCGATGACATTCGGAATAGAAACTTTTTTTTTTTTTTGCACGGCAAAAAAGATTTTATTAATCAAATATCTAAGATACAAGATTAAACGAGCAAGAGAAAAGCAACAAAGCCTCTCGAGATCCAGAAGATTGGAAGGCTGACAAGAAGACAACCAAATAATCATAGGGAAAAACACCAAACTGAAACAAACCTCAACTCCTAAACACCAAACTAAAACAAACCTCCTAAACACCAAACTGAAACACACCGAAGCAAAGCTGACAATTAGCCTTTGCTCTTCCATTTCGACTATTTTACTGATAACTTCCTCCTCTTCCTCTTCATAACCAATACCATGGGCCTTGTTCATTGCCCAAATGGCCCGAGGTTCATCATAAAGAATTTTGTTTCTATTTGAGATACCATCCTCTGAGACAGAAGCAGATAGAAACTTCATTCTCTTCAAGAATGCTCGTCAAACCATGGATTCATGGGCATCTTTGGGCATTAAATATAGAGGAGGGAGAAGCTATAATTTAAAGAAATTTGTTGAAACGGAAGAGGCCGAAATTGCGGTGAGAATCAATGCTCTTGATGGCTTGGAGGATTTTGATGTCTTGGAAGATGATGATCATCATCATCATGAGTTCGAGGATGGTGCCTCTCTTTCTTTGGAATTTTAATTCCATGGTTTAGCGGTTTTTTGTTTTTCAAGAGTTTGTTTAGGTTTTTGTAGCTGTGCGGTTCTCAATTTGCTATGGTGTTTGGGTTGTTTTCTTGTTTTCCTTTGGTTGTGTGGGTTTGGTCTCGGGTGGCTTTTGCCGGTGTATCCGTGTTCCTTTTAATCTTTGTTTTCTTTTCAAATATTAATAAAATCTTTTTGGCTAATCGGAAAAAAGAAAATACGATGTGCAACTTAACGTTGGTGAAAAGACCTAGAAATTGCACGGTCGATTGGAAACGGACTTCCACCGTCCCGGCGATGATTGATGATGGATTTCGGCTGTTCGATGTCAAAAATATAAACTTGATGATGTCTAGTAAAAAGAAGAAAACACCAGCTTAAAAGAAATTTCTTAAAGGAAAACATGTTGGAAAAAAATCAAAATGGTACCTTGTCATACACATATATTTGACTTAATTTGAGAAAACTCTGTTAACTCCTAATTAGTCCATACTTGAGTGACATTATCATTACCTAAACCTGCTTTTTATCTTTGACAAAACGCCAACATGGTTGCTAGGCGACTTCCCCCTTTTTCATTTGCCTTGTCGTTAATTTGAAGTTTTAATTTGAATAAAATATCGAAAAGAAAATCAAATTGACTTTTTTCCATTTGTATTACGTCCCCCATGCACTTATAAAAACCCACCATATCTTTGTAAGATCTCCATTGCCAATCATCCGACCATTATTTTTCTCTCTCACACAAACAACTCTCTCTCTCTCTCTCTCTCTCTCTCTCTCTCTCTCTCTCTCTCTCTCTCTCTCTCTCTCTCTCTCTCTCTCTCTCTCTCTCGAGAAATGGGTAGGTCTCCAAGTTGCGATGAGATCAGTGGATTGAAGAAGGGGCCATGGACGCCTGAAGAAGATGAGAAACTCGTTGATTTTATTCGCGAACACGAAGGGCATGGAAGTTGGAGAACTTTGCCTAAGCGGGCTGGGTTGAACAGGTGTGGAAAGAGTTGCAGATTAAGGTGGAATAACTATCTACGGCCCGATATCAAGAGAGGACAATTCTCTGAGGAAGAAGAGCAGTCCATCATCCAACTCCACTCACTTCTTGGAAACAAGTACGTATACCTAGCTATATGCATACTCATTTACATAATTTTGATGATAATCTTTGTCACACAACTTTAAAAAGGTCCACGAGAACGTTGTTCTACTAATTAAGTGACTTATTTGGCTTTTCACGTTTTACGAGACAGATCATTATCGTCACGTACGTCAACTAAAAAAAAATCAAATATGTAAACAAGTCGTGAAAACTGGAACAACCTCTAAGCAAACAAAATAGAGTTTGTATGGAAGTACTGCGCAGTGTCGATTGATCCCACAATGAATTAATACCGTTTTTCGAAATGGTTTTTTGGGAAAAATAGATGCCATATGCTAATAGCGTTATTCTTTCTTTTTGCCAGCTATCTTCTTGTTTCTAGAAGACACATAAATTTGTTTGGTGAATGTGATTTAGACACTTGTTTTCGGAGATTATTTTAAAACGAATAACCGTATTTTTTTTTAAATACAGTTAAAGTTGCTTTTGAAATTCTCAAAAGCTATTGTCGCTTGAAAAAGAATGGCATGGAGAGAATGGTTGATGTTCTTAAGAAGTAAAATGAAAGCTTTGCAAATTTTTCTTTCTTCCTGACAACAATGCTTCGAGTAAAAGAACTCACGTAACGGGAATTGCGTCTCTGGAAAAGTTATTGCCATTGTAATCAAGAATAAACTTGAATTTTTTCTTTTCTTCCATAAATGTTTTGTTAGTAAAAGTCCTCGAGTTGGTATAGTTACTCCAAACGATTTGCACATGCAGATGGTCAAGAATCGCTAGTCATCTCCCCGGTCGGACCGACAACGAAATCAAGAATTTTTGGAACACCCATATGAGGAAGAAGCTCATCCAAAGGGGTATAGATCCCAAAACCCACAAGCCAATATCTGATCTCAACTTACTAACCAATCTCTCCCAATTGCTATCTCCACAAAACTTTGGCCATTTGATGAACCCTAATTGGGACAATTCCTTAATTAGGTCACAAGTACTCGATGCTAGTACTCACCTAGCCAAAATCCAACTTGTCCAAAGCATCATGCAAGTCATAAACACAAGTACCCCGATTCCAAATTTTTCAGAAAGTAATCTCTTGGGACCCCAAAACAATATTGCCAAATTTGGAGGACTACTTTGCAACACTAGTGATCCTCCCCCACAAACACCATTTGGTTTCCCAAGTTTGGGTGAAAACCCTCAGCTACTTGAGACCTTTCCAGCTGTTACTACTAACTCAATGGGATCCTTTGAAGGTGGGTTTGAACCAGAATTTGTGGGTCTCAATTGTAACAATCTGAACAATGAGTACTATTGTGCAAAAACGGAAAATGGATTACTTCCTCCATTAGTTTCAGCCTTTGGGGAGGTCATGAGTCCAAGTGGCAGCCATTTACAGGATGACAAGATCAATAGTGTTCCAACATTTTCTTCCATCCATTCACCAAAAGCCAACATGTTTGAGGATTGGGAGAAGTTTTTGGATAGTGAAGCCAATGCCCCATGGAAAGATATGATGGACTAAGGGAGAGAGAGACTTATTATTTATTTTTTTTTCCTCTCTTTAGTTGTGACTTGTGATTTTCAGGATTAGCACTTTTGAGAAACTAGTTTTTAAAATATAACACTTAATGATATTTATAACCTATTTTCACGAAAAAATTATCGAAAGTATGCAAATACCTTTTCTAATATTTTCTTAGAAATAGTTTTCCCCAGTTTATTCTCAAAAACCAGTTTCGAAAACTGTCAGTGAAATAATTTCTCAGAAAAAATGAAAAAAAAAAAAATGATTTCATAATATAGAAAAAGTGGCTTTTTTTCCCAATTCCACTTCCTTAGTGGTTGTCAATAACTTCATTGCAGCCAAGTTGGACAGACATCCTTAATTAGCTTTTTTTCTTCCTCTCTTTTTAGCTAATTAATAAGCTTCAGAGTATGAAATGGCACTCGGTGTGGCGACCCAGTGTGAGCTTGACCATAGGAGTTCTTACCTGCTGTGAAATGTTAAGCCGAGAATTGAGATGTGCTCTTGCAAGGCAATCAGTGAACGGAAGGAACAGCCTGTCACCATAGCCCTACTTGGGCGCCAGCTCAAGAAGTTCGCCCTTCCACATGATAACTGGTTCACGAGAACTATTGCAAGCAAATAAAAACTTGTGACCGCGTGGAGAGTGAGCCAGCTTCACCCGCACCAGACAAGGCTACCACCCTCGGTGGTGTCACCCAATTACTCGTAGTTCAAGAGCTTTTTCTTATTGTTTTTTTTTCAATTGAGGTTGTAAAAATAATACATTCATGTATAGATACATCTGATTATCTAATTATAATTACACATACAAATATACTTAAATCTTATCTAGATGAATTAATCTTCATTGTATGGTAATTTCTTTGATCATATCTATCTGCAGAAATGCTAAGTACGAAGAAATGGTACCCGGAAAGTGAGAATGAGTGACTCAATTCACTGATTCACTCAAGTGAAACTGAGTCACTCATTTTCACTTTCCGAGTAATTTACCATTTTTGTGTACGTAGCAACGTTGTATCTATCCGTGGATTAACTGTACTTGATTTGATTTATTACCTTGCTACGAACCTTCTTTTAACGGAATTTACCTAACCAATTGCTAACGTGCAGTGAAAGAAACCAGCAGAATAACTAAAAAAGTGGGTAATTACGTGCAAACGTACAACAAATAAGTTAGCTTAAAGCATTTTGGTTTGTACCCTTTTCTTCAACCACTAACGGACGGACGGACAAAAGCACATCATAGTAGTAGATAGGATTAGCTGAAAGAAACTTATGTAAAACTGTGTTTGGTTGTGAATTGAAAATGAGTTTAGTAGTTAGGAGCTTAAACAAGCAAAAAGATCCTCTTTTTTTAGGAGGTTGTTTTAGGTTTTTTTGTGGTGGTGGCTTTTGGCTTGTGAAGGTGTTTTCTTTCAGTTTTTTTTTTTTTTTTTTTTTTTTTTTTTTTTTGGTACTTCGGAAATAAATAAAACTAGGAAAGGAGAGACCACATCAGAAGTTCAGAAAGGACTAAACAACACCAAAAGGAAACAAAGAGCACAACTAGTCTAAGATTCGGCGTATGTTGAGACCATCCCTTATCAGGAATTCCCTCAAAGCCCGAGGGGGAGAGGTAGTCACCACCAGGTCTTCATCTTGTTCGGCTCCTATGCGAGCAAGGCAATCTGCACATTCATTCGCGCTCCGGTAGGTATGAGTAAGAGTGCATCCAGTGCGACTGAGGATGTACTTGCCATCTTTGAGAATGTTGGTTTGAGGATGATTTTCACTAGTGCCATCATTGAAAAGTATAACAGCAGTTTGTGAATCTGACTCAATTTGCATGTTCACCCAGCCTTTCTCCAGAATAATAGTAAGGCCTCTGTAAAGACTCCAAATTTCAGCTTCTAGACTGGATGTAGCCCACATGCAACCATAGTAACCCATCTCCCAATCTCCATGATCATTCCGAAAAATTCCACCAAATCCTGCTTTGCGATTGTTGTCATACCAACAGCCATCTGTATTGAGTTTGAGGATACCTGCAGGGGGAGGAGACCACGGGATTAGTCTACTTTTAGGAGGGTCGGTAATGAGAGGAGACTTGAAAGCTTCCACAATTTCAGACGCATAGGAGATCGAAATTTTGGAACTAGCTTCTGGCACCACAACAACATTATCAAAACTCATTTTGTTACGATCTTTCCAAATTTGCCAAAGTGTGGTGCAAAAGATAATATTCCAAGGTATTTCAATTCCTATGTGTAAACTCTTCTGCTTGTAGGTGATTTTGGGGGGTTTGGTGCTCTTTGGTCGTTAATTTTAGGTGTTGGGGTTTTGGTTTTCGTTTGATTGTTTGGTTGTCTTCTTGACAATCTTCCAATCTTTTGGGTCTCGAGAGGCTTTTTTGTCTTCTCTTGCTCATTTAATCTTGTATCTTCAATATTTGATTAATAAAATCTTTTTTTGCCGTGCAAAAAAAAAAATAGAGGGATATTTGCCGTGCAAAAAAAAAAAATAGAGGGATATTACAACAATCATGTGATGTCCGCATTAACTAAATCAAGCTAAATACGGAGCTATCAAGCAATATACACACACTCTCTCTCTCTCTCTCTCTCTCTCTCTCTCTCTCTCTCTCTCTCTCTCTCTCTAGCAATGTAGTTAGCCCCCTTAAAAGCCTTCAAAACTCCAATCCTAAATTCTCAAAATTTTGATTTTGTTTAATTTTCAAAATTTTGAGAGAAACAGAATGAGGGGGACATAGGTCAGTGGATGGGAGAGAGAGAGAGAGAGAGAGAGAGAGAGTCGTGGGGTAATTATGGTGTTTTGGGGGTGGGGGTGGGGGTGGGGGACGGGGTGGGGGCGGGGGCGGGGGAGGCCTGGGGATGGAGGGACGTGGGATAAGGGTTTTTTTTTTTTTACTCCACTTTTTTACGTAATTGATTCGAAATGTTTTTTAAGTAAATATTTGAATGTATACAGGCTTTTTCAAGGGAAAATTGCGGTAAAATGGTGGTAGGGGCAAATATTTGCCATTTCATGGAACACTTTTTAGAAATTGCTCAAAACATGAAACGCACTATTTTAATTGCATATACGTGGTACCCATAATAATATTGACCGAAATACCCCCTTGATCTGTGATTTAGAGTGCAGTGAATTTGTTGAGGAGTGCAACCGTTGTCAATGTAGAGTGCAACAAAAGTGGATGAAGGGTGCAATGGTCAGAAAATCTTCCCAGTGTGACTTGAACACACACCCTTCTTGAATTTAGATAAAGGAGATGTGATTTTCACTTGAGTAAAAAACGTGCAACATGGGTGCAAAGCAGTTATTGAGGAGTGCAACAGTCCTCCATTAAGGTCTCGTTTGATTCACGGACTAAAATAGGTGGGATTAATAGTCATGGGATTGATAGTCTTGGACTATTTGTACTGGGACTAATTTAGTACTGATCCTCACACAATCCCCTGTTTGATTCATGCAGGATTAACATTGGGATATCCCATGTTTTGATCAATCCCATGTTTGGTTCCCTAAACTACATTTCGAGATTAATTTCAAGACTCTAAAAAAACGTTATTGGCTAATACAATTCAATTTGCATGCATAAAAATTAGAAATAAATGGGCATCCCATTTTGATTTACTAGGATGTAAATATAAAAAAAATTCAAAAACCATAAACAAACACCTACTGAAATGGGGAAGAAACTAGATGCGAATGTTTGAGATAAACTGGGAAAATACCAAAACTTGATATACACAACAAACTAATGTTGAATGCTTTAATCGGCGCCCAAAAACCCAACAGATCTTGGTATGAGTGAAAGAGACGATGGCAATTTTGTAATATCTCAGTCTTCCCTCCATGTGTTTTTTTATCCTGGACTAATTAGTCCCCCCCGGGGTATTACACAGTACCATACGTATTGGACTAAAACTATCCTAGGATTGTTAATCTCATGCTATTTTTCAGGAACCAAACGAGGGATTATGCGGGATTAGGTACAAATAGTCCAATCCCAAGTACCTAATACCTTAATCAAACGAGGCCTAAGGGTTCAACAAAAATGGAAAAAGAGTGCAATAGTCAGTAAAAATATTTCCAAAAAGTTTGAATTGAGTAAAAAAACGTGCAACATGGGTGCAAAGCAGTTGTTGAGGAGTGCAACAGTCCTCCCTTAAGATTTCAACAAAAGTGGAAGAAGAGTACTGCAATAGTCAGTAAAAATATTTCCAAAAAGTTTGACTTGAGTAAAAAACATATAACATGAGTGCAAAGCAGTTGTTGAGGAGTGTAACAATTCTCCATTAAGAGTTCAACAAAAGTGAAAGAAGAGTTCAACAAATTCATTGCACCCACGTTGGTCCAAATTCAAGAAGGATGTGTGTTCAAGTCACACTGGGAAGGTTTTCTGACCATTGCACCCTTCATCCACTTTTGTTACACTCTACATTGACAACGGTTGCACTCTTCAACAAATTCATTGCATCCACATTGTCAAAATTCAAGAAGGGGGTATTTTGGTCAATGTTATTATGGGTACCATGTATATGCAATTAAAATAGTGCGTTTCATGTTTTGAGCAATTTCTAAAAAGTGTTCCATGAAATAGCAAATATTTGCCCCTACCACCATTTTACCGCAATTTCCCCCTTTTTCAAATGGTTTTAGTCTTTAAATAGGATATTAATTCGTACCCGTTCGATACATGGAATAGAAAAAACACACTAATGTAATTTTTTTTTTTTTTATCAACTAGAGTTGTGGTCATTAAAAACACGAGGTCGAAAAAAACACCAATGTGATTTCTTTAATCCCGTGCATCGATTTAAAACTAGTGTTGTGAACTTTTGATGCACTAAAACGGGGAAAACATATCGTGAACGTTTTTGTTTTTTTTTTTTTATGTTGCTCCGTGTATCAAATGGGCACAACGGTAAACAGATAAATAAACAACAAAAGGCTCCTATATAGATGAACTAATCAATAATTATTGTCTTTATGAAGATTAATTTGGACCCTTAATTTCACAGTATAAAATGTACAAGGCTAACCAACTAGACTAGTCCCAGCTGCTTTAACGAGAAAATCATCCTTCAAAGGGATAGCCTTCTCCATTGGAAAAAAGATTATGTGATTTTAAAATTGCTACACCTCTCAAAGAACGTGAGTCCTACCTCTAGGAGAGCAATGCTTCAAGAGTACAGAATAATCTTTCACCCAATTGATTATGCTTCGTTTGGAATGTGTGTGAAAATTTGCCATTTTGATTAGTAGGTTTTTTGGAATGACTCTTTGGTAAGGTGTATTTAAGCTATCTTTAGGCTTTGTGCACTTGTAAAGAAACTAGTGCATGAAATAATTCCCGAGAAAATTGTAGTGAAGTGAAGTAAAACAAAATGAATAGTTTTTCCTTTATGCATTCATTTGATAAAAAGAAATGTAAGAGAAAGTTGGAAAGTAGTAGTTCAATTATGTAGAAAATAATAGAGATGCAAGATTCCTGTAAAAATCTATAGTGTTTTTTGCAAGACATGTTTCGAGAAAAAAATTAATCCTAATAAAAAAGTTAGAGACGGTGAGTCCCATTACTTTCTTGTTAATTGAATACGTTAAAAATGCAAGAAAATTAGACATTCTCGTAAGGGTAAAGGGGCTTTCCTTTGTTAAAAATCCACAGACAACATTCTAGAACTTCCAAACTCAACAAACAGATGTATATCAGGAAAAACCGTGATATGTATCAACTATTTGGGCCAGGGAGCAACACACTAGTCATTAAATCATTAATTTGAGCTTTAAGCACGGATAATTTTGGTACGCTATTACATTTTATGTGAATTAAACCTTCGACACCCACGCTGAGTAATCCATTCAGAAACCGGCTAGAATCAGTAGGAATAACAAAGCCAGCTCAAAGAATTCAATAAAAAGTCTACCAGTTTGTTGTTTCAAATGGTAAGCCAACAAAATAATATTCCAGGAATCTTTCTTTGTGACCTTTAGAAATAGAAAAACATCTTTCCCTTACTTAGATCAAATACGGCTTATTACTTAATAACCGGAAGAGAAATGCAACTACGGGATAAAAGCCGGGTCCTAAACCCAAAACTCTTTTCCAGAAATTTAAATAAATGCATGAGCTATGGTAACCACGCCACATCCATCGACTTTTATACGAATTTCAATTCTTTTTTTTTTTCCTCTGAAACTGAAGGGGGCCTTAATTAGGGATTTTTTTAGCTAAAATGGAGGTCAAAAAAGTAAGCTTTTGCACCAAACAAGTAGAATTAGCCCAAAAATCAGACATTTTTAATGCAATCCAAACAAAGCCTAATGATAGAGTTCCCTTGAGGATGACCTCAGAAAGGAAAATTTGTCTACTGCTACATAAATGTCAAAGTCAGTCATGTCACCCCTATTTCCTATATTTCCAATTGTTGGTTGGGTGTAGTATATATGTGTCCCTCTCCCTTGATTTATATGGTGACTAGTGTTGAATATAATAGACATGAAAAGGAAAGAAACAACTAACTGATGCTGATAGTTTGATAGAATATCTATATATATTTTTTTTTTTTGGTAATGCAGGGTATCTGAGTCTTTGCGCACACCTCGGACTAATCCCTACAGCTCCTTCCATAGCCGTTTCGCACGCTTACGCGTGGGGGTGAGGAGATCCCAAGAATTGCTGGCACGGGAAATGGAACCTAAGACATTAGGGAAAAGCAAATTTCCAAGTTCTAGGCCAAGACCACTTGACCAACCCCTCGAGGTTTATTTCGTCGTTTGTTGTTTCCTAAATGTTGTGACTTGGAAGTCTGATGCGAAATACTTGGGCCTCCCGTCGTGTTGGGAGAGATCAAAGTCAGAAACTTATTCTTATCTTATTGAGAAAGCTGTGAAAAAAATGCAAGGATGGAAGGCTAAGGAGTTATCTCACGGTGGGAGAGAAATAATGATCAAATCTGTTATCCAAGCTATCCCTAGCTATGTTATGTCTTGTTTCCTTCTTCCAGTCCAATTTTGTAACAAACTCAATTCACATATCCGGAGGTTTTGGTGGTCCGGAGATCCAAAGGAGTCCAAGATCCATTGGCTTAACGGTGATGAGCTGTGCAAATCCAAACAACAGGGGGGTATGGGCTTTAGAGAGTTCAGAAGTTTTAACTTAGCTCTTCTTGCCAAACAAGGTTGGCGCATTATCAACAACCCTAACGCTTACTGGGTTAGAATGTTGAAGGCAATCTATTTCCCAAGATCTAGCTTCATGGAGGCCCTCAAGGGGGTCCAGACCTTCGTGGGTCTGGAACAGCTTGTGTCAAGGCAGAGACTTGCTTGCTAAAGGTCTCAGATGGCAAGTTCATAATGGAAGAGATATTGACTTTTGGAAGGACAAGTGGATCCCAACCACGCCAAACTTTCAAGTCCAATCTATTAGACACGGCGATGATGAGAACATTAAGGTTGCTGCCTTCATCAATCCAACTACAAAAGAGTGGAAAATTCAAGAGCTGAAGAGGTATGTGTCCAAACAAGACCTTAAAGCCATTTCTTCTATCCCTCTCTCAAAGCTTGATCATCCTGACAAGCCTATTTGGCACCATTCGAAAAAGGGCATTTATTCAGTCAAGAGTGGGTACCACGTAGCTTGCAGGGCAGTTGAGAACATTACTTCTCCTTCCTCTTCTTTTCAACCTCATCCGTCAATGTGGATTAAGATTTGGAACCTAAAAATCCCACCTAAGGTCAAACATTTTTGGTGGAGAGCTTGCAGGAACTCTCTAGCAACCAAGGAGAATCTCTATAAAAGGAAGTGCTCTAGGCTACCTTTATGCCCTTTGTGCAATAAAGAGGTGGAATCTATCGAACATATTCTCTTCCGATGCAAGAAGACGAACCCAGTTTGGAGCCTGTGTAAACTGCCAGAAGCTTTAAATTGGGACAGTAGTTCTGTCATACGGTGGACGAACGAAGTAATGGAGAATTTGGGAAGTAAGATCAAGCTTAATGAGTTTATTAGTAAAATAGCCATGACAAGTTGGAGTATTTGGAAGGCTAGAAACGAATTTGTCTTTCAACAAACTCCGGTGGTGGTGAAAAATATTGCTATAAGAATGGAACAGGCTTGGGAAGAGCTATGTACCCTCTCCACTAAAGCTCCTGCAGATTGCCCCGATCCTCAACCCGGGTCTTCTTTAGTTATAGCCAAATGGAGAGCGCCTGACCAAGGCCAGTTTAAATTCAACTGTGATGCCTCATGGAAAAAGGAGCTTGGAGAAGGATTTGGTGCAGTCATTTTGAGGAATCATAAGGGAGAATTGCTTAATGGGAAGAAGTTTAAAGTGACTGGAAATTCTGCCCTGATTTGTGAAGCTGTGGCCCTTAGAGAAGCTTGCTTAATGGCAAAGGCTTTGAATCTGCGATCTGTGGAGATTGAGAGCGACAACAAGGACCTTATTGCTTTAAGTGTCTCAGAATTAGTTCCTCCGTAGGATTGTGCTTGTGTAATTCACGACATTAGGGTGCTTGTTTCAGACCTTAATTTGTCTCTTCTTTGGATTCCTAGACAAGTCAATCGTGCTGCCCATTGGGTAGCCTCTTTTGTAACAGGATCGCTTCCTCAGAATTGGGTTTCCAATATCCCAACTGAGCTTAGCGTTATCCTTTCTTCCGATTTTTGAGATTGAGAATGTCTTCATGTTCAAAAAAAAAAAAAAAGAAGTCTGCAAGTATTGAAATTGAAAGCATCTTTACTAGAAGTCTGCAAGTATTGAAATTGAAAGCATCTTTACTAGAAGTCTGCAAGTATTGAAATTGAAAGCAAGTATTGAAATTGAAAGCATCTTTAGCTAGAAGATCTGCTGCCTGAAATGCTTCTCTCCCGCACATTGCACCGGGTCATCAATTGTTACATAGTAGTAGGTGATAATACTTTCGTGTAGCTCAAGCAATTGATGGCTGTGAATTACTTAATTATAGAGAGACAACTCAAAGTCTCTCTCTCTCTCTCTCTCTCTCTCTCTCTCTCTCTCTCTCTCTCTCTCTCTGTGTGAAGTGAACTTAAACCAAAAAGTACGACCAAGCAATTTTGTTCACCGCTGATGAGTAAACATGAACATTTTAGAGGGAATCCACATTGAGAGTCTACCTTCGAGTACCATTTTTATCACACTGTTTAATGGTTTTATAACAAGTATTTGACAGGATTTAACTTAAAACGTCTTATGTTGAACAACTAGAGACCAATCGTTATGTCGGGGAAGAGAGATGCCTAACACGGTTAACCTTCCCCTCATCGTACCATTGGCTTCCGAAAATAGAACTCTATGGTTCTCGGTTCCTAAAACCAAGTGGGGATTCTGAACAAGAAAAGTGCACCGCAAGGGGCACTACCAAGTATCAATATAGGCGCTCTGCAATAGGTGTCAGAAGTTGTGGTAATTGGCCATCATTTATGTGAATCTGTGCCGCGAGGGGCAGGTATCCACCGGCAATTCTTCATGGGACACTAAAAGCATATGGTACTTATTGGGGACTGGGGAGTTGCAACAATGAAACACACTGTCTAACAAGTTCTGTATTGGAAACTGTTTATGAATCTCTTCCATTGTATACAAGATGAACAATAAGCACCACCTTGTGCAGCTTTTTGTTTTTATAACGGATGTCTGGCCAATTTGTGCTCACCTCAACTAATTCCGGATTTCTAAAGTTAACAACAGGACAAATCTTCGGGTACCTTTGCAGCTTTAGTACTGCTATATATTCATTCCTTGTGTATTGGGGGTGGTTGGAGAAAATCTCAAATGGATTCTTCTCATTGAATTCTTTTGGGAACTTGGGATGGGGAAAAAGTGAAATATTTCTTAACATATTTCCTGACCTTTGCATAGAGACATTTTCAAAGAGAAGCTTTAAAGTATTTAAGTGGCAGCAGAGTTGAACATTCAGTGTTAAAATCAAGAGTTTTAGAGACGAAGAGGTCATAAGAGTGAGAGAAGAAAAAAGCAATTGTAGTCAACGTTCAGAAGTTTATGTTAAGGATGAAATGACTTCATTATGCCAAGCAAAAGTAATTAATTTCAGCAACTGAATGCCATTTTCCCTCTGAAGCATCCTAAACTGAGTCCCATATCACACGAGGGGTGCAAACGAGCCAAGCCGAGCTTCTCAGCTCATTTAGTGAACAAGCAAAAAATCGAGTTTCAACTCGGCTCGTTTAGTGAACAAGACAAATATCGAGCTCGAGCTCAGTCGTAAACGAGCCGAGCCCTTAACGAGCCAAGCCGAGTAAATTACTTAGAACATCTCTAGTGCACTACCTAAAAAATATTTGTTAAAGTGTACACCTAAGCACATGTGGGGCCCTATTTTGTGTGCTAAGAACTTAGTTAGCTAGCTGAGGAGAAATGCACTTTAATGGGGCTCCCTAAAAATGTTCATTATATTTTAGAGTGGGACCCATTTAAGTGGTGAAGGATGCCAAGTGGTCCCACAAAATTATTCTCTCCTTCCCTTCTCTCTATCTCTCTCCTTTTTCTCTCTCCTTAAGTTACTCCCCAAATTTAGGTAGTCACTTAGGGCACTTTAGGTAGTGAGGGGTGCCACCTAGAATTTTAGGGAGCCAATTTTTGTGCACTAGAGACCATTTTTTGAGGTTTTTCTTAGCTAACTAGTTAAGAAACTTTAGGTAGTGATTTTAGGTAGTGCACTAGAGATGCCCTTTATGAGCCTTCTTAAACAAACCAAGTTGAAGCCTATATAAATGAGCAGAGTTTTTGCAAGCTGAGTCAAGCTTTAACAAGCCAAGCCACCAGCTACTCGGTTCATTTGCAGCCCTACACACGAATACTTTCAAATGTGAAAAAATTGACAAAATTGCATCAACTTTTTTCCTCGCAATTTCTACTGTCGAATACAAATTTAAATATAATTGTAAAAGAAAGAATACAACAGCTGCCAAGAAAACCTAATCCTCCGGGCATTAATTTTAAAGGTAAAAATGAGCCAAGTCCTTCTCTAAGATTTAAATTTCTTGGTTTTCTTATTAAAATGGGCGCTCTGTGGCGTCCGGCTTTCCATCTTGCGTTTTTTCCCAGTTTGCTTTGAAGAACCACCTCCAACCTTCAGCGCCTTGGCCTTTCTGGCAGCAACCGCCGGTCTCTTCCCATCTCCTCGCTTCTCTACTTTCTGAGTCTTGGATTTAAACTTCACCGCCTCTACGACTCTCTTTGTAGGGACTTTCTTCTGGACACCTGATTTACTACCCCTTAGACCCTGGTAAGATGTAGAAGCCTTAGTATGTACCTTATTATAACTGTTTGAAGTCCTGGAATCTACTGCTAACTTCTTCGATGGAAAACCATTTGCACCCCCGGGTGATTGGCTTTTCCTCTTAGATGGTGTGACGTCTGATCTGGCATGAGAGAGCCTAAGTTCGCGATCTCGGAGCCTCAAGCTGCGTTTTTTGACAACCAAGTTTGCGGCACCCTGCATTCAATCACCCATGATTCTCATGTAATCCTATGGCATGTACTAATATTTTCCAGTTCGTGTCATATACAAATAATAGGTTATATAACTTCATTCTATCCAACTTTCTCAGTCTCAAGCAGCATAAAATGGTTCCTAAAAGAATACTATATTAGATAAATCACGAAAGCTAAAAGCCATCTTTTAAGACATAACTTTTTCCTTAATAACAGAGACAACTTGGCTAAATGCTCACTCACTCTTGATTTGTGGGTCAAGAAAATAACATAGTCTAGCCCTCTTCCATGCATAAGCTCTTTTATGAAACAAAAGAAAAAACCCTATTCCTAAATGCAGAAAGGGAATGAGCAGAAGAGATACAACAAATGCCCACAAATGTGCAGACTGAGTTCCACTAGCACAGACCAAAATGGCAACCAAGGGAGCTGTATGATGCCAATTCCATCTTGGTTACTGCAAATCAAAGATGTCCTAGCAGGTAAGTAAAATGAAGCTTACTTGAGGCCCTCCTACTTTTTCCCTCCTCTCTAACATAACAAAATGTTTATGTTGGGAGCTTAAAAACTGAAAGACCAAACTGACAAGAATATAAGCCAACTATCAGAATGGATGCAACTGCAACCACCTGTAATTAAGATATATCTATACAACAAAATTAGAAGTCCAATGGCATACTCTCAAGTTGTGCATGAAACTACTCCAAATGAACAGTCTTATCGAAAAATAAGTGCAGCAGTACTAATCATACCAAAACAACAGTAACGTTGGCCCAGCCTTCTAGGCTACACTAAGTTACCTGCTAAAACTAGAAAAAAGTTCCTCTAGCCTTATAGTTCAAGAGCTTATAATGCATCAGTTAACCAGACCTAAAACTTTGTAAAAAGTTAAAATGCAAGAAACAAAAATATTAGGAGACTTCAAAAAAAAAAAAAACCACAATAACACTTTGTATTGAGTTCCATTCATACGGAAGTCTCTAATTCTCAAAATTCCAAAGGCAAACGTATTTGGATGGCGAAGGAGACTCAAACAGCAATGATAGCAAGCAAGGCAAACTACAGAGCTAGGTATAAATACAGAAAGAAGAGGGAAGGGCAGAAAAAAAAAAAACAGAGAGAATTATGGGACAAAGGCAAAGCATTGAGGCTAACTCAGAAATAATAAGTTAAGGGAAATAGATGTAAGGAATGAAAATTGCTGAGGCATGCAAATTGAAGTCTACAAAATGGATTACCATTTACCATCAACATTTTAGCAACTATTAGATGGATCACAAGCATGTCAGATAGAGCTGGATTACAGTTTCACAAGCAACTACAAGTGAAACTGCAAGCAGAACCTTCAAAGTTCAATCACTTTATCAGAGTTAAAGTAAACAACTAAGATGCCTTGTAAGACTGCAACACATACCCTTGTTTTAAACAAAATATAAGCAATGCCTTTCCCCATACTGGTGCCAGGATCTCTGATAACCCGAATGGCCTCAATGTTGGATTCCAGCTCCTTAATACCAGAAAAGAACTGATAAATTTCTTCATCCTGCATACATAATAAAGCAACTATTAAGCTTACCATGAACCAATAAGAGAATGATATAGCAATATTCATCCTGCAATTGCTTAGAGGGAAAAAAAAAAAATAAGAACAAGAAGGAAAGCATATTAGTAAATTACCTTCACATCAAACGGTAGGTTACCCACAAAAACAGTCCTCTTGTTATCATAAAGTGGAGCATTCTCACCCTTTACTTTCTTCCGCGGTGGGCATGCCCTGTCAACACGGATGTGATTCCCTCCAACCTAGACCACAACCATTTCAAATTCAGTTAGTCATTCTCGTAAAAAATTCAACCGAAACCATGTTGATAAAGAGCCGGAATAGCAACATACCACAGACATATTATGGACCAAAGAAGCCTCAGCAGCTTGCTCTGTTTTGAAAACGATGTATGCATGAACACTGCAAGACAGTGACAAATATATGATCCGATTAATGATAAGAAGAGAAAAAAAGAAGATAACTTCATATAGTCAAACCTATAGTAATTAAAATTCGTAAGTTTACCGTCTTGAGTAAGTTACGAATTAAGGAAGCAAGCAGCTTCAATGGCAGACATAAAAACTAATTACTAGTGAAACAGACTCGAGAAAGATTATTAGAGCATCTGCATCAACCCCTCTAAACCATCCTTTTAGTCAAAGTACAAGTGAAGTCCGAGAAATGCCGTTGCATCAACCTCGCTTGTGGCTCTTTATTTTTTGCAAATACTACAGCAACTCGTCAAGGGTACCGCTGTTCATGAGCCATTTATTATTTGATTATTTTTGCTTCACTTCTGGACCTCGCATCCCTCGTCTCTGAAATCCTGCTCCGAGCGCCATGGCTGTCATTCTCGATCTCAAACTCTCTATCTTCAAAATCTGCTCTCTTTCGTCATAGTCAAGTTTAAGGTTCTAGCTCTTTCTATATCTGCAAGTCCCAACCCCTAGCCCCACTTTCCTCTCTCTTGATCTGGTCACTCCTCCTAGCACAATGGCCATAGTAGCCCTTGAGTTTGGTTTTTGTGTTAGTAGATTTTGGACCTATTGACTTGGGAATGTTTATATCTCTTTTGGTCGCTTTTCTCTGTGTTTTGTGATCAATTGACAATCGGTGCTTCTTTATTTCTTGTTGAACCATAGTATGTTTGAGATGTGTATGTTCTCTACATTTGTTATTGAAGTTGGCCTGATTTTTCAATTAGGGTTTGGAAGTACATACAAATAATAAAGGGGTGATCAAAAAATGAAAATGATTCTTTAATGAGAACAGAACAAGAATAGAGAGACTAATGGAGGGATGATTCAAAAACTGACCAACTAAAGTAGAAAATGAGGTTTTTAAGGTATAAATTAGCTACTTTTGTCAAGATTGAGGGGGATGCTCTTAGTGGAGTATTGCTATAGTGTTGACTGAAGTTAAATGGTCAGTGAAAGGCATTAAGTCACCAATGATCGCAAAAGCTCAAGTTGTCAGGAAATAGACCTAACGAAGTATATCAAGTTATTCAACACCTTCGCTCGCGTGCAACTCCGTCTTGCACATGGAGATACAAATACAAAAGATGAGAGAAGTATAATATGAAAGGGAGAAGCAGAATGCCAAAGAGAAACAACTGCAAACAGAAACACTTGAACAGTTGAACCCAATACCTTTCCTACTCTAAGCTCTTATATGTGATAAGTTACCAATTGTTAGCCAAATAGACCCAACAAAGTATATCAAGTTACTTTATGAAGAACCATTTCTTACAAGCAAATAGACCACCTAGAGATACAAGTTTAATTCCAAAAACACAATAAAGATAGATGCTTGGACATAAAGAGTCAATTTAATGGAGTGAAATTCGATATGGAAATTTTACAAAAGGTCTCATATTATTGCACAAACAAGAACTCCAGGAGACATCTGAAGAAAGAAAGGCTGCATAATTACTTTTAACGCAAATCGGCATCCAATGAATTGCAGAATGGAATTAAAAAACATTAAAAGGCACGTATTTATCCCACCTATCAACAGCATCATTGATTTTCTTCTGAATAATAGCTCCCTTCCTCGGTGTTTTGGTCTGCCAAAACAGTCGGATGTGAAAAAGTGTAACTGATTCAGCAAAAAATGTTTTAAGCAGGAAACTTCTAATATACAGAAACAAAAGATAAATTCGAGGCAATGCTTACATCCAGTAGAGGAACGGAGCGAATCCTTACAGAATCAACCTCTCCAAACTGGCTAAATTCCTTAATCAAGGCCTTCTTCTTAACCTTCAGAGGCAAGTTCCCAACAAACACAGTCCTTATAAGTTTAGCCTCATCATCGAAACCTTCCTTCGAATCCACAGTCTCAATTGGATCATCAACCTTTTTCCTCTTCTCCCCAACTGCTTTCCCTCCCAATTCTCCCTCTCCACCTTCATCATTGGCCCCATATCGCCGCGCCTCGTATGCTGCCTCAACTTCATCCCTCTTCCTCTTCTTCTTTTTCTTCTTATCCATCCCCTTCACCTCCATACCCATATTCTGGTTCTTCCCTTCCTCCTGCTTTGGTAGTGCCTCCACTTCCATGCCCAAATCTTTCCCTTCACCTCTCTCCTCCAATTCGACACCAAAATTTGATTTTTTCGATGAATCAATCATCTTAGATTTCTTAGTTCCCAAATGGGTCTCCGGAGTTTCATCCAGCGAACCAGAATCCAAACCTGGTTGTTTCTTCTCTTTGTTCTTCTTTTTCTTTTTCTTCAACTCAACAGAACTCGTAGCCTTCCCAACGTCTTCATCTGAACCAAACCCAACCTTCGATTTCTCAATCTCCAAATGGGTCTTGTAACTCTCATCGATCGAACCGGCAACCAAACTGGGTTTTTTCTTCTCTTTGTTCTTTCTTTTCCTTTCCTTCACTTCAACAAAAGTAGGGTTTTTATCCTCACCATTCGAAGAGTTCCCACCTGACCCCAATCCCAACCCTACTAGCTGTTTTTGTTGATTGGGTGGGTGGGAAGGGTCGCTGGGTTTTCTACGGAAAGGATTGTTGTCGGAGAAAATAGAAAGAGAGGTATCGTGTTCTGGTATGGATCCGAAGAGGGTTTTGAAAATGTCGGAGGAGGTGGAACCAGGGGTGCTGGGATCGCTGTGGGTGTTCACGGTGGTGGTGTCCGGCTTTTTGGGCTTCTTTGCCATTACGTTGGAGCGGCGGAGACTGCGTTGAGCCGCAGAGTATGCGAATGTGAGGAGCGGCTGAGAGGATGCGAAAGTCGAAGTATGGGTTCAGGGCTTCTGAAGGTGAGTCCCCGCGATTAGGGGCATGTTTGATTTCGGCAATAAAAAGGCTAAAAAATATTTTATACCCTAAACTAATTTATACATTTACACATAATTTTGTCAAATTTCTCTAAATTAATTTTAAAACTTTATTAGGCTGAGTTTATTAGGCTGATGTGATAAAAATCAACAAATCAAGCAAGAAAGGAATTTAAGTTCTTATTCAAAAGTTGTACGATTTTTTCATAATTAGAACCCCTAATTATTATAAGGTAGGTAAATCACTTGTGAAGATTATTAATCTAATTCATGTGAGTAATGCTACAAACACATTGAAAGATTCATTCATTAAAAGAGTGTCACATTGACGAGATGAATTTAAAAATTAAGAAATTATGACTAACAGCTTTAAAATGTTCAAAACGAAGAAAAGGGAGGAAGTGATGGCAATCGGTAAGTGGTGGTGTTGGGTTAGAAAGTGGTCGATCGGGGGGAGAGAGAGAGAGAGATTTATGTGAATTGTATTGTGTAATGGAAAAATGTCCAAAGACTAAGGTATTTATTGAGTGGCTGGAGGAAGACCTGACAAATTCTAAACCACAAATCCACCAATTATTCAAATTTTGGAATATCACATTTGAATTTTACGGGGCGTTTGGCTGGTGGACTTGATTCTGGGTGTATTTATAATGAGGGTGGATTTGAAATGAGGGTGGGTCCACTTCCTAAGACGGGTGGATTTGTAATGAGGTGTTTGGATGATTTTTTGAGAAGGGGGATTTGGAGGGTGGATAAGAGGGTAAATGACTAATTTGCCCCCTACTTGGGTAATTTAATTTCGAATTTGATTTATTTTCCATTAATTACAATAAATTAATAGTTACCATTAATTGTGGGATAAAATAATTTCATTTTAAGTTACAATATTTAACTATATTATTTATTAAAAATACATCATTTCCGGAAAATTTTTAAAAAGTAATTGGAAAGTTAAAGATTTACAAAAAATAAAAAATAACTACACATACACCCATCAATTCCCCCCCCCCCCCCCCCAAAAAAAAAAAAAAATTACTACTCCCTCCGACCCTTTTTAAATGATCCATATGGGAATACGTGCAATTTCAAACTCCTAAACAAACATATTTCTCTATATAACTTTTTAATTTGTTTTATACCAAATTAAAGTGCTCATCGAGTACTTTAATTTGGTGCAAAAAAAATTTAAAAACGATATACAAAAGTACATTTTTAAACGTCCGCAAAAATACACGTTTCCCAAGTGGATCACTTAAAAAGGGACGGAGGGAGTAGTATATATGTCTTTTTGTACAGTACAAAGGTAATTTTTACAGTGGGACTAACCCACTCACAGGCCATAGCCCACCCACCACCGACTTCTCTCTCTCTCTCTCTCCATCTCCATCAAGCAACCAAATCGGAAGTTGCTAGCACCACCGACTTCTGCCACCACCGATCGCCGCCCACCGGTAAAGCTTCTTCTTCTTTCTTCCTCCTTCTTCTTCTTCCTTCTTCTTCTCCTCTCTCTCTCTCTCTCTCTCTGTGTGTCGGATCACACATGCTCTCTTTTTTTCTCCCCTCTGATGTTGCTGGATTTCTTGTGGTTGATCTGAAAAATGTTTTGCTTGTGATTGATTTGGCGGGTAACGACTAGAAAAGAGGGTGAATTTGCAGGGGCAAAATGGACTCAAGGCGGCCAGATTTGCTAACGACGGGGGTGAGGCCGTCGTTAGCTAATCCACCCGCGGGCGGATTTGGAGTCCCAATAGTAAATTAGTCCGGGGGAGGAAAATTTTACCCAAACACCGGATATGAGGTGGGCCCTGGATTTGTAATCCGGCCGCTTCGCAAATCCGGGCGCAAATCCGCCAGCCAAACACGCCCTAAAAGATTAAATGGGGTATCACAGTAGAATTTAGTTTTTAAACCCATTTACTAAATGAGTTAAGTTTAGAAATATTTTTTAAAATCAAGTCGGACCCGACAAGGTCCTTATAAAATAATAATAATAAATAAATAATATTAAGAAGGAAATATGAACATATCAACAAAATGTTTTATTTGAGCACGAATATGTAAAGCTAAAATGCAATAGCACTGTGCCATTATAAATAAAAATAGCACATAAACTTCGTCTTTGTATCATTATAATTTTTTTTTTTTTTGTCAAATCCAAACTCCCTAAACCGAATTTTTGGTTCTGTCAAAGAGTGAAATGAGAAAAGAGGCAGGCACGAATAAAATTACCCAAAATTAAACCTGGGTTTGTTAAAATTGCCCATGAAAAATCAAGAATAGATTAATCTCAAACTATTTTAAACAAAATAAAAAGTGAAATTAAAAAATAACATGTAGCAACCCTTGTTGCCCAATTAAACTTCTTGAAGTGGATTTCCGCAATCATATGCAAGATTGGAAATAAAGGAAAAAAGAAACTTACTCAAATAAGGAAAATCTTTAGTTTACACGGACACGTCAAGCCGATACTCAATTCAAGCAAATCTGGTTTATTTTAACTGAGCAAAAAAAAAAAATCTGGTTTATTTCCATACTCCCACAGCCCACAGGGCACAATCCAACCCAACTAAAAAATGGAAACTGCGTATCCCCTATACGTACAATTCCGAGCACCCTGAACCCGTGTGAAGGAAAATGCCTCAGGAAGTTGCACTCACCGGAAGAATAGTAGAAGTATAAGTGAATTGTAATTCACTTATCATCTCCAGAACATTCAATAGCCACACAAAAATGCAACCATCATTTCGGAAAAAACTGACAGCAGAGAAATGCATAAACGATCTCCATGTCCATTGAACTAGTTTCATTTGATCTGGGCCTGACCATATTTTTGGTCAACCTGTGTATGATTATACAAGGGCGTGACGTGAACTACTCCACTGTATGCTGCTTGCAACCTCTGGGTCTGTAATGCTGAGAGCTTCGCCTCACTACCTTTCTACACAGGTAGCAATAATGGTTTTGACATGACCAGCAGAAAATGTGATTGTTATTGCCGACCTGTTAAGATAACACTAGGTGAGGACAGCAGAAATTTCCCAACTGTTCTCCACAAAATTATGCATAACATCATTTCCACAATCGGAACATAAGCATGAGTCTACAAAACGTAATGCTACTATATTGATTCATGTTCCATTTTCAAGTCATGTTTCAGTTGGTAATGCTACTATATTAGTTCCACAAATATAGGAGACAGGCCCCATTGTTCCATTTGTGGCATAAGCCTTCAATGGCGGAGCCAAGAATCAGCGTTAGTGGGGGCACCTTTTAAACACACTTCCAAAAAAAAAAAAATAGCAATAAGCAATCAAAAAAAAAATTGTGACAAAAAATATAAAAGCTAACATATTTATGGAGGAAGTTAATAAATTATCAAAACAAACATATCACTTGAATTGTCACAGATTAAGTGTAAGAGCAATCTTTTTCTCTGGTGTTAGTGATATTGTTGCTCTGTCTCTCAGAAGATCTCTCTACCTATTCCAGTGGGTTCTCTTCCAGTCAAGTATTTGGGAGTTCCTCTGGTTTCTACCAGACTCAAGGCTAGGGATTGTGAGGTTCTTCAGGCAAAATTTTTGAGCAGAATCCAGAGTTGGTCTAATTTAAAAGCCTAACATATGGGGGCAGGGCTCAGCTCATTATGTCTGTTTTAAGTAGCATCCAAATGTACTGGAGTCAGATTTTCTCATTTTCATTATTCCTCAGAAGGTGCTTAAAGGGATTGAATGCAAATTGATGGCTTTTCTTTGGTCTGGCAGTGATCTTAATCCTAAATGTGCGAAAGTAAAATGGTCTATGGTCTGTGCTCCAAAAGATGAAGGTCGTTTGGGGTTTAGGAAGCTAAATGAGTGTAACCAAAGCAGCCATGCTCAAGCACCTTTGGGCTCTTAGTAAAAAAGTTGACTCTCTTTGGGTTAAGTGGGTGCATACATGTATAATCAGAGGTCAAAACTTGTGGCACATGGTTGTACCCTCTGATTCCTCTTGGACAATTAGGAAAATTTTCCAACTAAGGAGCTTATGCCAGCCTCTTATTTTATATAAAGTAGGAAATGGCTGCACTACTTTGTTGGATAATTGGCACCCCTTGGGTCCCCTATTTCAGAGATTTTAGAGAGAGGGTTTGTTCTAACATTGGGCTGTCCCCAGGGGCGGAGGGAAGTGAAGACCACAGTGGTCACTTGACCACTCTCAACCTCAAATTAGTATAGGAATATTACTAATACACATCCAAAAATTGCTAGTTGACCACTCTTTAAAAAAAAAAATCTGCCCAGCCCATATACACTTTTGGTACAATAGGAAAAAAGGGGTGGCAAATAGGCAGCCCATACACACTTTTTGTCCTTTGGCTTTATGTCTTTATCGGATAAAAAAAAAAGACAATTGGCAGCAAACCCAACTTTACACTCCACCAAACTTGACTTTCTTCCCTACCAAAACAAAACTCTACCTTCTCTCTTCTCTGGAGAAAACGAAGAAAAAAAAAAGGAAACAAAGAAAGACGAAGAAAAGAAAGACGAAGAAGAAACCAGATTTCTGGGTCGGGTCCTTCCTCAAATTTGGTTGAAAATCTTATATCTTCTTGGAATCTTGGTGAATTCCAAACCCTAGGTAAGTTTCCCCAAATTTCTGGTATATTTAATTCTTAATGCGAAACTGTTGGCTGTCCATTGTTGGCTTGTTGCGTTGGATCAAGAAATATCGTTCTATGTTGGCTGTTGCTTACTTGCTTTAGTGCTTTAGTAAGTTTTGTGGCCTTGTGGGCTTATTCTATAATCTGATTTTTTTTTCTTGGAAACAACATACTGGTTGTATTATACTATTTGTTTGGACTTTCGAATGTTTGGACTTTCGAATGTTACAAATCTTGTTGGCTGCTTGTATTCATTATTATATGTTATTTGTATATTTGCTTTAGTGCTTTAGTAACTTTTGATTAACTTGTTATCTAATTGTTTCTTTCTGGCAAATGGGAAAAGTAACTCGCACATAGTTCAAATTTTGACCCCCCTTCTCTAAAATCCTGGCTCCGCCCCTGGCTGTCCCTAAATGCTAAAGTCTCTTCCCTCATTCGTAATGGTACTTGAAAGTGGCCTCGGGGACGTAGTAGGATAACTCAAGAGATTAAAGATAATACTCCTGAGGGTTTTCTTCCGGTTGTGACAGAGGATGACTCTATGATATTGTCTCCTTCAAATTCTGGTATTTTTTACTATGAAGTCTGCTTGGGCAGCAATCAGGAGTACTTCTGCTGTCCAAGAATGGTGCAAGGTGGTGTGGTTTAGCAAGCATGTTCCTTGTTGGGCCTTCATTTTGTGGTTGGCCATGCAGTCCAAAATGAATACTAGAGATAGGCTATTGAAATGGGGAGTAATTTCTGATGCATCATGTGTCTTGTGGTAATGGGAGCATTGAATCCCATCATCATCTTTTCTTTGCATGCTCATACTCTAGAACTATATGGCTTGATATTCTGAAGAGGAACCGGGTTAATCGAGGCCCTGTATTGTGGGATGAAGTTGTGGATTGGTTCATTGTGCACTCTAAGGGGACGGGGTTCAGAGAATCTGTCCTTAAACTTTCTTTCGCTGCAGCAGTGTATCATGTCTGGGTTGAACGAAATGGGAGAATTTTCCAGCAGATATTCAAGGACTCGTTACTCTTTCCTCCATTAGCAATGCAATTCGAGATGCTATGCTATCATGGAGGAATGTGAAGCCTAGCCAGAATAATAGAGTTATTTGTAACATCTGGAATGTACCTCATGGGCTGCTTGAGTCTTGCCATTAGTCTTTCTAGCTCATTTAGACTTTGGTTGTTTTTTGCCTTGCCTGTTATTGGATATAGCTTGTTTTGGCTGTTGTTTCGTTTCTGTTTCTATCTGGTATTCCTTGACCAGCTAAAGTGTGTATAGTCCTGTTTTGGACTTTTTGTCTGTACTCCTCGTTTGATATTCTATGAAAGTGTACCTTTTATCGAAAAAAAATATACAAGTAACTAAAATCTCAATATTTAGTAATCTTGCCCCAATTACAAAGAAAATCTCTTTTTGCTAAATTTATTCCTAAATCTCCAAGTTCGTAAATGACAGAAATAAAAAGACAAGACTATTATTGATATTGTAAATGATTACTAAAGTATAATGCATATAGCCCATGGCTTAGTCACTTTTGAATTTTGGATATTTGCATTGAAGAGTTTACACATCCCAATTTGCCTTCTGCCAATTTAGTGGAATCGGTCTTACATTTGAGATAAGAGGTTAAAAAATGAGATGATATATAGAATATGTTGGGAGTAATTAAAAAAAAAAATTCATGAGGCAGAATACAAAATTAAAAAAATAGTCAGTGGGGCCCCCAATGGCCTGATACTCCCCTGCCACGGTAGGCCTTCTCACCAATAAAACAATGCAAAAAGGGAAGGGGGAAAAAAACAGCAAATAACATCAAATTCATTAGAATCTGTTCTATCATCAGCCTGAATGGGAGAAACTTCCCTTCCGAATTTGACCAACTCCAGGAAATCATGTTAATTTGTATTTGTTAAGCATATTGCTTTTAGCTAAAACTTACGAAAGAAATAGGTTCGACCTCATTTAGTATATACTGACTAAACAATATCGTTTTTAACAGAAAAAGAAGTAGAAAACTCGTTTATCCTTGAGGTCCACATCTAAATATATCCTAGGGTCAATTTCACTGACCTCCCCCGAGGTTTCTGACAAATGCGGAGACCTCCCCTCAGGTTTTCAAAAATACACTGACCCCCCTTGCTTTATGAAATATTGCATAGATACCTCCCTCCCTCCAATTAACGACGGACAACAGGACTATTTTGGAAAAAGAGAGACTTTTTTGCCCATTTTATGTATGCTCGAAAGTTGGGCCTTCTTCAAAACACTCCCACATTTCGCTCCACACACTGGTATAGTGAGAAAAGAGAGGTGAAAGACCAGATAAAGCCCATAGACAGTGGCCCTTGATGAAGGTTGGTGTATCGTCATCGAAGATAGCTGGTTCGAAGTAGAAGATGCGTATTTCCTGGAATAGCTAGATCTAAACAGGTCGTTCTTTATTGCCGTCGTTTGCTGGAAGTCGTGCTTCGAAAGGTAACTTTCCTTCCTTCCACGAGCTTCTCACATGTATGTTGTGGGACTTCTTGAGTTTTAGGGTTTTTGATTTCATTTTCTATTATTTTGGAGCTTACCCAAGTCCATGAAACTGGGTACTAGAAGATTTGAGGTTTTATGAAAAGGCTTCCGTGTTTCGTGAATTTTGTGCAAACGAATGATTGAATATGAGGGGAGTTAAATAAGGTTTATTGAGTTGTGTTTGTCATTTTTCGTGGTTTACGGAAATGCCTGGAAATAGGATCTTCATTATTTGGGGGTTTTGTGCTTTTGGGATTGGCTAAAAGTGATTCAATGGATATCCATGTTAGATTAGGCTTAATGCTTGATAAACTTGAAATTTCCAACATTGCCTTCTTTTTCTGTGTGTGATGTAATCATGCAATTTGAGCATAAAATGGGTGATGCTCGTAATGTCGATCTAGAAAAAAATGAACACTACTTTGATATATAGTGTGAGTTTCCTGTGCTTTATAATCTTCCTAATGGTGGTTTGAGTTTGTTCAAAGTCTAATGGTTTGACTTGGTGTTGATTTTTTGTAGTTGGGACCTAAGTGAAGAGGTCACCCTAGACAAAACTCAATGGAAAAACAGGATTCATGTAGCCGACCCCAATTGATTGGGACACAAGGCTTGGTTTGGCGGTTTGGTTGGGGTGTTGTTGAGTCATGTCCCTTTGCTAAGACGAGTTCAATTGGTGTTAATTGATTTCATGGTATAAAATTTTGGGCATCAAGTGGAAGTTGAAGTGGCAGGCTGAGGAATATGAACGTTTTATGTTTTCTTTTCTGACGGTTTTTGAGCGGGCTATGTCTGTCTGTATCGGGATCTATGTTAATTATAAGTGATTCTATGTTCAGACAAACATAAAATGCTATGATAAGGCTTAAGTACTTGGAGTACTTGGTGCATATATGCATATGACAATGGAATTTGCTGTTGTGGTTATGCACATGAGACTCAGTTTGTTGAGTTTTTTTTTTATAAACTTTATTGAAATGCAAGTAAGCAAGTTTTAAGAAGCAGTAGCGAATCACCTATCCGTTACATAGCAATGTAACGTTAGTTGGAGTTTTGAATGATACGTAGCAAGAATTGGGTGTACTGGCCGCAAAGTTTTTTCAAGTTATTTTTGGTCCCAGAGCACTTGAAGCGGGACTGGCGGTCTAGTAGTATCAGATGCAGCGGTTCAAAGTGGACAAAATATACAAAGGGATTTATTAAGA
The DNA here is from genome assembly GCA_963854785.1 of Vaccinium vitis-idaea. Taxonomy (NCBI): domain Eukaryota; kingdom Viridiplantae; phylum Streptophyta; class Magnoliopsida; order Ericales; family Ericaceae; genus Vaccinium; species Vaccinium vitis-idaea. Next base: position 44,954,032 of record OY978215.1, read on the forward strand.
CATTGGATACGGATCGGGAATTGGCCGATACGGATGTGATTTTTTAGTAGCATTGGTACATCGGCATCGGGGTGTAACGGTATTGGAGGGTCAAAAAACCGCTATGTAGCGGTTGATATCGTACGTAGCGGCCAATATTTTCAATCTATGCAAGTGAGTGCATACACTGATTTACCAAAACTTTCGATTGATTTTCCATTCTATACTCTAATTTGGATGGAGGGAGGGGCACACCAGGTTTGCAACTCACACATCCTCCTCAGGGTGTGACAGAGGTCACACAACCTTCAAAGAAAATGTAAGACATGGTTTTTAGTAAATTTTGTATATATTATACTAGTAACTTTGTCTGATGGTTAGGAAAGTGAAGAATGACGTTTAGTTGCTGTTTTTTGGGATGACATGCACCTGTTAATTAGACTGTTGTGGATGAGAGTCTGAAGATTTTTGTTCTTTGAATTTTGAAGACTCCTACTATTTTCTGGATTTTGGACATGGATGTGCAACTTATTAATTATTTTTGGCATGCTGTTTCTTGGACATGTGGATGTGCACAGTTGGGGTTTTCTTTTTCTGGATAGATGGCAGTTTTTAGACATGCTCACTTGTAATGGGACTAAGTTAATTGAATAGATTCTATGTTTAAGATAGACATGGAACGCGATAGCCATTGAAGTGCAATGCCATTTACTTATAGCTATTAACGTTTTCTTACTTTGACAATCGATACAATATTCGATTAGTAGTAGAATTCATTGCATTTTTTGTATGCATTCAAAGAAAGGGATGGGTTCTTCAAAATAATCGGTCTAAGGTGTGAAGCCTCCTTTTGTGCCCAGCTTATGTGAGAATGGGTGAATTTGTCATAGAGGTGAGGCCTGGGTTATTTATATGCATAGAGCATCTTCTTTGGGAAAAGCTACCAGAAGTTAAAGAAGTAATCTATACAAATGTTTCAAAAAGCAAGGGAGGTCAGAGTATTTTTCAAAACGTGAGGGAGGTTTCTGCATTTGTCAGAAACCTCAAGGAAGGTTAGTGAAATTTACCCTATATCTTATAATCAACAAATACACTATTTATAGATTTTAAATTTTGATAGATCAACATTTTCTTCATGTTCATGATTTCATTGAAATCCTACTGATTTCAGCACAGTATAAAGAGGCCTACTAAATATCATGAGAAACTGATTTTATTATTCAGTTCAAATCCACACACCTTAACATTGATTTGACCGCACGTAGGGCATGGATGACCACGATCAGCAAAGAGTTGAGCTTGAATCTGGCCCACCACCTGGCGGTCATTCATCATCCGCTCCTCCCACATCTGAATCGCTTCTTGGGGGAAAAGTTCGCAATCCCCACCCCTTCATTAAGAACAAACGAATTGTTATGGCACTTGGGCCATAAATTGACAAATGCACAATCATGCAGCGGCTCCTTTTTGTTGCAGTTTTAAGAATTTGTTCTTTGAGAAAATGAAAGCAATGACGATAGTTTCTGGAAGTTGTTTCGATGATTTTTCTGTTTAAAAATACTACACTTGAATACAACATGATAGATGCTTTCACATTTAAAAATATCAGTTTAGCTAAAAAATGAATAAGCTATGACAAAGCTGATATGAGAGCATCTCGCCCACTAGTTTGATAGCCTGCCAAGAGGGTCAAGGTAAAGGCGTTTGTCTTTGAAAAAAATTTCCCTGAAAAAAGTTCAAAATTTTAATTTTGAAATAAGTAAGCAAACATGAACATGAGAAAATAATATCCTCATTTAAATTATGCGAGGGTGAATTAACAAACCTGAAGTGATCGTAACCATCGATTGCCTTATTACAGCGATAGCAGAAATACTGTCCACAATTGTTGCATACCATTTTGTTGCACCCTTCAATTCGGGAGATTGCCATCTTACAAGATGGACATTGTTTGGCATCACGAAGTATTTCCCTAACACTGAGGATCTCATTGATCATTTCTTGCTCACGGCGCTTTTGTTCATGCTTCAGTTGGGATGAATTCTGTCGCTCCTGCAGGAAGAGAAGTAAAAGTTAACTTCGAAAGTGATCAGAACGATTTTTCTCAGTAAAAGAGGACGGTTCAGAATTTCAAAGGAAAAGGCTGGAACAAAACAAGTAAAGAAAATTCCACGGTTTACTGGATAAGAAGCTAGAATGTTTTCTGCTTTTATCAAGTGATCCACCTTCCTAAAATGCCCACAAATGATGATCGGACAGAATGATGTCGAGGGACCCCAGTTGCCACATGGTGGCTCTGCACTTGTTTCAAAGGGACACCAGACAAAGCACAGAAACGTGCATTTAGAAGATAAAATAAACAATGAATTACCTTTAAGATAGCAAGCTTCAATTCTGGTGTCAGACATGCGGTTCCAACATGTCGTTGCTCCCTGCAAAGGGAACAAAAGCTAAAGAAACACTTAGAGCACTGGGCGTGTTGGTCTTCACCCTCTATGCAAGCTGTTTCACATCTTGGGCAATAGACTACATCAGACATAGACTCGAGCGTTTTCTGTAGCATTAATGACTCCCAACGTTCAAACTCTTCATCGCCTAGCAGTCGTTTCAGCAAACCAGGTGGGACCATGCCCCCACATTTTGCATTAGGGCATAGAAGCTTGCTTATTGTTCCTTCCTTAACATGCATGTCAGAGAAAGTTTTCATGCATTTCCAGCAAAAGAAATGCTGGCATGGCAGTCTAACAAACTCTGAACCTGATAGCCAAAGATAAGTGATTAAAATGATAACTGAGAGGAGTATAGAAAGAACTCAATTTGCTTACCAAAAGTTCTACCAATTTTTTGAAAACAATAAATAAACAAAATAAACTGGTTTATTAAATTCTTATGTTCCTGGCACACATGCATTGCACATCCTATCAAGTGGTTTGTTATAGGGAAACAGGGTGTTGTGCCAATCACATATTTTTATTTGTTATCATTTTTTGATATGTAGTAAATGCCATTGGACCAATTTTACCAAATCTTCAATTTGGGTACACTAAGGTCCACAAACGTTTTGCAATAACTTGCTCAATTCATAAGTGACCTCTTGAGGTTGTGATATCAGTAGGATTCACTTCCACTGTAAAAAAATACAAAATTGCGTTTCCAATAACTCTTTCTTTATGGCACAAATTTAAAAACCTTTTATGGGGCAATTCTGTCAAGAAAATGTTAAACCATACCTGCAAACTCACTAAAGCAGATGCAGCATTCATGCAAGCTTTTGCAGAAGATCTCCTGCCGCTGCTGATCGTCGTAATTCTTAAGTGAAGGAATATCAACATCCGGAGATATGCTTCCTGAAATTGCACGTCTATCTCCAGTATATCTCAATCCATATGGTCCAAGAACTATTTCTTCGTCAAAACCAAGATAAGAAAGACTAGAACTCTGTAGCCATGCAACCCAACAGAATATAACCTCCTGCCCTGGTTGCTCACTCCACAATGAATCCAACATAGAGCAAAGATTGGAAATTTTTCCTGAATCCAGCCACTGGACCGAGACAGTAAAATAAGGAGAGAGATGGCTCGGATATGACTTGGGTAACAAACATGACAACACAATTGGTGGAAGGTAATGGACTTTGAAAGAGTATGAGAACTCATCTGCACTGTCACTTCTGGTCCCAAGATCGCTAGATGAGCTTAGTTTTGCAGAGATGGTAAGTTCATTGGAAGTTCCAGCATTTATGTGAATCTGCGTAATGCAGATATCTTGGGTTATTCACTTTTAGACCATGATATTGAACTTTACAAGTGATTAGAACCTGAAAAGAACGCAGGCCTCTCTGTTTGTCAAGGATGCACACATTGTCTCCATATATTGACTCCATAGCAAGTAACTGCACCAAAAGATTAAAATAATAAACATGAGAGAGAGAGAGAGAGAGAGAGAGAGAGAGAGAGAGAAAACTCCATTAGAATTCATTTAATTACCCATATCAGGGCTTATATTAACTTCGTAAGTATCAATTTTCATCTCTATTTGGCCATGTTCATGATATAGTAGATTGGTCTTGAGCTTTTAGAATATAACTCAAAATGCTACTGCACACTAAAGGCCATGAAAACTATGATGTCGCAAATCAGGTCAAACATATGGTGGGGTGGTTCTAGGATTGTGTGATTGATGCACATATGAAGCTGAGTTTAGCATGGTAGGAATAGCATGTTGGGTAACCAAGAGCAACCAAGAACCAACATATCAATGGTAGAATACATGACAAGGATAGAATTGAACCCATTATGAGACTGGCAGAGGTAGAACCGATTGCAGAAAAATTGAGAGTCCATGTGGTGCAAAGCGAGAGCCCACATCATGAAAAGTAGAATGGGATGTAGCATAAATGGAGACAGTGAGTGTTCAACCACCAAGCGGAAATGTGAGCAGAATAAAAGAACACAATTTATGTGCTTTGTCTATATGAACTAGTGGTATCAAAAGAAAAAGGTGGTGAAATTGAATTGAAACAGCCAACCTCAAATAGTTGGGAAAGACTACGTCCAAGTTCCGTTGAGATTCAAAATATGACGAACATCCTTTAGAGAAGATGATGTTTAACATTAAAGGTTAGCCATCAGAGCCAAGGATATTGTACTACAAGGCAAACAAATAAATCACCTGCTGTTCCACGCAGGCCCGGCCCAAGCCATAGCCAAACCAGACCACTGCCTAGGGCCCCCAAATTTTGGGCCCAAAATAGGGGCCCCCAGTCAGAGTGATAACAAATAGATTATTTGTCGCCAACATTGATAAATCTGTTTCGTGTTAGTTTAGTGGTAGGTTGAATGTAGCCCTCACGGATGACCTGAGTTCGTATCTCGTAGTTATTCTTTAGTTTTTATTGTTTATATGTAAAAAAAATTCTTAACAAATATTTTTTGATGCTACCCATTGTTGAACCTGTGACCAATAGGTTTGCACAACAGCAAAACCGCTGGAACCAGAGTATATAGTTTGTAAAATGGGACTAAAACGACTATACAACAAATACTTCTGCTATTACAAAAGTAGTTTTTACAGTCTCTTATTTTTCTTCTAAATGTTTGTAGTTTATGTTTCTTTCGAATGTTTTACCATAATGTTAATTTAGTTAACATATAAAACAAGGACTATCTATTTCGTCTAGTTTAAAATTTTCATCGATATTTTAATTTATTTCTTAAATACGGCCCCAGCCGGCCCACAACACGACTTTCCCTTAGGGCCTCCAAATGCCTTGGGCCGACCCTGTTTCCATGTACATTGTCCAAGAAGGTTTCTTTGAAAAGGACAAACGGACACCACTGATTGCACCCCAGTAAGCAGACCATGTTAATTTAATTTGACGAAGATTGACAATTATTTTTTGTGGGACAAGTGTTCTGCTATACACTTAGCGCGTGAAGAGGATCGAGTGCTGGACTTCCCTTTATCTAAAACATATGAGTAGGTCTTCGGGTTTTTTACGCTCCTTAGATTTTGATTTTAAAAAACGTCCTTAGAAGCTAGGCTTGGAAGCTACTTCTCACCTTATGACAAAGTGGCTGTATGTTCGCCTCGTCACTTCTCCATTGTTTCAGAGTTTTTGTTAGTCCTAGGTACTTCACCATTAAGTAAACGAGTGCAAACTTTCTTTTGAGGTAGTTTTTGATGAATGAACTTTCAGATGTTAGTCTCTTTTGTAGCCTTATTGTGCAGCCTAGTTGGGCTTGATTTTGAGACCCATAGCTCATGGAATCAAGCACATAGTTTCAATCCACCAACTATTATACTTGTTATTCCAGTCTATCAACGATTGTACTTCTTGGAACCTCCAACCAAGTAACATCAATAACGAAAAAACAAACTTCCATCAACATCGATTTATTTACCCAGGGACTATCATCAACTCTGAAAGCTTAGCCAATAGCCACAATCTCAATCCCTTAACTTGAAGGTTTAGATTCATCTCCATGAATGTTTGATCCAATCATCCAACTATGAGTCTATGACTAACCCCTCAATTGTGATGCAGCACTAAAATTTAAATCCAATGTCTACAATTCTCATGAAAAAGCATGATGCTACATGCCTAGATGCCATAAGTGGATCCAATGTTTCAATGTCTGCATATCTAAGCCTTCTCCACTCATGTAATCAGATCATGCCTAGCCTTCACAGAGGAAGATAGGCAGCGGCCAAGGTGGCCACGGCCACCCCCTTCTGCTCAAAACCCCCATATATATGTATTAGCCCAAATTGATTCTTTCTATCATAAGGGCCCCATCATGCACATAAGAAAGAGCCAGCACTGTTTTATATAGTTCTATTCATAGATTATATGCCGCCGTCCCAATTTTAGTACTCCAAACATCCTTTTCTTTTTATGTACTCTGATTTTGTCTCCTTACCCCAGTGTTCTAAAAGAAGGTCTGAAAGGCCGAGTACTCGCCACCTAGGCGCTAGAAGGCCCTTCATCGACTAGCCCGACTAGCTCAACTATATCGACTAGCCCGACTAATTGCCCGATTAGGCGCCGAGTACTCGGCCCTGGAAGCTAGAAGGTGCCTGGCCGCCCTGGGAGCGCCTAGCGAGTTTTAGAACCTTGCCTTACCCCCGTCAGTTTATGGTCGAATTCATTAATTCAAAGGAAATGGTCCTTGTTCTAATAAACCTCGTACTGCTATTACACGATAAGTCACTTTTCCTGATCATTTTCAGAGGTTAGACCTTTGGTTAGTCTTCTTTGTAAACTTTTTATGTTTGTGGTCATCACAACTCTAACTTTTTTTAAGGAAATTTAAGTGATTTTGAAGCTCTTATTCTGCGCATAGCCACATATACACTCTAATAGATGTCATTGTTGAAGTACAAGATTATCCATTTGTGAGAAAGTAAATTAAAAAAATTTATGAATATATAAAAGAATAATTTGCAATTGTACATAGCAAAGACAAGAAAAGAGGCAAACATGTAGAAAAGGGGAGTATAAAGCTCATTTCTCAGGTTTTTAACATTTGTTTGTATTTTGCTATTAAAATTAATTAAGACTATGGATGTTATTTTTAGGTGCAGCACTAAGGATAGCTTGCTTTATTAGTTGTGATATTTTCACGGACTTTTGCTTGGCAACCCCAAACATGAATTCTTGGAATCGCCCTGGCTAGCCTTATAGTCATTTGTTCCATTCTATGAAGCACCGACACTTCTAGAGGTCGTCGTGTCCACGTATTGGACACGGCGACACGCGTGTCCCCGCGTGGGACATGTATTGGACACGCCACGTGGCGTGTCCCTTAAATTAAATTATTTTTTGGAGGGGGACACTCGGGGGACACGGCATGGACACGCGTGTCCCCCATATACACACTCTATCGTTGTGTATATGTATGTATATATATTTCCGTTGAGGGTGTATATCTTACATTATGTGTGTACGACTATATATACTAGTAATAACAGTGTAGATATCTTACATATCAAAAGAAAAGTGTATATATCTATGTATATATATTGTTATTGCATGAATATATGATTTATTTATACATATAATTAATTAATTATTTTTGCCGTGTCCCCCGCCGTATCCGTGTCCATTTTTTAGAATTCACGTGTCCCGTGTCCGTGTCGGTGTCCATGCTACATAGGTTCCATTAAACATCTATCATCTAAAGAAATACACTTCCCCTTCCATAGTCCATAGACTTCAAACATTTGTTGTCTACATCAAGCTTACATTTTGTTCCAATACTTTATGACTTGTTCAACATCAAGAAATGAACAGCGACTCAAAGCATTTGATCATACATAAACTCCAATAGTGAGCTTGGAAATGAATTTTGCGACTGTTTGTTCAGTTTTAATCAACTGAAAATCCCCGGCAGCCTTATATCCTCACGCAGAAGCACACACTGAAACAATTACTGCGGCACGTAACGTTTGTAAACACTTGCAGACCCAAGAAAAAACACTAAATGGTGATTCTAATCCTCCACTATCAGATTTTGGGTCATCTATCATAGTAGACATCAAATCTAGCGTTAGCAAAGATAAACAGTGAAAAAAAGGTAAATATCATGCACTTCAGGCTTATCAAATTACCTCATCTTCCTGCAATTGGTCATTAATTCTCAACTCCTCTCCCGACAACTCTGCTTCTGCTACACCCAATTGCAACTCTTCTAACCTTCTTCCAACATAATCCACGTCCTCAACTGAATCAGGCTCCTCAATTCTCTCTCCATTCGAGACATTCTTCAACTCAGACACAGACCCACCACCCTTTTCTTCTTCTTCACACAATTTCTCCTTATTCAAACGCCTTAAAGAACCCAATTCCTTTATTTCTCCTTCCTCTCCTTCCTTGCTCCTCTCTTCTCTGCTAGAATTTGTGTGACCCACGTCGACAAATCGAGGTTTGAACGCGCGGCCACGCCGATTTCGCGAAACTCCAACCGGTTTTCCACGATTTGGGAGCTGTTTCGATGTTCTTGCAATGAATTCCGACATGGGTTCGCTTGTTGTAGGTTCATTGAGAGGCGTTGATGATGATGCTGATGGGTTTTGGAGGTCTGGTTGTTGATTGGTTTTGAGTGTTTCCGGGTTTCGATCGGGAAAAGGTTTTAGAATCCACTTTTCGTCGATTTGGCGAGAGTGGTCTTGTCTTCCTCTTCTGCCCCTTCTCATGGTGGATTTCCCAGAAAGCTCAAAGCTGCTGAAGCATGAGATGTGAGACGAGAAACCTTGAGTCCTACGTCGGCCGCGTTTAAACCGAGACTTGTGTATCAAGTCCAGCTTAATACGTAATATAATAAGGATAAAGATACGGGTACAGAGCATTTTGCACAGAAAATGTACCGAGCTCCTTCGGGGACTTACTTTTGGGTCCCCACACGAGTGATCCAAACCGTTCATTATTCTTAAAACATTTTTCCGAGGGGTCCCACCAAATTTCAGCTCAATCGGACGGTTGGAAGTGCTCTAACCAAAGTCCCACCGTTCCAACGAATTTTTTTTTTGGTTGGAACGGTGGGACTTTGGTTGGAGCACTTCCAACCGTCCGATTGAGCTGAAATTTGGTGGGCCCCTCGGAAAAATGTTTTAAGAACAATGAACGGTTCGGATCACTCGTGTGGGACCCAAAAGTGGGTCCCCGAAGGAGCTCGGTACATTTTCTGTGCAAAATGCTCTGTACGGGTAGCACTGTCCATATAATAAAGGGTAAAATATGAGAAATTTTTGGTTGCAAATAGGGTACCACCGTGGCATGCTGAGGTGGTACCCTTAAGCAAATAAGGAGCCGACAAATATACATAATATTAGGCGGTGTCAGCAGCTTTCCACCTTAGCATTTGATCCATTAAAGACTGACGGAGATAACCTTTCTGTAAACTTTTACTCTCCTTCCGCGAACAATTTCTCTCTCCTCTCTCTGAATCTTCTCTCCCATTCCTAGAAACACCCACTTGAGCAACTCCAACACTACCTCTCCTCTCTAAAATGAGGAGTGGAAGTGATATATTAAGGGGAGATTTTGTAATTTATGTCCTCTTTTCTTCAAAAAGTTGTACTGTTTGGAGGGACCCATCCACCTTTTTGTCACATCCACTCCCTAAAAAAAAATTTGGCTCTCTAAAATGCTCTCTATTTAGAGAGCCGAAATTTTTTTAGGGAGTGGATGTGACAAAAAGGTGAATGGGTCCCTCCAAACAATACAACTTTTTTAGGAAAAGAGGACATAAATTGAGCAACTCCAACACTACCTCTCCTCTCTAAAATGAGGAGTAGAAGTGACATATTGAGGGGAGATTTTGTAATTTTCCTCAAAAAGTTGTTGTAGACACCCCAATTTTGGAACCCGAGATACGATCGTGCATCTCCGATGATGAAATGGATCAATCATAATTACCTGGAACTTGTGAGAATGATTTGAATTTGATCAAAACCAACCCAAACACCACCCAAACAATCAAAATGTGCCAAACCAAACCAAACACTGCCAAATCAAGCCAAGCCAGCAAACTGCCATCCATAGCCTTGAGCGCTCAAGCCCATGGCTTTGAGCGCTCAAACCCCTGAGGAGCACCTTGAGCGCTCAAGCCCACGGCTTTGAGCGCTCAACTTCGGTCCAGTCAGCAACTTGCAGAGTATCTCATCATGAGATTTCCTGCATGGGAGCGTCTGTAAATGATCTTATACGATCTCCATGTGTATAATACACTCCACCAACTCCAAAATACATCAAAAATACTCCCAAATACCTAAACCCACTTCCTCTCTCTCCTCTCTTCTCTCCCACTCACTCTATAAAAGCCACCCACTACCCCTGGTTTTGAGGACGAATTCTGCCACTCCTCACCTTCAGTTTCTATCAGAAAACCACTCCTCTCTCTCTCTCTCTACAAAGCCATTCATTTACCATCAAAACCACCTACAATACCATTCATAAAACCTAGAAATTCGACCCTTGATCATCGATCAACCACCTACATTGTTCAATTCGTCCAGAATACAAGCCAAAAACATCCACAATCAACCTCTCAAAGCCCAGAATCAAGCTCAAATTACAAACATCTTCCAAAAGGTAGTAAAAACATGTGATGAACTCACTGTTTTGATCCTTCTGAGGAAGGCTAGTGAGTTTAAACAAGTTCTCTATACTTGTATTGAACTCACAAAGGCCTGAAAGTTGCTTAAAAACCTTTTTCAAATCTGCAGGTAGAACAGGTTTGAGCGCTCAAGCCTCTGGCCTTGAGCGCTCAAGCCCAGTTCTGAACAGGCCACTGTTTTGCTAGTTTCTGAGCTTTCTTTTGATTTTGATCATTATTTAAGAGTTAATTGTGTTCATGTAGCTTTCAAAACAGTTTATTTCCACGCCAAAACTACATGCATGAATGTAAATTAACCATTTCATAGTGATTAAACATCAAAAACTTCAAATTTCTCATATTTGATTGCAAAACAGTGGCTGTCTGTCCTTTTGAAACTTTATTTTATGTCTTTGGTGGTCCTGAGGAAGTATTGAAATCAGTTTAAAGGTTAAACAGTGGGAAGCCATGTTATGGCTTGAGCGCTCAAGGACAGATCTTTGAGCGCTCAAGCTGTTCTTGGCTTATTTGTAGTTTTTCAGCAATTCTGATGATGACTTGTGACTTAATTCCTTGTTGGTGTCATCAGTGTAGCATTTGTGATCTGAACCACTCTCTCTTGCAGAATTGGTTTGAGCGCTCAATCCATGAGCCTTGAGCGCTCAATCCATGAGCCTTGAGCGCTCAAACTGGTTCTAAAGCAAGTCTGTTTTAAGCATTTTCTGGTGATTTCTAAAGGGAGGTGATACTTGTGTGATGTTTCTGTAGTGGTTCGAAGTCCAAAAGCATCATCAAACATTAAAAACCAGCAAGGAAAATGTGTGGGTGGAATGAGGGTTGAGCGCTCAAGTCATCACCCTTGAGCGCTCAATCCCCATTCTGGAATCCAGATTGCAAATAGTTTGATAAGACTCATGTTCATAATTTCTTGAGTTATTGTATGATTTCTGCTGTAATTTACTTCTGTGGATATTTGTAGTTTCGTGTTCATCATCCATGTAGATCGCGCGCACAAGCATCCACTGTAAAATCGCACCCCTTGTATATTTTGTTATTATTTGATCCCTGTCCCCGATTCCCCATTTATGTGAATAAATTAAATATCAAACATTTTTTCCAAATCCCACAAAATGTTGAGTAGAGACCGGTTCATGGACCGGGCGAGAGGGGTGCCGTAAAACCCTTCCCCTCTCGTAACCAAACCCCCGAATCCGAGAAATCTTTGGTTCCGTCAAGACTAGTAAAATCTTTTTCTTTGGGCAACGAGTCATATTTTTTATCGGTTTCTCGGGTTCGGACCTCAAATCCGGGTGGCGACTCTAACAATCGCAATCCTTTTCGCACAAAATCGGTGGGCCGTCCACAAGCTGGCGACTCTGCTGGGGACATTGGTTAATATATATTTTATTTAATTACACTTGTGCAATTTTTGTTACACTTGTGTAATTTTATTGAAATATGTGTTAATCAAAGCGGGTTTAATTCGAAAAATATTTTGTGGGATTTTTCAAATGTTTGAAATTTAATTTTTGCATTGCATTTGCATTGTTCTTAACCCCGCTGGCGTGTTTTGGCAATCCTGCCCGGCTTGCCGGTGACAGGGAATCCCGAAATGCCCAGCAGCCCTCGACCGTGATAAATCACATTGTCACTATCGTTTTTAACGGTAGGAGACAGTTTTGATTTTGAGTCCGGGGTACCCCCAGTGACCAAAACCGGCCTTTGCATATAATTAACCATAGAACCCCACGTTTAGCAATCCACCTGTGTGTTAGGTTTACGTGCTCCATTTTGTTACATGCTATGTGTTACCGCTTTTTCTCGCCATGCCATGTTGCATTCATACATTCGCATTGTATATAGTCACTGCGAGCGTCGTTTGTATAGGTTTTCTGTGTACATCTCCCCTTTGGTTTTAATGCCTTTACAGTTAGAAGGTTGCCTTGGCCCGATGATGAATCGTGCATTCCATATGCGCGTTGTTTTTGCGAGATAGCCTTTAGGACGGCCGGACATGGGAAAATTTGGATCATCGAATTCCTAAACACTGATCTAAACAGGTTTAAGGGACCTTGGCCCGAGGAGGGTTAATCGCCCTTAGGCATCTGATCTTAGATCATTGTCGGAAGTTGTATGGACCAGAATTCCCAAATCCGACCATCCGATATCAAGGACTTATTACTCAAAAAGAAAACTTGAGGATTGAGGCAATCTTCCAAAATTGTCAATTTTTAGTCTAGGAGACTTAAAATCCACGGAGTTTGAGATACCTCCGGTGTTGGTCGTGCCCGAACGGCCACCGTGATTTGGACTAGCCTTAAGATCATTGATATCTGGATTACAACATCCAAATTGCTTTGTCTCGGATGATCAAGAAAAGTGATTGGCTCTGATTCCAACAAAGTTTGGAGTTTAACCTGCCGAGTAATGGTCTACCCGGGGTGTTGGAAAATCTTCTGTGCAATGATCTTAAGTGAGATTCAGATCCGGTAGACTAACCCTAAGATTGTACATGTAGTCTAGGAGACTTAAAATCCACGGAGTTTGAGATACCTCCGGTGTTGGTCGTGCCCGAACGGCCACCCGTGTTTCGGACTAGCCTTAGAATCGATTGTAACTGGATGGCAACATCTCATTGCTTTGTCTCGGATGGTTAAGAAAAGTGCTACGGCGTCAACATTTAGGCTTAGGTTGAAACGCCGTACTCACCGAGTAATGACTTACCCGTGGTGTTGATACAATCTGCTGTGCAAACGATTCTAAGTGAGTTCCGAAACCGGTAGACTAATTCCTAAGGCTAGAAATAAGACTAACTCCGTGAGTTAAGTTGTGACGAGACGATAATGAGCATTCATGATTCATTCATTTTGTGCATAGTAGACACATCGAGTACACATCTGAGTCCGATTTTTGCTTTATAATCAGTTCTTGAATCATTGGGCCTGCAAAGAAGAAGAAGACCTTACTTGTTTGGACTCGACCTCCTGGACAAAGATTGTCTAGATCTTTATCACCAAAGGCCGAGACAAGTATGGCAGAAGAACAGGGACAAGACCCCCCAAATGAGTTTGAACGACTGAGGAAGGAAATGCATGATGAGAGGGTCCGAAATGATACCCGAATCGCTCAACTGATGGCAATTATGGTAAACATCCAGGGTCGACTTCCCCCACCACAGCAGCGAGTACATGATGATGAAGCTCGGGATCAGGAGATTCCCAATGATGAACATCCGGAACAGCCTCCTCCCCCTGAAAATCCTCAGTTGGCTGAAATGCTAGCTAAAATACTTAAGTTGGAAGAATCTATGGCTAAAAGTGAAAAGCGAGCCATTACCGGCTTTGACATGAACAAACTCTGCATCTTCCCAGGCGCAAAGCTTCCCAAGAGGTTCAAGCATGTAGACTTCGAAAAGTTTGATGGGACTGGGGACCCGAGAGGACATATTCAGGCATATGTAAGCTCCCTCTCGTTACAAGAAGTTGATGAGCCTGCCATGGCACAGATGTTTCACGAAACTCTCACAGGGCCTGCACTTCAGTGGCTTTTATCCCTTGACATTTCGAAGAGACAAACTTGGGAAGAAATGGTGGCTGCTTTCATTAAGCAGTATGAGTATAATGTTCAGCTTAAAGTCACCACTCGAGAGCTTGAGAGCATCAAGATGAAGGAAAGGGAATCTTTCGCAGATTTTGTGAAAAGATGGAGAGCGAAGGCTGCGCAAATGACCGATCGTCCCAGTGATAAGGACCAAATGCGCATCATAACCAAGAACCTTCAACCTGATTTGGCTCAGTACATGGTCATGGCCCAAGCACATAACTTTGAAACCTACTTTGAGATGGGTCTGTCGATTGAAGAAGCTTTACAAAGCGGGATGCTAAAGAAAGGAGACTCATTCCCCAAACCAAAGCGAAACTACATTGGGAACACATCTTCCCTGTATGCAAACCCCAGTTACACAGCTGGTACCTCATCCAACACCATGAATCACCAATCCCATAAAGCTGAACCCATAAACGCCATCTTATCTCAACCAATCCAGTCAATTCAACCGCCGCAAAATCAAAGAGGACGGCGTATCTTCACCCCTCTTCCCCTACCTTTACCTGTTGTTTTCGAACGACTCGTACAACAGGGAAAAATCAAACCTCTTCAGCCAACTCCACCTCCACAAAATCCCCCGCCAACATATAACCCAAACGCCTTCTGTATATTTCACCAGACACCCGGTCATCCCACTGAAAGATGCCAGCGCCTGCGTCATGAGATTCAAGACCTCATTGACAACAAACAAATCCGAGATCCCACTGAAAAGCCCAATATCCTTACAAACCCTCTGCCAACCCACAAAAGGAACGCCGATATAGGCCAAATTACCTTTAGCTCCACTCAAAAAGACCTGAAATCCACTCCGTTTGACCCAAGCCAGTTCATCCTACCCGAAACAGACCCCAAGCCCATTGTGCCAATACCTGTTGAGCACGAGGTATGCTTTCTAGACATCCACTTGGACCCCACTGTGTGGCAAGAATGGGGTGATTTGATAATGGCTATGGAAGCTCGGGAGTATGAGCAGATGGTGGCCAACAATGTGGCAAATGAAGGAGTTTGGCCGCATAATGAACAACTTAATGAAGGACTTCCGTTTGGTGCAATGATTAACCTACTTTGGGATCCGATGTTTGAGGATCCACTGGATGGATTTGCGCTTCCCAACCTATTTGAACCTTTGCCTATGCTACAAGATCAACAACCTGTGGAAGAAGGACAAGGACAAAATTGGCAAGAAGAGAATGGGGCACCCGATGGTGCACAAGAAGATGAATGGGACCCCACACCTAATGAATGGCAGCTCATGGACCCTAACGACCCTCTAGATGGATCCACACTTCCCATGTTCTTCGAAGAAGCATATTTTCCAATGCCACCACTGTGGGAGGGACGCCCTGATTTTTCCATGATGAGTGAGTACGCAATAAATCGAATGACGGAAGGGATAGAGTTCACACCTTATGACTACATAGTTGATGAAAACCTTCCTGTACCCCGAGTGCAAGTCCCGGAGGACTGCAACATCATGGTTTTAAATGGAGGTCTACCCGATGTTTGGGGACAGCAAATGGAAGAAAATGTTGTAGCAAATATGTGGGCCAATCAGAATGAAGGCATAGCACCGCTGTGGGTCGGAAACAATGAGGTTTGGGCTGTTAATGAGGCCGCCATGAAAAATGGAGATGTTTGGAGTGAAGCGACTGTGGAAGGAATTACCAAGGGTTTGGAAGGAGCCAGTATTGCAAAGGGAAAGAGAAAGGCGGAAGGGGATCTTGTCGATTTCTACACGGACTACACTGATTTATGGGGGGATGACATCGACTCGGTTCTTCATCTTCTTCGGAGTGGTCGGTTTTATCAACCACCTCAGAGGTTCACCGGAAACACTTCCAACCCACCACCAAATACTACAAACCAGCTACCATTCAACCTAGCTCCACAAAACAACCCAGCTCCACAAAATAACCCAACTTCACAAAATAACCTAGCCACACCAAACAACCTTAGTGACCCGATCGCTAACCCAGCTGATTTCCAAAATCTTTTTAACCCAACAACCAACCAATCCCAAGCTACCTCTACTGCCAACAGTCGTGTTCCTCGTCCGAAGCCTCACCCAACCAACGAAGAAAATCCCATCCAGAAACAACTTGAGAAAACCCCAGCCGCTCTTACCATTTGGGGATTGCTTATGAGCTCCAGTGAGCATCGTCAGAAGCTCGCTCAAACATTATCTTGCATGGAAATTGCGCCTGATATCACCCCTGAGGCCATGATGGCTGCCATTGTCACCAAGCCTACCATTGCCACTAAGCCGACTAAACATGTTGTAACCTTTACTGAAGCTGACCTGCCACTCGAGGGAACTGACCACAATAAGCCTTTGCATGTCACCATGAAGTGCATGGGGAAATGGATCCCGGTTGTATTGATAGACAATGGGTCAGCACTCAATGTATGCCCTCTTCGAACGGCTTTATGTTTGGGACTTAAACCAAAGGATTTCACGCCATCTAGTCTCACTGTTCGGGCTTATGATAACACCCGTCGCAATGTGCTTGGGACTGTTGAAATGGAGATTGCTGCAGAGGGGTTTAAATCAACAGTTGAGTTTCATGTGCTTGAGATCCCAGCTTCGTTCAATTTGTTGTTGGGACGTCCTTGGATGCATCGATCTGATATCATGGCAGTTCCATCCACCTTGCATCAAAAGGTTTTGCTCGGTTTGGAAAGTGGGACAGTTGCCCTCTACGGAGATACAGGCATTCGCCCTCATGCTGAAGACAATGCTCCCTTGTTAGAAATTATGCATGATGAGAATGATGTTCAGCTTGGAGGCTTTGCTTTCGATACGTCCGGTGGTGTGTTTACGCTTCGTATTGATGATGATTTTTCGATCAGCACCACAGCTCTTGAGATGATGAGAAGAATGTCTTATCTGCCAGGCACGGGCTTGGGACGAACTCACCAGGGGGTGGCTCAGTTTCCAGAATTCCCTTCTCAGCGAGGCCGTTTCGGGTTGGGATACGAACCTACACTGAAAGAGATGCAAAGGGGGAAGACCAATGGAGCGAGTAGCAGTGCAAACCGTCGGATTCGCTTTGTTGGAGAAGGGTCGAATGCACCCTATCGCGGCCAGCCTGAGCCGTTTGTGAATGAAATAAGTGGAAAAGTGCACCCTGGGTTCGAAATCTTTGCTAACGATGCTTGGGACAGCGAAGATGAACATGAAAAGGTCGAGAAATTGGTGAAAGACCTTAAAGCAGATTGGATGGAGGCTTTGGATGGTGGGGTCTTGATGTCAATGTTCGATGAGGTCAGTCTGACAGGTAAGGATGAAGAAGAGCCAGCTGTGATGATGCTAGGACAGGAGGCCCTCGATGATCCCAGTGTGCTGATAGTGGATGCAGTCGGTGAATACAAGAATTGCACTTTCACTCCTGTTGTAAAATTTACTAATGCATTCACTAAGTTAGAGTTCGAGTCTGAGTCAGGGTTTGAATTTGGCTGTGAGTCGGAGTTTGTGCCTCTTGGCCCTCCACGTCGTCATTTCTATTTCGAGTTTGAGTCTGATGCCATGTACTGTGCCCCAGAGGGCTTTGTTAATGAAATAAATGGTGATTTCGCTTACTTTGCTGTTCCCGAAATAAATTGTGTTGACCCTGACAATGATGAGACTGAGTTCGAGGGAGAGATACCCAAAGAACTCAAGTCTCTAATCGAAAGGGAAAATGAAAGGCATGCTCAGCCAATAAAAGAAGAAGTTATTTCAGTTAAATTGAGGGATGAGGAGAATCCTCGCATGGTTCAAATCGGTTCCGGGCTATCTACTGAGGAACAAGAATTACTCGTCGATTTACTCAAAGAATTTGAAGATGTCTTTGCTTGGTCCCACGCAGATATGCCCGGAATCGATCCTGAAATTGTGCAACATCGAATTCCCCTGTATCCTGATGCAAAACCGGTAAAACAGAAGTTGAGAAAAATCAGGCCAGATTGGGTTGAAAAAGTCAAAGAGGAAGTCACCAAGCAATTCAATGCCGGCTTTTTGATGGTAACTGAATATCCACAGTGGGTTGCAAATATTGTGCCAGTGCCCAAGAAAGATGGAAAAGTCAGGGTATGTGTAGATTTCAGGGATTTAAACAAGGCCAGTCCGAAAGATGATTTTCCCTTACCGCACATTGATGTATTGGTAGACAACACGGCAGGGCACGCGCTGCTATCATTTATGGATGGTTTTTCGGGATACAATCAGATTTTGATGGCACCAGAAGATCGAGAGAAAACGACCTTCACCACTGAATGGGGGACATTCTGTTATCGGGTCATGCCGTTTGGATTAAAGAACGCGGGGTCGTCTTACCAACGGGCTGCAACAACTTTGTTGCATGATATGATGCATAGAGAAGTTGAGGTATATGTGGATGACATGATTGTAAAAGCCAAGGAAAGGGAAGGACATCTCCCGGCGTTACGCAAGTTCTTTGAAAGGATACGGAAGTATCGGATGCGTCTCAATCCGCAGAAGTGCACGTTCGGGGTCACCGCAGGGAAAATGTTGGGGTTTATGATCACTACCCGAGGGATTGAAGTTGATCCAACGAAGATCAAGGCGATATTAGAAATGGAGCCACCAAGGACAGAAAAAGAGGTTCGAAGTTTTCTTGGGAAAATTCAGTTCATCAGCAGATTCATCGCCAAGTTGACTTCAACTTGCGAGCCGATGTTTCATTTGCTCAAGAAAGGAGTGTTGTTCAAGTGGGATGGCAGGTGCCAAAAAGCCTTCGAATCAATTCGGCAGTATCTTCAAAGTCCCCCAGTATTGATGCCGCCAACACCTGGAAAGCCGCTGATTCTGTATTTATCAGTAACACAGTCTGCGATGGGTTGCATGTTGGCACAGGAAGGTGAAGCAGGTATCGAGAAGGCAGTGTATTATTTAAGTAAGAAAATGGTTGGAGCCGAAGAAAGATACACCCCTTTGGAGAAGACTTGTTGGGCTCTTGTATGGGCCTCTAAAAAGCTTAGGCATTACATGTTAGCTTATTCGGTAGTGTTGATTTCTCGGATGGACCCCCTCAAATATCTGTTCGAGAAACCGGCACTCACTGGGAAGTTGGCACAGTGGTTGCTCTTATTGGCCGAGTTTGAGCTCAAGTATGTAACGCGAAAATCGGTGAAAGGCAGGGCTGTGGCAGAATTCCTGGCAGATCACCCAATCGAAGGGCCAGAAGATACGGAATTCCAATTTCCCGATGAACACGTTATGACAGTAACAGAGGATGTTTGGAAATTGTACTTCGATGGAGCTGCAAATCAGAGAGGATTCGGGATCGGCATACTATTGGTCTCACCAGAAGGGCCGCACATTCCTCTATCTTTCAAATTGAATTTCGAAGTTACCAATAATCAAGCAGAATATGAAGCGTGCATTGTTGGAATGGAGGCTGCTTTCGAAATTGGGGTTAAGAAGTTGGAAGTGGTCGGAGATTCGAATCTGGTAGTTTCTCAAGCCAATGGTGATTGGAAAGTGCGAGAGGAAAAGTTGAAACCATACCACAAAGACCTCGATGACCTGATCCATCGATTCGAGCAAGTTACTTTTACACATATCCCGAGAATGAAGAACCAGTTTGCCGACGCTCTTGCTACCCTGGCATCCATGGTAGAATTGCCCGTGGGAGTGAGAATGAGACCAATCATGATTGAGCAAAGGAATAGGCCAGCATACGAGTATGTGATGAATGTTGGCGAAATTGACGATGGTCTGCCTTGGTACCATGATATCTGGAATTTGGTTGAGAAAGGAGAATATCCGGAAGGGGCAAACAAGAAAGATCGAATAGCGTTACAAAGGTTAGCTTCACAATACATCCTCTGCGGTGGAAGGTTATACAAAAGGTCGTATTGTGGCATGCATAAGTTGTGCATCTATGGTGATGACACGAAAAGGGTGATGGAGAAAATTCACGAAGGAATCTGTGGTCCTCACATGAGTGGATTAATGATGGCAAAGAAGATTCTAAGGCTGGGGTATTTCTGGTCAACCTTGGAAACAGATTGCGTGCAGTATGTGCGGAGATGCCATAAGTGTCAGGTCCACGCTAACCTCATGCATGTGCCGCCATCTGAACTTCATACAATGGCAACGCCTTGGCCTTTCTCAGTATGGGGGATAGATGTGATTGGGAAAATCACGCCACCAGCATCGAACGGACACAAGTTTATATTGGTGGCAATTGATTATTTCACGAAGTGGGTAGAGTCGGCCTCTTACGCTACATTGACCGCAGTACAAGTGGCTCATTTCATTAAGCAAAACATCATCTACCGATATGGGGTTCCTAATGCCTTCGTGTCAGACAATGGTGTGCATTTCAAAGGAAGAGCAGCAGAGGTGCTTGAGGAATTCAATGTTCAGGTTCACAAGTCAACAGTATATAGACCACAAACCAATGGGGCAGTAGAAGCAGCAAACAAGTCAATCAAGAACATCTTGGAGAAAACCATCGAGTCATCTAGAGATTGGCATGAGAAGCTACCATTAGCATTATGGGGGTACCGCACTTCGATCCGAACTCCAACAGGGGCAACACCCTATTCACTGGTTTATGGAATGGAAGCAGTACTTCCTATTGAGCTCGAAGTACCATCCCTGAGGGTGATGATAGAAAGTGAGATTAACGAAGCCGATTGGTTGAGCGACAGGTTCGCAGAGCTAATGTTGTTTGATGAAAGGAGGTTGCGGGCATTGTATCACATTCAGGGATATCAGAGAAGAATTGCCCGCGCATTCAACAAAAAGGTGAAGTCCAGGGATCTGATTGAAGGGGATATGGTGGTGAAAGAAATTCGGGCACCGATATTCGATCCGCGGGGAAAATTCAGGCCAAAATGGGCAGGACCATACATCATCAAGACTATCCTCGACGGTGGAGCAGTAGTGATCCTTGATTTGGATGGTAACGAGTTCAGCAATCTTGTCAACTTGGACCAACTCAAACGATATTACCCCTGAGAGATGCTCGTTGGGTGGAAAATCGCAAGGGCGAACCGACCCAAGCAAAAATTAGAGCAAGCCTGCTAGTCTGAAAACCCACACTGGGCAGTCTAGGCAAAATTTAAGGCGAAAATTCAAAAGAAGCTCGCTGGACCGAAAACCTGAAAAGGCGGTGCCAGGCAAAACTTAGAGCACAAAAAGGAGAGTGTTAATACCCGAGTGAACCTTTCCCTGAACTACGCCATGACCTGATTCCTTGAAAAGGGATACGTAGGCAACCCTATCTTGGGGTTCGGTCTAAATCTGATGAGTTGGCCCGCAGTTTTGGGATATTCGAAGGAGATAGCGTAT
Organism: Vaccinium vitis-idaea; assembly: GCA_963854785.1. Classification (NCBI taxonomy): domain Eukaryota; kingdom Viridiplantae; phylum Streptophyta; class Magnoliopsida; order Ericales; family Ericaceae; genus Vaccinium; species Vaccinium vitis-idaea. Next base: position 44,975,518 of record OY978215.1, read on the forward strand.
GGAACTAGATGAACCAAGAGGGGGAAACCCTTCATTGTTCAATTTTATTCAAATCACTTCTTCGATTACATAAGCTGAGCATAAAAGCTTTAAAAAAAAAAAAAAAAAAAAACACCATTTATTTTGGGAAACAGCCTAGTGAGTCGGAAAGGAAGTTGCGCTAATTTCTTCAGCGTATGGCCCTCATCTGCATCCTCATCCAATCTCTGTAGTGTCCATTCAAATGAATAGTTGGGTAAGGATCAGGAGCCCAAACAACCCTGTGTCTCCAAGAAGTACGATAGCGCTCAAGAACGGAATGTTTAAATGTGGGAAGGCTGAAAGTAGCAGGAACTGTATACTCCACTTCTTGGCGAATGCAGTATTGACGGAGAATGCGCTGTGGGAAATAATATGCGTACCCTTGTAATCCCGCTAAAATCACCCATGTGTCTCCCATGTGATTGGTCGTCATATCTGGCAAAGGCAACCAATGGCACCTCCAAGTGATGTGATCCTCTTCCAATGACCTGAAGAAGTCAACCCATTCATCTTCATCGGGTTCGTCATGCGCAAATGGCCTACTCACCCAAGACCGGGGCTCGTAAACCCAATCACCTGCCGGCTCCCTCAAAAGCCCAACCTTGTCACACAACCATATCTACAAAACCAAAACACCCAAGTCAAAGTCAAAACCAAAGCCAAACAACCAAAAAAAACCCCAAAATTCCCAAAAACCCAAAGCATCCAAACCAAATAAACCAAACCTGAAGCAAAAGCGGACTCCCAGCAAATGTATCTGTTCTCCCAGCCTTAACCGCATCCAAGCCCATGATTGTCTCAGCCAAAACCAAAGGAACCACATCCCGCCGCTGTTCGACCTGAGCAACAACACCGACAATGGCAGAACTGGGATGGCCATCACCGGGGACCAACAAGTATAATGCCAAGAGGCACAAGCAAAGTGCAAACATGCGCCTGTTCTGAATGGTAAAATCTAAAAGATCGCCTGTTGGGCTGTAATCCGCAAAAAGACGGAGGATGTTGAGAGTCTCGTTGCGAATCAAAAAGCGCGCAGCACCATTCCCGAGACCAAGCTTCCTGCTGAGAATGTTGGCGTAATTTTGACGGATGGGCGGTATGACGGGATCAGCAAAAGCATTACCGCCAAGATATGCTTGAAATTCTTCGACGGTCGGGCAAAGTTCTTGCATGCCGAAGCGGAACACATGGAGCTCTGAATCCCAACATCGAACGGCGGCATGTAAGATGTCCTGGCGAATAAGAAAAGTGTGGAGGTGGCGAAGGGCATTAAGGCCAAGACCCCGAAAGTTGAACCAATCGATGTTTTCAAGGCTAGCAACCCAAGCGTTGATAATGGAAGGGTCAAGGGTGGCCATGGAAAAACAATAGAAGATTGATGAAGAAATATGTGGAGTAAGAAATAAGAATTGATGAAATGGTGTGTGGGAAAAGCTTGATCATGAATGGTATTTATAGGGGACTTGTGAGGAACCTTACAAATTTGCCATGCAACATTGGAAATCAAAGATTACATTTTCAAGATGGTCAATTGCATGTTTTCAAAGTATTTGTGTTTGAAAATTTGAAAGTGCATTGGAAATACATGGCATTTGTGGGGAAAATGTGAAAAGACCTTGGGAAGGTGATGTTCAAAGCTTGAAAGGTGTTATAGCAGAGCAACAAGACATTTGGGGCAGAGGAAACCATGCAAAAGAGTCCAAAAATGCATTGGGAAGCAATACCACAAACTAGCCCAGCACAGGCATTGAGCGCTCAAGGCTAGAGAGTTGAGCGCTCAACTTCCCCCAGACCACCTTGAGCGCTCAAGGTGGTGAGCTTGAGTGCTCAAGGTGGTGAGCTTGAGCGCTCAATCCCAATTGAGTGCTCAAGGCCTGTAGAAACTGCAGCAGACAGCAGCAGCTGCATTTTTGCCCGTTTGATGCCCGAAACCTCTTCCAAGCTTCTTAAACCTCATTTAACACCCAAGTCAAGTTTCAATGAGCATTCGTGACTTCACGGAACGTCTCGTACCCCGAGTTATCAAGCCGATACGTGTACGGATACGAGATACAAGCTTAAAATGGCCATTCAAATGTTCAAATCCATTTCCGAGCCTTGCTAGCCATATCCAGTCATCGGAACACATGTCGGAAGGTATTTATGACTTGTCGGAACAATTCCCGGGGCAATTCTTCAAAGATTCAAGGTTTTGAGGTTCCGACGGCTTATTCAAGCAATGAAATGACGGCCGTTACCATGTCGAAAATGGTTTTAGAAGTCTTCTTGATGAACGGTCACGAGCCCAGGGGCATTTATGTCATTTTTGACTTGGTCAAGGTGGTAGCATGGCAATTCATTACATACGAAGAGGCTCATGAAGCATTTTACTTTCAAATTTGCCTTATGAACACCAAATTCCGTTCTAAGGTCACTTTGTATAGATTGTTATTGGTTGCTTATATGCGGGAAGTGTGTCAAGTTGTGCGGCGTGTAAATACATCTTCCAGTTGTACATAAATTCAAATAATCATGTTTCGTCCAAATTCTCGAACATGTTAACTTTTCTTAAAGGTTGAATTTTAGGACCTTATACTCGGATGTTTGAATTCAAGAGTTTGGTGGATAAATCGCGTACATTCTACAACAGGTTGTTCGTTTGTACATCAAAACAGCAAGTAATACAACGAACGATGAAAGTGCAAATCATGTGCATAAACTGAATCAAATCCATGCAAGTCAAAATATCAAATCTGTGCGGGGCACACAACGCCCAATAAAGAAATCCGCAACTGGGGCACGCAGGCCCAATCCATCTATCTACTGGGGCACGCAGGCCCAATCAAAAAGAAAAGATAAAAAAAGCAAAAAAAAAAAACAAGACTCTAAGCTACTCTATATCTACTATGTACTACTCCGCCTCATCCATCGTCTCGTCTGAGCTCTCAATCTCGTCCCCCTGTCGCTGCTCCAGTCGCTCCTGCCGGGAAGAGGGATAGTTAGCGTCATCAACGCTATCGTCGCTCGAGCTCGTGGTCTCAACTATCCCCCCAGGTGCTACCTCCACCCTCTGACGGGTCGATCTCCGTGGCCTCACCTCCGCGGTCTTTGAACGCCCAAGCCGCACAGTCGTGTCTCCAGGACCACCAGCTCCGTCGTGAGTCCTCTTTCTGATCACGGGCGGCTGCATCATCAAGCAAACAAGGAAAGAATCAGCACATGGTATAATCAAGAAATTGAAAGCACAAGGAAGGTAAATTGCATACCGGTGCGACTCTCAGTCGAGACGGACCAGGAGCAGCAGGAGGTACTGGCTCGCCCTCCCGGCGGATAGTAACCTCCTCTCCAGCTATGAGGCGGCGAATCAGGACGCGCAGTCCTCGGTTCTGCTCATACAAAGTCTGTACCGCCTCATGTGAAACCTGCAAGCACATCAAAATTTGAGTCATCAAGTACATTTGGGCATTCATAATTCACAAATTGAAAGAATGAAGTGTTTCTTACCGGTGCTGCAAGCCGCGGGAAGTCTGCCGGAGGCCTTGGGATGTCTATGTCCCCTATCTCACCCCCGGCAGAGGTGACGCGCACCCACCACCTAGCCCCCGCTATCTCCTGAGATGAGGTACCAGTACCCTCACCTCCTGCTACCCCGCCAGCTGAGGCACGCGCCTTCACGGCCTTCTCCCTCTCCATCCTCTCCATCCACTCCGCCGCTCTCAAGGGACCGGCCAGGTACCGGCTCCGGTAGTCAATATAGCTCAAAGCAGGGCGCAGATACTGGCGCAAGTCCAGGTCGGGCGTCGTGTAGCGCTCAATCTCCGCCAGCGTATATCGAGACGTCATCAGCACCCGGGGAGGAAGGCGTCCTGGCACCTGTGGTTTATCGGCCCGTATCGACTGGCGCAGCACCCTGTCACCAAGGTACCAGAACCAGCCGTACTGGCACTCAAGTAGGACCCTCCCTCTCGTGAGCTCCCTGCTCCGAGCCAGGTAAGGCTCATCAATGGCGTCCCATACTTCCCAGCGAACCTGCAAGAATCATTAAGAGCATCAGTAATTGAATGTGAAATAGATCAAAAGCAAATTGAATACATGAGAAAGAGTTCGATATCTACCAGAGAAGCAGCAAGCCTGTCAAGTGAAGCACGGAGAACGTGGATGTTCCCCCGTGCTGTGCCGCCGTAGCGGAAGCCTTCACCCCAGCACAATGCTCGGGGGATGACGTTCGGATCCTGGTGCCGTGTCTCAGGGGGGTGTAACCCCAACACCTCGTAAGCCCAGAGCTGCAATGAAAACAACGAATCAGTCAGTCAATGTGAATTTTGGTAATCAAGTGCGAGTATCGAAATGCATGCAATTAAATTTGAAACTAAGAGTTTTGAGTTTTACCTCCCAGACGCTCCACAGTCCTGAAATGCCTGTCCCTTTCCGCCTTGAGACAGCATTCATGAACGCGTAGCAGCTTCCCAGCGCTGCCCCACCCCAGTCATATCTCGCCGCCTTGGCGAAATCTCTCAACCCTCCGAGATAGGAGAGGTGCACCCTGTTACGCCTGTTTGGGTACAGTGATGCCCCAAACAGGTATAACAAGTAGCACCTCGCCTTCCGTGCTGCATCCTCCTCATCGGTCGGCTCGCCCAATCCCTTCGTCTTGAATTGGCCATATGTGGCCGTCTCCCCCTCTTTGTTGGGCACGAAACCCAAGAATCACCTCAGCGCTGCATCATCCATGCCAATTCCTGAGTCAAATGGGATCGGGTCTCCTCCTACCTGCAATCCTGTGATCGCCGAGAAGTCCAGCGGCGTCATCGTCGCCTCTCCGAAGGTAAGGTGAAAAGAACTCGTAGAGTCCCTCCACCTCTCGGCCAGTGCTGTCACCACAGCATGATCGTGCTGTGTGCCCGTGAGAGTCGGGATGAACCTCCCAAACCCGGCCAGATCCACTAGAGCCCTCACAGAGGCATGCAGCTGCTGGTATACCTCCCAACTTGAGCCCATGCCTCCATGAGCCTTCAAGCGCAAGTCACTCTGCACACAATCAACAGACAGACAAACAATCAGATGTTAGTCCAATCTCTTATTCAAATCCAGTCATCAACAAGCAGTAAGTCAATCATTCAATGCAAATCAGGTTTATTAATTGCTAAAGTGCGTGAAAACAACAAAACAAGGAAGTAAAAGAAAGCATACCGTCAGGCAGTCTGTCGAAAGGTGGACCTCGGGGTCCAATAGCACCTCCTCTCCAAAGTACAACTCCCGTTGGGGAGTGTAAGCGTCTGAAGCGGAAGGCACAAAGAGGTGCACCGGTGGAGCGTAAGTCGCCGCATCGAAAGCTGGCCTCCCTCTCCTCAGCCATAGTCTAGCAGCCTGGACCACCGTCACTCTCCGTCCAGCTGCTCTCTCCTCCTCCTCAGCCTGTGTCCTCGCCTCCTCTGCCGCCTCCTCTGTCTCAAACTCCTCGCAAAAAGCCCTCGCCGCCTCGTCCTCAGCGGCGGCCTCCCGTAGCATCGCCACCTCTCTCTCTCTGCTCTCAACTACAGCCTCCCTCGCTGCATCTAGGATCCCCGGGGCATCTGCTGCGGCCGCCATCACCACCTCCGGTGGCGCGTGCTCAAGATAGTCCTCCCGAGAAATCCCAACCGGACCCTGATCCGCCGGCCTACTACTCTGACCCCGAGTCAGTGACTCCCCACCAATCACCACCGCCTTCCCCCTATCTACTCCGCTAGGCTGCTGGCGAGGTCTCGGCTCTATCCTCCAGCGATCAACCCTAGTCCTGGTGACCCCGCTCGTACCCTCCGCCCTATCTCCGCCATTACCACCGCTCGTCCCCCTCTCCTCAACTGTCTCCTCACTACCATCGCTGTCCACGTCATGGACCTCCACCATCTCCATCCCCTCTACTCTCTCCTCTACCCTCTCCGACGCCGGGGCACCATCACCACCACCATCACCACCACCATCACCACCATCTCTCACCCCATCTCCACCAACATCATCACCAACCACCGCCGTCTCGATGGCTGGATCACCACCACTGCCAGAGACCGCCGGATCACCACTACCACCATCACCCTCTCTCTCCCTCTCTCCTTCTTCATTTCCAACCACCTCTGATGGCCCCTCAACCACCGGGTCAGAGCCTTGAGCGCTCAAACCTGCCGTTGGTGACACCACCGCACTACCACCGTTGCCCTCCCTCGACGTCGGCGAGTCCACCGGAGCATGAGATTCGTCGGGATTCTCCATTGAAACCGATCTAGACCTCAAAATCGAGCCCTAATTGAATTAGAATCGAACCGAAATCGACTGAAACCGTACGGGAAAGCCCTAGGAATTGGGGGTTTTTCGATTTTGCAGAAATTTGAGTGAGGTTTGTTAGGATTTGGTTCGGAATCGTGAGAGAAGTATGAGGGGTTTGATTTCGGAAAGTTTTAGAACGTTGTGGAGTTTAATCGGTGTAAATCGGAGTTAAAACGGACGTTATGTTTCTGAACCGTCGTCCCCGATCAGGGGTTCAAGCGCTCAAGCTGGACCTTTTGAGCGCTGAAGGGTCAACTTTTGAAGTTGAGCGCTCAAGGCTTTGGGGTTGAGCGCTCAAGGTAGGGTTGAGCGCTCAAGAGGGGGGACCCTGAGCGCTCAAACCCAATCCTGGCATGACTCTTGGCTTCTTTTGCAAGCTTTGCAGGGGCATTTTGGGCATTCCTTGTGATTTGTTAGTGTGTTTTGGACTTGTTAGTCCCAATCAATCAAACACGTATAGATTCAAGGATCCAAATCTCGGTAATTGGTCGCGCTAGACCATGTTAATCAATCAAGATGTGTTGTGTATCATGCTTCGCGTTAGTGTATGCGCGAAGTATTTTGACTGCGGTCTGAGAGCTTTATGCTCATTTAAATCATTTTCTGAGGGCCACATGCTCGTTTAAATCATAGCTCACCAATCATGTTTTCGCGTTAGCGTATGCGCGAAGTATTTTGACTGCGGACTGAGAGCTTTACGCTCATTTAAATCATTTTCTGAGGGCCACGTGCTCGTTTAAATCATAGCTCACCAATCACGTTTTCGCGTTAGCGTATGCGCGAAGTGTTTTGACTGTGGTCTGAGGGTCACATGCTTGTTTACATTTTTGAGGGCCATGTGCTCGTTTGAAAATATCTCTTGAAGCCACGCGCTTGTTTAAATTGTGTTTAGCAATTGTATTCCAAGTCAATCTCATCAATCATCTGAGTTTTTTGTTGATCACTTAACTGTCATGCCGCTAAAACTATCACATTTACGTGTTTGGTTCAATAGCGTATCGATTGCCTCGTTGCTCAGTAGACAATCATCTTATCATTGGTTATCTTGTTGCTCAAGGGATAGCCCCATTAAATTTAACCTCCCCGTTGTTCAGAGGGTAGCTACACAATCACAATCACAATCACAATCACAATCACAATCACAATCACAATCACAATCACAATCACAATTATTTGCTTCATTTGCTAAGGCGTTTCACGACCCGGGAAGGCTCGTCGATTCGCGTTGTATCATTTGTCCTGAGGGACCAAACTTTTTGATCAATCGTCTTGAGGGACGGGAAAATCCATTGCGTTTGAATGCACATGCCCCCAGGAACTACGCCGGTCTGATCCCTACAATGGGGTACGTAGGCAGCCTGAATGGCACGACCGATTGATTTTTAATGTTTCCTTTTGGCAGTTTGAGATGTATTACGGATAGCGAGTTGGGTTGTCTATATCTTGGACGTTACTCATACCAAATCAATGGCATCGAGTCTCATCCAAGAGGGGCAACTGTAGACACCCCAATTTTGGAACCCGAGATACGATCGTGCATCTCCGATGATGAAATGGATCAATCATAATTACCTGGAACTTGTGAGAATGATTTGAATTTGATCAAAACCAACCCAAACACCACCCAAACAATCAAAATGTGCCAAACCAAACCAAACACTGCCAAATCAAGCCAAGCCAGCAAACTGCCATCCATAGCCTTGAGCGCTCAAACCCATGGCTTTGAGCGCTCAAACCCCTGAGGAGCACCTTGAGCGCTCAAGCCCACGGCTTTGAGCGCTCAACTTCGGTCCAGTCAGCAACTTGCAGAGTATCTCATCATGAGATTTCCTGCATGGGAGCGTCTGTAAATGATCTTATACGATCTCCATGTGTATAATACACTCCACCAACTCCAAAAATACATCAAAAATACTCCCAAATACCTAAACCCACTTCCTCTCTCTCCTCTCTTCTCTCCCACTCATTCTATAAAAGCCACCCACTACCCCTGGTTTTGAGGACGAATTCTGCCACTCCTCACCTTCAGTTTCTATCAGAAAACCACTCCTCTCTCTCTCTCTCTACAAAGCCATTCATTTACCATCAAAACCACCTACAATACCATTCATAAAACCTAGAAATTCGACCCTTGATCATCGATCAACCACCTACATTGTTCAATTCGTCCAGAATACAAGCCAAAAACATCCACAATCAACCTCTCAAAGCCCAGAATCAAGCTCAAATTACAAACATCTTCCAAAAGGTAGTAAAAACATGTGATGAACTCACTGTTTTGATCCTTCTGAGGAAGGCTAGTGAGTTTAAACAAGTTCTCTATACTTGCATTGAACTCACAAAGGCCTGAAAGTTGCTTAAAAACCTTTTTCAAATCTGCAGGTAGAACAGGTTTGAGCGCTCAAGCCTCTGGCCTTGAGCGCTCAAGCCCAGTTCTGAACAGGCCACTGTTTTGCTAGTTTCTGAGCTTTCTTTTGATTTTGATCATTATTTAAGAGTTAATTGTGTTCATGTAGCTTTCAAAACAGTTTATTTCCACGCCAAAACTACATGCATGAATGTAAATTAACCATTTCATAGTGATTAAACATCAAAAACTTCAAATTTCTCATATTTGATTGCAAAACAGTGGCTGTCTGTCCTTTTGAAACTTTATTTTATGTCTTTGGTGGTCCTGAGGAAGTATTGAAATCAGTTTAAAGGTTAAACAGTGGGAAGCCATGTTATGGCTTGAGCGCTCAAGGACAGATCTTTGAGCGCTCAAGCTGTTCTTGGCTTATTTGCAGTTTTTCAGCAATTCTGATGATGACTTGTGACTTAATTCCTTGTTGGTGTCATCAGTGTAGCATTTGTGATCTGAACCACTCTCTCTTGCAGAATTGGTTTGAGCGCTCAATCCATGAGCCTTGAGCGCTCAAACTGGTTCTAAAGCAAGTCTGTTTTAAGCATTTTCTGGTGATTTCTAAAGGGAGGTGATACTTGTGTGATGTTTCTGTAGTGGTTCGAAGTCCAAAAGCATCATCAAACATTAAAAACCAGCAAGGAAAATGTGTGGGTGGAATGAGGGTTGAGCGCTCAAGTCATCACCCTTGAGCGCTCAATCCCCATTCTGGAATCCAGATTGCAAATAGTTTGATAAGACTCATGTTCATAATTTCTTGAGTTATTGTATGATTTCTGCTGTAATTTACTTCTGTGGATATTTGTAGTTTCGTGTTCATCATCCATGTAGATCGCGCGCACAAGCATCCACTGTAAAATCGCACCCCTTGTATATTTTGTTATTATTTGATCCCTGTCCCCGATTCCCCATTTATGTGAATAAATTAAATATCAAACATTTTTTCCAAATCCCACAAAATGTTGAGTAGAGACCGGTTCATGGACCGGGCGAGAGGGGTGCCGTAAAACCCTTCCCCTCTCGTAACCAAACCCCCGAATCCGAGAAATCTTTGGTTCCGTCAAGACTAGTAAAATCTTTTTCTTTGGGCAACGAGTCATATTTTTTATCGGTTTCTCGGGTTCGGACCTCAAATCCGGGTGGCGACTCTAACAATCGCAATCCTTTTCGCACAAAATCGGTGGGCCGTCCACAGTTGTACTGTTTGGAGGGACCCATCCACCTTTTTGTCACATCCACTCCCTAAAAAAAAATTCAGCTCTCTAAAATGTTCTCTATTTGGAGAGCCGAAATTTTTTTTTAGGGAGTGGATGTGACAAAAAGGTGGATGGGTCCCTCCAAACAATACAACTTTTTGATGAAAAGAGGACATAAATTACAAAATCTCCCCTCAATATGTCACTTCCACTCCTCATTTTAGAGAGGAGATGTAGTGTTGGAGTTGCTCTGACCTCTCTCTAAAAAATCCATATCCTCTCTATTCTTCTCCTGTTCTTTCTCTCTCTCTCGAATGCCCTCTCTCCCTGTCCAAGAAACACCCACTTAATCACTTTGTAGACATGTAAACTCACTTTTAGATCGAAACAACCAACATGCTTTTCATCATTTTTGCAAATCTGAAGTTTTTTTTTTCATTAGTGAACCAATGATTTGAAAATGGAAATAAATTAAGTAATGACGAGAAAAGAGAAAGTTGTATGACATATAGATACAAATTATGTATGTATGTATAGTCTTTAATACCACTCAATTTCTATGTTCTCTGTCTTCAATGACGAGACCAGAGAAATACACCAGACCCAGAACCAGACTCTCCAATCTCTCCTCCCTCAATCCAAACGCTTCTCTAATTAGACTCTCCCAAACAAATCCCGTTCGTTCTTCATTTTGGATTTCAACAGTGTGTAAAAAGAGAAACATGGGAATCGAGGTGAGTGCCCCCTGAAAGTACAATCTGAGGGATAAAGAAGAAGAAAAAGATAGAGAAATCTTTAATCGGGTAGAAATTTAGCATAAAATCAGCCATTATCAAATATGTATTTGGTTAAAGTTAGAAATGCCCTAACTTTAGGAAATCCCCAATCAAGATTTGGGGATTTTAAAAAAAATAGGGCAAACTGATCTTCAAAATATTGAATATATATATTGTTGTTTCTTCACGGTAAAGATATGTTTAGAGAGAAAGATGAGGGAATTGGGAGAGAAAATACTGGTTTGAGAGTGTGAGATGACACAGTGGGGGGGGGGGGGGGGCAGATGGGAGAGAGAGTGCATTCACACAGTACACTCACGTGAGGAGAGAGAAATAATAAGCGGAAAATTCCTTTCCGTTATTCCTCCGTTTGTTACTAGCTGATGGGGTCTACAGCTGACACCATTTGTACCACTTGTTAGCTCCTTATTGGCTTACGGTACCACCTCAGCATGCCACAGTGGTACCCTATTTGCAACCAAAAATTTCTCGTAAAATATGAACTTGCTCCTTAAACTATCCCAAGAATTTTTATTTATCCTTTCAACTATCATTGAACACGCTTGCCCCTTCAACTATCAAAACATTACTTACTAAGGATAAAATTGATTTTCCATCCAAATTCTTAACGGTAAAGTTAACACCAAAGGTTAACTTGTCTTTACACTTAAGTTTAGAACGAGACCTAAGTCGAAGGTGTAATAGAAGAGATAATGAGAGAAAGAGATGGAGAAAAAGAGGAAGGCGAGTGGATCCCGGCCGGCAAATGGAGGAAGGTACGTATGTAGTGCTTTCGACCATGGATTCAACTCCAAGTTTGGATTCAACAGATTCAGAAAAAAAGAAAGAAGCATGGGATGCAATAATGGAGCGAAATAGAACCGTCATAAGGGGGAGATACAATTAATTGGACCACGACTAGTGTGTTCTCTCTCTCTCTCTCTCTCTCTCTCTCTCTCTCTCTATAGATCAATCTGTGTGATGGAGAAGGCCATACTTATCGGATACTTGGTAATAAGTATCCTAACCCAACTCAAATACATGGTTATGACGACATTCACCCATATGGGTCTGTTTAAATCGGCTGAAGAAGCCATTTATTTAGGTGAATTACATTCCACCACCACCACCATTAGTAATGAAAACAACAATCACATGCTAATGTGGGATGGATCATCTCCATGCCCAATCCTAGTCCCAATCACATGGTAAATGATTGTTAGGGTTCGAATGCGACTGAAGGATAAAATCCCCATATCATTTTGTGATTTACGGTTTGAGAGTAAATGTCCCTCTTACCCTCTTCTTTTGGCGCTTAAAAAAAGAGTAATGGTGAGATTTAACTTTGCCTTTAGGAAATTGGATGGAAAATCAATTGTATCCTTAGTAAGTAATGTTTTAATAGTTGAAGGGGCAAGCATGTTCAATTGATAGTTGAAGGGGGAAATAAAATTTTTTGGGGAAGTTTAAGGGGCAAGTACATATTTTACCCATAATATAAAAGGCTTAACATTTTCAAATTCAGTGCTTTTAAAATTTTATTCATTAGCATATTCACTCCTTAGTCCTTACCCAAACTTTTATTTAAATTTGAACAAAAATTTGACTAAAAACTTGATTTTATATGACTCCTTCCAATTCTTACTCGAATTGATTAAATGGTGGAGATGCTTTAAGGAGTGGAGGAGGGCTTTGGATGATTTTTACTCAAATTTGAGTTTTGAGTCTAAATTTGAACTCAAATTTGAGTAAGAAGTGGAGATACTTAAGCCCATTCAAATAGCCCATTTATTTTTTCAAATTATAGTAGACACGTATTAATTAATCACATCTACTACTCCTAATTAAGGGTTCTGTTCGGAAAACTTACTTGTGTTTCCATCCTAATTGATTTGAATCATTATATTTACATCCTGAAATTCAAATAAACATCATATCCTCTCCTAATTTTCCTAATATTTCTCCCTCATAGTCTTTCCTATTCTCTCTCTCTCTCTCTGTGTGTGTGTGTGTGTGTGTGTGTGTGTGTGTGTGTGTGTAAATAAACGAACTAAGAAAAATGATACATTAATGCACCATAAAAAATAGGTATATGTATCCAAATACAACGATTACCATGATTTATCACCGTCGTTGTAAAACAATAAATTATTTTTACTATAACAAATCACCCATCATGGTAAAACTACTGAAGTGCCAAAAGGGTAAACCAATAAACTATCTTTTATTATATCAAATCACCCATTACAGTAAATCAATAAACCATGTTCACATGTCCTTTTATTCCATACACTAAACATTGCTTATTAATTTACCACTTTTACTATATTGCATCACCAAAATGGTAAATCAAGAAACCATATTCACATGTCTTTTAAAAGATGGTTATTTCATGTGGTTTATTGATTTGCCATATTTACTTTATCGAAAAAGAACAGAGATCAACAGTATTGAATCGGGGAAAAAAACACCATTGAATAAAAAAAAAACACCACCACCATTAAAAACAAAACAAAGGAAGAGATTGCGATATCGATCGAGATTGAAAGGTTACTCATTGGGTTTTTCCTTCGCCGTCAAGATCGATCTATTTCAAATTCAACAGCAGCACACCGTGTGATTGAATCATGATAGAGCTTTACACTGACACCGCTCCATGCATCCCGTAGAACTTTCAGAGTACTCGAGGTGGATGAGAGAAAGAGGCCGGATGCGAGCATGGACTGTCAAGTGGCGACAATAAGGTTGACGGCAATGGTGTTGTTGGGTTGGTTGGCTTCTTCAATTTCTTCACTGCTTTAGAGGACCTTCAATTAGTAATGGGGGATTCCAATTCTTAATTCCTTCTTTCAAAAAAATTTGACCATGCAATTAGGAGTAGTTCCAAGAGGTTTTCTGTTTCATATGAGAAATGGGATAATTGGAAGCGTGAATCTCAGAATTATGGTAAAAGAATCCCAATGATAAAAGGGATTATATGATTCGTGTAATTGATTCAATCGTATTTAAGGAGAGTTAATAAGGGGTACAATGGTCCGAATATCCAATTTTAGGATGTAAACATAACTACCAATGACATCAGGGATGGCGACATGACTACAATTCTTAGACATGATGCCTAATTAAATTTCTTGACTCTTAATTATAATTAAACAGAAAGTATTATAGGATGTATGACAGTATGAACAAATGTAAAACAAAATGAAAATCTATTAGATTAATGCTTAGAAATAAAATCTACAATTATAGAGGGGCGAGGCCTTCGAGAAATTCTATTAACACATTTTTTTTCTCAATACCGAGTTACCAACACTAGGTTTGTGTTATGAGTGTACCTTTTGTCTAAAATTACAAGAAAAAAAAATAGTCATTTCATTAAAACGGATTCACCCTTTTTTGACTACCAGTTTGCTTTCCCCTCCCTCATTACACCGCTTCCATGCATAGCTAAAGTAAAACCTCCCCTAAATCCATCTTCAATTTTTTATCCAAAACCTAAATCTCAACTGCACCTTCATAAACCTAAATTTACACACAACCTCCCACTATTTAGTCGTTTTGGCTCGATTATATGTGGGGAGGTATTTGATCTAGTTCTCTTTTGAATCTCCACTTTGGATCTAGATGGAGTAACGCCTTCCTCAACCTAGGCCTACAAGAGAGAACACTATTTGTATCTACCGGCCACCATTGGCCGGTCGGCACTCTGATGCCTAAGTAAACCCTAATCAAAGGATAGCAAGAATACAAAGTTTAAGAGTGAGCATTAACGGCATACCTCTCTAGGGTTTAGAACAACCCTTTATATAGAGTGACCTGACTTAGCCCCCAAGTAAGCTCGAGATAGGCACAAGCCTTCACCTCTTCTTGAAGTGACGTCATGGTTGACGAATCTAGTGCCACATGACCGAACTGAATCTCCAATTGGTTCATGGACTTTTCGTATCTACTCAGGTCAGACCTCATTCGACCCGGCTCAGCTTCATCAACAACTACGTTTAGCCAATAACCACTTTCTGCTCCACTGTGAGTCAACAACATGTACATTTAGCCCCAGGTTCAACCGACATGTACACTCAACCTCGGTTCGGCCAACATGTACGTTTAGTCTTGGCTCGGCCAATATGTATGTTCAGTCTCAGGTTCAGCCAACATGTTCGTTTGGCACCAGCTCAGCCAACATGTATGTTGGGCTTCAGGTTCGACCAACATGTACGTTCAGCCCTAAGTTACTACATTCACCACGTTCGGGCCCGGTTCGTCCATACATGTACGTTCGGCCTTTGGTTTGGCCAACATGTGAGATTCGGCCTATTGCAATGATTATAGTCAACTGCCACTTCTTAGATTAAGAGGTGTGAAGCTTCCTTGGACGAGAAAGAATCTATTGAGAGAAAATAATGTCAAATTTAGAATGTAAGATTTTGACATTATAGGTTTAATTTTAGATATCCAGTGTCGAACAAATTTAGATTGTTTGGGAATATGAATCTGTGTGAAATTTTAATAATGAACAAATGAATTTTTATCACGTTTAAAATTTCGAACATATAAACTTTGTTCTTTTTCTAAAATCCAAACAAAGTAGATTTGTAAGACATTTTTCTTTTGATATTTCCATTTAGATATCTACATTGCCACCACTAGTGTGAACCCAACCAACACCACGAGTTTGAGGTAACACCCACAACAACTTCATCCTCCTCCATAATTTGAGTTTAGATTATACTAATACTAGGACGATCACACATACGAATTTGACCAACATCGCGAGTGTGAATAATACCACAACACCACTCTCCTCTTACTCATGGGTGGGGCAAGCTCTTCTATGGTTTCTCTTGGCTATATGGTTCATCCAGGGGCGAGATTGAGCTTCAAGAAATAGTGAATGGTCTTATCAATACACAAATGTATAACTCTCCAGGAATTTCAATTGAGCTAATATTCATCACTGTTGGAATTGGATTCAAGCTTTCCCCAACCCGTTCTCATCAATGGACTCTTGACGTATACGAAGGAGTAACCTAAATGGTTATAAATATGTGAAAAAAGCCAAATTGTTTGGATTTATAATTATGGAGAAGAAAGGTTTGTTCTGAAACATAAATTTGAACAAATGTGAACTGTTCGGGTTTATAGTTTCATACAAATGTTTATTTTGTCCATTATTTTGTTGTTTAATAATTTCCCCCCACTACTATAGGGTGGTGTTTGGACTTCAAATTGATGGTGCAGTTTTCTACTTCATGTTTAGCGGCTTAAAAGTTATTTAGCCTCGATAAATATGTTGCTCCGTGCTAGTTGATGTTTGGATTCTAAAAATTAATGTTGTTTAGCCATTATGTTTGTTTAAAATCACCACAAGTTTACATTTTTTGCTCAAATCGAAAAGCCGGATTAATCAGGTCGAACCAAACAGAACCAATATGTTTACTAAATATTTGGTTTGGCTCTGATTTGTTTTGGAAAAATGTCTAACGCAGACTCAATCGAACAGTTTACACCTATCGAATCGAACCACTATTATGATGAACATGGCCACTGACAGAGGTAAATGAGAAATGTGTTGCGATGGCACATGCCGACGAAATCAGTGAGTTAGACGACCATGATGGAGTCGCGGATGATACTGACTTGCCACTGGACGAATTTTTGGAAGGACCATTTACAGGCCGGTCCACTTCTTGATTGCTAATTACCGGCAACTCTTTGTCCAATCCACAAATGCACCAATAACTCCCCGTAGGCCCGTATGAACATGAGCCAATTCCCCCACACAAAAAGGTGATGCATTGCACGCCCAACTCAACATTTTTCTCACAAAGTACTTAAATTTTAGGGTAGCCTATAAAAGTGTCTAAGCCTAAACCCTAGGTTACCCTACGAAAGTACCTAAAATCTTAGGGTACCCTATGAAAGTGTCTAAACCACTAAACCCTATAATAGGAAAGTGCACCCTAAACCCTAGGGTACCCTATGAAAGTGCCTAAATCCTAGGGTATCATATGAAAGTGTCTAACTACTAAAAATCTTATAATAGGAAAGTGCACCCTAAGTGCCTAAGTCCCAAAAAAGAGTAATTGACCTTAGTAGTAATTAAAAAAGAATGACTGGAGTTAGTGGTATAAATATTTGTTTTTTTGTACCGGCCCATAATAAAACCTTTTAGGAAGTCTGTGTTGCTTGAGCTCTGAAGGGCAATTTCGGGCTAAAAACTCATCCATCCTTGCTCGTACAATGTCATATTGGGCTGGAGTTGTTGGGAAAAAAGTTCGGTTTTCTGGACCAGCCTGTAAATGTCCCAAGTGGACAGATGGGTTTGAGGTTTCCCTGGCCCATTATCAAAGCCCTAACCGTAAGCGCGCAGGAAAAAAGACGCAAAAACCTCGATGCTACGGTCGTGTTCTCAACTTCTCAGCTTTCTCGAAGACAAAATCCGGTCAGAACAACTCAACTGCAGTTGTTTGAATACTTGTGGAAACCTCTCTCTCTCTCTCTCTCTCAAACTCGTAAGGTTGGAGTCATGCATCCTCCTCAAGATTGCGTCTTGGCTTTGGCTCCCGCAACTAAGGCACCCATCAAATTTCTAACTCAAAAGTAAGTTGCTCTTTGGCCGTTTAAAGTACTTTCTCCTTTCGATTTGGAGCCTTGAAGGCATGGTTTTGTGACTGCAATGGTGGAAGAACACCTTTTGTTTGGATAAGTGTATCGGTGCTTGTGATAACCCCAAAACTGGAATTGATGCTTCGTGGGTATGAGCCTTATTTCGAGAAGATGGCCATTTAGTTTAGTTTCGGCAACTATATCCGAGTTGGGTTTACTTCAGAATCAGTTTTGGTTCAGAGAAAGATGCCCTAATTCGAAAAGATGGCCACTTAGTTCAGTTTCTGCAACTTTATCGGAACTGGGTTTGGTTCAGAGTCAATTTTTCTCCAGAGAAAGATACTTTCATCACAGTGCTTCTGTGGCTTTGTTGGCAGACGAAACTATGCTTGATCCTAGTCCTGATGTTGATTTATTTGCAGCAAATCCTATGGTTGTTCCAAGGGAAAGTCTGCATTTTCAGCGCAGGAGGCGCAAGCCAAAGCTGTATCCAGTTATAGGTAGAGTGTTAAAGTCACTGGATTGGAAAGTTGAAAGAGAAATGTGGTTCTCGACGGCTGTGAGTAGATATGGATTCTCTCATTCAATTGATGCATTTAGACTCATTATACATATATTTGCATTTGCCGGAATGAATACAGAAGTATATACGCTGCTTAGGCATATCGTTCGGTACCATGAAAAAGTGGGCCTTGATATGTTTAGATTATTCCCTGCGTTACTGGATTCCCCAAATGATGCTTCAAAAGCAATTATTGTATGTGATGTACTTATAAAGGTTTTTGCAGCGAATTCATTGCTTGAATATGCAGTTGATGTATTTGTGCAGATGAAGAAAATGGGGCTAATACCTAGTATTTTCTCATGCAATTTCTTGCTTAAATGTTTGGCTGAAGCAAATAGAGTGGAATTTCTTGTCGGTTTATTTGAAGAGATAAAGAAGACTGGACCAGTGCCTAATGTGCACTCGTATACAATTATGATGAACTTCTACTGTAAAGGACAAAACGGACAAGGTGAAGTAGATATTGGACAAGCCACTGGAATTTTGGAAGAAATGGAGGAATGTGGGCAACTCCCAACTGTTGTAACATATAGCACATACATTCATGGACTTTGTCGAGCTGGGTATGTAGAATTTGCCCTGAACTTCATTCGAAAACTGGTACAAAATGGAAAACCTCTAGGTTGTTACAGTTATAATGCAGTTATTGAGGGATTTTGCAAGAGAGGTGAAGAAGATGAAGCTTTGTGGGTTTTGGAAGAAATGAAGACGTGTGGAATTTCACCAGATGTCCATAGTTACAGCATTTTAATTCTCGGGTTCTGCAAGAAAGGAAATCTCGAAAAAGGACTTAGTTTAATGGAGGAAATGGAAGCCTGTAACTTAAAACCATCACTTGTTAGCTATACCTCGCTCCTAAAAGGTTTCTGTAAGTGTGGACTGATGGAAAGCTCACTAGAGATGTTCTACAATCTTGGGACATCTGGTTATAAATATGATCAAATTGCATACGATGTATTGATCAACGGTTTCTGTATGCAGGGTGATTTGGATACTGCACAAAGGCTTTTGGAGGAAATGATTGCCAATGATTTGGTCCCTAATGCTTCTACGTTTAAGAGTCTGATTCAAGGGTTCTGCAAAATGGGCTCCTTGGATAAAGCCTTGGAACTTTTCAATATCATTCTAGAAGGGGGAATGCTGCCTAATACAGTCACTTGCAATTCTATTGTCAATAGATGTTGCGAAGAAGGGCGCATAGTGGAAGCTTCGCAACTTTTATATGGGATGAGGGACCAAGGCATTCACCCTAACATATGTACATATAATGCTGTTATCAGAAGTCTTTCCAAAGAAAGAAAACCAGAAAAGGCATTGGAGCTTATCCCATTAGTGCTTAAGAGTCATCTTTTCCCCGAAGTTGTAATTTACAGCGCCATGATAGATGGTTTCGGTAAACAGCCAAATTCAAAGAAGGCATTTGTGTTGTGTGCAAGAATGATAAGACTAGGGATTAGTCCTGATACAGTTACATATACAATTCTAATCAACATATTATGCAAGGAAAGTCGAATGTATGAAGCCTGTAATTTGTTCAAGGAAATGATTTTGAAGGGCTTGAACCCAGATAAGATTACTTATACATCAATTATAGCTGGGTTTGCTAAAATCGGAGATGTGAAGAAGGCTTCCAGACTGTTTAGGGAAATGTTGCAGAGAGGCCACATTCCTAGTGTCGTTACTTACACTTGTCTAATCGATGGCTTTTGCAAGGTGAATCGGATGGACATTGCTCACATGTTGGTAGATGAAATGAGGAGAAACAAAGTATCTGCTGATGTTGTCACTTACAATGTTCTCATTGGTGGGTATCGTAGACTTGGAGATCTGGATAGAGTAAATGATCTATTCAAAGAAATGACAAAGGAAGGTATTGTTCCAGATGATTTTATTTTTACTGCTCTTGGATTGGATGCCGCTGCAGCTAAGGCAGGTTATGAAGCGGAGAAAATGATTTAGCAAAGATCAGATGGTATGTACTCGACCATCTTCTATTTGTTACATCTGGTGTTATCCTTTTATAGATGCTTATGTTAATTCTTTTGGAAGTTATAGGTTATCTGATCATAGTTTTTACCTCTTGAGTTTGCCTTTTTCTTGGTATGTCAGGAATCTGTGGATGGAAAATTTCATTTTCATAACAATGTGTTAATAAGATGTTTTTTTTTTTTTTTTCAAAAGCAGGCAGAAACATCTAATAGACGTTGGCAATTGCTATCTGTATTCTGCCGCCATGGTCGTGGCGTGGTTCGCATCAGAGTAGCCTACCTACTATCTCTCCTGTAAGCTAGAACCTTGTGCAGCAGGTATGTAAACCAGAACATGTTATATTTTTAGAAGGTCTTAATGCAACTTGAAATGGGGCAAGCATTGATTGGGCAACTGCCATATAATTATCAGCGAATAATGAAATTATTGTTGTACTTGTGTGCAAGGAGAAGCAACACGAAAGATCCTCAATATGGCTATCTTCGTGTTTAAGAGTTCTTGATTAAATGACGAGATTTCAATATGGCTATCATATGACTTATGTAATTACTTAAAGATACAAAAACCTTCTTAAATTCTTCCAAAATTGCCTTCACGGTCTTGTCCTCACTCAGAATTCTTGTTCTTTAGTCATATTTCTGATTCTTCTGAATCTTTTTATGTTCTGTTGTCAATCTGTTTGCAATATGATCAAGCTATCTTTCATTTATATTGTTCTTGGTGCTAATATTCCCAGTATTTGTTAGTTCTTTGCCGGCCCATTGCTTTTCTGCTTGCTAAGTTGTTCAGTACAAACGTTAGCTCAAATGTGAAAACTTAGCCTTTGTTTTTTCCCTTAAAACTTATTTAATTCTATTTGTGATGACTTTCAATAACAAATGAACGTCCTCAATGAGAGTATTCAGTACTCCCCCATTTTATTGCTGTTTTTTTTTTTTATACCCATGTTATATTGAATAGGAAGGGCCATCTAAACTCATGCAAGACATTTACCTGTTTTGTTGATTTGTGAAGCGTTCTGTCATATGAAATGTTTAGTCTTTTGACTTTTTCATTCTGCAGTTAGATCTTTGTTGCATGAAATAGCGAGGTGATAGTTAGCTTGTGTCGCTGATCAGAACTTGCCTGTGGACAAAATTGATCATTTGCATGTGCAACCTGGTAAGAAATGGGGTTTTTAACTTAATATTTCCATTGATTTTCCTTGTAAAGTAAATCAAGAAATCAAACCATTGGTCTGACCATTCACTGCTTGTCAGACTCAAAATTGGAGAAAGCTTAAAACAACAAGGCAGTGGCAATATTTGGAAGGTATGTTGCCAGGTACTTGAATTTGACTTGTACTGATAACAGATGCTATGGGAGTATGGGGGCTGAGGACATGGTATTACAAAGGCTACCTTGGTATGTAACCGTACAAATTATAACTATTGGCTGTATTATTTAACTATGTCTAGCACCTTTTACTCATAGGCTCGTAGCTGAAACTTGACAGTAAAAAAAAAAGTAACTAGTTTTGCTCGCATGATGTCATCCCATTTCTTTTTGGAAAAAGAAATTCCTCTTAGAATGAGCCTAGTTCATTATAGAAGCTACATGTGGAACCATACTTAACTGGTGCTTTTTGTTTATGATGAAATGTCGCAACATTGTTTTGTTGGTGGAAACTTACATCACAAATTCTTTGATTAATCATAACCTCAACTACGAACTACAAATGTACCATATGCAGAATAAGAGTGGATGCATAATTACTGGAGATTGTTATGTTCTCTCACGCTTAATTTGTGCTTTTTGTTTATTGTTAGAGCTTGTCCCACATTGGTTGACTGTAATCTCCAAAAACTAGTATATGATCTTAGGCGGCTTCTCCACTCGTTGCCAGTTGGGTTTTAGGCGGATGCTTTAACATTTATTATGAAATGTCATAACATTGTTGTGTTGGTGGCAACGTACTTCATTGATAAACTAAAGCTTCTTACCATATTCAGAATAGGAGTGGGTGCATAATTACTGGAGCTGTTATGTTCTCTCACGCGGCGATTGAAGATTTTTTCACAGAATATTATGCGCTCTAGTAAAATGCTGGATTTAGAGGTTAAATTTGATCGGCAGGAGCAATGGAAAATTTGTTCGAGGTTATTGGAGCTGAGCTGCTTAAACATCAGGAATGAAAGTTCGAATTTTGGGAAGAAGTCAGAATCCGCTTTTTTTTTTTTGAACAACATCAGACAAGTGGCTTTTGTGAAGCTGCAGTCACATTTTGTGGTTGTACTTCTTGATTTGCATGCTTTTTATGGAAGTTGATGAAATTTTGGGCGTCTGAAGAAAATAAAACGTGCAAGAATTCCATTATCATATCGATGACGATGTGCGCGACGGATTGGAAGCATATGATATTATTGGGAAGTCTTATCACATAATACAGAAGCCAAAGCTATGTTTTAGGATATCATTGTTTGTATGACACAGTTAGAGGGTTCTTTATGAGAATTCTTCCCATTATATTTTCCGTTGCTATTTGGAGATCAGTGTCAGGCTTCCTCTGTTGAAGTACTCAGTATAGATTGTATAGTTTCACAAGTTAAGTTGAAGGTAGTTTGGTCATAATCTAGATGACTTGCTTAAGGTAGTTAATCTCATGAAGTGAATATAGAATTGAGTAAGGTCAAGTATGGGTGTGTTTAAGAATCTATGAAAAGCCATAGCTTAGGGTCTTAATTTTGAGTCGGAGAGACTTATAATCATTGGATTGCTGCAGATTAAGTGGAACTTAGTTTTGACATTTTGTCTTAGTGGACAAACTTATCTTACCATTTGTGTTGAGGGTCCAATACCTTTTATATATAGCACAAAAAGTATTTGCTTCTTATTTCTTAGTACTTCCTATTCCCTCAATAACTTATCTGATTGAATTGTTGAGGAAGCCAACGTCGAGTTTTTCATGGGACTACAAAGAAGACAATAAAAAAAAAGAGGAAAAACATTTTAGTTCATTTTTCCTATGAGATAAAGTCTCTTGGTGATCAGGTACATGTCTACTTGATGTCATTAGCTGCATGCCTATACATTCACTTGGATGCAGCCATCGTATAGCTTCCTAAGTTTCTAACTCTATGATTTCAGAAGTGCATCCATGAAATCTTGTACACGGATGGGGACAAATTGGATATATAGCTAGTGGATGTGAAAGCTAATTAAATTGAACATACGAGACGTGATTGTTTTGTCTCGACACCAAGAGACTCATGTTTGAGTCTCATTAACTTTCCCATCCAAAATAAAATGTAATAGGACAAAACAAGTTGGGAATTAGTTCTTCTACACCCGTGTGAAGTTTGTGGGCTATGGCTGCGTATAATTCGCCTAATAACAGCCGCACTGGTAACCCCACAAGATTAGTAATCTCACTGGAGTAATAGCGAGGGGTTGCCAATACTACAACCCACATGGTATTGTATATTCCATATGTTGTCGAATTGAGTATCCAGCGAATTTCTAGTTTCTCCATGAATAGTGGAACTCAAATGCCTGGAATAAGGTCCTGGGGATACATAATCCAATCTGGTCAGTCACTATCAGGACTCAGAGTCTCAGACTCCCACTTATGGACTGTGTCAAGATAGTTTGATATCTTCTCCACATCGGATAACTGTTAAAGACCGAAATTGCATGCTACTTACAAAAGATGGTTACCTATCTTCATGTTATAAGTTGTTCATTGATAACTTCCATCACTCGCAACTTGTATTCTTATGCAGTTCCGTACATACTCTGAAGCTTCTGATGAATGTATATCTCAATGTACGGGGTGTTACTCACGCAGTCAAAAGGAGTTGTCATGTGATATTTCATATCAAGGTAGAAAAAGTTTCCATATGTTTATTGTTATGCTTTTCCTGAAACATCTTTCTCGTTATTGTCAGTCTCAATAAATGCTTTCTTTTCTTTTTTCTTTTTTTCCAGATTTCTACTCATCGTGTTGTTGTAGCGTCGGCATTCTTTGGATGGATCAATTCGGGAAGGTTTTGTGTGTTGAATGGTAGTGCTGGTTATGCACGGCACTTGCTGAACCCTGGCACCAGCGTGCAGTCTCAGAAAGTGTCAATCTTCCACATAGATAGAAGAGGTGGATGTTGGGTTTGGTTTCATAAGCATCCCCAAATTTTACTATAGAGGGGTTAGATTTATGTTATACTGTTGTAGTTGTGTAGGTGGATCTCATGTACCCTGCAAGGCTACAAAAGGAATTCAAAGCCATCTTATCCCTCTGTTCCCAATTGTGTAGAAAAAGGAAAGAACATTTGGAATTCTACAGATGCCACACCAATGCTCAATGTTTCATGTGTAAAACTTAAGCTTTAATTTGTTTCTAGAGTGATTTTTGGCATTATTTCAAAGAGCTCGGATCAACATCTTCCCTCTTGAGTTCCTAGTGCAGAAGCAAATCTGTTTATATAGTTTCAAGATTTTCGTATGATGAAAGCATGAAAAATGAGTAAAATGAAAAATGGACAATTACATGATGTAAGGTTCTGGCTGTGGTGCAATTTTTTTGTATCAGTTAACAGCCACCCAGATTTAAGATACAGTTTTCAGGCCCAAACAGATAAAAAGAATTGAGCATGTTTAATGTGGAATAAGCATTATGCTACTTGATAGTAATATCCAATAGCAACAAGAATTAATTCCAATCTGATTACCATCAATAAAAAACAATTCGTGCAACATCAAAGCAGTATAAATATTATATTTAACAAGCCAGTAGTTGGGCAAACTAGCAAACAAGGAATCAAGAATTCTGGCTTGGGATCCTCTTGTTTTGAATATTGATATTCTCTTTTTGGCTAATGTTGAAACTAGTTCCCTCTAAGGGGTTGTTTGGCTGCGGGATCAGGAGGGGCGATAACTCATCCCCCTTCACCTTATCCTAGTCCCACATCTTAACACTTGGTTTGGCAAATTTTGGAGGGGGATGAGTTATCCCTCTCCCAATTTAACAAGTCCCATTATTCTCAGATCTCTGAGAGAGTGCAAGTGGCTAGGGCAACTCTACCTAATTTGCAGTCTCAGTTGGCCTTTTCTCCAAAGGACCAAGATTTACATGATCAGGAAAAGGAATTTCTGTGCTCATTTATGGACCTTAGCTTTGCTGAAGAGCCTTTGAAGAAGCAGAAGTCTAGAGTTTTGTGGTCCCATTGCATGAGGAATGATATATTAAGTCCGGAAGACAGTGATGGCATGCGTCATGCGACTATGTGATCCTTCTAAGGTTAAACAAGAGATTTTGGGCTACTACATGGGTCTTCTTGGCACTCCATTTGCTCTAAAAAGGGATGCTCAGCAGGGTTTGAGACTGGTCTTGACTCAAAAGGTTACTAAAGATATGGGGCCAGATAGTGAAGCCAGTGGAGATTAAACAAGCTATGTGGCCTATTAAAGGTCATAAAGGCTTCAAGGTCTGATGGGTTTAACTTGGCTTTTTTCCAGCAGGATTGGGTTGTGGGGATGGATGTTGTTCATGCTGTCCAACAGTTTTTCAAGATCGGGAGATTAAGCAATGGAATGCTATTGCAATCGCTTTGGTACCTACAACCAGCTCTCCTCCTACTATTAGAGACTATAGACCCATTGCACATTGCAATGTTCTCTATAAATGTGTTATCAAGGCCTTGGCTGACGGTCTTCAACCAATCCTTCCCAGCATTATTAGTTCTAATCAATCAGCCTTTGTTAAGGGCAAGAGTATCATGGATATTATTTTGTTAATGCAAGAGCTTGTGAAGAATTATCATAAATCTGGGGGACTTCCAAGGTGCGCCATAAAGATGGACCTTCTTAAGGCCTACGATTCTGTTGATTGGGGTATTTTGCTGGATATTATGAAGGGCATGCAATTTCCTGACCAGTATATTCACAGCCCTAATGCAGAAGTGTATAGCTACACCTATGTTCTCTGTCATGATTAATGGGAAGCTAGAAGTGTTTTTTTGTCTTTTTTTGGTCCGAGGGTCCTTAGGCAAGGCGATACTCTATCCCCTTTTTTCTTATTGGTTATGGAGGCTTTCACAGCCCTAATGCAGAAGGTGAACCAATGTGCTTTCAACTTTCAAGTATCATCCAAGATGTAATAACTCATCTTATATTTGCAAATGATCTTTCAAGGCTGAAACCTAACATGTTAAAAAGTTCTATTTTCTATGCTGGTGTTGATGCTTCTGCCAACCTTAGGTTGCACCACATTCTCCCTATCTCAGAAGGTTCTCTTCCCCTTGGGTACCTTGGGGTTCCCCTGATCTCTTCTAGATGCTGCTGATTGTGCCCAATTACGAATAACATGCTCTCTAGGTTCAGTAAGACTTTATCTTATGGTGGGAGAGTCAAGTTCGTAAAGTCAGTTTATTTAGCATTTAAGTTTATTGGGCTTCTATTTTTATTCTACCTCAGAAAGTGATTGAGGAGGTTGAGCAGCTTCTCAGGGCATTCCTTTGGTCTGGATCAGATCTCAAGAATATTGGGGCTAAGGTTTCTTGGTTTTAGGCTCATGAAAGACTGGAACAGAGCCTCAATGTTAGACATCTGTGGGCTGTGTGCAAGAAGAGTGATACTCCTTGGGTTAAATGGGTCCATAAGTATATTATCAAAGACAAATGTGTTTGGGATTTGAAAGTTCCACCTGATGCTTCTTGGACCATTAGGAAAATGCAAATCCACCTAATGCTTCTTGGACCATTAGGAAAATGCAAATCCACCTAATGCTTCTTGGACCATTAGGAAAATCCTTAAACTCAGAAATCTGGTGCAACCTGGGATCACACATATAGGACTGGGAATAGGGACTTCCACTTTCCTATGGCTCGACAATTGGCATTCCATTAGGTCCTCTCTATCAGAAGTTTGGGGAGCCTATGGTGCATAGCCTGGGCTGATCTTTGTTTGCTAAGGTCAGTTCCATCATCCAATTAGACAGATGATGTTGGCCTAGACAAAGGAACCCTGTCATCATGAGGATCATACTAGAGGCCCCTATGAACTTCCTCCCTGACATCAATTCTTCTGATTCTGTTTTCTGGAATCTGTCAGCCAGCAAGGAGTATGCAGCCATATCTGCTTGGCAGGCCTCAGGGGTTCCACATCCTCCCTTTCCTCGGTACAACCTAATCTGGTTTAAAATCACATTCCAAGGTGGGCATTTATTCAGTGGTTAGCAACTCTGAAGAGATTGGCTGTTAACGATAGACTTAATTCTTGGGTTGTGCAGGTGGAATGGATACTTGGTGTGCTCTCTGCATCAGGGCTAATGAGTCCCATTCTCACTCTTTTTCTCTTGCAGCTATGCTCAGCTAGTCTGGTCTTCTATCTCGATGAGTAATGGGCTAAGTAGTGGTCCTGTGTATTTGGTTGGGGTGTTGAGCTGGACAAAACACATAACTTTGGTTCTATGGCTCATGTTGTATTCAAATTGTCTTTGGCTACAACAATCTATTCACTGTGGAGGGAAAGGAATATGAGGGTTTTTCGAAACCAATACAGGGATTGTGCTTCCTTACAGAGCTTGATCATAGAGGACGTGCGTGCATGCCTCAGGTCTTGGAGAGGTGTAGGCAACCTCTCAAAATTTGCTACTGCCACTTCTTCAAAAATTCATAGGAAGGTTTTTACCCTAGCTGTTTTAGGGTAGTTGTTGTTTTGGTGATCTATTTCCTTTCTGCTTGTTGCTTTTGTGCCAAGACTAGTCCCTGCTATGTTTGTGTAATGACCCTCACCCTAACTTGCTAACTATTAGCCCAACCGCGTGACTCAAAAGGTTAACCTTGAGTTATACAGTAGCTGCTTAGGTTTCCTTATATATCGAATTTCCTTCCGATATATAGCCAATGTGGGATCTTTCAATCTCATTACTTCCACCCACCAAGCGATGTGAGACAAGTACCCGCTCTAAGCACGTCAAGCTCCTCAAGCTCGTCTCATGTGAGACCCGCCCAAGTACGACAAGCACTCCTCCCTTGTCAGGCCTACCCAAGCACGTCTACTTGCAGGACCCTCTCACTTCCGATTGGTGCAAGCCTTGATACCACCAGTAACGACCTACTCCAGCTGACCTGCTAACTCTTAGCCAAACCACGTGGCTCAAGAGGTTAACCTCAAGTTATACAGTGGCTGCTTGGGTTTCCGTATATATCGAATTTCCTTTCGGTATACAGCCGACGTGGGATCTGATCTTACAGTTTGGGTCTGTTTAATGATATCATAATTTACCGGGGGAAAAAAAATTTCATAGCTTTGAGCCTGGAGATATTGTAAAACAAAATAGAGAGTACATACAGGAACGAAGGTAAAACATGTAGCTAACTAGAGGACTAAGGAGATAAGATACTCTTCAAGTATAGCTGTTAGCAAACAAATGGTACTCCTCAGAACTAATGTGATGAACAAGAACCTGTATATCTCCTTCCTTTTCTGTTTTTTTCAATACATTTCCCACTACACCCTAGAACAAGTAAAGCATGCAAAATTTTGAATAATTCTAAGGCCGGCCTATCAATCATTTCCAGTGGCTTCATCTTCCTCTGGCTTGAGAAAGAACTCGATATAAGCAATACGACTAGGTTGCTGATGGCCAGCAGAATCAATATGGGAATGTGAAGCAGACGGTCTCGCAACAGAAACGAGGTGTTGAACTTTCAACATCCCCCCTCTCCCAATGGTCAACTTGCTACCTCTATTATCTTTGATCACACTACTGGGTAGGTTTGAAGTAGTTGCGCGGAGGAACTTATACTTGTACCTTTCCACACCAAAGCAAGCAGTTAGCAAACGTATGTAGAAGAGAAGGGTACTTTTTATCTCAGTATAACAAAGAAATATTCATGAATGTTCGAAGTTGACATAAAAATGTACCAACAGGTACCTGTAGGAGACTTGTTGATCACAATGGAATGCAATCAACAA
Source organism: Vaccinium vitis-idaea (assembly GCA_963854785.1). Taxonomy (NCBI): domain Eukaryota; kingdom Viridiplantae; phylum Streptophyta; class Magnoliopsida; order Ericales; family Ericaceae; genus Vaccinium; species Vaccinium vitis-idaea. Next base: position 45,004,306 of record OY978215.1, read on the forward strand.
ATCTGTATTTGCATAATACATGAAGTCTATCTGCACGGAATATAATAGTCAACTCCTGTGGGAGAAAGGGATAATCATGGCAACAAAATACTTGCTTGTTTCTGGAGTCAAATAACACCTGTAAGTCGCCATGGCCTTCACCTCTGAAGGTGACCGAAGGCGGAGCTGGTTGTAAAACTATCTGGATGCTTGATCCGGGCCATTCAAGATCATCAATAGCTTCCTTTAGAGCTGCAGACTGGGGGTTGAACACCACGATATTAGGACCCACAGTCCCTCACCTTAAACATAGTATATTCTCTAGACACAAACAAGAAAAATCTTATAGTAATTATGTTGCCTAGCCATCCACTCCCACAATTGCTTGGAGTAAATGCAGAAATGAACAGTTGTATACAAACATGGCGGAAATAATAAGTCAGCAACGGTTATGCACTCGAAGAATTGAAATCAGAACCCCTGAAGGCCCAAGACTTTCCCTTGCGGTTTCAAAAAAGACAAAGAACCTTAATTATCAGGCATTACACAACTAAAAAAATGTTTGTTTCAGGATCTTAAAAACTATTTATGTATCCTATTATACAAATAAAAGATGCTCTTGTCATAAATGTAACACCATATGTACTTCAAATCTTATTTATCATCACATCATTCACCAAAGTATTCCAACAAAAAGCATTTTGCTATCTACTTGTCTTTACAATTAACAAACATGTGCCACACAAAAAAGAAAAGACTTTTCTAAGCTTTAAAAAGTGTCTACTATATCATTTAACACTCCGGACGTGTATTGAGAGTGTCACGAGAGTTCCGTAGCATTTTTCAGAGTATCTTTGGATTGTACAAACGAAAAACCCTGACAAAAAATAGGGCACATCAGATTTGAATATCGGACACGTGTCCGGAGAGTGTCCATGTGTGACAAGTGTCCGATACCGGAACGTGGCCTCTAACCAAGTGTCCGCGCTACATAGAATAGGAATAAGGCTCTAATTGTCGATTACAGTAAGGAATAGTTTGAGGTGGAATTAGTGCATGATCTATCTGTCAGAACAGAAACATTTGTCATACATGCATTTTGGGGATCTCTATAACCATGATACCTATGAGCCTTTTAAAACAGACCCATTAGCCTTTTAACAAATAACCATGACACCCACAAGCATTTTAAGACAGACCCCACATTGAATCGAATTCCCTTCCGCCAGGACATTAGAATAACATGGGGTACTTAAAACAAAATAGTTAAGGAGTGGATAAGAAATTGACTCCAAGCTCCATTTGAAGCTTTGCTTGGAGGATGGCAACTACGTCTACCCCTATATGGGTTGTCTATGAAACTTTAGTTAAGTTCATATGCTCCTTCATTGTACATGGGCCTGAGCCCCAATGGGCACCCAAGATTCGTGAGAAGGACCTAGCCAATTTTGTTGGATCAACTAAACCAGCCCGATGTGCATCAAAAATAGTTATTCCCATAAAGAGAGGACATTCCAAGTCGAACCTCTGTGTGTATGTGTGCGTGCGCGTGCCATAGGGATTCCAATAGAAGGGACCAAAGAGCCTAGCTTCTACCACCCCACAGAGGGTTAATGGAACACAATTAGGCTAGTTGAACCTCTATACAATTATACCAGAGAGAAGGGACCAAGGTGACCTCCATAACAAAACCACTCCGATAGCGTTGTCTATTGCGGAGAGATACACACCCCAAACTCGGTTGGGTTGGTTTTAGTCCAACATAACTTGGCTAGATCCTCACAAAACTTGTCTGGTGATGTTTGGAGTCAATTTCTCATTGACTACTTATTGGTTTGAACAGGTAACCATTACGGGATTAATCTCCAGAGGGGAGTGAACACGTTGCAATGTGGACCCATCTTAAATGATATGTTTGTCCTATCATTATTTTAAGTCGAAGGTCACCAAAATGCTTGTATTTAAAACTGTTTTATCTAAACTGTAACTCATTTTCAAAAAGAATAGTCAAATATATCTTTGAGATGCACAACTGTGATATCCCGTCACACATTGGAAGTCTACATGGGTGATCTTGGGCATATAATAAACCATGTAAGATACTACTTGTACCTTGGACTTATGCACTTATTTGTATATTTTCTTTATGATTTAGACTAGTGGGTGTTATCGGAGTTTGCATCAGATTGCATTATTTTGGACCAGGTTGAGTAGTTAAGCATGTGATCCTTTCCTTTGAAATCCTCTTGAGCCTTTCGATTCTAGACAATTCTTTTATTCCTTGTGATTTGTTGAATAACATTGACGATTGAAGTACCCTTTGGCATACAAGGAAGGGTATTGGTATTGGTAAATAAGGAATGGAGGATTCGATATAGATTGAAAAGAGGGAAAGCTAGCCACACTATACCGATCATGGCTTTGTAACAAATATTTCCAATTGATTATTTGTCCTTATTTTTCTTCTTGTCTATTTGTTGACTCCATAATGTTGTTGAGCCTATGCAGCGGCACGGGAAACATTCCTCGTGCAGGTGACTCCGCTTGCCATTGTTCTTATGTGTTTGGGACCATGTATATTTATGAAAGTCCGGAAAAGACCGTGAAATACCATGGTGACTCACTAGGGAACAAACCCGGAGTGTGGTGACTCTAGTGCTCAACCCCTCCGAGGGCATAATAGTGGGGAGATTACCCCGTCCCACATTGGAAATCTACATGGGTAATCTGGAGCATATAATAAACCATGTAAGATAGTACTGGTACCTTGAACCTAAGCATTTTGGGCATGTGGTGTGGCTTGTGGATCAAAATCAAGGTACTAGGCCAGTGGTCTACATGGGACATTACAAGAACACAAATGTCAAACGAAACAAATCATGAGTTGTATGAGCAGTCACACAAGATAGCAGACTTGTTTGTATGATGGAAGAACATCATTTACTGCTTTATCCTGAAGCTCATACGCCATGGCGGATAACAGAACACACATGACATTCCCAATTGAAGGATTTGGGATATAATAAGCGACTCTTCCACAGAAATCTGATATGGAATATATAAAATATGAAATACCTGGAGAGGACAGTATACATACTCATAGTAGGTGAATTAGACTAGGATTACTATGACCAAATAAATTACAATAACAAAAAACTTGACAATGTCGAGGCCATAAGGCCCACAACAAATTCATAGAAATAGTCTTCCCTTCTTGGAACTGAAGGAGAATAAGTTTAATTACATCTGAATGAATGTATCTGGTCTTACCTTGAGTGCTAATGAAAGTGAAAACAAGTACCTTAACAGTAAAAGTGAGTGGGGTGTTTCCTGCAGGTTCAAAGTTGTAGTCCCATGAAACCATGTCTGGAATCCTTGTTCTGATCTCGGCATAAATGCAAGCGTTCACTGAATCAAGAGATCTAATAAACAAAAGAAGCAGCATTGTAGAAGGATTACAGTCCTGGATATAGCAATAATGCCAAATACCATAAAATCACAAATATGTGCATGGGTGACTCCACCATAGAACTAGCGAGGTCAAGCGACCTCGCTAGGTTAAAAAAATGCACGGAAAAAAAATAAAGATATAAATATTAAATTTTCGTAAGTATTGTCAGCTCTGGGTTAAAATAAATGTTCCATTTTTTATTTTTTTTTGGCATACAACTTTTATCATAGACACACTGTGTATTTTTGTCAGCGCTGGATGAAAATCCCGGAGTCGCCCCTGAATATGTGGTCATTCATAAGGTATGAAATATCAGTAACCACCCTGACAACCTGTACATTCTAGGCTTTTATTTAGATATTAGCACCAACTTCAACTGTCCGCTTGATTCTCTCTATTGAAAAAGAACTCGAGTATAGTTTGTTAGGTGCAGTTTGTAGCTGCCCGGCTTGCTTTAATTGGCCACTGCACGACCTGCAGGCTGCAGCTAGATAGCTATCAACTGTCCGCTTGATCCATAATAGAAAGAACCTTTTCTTTATTGAAAAAGAAGTCAAGTATTGTCTGTTAGATGCAGGTTGTGGTTGCACGGCTTGCTTTAATTGGCCACTGCACTACCTGCAGGCTGCAGCTAACTAGCTATCCCTGAGTTTTAAACCTTCTTTAACTGCGATGTAATACAAGTTTCTAAAGTGACGACAAAAAAAATGACAGACCCAGCAAGTTACAAAACATACAGAATGGTGAATCCACTATTTCTCACTTGCATCAGCTCCTTGCAAACCAAATCTAAAGACTGATACTTTTGTTGTCAGTAAAACTGATCAGCCTTTACATATGAGGACAGAGTCTAATTGTCTCTTCCGCAAGGTAGTCTTAATGCAAATGGCACATTGTTGTGCCAAATAAGGACCTCAATAGCCATTAAAATGCACCATTGAACCAAGGAGGTAAAATAGGTAATAATAGTCGTATATACTCCCTCCGTTTCAAATTGCTTGTCTCTTATACTATTTTGGGATGTTCCAAATTGTTAGTCCTCTTTGAAAAGTCAAAATAAAATTCATTCAATCTTCCAAAATAACCCTTTTACCAACAAGAATCATTTCATTCAAAAGTTGAAATGTAAGGGTATTGTTGGAAATTAATGAATCTGTTAAATGTGAATGCATTTATTGAATGCAGTTATTGTATACCTGCTTAAAAAGTTGAAATTTCCAAAAGTAACCAGCAATTTGGAATGGAGGGAGTATCTTTTTTTCTTTTGCATGCATAAATATCTCAAATAGATGACAACAATAATCACCATATGAAACCAAGTGAAAACATACTTGAGAAGAAGCTGCATGTCTGGTCCTGGGTACTGGATTTCAATGGTACTTGAATGCCCGGGAACTGAAAATGTGTTGAGGCAATCCACAAAGAGGCCCAAACTGACTCCAAAACGAGGCCGTCCTTGTGCACTATATTCGTATTGAATGAAAAGCTGCAATAGAAAGTCAATCACCTTTCAACATAAAAGATAGTAAAAAAAATACTTTCTAGTTTCTATACTCTGGTTTGTTGCCAACAAAACCAACACACACTTTTCTACTGGTCCCACTTCCAGAATGTACTGTAATACGAAAGTGATTCTTGACCACTTTTCTATTCTGGAATCACATTCCCAAATCAAGTAGGTAATTTGTGATTTCAGGTTTAATCCACAGATAGGAAATGGTGACCTCTAATAAATTTCTTAAGAGAATCTCCAGCCCTTACACAAACCCTTACTCCAATTCAAAATCCGAGTAAAAACCCCCAAAATCAGCTCCAATCCTTTACCCTTTCTCATACCAATCAAGGAGACCCTTTTTTACCCCAAATTAAGGGAGACCCACCCAAACCCAAATTTTCAACGGCTATTTTCTGTGGTTGGCGATGGTTTCTATTGGTCGCGAGAGGTGGCACAAGTTGTCGGGACCGACACGAAGACAGATTGACGGGTTAGGTGGTTTGCGGTGGTCAATCGTGGTGTTTGAGGAGGTATTGGCGTCGACAGCGGAATCTTTCAAAATTTGAGTAAAAGGCTGGAGAGGCTCATATGAAAATGGAGCCTTTACTCAATTTTTTAATAAATTTTGAGTAAAAAAATTGACTAAGGGCTGGAGATGCTGTTAACAGATTCTTAGATATTATTCTTCCTAAACTAATCCAAACATTTAAACAACATTAATTCAGGAATTATATTACTGTGTAGGTTATGTAAACACAAAATGAGTCGTTTTCCAGTCTATTTCTTAGAACTGACAACACGCGAAATAGTGTAATTCACTTATTAATCACATTTTCATTCCCGCTAAGGATTCCAGGCATCCAAACATAGTTTGTACAAATCAATTGACCTATTTAAATTTCCAGCATTTTCTCAGCAACCATACAGGGAATTGTCCATCAATAGTGTACGTCCAGCTTAAAACAATACCTCGCGTTGTAGATACACTTTGGCCTGCAGACATCTGGATTCCTCAACAATCAAGACCATGCCGTGCTGAGACAACTCCACAACCGCGTCCTAGATGCACAGATTGTAGTGAACAACCACTATATAAATCACAGTTCAAAAAAACCACTATATAAATCGACCAAAACTTATAGTATATAATAAATCTACAAAAATGTGCTCGTGTGTTTTGTTTTCGGCGATTGGTGGGGGAAATTTTTGGATTTTCGCAATAAGTGAGAAGGTTGGGGGGGGTTTTGGCACAAACCTGATGGCGTTTCCAACGGACGGAGGAGAGGGCATCGACCATGCCTTGGACGTTGTCCAGCTGACAGACCAGATCGGGTGTCTCCGGCGGCTCCACCGCCGACGAGCTCATCCTCCTCCCTCCTCTTTCCCGCCAACAATATCAAAACCCAACCCCACATTCCTCGTTTCCTCCATATATATATATATACATAATCGGCTAGTATCCAATCCGGGATCCCGGAAATCCCGGATTGAAGCATTTTGATGCTTTTCCCGATATTTTTTTGACGATCCGAGCCGTCCAATGTGTTCAAAAGGTGTTTTCCAAGGCCCACGCGGGAAATCTTCAAAAAACAATACCGGGAAGGGCTTGATCCAAGCGGTTTTTCGCAAAAAAATGCATATTTACAGTTTTGCGAAAAACGCTTGGATCAAGCCCTTCCCGGTATTTTTTTTTGAAGATTTCCCGCGTGGGCCTTGGAAAACACCTTTTGAACACATTGGACGGTTCGGATCGTCAAAAAAATATCGGGAAGGTGGAGTCCCGGATGGTAGAGTCCCGGATTAGATCCGGACTCATAATATACGGCATATATATATATATATATATATTTGGTGAAATTCCATAGAGACCCCAATCTATTCCTGTTTTCCACAGAGACCCTTTAATGTTTAAAACCACCAAAGTAGACCCCCAATCTATAACTGCTAACCAATCGGAACTCTTCTGTCAAAAGACCGTTAAGTATTAAGGATAAATGTTACGAATTGGACAAAAAAATTCTTGTTGTTTAATACATACTCTACCCTTCCCCCCCCCCCCCCCCCCCCCCCCCCAACACACACACCCAATCAAATCTCTCTCTCCTTCTCCATCTAGCCTCTAGGCTAAGCCAAATTAAGTCAAATTCTTTATTTCTCCAATTCCTAACAAAATAAAATAACCTTTCAAACACTTTATGAGCAACCAAATACATTATCGACGTCGATTGCCAATAAATTAAAGCAAAATTTTCAATTGAGTTTTCACCTCAAAATCAAAGCAATTCCAACACAAGCAAAACCATTAAACGGTAAATCTGACAACTCCTCGCCTTCGACCATCCAAACCCTTTAAAATTCCAACACCAGTCAGCGACCCCACCCCGGGCGAATGAAATTCTCTGTAATCCCTTATTTGACCCGACTCGACCGAATCCTCTTGCTCTAGCAAGCAATATTGAAAAGCTTGATTGGAATGAGATTAAATGCTTGGGATCGGCTGTGTGGAACTTATAGGGTAAGGGACAGAGAGATAAACTATCACTCAAATTTATTTCCCAATTCATCGTCCACCCTACAATGTAATTGAGATTTGGGAGTACCCATAAAAAGATGGAGAAAAAGAGAGGGAGAAAGATCATATGTATGCACAACGGGGATACAAATGACCGATGAAAGAGAGAAGTTTAATTTGTTAGTTTTCTTTATGACCCAGATGTAGATATGTGGGTATTTGATGGGAGAAAATGAGAGTAGGAGGAAAAAGAGGAATGAGAGTGTATTCGTTAATGTAGGCGACTTTTATACATGAAGGGTTCAGTTTGAGCAATTTTTAAGGAGTAAAATCTTCATTTCTTTTCAATCCAGTAACATAATTAGCCATTTTTTTCATTTCATATAGATAGGGGCGTCTGTTTGGGTGGTTCTAAACGTTATGGGGTCTCCGAGGGAAAATAGGCATAGATGAGGGGATCTTTGTGAAATTTTACCTATATATTTTTTATATTTTAGTACCCAAAATGGATAGGTTGCCTGCTATGGATAGGATCAACAGCCTGCTGTGCTCTTGGTGCCCGTCCCGCGTCCAAAAAAATTGATCCAAATATTTCATTTTATTAGTAACATTTTTCGGGAGTGTAAACTCCGAGAAATTAAGGTTGACTGCAGTGGCGGCTCCATAAATTTTTAATAGGGGCTCCAGAAATTTTTAATAGGGTGTTCAAAAATTATCTGAACTCTGAAAAATTATTTATTGTATGAATCTCATATAAATGTGTGGTGTTACTCTAGCCTCTGAAACACTGAATAATTACTCCTTCGCTATACTAACTCTATTAAGTAGTCATATATATACACACAATTTTTATATATTTGTGACTATGCAACTAGAAAATACAAAAATACAGAAGATGTTAGAGTTGTTCTTTGTAATTTTTTATATTTTACATCAAGCAACATTAAACCGGTAGATAAATGCGCTAATATCCTTTTGTAGGATATTGTGGCAATAGGTTCACATGAATCTTTTTACATATGTTCTTATGTTTTGAAGATTTAAAGTTGATTCTCATTCAGATAGAATACAGAGCACATGAAATACTAATATCAATAGATCTTTTTTTTCTTCTTGTCATTAAAAAGTGTGTATATTATTTTGGCTAATAGATTAGGTGTTCAATTGTTAATTACTTGAAGTGATGGGTGTTCATAATATATTATTAGTGTTCATACATAACCTACGACATAATTACATGTATTATAATAAAAAAAAATTCTTTTCTTAGGGTGTTCACATGACCACAGTGGTAATGCTGTGTAGCCGCCTATGGTTGATTGGACATCAAAAGAAATAGAAACGAAACACTTTCTATTTTTATTTTTTACATAACAGCTGATAGGCATAAATCAACCATTAGTTTGCTAGGATTTCTTGCTCTGCTCAGCCTAAACGCCAAATTAACAAATTGCAGTGGAATATAAGGGATGGGAGCGTCCCTGCATTCAAACTCCGTCAAACCACCTCTTATCTCCCAAGAAGATAAAAGCGGATAGCTCCACCTCTTCCTCCTCTGGGAGATTCAAAACCATGATTGTTGCAATTCCTCCAGGAAATTAAACGGGTGAATCTGAATTAAAGCTTTTAAGGATCTTTTGGGATTCCCTCTCCATCTAACAATAACTTATCTGCAGCATGCCTTTAAAAGCACTCTTTTTGTTGAAACAAAAAAGTAACAGAGTCTCCGCTCAAGTTAAATACCTGCATTTCCAATATTGTAGTACTACTTAGGCATCAGAGGGGTGTTGGTCAAACACCACACCGATGTCAAGTTAATCTCTTTTGCAGGCCATTGACCAACCACACCGGAAAAAAAAAAAATCAATGGCTAGTTTGATTTCGGGAAAAATATTAAGGCAATTGTATTTTGTTCACAATGACTTGTCGTGATCCCTATTAAAGGGTGTTGGAATAACGGGACGTGATATAATATGTTACAATTGTTCTCAGTAAATTAATATATGTTGAGCAAAGCAAGATAAAATCGGTGCATAAATATAGTAATATTATTTTGTAGGAATTTGTGTGGCGAATATGTTCGCACAATTTTTTTTTGAACACATGCTCTTATTTTTGAAGATACGAGTTGATTGTCATTAGAGAGTAGCTAGAGCGCTGTAGGGATACCGATACCAATAGATTTTTTTTTCTTTTTTCTTTTTTATAATAAAAGTATATACCTTATTTTGAGGTTATGTATTAGGTGTTCAATTATACACCCAACCAAGGATGTGCACCTACATATGTGTTATTGTTCCACCAACGTGCAAGGTTCTAAAACCCGTACCGACTTGGGTACCGATTTTTCTATTGGTACGGTACGGTAGAGTACCAGTTGGTACCAGACACCGTTTCAGATTTAGTACCTATATAAATATATGTACGTGTGTTTGTGTATATTGAAATTTATTCTCATATCATTCAATTCATTATAAGATAAAGGGCAAATTTCACTTACACATCCCCTGATGTTTCTGACAAATACAGAGACCTCCCATATACTTTCTGAAATTCCACTGTTCTCCCGTACTTTTCAAAATAATTGTTACTTACCTCCCCTGCTGGTACTTTAAGGCAATATTTTTATAATTCCGATGTTTGGAAGAAACAATGATACAAATGTGATTCTCAATGACATCCAACAGGATCACATTCTTAGAGGGTGAGTTTATCGTTTTTAGCTAAAAGTCATAGAACTCCTAAAAGTGTCAAAACTTCTAAAAATAGTATGTATGTGAGGAGAATGACCTGTTTCAAAATTCGTGTTTAGGAGTTTCAAGAAATGAGAAATTACCCTTAATTGGGAATTTATTATCGCATGGTAATTTGAGATTCCTGACTTAATCATTAAATAAGAAAATTTTGAGTATAAATTTCAAGAATAATTAGTTCCCGCATAAAATTATTGAATTAATTTAAATACCGGAATGAAAGTATTTCATGTATTAAATCCCCAAATTACTCATGAAAATTCCTAAAAATTTGATTATCAACAAAATCGTATTTTTAATCCTACTCAGAAAGATTTATAAAAATTTGATTACAAATAGTCGTACTCTTACCCATATTCAAAATTCCGGTCATCCAAATTGAGCCGCGGCCGAAGTACCCTTTGTCCCTTTTCCCGAGCCTCAAGGGTCAAGGCAGGTCAAGGCATATTCGTTAAGGTGATTCCGACATTACGACAAAGATATAGGGGTAGTCACGTCATTAAAATATCTCCTCTTTTTTTGTCTTCATATAAAAAAAAAAATATCTCCTCTCGTCAACCGGGCCCCATCGAACCAAAGCGGTTCGTGCCCGTTCACTCCGCCGTCCCTCTCTCTCTCTCTCTAAAACCCCTTGTCCACTCCCGTGACCGTACCATTTCCCCTCTTCTATCTCCAAACCTTATTAGGGTTTTTCTTCCTCGCACCAATGGCAGATCCATCACCCTTTACCAAACCCTAAACAAATATCCACACTCGATCTTCGTCGCCTCTGCAAAAAAAAAAAAAAAAAAAATTCACAACTCATTGCGATTGGTGCTTATCCTCGATTGATTGAATTTTCCGCACCTGACAAATGGACGCGACCAGCGCAAACACCGCCGCGAACGGCGGCGCTCCCGCTCCCGCTCCGGCGCCGATTCCGAGTGCAAACGCTCCGCCGCCGTTCCTCGTCAAGACGTACGACATGGTCGAGGACCCGTCCACCGACAACGTCGTGTCGTGGAGCCCTACCAACAATAGCTTCGTCGTGTGGGACCCGCCCGAGTTCGCTAGGGAGCTCTTGCCTAAGCACTTCAAGCACAACAACTTCTCGAGCTTTGTCCGCCAGTTGAACACTTACGTATGGATCCTTTCTTTGTTGATTACGACTAGTTAATTTGTGTCGTTTTACTTGGTTTATTGTTTGATCAGTTATAGCCATTCGTGAGGGTAATCTCTCTTGAGATGTTCAACAATTAATTTCCTCAGGATTTTTGAAATCTGGTAACCTGTTCTAGATGGTTTCTACTATTGTTAGCAACTGTGTGGCAGACTTAGTTCGAAATCTAAACCGAATGTAGTTTGCTTTTTCTTGGAAGCTTGGTGCTTTGACTGTGATGCGCGTCATAATAGCATGAGCCAGAGCAATCCATTTTCAAGTTCATATTGGCATGAGCAACCCATAAGCTTAGGCTTCTTGTTATTTTCAATTTGCTTTGTAAGGTTGTTTATTTGGTTTCACATGCTTTATCATTTAAAAATCCTTTTATAGTGTGTTGCTCCGAGTATCTAAATTTACAGTTTTTATGCTACCCAAAATGATATCTTGCTTATTTGTGATGATTTGTGGCAGAATTTAGTTAGGGTTCAAACATTCCTGTTGGATCAAAATGGAAATTGGTGGCATTTAAGAATCCAACACTTTTGGTAACACGTTAAGAGCGATATCGTACCCTTAACACTTTGCAAAAAGAAGATTATCGGATGAAGATGTAAATTTTAAAAAGGCTTTTAGGAGTTTGGAGAAGTTAAGTTTATTCACTTGTAGATTTCACTGATTTAGAGACAAACAGGCCTTTTTATGCCTTTTTGGGATGTTCAAAGATTGTAATGTTTTTCCTGCCATTAAATAGAGTCTGGATGCGTTAAATGGTGTTTCTTTTAAGGTGGTTCAGAAGATGACCTGTCCAATTACTATGAATGGAATATATTTGCATATTGCACGAAAGGCTTCTTTTTTATGGAAGACAGTAATGGGTGTGAGTCTATGTACCATGTTGGTTGATGAAAGATGAATTTGTTTTCGTCGACTTGGGTGGATGACATTGAAGATGATATCATTACTTTCTTTCATGGGTACAACCGTACAAATTTAGGATTCTACTTGTATTACCATAAGTAATCTACTATTATTTGGGTGTGTCAAGGGCAAGTGAAATGGATACGACAAAGGTGGATAAAATGTTTCGTTTTTTAGCATCTGGCACCGTTTCAATCCCACAATCAACCTAGAAACACAAGGCAAAAACAAATGTTGAAAAAATAAAACATGGACGTATTTATGAAGGAAAAGCCATTTATATGTGTGAAAATGTCATGTTAGATGATACAAGTCCCACATTGGTAGTATGGAATGTGTGATCACATTGTTTTAATGTTGGGATCTCTCCACCAAATTGCCTAAACTTTGGTTGGATCGAAAGTTTCTTTATGGTACTAGAGTGTGGTCTATTCCATCCCACATATACGTACAAACACTCTACACCAATGACAGACCCAACAAAAAGGTTGCATGATGATAGACCTAAAAGAGACTACGCTAACAGACCTCAAAGACTACACAGGACAGTCCTCAAAAGTGGTTGCACATGGGGGACGTTAGATGATATAAGTTGCACATTGGTCGGCTATGGAATGGGTTTCACTTAATATAATCTTGGAACATCTCCAACTAATAGCTAAGCTTTCGGGTTGGATCTAAAGTTTCTTCACACAGACTTCTCACTAACAATATTTGAATTTTGAACCCCAAGCAAACTCATTATACTAATAGAAGACAATTGATTTTTGGGGGGCTTCAGCAAAACTTTTCGTCACTTTCTGCTACTAGAGTAAACTCTGTCAGCTTTATATTTTCTACTAAGATATGTAAAATGATCCAAGTAAAATATGGCATGATATGAAAAAAATTAACAAGAAGTTTTGAGCTCTTGAACTGGGGTGTGGGTGTCCAGACATATCATTTCAAAAGCCATACGCGGTTTCTTTATACTTTACCAGAGTTGGTTATTTGGGCTGTCATAGCATCCATTTATTATTTAATTCCGTGTCTTAGATAGTTATGACATACATGAAGTGCAGCTATTCACTATTTTTTGGGTTAAAGTGGAAGTAACGGAAGTCCGATAAGGCTCTTTTGAATGACAATGTAATAAAGGGTTTGGATTTTGTGCCTTAACTGGCTTTTAGATGGTTTTCGTCTGACAAATTTCATAGCAAAAAAAAGTTTTTGACCAACTTTTTAACTCATGTTTATATATGATAAGATAGTAGTAAATAACTACCTATTATATCTTCAGAACCGTATCAAAATTCGTATCTGTATCTACGTATCATCTATATTTATGTTTGACTGCACCCACACCCTATACCTACATATGCATAGCTGTGCAAACAAACCAAGCAGGGGTTTAGCGTGTACGAGCTTGGCTCGTTTAGAAATCGTTGAGCCTGAGCTTGAATCGAGCCGCTCAACCAGTATTTGAGAACTCGAGCTCATTTTGAGTACTATACAAGCCTTTATATACATGTCCAGCCCATTCGTACGAGCCGAGCATATTCAAAAGCTTAGCTACGACTCGCTTGAGCTTGGCTTCTTTAGTATCGGCCCGAATGAACCAAAAATCCTATTCAAGTTCGGCTCATTTACTACTTGAATTGGGCCGAGCCGAGCCTTGAGCTGCTAGGGATTAACTCAATTTCTTTGCAGCCCTACACCCGAGTCCAGGTTCCGTGGATGTTACCACTATAAATTCATCTTTTCATTTGTGTATATGGTATTTCGATTACCCTTGACCATTTGGCCTGGCATTTAGATATTACCCTCGGATAGGTACATCTTATTTGCTGAGTAATGTGTATGCTTAATGCAAGAAGCTATTTTGTTTTCCCTTGTGACATCCATTTCATGCTTTTACTTCACCCATTAGTGACCATGTCGATTAATTTGGTAGTTAATGTATTGCGTCACGAGAGCTAAAATGTCGAATTTTTTTTCAAAATATTCTTATGATGATTAAGATGGGCGGCATTAAAATAAGTAATCCCATTGAGTTTTGTCCACTATGAAAATGCAACTTTCGAGGGGAGAAGCATGGAATGTTATCACACACCCAAGTAGTCCAGTCTTGGTGAAATTAACACTCAGAACTCTAATTTAGCGTTCAAATTTATCTAAAAAGATAGTTGTCTGATATCAAACATAAGATTAACTCATTAACATCAGTACCTTAAAAGGACAGCCATTTTTTAATGCCCCAAAATGGAATAGGGGATGAGAAGCATCACATGTAGGGCTATATTACATCAAAATTGTTCAATGTTCTAAAAATCGGCCTAGTTGGCCGACTAGTCGGCGCCTGGCTGACTCGATTAGTGGTCTAAGGCGGTCAATTAGTCGCCGGGCCGATTAAGGACTAGTCGGCAAGTCAGGATTAGTCGGAAGTCAGGATGAGCCAGAAAGTCGGGATTAGTCGCTAGTCAGTACCCGACCGGCCTAGGACTGCCTAGCGTCTTTTAGAACCTTGAAAATGTTACTCACTTGAAAATGTTACTCAACACTGTAAATGAATGATAACATGTAGACGTAGATTGGAAAATAGCCGAAAGAAAGTCCTTCCCATCACTGGCACTAAAAACATGGTTGGAAAATCCGGTTGTTTTCCTTGACCTTAAAAAAATAGGAGTTTGTACATGGCTAACTTTATTGGCCTTCTGTGGTCTGTGAGAAAGTGACTTGACTCAGTTTGGATATATCTTGATGGGGGATATATCTTAATGGGGGAAAATCACTGATAGCGGCATTGGTATTAGCAACAACATCGTATCATCGGTATTAGCCCCATCATCTTATGACCTTAATGGGTGGGGGTCTATGATATCCTAAATGCCGCATGGTTACTAAGCCTACTGCGGCAAAAGGATGCTGGCTCAGATTTACTGATGAAGGCGGTAGATTGGATGGAAAGATCACAAATAGATATGTGCGACAACGCATTATACTGATGGATGCGTATCTTGGTGTACCCACGTGCTTTTTGGTGGACACAAATGCTTAGTACGCTTTGTTATGGCTGCTTAATAAGGGTTTGATCTACATAGAAGACTAAAAATGTCAAGGTCTATGTAGCACGGACACGGATACAAATACGGACACGGACACGGATACGGCAATTTTGAAAAAAGGGACACGGACACGGCGGGGGACACGGCAATATATAAATATATATATAAATATTATAAAAAAATTTTAAAAATTTTAAAATTTAAAGATTGATAATTACAGTTTGACCCCCAAAATTTAAAAAAAATTACAATTTGACCCCTGAAAATTTAAAAAATTACAAATTGACCCCAATTTTTTTTAAAAAAATTACAATTTGCCCCCTTCCGTGTCCCCCACGTGTCCCCGCCGTGTTCCCCTAAAAAAATTCAAAAAAATTGGGGGACACGCCACGTGGCGTGTCCCATACGTATTCCGCCGTGTCCCTGTGTCCCATACGGCAATACTGCGCCTCCTAGGAGTGTCGGTGCTTCATAGGTCAAGGTAGATGTCCTAATCTCGGCGATGCTTTTTTCGTTTAATTTGAGGTGCTCGGCTGGCAAAAAATACTTTTTCACGGTTGGCTGGTAAGCAATAAAATAGCTGATGTTGGAAAGTACTTATTTCTTGGTCTGAAGATTAATGCAAAATCGTTGTCTGAATAGTGAAAGTTTTGGCTCCTAGTTCTTGTTGGAAGTGAACAAAGTTCAGGTGGTGTTTCTTGTTGAAAACCATCTCCAGTTCTCCATTTCCTGTTTTTCCCCTTCCCTTTCTGAGATTACACTTTTAGCGTTCATTCATCACTCTATAACATAAATAATTGATGTTCTCTGTTTTCTCTTTAACTTTTTGGGCCACTGTGAACAATCAGGGTTTCAGGAAAGTTGATCCAGACCGCTGGGAGTTTGCAAATGAGGGATTTCTCAGAGGTCAAAAGCACCTTCTTAAAAGTATTAGCCGGCGGAAACCTGTTCATATACCTAGCAACCAACAACCACAGCCACCACCACACGTTCAGACTTCATCTGTTGGGGCGTGTGTTGAGGTGGGAAAATTTGGGCTTGAAGAAGAGGTTGAGAGGCTAAAAAGGGACAAAAATGTTCTTATGCAGGAACTTGTGAGGCTACGGCAGCAGCAACAGTCCACTGATAATCAAATGCAATCAATGGTGCAGAGGCTCCAGGGCATGGAGCAGCGTCAGCAACAGATGATGTCCTTCCTAGCCAAAGCAGTGCATAGCCCAGGATTTTTGGCACAGTTTGTGCAACAGCAAAATGAGAGCAACAAGCGCATATCTGAAGGAAACAAAAAAAGGAGGCTTAAGCAAGAAGGAACAGCGGATGATCGTTCCCCATCTGGTGGGCAGATTGTTAAGTATCAACCTATGATGAATGAAGCTGCGAAAGCAATGCTCCGGCAGATCATTAAACTGGATTCTTCTATGATGCTTGAAAAAATCGACAACAATTCTGATAATTTCTTGATTAGCGATGTTTCGTCGCCCGACGCACTAGACTGTGGGAGTTCTTCAAATTGTATTTCAGGAGTAACTCTGCAGGAGGTCTCACCATCTTCAGGGGCATCTTATTTACCAGCAATTTCTGGGATATCTGAGATTCATTCCTCCCCTCTCGTTGGAAACTCCGAACAGGGTACAACAATTCCATTCCCGGTCACGAGCCCCCTTGTTGGAGATCAAGAGATGCCACCTATTGCTCTTCAGCCGGCGGATTTAGTTTTGCCTGAGCTGTGTCCACTACAAGAAATGGTGCCAGGAAGCGGAGAAAGTAGTCCATTTGTAAATTCGACAGCCTTGGGGGAAAATGGGAACATACCCTTGGAACTTGAGAATTTGGTGGATCCAGAATTTGAGTGGGACAGTTCGTTGCTGGGAGATGATAATCTTCCTGGCATTGGCGATCCCTTCTGGGAACAGTTTCTTGCGAGCCCTCAACCTGGGGAGACCGAGGAGATGGATTCAATTTCAGTGGAAGCTCCTCCTGCTGAGGGAAGTGAACCGAAGCCAGTGGAGAATGGGTGTACCAAAGCTCAACATATGGAACATCTCACTGAACAAATGGGGCTTCTGTCTTCTGAGACCAAAAAAGTCTGACCTTGTCTCCCCAAATGTACATTTCCTTTGCACCACCCGAGGTAAATCTGAAAGATGCTAATAATATTTTGTTATTACTTATGATGTTCTTCTGCTCTTGGCCTTGGGAAGAGTACCTAATACCCCTTTGTCCTGCCCTGTTTTGGCACACATGGAGAGACCTAATTTTAGGTTTTAGTACCCTTCCTCAGTCGCTCTCTGCCGTTTTTTCCTCCATGTTTAAACCGAGGGAAATGAACTCAAACGGGTGGTTTTTGATCCATCGTGTTGTTTGTTGTGTTGACATGGTTGAATGAGGCTTTGTACCAAAGGACCTTATATGTTTTGGATGCTTAGATAATTGTTACTAGTATTTTTGTAGTGTTTCTTTTAGCTCTTTTTTCCCCCCCTTTTCTCTTTCTAATCTGTAAATCAGCACCGGCCTTGGCCTAAAGCGGGAGGTGCGGCCGCTTTAGGCCCAAAAAATTAAGCAAAAATTAAGGGCCCACTCCAATATAAGAAAGTTTTATTATATATAGATGTTTTCCCGAAATGTAGCAGAAGTTTGCCTCTGTCTCAGTGGTTAGCGTGGTTTCCTGAGAACCGTGAGGACGCTAGTTCAATTCCTGGTATCTCCTCTAGGCAGAAGTCTTTTTCCTTGTTTTTCAATTTGTCTTTTATTTTCTAATTTCTATTAGCTCATTTTGGCAGAAAATCTATTAGTCTTTTACATTATTTTTTCTTATTTTTCTATTAGATTAAAAATGTTAAAAAATTCTCTTCTTGTTATAAATATTAGTATCTTTCAATTAAAGTTAACAATGTGATTAGTTTGAAAATGAGTGGGACTTGTTATGTTTGATTCATTTTGTCAGAATGGTATAAAAAAATTTAAAAGTTTGTTTTAGTTAACTTACGAAGCTAAAATATCATGTTTACTATTTTTTAAATATATTAGTCACCTATATCGAATGTTTTCAGGATTTTTTTTTTGAGGGGCCCATTTATTAAAATTCGCTTTAGGCCTCTATAATCTCAGGGCCGGCCCTGCTGTAAATACATATAAATTTGTCCATCTATATATTGACTTGATTCTGAATGTTGCTGTTACTTGGTTTCAGTACAGTCCCATACAAGGAAATCTTGTAATTTTACAACCCGGGGCTTTGCTGTCCCTCAGGGACAACAAGCCCTGCCTACCAATCCGAGCCGTCCATCTCGACAATCAACGGTGTAGATGCAGAATGTATTCTTATTGGTATGATTGTATTCTTGCTGGTAGGAGTTCATCTGAGAATCTAAACCATTAGATTCAGGAGATGGACTAGTACCAACCCAATGGAGGGTTGCCAGTGCCTACCATCTCTGCGGGACAGCAGATCCCCCGGGTTTGTAATTTATGCCCTTAGATTTCAACCCTGGCAAATCAAAGGGGGGTTTCTCTCACAAAAGTGAGCAACTTCAAATCATACAAAGTAAATCTTGATTTACGTTAGTCTTAAATATTTCTTCACAACAGCTCTTCCAAAGTTACGTGGCTTATTGCAAGTATGTACGGTTATTACTCTGTTTCTCTCTTACCCTGTAAGCTCGTCATAACGAACCTTTTATATCAGCTTTATGCTACATCTGTTTTGGCAAAAGCCGTTTTTTTCTATTTTTAGTATTTTTGTTGTGTGTCTGGTGCGACTGTGTGTTTAGTACGATGTAATTCAAAAATCATAGGCCAATGCCTTTCTCTTTCAGGCTCCGGTTGTGTTGACTTAATATGTTCTCTCATTGTTTGGTTGGGCGTAAAATTGTTTTACATTTTTTGCCGGAAAGCCCAAAAGTGTTGTCCTCATCAAAAGTTGGCTAGTCATTTTGGATGTTGAACGTTCAGGTTCGGGTCCTGTGTTACCACTCGACCAAAATCCGTGAAAGTGAACTGTGCTCCGCGCAAGTCTTCCATCTCTCGTACTCCGTATTCTCTTTTCACCAAACCTTTTGGATTGTTTTTACTTCTTTAAAAGTCGTTTTCGGCTTTCGGTTTGTAATGTGAGAGCTGTGTTTTGCTTCTTGTGTGTCGAGGTTGCATGGACTTCCTTTTTACACACATGGCTGAGTGAAAGAAGGGTATTCTCGGCTTACATGGGATAAATTTAACGCCATCAGCCGTTTCTGTCAACTCTGAAGTGAAGGGAATGGGGAGAATATAGACAATAATTTCTAGAACAGGGAACGCGAGTGTATTTTCTCAAACTAGAGCGAGGTGACCGTATTTGTCGAAAATCTCAAGGGAAGCCGATGCAATTTACCCTAATCGATTTTTTTTCCCCCCTCTTCAGGGAAATGGATTCCACATCGATTTTTTTTGTTTATTATTATCATCTCGGATTTTACATGACTGAAATTGTGTTACTTGCATAGCTCGAGTTTTTTGAAAGACGACGTTTAAAATTCCTATATATTATGAATCTTAAATTAGATTGTGGCATGTGATACAATTTTTATTTTTTATTTTTGAACACAAGAAGGGTGGGAAGGGGTGACCAGCATAACAGCTCTCCTTGAGCGGGACCATAGGAGTTCCTAACCCACTGTGAAATGTCCGGTTTGAGCCTGCCGTACATTGTACCCGTATATATGTACTACACTTTGCTTCATTTGACAATTACCCACATGTTTAACAAGAACCAGGGAAATAGGCCTTTTTGGTTACCCGAAAGATTTGTTACCTGAAAGATTTGATAGAAAACGAAACGAAATCACAGGTGGAAGTTCCAGGAATTAGGGCAAAACCGAAATCAACTCACAGCCAGAGATAGACACTGAAGTCACCACCAGAATACCTTACCTGCCCTTAGATTGCGGGGTGTCACCTCCATTTGTGGCATCCCCATCATGTTACTAGCCATGCATGATGCATGCATGCACATCTTGCAACCTATGTGTATAAAATACACCCATCATCTTTAGTACATTTCACTTTGTGAGTGGAGAGTGAAGATGTCGCTAGTTAGAGCGAGAAGGCACCAGCGAGCACTAAGCC
This sequence comes from Vaccinium vitis-idaea, assembly GCA_963854785.1. NCBI lineage: Eukaryota > Viridiplantae > Streptophyta > Magnoliopsida > Ericales > Ericaceae > Vaccinium > Vaccinium vitis-idaea. The sequence goes on from OY978215.1 coordinate 45,024,699, forward strand.
TATCACTACCGCCTCCGGTCCTGGCAGCCGATCATTTCTGCCGCCGGAGTCGCCAACCATCCCCTTCGTCGTCGTCATCTAGTGAATCCCCTGGCATCGATAGCCTACTCGACTTCGAGAAGCTGGAGGTTCTCGGCCACGGCAATAGCGGTGTGGTCTACAAAGTTTGCCACCGCCGAAATGCAAATGTATACGCGTTGAAAGTCCTCCGATTGGACGAAAAAGCAGTGGTGGTTCGGCAACAGGCCACGCAAGAGGCTGAGATCCTCAAACGAATGGACTCGCCGCTCATAGTGAAGTGCCACAGAGTTTTTAGTAGTGGAGGCGATACAGAATCTGTAGGGTGTGATTTCTGCTTCGTCATGGAGTACATGGAATCAGGATCACTGCACGACGTCTTGCTTATGCGTCAGAGATTATCCGAGCAAATAATCTCTGGCATAGCAAGACGCGTGTTAGAAGGATTGCACTATCTGCATTCCCAGCAGATAGTGCACAGAGATATAAAACCATCGAACTTGTTAATTAACAACAGAGGAGAGATAAAAATCGCGGATTTCGGGGTGAGTGGAGTTGTGGTGGGGCAGCTCAATTCGACACCGGCTAATGACTTCTGTATGGGGACACGGGCTTATATGAGTCCGGAACGATTTGATCCAGAGAGGTGGGACGGAGATTTATCCGATGGGTTTGCGGGAGATGTTTGGTCGCTCGGATTGGTGGTGTTGGAATGCCATGTGGGTCGTTTTCCGTTGGTTAGTCCGGGGCAAAAGCCTGACTGGGCGACGCTAATGTGTGCGATTTGCTTTGGAGAGAGGATGGATATGCCGGAGACAGCGTCGCCGGAGTTTCGGAGTTTTGTGTGGAGGTGTTTGGAGAAGGATTGGAGGAAGAGAGGGACAGTGACTGAGCTTCTTAGCCACCCTTTTGTGACAAAATGTTGGAACACCAGTTCTAGTGGTACAAAAGACTTGGTTGGTTATGCTTTGTAAGGTTAATTGAGTTTCTTTTTCAGCCTCTTTTGAGATTCCTTCATTAAATTTATTGCAGGTTGTGGCTTGATTTGTTTCTTAGATCCAAAGTTGTGGTAAGTTGGGATTTGACACAGAAAATAACTGACTCAAAATCAGCACTTGTCATCGTTGCAATCGATGGAGCAAATGATTAACCCATAAGATCATTCCAAGAAATCAAAAAGACTTAAAGTTCGAATTCAGAGCTAATTGAGGTATGCGTAAGAAATCTCTGACTCTCAAAAACAAATAAAACGAACTCAGCTGTGCGAATGCTTATCTTTTAAGGGCCACTTAGTCAAAAATCCAAAACATTTGGTATTTTTAAAGGGAACGACAAGGAATTTTTGTAATTGAATATAAAAACAAAAAACATTTGCCATTTTTAAAAGGAAGGACAAGAAACTTTTGCAATAGAATATAAAGACAAAAAAAAATAGTGAATGGTCACTAATTTTTAAAAATTCAAATTTCGAACATAAAATTCAAAAAAATCACCATTCTACCTACGGCCAACCACCACCCCACCTCTGGCTGACCACTTCTGGCGACCAAAAAAATTAGTGAAATGTCACTAATTTTTAAAAATTCAAAAAAATGACCACCCTACCTCCGGCCGACCACCACTCCACCTCTGGCCGAGCACTTCCGGCGACGAAAAAAAATCAGTGAAGTGTCACTAATTTTAAAAATTCAAATTTCAAACATAAAATTCAAAAAAAATATCACCCCACCTCCGACCGAGCACTTCCGACGACCAAAAAAATTAGTGAATTGTCACTCATTTTTAAAAATTCAAATTTCGAACATAAAATTCAAAAAAATCACCACCCCACCTCTAGCCGACCAGTTCCGGCGACCAAAAAAATTAGTAAAGTCTCACTAATTTTTAAAAATTCAAATTTCGAACATAAAATTCAAAAAAATCACAACTCCACCTCTGGCCAACCAGTTTTGGCGACCCAAAAAATTAGTGAAGTCTTACTAATTTTTAAAAATTTGAATTTCGAACATAAAATTAAAAAAAGTCACCACCCCATCTCCAGCCAACCACCACCCCACCTCAAGCCGACCACTTCCGGCGACCAAAAACATTAGTGAAAGGAGCAACCCATGTTTGTCACAATGAGCGATCCCGTGCTTCACTTTTGGAGATAAACTGGAATGATTGTAACAAAGATTGGGATTTCCCCCAATCTTGAACACAACCAATCTCTTTATAAACGAAGCATTGAACAACATTACGCCTTTAAAGTCGTTCTTCTCGAGATTTAAGTACCTCAGCTCTTTCATATCGGCAATGAATTTAGGGATCGACCCGTTAAGCTGAGATTTAGAGACTGGAGGTTTTTGAGTTGGGTATTTTCCCAATCGGTTTATTGATAGAGAAGTCGATGTGGGTGAGGTTAGTATATTGGGAGATACCCTGAGAGATTTGCTCGCGAAATGGTGACAGATTTGAGGTATTTCATGTTTGATAGTATGATGGAAGGGCCGCTGGCGTTGATGACAACAACAGAGAGGGTTAAGTCAGTGAGGTTATGCAGGCGGCTAAGGAAAACGCCGGTGAGTTTTTTGAGGCTATGAATGGCGGTGAAGGAGCAAAGGTTGGAGGCAAGGTCGGGGGGGAGCGGACAGGGGTGCAGAGGGGATAATCAGTTGAAAATATCCCGTGTCCTTGGCTTTAAAAAGAAAGTGAATTTTACTTATAACCCTCAAACTATCCACCATTTTTCCATGTCGTCCTCGAACTACCAATTTCACCTATTTCGTTCTCGAACTATCCAATTTTATCCAATTGGGTCCAATTCCTAACTTCTGTTAGAAAATTGGACGGAAAGTCCCAACATGTGCCACTCAGGTGCTTCCTTAAACCATGTGAAGGGTAGTATTGTCATTCCCTGTCATTCTTCTCCTCCACACCCTTCTCTTCCTTACCCTCTTCCCCACATCCAAAGCCACCCCAACCTACATCCCCATTCTATGCCCAAACATAACCACATACACTCCAAACAGCATCTACCAATCCAACCTCGAAGCCCTCCTCACAGCCCTCTCCTCCGTCTCTGCCGTCGACGGATTTTCCAACTCAACCGCTGGCAACAACCCTCCCGACGCCTCCTATGGCCTCTTCCTCTACCGCGGCGATCTTTCCTCCACTTCTTGCCACGACTGCGTGTCCACTACTACTACCCAAGTATTACAATTCTGCCCAATATCGAAGTGGGCTGCGATCTGGTACGACGAGTGCATGCTGCGATACTCCGACACCTCGATTTTTGCCACCATGGATATGACTTACAACCTTATGTTGCCTGGTGCGAAAAAAGTAATTGAGCAGCTAGGACAATCTTCTTTTTTAAAGACCCAGTTGGGATCTAGCAAGAAGTTTGCCTCAGGAGAAGTTAAGGGGACGGAGAATCAGACGATGTATGGGCTATTGCAATGCACACCGGACATAAGCAGCGTCGATTGCGGCCGTTTCTTGACCGTGGCTATCTCGAATTTGCGGTTTGCTGTGATGGAAAACAAGGGGGCAGAATTCTGTATACGAGTTGCAATGTCAGGTATGAGACGTACCCATTTTACTCCCTTTATGCCGCTGCCCCATCGCCGGGGCTATCTCGTACTGTGGCAGAGCAGCTGTGGCGGTCGAGTGGCTGTGGCGATCAACGTTTTGCGATCAGTTGCCCCTCTCTCTCTCTCTCTATCTCTATCACTTGGTTCTCTGGAATGGAGTACAACAGATGAGAGAATGGCAATACTACCCTTTAGAGGGTTTAAGGAAGCATGTGCATCTCACGTGTTGGGACTTTCCGTCCAATTTTCTAACGGAAGTTAGGAATTGGACCCAATTGGATAAAATTGAATAGTTCGAGGACGAAATGGGTGAAATTGGTAGTTCGAGGACGACATAGAAAAATGGTGGATAGTTTGAGGGTTATAAGTAAAATTCACTCTTAAAAAGATAAAAGATGTTGCATTTTTCACTAATTTTTTCGTCTTTTAACTAGGGGAGAGAGAGAGAGAGAGAGAGAGAGAGAGAGAGAGAGAGAGAGAGAGAGAGAAAATATATATATCTGCCATTATTTTGGGTTTGGGAAGAAAGAGGGCAGAAAATTTCAAATTAATGTATTGAGCACAGTAAAATTTTTGTTACACTTTGCTCCCACTTTTCTTCTTAATTATTTTCTGTTATCTTCTCTCACATTCTCTAAGTTTCAAACAAAGTGTTAAGTCGAAATACAACCTTAGATTTTAATGAAAAGGCTTTTGTGAGCCAATTCAGGTCGATTTTGTATATATATTTTTCTCTCTTGGAGCCAATTTAGTTGGACAAAGAGCGTAGTGAGCAATCACTGCCGTTTAATCGGCAATCAAGGGTCCAGATTAAATGTGTTTAATCCGGACAAATTTATGTGTAGGATAATCTCATTTAATCCGGATCATTGATTGCCGAACCGACGGCCATGATTGCTCACTACATGGGTGTAGTGAGTTTGCTCCTACAGGCATCCCAATTCCGAGAATGAGGACTTAATTCTTGAAAATTGGGGGAAATTAATTCAGGTGCATGCAAGTAAATAAATATTTTCACAAACATATATATACACCCATATGTACACTAGTAAGCTGTTCAAATCAGGCGAAGAGTACTCAAGTGGGGAGGTTATTTGGGGTTGTTGTGCAGTCCCGTGCACAGTAGGTGTGTACACATCCAGGCCGTCCGTTGCTTGGATGGACGCCTCAGATTTCATCTTACACGCACGATTCGGATGCAGAGGTGCAAAATTTACTTCTATATCTCTTTTCTAGGGTCATTGAAAAATGTTACAAGAGAGACCCTGTCACGCCCTCAAATTTAATAAATCAAAACATAATTAAAATCCACGTCATCAGAGTCAAACGCATTTCCTTTAAAAAAAATATCCGGTCAATAGAGCATTACAAATTCAAAATCTGACTTTCTAAGCTCAAACCCCAAAATGGTAAGTACCAATTCACATGATTGTTTACATTTCAAAAAAAAATCAACATGAAATATACTCTCACGAGTTACATCATCATTTCTCAAAAGTTTTACATGACTATGATAATCAAATATTTAAAACAATGATGCTTCATGTCATGCACGCCGGAGCCAAGCACTCCATGCCTTGTCCTTCAAGCGAAACCTGAAACAGCAAAGGGGTGATCATACATTTCGCCCAGTAGGTGTCCCCTTTGGGTTTCAGACTCAGAAAAATACACATAAATAACATGTGTCGAACAAGAACATAAAGCAAAAATTAACATTTCACAAGTAGGTCTCTACACTTACCATTTGAAGTAAAAGCACTTCTCATATCCTCCGTGGACACTTCCACAATCCAAAATTTAAATAAATAACTATTGGATATCCTTCTAGCCACACCACAATCCGTAACTTTTCTTCTCATGAAATGCTCATATATATTTCCCGCATATTCTAGTTGATAGAACCCAACCACTTTGACCCGATGTAATTCACTTTTACCGTTCGATTATCATCTTTCATTTACACACGCAGGTAAGGTTTCTCTTACCATCATTACCCATTACATCCGACCACTCAGGCCAACCAATGTCGCACATACAACTACTAGTTATAACATACCGTTCACCGTGTCCCCAAATATTTCACACATACATACATATACATATACATAAACATATATATATTCACCCATTATACGCTAGTCTAAGTATTCCCGCGAGTCCTAGCGTGCTCCTCACACGCCCATGTATCCCATGATTTTTAAACAAGTACTCCCGTATCCTACATGCACTCTCTATGCGATTTACACGTGTCCAAAGGCATTTTAGGTTCATCTTGTTCGTCAATTTATCACTTGGATTCTATGAATTTTCTAATCGTCTCTCTCTCTCTCTCTACATTTTCACAAGTCATAGTGTCATCCTTCACTTTCTCCTACAAGGATCCATATGTCCAAGGGAATACCGGCATATTCGAAAATAGTCTAAGTGTCCATTGTTTTACTCCTAACCGTTACAATTTGTGTTGTGTGTTCAATGTCACCAAAACACCACATTTTTCATAAAACATCTCATTCCCAAGTATTTCGTGAATTAACCAATTGTTTTAATAGGAATTAGATCCCTCCGCCGGATTTCGTGGGCTCCGTGCACCCGAGACTAGGGACGTACCGAACGATGACCCTAGTTGTCCCCTTATGTATTTATAACATCTCGAAACATTTTGATGTTCAAAAACTTCCATGAGTCTCACTCATTCCAAAAATTCATCATTTTCGCCCAAAATGTGTCAACCGACGTGTGTCCGATCCATATGACCAAGGGGTACGTGGAACCCCGCCACTAAACTCCGAGAGTCGAGAAAGAAGTACCAAACAAGGCCCGGAAGACTCAAAAGTCAATAGAGGGTCAAACGGAACAAAAGAGAAAATTCACCCAGGAGATACCGGTAGCCCAGAAATCCACTACCGGTATCTCAGGAACAGAACGTAAATTTTACCGGGGATACCGGTAGCCCAAAAATCCACTACCGGTATCTCTAGCCAAATTCTGCAGATTTTCACCTAAGGTGAGGAATTTCAACCCAAGCCAAATTCTTGATGTTCTAGGCTAAAAATTGGAAATGTGGAGCAACAAATGGACATTATGGGAGTGCAAATCAATCATCAATTTCATCAAACAAGTGCTCAAATCATAGATCACAAAATCAAGCTCAAACAAACCCATTTATGGAGAAACTCATGATTTTAATGGAATTGAACAACAAGAGCAAGAGATATGCTATACATCACATAGATACATCTAGAGAGAGTAGAAATTTGTTCCCCTACCTCAAAGATTGAGCTTGAAATGGGTAGGAAAATGCAAAACCTTAGCCTTTGAGACACTCCAACCAAAATAGCCTTGCTCCAAGCAAAACCACGGAGACCCAAGCTCCAAATCACGCGTAGAAGACGATTTTGAGGTTGAATCTTGAGTTTGGGAAGTGAGGGAGGTGTATTTTGGTGGGGTTTTGTGGAGAACTTGAGAGGAGAAGAAGAGAGAGGAATGGGGCTGATTTTTAGAGAGGAAGAGAAGAGTGATTTTTGCTCCAAAATCAGCCACACACACACAAACTTATACACACACCCCTTTGCACTTTCACCCCTTTAGTTTCTAATGTATTACAAAGACACCCAAGTGCATATACTAACTACACATTGACCCCGTAGCATTTTAAAACATTTCCCACATTTCCCCAATATTATTTCCGAAAAAAAATTATATAAAAACACGGGTCCTCACAGACCCTACGAAGGGCAAAATTTTTACATGCAAATAGGTTACCCTAACGTAGGTCAAAGAGCAAAACCTACTTCTCTCTCCCTTTTTTCTAGGGTCATTGAAAAATGTTACGAGAAGTAAAAAATCTCCCACCATATGTATCTAGCTAGAGTGCAGATATTGTAGAAGATTGTGGTTTAGGATGTGGTAACTGGTAGCGATTCCGGTGGTGGGAGCAAGAGGTTGATGTGATTAAGAGAGCTAGATCCAATCACATGCGAGATTAGGGGCGCAGTAGCATGCATAATCTTCAAGCTCAAAACCAAAAGCCAAAACAGATACACATATTAATATTAGAAAGAAGAAAAACTTGGCTGATTTACGGATTAGAAAGAATAAAGATATTGGAATATTGTGAATGAAACCGGAGAAATTCGGAGGGCTCCCGAGGCAACCAAACGAGCTCCTTTGTCTTTTTCAATGTTGGCTAATGGTGGAGCAGTAACCTCCCCATGATGAGAGTATAATGACATATTTCAATTCAAATTCGTACCGGTTAATGGTGGAGCAGTAACCTCCCCATGATGAGAGGCTTCTCCATTATTTCCACCACCAGAGCTTTGAATTCATTCGTGGTGACACTCTTCTTGTGGTGTCATATGCCATGTCGCGAGTTTGAGCCTCAATACTCAATCCATTATTCTCGTATTAAATACAGAGGCTCCTCGTTCTCCTACATAAAGGCAGTCTCGCCTTTACTTACTCCAGAAATTTGTGTAACACTTTCACTCTATTACGCAACCAAATTTGTCCTTAAATAACACATGAATTTTGCAGTTCAGAGTTGGGGAAGAAGATTGACTATATAGAGGGTATTTGAGAGGTCGACCCTGAATTTTTTTTTTTTTGAAAGTGATATGAGATAGATCTGAAACAATAAAAAAGAGATTCAAGTATTGAAAAATTCCAACAACGCAACACGACGACGATTCAACAGAAGAATACAAACAGTTGTAAACATTATAGTAGTTGAGCGAGCCCCAAACAAATACATATACGCAGAAGATAAACATCCCAAAAACTAAAAATACAGAACTACTGATAGCAAATGACGTAGAAGTAAAGAGTGATGGGGCAAACTGAAAACATCCCAAGAGGGGGAAGTAATTCCCCATACATAGCTCCAACAATTATTTGCGAGGAAAAACTGCAAAATAAGTTTGTGTGGAAGTGAGCAAAAGTAATACCAAGGCAGCAAGAACTGAAATAAGAGCCCATGGGCTATTTAAATAGTTCCGATTCAACGTTGCCATCCGTCGACTCCAGGGCATTTGGCAACGAATGTTCACTTTGTTGAAGATATCGGCATAAAGAAACGGGTCCCTATGCATCGTGATCTCATCACGGATCGTATTAAACATCTTGGAAACCACTTCACCATCACCGTTCCAGTTACGAATGATTCTTCTACGAGAAAGTATTGCGACATCTTTTGGAGAGTCAATTAGAGAATCCATAAGTGTCGTGTAATCAGCGATGTAGCAAAGCTCATTATTACGAAAATATTGCTCGTATGCAATGAGATTTCTGAAGAAAGTCTCTGTATAGTCTGAAAAAATTAAAGGTGGAATTTGTAGTACCCCATGCAATACCCCATTTTGGAACTTGATATCTAACAAGGTACCACCTTTAACCTTTTCAAGCCTGATTCCTGCCTCTAGAAGCTCTGTGGCACTAGGAATGAAAGGCCACGTTGTTTTCTTTGGTTCAATTTTTTTAGACTCTGTTCCAACAAATGACAGGACCCACCTATGGTACATCAACCCAAGCAAATGTTTGCTCCCGTAAAGGGAATCTCCTTCAATGTGTTCTCTACCTCCCACACTTGGGAAAAGATGACCAAAAAACGAAAACCCTAGATCAATGAACTGATCATATTTGTTTGGACCCTCGACGATCATGTCAATTAACTCCCAGAGAATGAATAATGGCAGTTGGTTCTCAAATAACATCAGGTCACGCTTCAAGCTTGAAAGCATCCAACCCCTCTGAAAAATTGGATCATCCTTATCTCTCAAGTTTGGCGTACTAAACTTTAGAATCAATTCAATGATAAAGCAACCATCCAGTAACATCATATCGATCATTTCATCTTGAGTAAGACTTATCGATTCAGCATAACATTTACGTGCTTCTTGTTCTAACGATTTAATAGCCAAGAGATACCTTTCTACACTACTCTCATTTTTACGACGGAGAAGTGATTGTAGATACCGCAACTTATGCTCCGCCATCAACTGTAGACCTTTTTTGGCATGGTGATAAGGACCTATTGCAACAATCTTGGGCTCGTAGGCCTTCTCGTTTACCTTGCGTAGTTGATTATGGACTCTAAATATACAACACTCTGACGGTGAAGGCGAGAGAAGAGAAAGCTTTTTATCAATACTAACATAAACAGAATCTTGTTCACCAATTGGTTGCATGGCTACTTCAAAAGCAATACACTAGCCTGTTCGAGACAAAGTACTAAGAACTTGTTAGTAAAATTATTCTTCGACCCATAGTTGTCAAAGGCGAAAGGCGCACCGAGGCGCAAAATTCTGTGGGGACTAAGGCGAGAGGCGAGGCGCGCGCCTTTTTGAAGCGAGGCGCACCTATGTAAAAAAATTTAGAAAAAATAGCATATAGCAATACTTTAACTAATATAGCGATTCGGTCATTTTTTTAAAATGAATAAAAAATGTAAATTGCAAGTTGGAATTAATAAAAGTATTGTTTCAAAAATAAATAGATGATTATGTGGTTTAAATATAATACTATTGTACTTGATTCAGACTAGTAATTACTAACTAACAAGAGAACAAAAAGTAGTGGCTTCGTACTCTTTTTTTTCCTCTTTCGTCAGTGGTATAGTATTATAATACTCTGTTAAAGCATATATAGTGATAGTGGAATGGTCATAATATTATATTATATATAAGACCCCACTATGAATATATTATACATTCACACTCCACTATGGATATCAAATATCAGACTATCACAGTATTACACCCACCTACAAAGAAAGTTGCAGACAACGAAGACAAAGAAATAACAGACGACGAAGAAATACCAGTTAGTTCGATCGACGAAAGAAGCTTCAGTCTTCGTAATCGACGACCTAGAACTCTGTTGAAGAGATTTTTGGTAGCTCTACAATCCAAAGGTGGAGTGATGATCTGTGCGTTAAAGCTCTAAAGAGCTCTGTTCTTCGTTTGAGTCTGATTGTTACACTCTGTTCTTCGTTTAAGTTACACTCTGTTCTTCGTTTGATTAATGAGCAATTGAAACTTCGTAATGGGTTTTCACCCTTTATATGCCAGAAAAAATTAAAAAAAACCCTGCAATTTATCTATTACCCCTAAAATTAGACAAAGCCCCTTTGAAATTGAAAGAAGCGCACTTTTTTAGCGCCTCTCGCCTTCGCGCCTTTTCGCGCCTTTGCGTCGCCTCTTTTCAGTCGCCTCGCCTGGGTGCGCCCCAGGCGCAAAGGGTGCGCCTCGCTGCGCCTCTCGCCTAGGCTCGCGCCTTTGACAACCATGCTTTGACAACTATGCTTAGACCCCAAAAGTAATTTGAATAATTCCAATGCCCCCAAGCGAATTTGAATATATAATGCCAAATTAAATAGATAAGATACATCAATAATGAAGAATCTAAACGGACAGAAGACTCAAGAATCCTTGAATATAATCACGGACATGGCTAGGAAATGATAGTCATGGTAGTGTGTTATCTATTAATGAGTTCCCAATTGATAAAATTAAATTGATTTTAGCAAATGATAATTAAATCTTTGATTTTTGATTTTGGCAATATCATAATAGCTATCTATTTTATAGATTTATATAGCGTACTACTTAAAAATTGTGAGATGATAGGTAAATCTTATATCTCGAATCCAACAAGAAGTGAACATGAACATGAACATGACGTAGCGGGCACGTGTTAGAGAGTCTAAGAAGTGTCGAGACATGTCCGATACAACACTTTCTTTGATTGAAGTGTTTGTGCTTCTTAGCTGAAAACTGAAAAGTGAAAACTATCTTTTAATTACTTTTTCAATTGAACTAGGAGTAGGAGATGCTTGATATTGTTACGTAGGAGCAGCGATTCGCAACTTTGTACCGACCTCAGTTTATCCCATGAAAATGAAGTAAAATAATTGGATGTACATAACACCTTTCCGTGTTTGGGGTGCGAATTGTCATGTGATCCCAAGGAACTGGATGAAAAAAATTCCGTATTCAGTCAACACGAATTTTTACACGGTTGAAGTAATAGACAAGATCTACAAAATATACGATTCCGCTCATCAATATAGGCCCAGAATGGGCCAGAAAAAAGGTATGGGAATTTCCTCAAGCTCCTCCCCCATTACTGGAGAGAGGAGCCGCTTCCATTTTCAAATGGGCACGGGTTGCGAGCAAAAAAGCTCTCTACTTTATATAGCGCGTATATATACTTTGGCTCAACATACAGTATCTGTATATAGATATAAGCAGGTATATGCATCAGACATGCCTAAGGATCGAATAGAGTAGAGAGAGAAGAACGTACTAGATCGGCTCCTTAATCGTATCGCAAGATCCGTGCAGAAATAGAAGAAGAGACTTGTATGATTTTCTCTCTTTGATCGTAGTACTTGTAGATAACAGGGAGGCAGAGTGAGTGGTGGATGAAGACATGGCTTTAATAACATACGGAAACACAAGTGGATGAAGACACACTAGTCCAGTTTGATCGTACATCGTAGTAATTGCCTGGAAAAACAGATTGATGAAGACACAGCAGTGACAGCACTTGGATTCCAAGCATGGATTTACGGCATCTCCAATCGTTATGACAAAAATGTAGTGGTATATGACACAAAAGTGTAAAAAGTGAATCCTATTTCTGTGTTGTTATGACAAATGTGTCGTTAAGGTAAGGATTATGGAAGTGCTATTGTTAGGGTGTTGCTAAAACATGGCTAATTTGAAAATTTTGGTTTTTTGATTTTTTTCGTTTTGTCCTTCTTCAATTTTTTTTTGCATTTGTTAGTTTTCGGTCGATTTTTTGTGATTTCTTAGCTTGTCGCGACGAGAGAAATCTAAAAAGTATAAAATTATTAACCAAACTTAAAGTTTTGTGAATAAAGACGAAAAATAATCCAAAAAACTGGTTTATTTTTGTTTATTTTCGGCTTTATTCAAAAAACTATTACTTTTGACCATAATTTTATACTCTTTGGATTCGTCTCGACGTGATAAATCCATAACCACAAAATCTTGACGCAAAACTAACAAATGTAATTTTTTTTTTGAATAAAGACAACGAAAAAAAATAAAAAACCTAGTTTTTTTCAAATTAGCCAAATCACCCCAAAATTACACAAATATATGTGTACGTATGCATGTATGTGTGGGGCACTACCTTTTGTCCCATCTATCAATACCTTTCCCCACTTTTTTCCTCTCTCTCCCCTCCCCCTTTCTTCATATTGTTATGAGTCTTATGACAAAATGTACTGTTAAGGTAAGGAGTGTTGTAGTGGTATTGTACTATTGTTAGAGTGTTGTTGTATAAAAAGTAGGTCCAAACTTTTGCCTTTCTCTCTCCTCTCTCCGTCCTTCTCCCTCTGTCCTCCCTTTTCGCATTTCTTCCTCCTTTCTCTTGAGAGATTCACTTCCCAACTGCCAACTATACGTATCACGACCCAATGAAGGTTGGAAATCATGACCGGCCAGTGATATTCAATCAATACCGCATGCCTCTTTAAAAATAACACCTTTGTAGGAATTTTCTAAATAATTGAATTTAATTATTGAAAAAAAAAAGCGAAAGTATTAAACAAAATATATTCATAGCTGATTACAAAAATACATATTCGCCCCCACCGGCGTTACATTACAACCCTGTGGCCGATTACGATTGGCACCACCAAATCAAAAATAATTACAATTTAGGAGCACCACAATTGTATTAAAAAATGAATATGAACTACATAAAATAGCAACATCAATAACAACATTAATCAGTAACCACGCCATATCCATAGAGCCTTCTTTTACCCCTTGTTTCCTGAAATGGGTTCATAAAAAATAAAAGCATTCCAGTAAGCGTTATGATATACAGAGGTTACAAGTTAACATGAGATTAATATCAAAATATTTAATTAAAAGAGATTATAACATAGTTTCCAAATATGTCCACTATCAACCTTTCCATCATCAAACCACAATTGCGTATTGAACATCTCTTTGAATGGACACCGGTATGTTGGGAGCTACCCAATAATCACAGAGGAAATGATATCAAGTCCTTAGGACACCCGGTCGTACCCTAACCCTTATTCTCCCTATTCACCCACCAATACGTTCCTTGTCAGGAATAACTCACGTCCAGATGTTCCGATACCAATCAATCCCTTTCCTTTTAATTAACCCATGTTCATTCCATTTTGAATATCATTCCAACAATTTGCTCGATTCCATTTGTCCTGCCCTGTTTTGGCACACATGGAGAGACCTAATTTTAGGTTTTAGTACCCTTTCTCAGTCGCTCTCTGCCATTTTTTCCTCCATGTTTAAACCGAGAGAAATGAAATCAAACGGGTGGTTTTTGACCCATCGTGTTGTTTGTTGTGTTGACATGGTTGAATGTAGGCTTTGTACCAAAGGACCTTATATGTTTTGGATGCTTAGATAATTGTTACTAGTATTTTTGTAGTGTTTCTTTTAGCGCCCCCCCCCCCCCCCCCTCTTTCTCTTTCTAATCTGTAAATACACTAGCGAAGGACCCGTGCGTGCCTGAAGGCACTCCACCTAACGAAATTTGAGTATGAAATACTTGAATGACATTCCATTAATACAATAAAGAATTTGTGTCTACTAAAGCCTCTAAAGTTCTTACTCCCTCCGTCCATTTTTAAATGTGTTACTTCGTAAATCCAACTTATTAAAAAAACATCATCGTTACACCTTTCGGATCCACTTTTTCCTCCACTTTACACTTTTCACATCAATTTTTACCTCTACTTTCCAAAGTTATCCTCCACTTTTACCCATTAACTCTTTACCCAACTAACTTTTCAAAAGCTACACACTTATTTAGGGACAATCCAAAATGGAAATGTTTACATTTAAAAGGGGACGGAGGGAGTATCAGATATAGTGTCTAAAAACAACAAAAAGGCACTGATTCTATATTGAGTCCAATTCATTACCCATGTCTAAAGGCACTAAGCATATGAATTGGTTGAACACTAAGGACATCCTTATTAGACACACTAAAAAAAAAACACTAAATTTAACCTCAAAAACACCTTGTATAATTTAGTAAGTCACTTTTAAAAAAACTCACAAAATTAGACTCTCTATTCTAACTTCACTATATTAAACTATTCTTTCTTTCTACTCCTACTCCCCAAAAGTAATTAAAAAAAAGAAAGTGAACAGTGCGTAAATAGTGCACGAACAGTACGTGAACAATGCCTTTGGTGCGTGAACAGTGCCGCACCAAATTTGTTCAGTTACTGTAGAAAAGTTAAACAATCTGCAAATTGGTGAAGCATTTGGTGAGCCTGATTTTTTGAGGTTTTTTTGGGAATTTGCTCTCTACTTTAACTTAAAAGCTAATTTGTTAAGCCACATGTTGATGCTCTTAAACAACTATTTTGCCTTGCACCAAAGATCCCTCCTCAAATTAAATCTCATATATTTGATTTATCCATCAAGTTTAAGTAGTGAAAAAAAGGGAAGAAACATACGGCAAAAAAAAAAACTACACCATTGATTAAAAGTACTTTACCATGTAATTCAAGACTAATGTAAATCAACCACACTATCTTACAATCCATGCCTATCCAAACCAACCTTATTTGCTTGAAAAAATAAACTTGCTGCACAATCTATAAAAGCAATAGCAAACACGAAACCAAAAATCCTTACACAAATTAACTATCACATACTTAATTGACCAATAAAGTTTTAAGCAAATAGTGATTTCAAGGAAAACTTTTACTTTTGGTAAGAGAGAGAGGAATAAAAGTGATATTGCTCACGGTGGGAATATGGAAAAAATACATGGCAAAATTAATTTTGGCTATTACGTGATTGAAGTTTTCCTTTTCAATTGTGGCTGTTATGCGATTTGAAAAGAGAGTGGAAATTTGTGTTCCCAAATGAATAATCATGAGCAAGGAAGGGGAGGGGGAGAGAGAGAGAGAGAGAGACAGAGAGAGAGAGTATCAAAATAGGCAACGTTTTTTAGTTCCCAAGTATGGCTGACCATTTAGGCTGTAAAATTTGAGCCCAAAAATGCATCTTGTCCATCGATTAAAAGCTTGATTGATCTAAGCCCTTGAGGGCTGGCATGAAAATCAATCTCGACCATCCCTTGAATCCAAGGGCTGAAAATATAAAGGATTCCAAAAACTGAGCCATTTTATAATATAGATATAAATTTGTCCATCTATATATTGACTTGATTCTTAATGTTGTTGTTACTTGGTTTCAGTACAGTCCCATACAAGGAAATCTTGTAATTTTACAACCCGGGGATTTGCACAAGCCCTGCCTACCAATCCGAGCCGTCCATCTCGACAATCAACGGTGTAGATGCAGAATGTATTCTTATTGGTATGATTGTATTCTTGCTAGTAAGAGTTCATCTGAGAATCTAAACCGTTAGATTCAGGAGATGGACCAGTACCAACCCAATGGAGGGTTGGCAGTGCCTACCATCTAGGGATGGCAATGGGGCGGATCGGTTCGGGTTTTGGCCGATCCGCACCCAAACCCAAAGGGTTTCGGTTCGGTTCGGGTTCGGTTCGGAATAGGGAGAGGATGAACCATAACCTAACCATTTGGGGTTCGGGTAATTTCGGGTAACCGATTTTGTGAAGGAAAAAATAGCTACCCATTTGGGTAACCGAATTGTACCCATCCCGCCCCGCCCCACCCCAAACCGTACTAAAACATGAATAAATTGAGTTTAGGATATTTTATTATCTCAAAAAAATTGAAAAAACATGAAAAAAATAACAAAAAGAGGCTACAAATATCAGTCAAGAGACTCAAGACTATAATATATAAAATACCAGTCGAGAGAGTCTCAAAATGTACAGAATGTGAGACCAAACCTAACCTGTGAATATCTTACATATATATACGAAAGGTAAAGTGTAATTTTAAAATATACCTAAGGGGTTTATGTAATATGTATATATAAAATAAGGGTATATATATAGCCAAAGGTACATACACAATTACTATAAATTTTAGGGGTAAATATGTAATTTCATATTTCGGTTCGTTTCGGGTCACGGTTCGGTTATGACCTCAAACCATACCCGAACCATACCCATTCGGTTCGGCCATATCCCATACCATACCCATACCCACGGGGAATATTTCGGTTATGGTTCGGGTAAAAATAGCGGTTTCGGTTCGGGTACCCATCGGTTCGGTCGCGATTGCCATCCCTACTACCATCTCTGCGGGACAGCAGATCCCCCGGGTTTGTAATTTATGCCCTCAGATTTTCAACCCTGGCAAATCATAGGCCAATGCCTTTCTCTTTCAGGCTCCGGTTGTGTTGACTTAATATGTTCTCTCATTGTTTGGTTGGGCGTAAAATTGTTTTACATTGTTTGCCAGAAAGCCCAAAAGTGTTGTCCTCATCAAAAGTTGGCTAGTCATTTTGGATTTTGAACGTTCAGGTTCGGGTCCTTTGTTGCCACTCGACCAAAATCCGTGAAAGTGAACTTTGCTCCGCGCAAGTCTTCCATCTCTCGTACTCCGTATTCTCTTTTCACCAAACCTTTTGGATTGTTTTTACTTCTTTAAAAGTCGTTTTCGGCTTTCGGTTTGTAATGTGAGAGCTGTGTTTTGCTTCTTGTGTGTCGAGGTTGCATGGACTTGGTTTACACACATGGCTGAGTGAAAGAAGGGTATTCTCGGCTTACATGGGATAAATTTAACGCCATCAGCCGTTTCTGTCAACTAAAACTGAAGTGAAGGGAATGGGGAGAATATAGACAATAATTTCTAGAACAGGGAACGCGAGTGTATTTTCTCAAACTCTAGAGTGAGGTGACCGTATTTGTCGAAAATCTCAAGGGAAGCCGATGCAATTTACCCTAATTGATTTTTTTTCCCCCTCTTCAGGGAAATGGATTTCACATCGACTTTTTTTTTGTTTATTATTATCATCTCAGATTTTACATGACTGAAATTGTGTTACTTGCATAGCTCGAGTTTTTTGAAAGACGACGTTTAAAATTCCTATATATTATGAATCTTAAATTAGATTGTGGCATGTGATACAATTTTTATTTTTTATTTTTGAACACAAGAAGGGTGGGAAGGGGTGACCAGCATAACAGCTCTCCTTGAGCGGGACCATAGGAGTTCCTAACCCACTGTGAAATGTCCGGTTTGAGCCTGCCGTACGTATAGTACATATTACCCGTATATATGTACTACACTTTGCTTCATTTGACAATTACCCACATGTTTAACAAGAACCAGGGAAATAGGCCTTTTTGGTTACCTGAAAGATTTGATAGAAAACGAAACGAAATCACAGGTGGAAGTTCCAGGAATTAGGGCAAAACCGAAATCAACTCACAGCCAGAGATAGACACTGAAGTCACCACCAGAATACCTTACCTGCCCTTAGATTGCGGGGTGTCACCTCCATTTGTGGCATCCCCATCATGTTACTAGCCATGCATGATGCATGCATGCACATCTTGCAACCTATGTGTATAAAATACACCCATCATCTTTAGTACATTTCACTTTGTGAGTGGAGAGTGAAGATGTCGCTAGTTAGAGCGAGAAGGCACCAGCGAGCACTAAGCCTATCACTACCGCCTCCGGTCCTGGCAGCCGATCATTTCTGCCGCCGGAGTCGCCAACCATCCCCTTCGTCGTCGTCATCTAGTGAATCCCCTGGCATCGATAGCCTACTCGACTTCGAGAAGCTGGAGGTTCTCGGCCACGGCAATAGCGGTGTGGTCTACAAAGTTTGCCACCGCCGAAATGCAAATGTATACGCGTTGAAAGTCCTCCGATTGGACGAACAAGCAGTGGTGGTTCGGCAACAGGCCACACAAGAGGCTGAGATCCTCAAACGAATGGACTCGCCCCTCATAGTGAAGTGCCACGGAGTTTTTAGTAGTGGAGGCGATACAGAATCTGTAGGGTGTGATTTCTGCTTCGTCATGGAGTACATGGAAGCAGGATCACTACACGACGTCTTGCTTATGCGTCAGAGATTATCCGAGCAAATAATCTCTGGCATAGCAAGACGCGTGTTAGAAGGATTGCACTATCTGCATTCCCAGCAGATAGTGCACAGAGATATAAAACCATCGAACTTGTTAATTAACAACAGCGGAGAGATAAAAATCGCGGATTTCGGGGTGAGTGGAGTTGTGGCGGGGCAGCTCAATTCGACACCGGCTAATGACTTCTGTATGGGGACATGGGCTTATATGAGTCCGGAACGATTTGATCCAGAGAGGTGGGACGGAGATTTATCCGATGGGTTTGCGGGAGATGTTTGGTCGCTTGGATTGGTGGTGTTGGAATGCCATGTGGGTCATTTTCCGTTGGTTAGTCCGGGGCAAAAGCCTGACTGGGCGACGCTAATGTGTGCGATTTGCTTTGGAGAGAGGATGGATATGCCGGAGACAGCGTCGCCGGAGTTTCGGAGTTTTGTGTGGAGGTGTTTGGAGAAGGATTGGAGGAAGAGAGGGACAGTGACTGAGCTTCTTAGCCACCCTTTTGTGACAAAATGTTGGAACACCAGTTCTAGTGGTACAAAAGACTTGGTTGGTTATGCTTTGTAAGGTTAATTGAGTTTCTTTTTCAGCCTCTTTTGAGATTCCTTCATTAAATTTATTGCAGGTTGTGGCTTGATTTGTTTCTTAGATCCAAAGTTGTGGTAAGTTGGGATTTGACACAGAAAATAACTGACTCAAAATCAGCACTTGTCATCGTTGCAATCGATGGAGCAAATGATTAACCCATAAGATCATTCCAAGAAATCAAAAAGACTTAAAGTTCGAATTCAGAGCTAATTGAGGTATGCGATAAGAAATCTCTGACTCTCAAAAACAAATAAAACGAACTCAGCTGTGCGAGTGCTTATCTTTTAAGGGCCACTTAGTCAAAAATCCAAAACATTTGGTATTTTTAAAGGGAACGACAAGGAATTTTTGTAATTGAACATAAAAACAAAAAACATTTGCCATTTTTAAAAGGAAGGACAATGAACTTTTGCAATAGAACATAAAGACAACAAAAATTAGTGAATGGTCACTAATTTTTAAAAATTCAAATTTCGAATATAAAATTCAAAAAAATCACCATTCTACCTATGGCCAACCACCACCCCACCTCTGGCTGACCACTTCTGGCGACCAAAAAAATTAGTGAAATGTCACTAATTTTTAAAAATTCAAAAAAATCACCACCCTACCTCCGGCCGACCACCACTCCACCTCTGGCCGAGCACTTCCGGCGACGAAAAAAATCAGTGAAGTGTCACTAATTTTAAAAATTCAAATTTCAAACATAAAATTCAAAAAAAATACCACCTCACCTCCTACCGAGCACTTCTGACGACCAAAAAAATTAGTGAATTGTCACTATTTTTTAAAAATTCAAATTTTGAACATAAAATTCAAAAAATCACCACCCCACCTCCGGCCGACCACCACCCCACCTCTAGCCGACCAGTTCCGGCGACCAAAAAAAATAATAAAGTCTCATTAATTTTTAAAAATTCAAATTTCGAATATAAAATTCAAAAAAATCACCACTCCACCTTTGGCCGACCAGTTTCAGCGACCCAAAAAATTAGTGAAGTCTTACTAATTTTTAAAAATTTGAATTTCGAACATAAAATTAAAAAAAGTCACCACCCCACCTCCAGCCAACCACCAGCCCACCTCAAGCCGACCACTTCCGGCGACCAAAAACATTAGTGAAAGGGGCAACCCATGTTTGTCACAATGAGCGATCCCGTGCTTCACTTTTGGAGATAAACTGGAATGATTGTAACAAAGATTGGGATTTCCCCCAATCTTGAACACAACCAATCTCTTTATAAACGAAGCATTGAACGGCATTACGCCTTTAAAGTCGTTCTTCTCGAGATTTAAGTACCTCAGCTCTTTCATATCGGAAATGAATTTAGGGATCGACCCGTTAAGCTGAGATTTAGAGACTGGAGGTTTTTGAGTTGGGTATTTTCCCAATCGGTTTATTGATAGAGAAGTCGATGTGGGTGAGGTTAGTATATTGGGAGATACCCTGAGAGATTTGCTTGTGAAATGGTGACAGATTTGAGGTATTTCATGTTTGATAGTATGATGGAAGGGCCGCTGGCGTTGATGACGACAACAGAGAGGGTTAAGTCAGTGAGGTTATGGAGGCGGCTAAGGAAAACACCGGTGAGTTTTTTGAGGCTATGAATGGCGGTGAAGGAGCAGAGGTTGGAGGCAAGGTCGGGGGGGGGGGGGGGGGGGGGGGAGTGGACAGGGGTGCAGAGGGGTGTTTTCTTCATTTTGACCTGACCCAATCCTTATAGTCAGTTGAAAATATCCTGTGTCCTTGGCTTTAAAAAGATAAAAGATGTTGCATTTTTCACTGATTTTTTCGTCTTTTAACTAGGGGAGAGAGAGAGAGAGAGAGAGAATATATATATATCTGCCATTATTTTGGGTTTGGGAAGAAAGAGGGCAGAAAATTTCAAATTAATGTATTGAGCACAGTAAAATTTTTGTTACACTTTGCTCAGCCAATTTAGTTGGACAAAGAGCGTAGTGAGCAATTATGGCTGTTTAATCGGCAATCAAGGGTCCGGATTAAATGTGTTTAATCCGGACAAATTTATGTGTAGGATAATCTCATTTAATCCGGATCATTGATTGCCGAACCGACGGCCATGATTGCTCACTACATGGGTGTAGTGAGTTTGCTCCTATAGGCATCCCAATTCCGAGAATGAGGACTTAATTCTTGAAAATTGGGGGAAATTAAATTCAGGTGCATGCAAGTAAATAAATATTTTCACAAACATATATATACACCCATATGTACACTAGTAAGCTGTTCAAATCAGGCGAAGAGTACTCAAGTGGGGAGGTTATTTGGGGTTGTTGTGCAGCCCCGTGCACAGTAGGTGTGTACACATCCAGGCCGTCCGTTGCTCGGATGGACGCCTCAGATTTCATCTTACACGCACGATTCGGATGCAGAGGTGCAAAATTTACTTCTCTATCTCTTTTCTAGGGTCATTGAAAAATGTTACAAGAGAGACCCTACGAAGGGCAAAATTTTTACATGCAAATAGGTTACCCTAACGTAGATCAAAGAGCAAAACCTACTTCTCTCTCCCTTTTTTCTAGGGTCATTGAAAAATGTTACGAGAAGTAAAAAATCTCCCACCATATGTATCTAGCTAGAGTGCAGATATTGTAGAAGATTGTGGTTTAAGGTGTGGTAACTGGTAGCGATTCCGGTGGTGGGAGCAAGAGGTTGATGTGATTAAGAGAGCTAGATCCAATCACATGCGAGATTAGGGGCGTAGCAGCAGGCATAATCTTCAAGCTCAAAACCAAAAGCCAAAACAGATACACATATTAATATTAGAAAGAAGAAAAACTTGGCTGATTCACGGATTAGAAAGAATAAAGATATTGGAATATTGTGAATGAAACCGGAGAAATTCGGAGGGTCTCCCGAGGCAACCGAACGAGCTCCTTTGTCTTTTTCAATGTTGGCTAATGGTGGAGCAGTAACCTCCCCCATTATGAGAGTATAATGACATATTTCAATTCAAATTCGTACCGGTTAATGGTGGAGCAGTACCTCCCCATGATGAGAGGCTTCTCCATTATTTCCACCACCAGAGCTTTGAATTCATTGGTGGTGACACTCTTCTTGTGGTGTCATATGCCATGTCGCGAGTTCTAGTCTTGATACTCAATCCATTATTCTCGTATTGAATACAGAGGTTCCTTGTACTCCTACATAAAGGCAGTCTCGCCTTCACTTCTACTCCAGAAATATGTGCAACACTTTCACTCTATTAGGCAACCAAATTTGTATTTAAATAACACTTGAATTTTGCAGTTCAGAGTTAGGGAAGAAGATTGACTATATAGAGGGTATTTGAGAGGTCGACCCTGATTTTTTTTTTTGGAAGTGATATGAGATAGATCTGAAACAATAAAAAAGAGATTCAAGTATTGAAAAAAGTCCAACAACGCAACACGACGACGATTCAACAGAAGAATACAAACAGTTCTGAACATTATAGTAGTTGAGCGAGCCCCAAACAAATACATATATGCAGAACGGCAGAAGATAAACATCCCGAAAACTAAAAATACAGAACTACCGATAGCAAATGACATAGAAGTAAAGAGTGGTGGGGCAAACTGAAAACATCCCAAGAGGGGGAAGTAATTCCCCATACATAGCTCCAACAATTAATTGCGAGGAAAAACTGCAAAATAAGTTTGT
Source organism: Vaccinium vitis-idaea (assembly GCA_963854785.1). Classification (NCBI taxonomy): domain Eukaryota; kingdom Viridiplantae; phylum Streptophyta; class Magnoliopsida; order Ericales; family Ericaceae; genus Vaccinium; species Vaccinium vitis-idaea. The sequence goes on from OY978215.1 coordinate 45,047,563, forward strand.
ATGGAAGTGAGCAAGAGTAATACCAAGGCAGCAAGAATTGAAATAAGAGCCCATGGGCTATTTAAATAGTTCCGATTCAACATTGCCATCTGTCGACTCCAGCGTTTTTGGCAACGAATGTTCACTTTGTTGAAGATATCAGCATAAAGAAACGGGTAGCTCACCATGATCTCATCACCAATTGTATTAAACATCTTGGAAACCACTTCATCATCACCACTCCAGTTACGAATGATTCCTCTACGAGAAAGTATTGCGACATCTTTTGGAGAGTCAATTAGAGAATCCATAAGTGTCATGTAATCAGTGATGTAGCAGAGCTCATTATTAGGAAAATATTGCTCGTATGCAATGAGATTTCTGAAGAAAGTCTCTGTACGGTCTACAAAATTTAAAGGTGGAATTTGCAGTACCCCATGCAATACCCCATTTTGGAACTTGATATCTAACAAGGTACCACCTTCAACCTTTTCTAGCTTGACTCCTGCCTCTCGAAGCTCTGTGGCACTAGGAATGGAAGGCCACATTGTTTTCGTCGGTTTATTTTCTTTAGACTCTGTTCCAACAAATGACAGGACCCACCTATGGTACATCAACCCAAGCAAATGTTTGCTCCCGTAAAGGGAATCTCCTTCAATGTGTTCTCTACCTCCCACACATGGGAAAATATCAAGAAAAAACCAAAACCCTAGTTCAATGAACTCATATTTGTTTGGAACCTCGACGATCATGTCAATTAACTCCCAGAGAATGAATAATGGTAGTTGGTTCTCAAATAACATCAGGTCACGCGCCAAGCTTGAAAGCATCCAATCCCTCTGAAAAATTGGATCGTCCTTATCTCTCAATTTTCGCTTCTTAAACTTTAGAATCAATTCAATGATAAAGCAACCATCCAGTAACATCATATCGATCATTTCATCTTGAGTAAGACTTATCAATTCAGCATAACATTTACGTGCTTCTTGTTCTAACGATTTAATAGCCAAGCGATACCTTTCTACACTACTCTCATTTTTACGACGGAGAAGTGATTGTAAATACCGCAACTTATGCTCCTCCATCAACTGTAGACTTTTTTTGGCATGGTGATAAGGACCTATTGCAACAATCTCGGGCTCGTAGGCCTTCTCGTTTACCCTGCGTAGTTGATCATGGACTCTAAATATACAACACTCTGATGGTGAAGGCGAGAGAAGAGAAAGCTTTTTATCAATACTAACATAAACAGAATCTTGTTCACCAATTGGTTGCATGGCTACTTCAAAAGCAATACACTAGCCTGTTCGAGACAAAATACTAAGAACTTGTTAGTAAAATTATTCTTAGACCCCAAAAGTAATTTGAATAATTCCAATGCCCCCAAGCAAATTTGGATATATAATGCCAATTAAATAGATAAGATACAACAATAATGAAGAATCTAAACGAACAGAAGACTCAAGAATCCTTGAATATAATCACGGACATGGCTAGGAAATGATAGTCATGGTAGTGTGTTATCTATTAATGAGTTCCCAATTGATAAAATTAAATTGATTTTAGCAAATGATAAATCTTTGATTTTAGTAATATCATACTAATATCTATCTATTTTAAAGATTTATATAGCGTACTACTTAAAAATTGTGAGATGATAGGTAAATCTTATATCTCGAATCCAACAAGAAGTGAACATAGGAGCTAATTATATCACCGTTCAAGCATACATAATCACAACATACAGTTTTTTATTTTAACCATTCATCGGCTTGCATTCCACTACAAATGGCAACTGTGATTTCTAATCTGATTAATCTTCACAATTATACAAGAAATAAGCTATGTAATTACCTATTATATAAGATCCACAAATTTCTAAATCACGTGTTAGCAAGTGTCTAAGAAGTGTCAATCACATATCGATATTTGAAGCATAACATGCACCTTAATTGTCGGTCGTGTTAGAGGAAAGGACGCGTCTAATTCAGATTCTGAAATTGGACATGAACATGACATAGCGGGCACGTGTTAGAGAGTCTAAGAAGTGTCGGGACATGTCAAATACGACACTTTCTTTGATTGAAGTGTTTGTGCTTCTTAGCTGAAAACTGAAAAGTGAAAACTCTCTTTTAATTACTTCTTCAATTGAACTAGGAGTGGGAGATGCTTGATATTGTTACGTAGGAGCGATTCGCAATATTGTACAGACTTCAGTTTATCCCATGAAAATGAAGTAAAATAATTGGATGTACGTAACACCTTTCCGTGTTTGGAGTGCGAATTGTCATGTGATCCCAAGGAACGGATCTGGATGAAAAAAATTTCGTATTTAGTCAACACGAATTTTTACACGGTTGAAGTAGTAATAAACAAGATCTACAAAATATACGATTCCGCTCATCAATATAGGCCCAGTATGGGCCAGAAAAAAGGTACGGGAATTTCCTCAAGCTCCTCCCCCATTACTGGACAGAGGAGCCGCTTCCATTTTCAAATGGGCACGGGTTGCGAGCAAAAAAGCTCTCCACTTTATATAGTGCGTATATATATACTTTGGCTCAACATACAGTATCTGTAATAGATATAAGCAGGTATATGCACAGACATGCTTAAGGATCGAATAGAGTAGAGAGGGAAGAACGTACTAGATCGGCTCCTTAATCGTATCGCAAGATCCGTGCAGAAATAGAAGTAGAGACTTGTATGATTTTCTCTCTTTGATCGTAGTACTTGTACTCCCTCCGTCCCTTTTTGTTTGTCATTTTTTGATAATCGTGTCAGTTTTCGATCGCTTATATCTTTTAATATCGATCTCCAAATATATGCAATATGGATCTTGTTTGATAGTTCACGATTAATTCTATTATACAAAATTTTTAAAACGGTGAAAAACATTATAGATTGAAAGATATAAGCAATTTAAGGCGTATCAGAAAATGGAATAATTGACAAACAAACTGGGACGGAGGGAGTAGATAACAGGGAGGCAGAGTGAGTGGTGGATGAAGACACACTACTCCAGGCATGGCTTTAATAACATACGGAAACACAAGTGGATGAAGACACACTGGTCCAGTTTGATCGTACATCGTAGTAATTGCCTGCAGTGACAGCACTAGGACTCCAGGCATGGCTTTACGGCACCTCCAATTGTTATGACAAAAATGTGGTGGTATACGACACAAAAGTGTAAGAATCCTGATACATACACTCCCCCATATACACTCCCAACCACACCCTCTCTCACATGAGGTGTGGGGCTCACATGAGGCCCACATGTGAACCCCACACCCCATGTGAGAGAGGGTGTGGTTGGGAGTGTATGTGGGGGAGTGTATGTATCATTTTTGAAAGTGTAAAGGGAGCTTCTATTTGTAACTCTTTTTTGGCTTCATACAACCCTTTTACTACATACAACCCTGCTGACGTGGCAAATCTTTATTTTTGCTTTATGTAACCCGGCACATTTCCCAAATTACCCCTTTTTATTTTTCTCCAAAATTTCAACACTCAAAACTCTCAAAACCCTTTCTCTTCCCTCCTCCCTCCGTCTGACCTCAACCATCACCCTCTCCGTCGAACCAGTCGAAGAAATCGCCGCTATTTTACTCGTCTGGTTTTGGCACATTTCGGATATTTAGTCCCGAAACTAAATACATAATTCGGATATAAACTACTGAATTATGACCAATATTGCGGATATTAACTACCATCACCAATTTCGGATATAAACTCCCGGTTTTATAGGTAAATTTCGGGTATTAACTACTGAAATGTATTGCGATTTTCGGGACTGTGGTACCATTTCGAACGAACAGCGACTGAGAAATCGAAAAAGCAATGGGTTACTCTTGGGTCGTTTTTTGCTCGAAAATCTTCACCTCCATGTTTTCCTTTAACTCCTCCGTTGTTTTTTGCTCGAAAATCTTCACCTCCATATTTTTTGCTCGAAAATCTTCACCTCCATGTTTTTCTTTGAGCTCTTCTCCCAAATCAAGTGAGGGAGAAGATCCCTCCATTGATTCAACAAGGTTCTCCATTGAGAGAGAGAGGAGAGATAAGGGGCAGGAGAGGAGTGAGAACGATGGAGGGAGAAGAGTGAGAACGATGGAGCTGATGAAGGAAGAAGAAGATGCACTGGGTTGGTAATAGCAATTGGAAAAAGGTGGGGTGGGTTGCATGAAGTAATTTGAGGGGCTAAATGGTCTTTTCACGAGGGAAATTTTGGTATTTATTTTGCATGGGTTGTATTGAGGGAAAAAGGGTTGCAAATAGAAGCTCCCAAGTGTAAAAAGTGAGTCATATTTCTGTGTTGTTATGACAAATGTGTTAGTAAGGTAAGGAGTATTACAGTAGTATTGTTAGAGTATTGTTAAAACATAAAAAATTACACAAATATATATATATATATAGAATAATGATCTAATAAGGGATCCCTTAACCAAAATTTGGTGCGGACCACCCCTTTTTTCACCTTTCCGAGCCAAATTTTGACGATCCGAACCGCTCAATGTTTTTAAAATGCATTTTCCAAGGTCCACGCGGGAAATCTTCAAAAAAAAATACCCGGAAGGGCTTGATCCATACAGTTTTAGGTGACGATAAAACTGTCCATACAGTTTTCGGTAACTGTATGGATCAAGCCCTTCCGGGTATTTTTTTTTGAAGATTTCCCGCATGGACCTTGGAAAATACATTTTAAAAACATTGAGCGGTTCGGATCGTCAAAATTTGGCTCGGAAAGGTGAAAAAAAGGGGTGGTCCGCACCAAATTTTGGTTAAGGGATCCCTTATTAGATCATTATTCTATATATATATATAGAGTCCCGATCTAGTCCGGGAGTCCCGGATCCGGGACTCCACCTTACCGATATTTTTTTGACGATCCGAACCGTCCAATGTGTTCAAAAGGTGTTTTCCAAGGCCCACGCGGGAAATCTTCAAAAAAAAACACCGGGAAGGGCTTGATCCAAGCGGTTTTCGCAAAACTGTAAATATGCAATTTTTGCGAAAAACTGCTTGGATCAAGCCCTTCCCGGTATTTTTTTTCGAAGATTTCCCGCGTGGGCCTTGGAAAACACCTTTTGAACACATTGGACGGCTCGGATCGTCAAAAAAATATCGGGAAAAGCATCAAAACGCTTCAATCCGGGAAATCCGGGATCCTTGATAGGATAATTCGTGTATATATATATATAGAATAAACTTCCGGTCCAAACTCCCGGACCCTCTTAAGTTACGGACCTCCACTTTTCGGACCAAATTTCGACGATCCGAACCGTTAGATGTGTTTAAAACATGATTTTAAGGTCCAACGCGAAGATTTGGCAAAAAAAAATACCCGGAAGGGCTTGATCGGAGCTGTTTTTCACAAAAACGCTAATATAGCGTTTTTGTGAAAAACAGCTCCGATCAAGCCCTTCCGGGTATTGTTTTTTGCCAAATCTTCGCGTTGGACCTTGAAAACACCTTTTAAACACATCTAACGGTTCGGATCGTTGAAATTTGGTCCGGAAAGTCGAAAATACCCCTAGGTCCGTAACTTAACTAAGTTAAGGGAGTTTGGATAGGAAGGGGACTCTATATATATATATATATATATATATATATATATATGTATGTGTGGGGCACACTACCTTTTGTCCCATCTATTAGGACCTTTCCCCACTTTTTTCTTCTCTGTCCCCTCCCCCTTTCTCCCCTTCTTCGCTCTTCTCTTGTACTACTTTGGCTTGTGGGCTCCATTTAAAAGGAGCTATTGACACTCAGACAGTTGTGTTGTCTGGTATTACTTGCCTTAAAGTCCACCTTATTTTGATTTACTGGAGAGCACTGCAATAATTACGACAAAAATGTAGTGTTATATAACACAAAAATGTAAAAAATAGGTCATAATTTTATGTTATATGAGTCTTATGACAAAATGTATTGTTAAGGTAAGAAAAGTAGGTGGTTTGTACGGCAGCGGTGGGGTTTGGAGTCTCTTGGGTTAGGGTTTGGTTAGGGCGGGCCGGCCCTTGGTTGGGCCGGATTTGTGGAGTGGGCTGTATTGTATATTTGGGTTGCAGTTGGTCTTTATATTTCTTATTATGTTTGTAACTACTTAGACCCCTAGGTGCTGGGCTTCGGCCTTTGTGGTGTACTGTCCAATTTTTTGTTGGATTCCCTTTCCCTCTCCCCCGTTTTTAATAAAATTCTATTGCCGATCAAAAAAAAAAAAGGTAAGAAAAGTAGGTCCAAACTTTTTCCCTTTCTCTCTCCTTCTCCCTGTCCTCCCTTTTCCCGTTTCTCCCTCCTTTCTCCTGACAGATCACTTTCCAGCTGTCAATTTTTCCCGTTTCTCCCTCCTTTCTCCTGACAAATTCACTTTCCAGCTGCCAACTATGCGCCTTTTTCACTCGGGTGATTCTATATGGCTCCCATTTATAACTTCATACCACCCGATTTCTACATACAACCCAGCTGACATGGAAATTTCACATTTTTGCTTCAAATATCCTGGTAAAGTTTCCAAAATACCCTTGGTTTAATTTTTCTCCAAATTTTGACAAAACTCTCCCTCTTCTCCTCCCTCCTCCCCTTCTCATAACCCACGGCCTCTCATCTCCCATACTCCACCACTACACCGAAACACCCATCACCACCCACTGCCCCTCCGACCGGCGACCACCACCACTGTCGCGACAACGACCGGCGATGACGACCAAACGGCTCAGATCCGACCTGGAACTAAAAGGTGTGTTCATTTACTCGGTATATATACACACACATATATATATATATATGTATGTATATCTAAATGTATATGTATATATATACATATATCGTATAGATCTTTGTAAGGTTCCTGAAAAATCGCTTTATAGTTGTTAATTTCAAGTGAGATTGGTTGATCGGAAGTTGTTTGGACTGAAATTTTGTCAGTTGAACCGCCATTGACGTCGAAGGAATTCGGTATAGAATTCCCGAAAAACGATCTAAATTTCGGGAGTTAGTTGTCGAAAATTTCAATACCAGTTGTTTGGGCAATGATCAAACGGGAATTATCCACCGAAATTCAACATTGTTTTCGACAATTAACTCCCGTAATTTTGAACAACTTTCGGGATTTAACTTCTAAAGTATACCTAGTTTTTCGACAACTAACTCCCGAATATGGAGCATATTTTCGGTAGTCTATTTCCAAAACTTAGAATTTCATTTGTTTATCATTTATTTGTGATTAGAAGTTGGGGGATTGTTATTATATCTAAAGTATATCTAGTTTTTCGACAACTAACTCCCGAATATGGATCGAGGAGCATATTTTCGGTAGTTTATTTCCAAAACTTAACTTAGAATTTCATGTGCTTATCATTTGTTTGTGATTAGAAGTTGAGGGATTGTTATTATATCTAAAGTATATCTAGTTTTTCGACAACTAACTCCCGAATATGGAGGAGCATATTTTCGGTAGTTTATTTCCAAAACTTAACTTAGAATTTCAGGTGCTTATCATTTATTTGTGATTAGAAGTTGGGAGATTGTTATTATAATAGCTCACGTTGTGTGGGGGAGTGTTGATGTTTGCCTTGTGCTTATAATTTCATTTGTGCTTATCATTTATTTGTGATGTGTTACAAACAGATATGGTAGGTGAGCGGCAAACGGCTTCTAACCGGCGGCGCAAGGCATCGGAGGTTACTCAGACCCGGAAGGGCAAACGGGTTCATCGTACTGAGGCCGAGGCGGAGGAGGAGTTGGAGGATCAGGAGCAGGAGGTCTCATCTAGGGATGGACCATCTAGCGACGTCGGTGTAGGCGATGCAGAAAATGTGCCTCGGGGGGGGGGGGGGGGGGGCGGATCGGAGTTTGTTAAAGAGTTTCGATACACATGTTGCTGCACGATTATGATGTATTTTGGATGGATATGGTTAGACTTTGGTTATGTATCAATTGCACCTGTATGAATTAAGTTCTCGAATAGACTTACACATTAATTGACAACAATCTCAAAGTTACAACAATCTCGAATAAATTACAAGTACGCATTGCAAATTAAGTACATTGACTACTGAGTAATATCAAAATCCTCTACAGTTGCAACATCAGACTCGATTATCCTTCCAAACTCTTCGATTCGACTAGCAAACAGAGGTTCCCATCCTTTCGCATATGGTTCTCGATATCTGTGCCAATTCAACGCTATCGGTGGCATGGGGGAACTCGGCCTCATGTAAAGCTGCCAATACAAGAAAACGTCCATCAACCAAATAAAAGTATTGTATATCATTTTAATTTCAATCAATAAAATAGGCAACATATTTTCCACAATACGAAATACGCGAATATTGTTCAAGAAAAATTTAGGATTAACTAGCTCGCATGTGTTTAAGTAAGTAACCAACAATTTAGGATAAATAACTAGCTCGCATGTGTTTAAGTAAGTAACCAACTTTTTCCAAAGTACTAACCGTCTTTGTTGTGAAGTGTTCCGTATGATCATATACGCCACCTACTGACCCCGTTGTGCGACTACCATGCGTGGAAGCATAACCCTTAAAAAAATACCACAACAAACATTAGGAAGATTAGATTTGCTTGTATCAAAACATGGATATAAACTACCAAAATATTGTCTAAATTTTGGTTTATAACTACCGAAATATTGTCTAAATTTTGGTTTATAACTACCAAAATAATGTCCCAATTTCGGAACTCAATGGTCGAAATATTTTCTCAATTTCGGGAGTTATATACCGAAACATATGACGTTTTTCGGGACTGCATTTCCGTGTCGAACAAACGGACAGATTACTAAGTCGGGAAAAATGTGTTACCTCTTGGGTCGTTTTTTGCTCGAAAGTCTTCATTTCCGGGATACCAGCCTCACTCTCCACTTCCATGCTTTCTTCTAAGGTGACCGTCTTCTCAATTGCGGACTCTTTTGGTGAATTTGGAGTTCTAAGTTGTTCCATTATCTCCCCAAGTTCTTCTAATTGAAGTGAGGGAGAGGATCCTTCCATCGACTCATCAAAAAATTTCATTGTTTGAGAGAGATGAGAGATGGAGGGGGAGAATGTAGGAACAAGTATGAAATTTTTTTGACCTAACCTAACAATGGAGGAAGAAGAGGGAGAATAAGAGGGGGAAGAAGAGGTTTGGGGAAGAAAAAGGGGTGGGTTGGTATGTAGTAATAAGAGAAAAAAGGTTTGTGTGAATGGGTTGGTATGTAGTAACTTGAGGGGCAAAATGGACTTTTCGCAGGAGGGGTTTTGGGATTTATTTTGGCCGGGTGGTATGAAGTTATAAATGGGAGCCATATAGAATCACCCTTTTCACTCCCCTCTCTCTCTCTCTCTCCTCCTCCTCCTCCTCCTCCTCTCTCTCTCTTAGTTAACCGTACCAACACAATTATTCACCAAACAATGTCTTACACATTTTTTCTGACCCTACCCTCACTTTAATTACACGATTGGGACCAAAAAAAAAAAAAAAGAAAAATGTTAGTTAATTGTCTATTTCTTACCCTATTAGTTACACTAATGTCATTACTGGAGATGCCCTTAGATACTTTACTAGTGTTGAGCTCATTCGATGCACAGAAAGAGTTTGATTTTAAGTTATCCCAAAATGGTAGTCCGGTTCGCAAAACGCTATGGTAAAAAGTAATGCATTTTTTCCAAAAATAATTCGAATTAGAAATTGTGAAAACACAAAGAAAGGGATCCAGGGAGTTGTTGTGCAGCCCCACGCGCGGTCCCACTGGCATCTTTTTGACGATCGCAGACATTCATCCCGTAGAGCTCGTTGAGTACTACATGTGTACCAAAAATCAACTCGACCGGATAAAGTAAGGTGCCTTATCGGAACACAAATAACTTGAAAAAGAACGGTTTCAGTGGTTTTGATCCAGTTTTTGTGTCCATTTGTGTTTCATTTCTTTTCAAGGTATTTGTGTTCCGATGACGCACTTAACGATATCTGATACAGTTGATTTTTGGTACCCTTATAGTACTCGACAAGCTCTACGCAGTGAACAAGCCGTGGGTGCACAGCACCCCACCTAGGTCCCAAAGAAAGTTACAATAGACAAACAAACTCCAGAGCCCACGTTCCACTCCCCTGGTGGCCTGTGTCTACAAACCACGTCCCCCTTCTCTCTCACAATTTTTATAACTTAAAAAAATTCAAAATTTTAAGAAATTAGGATTGGAGGTATGGAGAGTTTTTTAGGCAAACTACATTCTTAGAGCAAAAACAACAACTAAGATATCTTTTGAGCCAAAAATGCTCATGTACATTGCATTTGGCTAACACATCACTCTCAATACTCCAACAACACCTATTCATTTTACCTATCTTTTATTAAAATATCATTTTAATTAAAAAAAAATCACAAAATAAACATTACACACACAGTCGACATACATAGATATAGATACACACAGTTCACCATCGCCATAGATACACACAGTCCACCATCGCCGTTGTCGATCAAGTCCCGTCATCCTTACCTAGCCGCCGTCGGTCCTTGCTTACATCTCGCTGCCGTCGACCTTGCCTGCATATGGTCTAAACATGTCAGAATTCACTCAAAATCCTGTCGGAATCCTTGCCGCCGTCGATCCTTACCTCACCACTAGTCGACCTTGTGTGGAGGTGTTTGGAGAAGGACTGGAGGAAGAGAGGGGCACTGACTGAGCTTCTAAGCCACCCTTTTATGACAAAATGTTGGAACACCAGTTCTAGTGGTACAAAAGACTTGGTTGGTTATGCTTTGGAAGGTTAATTGAGTTTCTTTTTCAGCCTCTTTAGTTTTGGCCTCTTTTGATATTCCTTCATCAGATTTATTGCAGGTTGTTGATTGATTTGTTTCCTAGCTCCAAAGTTGTGGTAAGTTGGGATTTGAGAAAGAAAATAACTGACCCAAAAACAGCACTTGCCAAACCACAAACACCGAAAGGTTCGAATTTAGAGCTAATCAATGTGTGCGTAAACTAGGCCAGACACCCCTGATTGTTGGGAAAAAAAATATGAATTCAACTAATGAAATTGATTCAACCGACAATGTGTGCGAGTGCCTATCTTTTAATGCCTAAAAAGGGAGAAAATTTTGGGTGCAAATGGGGTACCACGTGTACCCTGCCCTACACGCACCCAAAATTTTCTCCTAAAAAGGAGACTTCTAAGAACTATCCACTTCCTCCTTATTTTCCCCAACTTTTCTTCTACATAGTGATTGCATATCTTTCTAATATGTTGAAGGCAATTTGTTTATATCATATGCTGATTCCCCAAAAGTGATGCCTCCTCTTGATAGAGTATTTTGCATCTTTGATACATGATGAGCAAGAAGTTTATACTTCTTTACAACATTCAAATCAGCAAAATTTCAGGATTGTAATTGGACAAGGAAATTGATCTCTCATAAGTAAAGCATTTTTTTCCTTGCTTTAAATTGGGCCTCCGCTAAGTGGACAATGAAATTGATCTCTCAGATCAGTCGATTAGTTGGCTGAATACCGGATTATCTTTTATTACGAATTTTAAAAATCAATTTTGTATAACAACAACATATGTTTCAATACTAGATAAAAGGCTCGTCTCGCCTTGACCTCCCATCTTGAATTTTCAATACTTTTGTCGCTCCATCCTCACATCACAGGACTAGAGATTTTAATTATACGACTATTTACCATGCAAGAATAATAGGGTTCCCATAAGGTTTTGCAATTCTTGTGGTAGTAATGTTGAGTTTTCGATTTACACAATTAAATTATGTCCATACTTGTCAAAAATTCAATTCATAAAAAAAATAGTAACTTCTATTTTTATAATATTTCGTGATATCAACAAATTCATGATATTTCATGAAAATTAAACTATGGTGGTATAGAAGGAATGCTACAAAAAAAAGAAAGATCCCGTTTTTAGGTTTATTACCGAATTGAGCTTATCTCGAAGAGCAATGTATAAAGACATTTATACAATCAACGAACTGCATACAATTGTAAGCGACACAAAGAGCAGGTATTAATATTGTGAATTGATGTATTTCTGTTAAAAGACCCAAAGAAGCAAAGCTTTGTTTAAAAATAACACTTGGCGCTATTATTGCATTGAAATCTTTTTTTTTTTTTGCTATACGAAACGGTATGAATAATGGAGAAAGTCCATGAAAAAAAGATTGGTGATTTACATAAATTACTTAAGGGGAAATGCCCTGAATAAAACGAGTGATTAATAATCCCGTTACACAGAAAAAAAGTATCTATCGAACCCTTCTCTAATGAATCATATAGTTTTACGATTTCATCGACTACTAAGGTTATTTAATGAATTGTAATTACCATTGAAACGATTGGAAAAAAAATATGAATTAAGAACTCTCTTAATTAAGTGATACAAATCATAAATTGAATTCGTTAAAAGTTAAAAGAAGGCGCATGCTCCGCCTTCATTTGTCAAAAGTCTATAAAAATTGCTTTATGTGGGACTAAGAGCATCTCCAAGAGGCTCAACAAATGGGACCTGTTAGTTTTAATAGCTAGTCAAGAGCACTTTTCATCACTCCAACAGGCTCTTTATTCAACTAGCTATTTTACATTTTCCAATTTCCACTAGCTACAAGTAGCCAGCCGGCTCCTCTCTCTACACCAGTACGGAAAAGGGACTCCCTCCATTTTTACCCAATCCCAAGGACTAAACTCTTCCCCCAATATTTGTTCCCTCCATTTTGATGGTATTGGGGCTACCATGGTGCAAAGCCTTTGATGCTACTTGGGTCTGGGGATGATAGGTTTTGATTTGCTCTATATAGATGCCACATTTGCAAATTAGTTAAGTTAGTTTCATTGGAGAGCAAAAGTAAAGAGTAGCATTGGAATGCATAGGTAAAAAAGTGAATAGGCAAACTAAAGATTGTACTTTTGCCTAGTTAAAATGCCTAGTAGTGTTGAAGATGTTCTAAGGACTTGAATGAAACTTTAGAGTTGAGCCATGTAGATCACTCTAGTGCGGCATGAAGCCGCTTACGCCAAGTTAGCTCCTATGCCACTAGCTATGCCCTGCTTCGTCCCCCGACACGGTGGAAGGTTCCCTAGCGCGTCATGGGCACCAGGTGCTAAGGGGAGGTTGAGCAACTCAAGCGAACCGCCCTGCCTGATCAGGGCTATTAAAATCAGGGACGAAGAGGGGGCTTGGGGTGGGATGGCCTGAGCCTTCCCACGTTTGGAAGAATCGCACTATACACCCCATATAAATATGCATTTCTTCACAAATAATTGTCTTGACTCAATATATTTTCATTTTCCTTTGTTTTATAGTGATTCATACAACAGAAATTCCTTTTATTAAAAAAAATTCTATCAAATTAGAATAAGTTGAGCAAAGAATTAGAAAATCTTAGGAGGCGTTTTTGTTTCCTGTTTTTTGTTTACTCAAATGGTGCCTTTCTCTCGCTTGAGTTCCTTATTGATAGATGTTCAGTTTGGAGATTTCTCAATATATGATTCTTATGAGTATGAGCAAATAGAACAGGCACTTACAAGTAAATATCCATTGATTGTGGAGACAATCAAGTTTTTCGTCTTCAATTTTTTTCAAAACTAAAAACAAAAATGTGTTTGGTAATTTATTTATATTTTGTGTTTATTAAAACCAATTTCAAAATTCATGAAAATTTCAAAACACAAAAAAGGTGATTTGCCTTGTTTTTAAAATATGGTTGTTTAAATTTTTATTACACAACGTGTTTTTTTGTTATTGTTTTATAAACAATCAACATAATTCTACTTTTAGAATGAATATTCGAAGCACACAAAAAAAAAAAAAAATCAAAGTTAGAATGCACCCTTTGCCTAACCGCAGCGAATCCCATCTCAATCCCCTCAACCCCCATTGAACTGTTTGTTTGCGTTGGAAACTACTTCTTCCTCCCATCTCAATCTCCGGTCATCGAGCCCAAATGCTCAGGTACTCTCTCTCTCTCTCTCTCTCTCTCTCTCTCTCTCTCTCGTATGTATTTAACATATGGTATGAGATTGAAAATCGAACAAAATGCTCTAATTTACGGAATAGAGGATGCTGTGATCAAAATAACATAAATGGCCTCGAAAAACTGCAGGAATTCAATCCGAACAAGGGAGTGAGTAGTGTGGTTCAGTCTCGATCGATCTGGCTTCTTTTCCTGCGCAAATTGATTGCTCGTTTCTCTCTCCCCGATTCCCTGATATATGGAAGTTCAGAAACTTGTTCTGGTGCAAATTATTGTGCTGCTAGTGGGAATCCAGCTTACACTTTTTGCAGAAATTGGCTCTTCCACTCATGCGTCTCCAAGCGAGGTTAGTGAACCACAGTGCTTCTCGTTGCTAATTTACATAAATAATGATTTCTTTTTTGTTACTCTTTTTCAAGGTGTTTTTATTTTATTTTATTCTAATGCGCAAATGCCCGAGTTCATCCAAATAGTGGATTGGGATTCTCTCAATTTCATATGTGTGGCGTAGTTCTCCGTTTGATGATCAATCGCAAAATAGCCACATCAACGAATCTCTATTTAATTCAAGGAAATGGATAGGGTTGATGTTCTAGGAACGTACTTGACTCCAGTCACTCCACCGAAAGGTTCATCACACGAGGTCAGAGGTCTCACATAGGCCCCTTAGCAAAATCTCTACTAATCAGTTCTTGATTCCTATCTACCCAGTCTCTTATTGGTTTGTTTCAATTGCATACCATGCTTACCAATCTACATAGCTCCTAGATTTATACGTTCAAAGATTTGCAAGTTGAAAGGGAAAGCATTGAATAAGAACTAAGAACAGATTCCATCCTGGGGGTATCAGTTATTCATTCATGATCCACCAAGCTCCGTCAGCTATTGGCATCACATTAGGCTTGATATTGCTCTCATTTTATGTTTCAAAACAGATTCTCTCACTCAATTTTCTGTACCCATGATTATGCTTACTGTAAAACGCGATCTTGGTGTTGTGTTTCAATTTTAGATCGATTTATGTGAGGGTTGGAAAGGTGTAATTTTTCATCGACAAAAGGTCCTGGAAAATATGTGTAAGGGGAAAGATTGTATGAACTTGATATACAGTGTTCCATAATAAAAATAGGAACTAGTAAAAATTTGATCTATAAAACAACATTATGCATAAGAGATCCCAAAACCTTCTAAAGCAGATTTCCTAGCTCATACGTTCTCTTCCCAATAAAAATTGCATAAACATTAATGGTTGATACAGGATTCATCTAGATACATACTTTTTTATTATATTTCCAAGGGCGTTAATAACATCGATAGAGAATGTACGAGAACCATTTAGAGTCATCTTTGTATCCATTGAATGGAATCCCAGTTTCGATGTGGTAGCACGGTGGCATCTGCTATGATTCTGCTCTCCGTCCCGGCCAGCGAAGGACAATGGTCTCCCAAAGACAGGTCTCAGTCAAGCCCTCTGGCCCATCAAGGCAAACCTAAGATTAGCCCACTTCAGATGTCTTCTGTGTTTGTGTTTGTTTTTGTATGCCATAAATGTATATACCCTGCATATTTCACTTTGACAGAGAATTTGTCCTCAGAAGTACGTAATGGTCATATATCATATGTTTTCAGGTGTTTTGCTGCCTTATTTGGATAATCCTATTTGAAACTGACTTAAACTTTTCTCTACTCCCTCTCTCTCAACATTCAGGGGGGCAAGTGTTACTCGAACTCCGATGTCGAAACCCATACTAGAAGTGGTTTGCCTTGTTTAGAGAAATATATTACAGAACCTTACTTTGTAAAACATGGTAGCTCCGTTGATTCCCGTTTTGACAAATTCATAGCAAATGAGCTTCCCCTTGGCTTGTGTGGAGTGCTGCCAGAAAAACTCAATCGTATCCTAAGGCAATCAATTATGCAACGCTATCTAATTGGTGAAGGTTCTCATCGTTGCCTGTCTTCATCCATCAAATTGAGTGGCCCGCTAGAGTCCATAGCTGAGCTACCCAGAGGCATGTGCAAGGCCATAATCATAGAAAAGCTGCCCTCTGGTATTTTTGCAGATCCATTTGAGCTTCAACATCTTCTCCAGCGTGGAGGTAGACTACTTCTTTTTTCCTTTGCCCTGGAGAAACTTTATGATTACATCTGTCTTCTTCATGGTTTATGATATATATGTACACCTTGATGCAGTCTTTGCAGATGCAGCAGTTTTTGGAGATACAAACTTGGAATTGCCTTCGGTAGTTTCAAATCGGTCCATTGTTGAGGTGCACATGGCTGTTGATTATAATATTGTATCAGGACAGAATAATGGACTGGAAATCAATGTCGAGGTTCCATTACATGCACGTTATCCGGTATGTGAAAAAGAATTCTGGATTTTCTTTAGCAAAAATGGTGAAAATAATTATTGAATGTACCTTATGCTTAATTAAAAGTTATCCGAAATATAATTTTTTTTGTAGTCAAGGTATTGAAATTGGCAAAGATGTTTTTTTTCCTAGTCAGTAGATTGAAATTGACAAAGATTTTTGCTTGCCACTAAAAAGGTTGTTCTTTAGCTATAGGAAAATCTTCGAAGGAAAAAGAAAACAATTGCATGATGTTTATGTAGTGTTTAGCCGTTAGTGTACGTGGTGTTGTACTCTAAACCAAGAACTACACTTCCACCGTAGCTCCGAACACAACCTTGCTAAAAGAAGAATAAAGGAAAAACAAATTGTTGGATATCAAAACAGAATATCAAACATGCTTTGTGTAACATTCCAGAGTAAGTATATCACATAGAGTGGACAATTTGCAACACTATTGAGGGCATATATATGTAAATTTCAACTGATATCACACAGATGTAGTCTCTTTTTCCCATCTTCTTCGTCCTTACGCAACTCTTCCAAGAGCTGCTGATCTAGCGTAAATACACGGTTATAGGCTTATAGCAACTTCCCACTCCCTCTAAAATCTTGAAGTCTGATAGAGGCTTGCACAAAACATTGCCGCAACATGGTTGTCCCTTCTCCGCTCTGCCAATTAGCATTCCAAAGCCATGCACACACAAAATAATCATAGTCATCCTTACTTATTTCTTTTTTCTTTCCCTTTTATAAGCATTGGTATTTCTTCGATTGGCGTGACGTCAAATTAGTGCCGCTGTTCTGTTTGCTTCCAACAGTAAGGGAGGCATCTTGCAGATCTGCAAAATTTTTAACTGCCTCGTGTATTTGCTTTCTATGGAACATACGTTTTCACACTGTGAACCAGTTTACTTCTATGTTTTTTTGTTTCCCAGAAGTTTATCAAGTGCTAGCAATTAACACTCAGAACCGTGAAGTGCGATGCTAAAGTTGAATCATGAATTTTATTTTAGAATCATGAGTTTCCTACGTAGTATGTGTGTATGGTATGGTATTCGTTGGTTATGAAAATCATGGAGAGCAACGATAATGTGCTACATTTTAAACTTTACCTATGTCACTCACATTTTAAACTCTACCTATGTCACTCTTTTTTCGTCAGTTCTATATCTTTTCTTACAATTATAAGTTTGTAAACTTGAATTTGGAGGATGTTTTTTGTTACACTCTTGGAACATTTATCCACTAAATGGTGTTGCTTGCATCATTTATGTACTATGTTAGTGCTCTATTAATATGGAGCTTGTATACCGTGTGCACTTTGGTACTTGTATGTGGGTCTTCTGCCAGATTAGGTTCTTGGCAATTTGGGTGGGCGGCTCTGATTTTAGGATTCCATGAAGGATGCTAGATGTCGTTGCTGAATGTCTAGGTACTTCATCATGTACATTGCAGATATTCTACGTATGGAACTACGTCTACTAAATTTGGAAATAGCACCTTTTCAAAAGAAAAATCTCTTATTGTTATCCATTTGAAGGTATATACCCTCCCATTCTTCTCAGATTCACCATTTGCTCTAAGACATTTTTATCCTCATTTATCTGGAATATGAGCATACTCTTCACCTTCGCCTTCTTTATGTATCCTTCTAATGAAATTCTCTGCATCAGTCTAGATGCAATCTTTTTTATTCAAAATAAGAGCTGAAAAAGGTTTTACAGTAGGGCGGATAGTTGTACAACATTTAGGCAATCATATTTGAAGACAGTGGCTTGAATCCCTATGTTAGTCAGCTTGTGGAGCTGTACTGTACTCTCTTCTGTTATGTCGTCTACGTATGTATAAACTCTTTTAGATATGTGAAGTAACTGTATGGGGATTTATGGCTCGATTGTGGGGCACAATATCGTATGTCCCGGTGAGATATGCGTCAGCAGCTGGATCCAGTAGTTGATATGGTTAAAAGACTTAAATAGGGAACTCTAAGAATGTAGCCAGTTCAGATTTCGTGGGCACACCATTTTACCTTAGATTTGGGGTCTTTTCAACTTAAGCACCTAGTACATGCCTCCAGTCAACAATCCTTGCTAAATAGATGAACGTAGTATTTTGTGCTCAATATCACAATTACTGTCTGTTTCTTATGAGTAATCTGAATACTTGCTTCTGCACCTTTGTGGTGTTGCATATAACATTCATCTTTTTTGCAGCCTTTAGGAGAACGTGGATTTGCAACGGTTGAATTTAGCAGACCTGACATATTTCTTCGCTGCAACATTGACGAGAAATCCCACGATAACAGTTGTTTATTTACGCTGACTGGTACAAGTGATGAATCCCAAACTGTTGTGTGGGAAATTCCTTGTGGAATAAAGCAACACTCGGGAGTGGTCTCTGTTGTTACATATGTTTCAGCTGTTGTAGCAGCTTTCCTAATTGTATTGACATCCATTTATTATCCGCATTATCAGAAATCACGAGTTATCTGAAACAAATCTGTACTTGTACCCATTTTTTAACGAAAATGATCACTTGCTGGGGGCAGAACTGGTGCTAGTGTAGGAGCTATCTGCTGGAATTATGTGATTACCCCAGAGCTCTGCTTTTTATCCAATTGATATATTAACCACTATTTTTTCTGGTTTGCTGATATTTCCTGGGGATTTCTTTGAGAATGCTGAGACGTGCTGGGGCGGACAAAGGGGTGCATGCAGGGGCCCGGGTCCCCGCACACAGTGGCAGACGCAGGGTCGCCATTTTTGCCTAATTTGCGGGGGCCACTCTTCAGTAATTTTACAAAAAAATCTAAAAGTGTACTAAAAATATGTCAAAAATTGGGGGGAGTGCAGGGGCTGAACACCCCCCTAGCACCCCCCCTGTCCGCCCCTGCCCGCACACCTCCCAATTATCCCATTATTGGTACTAGATCTTAGGTTTTGTTTGTACAAATGATGAAGGTCCCTCAAAATTGTTGTATAGGTAAATGAGGATGATATTTTGTTGTTAATTTATAAATAGATGTGATTCGGTCCCCCCACATTGTTAGAAATCTCAACTTTTTCGGTGGACAGGTGAAAAATAATTTACCTGTTTTCTAAAAATGAAAATCTCAACTTTTTCGGTGGACAGGTGAAAAATAATTTACCTGTTTTCTAAAAATGAAAGATGCTGGGCCATTTTGAACCCAAAAAAGCAGCAGCTGTTTACAACGTTTTTTTTCCCCAAATAAAAGGAAACAAAGATGATCAAATAGGATTAATAAAAAGTTCACAAAACAGTAACATTTAAAATGATTTAATTTAACATCACATGTTACGGAAACAACTCCAAATAAAGCAGGAAACCAACCAAAGAATTAGAAGTTTTTATCGACGAGATATAACAAGCTGTAGAACACCCTCAAAACACAGAAACCAATTTACAGGAGAAAACAATTACCTCCCCCACCCCTACCACTGGGTAAAAACTACACTATGATGCAAACATACTGTAAAGCTTTGATTGCTAACGAGACTCGAGAAGATCAACACTCCAGTCCGCGAAGACGCCTTTGTGAGAGTCATGAGACACGACATGAAGAAGAGACCAGCTAGGAGGCATCATCTTCTTCCTGGGAAGACTCTGATACCACCCGTATCATCGAACAGGCACAAGTTTCCGATCAAGCAACAAGCACTATGACTACGATGAGAAGAACGATGCCGAATATCACCAATAATAAGCAGGTCTGTTATGAAGAAAGAACATTAACAAACGATGCATGGAGTAATTACATCAAAACAAATGTTCGAGATTAAGTTGAGAGAAGATGTGTAAACAAATTTTGTAATTGGTAACTAAGCTCTATCAATACACCATTGTCCTAAACCGAATAGAGTTCCGTCTACAGGTTTGTTGTTTGAAGTCACTGAACTACAAAGATTTGTGCCTCACACAATAGTATTAATGGCTACAAAGATCCAATAATGAAGTCAATATTTGTACTGGTAACAAAAAGATTGACATGTTTTTTTGCAAAAATTAGTTCAGTATGGCAATACCCAACCAAGCAAGAGGGTGGGAAGGGCCCATTTGACCTTCCAGAAAATATTTTGGGTCAATTGATCAATTTCTAAGGAGAAGAGCATCTGGGGCAACAACTCCTTCCACAGCACAAAGGGCAAGGACCCCCCATAACACGAATAGAACCAATAAGAAATATTAAGCTGGAAACAGGAAGAAAAAGGCTGACGGGACGGAACTGGAAGTGCAACCATGCAAGCTATTTTCTGCAGTTACCCCTCATGTTGAAAGTTCTATGCACGCAGCACAATCCTGTTAACAAGCTTTGATGTAGGTAAGAACAAGCTAGCGGTTAAAATTTAGTGGCAAGGTCTGAGACAGGAGTTGTCTGACAGAATCCAGATGAAGGAGGTGAGAGTGAAACCGCTTTAAATTTCATAGGGTCTGTTTGATAGGTTATCCCAGTTGAGGGGGTTCGGTAATCCTCGTTATACTTGAGAGGAAGCTAGTACAATCAACCCTAAACCCCTCATGACAATACAGGCCAATTGACAAGACTGCTCACTAAGGTCCTTCAAATGGTAAACCTGCAAGATATAGTCCCACCCACGTAGTCCAAATTTCAAGCATACAAGAAATATACTTTCTAACATTACCAGCGATGAATTTGATCTTTGCGTCTTTGCTGCTTTGGCAAGTTGAGACTTTCCTTGTGCAGTCGCAGCATGAGCGCCCTCAATGTTGGAGCCAATATCATCTAAAAAGACAGATTTTCATTGCAATTAACAAATGAACCAGAAGAGGTAAAATGCAAACAAGCAGTGGAAAGGGCATGACTTACCAATCATAGCTCCTTGCTCATGGACCAGCACAGCAAGGTCTTTAAAAATCTCATTTACCTCCCCAATTTGATGCTGGATTTCTTGAATCCCCTGGTCTCTTTCTTCAATGATAGCCTCATTAAAGGTAATCTCATTATCCAACAGTAGCACCTCTTGTCTGTAGCACACATTTATTCTATCAAGGGGGCCAAATCTCACGAGTATTTTATCAAAAAATGTTGGAGTTCATGACAATAAGAAACAAAGTGTTGCCCACAAGTTCCGGGAAACTGCTTATGTTGAGGATTTGTAATGAATCTGAAGCCTCAAGTGACAAACACAACTACAATTATTTTAAGCTCAGGTAACAATAACTGATATAACTCAAAGGACTTACTACTAAGTATTATACTAATACTTCTTTTTATTTAGTCTTTGGCTTCCATTTTCCTAACATTGCAAGTTAAAGTTTACTTTAAAAAACTACACCAATGCTGCACTCGGATACCCATCTTCCGAAACCTTACTCCCCAAAAAATAAAGGAAAACACTCGTACAGCGAGATAGATGAACATGAGAAGGCAAGTGAATAAACACTTAGGTATTTAAAATTATAAAATATACTCCGTCCCTTTTGTTTGTCCTTTTGGGATTCCAACTTATTGAGGGACGATCATCATTGCACTTTTCAGATTTTGATTTTCATTTGTTACCTTGGGATATCATCATTGTCTTTTCTGATTGCTACTAATTAATTTCTAAAGGAAAGGGTAAAGGAGTAAATTCATCAAGTTTTACCCATTTAATTTTTAGATAGGGACAATCTCTTGGGGACAATGAAAAGCATCCCAAGGGACCAAAAATGCGAACACATGAATCTAAATCCACATGTATGATGCATCTCAAGATATACAAAGAGCCATAACTGGAAAGAATCAATAATGCAACTCACCTTCTAGATTCAACAAGAAGAGCACGTTGTTCTTGACTCTTATCTGAACTTATGTCAACCTCGCTGGCTGTATAGCTGTTCATAAAACATCACCAAATCAATGGATGTTTTCATACAAAGTACGAGTAATATCGCTTTCTGTCCACATAGAAGATTAAATATTGCATTTTGATGGTCAAGTAAATTAACATCCAAAAAATTAGTTTTCACACAGACCAATAAATGAAGTTTCAAGCCTAACCATGTAAATGCCAAAAAACTCCTACAATAACAACCTTGAAGGAAGAGCTGCTTTAGGAACAAAAGGACTATATGCTGTCTCCCTTTCAGCCGCAAGACGCTGAGCCTTCTGGAATTCTTTCAAAACTGCTTGGAAATCTTTAGCAAGTTTAGCATCCGTAATCTTCTTGTTGGCCTGCAGTTAAAGGATCGCACTCAGAAAACCGGGGAGCGAGAGCATTGCACTGCAGTAAGTTATCTTCTTCGAGGGGAGTTTGGACTTTGAAGACTCAACACAGTCCAATTTTAGTTTTTATTTTTATTTTTTTATTGGCATGCAATTAATTATAGTTAAATAGTTTATACTTCAGATAAAGCACACTACAATGGACAGAATGCGAATATTTGAAAGCAAGATTCATGGGGAGAGAGAGAGAGAGAGAGAGAGAGAGAGAGAGAGAGAGAGAGAGAGAGAGAGAGAGAGAGAGAGAGTCCACGAAAAGCACGCTGCAAGACAAACTTACACCAACTTCAACACGATGATCTATTTCACTAGCTTGCTTAAGTTTAGCTGAAGTGTCCTTCACCAACTGCCCAATATGTAACCTTGTCTTGTGCCTGGAGGTTAAGCAGACAAAAGAATGAATATCATCCAAGTAATAAAATCCAAAAGCAAGAAGCATCTGATATAAAACAAAGAGTCAATGACGAGTGAAAGGGGAAGGGATTATGGCTTATTGTTACCGACCACCTTCTGCTGACATTTATGAACCTTTTGGTAGGGTGTGATGGTGTGATAACAGACAGCCAGTCAGAGAAAGCTATACATGGAGACCCTTGGCTTATTAAGTCTAGCTAGATTGATGTACTCGAAGTTTGAGACTTAATCTACAATATAGCCCACAAATAGTTTCTGATCTTCAGCTAAAACAGCATGCACTTACAACAGAACCACAGGCATAATATCAAAAAAACTTGCCGAAGCTAAATGTTGATGAGAAAAATTCCTATCAAATTACAGTGCCTGTCTGAGCTCTCAAAATTTAAGCTATCCGTTGATTTTTTGTTCTACTTTTGACCATGCAAATTGACTAATCAGAAGGAGAAAAAATGCAAATAGCAGGAAATATTATACCAGATTCCAAGTACTAGATGACTTCAGAAAATCTTACCCAAAAAAAAAAATTCAATCGAGAGGTGGAGCCAAGATTTTATGGCACTGTGGTTAATAACCTAGAAGCTAGGAAGCATGGGCACACCTCATTGTAAGTCATGTACCGGAGTCAGACATCAACACTTTCCCGCACACTCATCTTCACCTTACTGGCTTTAGGTTTTTGCAGCAAAAAGTTGAACATTTCCAGCAGGGGACTATGAAGCACCGACACTCCTAGGAGGCGTTGTATTGCCGTATGGGACACAGGGACACGGGGACACAGCGGCGACACGCCTAAATATGTATGGGACACGCCATGTGGCGTGTCCCCCAAATTTTTTGAATTTTTTGACGGGGACACGTGGGGGACACGGCAGAGGGCAAATTGTAATTTTTTTTTTAAAAATGGGGTCAATCTGTATTTTTTTTAATTTTCAGGGGTCAAATTGTAATTTGTTTAAATTTTTTGGGGTCAAACTGTAATTATCAATCTTTAAATTTTGAAGTTTTTAAATTTTTTTTATAATATTTATATATATATATATATACACCAAACTTCCGGTCCAAACTCCCACAACTTATTAAGTTCCGGACCTCCACTTTTTGGACCAAATTTTGATGATCCGAACCGTTAGATGTGTTTAAAACGTGTTTTTAAGGTCCCCCGCGAGGATTTGGCAAAAAAAAATACCCGGAAGGGCTTGATCGGAGCAGTTTTTCATAAAAACGCTATTATCGGATCGTCGAAATTTGGTCCGGAAAGTGATGTCCGGACGGTAGGTCCGCATTTTGTGGTTTGGATAGGAAGCTTACTCTATATATATATATATATAGGAAACCGATCTCCTAAGGGCTCCCTTACGAAAAATTTGGTGCGGACCATGCCCTTTTTAAATTTTCCGGATCAAATTTTTACGATCCGAACCGCTCAATGTTTTTAAAATGCATTTTCCAAGGTCCGAGCGGAAAATCTTCAAAAAAAAATACCCGGAAGGGCTTGATCCGATCAGTTTTTGTTAAAAACGCTATATATAGCGTTTTTAACAAAAACTGATCGGATCAAGCCCTTCCGGGTATTTTTTTTTGAAGATTTTTCGCGTGGACCCTTAAAAATGCATTTTAAAAATATTGAGCGGTTCGGATCGTCAAAATTTGATCCGGAAAGGCTTGGTCCGCACAGAAATCTCCTAAGGGAGTCCTTAGGAGATCATTGTCGTATATATATATATATTGCCGTGTCACCCGCCATGTCCGTGTCCCTTTTTTCAAAATTGTCGTATCCGTGTCCGTGCTACATAGGCAGGGGAAGAAGGGAGACAGACAAATAGAGGGGCCAAATTCCCCTTGAATGGTAATTATGGTGTACAACTCGAAGTGGGAGATTATCAATCCAATGGAGATCCAACTCTTACATCAGCTGCCTTATTTCCCATATGAAGCTTTTTTCAATTTACCACGATGTTAGAGGGTTGACATCATTTTGCCAGAACTTGGATCTTTGCAAATTTATTTACAACCAGTAGAATACTTATTTCCTATGCAGCACAGGTACTTCTAAAAACTCCAGCATACTCGTACCCGTAATGTACCGGGAATGGTACTTCCATACCCAGTACGTACCAAAAAAATTTGCTTTGACTTTTTGTTGTAACCTAGAAGTACCCCACTGGAGTATATATCAAGTAGCCCTACACAGAAATGAAACTAAGGGTCAGTTTCCACTATAGTATTTTTGGTATTCTTGGACTACACGTCAAATCAGTTGATGTATGTGAGGAGAGTCAATCTCTGATTTGATAACTTGTAGTCCAAAAATACCAAAAATACTGTGGTGGTAACTTAGCCTAAGTATGTAACACTTCCTTTTCTATGATTAGCATGATTGTAAAATAACGAAATTGGTTTATATGTTCTTTAGTATAATGGCATTAAGCTCTAATTTGAGCCTTAAGTTTGGCGTGGAACTATTATTTAATGTAGGATTCCTAATTGCCCAAATCATTTAGCGATTTCTTTAATTCTTTTATTTGAAGTCTTATTATTAAGTGAATACATTGCTCAAAACTATAAAAATACATTTCTTGTAGCCATAACATAGCCATACCCTACATTTTTTAGGTTTCGCCGTTTCGACATACCCGTATGTACTAATACCCGTACTTGTACTCACTACAAGAAAAAATGTCTACAGTGAGGATTGAGTTTCCTCGCCAAAGCATTAAATTTCCTCGCTAAAGGAATTGGTGAGGAAAAAATTTCTCGCCAAGTTTCCTCGCCAAAAGGTCGTCGCAAAAGGTATTCTAGCGAGGAAAAATAAATTTCCTCGCCTAATCTGCAAATTGGCAAGGAAATTTTTTGTCGACTATTCGGAACAATTGGCGAGGAAATTTTTCCTCGCCTATTCTGACCAATTGGCGAGGAAATTTTGTTTTCTTCGCCTATTCGGAACAATTGGCAAGAAAATTTTTCCTCGCCAAAACTCCTGAAACTAAAAAAAGAAGGAACCCAATTCCAGCTTCTCCTCTGGGAATCGAACCCGCGACCTCCTCTCAAGCAACGCGCGCCCCATCCACCACACCAACTTCCATTTCAATGCAAAGTTCAACAACTTTTAATATATAACCTTTTGTAGTTCTTTTCACCTCACTATTTTTTTTTAAATCTTTTTGTCTAATTTTAGTCTCTTTGTAGTGTTTCTTTAAACTTCTTTCTTAAATCTTTTAATGTTATTTGTTTTTACTGAAATTTTTATTTTTTATAATTTGATATTTTCCTATACTCTTTTATAAGTCTTTACTTGTTAGAATTACTTACATTTGCATTTATATATTTGTTTGTTTTTAAATTTTGTGAATTGATAACCGATTAACGAATTTTGTTCTTCCCCTTCCTCTGGCTTTTCATCCTAAGGAAAAAAAATTATTACCACAACTGACTCATGAGAATGTTTTTGGGTGGTCTCTACCTTCGTAGGCATTGACTTGTTACGTTTGTGTTATGTTTGAGTTTAACTAGATCCTATTAATGCAATAGGGTATTAGTGAAAATGAGGTTAACTTCAAGCACAAGTATTTTGCTATTGCTATATATGTTCGGACTATTGCTGTATTAGTAGTTTGAAATGATTCGGTAAATGACTTCCCCAAAAATATGTTAATGTCCTGGGGTGGTCTATAGTAGAGAAGGACAAGTCTTGTGTCGTGCCTTTAGGTAAGATAATGGTTTAGTTGCTGAAGTTGGTGTATAAGTACGAGTTAATGTTCAAAACACGAAATACTATTATACTGTCTTTGGTATGGGCATTGAGACCAAATGGTAGTTCATCCAGTTGAGTTCAAACAACCTCGACGTGTCGTGCCTTTAGGCATGGGACTTTCCTAGTATTAATACAGACTGGGGCACAAATAATACGTGTGCAAGTCGAATGATAAAAAATTAGTCATGTCCGATTCCTTCGGAGGATGGATAGATAAGAATTCACCTACTCCAATGAAAAAAAAAATTGACTTGAATGATCTTGTATTGAGAGTTCCTTGAATATCTGGACTTGTCGAAGTAAAGATTAGTTTCTTATTTACCCTTGGAACAATTAATTTAATGTGAAAAATTATATTTGTCCGATTACTCTACCATGCTTACAATTAGATATTCGCGACGATATTTGTGCTACTACTTTTTCTATCTTCCAATTTTTTTATTTTTTTTTTCAAATCTAAATAAATCAAGTAGCAACATTTGGAAATATATATTTTATTTTCTATGCCAGACAGATTTTCTAATTTTGATACCTATGTAATGATTGTAACGCATAAATCTTAATTCACTTTCTAATACATGATAGTATGATACCCACCTTTGTTTCAAAATGGATGATCATTTTAGGAGACCAAATCATTATTCTACTTGAGTAATAATAATAGATTTATATGCAAATGGCATGATCAATATGATATGTATACATTTAGTCTCACTAATTAGTGTGTGCATACGAGGAATAAGATCTTTTATTATAATTTTATGGTATCATAAATAGGATAAGTGTTTAATTTGAACTATTTATTTATTTTACAATATTAAATACCGATTATAAATTTACACAAGTATGGTTTTGCGAAACATTTTTTGATCTTTGAAGTGTCAAACTACGGTGAAATAGAGTAAAAATAAAAATAAAAAAAACTACGATAGTCATATGCAATGAGTAATTATTCCATGCTTCTAGAGTAATATGTGATATTTTAGAGTTACATTACCATGCATTTACGTGTAACGAGTGACTATTACGTCTTATTACAACAAAATGAGACATACATGACTTGAAAAGTTATCAAAAATTGACTTGCTTGTGCCCCACCTCTAGCATGTGGAAAACCCCAATACGGGTAAAAATGGAAATCAATTAAATCTTCGATTTTTTGGCGAGGAAACATTTATTTCCTCACCAAATCTTAGCTTTTGGCCAGGAAAGATAATTTTTGTCTTCAAATGGGTGCTCTTTAGTGAAGAAATATTCATTTCCTATTTCCTCGCCAAATCTTAGCTTTTTGACGAGGAAAAATAATTTCGTCGCCAATCTTAGCTTTTTGGCGAGGAAAGATAAATTTCGTCGCCATGGGTGCCCTTTAGCGAGGAAATATTAATTTCATCACCAATCTTAGCTTTTTGGCGAGGAAAGATAATTTCGTCGCCAAATGGGTGCCCTTTGACGACAAAAGGTAATTTCGTCGCCAATCTTAGCTTTTTGGCGAGGAAAGTTAATTTCGTCGCCAAATGGCTGGCCTTTAGCGAGGAAATATTTATTTCCTCGCCAAATCTTTGCTTTTTGGCGAGGAAATATAATTTCGTCGACATATAGTACTCTTTGCCGACGAAATCAATTTCCTCGCCATAGAGACGCATTTGGCGAGGAAATTTGAATTTCCTCACCACATTTCGTCGCCATAGGTAATTTTTCTTGTAGTGACTCGTACCCGTAACGTTCTCCGTAGCTTATTTCTCTCCCCTCTGTTCCCCTTTACAAGTATTCAATATTAAATTGAAGGTAATTCCACTTAATCAATGAATGCCGTACATATAATGAACCGTACCCCAATTGGTTGTGAGGATGAGTTTGCATTTTGCAACACAACTGTGTCTCATGTAATGATGTAAACATAATAACTTGTCGAAATCAGATGAAGAAGACTGATGAAAACAGATAACTATGTAGCCAAGGCCAAAAAGAGGATATACCATAAAACGTTTGTAGAAAGATGACACCTTTGTTCCTTGGGTCTAGAATGTCTGTTGCTATAGCTGTGTCTGTATATTCTAGGTTCATTTAGTTGTGTCTTGTGTTCAGAAGTATTGTATTTCTTGTTCCTAGGTTGTCATCGTTGTTGCTTCATTGTTTTGCTAGGGAATGCCCCTGTGCTCTTGTTGCTTAATGAAATCTTAACTTACCAAGAAAAATAACAAGATGGAAATTTTTTGTCCATTATATTTTTCTTACAATATATCTCAAACAACCAAGTTACTAATGCTTAACCCCCTTAAAACCAACTAGGGCTCTGGGCACACGCGATGCATGTGCCCATCGAACGTTAACAAAAAATGTTGGTGACAATTAAAAGGGCAGTTAAAAGGGCAATGGGTAATTGTGTGGCCGTTAAAAAGGGCAGTTTGGGAATTCAAAATTGTGAGCCAGTCTCAAAAACCAATCCACACCAAAGTGTTGCTCTCGCTTTCTATATTAGAATAGATAATTTGCCATCCATAAAGAACCCAAATCAAACACGGTTATTGAACCCAACGAAAACTAGAAGCCATTACACCAGTAAAGGTCAATTTTACCAAAATTCAATCGTAATACCAAATTCCATTAAATAATAAATAAATAAATAAATCACAACACCAAAGTTCCATAATTTTCTATCCATAACAAACCCAAACAAAACCCGAAACCCAATTCACAAATAAAGCTCAATTTTACCACAACAAGATCACAAATGCAAAACTCAATGCCAGGAAATAAAAAAGGACGGGTAGCACTTACAGCTTCTCGCGTAGCTCGGGCGTGTCCTTGGGGGTTCCAAGCGTATTGACGAGCCTCTGGAACGTTGAGACGGCCGTGTTTATCTGAAAAATCCCCGATGCAACGGCTTGCGTTCCATTTACGAGGTCTCGCCTCGAATTCAAAGGCCGACCCGCTTCAAGATCTTGAAAGCTCATACCTTTCTCTCTCTCTTTCCACCCTAACAACTCTCAGATTGTATTCTGTGAATGGGTATGGAGAGAGAGAGAGAGAATTGTGAGGGGAAAAAAACCCCTGGACGGCTGGGTTTGGGAGGGAACAATCCAGCAGCAATTTGGATGGAAAAGGAAGGTGTGGATTAGGGCAAAGAAGATGCTGAAAAGAAGGCGATGATTGAGGAGGAGCCAAAGAGGGAATTAATGGAGGACAGAGAGAGTTTTAGAGAGAGAGAGAGAGCGAGAGAGAGAGAGGGACCAATTTGGAAGGGGCAGAGAGAAGGTGGGAATGGGCAGTGGAAGGGGCAAGGTTCGCAAGGATGCGACAGGTGGACAGTGGAAGGTAACTAGCTACCCATCACGCATGGCAATGGAAGATGAGGGATTCGCTGTATTCTCTTGGACTGCATTAATTTGTTTAGTACACGGTTTGCATTTTTACAGGGATTTGACACTTAATTTGTTGTTTTGCTCATTAATACAGGAGATATTAATAGAGGAGAATGAGCGTCTGCCAAGTGCCAACCATAACCTAGAAATACAGTAATCAGTGAGTCATATCTCCTGTATGTTTAAAAATATACTCCACTACTACTAGTACTTGTTATATGGATAAACCTACAGGTACAGAATTTTTTGTACAGAAATTGTACAAATCGCTCTCGGGAACTCACTTTTGGGTCTCACATGAGTGATTCGAACCGTTCATTATTCTTAGAACATTTTTCCGAGGGGCCCCACAAAATTTCAGCTCAATCGGACGGTTAGAAGTGCTTGAACCAAAGTCTCACACGGTTAGAAGTGATTGAAACGGTGGGACTTTGGTTCAAGCACTTCTAACCGTCCGATTGAGCTGAAATTTTGTGGGGCCCCCCGGAAAAATGTTCTAAGAATAATGAACGGTTCGGATCACTCTTGTGGGACCCACTTTTGGGTCCCCGAGAGCGATTTGTACAATTTCTGTACAAAAAATTCTGTACCCATAGCAGGGTCCCTTGTTATATTGGGGAACTTACCAAGAGCATATGAGAATCTATACTAAGGCCTCGTTTGTTTGGCCGGAGATAAATGGATGGGATATGAAATCCATGGGATTCTATTGGTTGTACGGCTTGGGATTAAATTTGGGTGAGGATTTCAAATCCCATCCCAAAAAGAGTTAACAAACATGGGAAAAAGGGACCCACTCCAACTCACCCCAAATCCCAACCCCCATATCCTCTCAAACAAACATGGCCTAAGAGAAATTCTTCGGTGCGAAGTAGGCACTATCTGGTGTCCAAACACACATCGCGGCCATCCAAAGACGTTTTGGACAACTCAGATTTTAAAGAGAAAAAGACGAGAGAGAAAGAGGAGAGAGAGTGAGAGAAATCTAAACCGTCCAAAAGTGTTTTGGACGATCGAAGTCGCGCTTTGCACCAGGTTGTCGTGCCAACCTGGCACTGAAATTTTTTCCCTATACTACGGCATGCTTGGCAGGGGTCTATGAGACCCAGATAGGGGCCTAGGCAAAGTAGGGTGGTTGTGCCCAGTAAACGGGCATTGTTTTGAATTTTAAAATGTGATCTGAATTGTTCAATATGTAGAGATTGACGCTTAGAACAAATCTATGAAAAATCAAGTTGATAAAGTATCGGTAACCTAGTGAACAAATCTCATTTTTTGGCAATTATAAATGTCCAAGAAATTATACTACAGGGAAAATGTGGTTTCTTCACTGAGTTACCAATATCCGATCGACTTGATTTTCTACAAGTGTATTTTATGCATCAAGCTCTACATGGTAAACAGTGTAGATCACATTTGTTTGACTTAGAACAATGCTCGTTTCTTTGGCCACAACCATTTGGTTGTGCCTTAGCATTCCCATGTGAACCATATGCAAATTAGCCAGATGTAAAAAATTTGGTTGAGCAATATTCGGTGTTTGTGTGTTTTCTTTTGTTAGTGTTATTGGTATTTTTTGGATTCCGACAAACCATTAAATTCTGTTTTTTGATCTTTTTTCATTCGGGTTCGGGAGGTCTTTTAATGTATTGAGTGTAAATGCTCCGCCGGAGGGATCAAGAATTGTTGAAAAGCCATTGACATGAAGAATGCTTGGATTTCGATAACAAGAGTTATATGCATTTCATTTGCATTTAATGTTAAAGTTTTTCCATGCATCACTTCGGTTAATTTGATTAGAGGTCTCATGAGAAAATCTTGTTTTATATTCTACGGTATTGAATTTCTTGGTTTGCCTTTGGGTTTAATAGAGAGAAGTTTTCCCCAAGGCATGTACCACTTTTAAAAGAGTTTCAGAGTTTAGTGCTTGATGAGCGCTACTCGTGGCACTTGCTATTTATCAAGCACTTCACTCTCATGTTTGTTCAAAATAGATTCAGAGAGATGCGCTCGATTAGTGCTTGATTAATGCCTTTAGGCGCTACTAGCGCCCACATTTCTCTATTGCGAGGGAGCGCCTATCCTGCGTTCAAGCAGTGCTTTTCTGCCAGAGGTCATGCATGATGTCATCATGCATATTCTGTGGCGCTCGATAGCAAATTTGCTTGCGCTATCTAGCACAGTGCCTTTATTTTTTATTTGGTGTCACATTTTTATTGGTCCTCTTTAGGGCTCTAAACTTGGCACTATAAAATCAAAATTTTCACTCTTTTAGGTCACTTCTTCCTTTCATTAGCCCACTTTAGAGAGACAAACACTTCTCTTTCATTTGTTCATGTGATTCTATTCATTATGGGTGATTTCTCTTTCAATTTGATCATATTTTATTCATTCTACTGCTATATTATAATATCTATGCATATGCTCTAGTTTAATTCTTGTCAAAATCTTAATTACATCATCACGAAACACTCTCCTCTTATATTCATGTGCTTTAATGAATTAAGTATGATCTAAACTTAGTGTTTGATCATTTCGATTGTCAATCTAGTGCAATCTATTCATACTCCATGGATTGTCTCTAAATTGACTCGTTTTTCTAAAATTCTTTATAAAAATCATATCTTTATCATCATGCATTGTTGCCTTTGTTCATGCATATATGAGCTAGTTGGGTCCGGTGCCGAGTTAACTTAAAGATCAAGAGGGGTGTGCCTGTGGAGTCCATGTAAAGAGGGGTATTGCATCAAGAATTGGAGCTAGGTGTCACAAGGGGCTTGTTGGGTAATTCCTAATCTTGTTAATTTTTGTAAACCTTTTGATTTATGGAAATACATAAGTAGGATTAGGCCGTGATTTTATGCTTAGGATGTTTAGACCCTAAGTAGTTTTCACGTAAACCTACTTGTTTTGTCTCTTTACTTTAATTGTTTTATATTTTGCATATTGATTTGTGGCAATTATTATGGAGCTTGGGTGATTGTGATTATCATAAGTAGACCTAATTTTTATTTGGTAGTCCTATTTACCCCCCTCTAGGACTATTTAGCGTGTTATATTTGTTTCATATTTCTTCCCCTATATGTGATTCCTGGATAAGATAATCCCCTTGTAAAAGAATAAATTTTGCTCCTCCAATACATATTTGGATGTCAACATTACCAAAACACCCCTTACATATTAATTCCTTCTTTCACTTTTTATTGTTTGCTTTGGGAATTTGGTTTTGATAGCTTGTTACTTGTGATTCTAATGCTAAATTTGACTCCGTTTGTTTCGAAGTAAAATATTTTACAATATAAAATGTTTTCTATGTAAAACAATTTTGTGAAAAATAATTTTTTTTGTTTTGATTTTCCTGTGTTTGTTTGGTTAACAGATGAAAATATATTCCGTAGCAAAAAAAATATCCTTCAAGCTCAGAAAATGCAATGTATCAAAGCATAGACATACAAACGCATTATAGTTGGCTATCTGTATGTGTGTACATAACATTGAGAAATTTAAGCAATTTTCAATTGCCTGTTGGACACTTGGACTCCAAATGCCTCTCTCTCTCTCTCTCTCTCTCTCTCTCTCTCTCTCTCTCTCTCTCTCTCTCTCTTCTCTCTCTCTCTCTCTCTCTCTCTCTCTCTCTCTCTCTCTCTCTCTCTCATTGGTTGTTAATAATGTGAATAGTTGGCACTCCTAAGGATCGGTGACGCTGTGGAAAACGACTTACGGAGAATTGGAGGTGAAATCATTTTGTGCCCCAATGATTGAAAATGATTTACTTCAAAAAATATTTTACTTTCTTTTGTGTAACCAAACAACGGAAAATGAGGAAAACATTTTACCGAAAAATATTTTACGACAAAACAAATAGAGCCTTAACAGAAAAGAGTAAAACAGAGACAACAAACCTATTTAATGATTAACAGTTGAGTGTATGTTTTCGGCCTCCATTCCTCCACCCCCTCAGAGTGTTTGTTCAATTCTTTCTCAAGGCGGATACTGGTTTGTGGCCAATATTGCCAATATTAAGGGCGTTCCACCAAAATTTACTCATTTCTTTATCCATGAATAATAAGGCCAAGTTTCTCAAATGATAAAATTTATATTTTGATAAAATCAACACTTGATTTTATCAAACGAGGAAGACATATGATAAAATTAAATATTAAAAGTCTTTGATTTTATCAAAACGTAGATTTTATCATTCAGAAAACTTGGCCTAAGTGTATGCATATGTCACATTTTTTTGGAGTATTTGTTATCTGCAAATCGACATATCTTTTATTAATAAAAAACTAGTAAGTGCAATGTTTACTCCTTTTAGAATTAAAGTCCGAGACAACATGGGCTTAAAACAAGGAAATAGCTGCAATACACACTCATTAAAAGTGCGAACTATATGCACCTATTGTATGGTTCAGATTGTGCCACCTCATTGACAATCGTAAAAAGTTTTAGTTTTTCGTAACTTTTCAACAATATGATTCGTAACATTTTCTATTATTCGTAACATTTTGGTGTGCCGCGTAACTTTTATAAAAATATCGTGACTTTTGTAGGAGCATGTATGATACACAATCCAAGGCCTCATTCTCCATAAGTTATTTTTTGTCAAAATGTCATGTCGGGCTCTTTTTTTTTTTAATGATTACAAAACATCGCAATCATCCTTTTTTTTTTCTTTTTATAACCAGGTGTCCAGGCCAGCTTTCACGCACTTTGGCTGTCTTGACTATCCCCGATGCAATTCCGTAGATGACCCATGTAGGTTTCACATTCAGTCATTTCAATGTCTCTCTCCTGTGGGGTCATATATATATTCTCTTCCTCTAGTAGAATGAAGAAATTAAAATACTTAACACAAAATTGGCATCGAGCACCCGTACGGGAGTGACTTCTGTCTAGATTATTAAGGAACGAAAGTCCCACATTGCTTAAGAGTGGAATGGGTGATCATTTAATATATGTTGGGGGGAAAGGCTACAATACACCCCCCTCACTACAAGAAAAAGTAACTATGGCGACGAAAGCTGGCTAGGAAATTCAAATTTCATCACCAAATGGGTCTTTATGGCAAGGAAATTGATTTCGTCGGCAAAGAGTACACTATGTCGACGAAATTATCTTTCCTCGCCCAAAAACTAAGATTTGGCGAGGAAATTCCTCGCTAAAAGGCTACCATTTGGCAACGAAATTTGAATTTCCTCTTCAAAAAGCTGAGATTTGGCGAGGAAATAAATATTTCCTCGCTAAAGGGTACCCATTTGGCAACGAAATTATCTTTCCTCGCTAAAAATCTAAGATTGATGGAGAAATTATATTTTCTCGTCAAAAAGCTAAGATTTGGCGAGGAAATGCTAGTTTCCTCACCAATTGTTCAAAATAGGCAAGAAAATTTTGTTTCGTCGCCAAATGTTAATATTAGGTGACGAAATATTTCCTCACCTTTTCTGGGACTATTGAGATTTTGATATAGATGTGTTGTATTATCTCAATGGTGAGATGAGATATAATTAACAAGTTTAGTAGCTCACTAATATTATAAGACATTATTAGCAAAATAATTTTTCACATTTTCTAGTAATGAGAAAAATGAAATTATTTTTCTCTTTAGTTCTCCTCAACGGTGTACTTTTTAAGTTCACAAGTTATTTTCAATTTTTTTAGAGTGAACGAATTTTACAAAATCAAAGAATTCTTGAAGAAATTAATATTTTCATAAAGGTTATTATCTGAATAAATTAAAAAACTTGAAAGATTTGCATTTTGGAATCGGTGAGTACATGCACAAAGATCTTAAAAGCGGAGAGAAACAAAATAATAGAAATTTTTTGCCATTGATGCTTGAATCGGAGAGTGGCGTGATGGATAGGTGTTGGGACTTGAAAAGGCAAGGTCGCAGGTTCGAACTCGGGCTAGAAAGTAAAAACTTCAGTAAAAGAAAATAAATAAAAGATTTAAGAAACAAGTTTAAAGAAACACTACAAAGGAACTAAAATTAGACAGGAAGATTTTAAAAAAATAGAGGTGAAAAGAAGTAAAAAAAAGTTTATATATTAAAAGTTGTAAAACTTTGCATTGAAAAGAAAGTTGGTGTGGTGGAGGGGTTGCGTAAAAGCAAATAACAATAAAAGATTTAAGAAACACTACAAGGGGACTAAAATTAGATAGAAAGATTTTTAAAAAAAAATTTAGAGAGGTGAAAACAAGTAGAAAAGGTTTATATATTAAAAGTTGTAGAACTTTGCATTGAAAAGGAAGTTAGTGTGGTGGAAAGGGTCGCGTGTTGTTATAGGGGAGGTCGCTAGTTCGATTCCCGGAGGAAGTGGAGGATCTGGGTAATGCATAAACGTTTTTTTAATTTCCTCGCCAATTGTTCCGCATAGGCGAGGAAAAACAAATTTTGTCGCCAGTTGTTTCGAATAGGCGAGGAACAATTTCCTCGCCAAATGTTCTGAATAGGCGAGGAAAACAACATTTCATCACCAATTGGTCAGAATAGGCGAGGAAAAATTTCCTCGCCAATTGTTCCGTATAGGCGAGGAAAAATTTCCTCGCCAATTGGCAAAATAGGCGAGGAAATATATTTTTCCTCGCTAAGATTCTTTCTGCGACGACCATTAGTTGAGGAAAACGGGCGACGAATTTTTTCCTCGCCAATTCGTTTGGCGAGGAAATTTGATGTTTTAGAGACGAAAATGATTCTTCGCGATACATGAATTTTGTTGTAGTGCCTTATTTGGGTGTGTATGATACACACCCGTGTAAAAGTTACGATTTTTCCCGAAAAGTTAAGAATTTTTTTTTTGTAAAAGTTACAAGACACACCAAAATGTTACAAATCATAGGAAATGTTACGAATCATATTGCTGAAAAGTTGCAAAAAACCAAAAATGTTACGATTGTCGATGAGGTGGCACAATTTGGACCATATAATAGGTGCATATGGTACACCAAATAAGGGATGTGTATTGTAGCCATTTCCTATGTTGGGATCTCTCCACTCATTGCCAATTGGTTTTGAGTTGGATATAAAGTTTTCACACGATATCAGAGCGGGACCCATTCCACTCCACATTTAAAAAAAAAATTCACAATCCACACCCCACGATGACAGACCAGCAAAAAGGCTGCACGATGAGAGGACCCAAAAAGTGGTCACACGTGACAGACCTCAAATGTGGCTGCACATGAGGGGGGATGTTAGGGAACAAAAGTCCCACACTGCTTAAGAGTGGAATGAGTGATCACTTAATATATGTTGAAACCTCTCCACTCATTACCAATTGGTTATGAGATAGATATAAAGTTTCCACAGGCCTTTTTAAAGAAGCAACTCGAACCTTCTATTTTTTCTGTTCAGCCAAGGCTTAAGTCTGTCGAGCTGGCAAGGCGTGGAAAAGATCCCGAGCTTGGGTTTAAAGACTTGATTTTGTGCCATCCTATATCAAGGAACTTTGGGGAGTTATAAGGTTTTGTTCTTCAGGTTGCTCCTCATTATTTTTGTCTCTCTCAAGAGATTTAAATACATTCGGATATTTATGATCTCTTTCATTCGCAGTGATCGAATGTGAATCATCCTCCATCACCTATTCACCCGTGGAGTACGTTTAAGCTTATGCTTGAGTTGAACCATGTAAAACTTCGCGTTGATTGCTTGGTTGTTTCACTTTCTCTACTTCACGATTGTCATAACCAACCGGCAACAAGAGTATCAGAGCTTTGGTAATCCACTCCATCGCTGTTATGGCCACTAAATTGTGAAGTTCGATGGGCATAACAGTAGCTTCAGTCTGTGATGTGCAAAGATGAAGGCTTTAATCGTTTAAGAATTACACAAGGCGCTGTTAGGGAAGGAGAACAAGTTATAGTGAAAATTTGATTTAAGATGAACTCGCTGCTAAAATACTCGGCTTGATTTAGTTAACTCCTGCCGATGAATGAACAATTTGTTACTACCTAAATTGAATAAGCCCTAGATGCTGAATATGATTGATATAGAAACATTTTTTTGAGATTTCAAAAACAAATAAAATAGCTACCATAAAAAAGGACATAACCGTCACTAGTGATTAGGGATGGACGCAAAATTCGAGTGTAGGTTGAGGGAACACTATAACAAGAAATTATTGGGCGGGCAAACTTGTGTAGTTATAATGTTTTTTTTTTTTTTAAATAATAATAACACTAGTACTATATTTATTAGAAAATTTTGACACTTAGCAGATAGGGCAATCACGCGGGTTAACCCACCCTTGCGCTCCTCTTTGCTAGTGGTTAATGCATAAAAAGAATGTAAAGAGAGAAGTGGTTTAGCCGGTATGTCCGTGTAAAGAGAGAAAACGAAGTCATTTGTGTTTGTTGCATGCAAAGATGGAGTGCGATATGAACATAGAGGAAACCATAGTAAAGACCTACTTTCGCAGTTTCGCTATTTTGTTACTTAGGGGGTGTTCCACTAACCCAGTTTTTTTGGAAAAACTAATTTTTCACGGTTTTTATGTGATGTATTGTGAGAGAATGACCTGTCTCGGTATTTAGAAAAAATAGTTTTTTGTTACTGTAACACCCCCTTAAATAGTCAAAGGAAGGAGGAAAGTAGAAAAAACAGTTTTATTTTATTCTTTATTATAATAATTGCACTTTTGGAGAAACTAATATAAATACAAAATACTTTTATTTTATTCTTTATTATTTCTTCATTTTAGGAGAATAATTTTTTCTTTCTTTTATAATAATTGCACTTTTGTTTTGTTTCTATTTTTTGAACTTACAAGCCGTTTAAGTTTTCACTTTTTATAATCGGAGCGGTAATACTATTTAGATGGAAAAAAGATCACGAAATACGAAAAAAAAATAGAAATGATTAAAAAAAAAAAGGATGTGAAACTAGTTGTTTATTTGTGAACTTAAAGAAAGTGAGGGAAAGGGAAAAAAAAAACTTCATTTTTCTGTTATTTGGTTTGTGGCAAAAAAAGAGAGAGAATACAACAAATTAGAATGCCAAGAACAGTGTAATTTTGCCTACGTAATTAATATTCTTTAGTTTCGTCTCACTTTTTTTCCATAATAAATCAATGTAGAGGGTGTTTGGATGTCTCTTTGGCAAATTCTAAAGCCAGCTCATTGGATTGACATTAAGATTTAAAAATTGTATTTAAATGTGTGAAAAATGTATTAAAAAGTGTGAAAATGTATTAAAATATGTGAAAAGTGTGTAAGGATGTGTGAGTTTTTTGTCCTTATGTGCGCTTATTGTCAAACTATTGTGCTAACAATAGAAAAACCCTTTACATTTTTCATTCTTCTTTTTTTCTATTTTAGGTGTTTGGCTTAAAATGCATTATTGGATTTGCATGATAGAGGCTAAAATGAAAAAATAATGGGAGGTAAGTTTTTTGACTTCTCATTTTTCGCTTTTTCTATGTTGGTTACCATAAAAGACCCTACATAATATATTCTACATATATCCCTCAAACTACTCATGTTACAAAATGCATTTTGCACACATCTCTCAAAAACTCCACAGATTCATAATACATTCTAGTCATAGTCTAAAAAGGCAAAAATATTAATAAAAATTTAAAAAGTAAAAAAAAAAGGCTCCCTAACACCCGCAGTAAAGAGAGTTTTAATAGCGATGTCTCGTTCCCCCTGCCCCGCCCCAACCCAACCCAACCCAACCCAAATCTTCTCTCTCTTCTCATCTCTTTTTCTGTTTAGATCTCTTCCGCTACTAGCCGCTGTCTCTCTCCATCTCACCTCCCCTTTGGTCGCTGTCCAACCGCCGGTTTTCTCTCTTGGTGGAATCGGTTTGGCTTAACGGCGAGGTCAGCTTGTGTGACTAGGGGTGGAGTGGTGCGTGTGGTTCCAGCCGATCCATTCCCAAGTGGTTAGGCGCTGCCTAATGATGTTGTGGGCTATCGTCGTGTGTGTGGTGGGTTGGTCAGTGGTGCGGTGGTATCGGAGATCTTGCGTGAAAAAGGGGTTGGATTGTGATGTGGGCGTGTTTAAACCCTTTGGGTGCTTCTAGGCTTGCTTGGACGATTGCGGGATGGTGGCTGGGCTGCAGTTGGTGGTTGGGTGGCAACCACGGGCGGAAGCTAATGATTCCGGTGTCTGAAGTGGCTAGCAGAGCTGTACAACAAGACAGCTCCTAAGGGTTGGATCCCCGGGTTCCAAAGGCAGTGGCGACAACGACTTACTGATTGCCATAGTTGTGTGCTTCTTAGGGTTTTATTTTTTACCATTGTGGGTCTTTAGGTGTTTTCTGGAGCATATTGTATATGTGGGTTTTGACCTATTGGGTGTTGGGCATAGGTCCTTTAGTGGGCTTGTCCCATTAGGTTCCATCAATTGGTTTCCTACCAATCTTTGGTATAGGTCTTAGATTAGACAATTTTATTGCTCTTTGAGCAATTTATTGTTTTTTCCTTACTTCTAACCAAAAAAAAAAGACCCCGTTGAGCGATGGATGGGAACAAAACAAAATTGTACTGCTATAACTTTGCAAAAATGATTGTGACACAAACTTTATGCCACAACCAACCACAACCCCATTCACATGGGGTGTGGGTCCCACATGGGCCCCACACCCCATGTAAGTGGGGTTGTGTTTGGTTGGGAACAAAACAAAATTGTACTGCTATAACTTTGCTAAAATGATTGTGACACAAACTTTGTGCCACAACCAACCACAACCCCATTCACATGGGGTGTGGGTCCCACATGGGCCCCACACCCCATGTAAGTGGGGTTGTGTTTGGTTGTGGCACAAAATTTGTGTATGTATCATTCTTCATAACTTTGTAACTACATGGGCCCCACACCCCATGTAAGTGGGGTTGTGTTTGGTTGTGGCACAAAGTTTGTGTATGTATCATTCTTCATAACTTTGTAACTTTGGGTGGCCTTGGGACAAGAATAATGATACATACACACCCACTCGGATACACTTTGCCACACCCCTTTCACATGTGAGGGGACCCACCCCACACGTGAGAGGGGGTGTGGCAGAGTGTGCCCGAGCGGGTGTGTCTGTATCATTTTTGTTGGGACAATTCATTGGGAAAAGTGGGTCCCACCCTGAAAGTCTGAACCGCGTGTACGTTGTGCAAATTTGAAGTTACAGACCACATCTACGTCAACGCCATCCCCTCCCTCGACGCCGCCATCTATTCTCCGTCTCCTTTCCGCCACTCTCGCCCACAGGTCATAACTCCGTCTCCCCGTTCTCTCTCTAAACATACACGTCTATACCTATATCTATCTGCATAGATATCTTCAATTCTCAATTGGAGTTGTTAGCAGTGACGGAGCGGATACGACTGCGTATCTCCGGCGGTTTGTTCATCAGGCGTTTCTCTGAATTTGATCTCTGATCTTCTTGTGGAAAATTAGTGGCGATGTCGGTTAGTGTTGACGATACTTTATTCTTCATGCGTTGCTGACTGCTGTACGTTTTATGTGTTATGATTGACTTCGTGAGCATTTGTTTTTAATAGCTCTGTATAATTGATAGATACATTTTTTGGTGTTGATTTTGCATTCAATTTTGAGTTCGTGCTAAACTGATACAGATCCGTTCAAGTTTTCTGGTATCATCATAGAGTGTCTAGGTTTGCTTTCAATGCAACCTAGAGTGAGCTGCAAAGATAAAAATGCGTTTTCAATGCAACCTACATTGGTCTCTCCTCCCCGTCAAAATATCTATGATTCATCCCTCTCTAGATTGACCACATCAAGCACAACGGGATCATAATAAGAATATTATCCTTAGATGCACACCAAGCAAAAAAAGAAACCTTGGTCGGCGCACGAGTACCCCAAATGGCTCTCGAGAGAAATGTAATATTTGCTCCTCCGACCAAAACTTGCATAACGGTGATGTTTAATGGAGTTGCTAGAGCTTGTGGTTTTGCGAAGGAATATTTGATACCGCTATGAATTGAAAGACACTATGGGAACACTCTTGCTGAGGCGATGAATCACATTGGGTATTTTAAGTTGGAATTCTGATGAAGTTTTATAAAAGAAAATTAAATAAAAAGGTTTGCTGGTCGATTTTGAAGTTTAAAATGACAGTTATGGAAAAGGACTCAAGGTTGATTTGTTTTGAAGAAAGAGGGAATGATGCTAGAGCATAATAATGCTCAGCCACCTAGACGGCCTATGTGAAATAAAGGGGTTTTTTTAGTTTTCTGTGAAGGCTCTTTTAGTTTCTTGTTCAAGTATCTATGGTAACTAATATAATGTACTTTTGCTCATAGGTGAATACTTAACACGTTTGTTGATAACTGTGCTTAAAAATGCCATAAAAGTAGATTAAAGGTTATTCATGTAATTGTCTTTGAAGTTGTCTAGATACTTGAAAAGTTATGTTGGGAATTGTTTGGAGTTTTGGAGAGATTGATTCTTTCTACAATCAAGCGTGTGACATGGTTGCTTTGTGAGACATCCCCGACTAATAGCGTCGAGTGGCATCCTGAGACAATCCTATATGTCTTCGTCTATGTGGCATGAGAATTGAGTTAAAGGCCATATAGGTCTACCATCACCTTCTTAAATAAGGGACTTCTCTCTCTAATTATTGTGAATGATGGAAGGTGCATTTGCGGTGCTTATGAATTCTCATTTACCCGCCAAAGAGGATCATCTGGTTCGTGCAACATGCGAACTATAGAGAGTTGTATCCATTGTACAATAAAAGTAGGCTGCAATCTTTTAAGATTGTATTCTTGAGCAGATAAGGTTTGTGTCTTTTCATGTTCTAAATATGATTATTCTAAACACAAGAAAGACAGAAAGCACTTTAGCCTGTTTGCAGTAAGGACTCCAAATTGGTTTGTAGCCAAAACCTTTAATAATATACTAAATGATCAATTTATTTGGTTGACAAGCATGTCTTCATGGTTTAATGACTCGCTCGACAGTTGACACTGTTCTCAACCAATAAGAAGGGCATTGTTATGGACCATGGCTCTTCAGGGTTTTCTTTTTGAATAAAATAAAAGTGCCCCATATGCTGACTAGATATGTTAGGACCACCACACTATAAAGTGTCCCTTATACTGCACCTTGATTGTTATTTATCATTGGTTGGGTAGGTAAAAATA
Source organism: Vaccinium vitis-idaea (assembly GCA_963854785.1). Lineage (NCBI taxonomy): Eukaryota > Viridiplantae > Streptophyta > Magnoliopsida > Ericales > Ericaceae > Vaccinium > Vaccinium vitis-idaea. The sequence continues at coordinate 45,090,760 of OY978215.1, forward strand.
TTTGATCTTCGTTAAGGCAGATGTTTGAGAAATGACATGTAACTTGTTCCTTTTTTCCTCTGCATATATGTAATGTGTCTGTTGGTATTTATATTGATATGGTACCTTTTGCTGCAGATAAGAACTGTCAAAGTCAGCAATGTTTCCCTAGGGGCAACTTTGCAAGATGTCAAGGAATTTTTTTCCTTTTCTGGTGATATTGTATATGTTGAAATGCGGAGGTTAGCTTCTGAAGTAGTTACTCAATATCGTTTTACCTTTTCTTCTGCTTGGTATGTGATATTTAATTTTATAAGTTGTTTTTGTAGTGACACTGAGCGATCCCAAATTGCATTTGTCACCTTCAAGGATTCACAAGGAGCAGAGACTGCAGTCCTACTTTCAGTGCGTTTACCTTTCATGAGTTCAATAATCAAAATATGATATTTTCTCTCTATAACTTGTGACTTGATACCATTATACCTTTGTTTGCGTACCTCATTATCTAACTGGAAAGGTGATGGGAAAATTCTTTGATGTTTCTTGGGTGACATTGTCACCAGGTGAATCAATTGTCCTCTGGTTTTCTGAAGCAAATGAATACAGCTCTGGTTTTCACTTCATGATATATGAAACGTCTTCACTATGTCGGGTCGGGTGTCATGTATTACTATCTCAAAGTTTATGGTATAATCCATAGATCATACTCTGGATTTTAACAGTTTATAATGGTTGGTAACTTGGTATGGTTTGACATCTTCGATGTGAAATTTTGGGGTGTAGGAGAATGATGAATTATGACCAAGATTTGGAGGCCTACTGGTTGGAGGTCAGAAATTTGTGTTATGGCTTTATATGCTTGACAGTGCAGGAGAAGAAGAAGACGGGTCACACCTAGGCTCTATGTCACACACACACACCTCAAAAGTGAGATGCATCACGCGCAAAAGAAACCAAGACATTACATAAGGATAGACCATGTTGTGTCCCAACAAGCATGGTGTCCAATTGAGTTACCATGGTATCCTTTCCTCAGCCCCATAAACAAAAATTACCACGCTGTACAAGCTGTTGTATATAAAGTAAAAAACAAGTAAAGAGCATGACTTGTTAATTAGCCTATGCTAGTTTCACCTAGAATCTGGCCAAATAACCATGTCAGCCTCGGTTCCATTTTTTCACTTTCTTTCTACTTTTGGTAAATTAGGTAAATTATCCCAGCATCTTCATTTTGTCAAAATAGGAATGAACAAAATAGAATTGCCTCATACCTAAGTTGGTCCCTTCCATGTCATATGTGATAGTTATGTTGATTTTGTTGATATCAGTTTATGCCAGTTACTCAGTTAGGAATAGGGGTGTTATCAGAAATTTACCTTTACGGTAGCATTTGAATGCAAATGTATCTCCTAATATTTCTGTGTGTATATGCTAGTGCATCATTTGTAAGACGTAGGAGTTGTTGCAAAAGATAAGCAAGAGTTGGCGGGGTCTGAGTACTTTTTCCTAAATGATGTACACATGTAAAGAGATTTATAGACAAATTCTCATACGCACAGGATTTTGTACCTTCTTATCCCTTGGCTGGTTATTCCTATAGTTTGGAACCTAGCATGCAAATCTTTCCACTTATTTTTACACCATGACCTAGTTTAGTTTTGCATGAGAAAACACAACCTTAGTTTGGTTTTGATAAAACACAACCTTAGTTTGGTTTTGATAGAAGTTACATCAAGAAGGTTCATGAACGGTCATGGGAAGCTCTGAGGTTGTCTTTTAAAAGTGTATGCTTTCATGCTGGTGAGAGAAACAGAGCTTCCTAGAGGCTCACAAGGTATTAGCTAAATGGCGAGACAGACCATTGCAGATATTTTTGATTAAATTTCTGAACTGTGGGAAATGAATTCATATTTCCTAGTTGTAGTTGTCATTTTGTGTCAAGAAACTAAATTACGGCTGCCATCCTAGTTGTCATTTTATGATGTGCTAATAACAATTTAACGTGATAAAACTCCTTCAGTAAGTGCTGTATCTGTTGGTTCTCTCATTAGGAGAACAGATTGCTTGGATTACAGTCCTGAATGGATGATTTGTTTCATAGGAAAATGAAGTGGGGCCACGACCTTGTGACACAGTTTTCCCCTTCTACTAGATCTTCTGATCATTGTAGCTCAGCATACCCGTATCCTTAGCCTTTCAAGCCAAGTCTCCATGTTACGGTTTTGAGTTTATTATGTCAGTGTTAACAGACAAATTGTTCTGGTTTGGCTTCCAAGTGTAGCATGCTTATATTCCTTTAATTTCCATTTTGCCAAAGATTTCTTGGCAAGCTGTATGGCAAATATAGGAGTTGGATGATCTCTTGTTCAACTGTTGTTTTTTACTAAAGAAAAGGTAAAGGTTCCATTTGTGTCCAATTGATTGTTTTAAGAAGTGTTTTGATTAGAATAGTTTCTGTCATCCATCATCTGATGTCAGTTATTCTATCCAGGGGCACAAGGCCTGCCCAAGAATCATTGGCCGATTATTTTATTGGCATCGACATGCCAAATTACAGGAATCTTGTAGAACTGCACAATACAACGGAATCTTATGGAGAGTTATTTTTGTATCTTAATTAATGGAGTTTTAACTTCTGCAAACCAAATCCTGACAATGGTTACAAACTGCTTTTTGTCATGGTGCACATTTATTAGCTTTGACTTTAAGTGATGAACTACGAAAGCCAATAGACAGCAATCACAGATACTAAGGCGTCAACGCGTCGTGAACGTATATGCATTCTAAGACATGGCAGTATAGAACCCTTAGTCCCTTACAGCACATGTTTGGAATATGTGTGACTTTGTACTATTAAATTTAAGCATCATTTTTTTGTTGCTCCCTGCAATTCAACTTGATCTTGTGACAATCGATGAAGAGCAACTGAAAATCTAGATTATAATATTTCTTTCTATGGAGCATTTCTTGGCATCAGTAACCTTTGAATTTTCCCTCTTCTCTGTCCCATCTTTCAAGAAAACTAAAGTGCTGCAGTTAATCTTACAAATTAGAGTAAAATAAATTTTTTTGCCTAAGACATTTAATCTGATCTCAGGGGGCAACGATAGTTGATCTATCTGTCACTGTTACTCCAGATCCAGATTATGAACTCCCACCTGACGCTACAGCTCCGCCTTTTGTAAGAATAAAGGACTTATCTCTTAATCTTCAATTTCCATATGAAACTGAAAAAATGAATCTGCCCCTAATTCTCGCCTAAAATCCGCAGAACACAGAAAATAAAACTGCAGGTGGATCTGAATCTGCATTAAGGAAGGCTGAGGATGTAGTCAGCGGAATGCTAGCAAAGGGCTTTGTCTTAGGCAAAGATGCAGTGGACAAAGCCAAGTCCTTCGACAACAAGCACCAGTTGACCTCCACTGCCTCAGCTAAGGTTGCTTCCTTTGACAAAAAAATTGGACTCAGCGAGAAAATAAGCGCTGGGTCTTCTGTTGTTAATGAGAAAGTTCGCGAAGTGGACCAGAAATTTCAGGTTTCTGAAAAAGCCAAATCGGCATTTTCTGCCGCTGAGCAAACAGTTAGTAGCGCCGGATCCGCAGTAATGAAGAACAGGTATGTCCTCACTGGGGCTACGTGGGTGACAGGTGCTTTCAGTAAAGTTGCCAAAGCAGCTGGAGAGGTTGGTCAAAAGACGAAAGAGAAAGTAGGACTGACTGAAGAGGAGCAGAGGAGGAAAATGGTGGATGATTATGCTCAGATTCATTTATCTGAGTCGCCTAAAGCTTCTGTGACGCCAAACGAGCAGCAATCTACCAAGCCCGAGCCCGTACAAGGTTTGATCCTCTGAATTGCTATTTTCTGTAATATCTTGATCAAAACTTTTGGTTTATGACATCTTCATATCTTTCCCCTTCATTTTGTGAAGTGGTGAAAGTAGAATTATGTGCCTTAATAGTTGGATTTGACTGCACTTGAAAGCATTTGACGCTATTTACATATGAAAAAAAACCAAAAAAATATTAATCATATCGTTTTATCAGGATTATATGTTCTTATTTTCTCCCCTTTTGTATTCTCTCTCCTTTTTTGTTTCCATTTTGTATTAATCTATTTTCCATATGATCTGTTGCTTATTTTGTCATCCTGCCATGTGTATTGATTGTATTATGGTTAAGATTGCTCTCTGGGGATTTGGGTATTCCAACTGCAAAATTTCTGTTGTTTATAGACGGTATATAACACCTCACTTTTCTCCAAAAATAAGGTGGACATTAGGATATTGGTATCAGGGGATGTGTATTTTTTGTCACATAATTCTAATATCTACTGTGTTAAGAGTGTTTAATCTCTTGTCCAATGACCTAGACCGGTATGGACAGAACTGCTTAAGTTTCTGTTTCTTTCCCTTTGGTTTGTGTGCAAATATGCTTACGTTTGTGTCCGGGATGTACAAAATCACCATCCAAAAACTTAGCATCCAGCCCTCGTTGCTTCAATGCTCGATAGGATTAGCCAAACCAACAAATACAAAATCGCAAAGGACAATCTAGAACAAGAAACAAAGAACACAAAGGCATTGAGATTTTAGGTTGTTCCAACTGAAGCAGATTGCTAAATTGTACTCCACGGGGTGCTAGCCTAGCTTTGTTTTTATAGGTACGATCAAGCCCATACATTAATACATAGATAAACCCTAAAAATGCGAAAACACGTGTTCTTTCTATGCCCAACCGTCCGGACGGCGTGACTCCCGTCCGGACCGGAACTCTTACAATCCATAATAATCTTCACAGCATAACACGTGTTTTGAGGAAAAAAGTTCCAGTGGAACCAATACCCTAAGTTTGAATCCCAACTGGTGGCTCTTCTTTGTTAGTTGCATCACATTAGTGTGATGAAGTGTTACAATGATTGCTCTCAAAGCTCTTTGGAGCTTGTGGGGTTGCCTTCACTTGAAGTTTAATAGTACTTATTAGCGTATTCGGTAAGCAGCCTGCAGTGTTAAAGTGCTGAGATGGTAAATGATGAGGAACTGCCCCCATAATGGTCCCTGGGACTTTATGCAATATAGATATAGGTTGATTGTTGGAAATTATTAGATTAGGCAAGTGGGGGTATATTGTATAGACTGCGCAAAACAAAGTGAAAAGTTTTGCAAAGTTTAGAAGCTTGCACAAATTGAAAGAGAATTGGTGACTCAAGGAGTTGGTCGAGTGGGAGCATGGATTCGTTCTTCCAAACTAGTAGGTTCGATCACTGCCTTAAGAAAAAAACCTCTTGGGGCCATTTGAGATTTTTCGACTGGTAACTTTTAGATCCCTGGATTAGTCGAGGTCTGCGTAAGCTGGCTTTGATACCGGATTATCAAACGGCAAAGGATATGAAAGAGCGATGTTGGAACAACACCCACAAATTGACTTTGGGTCATTTATTTTACCATACTAAACATAGGAATTGACCCGAGTTGCCCGAAGCTCACTGCTGGACCTCCTCCTAAATTTTTGATGCTTCGGTTAGTTGTAACGCCTCTCTCTGCTAGGGTCATTGTCATGTGGTGTTTCAACTCTTCTCTCTACTACACATTTGTGTGGTCCCCGTTACGTGGTGTGATGAAAAAGAAAAACTTGCGGTTTATGGCGAAGAATTGATTGATATGTTTAAAATTGCTTTCTGCTTTAACGTTTCTGTGGAAAGAGTTGTACAATTTGTTAGTATGTTTGAAATTAAATTTAAGAATGAAAATTCTATATTATAGACATATTTTATGTTGGTAATATTATATGGTTTGGTTTCGGGTTTTAGTTCAGGTTCCGTCGAGATACTTACTTATACTCACAAACTGGCCTGGTATTATGATTTCAAAACCAAAACCGCCTCATGGGTTGGAATTTTTTTTTAAAAACTAACCTGATAATGTCGGATCAGTTTGGATGCCTATCGGTGTTGGATGAAATTGCTATCCGCTAGATGATAAAGGTCGGATCAGTTTGGATGCTTATCGTTGTCGGATAAAATTGTTATCCCTAGTTTTTTTTTTTGATCTGGAATTGTTATCCCTAGTTGATCGGATGAAATTGCTATCCCTAGATGATAAGTTGAATCAATTCAGATGCTTATCGGTGTCGCTATCCCTAGATGATAAGGTCGGATAGGTTCGGATGCCTTGTCGGATGAAATTGCTATCCCTGAATGACTAGATCAGGTATATATCTCGAATGTAAAATGCCCAGAAGGACATGATGCGGCTGCTGGATTGATTACGTGTCCCTATCCAATTCGCACCCAAAATTTTAGGGCTCCTTCGGCAAATAATCCATAATCCGGATTATTGGATTATTCATTTTGTTTTTATTCAATTTTTTTTTGCATTTGTTAGTTTTGCATCAAGATTTTGTGGTTTCTAGATTTATTTCGACGAGACGAATCTAACAAATACTCCCTCCATCCTTTTTTAAATGTGTTACTTCGTAAATCCAACTTATTAAATAAACATTATCATTACACTTTTCACATCAACTTTTTCCTCCACTTTACACTTTTCAATGAACTTTTACGTCTACTTTCCAAAACTATCCTCCACTTTTACCCATTAACTCTTTACCCACTAACTTTTCGAAATGGCAAAATGATAATTGTACAAACTTTCACCCATTAACTTTTCAAACTACACACTTATTTAGGGACAGCAAAAAATGGAAAGTTAAATACTTAAAAAGGGACGGAGGGAGTATAAAATTTTGGTTGAAACTCAATTTTTTTTTAATAAAGCCAAAATTAATCTAATAATCCAAGTATTTTTGGCTTTATTTAAAAAAATATTTGGTTTACCATAAATTTATACTTGTTAGATTCGTCTCATCGAGATAAATTTAGAAACTACAAAATCTTGACGCAAAACTAACAAATGCAAAAAAAAAAAATTAAATAAAGACAAAACGAATAATTCAATTATCCGGATTATGAATTATTTGCCAAAGGAGCCAAGGAAGATGTGAGGCGATGGGAAATATGGATAAGCTTAATAAATGATCGATTCAGACAATGAATAGTGACATACTTAAATTTGATATAAAAGCTCAGCACCTTTAAAGGATGTTTAAGCTTTACTTGTAGGGTCTTGCTAATAGGTTCTTAATGCCAAATAAGTTAGAATTTTGTATACGTTTCACAGAAAACAAAACTTTTTTTATGAGTGTCAATACAATTTTTTTTCCCCAAATATCAGTACACTTTTTACATATTAGAATCATTCTTTTATTAAAAAATTTAGAAATCAAGTATTATTTGAACTTTTTTTTTTTCTTCCAAAACTTGGTTTGAAAATTTAGCATAGTTCCAATCAAATTTAAACACAAACAAACGAACACGAGTTTGAAATCCAAATAAGTAGTACTTCTTTTAGTTGGTTGTTGCCGATAGAAGGGCTAATCGGACTTGGGGTTGCTATTGTGCAGCCTCGTGCAAGATGAAATCTGAACCGTCCATCTGGGTAACGAACAACCCAAATGTACACAGCACAGTGTGATGTGCACGAGGCTGCACAGCAGCAACCCCAGGTTGGGGCCTAATCTAATCTGAGAGTAAATTGAGATTAAAAAAATAGTGTAAAAGAAAAACGTTGGAGAAAATCCGCCAGAAAACCTTACAAGCCAAGCGAATTACTATAGAATAGAAACAGAACCGATCTTCTTCTGCTGTGGAGACCGTTGGCGCCGTGGGCCCACTTCATCAATTAGCCATTGGTTGGATCGGTTGCCGCTTCATAATTTGCCGTCAGATACGTGACTGCAATCAGTGTAATGGGCCCCGCAGTGCAAGCATATGATGGCACCTCACCACCGCTGCCACGTGATCGTATTTTGTCCTTCCTCAACTTCCTTTCATCCTTATGGATTGCATGTAGGGCATTTTTATCTAACACAAAAAAAAAACACTAAATTTAACATTAATTTTTTTTTATAATTTAGTAAGTCATTTTTAAAAAAATTCATAAAATCAGACTCTCAATTCAAATTTTAGCAAGTCATTTTATCAAAAACTCACAGAATCAGACTCTCTATTCAAACTTTTACTCTTCCCTCCCTCCTCCTCTATTGGTGGGTGAACAGTAGGTCATCAAATTTGTTAAGTTACTGGAGCAAAGTTAAGAAATCTTCAAATTGATGAGTTTGTTTGGTGAGGCTGATTTTTGAGGTTTTGGAGGAGTTTGCTCTCTAGAAATGCTGATATTGATGCTCTTACACTACATTTTGATTGTTAAGGATACTCCCATGTGTCAATTTATGGGTCAATTTTAGAGGTTTCAATTTGTTAGAAGAACATAATTGGAGTATTACATTTGTCACATAAACTTATTTTCTTACTCGCATAGGAGTAATAAAGTTTTTTGGTAGCTCTATACTTTATGAAAGTGTAAATATTTGATATTTTTTTAATACTTTTGAACAAATTCGAGCTCGAGTTCAACTCATCAAATTTTTATTGAGCTCGAATTCAAATTCGCTAAAAACTTAAATAATCAGCCTGAAGATTTTAAAACTTGGTTCAATTTGACTCATTTGCATGCCCACATACCCTGGCACATAATCTTTTCTTCACATTCAGATGTGTGATTGAGTTTTGCTACCATGTGTGCGCCCACTGAGCACACAAATTCTCTTTTAAAAAAAATACGCACTCCAGTGCACATTTTACATTTTTCAATACATTTACACCTACTTTTACACTTTTGATACATTTCAACACAATTTTTGGTGTTTTGTTGGATGAGCCGTTTCGGCTCTTTTTATTTTTTCCCGCATGTTGGCCTTGAAACGACGCCGTTTCGTCACTGCACAACAGTTGTTGTGCGCCCCTTGCACAGCAGCCTCCCCGTCTCCCTCTTAGTTAACCCCAATCATAAAGCCAAATACAAATACATACTGAAATGTTTTTTTTTTTTTTTGTATCCGGATCAACTTAAGCGCACCTCAATTATTTTCCCTCCCGATCTTGTAAAAGGCAGGGTATCCACACCAGGGCTAGGGGATACACAAGAGACTTATCTATTGTGGCTTAGTCCCATGAGGTTTGCCAAATTTCGAACCGAGGATGTTTGGGTTCATAGCTCATCCATGTTACGACACTGAAATGCCATGCACTCTCCTGTGATGCGATGCGATCACTTACGAAAACTTTTCGGAGAAGGAGTTCCATCGTCAGCGTACTTCAAATAACAGGCGTCACAAAGATCTCATCGTCATGTTATAAACAGTTTAAATTGTAAATTATTGAGTAAATCAACTTATAAAAATTGAACTGATTGAGTGGCGTTAGCAACTTGCATGATAATGATTAGTACAAGTAAATATGTATGGTCAGCGAGATTTATTCATTATTTTCACGACCTATTCGTATTTCACCCGTTGCGATTCGAGACAGAAGCGAGTTTTCTAAAGACCCAATGAATTGTGACTCCCATGATATTGTATCTGACACTTTCACCACAGTTGAGTTAGCAAATGTGACTGTTTCTGAACCTTTTCATATGTTGGTTGGTTTACAAACACCGCCTCAATATTCCAAGCCTCCTTACTAGAATAAAAGCTTATCTTGTGCATTAAGGTTCAGTTTTGAGGACTAATAAGTAAACCGTGGCTTTTAGGGATAATGATTTTCCCCCGTCCTAAGGTAAAGTTTGGATTGCTTTTTAACGTTACCACGTCCTAAGGAAAAATTTGGTTGGTTGGCGAGTTTATTTCCCACACAATTGACCTGAGCTCCATTCTTGGGATCAGTTTGCAAGGAAGAAATTTCTTGTGAATCCCCTAGTTCAAGCGTGGATGGCTTGTCTTTGACTGAATTGAGAAAAATATTAGTCTAGCTAGTCTAGCTAGGTGAGAGTAAGACGGACTAGACACCTTTGACAATCAAATAAAAAAACAAAAAACTTTTCCACAATTTTTTTATCATATGCATGTAGAAAAAAAAACTTTTCATTTTCTTTTCCTTTCCTATGTAGACAAATTAAGAAAGTGAGGCAAGCGTAAAATGGCCCAGATGCCCTTGATGGCTTAGTGTTGAACTATTTTTTATCAGATGATTTTACTTTTCATGTTCCTCTCCTTCACTTGACTAGAATTTTTTCGAGCATAATTTTCGTCTAGCAATTTCTTGACAAGTTGAGGAAGTATAAACATTACTAGTATGAGTCGTTCGTGGTACTCCCTGTCTCTTTTTTAGTGTCGGCTAATTTTATTTTGGGCTCCCTTAATTAGTGTGCGTTTTGAAAAATTATTAGGTAAAAATTTATACAATTACTCCTTCCGTTCCATTATAATAGTCTGGTTCGGTCTTCAATGCAATTTATAAATTGTTAATAGTATTCAATCTACAATAAATTTTATGGGAAATATGGATCTCAATTAGGTTTATTATACAAAGTTTATAAAAAAAATTAAAATATTGTAGATTAAAAGATAAAGAATAATTTAAAAATTGCATTAGAGGCCGAATCAGAATATTAAAATGGAATGGAGGGAGTAATGTTTTGCCTTGTGAAAAGTTAGTCAGTAGAGAGAAATCTGGGGTGGTTGCTATGTAGCCCCATGCACAGAAGGTGTTGTGCACATCCGGGCCGTCCGTTGCTCGGATAGACGGCCCAGATTTCACTTCGGCACCTTTGCATCCAAGCTGTTCATTGTCTTGGTGCAAGATGAAATCTGAACCGTTCATCTAAGCAACGGAAGACCTGGATGTGCACAACAGCAATCCTAAGTCCCAGTAGAGAGTGAATGGATAAAAAATGGGTGATAATTATATCTCTTTAAGCCAGGATTTTGGCGTAGGGGGACGGATATACACAATAAAAAATAATTAAAATTAAGACAACTATATGAATTTTTACTTACTCAAATATCCTATCTAGTGTCTACTAAAATCAGACATATTGAACTGTGCTTAACACTCTTTCTTGTTATTAAAAACATCAATGATAAAGTATGTGTCCTAAACTCGAGCAATATCTTTCTCAATATAAGTGATCAAGAAATTTGCTAAATAATCATCCTCCATCTTGTTGCGAAGTCTTGTCTTCACACATTTCATAGCAGAAAAATGCACGTTCGGTTATAGCCGTTGAAACATGTAAAGTTAATATAAGCCGAATCAACCTATCGAAAAGATGATACATCATGCACTTTCTTGTCTTCGCCAACACTTCACTCAACTTTGAAATCGTTGACAGATTTTAGAACTCAAAATGCCTAGACGCATGAAGCTTATGATTTGCAATTGATATCTTAAGTGGTACTTTTCTTACTCAGTGAAATCCATTGGATAATACTTCTCTGCAAGCTTGCAAATATTTTCAATGTTGAATGATCTGAAGCCATCGCGAGAATCTAGAGATGTGCTGAGAATGAGCAACTCCATTGTATCTTCCTTAAACCGAGTGTTCAATTCTTGCAATTGAGAATTGACTGTTTTGGGAGCCCCCAGTTTCTTTTGCTCTTTTCTTTTTCCTTCACCTCTGATATCCACAGACCACGTTAAAGAGTCTTGAGCTTCCAAAATTTCAGTGAGCCTTAGTTTTTAAAAGTGAATGAGCCTTGAGTCCCTGAAGTAAGTTGGGTTATAAATTTTGGCTGTTGTTTTATTTATAAGAATTGTAATTAAACCTCATTAAAACCAGTTTTCGAACAAAGTTGTTTCAAAGCTTGATAAATATTAAAGCTATTACTATTGTTATTATTATTTTTTTAACGAAAAAACGAAGGGGGGATGAGACTATATAAATTGATCTTAATTTTTCTTTCTTTCAATATAATAGTACGAATTTTTATGATGTAGGAGGGGGCGACTACCTACTAGCCCCCTAACTCCATCCTTGTCTTTAATAACTTTGGAATTATAACTTGGAAATATTCCGGAGACTACGATATAATACAGTATGGACAGTGATACGGGTACAGAGATTTTGGGACAGAAATTGTACCGATCACACACGGGGACCCAAAAGTGGGTCCCCGTGTGCGTTCGGTACAATTTCGGGTCCCTTTTTTTTGTACCCATATCTTTATCCAATACGGGTATTATTAGTAACAGTCGTACTCCCAAGTAATTTATGGCATTTCTGTAGCAGTCGTACTCTCCAGCTGGCAAACCCCACCACGAGGTGCAGTAGTAGTAACGGTCCTAAATTTCCAGCTGTACTCCAACTACTGCAATCCTCTCTCTCACTTTTGAGAAATTTTTCTGTGCCGGGAGGGTACCACGTGGTACCCCTCGGTCGTCCAATACACTTTTAGACGGCTCGGATGCAATGTTTAGATACTACGTAGGCTCGGTCACGTGGTACCCGGTAGGTACCCAAAAAAAATTCAAAAACGAAATTTTTTTCAGTGCCGGGAGGGTACCACGTGGTACCCCTCTGCACATCTAGGCCGTCTATTTTGGTTTTGGGCTGTCCGGATTTGGAGAGAGAAAAAGGAGAGAGAAAGAGGAGAGAGAGTGAGGTGAGAGAGTGTTTTGATCTCGGCCGTCCAATACACTTTTGGACGGCTCGGATGCAATGTTTGAGTACCACGTAGGCTCGGCCACGTGGTACCCGGTAGGTACCCCAAAAAATTTCCTCACTTTTATACTCCTACAACCTGCTGTAGCCCTCCTCGTGCGCGTACGTTAGCCGTCTCACAAGCAAATTACTACTACCATTTCGTGGTCGTATTTTACTCATTTCTGATAATAAAAGGATTGAGTGAGTTTGAGCTAAATAAATTTTAATTTTGTTAGAAATATTCATTTATTTTTAAGTAATTCTTTCAACAAAATATAGCTAGTTGGCGAGATGACGTTCGTGACTTTCCAGTGATTAATCGCTTCGTGACATTAGAGTTTTTATTTTCAAACTTTGAATCGAAATCAGAAAGAACATCAAAATTGCAAAGATCCAATACGCCCACGCTAAAAACAACATTCTTTTTTTTCAACTGCTCATGATTTTTTTTTCCCCCTTTTTACTACTATTTCTAATCTTGTCATTGACAGTTTGACACAAATTACTAATCTGAAACCCAGTTTTCCGATGAGTAGTTTAATTTGGTGCGAAAAAAATCGAAAAACGATACACGGAACCACTTTATTTTTTTATTTGAAATATGGTGATTTTAGCAACTGGGTGCTAAAATCTTTTGGAAAACTGGGATAAGGCCTCGCTCCGCTTAATTTTTTGCACTTTTTGATTTTTGTCTTCATTCAATTCTTTTACATTTATTAGTTTTGCGTCAAACTTTTTCAGTTACATAATTCGTCTTGACGACAGAAACGAGAAAAATAGCACAAAATTATGACCCAAAATTTGAATAAAAATAAAATCCACAAAAGTGCAAAAGGTCGAACAAATAAGTTAAGCAAAACGAAGCCAAATAAACGACCGCTAGCAGCATTCAGTAAAACGAAATATTTATACACACAGCACACGCTCTGAGTTGCGTTCACAAACCAAATAATTGCAGCATGTACACGCGCGAGAAAAATGGTACGAGTATCACTGAGTTCCCACGCGCGAGCTCCACCGACGGAGTCACACTCGTGAACTCAGCAGGAGAGATAGAGATAAATATATATATATATATATATATATATAGAGAGAGAGAGAGAGAGCGCATTCTTCATGGCCAGAAAATGCAACACTAGAAATCGCCGATTTTCCTGTGAAGCCGAAATTTCGGATTGTGTTTTCTGATCTCCTGTAAATTTCTCAGGCTCCTAATCGCCAAAACATCGCTCTTTTCGATATCCAAAAATCCAGCCTCGCTTGAATCTACACAGCACAAATCAGAGCAATTAAAACTCAATTACAAGCCGGGACGGACGCATGATTCGGGTGCGGGGTTAGGCGAACACCGCGATAAAAATTTATTGGACGAGCGAACCTACGTAGTTGTAAAATTTATAATTTTTTTTGAAACTCGAGTCTGGTGGTCGCCCGGGGTAACCCTCCTTTGTGTCGGTCCTTGATTACAAGAACGCCAAAAACAATTGCAAAAAAAAAAAAAAAAAACACAAAACATTTCGATAACAATTGGCATTAATCAGTTTACCTATAGAATTGGACAATCGATTGAATCCATTGAACTGAGCCAAATCTGAAACAAAAATAAAAACACGGAAGAACAGTAAGAAACGGAAAAACTACGAACGAGGAGGCTCAATCGAGGCGGTTGATTTTTGCTTTTTTACCTTTCTGAGAAGGATCGTGAGAGGAGAGGTAGAGAATGAGGAAGCAAAGGACGGTGAGAATCGGAATGACGTGGACGAATTTCTCAGGCATCAGAGGCGTCGATTTGTGAGGCTTTTGTGACTTATCGTCTTCACCTTTGTCGGCGGTGGTGAGAGATGGCTCACAGGTGAGATTGTTTTCGTTGGCCGCCCCCATTGATATTCCTCCATTGCAGCCGTGGAGCTTTGAATTTGGTGACCCGAGAGACTGTCTTTGCATGTTCAATGTGGGGGAGAGAGAGAGAGAGAGAGAGAAAGGATGGGATGGGTTTGTAGAGAGAGAGAGAGAGAGGGGGTCGGTCCGTGAGTGAGAGAGAAGCTACTGGTTAAAAGTGAGGTTTGGTTGGCTATGGTCACCCTTTCATTATTTTATAGTAATTGGATTAGTACGATTTTAAATAAGAAAAAGAAAAATGGTAATTGGATTCTAAAAATCTAAAATTGTACTATAGTATCCCCTAATTTCTCTTCTTATTTTTTTAAAAATAAATATACTAAATTTCAATGTATTTTGTAGTTGTATGAAATTTGTGTTATTTTTTTGAACTGTATATGAAATTTGCGTTATGGACAGACTATTTATGTATTGAAGTGCAGTTGGCGCATCTCTCATACTTTCAGTAATTGTAGCGGGTTTTTATGGAAGGAGGGACCCTGTAGTGCCCATAAAAGACTGTATCACGTAGCCCCCAAATGACATCGCTTGGGGGCTAGTCAGTGGGCTGTTTTAGATTCTAAATCTTGTTCGTTACAAGTCGTCCTATGGGGCCAACTTCAGGGTCTCGCACAAACATCTGAACCGTTTAATAATTTTAAAAATATTTATTCGAATGGTTTTGAAAAAAGTTAGGTCAATCGGATATTTGTAAGTAATTGATATAATTTGTCTAATTTTTCATTCAGAATTTAGAACCCTTTAATCTGAAAGAGTTTTGAGAACCGTAGATATCGCAACGTTTGTTGAGAAGAGCATTTGCTAAAAGAATTATCTTGATCGGACATTGATAGGTATCAAAATAGTTCATAATTTTTGCATTTGACTATTATTTTAGAGCAAAAGAGGGCAAAAATTGTGTGTGTGTGTGTGTGTGTGAGAGAGAGAGAGGTATTTATTTACTCGTTAATTTGACAAATTATTGCTCCAAATTCTCTACGTCAACCAAATATGAAGAATGAGAGGTGCTTTGATAGAAAGAAAATTAAAGTAAATGACATTTGTTTAAACAACTTTTTAGTGCCCATTCTCAGTTGTTGTGGATCTTTAGGGTTGTTTTGGCTAAATAAACTAAAGTAGTTATATTCTTGTGCTTTTTAAATAACTCATAATTCTATACTTTTTGGATTTCTCTCGTTAAGACTAACCAATAAACAAAAAAAAATCAACCCAAAACTAACAAATACATTTAAAAAAAAAAAAGACCAACAAAAAAAAAAAGACCATGGTTTATTTAGCAAAGGAATCCTTAACCGAGGAATATCAAGATACTCACGTGTTTCCTTCCGGATATCGCAAAAGAAAAAAAAAAAACTTTAAGAGCAACATGAAATTACGTGGATTAGGAAATTAGAAAGTTTATCCAAATCTTTTGAGCCGATTTATATAAGTACAGTATGTTATTAATAAAAAAATGTTGGAGTGGAACCGCCCGGCCCGCCGGTCACTCTGCCTCTGCTTTTCGTTTGATTTGTACGTTTTTATTAATTTTTTTTAGCTGTTATGTAAATATTTAATTCTACCGGAAGCTGTTAGGAAAAACTAATAAAGGAAAAATAGTACTACTAGTAAAAAAGCACTGATCCAATCAATAATTGAAAAACTGATAAAAAAAATCAATAATTGAAAAGGAAACTGGTCCAACCAGGGCTGTCACAACCCTAATAGTAATAAGGAATATTATTATTGACTGAGAAATCTTTGTCTCCAAATATTTTAGCAAACCTCATAGAATCCGGGGATCATCGGATCCCTAGTTCCAACCTCGTAGTGTAAGAAATTGATGGCTAATAATATATGAGCTAAATATTAAGACCGTATCAAATACTCCTATATAAGAGCACCTACAATAACTCAGGTACATTTTGAGCTGAAATTGCTAGTGAACAATGCACTTTTTTTATTATTATTATAATTAATCGCATCTCTTTCAACACTGCAATAATACTCTCTATTACTTTCTCCATCTCTATAAAATATTATAGAATAGGGGTTAATAATCTACTTGCCCCTTAAACTATTCAATTTTTAGTTAAATCCCCCTCTAACTACCAATTGAGTGTACTTGCCCCTTCAATAATCAGTCCCCACTCTCTCTCTCTCTCTCCATTAATTTGATTCGGTTGGGGGTTCTATTTCCTGTCCTTGTCTTTGATAAATTATCTGACTTCTTCTAATATTCAAACTTGATCCTAATAAAGTACACTACTTCTATCTGATCTACTTACTCTTAACATTCTCTATCCTCCTTATTTTTATTGATCCTCCAAACAAGGCATGAAAAGCAAACATTAACAGTAGGAAACAAAATGTAGCCATAACAGTTGCACCAAAAAAATATACAACCTGAAGCACATTTTTAATAAAAAAAATCGTTTTTTTTTTCCGTCCTTGTCCATGGAGCACCGATTCACAAACAAAGAGTAACAAACCCACATCGATCATTTTTTTAATTAGTAAAGAGAACTATTATTATATACAAAGTGGATAATCTTGATTTTCTACCATTTCGGTAGTGTCAAACTCAATACAAAAAACTTACATTTCGATTTGGATTGCTTTGGAGCTCTCAAAATCCATGCCATCTCCCCACAATCCAAAGTCGCCAATCCAGTCGCTTTTTGGTTTCTAACATTTTGATTCTGATCGTTTCATACTGATTTCTCTCTTTGATCCATTCCTTTGGTCTCTCTGTCTCTCTTTGATTGAGTAGGTTGAGGGCTTATAAATTACGGCTGCCGATTTACCCCCAAATACAGGATTGAGTGGGTATGGGTGGAAAAGTCTATTTTACCCTTCAGTTGGTAGCAAATTAAGATGGTTAGGGTTTTTTCCTACTTTTTCCGTTAATTAGGATGGATTCAACCAAGAGACTAACGTTTACATAGTTAAAGGGGCAAGTAAGTTCAATTGGTAGTTGGAGGGACATTTAACTAAAAATTGAATAGTTTAAGGGGCAAGTGGATTATTAACCCTATAGAATAGTGTATAAAGTAGAGAGAGAGAGAAGATAATCAATGTAGAGAGAGAGAGAGAGAGAGAGAGATGAGATAAAAGATTGAGGGATTAAAAGCATTTTTTTAGTCTCTGGCTCCTGAAAAGTGCGTCGCTACTGTTGTGTTTGGTTTTGGTTTTTGGTAATGATTGGAAGGAGAAATAAGGATAATAATTTAAAATAGGGGTTAATGATTAGAGAGAGACAAAGAGAAAAATGAGAATAATATTTGAAAATAGGGGTAATAATTGAATAATAATTAAAAAAATCGAGTCTTGAAACCCAAAACGAACAAGGCTGAATAGTACCGACGTATTGGAGCCAACTGTATAATACCTAGACTGGTACCTTTGACTGCTGCACCACGACTTCCATGAATTCCCTTGTTACTTTAGCTACAATCTCCCTTTACCTATGCTACTGGTTTTGCTTTAGAGCAAATCCAATGCAAGAGCTATACTTGGTTCTATACTCATAATTTGACACCAGACATCAAAAACCCAAATCCAGTGCAGTGTTATACTTGGTTCTAAAATGGCACAAAGCTATACTTGGTTCTATATTTAGCACCAAGGATGGCTATAGCCATCCTTGCCACGTCATAATCCAACTGCCAAATACCAGAAAAATGGGTGGGAAGCACATACTTGAATCAATGGCCGGAAAATAAAATCCCACCAGAAAGTGGCCGAACAAAGCCTACCGGAATCTCCACGCCATCACCGGAACAAAGATGACCGGAATCCCAACAAAGACGACCGGAATCTCCACGCCATCACCGGAATCTCAACGGTTGTTGCCTTGACCGGAATCAATGGTGATTTCTTCCACTGAAAACCCTCAACTTTCATGGCTGAGTACAGAGAATAGAGATACAGAGGATGTTTGTGTGTGTGTGTGTGTGTGTGTGTGTGTGTGTGTGTGTGTGTGTGTGTGTGAGAGAGAGAGAGAGAGATCGACGTTAGAGAGACAGAGAGAGACCTTGGACTGGATTTGACCCTTTCCCCCAATTTTAGATCTAGGATTTGTTCTCTGGACAACCGACGTTGGGAAGAAGGATGAGAGACATGGGATAATTATTCGGTGTAGCCAAGATGCACACCAATTGGTGTGCCCAACGGCTAATCAACGGCTATTTCTAACCCAACGGCTCTTTTTTTATTTTTTTTCATTCCAACGGTTATATTGCTCCATCTCCTATAAATAATGCAAGTGTTCACCCAATTTGACACCAATTTTCTTCTTTTCCTATCATAAACCCCCCCAAAAAAATTAGTCTACAAATTATGGGTGATTCAAGTCGTACTGCGAGAGGAAAATCATTCACTACAGAGCAGGATGAAGCAATTTGTAATGCGTATCTGTGCATTACTCAAGACCCGATTATCGGTAACTCCCAGCCACGTACCCAATTTTGGCTTCGGGTGCTACAAGAGTATTGCGAAAAAACAAATGACGATCAACGATCTGAAGTAAGCATAAAATCTCGTTGGCAAATAATCCAAAGGTGTTGCAACAAATTTCGTGGGTGTTTAAGAAGTGTTCAAGCTCTACATCAAAGTGGAATGACCCATCAAAATGAGGTAATAAATTCGTCTTTTTTTTATTGAACTTATACTAATAATTTTTTATTTAATAATACATTCGTATTTTTTATTTAATAATACATTCGTCTTATCCAATATACAGTATGATATGGCAAAGCAAGCGTACTATGAAGATACTGGAAAATATTTTAGTGGTATGGATGGTTGTTGGGTCATCTTAGAACATGCTATTAAGTGGCAGGATATCACTCCTAGAGGGAGGAAAGTAAAAAATCCTGAAGCACCTCAATTTCCAGACGAGATGTCATTCCCTTTTTCCCCTGAGGAAAGTCAAATTCCAAGCACTTATAAGTCTCTAGATGCAGAAACCACTCCTTCAAGTGGAGGTACTGGTAGTGTGTCCTCGCCAATGAAGAGGCCTGGTGGAAAGAAGCTAGCAAAGGAAAAGAAAGCCAAGAGCAAGGTTCAAGAAGTTGAGAATGCAAGACATATTAATTTGTTGGAGACACTCAACAAAACTGTATCAGATAACCAAGCTAGGAGGATTCAATTGGAAGAAAGGAGAGTTGCATCTCTAGAAATGCAGACAGTATGTGAGGAGAGGGAGGCAGAAAGGATTATGCAGATGGACTTGTCTGTCATTCAAGACCCGCAAATGAAGGCTTATTATGAGCATCGCAAGGCTGCAATCTTGGCAAAATGGGCCAACTCAACTTCCACAACTTATTATACTGATGATCTACCCAAATATTGATTAATGTAATTTTTTTTTATGATCTATTAATGTAATGTTTTTTTTTAATCTATTAATGTAATCCAACTCAACTTCCACAACTTATTATACTGATGATCTACCCAAATATTGATTAATGTAATTTTTTTTTATGATCTATTAATGTAATGTTTTTTTTTAATCTATTAATGTAATTTTTTTAATCTATTAATGTAATATTTTTGAAACAGTAGAGGACAAAAAAAAACGTAATTAAAAAATAACAGTAATTGAAAATAACGTACATATTTGAATTCGGGTTGAAAACGTAATTAAAAGTGAGGTGGTGGGAAAGTTAGTTAAATTTGGAACTGTTTGGTGCTAAAATAGAACCAAACACTGGAGCCTGGGTTCTATTTTAGCACCAAAAACCACTTTTTGGTGCCAAAATATAGCAATGACTATAACCATTTTGACAATTGCATTGGATTTGCTCTTACGGCGGTATAAGAGCAAATCCAATGCTAGCTTCAAAATGGTTATTAACCATTGTCATATTTTGGCGCCAAAAAGCGGTTTTTTTTTTTGTGCTAAAATAAAACACAGGCTCCAGTGGTTGGTTCTATTTCAGAACCAAACAGTTCCAAATTTAACTAACTTTCCCTCCACCTCACTTTTAATTACTTTTTCAACCTCAATTCAACTATCTACATCATTTTCAACCCCGTTGTGATCTAATTTTTTTAACCCCGTTCCATAATTGACTATGTGGCTGGGAGTTACTGATAATCGAGACTTGAGTAATGCACGGATACGCATTACAAATTGCTTCATTCTGCTCTGTCGTGAATGATTTTTCTCTTGCAATACGACTTGAATCTCCCATAATTTGTAGACTATTTTTTTTTATTTTGACGTGATGATGGAAGAAGAAGAAAATTGGTACCAAATTTGGTGCAAATTGATGCAAGAATCTGATGAAGACTTCCATTATTTATAGTGCATTGAACAAAATAACCGTTCGAATGAAAAAAAAAATTCAAAATATAGCTGTTGGACTAAAAAGAGCCGTTGATTATACCGTTGGGAACATCAATTGGTGTGAAGTTGGGTACACTGAATAATTTCCTCTTATCTCTTTCTTCCCTTTGTTCCAATCTGTTTTAGAGAACACAAACTAGATCAAAAAAATTGGGGGAAAGAGGATCTCACTTTGTAAGTCCTACACAGATCAATCTCTCTCTCTCTCTCTCTCTCTCTCTCTCTCTCTCTCTCTCTCTCTCTCTCTCCTCCTCTCTGCGTATGAGATAATCGAGGGTTTTCAGTCAAGCCATCACCGTTGAGATTCTGGAGTTTTTTTTTTATGGTGAGAGTAGATTCTGGCGAAATGGCAACATATAGTATGGTTCATGATTTCGGCCATTTTTCGGCAACAACAGCAGACTCCAGCAACTCTCCTGCCATTTTCCGGTGTTGATTCAGTTATACTCCAGTTCAGATTGTGAAATGGTAGTTAAGATTTGGTGAGTTGGCAAGGATGGCTATATATAGAACCATATATAGAACCAACTATAGCTTTGTGCCATTTTAGAACCAGATTTGGCACTACACTGAGTTCCAAAGTTTTGCATTTGGTTCCATATTTTGAGTATACAACTGAATACGACTCTTGCATTGGATTTGCTCTAAGTAATCCATTACAAGATAGGCATAGGCAAACTTGTCTTAATTACTGTTTCACATATTGACAATGAGCTATGATTGTTGGAAAGAATTAAAAATATAAGAAAATTTGTTTGATTCACACGTATGGGATCAAACAAGGCATACTTGTAGTGACGATTGATTTCGACTTTAACCAAACCAGCTGCACATACCACGTAATATAATGAAAACATTTTTAATTGCGAATTGTGAAAAAAAAAGTGACGGGACCTTATCAATGATTAATGGATGAGAGACAAAAGTGATCACTTAACGAAACTATTACAAAATTTTGGAAACTTAAAAAATCATCAAGTACCGTCTATTGTAAAAATCTAGAATGTGTAAGTTTTAAAAATTTTAATTAATGAATGTAATATGTTTATTCCTAGCTATTTGCAGTACAAAAACTTTTCATACGCTATTGTTATAGTTCAAACTTATATTATAGAATGTTGCGAATTATATTGCTGAAAAGTTGTGAAAAACTAAAAAATGTTACGATTGTCAATGAGGTGACACAATCTAGACCATACAATAAATGCATATGGTACACCCTTTTAATGAGTGTGTATTGTAGGCTGTAACCTTTTCCTAGTTATATAGGCCTTGTTCGTTTAGTAGTTTTAGTTTAGTTTAGTTTAGTTTTGGAAAAAAGGTATAATGAGTAGAGAGAGATAGAGAGAGAAATGAGTGTAATGATTACAAAACAAAACTAAAATTAAACTAAAACTATGAAACGAACAAGGCCATAATCATGTTTGGACCCATTTTGCAACGGGAATCGTGAGTATAAACTCCCAATAGCCAATCTCTCATTTTCTAAAGTGGGACCAAACTAGTATACAACCAAAGAATCAAATCAAATTGTGTACTTAGGACCGTTTTCAATAAGACTTGCGGTTCGACTTGTTTGAATCTTGAATTTGTTTATTTTCGACGTACCAAAAAAAAAAAAAAGGATTCTTGGACTTGTGAAGGTTTTTTTTTTTTCTCTCCCTACTTCCGAAAGGGTCACTGACCGTGTCGTGCCGAGTAAAAAATAAATACATTTAATAACTAGGAATTAACTTTTATTCCGGAGAATAGCGGTTAAGTCCGAGTGTCGATCCACATGGACAAATTGGCTGAGTTGCGTTAACTCCAATTAACTTCTAATTTAACTCCAATTAACTCAAATTGTCGATCCACAGGGACATATGTCGATCCACAGGGGCATATGTCTAGTTTTATCGAAAACTGTTTGCATAAAGCCCTTCTGGGTATTTTTTTTTTACGAATCCTCACCTAGGCCCTTAAAAATGCATTTTAAAAACATTTAGCGGTTCGGATCATCAAAATTTGATCCGGAAAAGTGAGGTCCACACCAAATTTTAATAAGGGATCGATCCCTTAGGAGATCATTATCCTATATATATATATATAAAATACCCGGAAGGGCTTGATCTCCTAAGGGATAATGATCTCCTAAGGAATCTCTTATTAAAATTTGGTGCGGACCTCACATTTCCAGGTACAGTTTTATCGAAAACTGTTTGGATCAAGCCATTCCGGGTAATTTTTTTTTTGACGAATCCCCACGTAGGCCCTTAAAAACGCATTTTAAAAACATTGAGCGGTTCGGATCGTCAAAATTTGATCCGGAATGTTGAAAAAAGGCTAGGTCCGCACCAAATTTTAAATAAGGGATCCCTTAGGAGATCATGATCATATATATATAAAGTCATTCTGAATTTTGACTTTATAAAGAGCAATTGCCAATAAATAATCAAAATTTTCAAGAATAAAATAGCAAAATTGAATTACAGAGATTAGGGTATCTCAGCAAACTCCTCCATATTGTTGTTCAGAATTTTGGTTTGTTTGGGGGTTTGATCCTTGTGGCAATATACCTTTTTTTTTACCAAATTGTGAGGTCAAATAGAGAAAAATTGCTCTACAAAAAGTATAATCACAGTGCAATTTTGGTAGCCCATGTTGGGAGGACGTGATAGAAAGAAGGAGAGATTGAAAACAAAGTGTAATCATGTGTCCATTACCTATAACCGAGAGCATCTTTTGCTACCATAGGTCAAACTTGAAAGTGTAAGTTTCTGTGGTGCATTCAAATTAAGAAATTTCAATAATACAATCAGTTTCTATAAAATTCTAGAAATTCATGTTCAAATTGATAAAAGAAAAAATAAATAAATAAAGAAAGGATAGATATGAATTTTATTTTTTATTGGGGAAGATGTGGGCAATGAGTTTACATATTTATAGGCAAGTTCGGTAAAATAAAAAAAAAAACTTTTTGTATTTTGTTTTTGGCAAAAAAATAATACTGTAATTAGAAAGAGTAAATCGAAGGACAAGTTACACGGGTAAAGAATACTAAAATGAAAAATTTTCGGTATTTAAGGAATTATGTAAATTCTCTATACCAGGGATCTGCTACAAAACACATTTAATGCTTGATTTCTCATTATTTCCGTTGTTTGCTATTATTTGAGTAATCTGTTGGAGATGCTAGTATTTGAGTGATCTGCTGGAGATGCTCTTATCTGCTACAACAAACATTTAATGCCTGGTTTCTTATTGTTTCTGTCGTTTGCTATTATTTGAGTGATCTGCGGGAGATGCTATTAGCCTCTTAGGAGATTTTCAAAATCTTTAACCTTTTCATCCAAAAAAAAAAGAAAAAAGAATGCACTCATGTGCACAAGTGCTTTTGCCACTTTGAGGTTGTGTTTGGTTTGGGTTTTGAGTTTTGGTTTTTGTAATGATTAGAGGGAGAAATAGAGATAATAATTAAAAAATAGGTATTAATGATTGGAGAGAGATAGAGAGAAAAATAAAAATAATATTTAAAAATAGAGGTAATAATTGAATAATAATTGAGAAAACCGGTTCTTGAAAACCAAAACGAACAAGGTCTGAATTTAGAGATGGAACTGAAACAGGCTAGACCAAATTGAAGTGGACCAAGCCCACGCAGCCGAATGCCTGTCCAAATATTTGGGCCTTCTTGACCACTTCATTGGGTTTCAAGCCCACTATTTATATGTTTATAATGTGTTCGTCGTCTATGACGAAATCCAAGTTGATCAGCCATGGTCTGGGCTTGATCAAATCGTATTGGTCACGAGATAAATGAAAGAGCTGATAACAAAAGAAGCAAAGATTTACCCGATTCCTTGGTTTTGTGAGGAAAATGACTCCTACGTGTGTGGAACTCTGATTCTGGTATATTCTGTTGGAAAAAATATTTTGAATACAATATTTATTTTAAGTCTGAATGGAAATTGAATTGATTTAGAGTCGTGTTTTTTCAGTGTCACTTGTTCGCTGTTGATGGACGCGTCTTTTCGTAAACAGATGTATCTCTTCTTCTTGGTAACTATTCGTAGAGTCACCAGTTAGCCTATAGATATGACATCCTTCATTTATTTTTAGAGTTCATTTTTTCTACACTTTTATTGGGTCAACGTGTTTTCATTGGAGAGAGTACAGATATAAGTTTGGTTCAACATAACCATTAATTGTAGTGCTGCTTCTGTGAGGAGTTCGATCAAGTAGTGCTAGGAGATAGACGTCTATGCAAACCGTAACCACCATAGTGGGGGCGAATCTGTCTTAAGTACAGAGTGTTACATTCGTCTTGATCATCATTTCATTTCATGGTTAAACAGGAATAAGAGATTTTTCAATTCTATGAACAATGAAAGCTCGCCTCTAGCTAGTCGCTGTTTCTGATTGCCATGCTCGAATTATGGAGCGGACTATGTTGGTTAGGATTCAAACTGAATGTTGGAGATTTTCAGATTTTTTTTTGGAGACGACGCCATCAACACATAATGAAGACCATATTTCCAACACTGAATGTGGACGGAGCATGGTCCATTAATGGCCTTGCAAGTTGCAACGGCAGGGATGCTCCCAGGAACTGGGTTACAGGTTTCCAACAAAAATTCGGTTTTACTTCAGTAATGGCAGCTGAGGTTTGGGCCCTTAGACTTTAATTTAGTGGGTTTTGAAGTGGAAATGGATGCATCACAAGTGGTGTCCTTACGTAATTCTCAACAAGTTAATCACCATCCTCTCAGTGCTATACTTTGTGATTGCAGGCACTTGATACAAATTTGCCAAGGAGAGAAGTGAACCGGAGTGTAGACATTCTCGCCAAGATTTTCTTTACTTTATATAATTTCAATTACTCCTATGTTTCTTTAGTGGAACTTTTTTGGCATATCAATTAGCTGATGATTCTGTAGGGGTTAAATACCCCAAGACTATTTATGTTTAGTTCGTTATAAAATCGCCTGTTACCTTAAGAAAGAAAAAAAATTTGTCGCATAGCCGATGAGTACGTTAACGCCTAAGGAAAAAAAATGCTCAACCCTTTGAATAATTATTAACGTGGTGCATTATCACTGTTTAATGTTTACAACACTTTAACAACATTATATATTGACAATATGAATCTCGTTGGATATTTCTTGATGAGTTTTATTAAGCAAAATTTTTAAAATTGTAGAAGGCATAATATATTGAAAGATGGAAAATGATATAGGTACCGAAGTAATCGAGATTAGGTTGGAATGTTCTGGCTGCCCGGAAAACGGGTCGGTCATCGGTGACTTGAGACTTGAGAGACAGAACGAAAACATAAAATAAAAAGGAAATCGAATGAAGAAGACCTGAACGTGAGGAAACGAGAGAGAGAGAGAGAGAGAGAGAGAGAGAGAGAGAGATTTGAAGAACGCATCTATATATGTACATATAGAGAGAGAGAGGGAAAATGGTGCTATGGGAGATCACGTTGGGAACGGCTTATTTTTTGGGTTTGAAAAGGACTTACAAGCTTGCTCTCAAGATTCAACGTCGCCTTATTTGCCCCAAGTACCCTAAGATCCGTCAATTTGTTCAGAGGTATGCCTTTCTCTATCTTTCTCTCTCATTCGCCAATTTCTTCTTTTTTTGTTGTTTCATTTTCAATTTCTTGTATTGTTTTCGATGGATTTCAAGCGATTGTGATCAATTTTGAATTGGTTTGTTTTGGGATTGTTGCTTCTATGAGTGATTGATACAAACCCTTTTGAATGATATGAGAAATGAAAATGATCACATTAGTGATGCGGCTTTAAGGTGCCTCTGTTGGTGATCAAGTCTATTCACAGTTGTTTTTCTTTTGATTTGTTTTTTTTTTTTTGAAACAAAAGTGGGATTTAGGATTGCAACTGATCAATTTTCATGACGGATGGTTAGCTGTTATTGGGAGCTGAGGAGTTGTCAAATTTGGGCTTGGCAAATTAGATATGCGATAGCTGATAAGGTATAGAATATTGTGGAATGGTTTTGAGAAAGAAATGGAACGATTGTTTATCTCCGCCAAGTGGAATGGCCGTTATCTATATTGGCGAATGTTGATTTTGAGAAAATGGAGGTTGGAATGGGCATTTCAAGGGAATGACCTTTCCATTCCAGCGAACCAACAATGTCTTCGTGGAATGAATGTTGTAGAAAATGTTTTTTTTCTCGTCTTAGCCAATCAAATGCATAAATCGTATATGATAATTCCAAATTCGAAGGTTTAAAAAGCGGTTGCAGTTGTGATGATGCACAACGGTTGGTGATAATCCGGGTCATGATTTTTGTTAAATTTTGCCCCATACAGAAAAGAATAACTAATATATATGGTTTTTGTTTCAGAATTACAAAAGTTGGGTTTTAAAATGGTGTTAGGTGGATTTTTCTTATTTTCTTTGCTTAGTCCACTATATTTGCCTCCTTGTGTTGGTAATGTTTTGGACATAGTTTTTATGAAGTTATGAGTCCCAAAATTTCTTGTGCGTTAGTTCCAAGGTTATTCACTACTATAAACTTGTAGGTTACAGATAAGGAAAGGGACAAAACAAAAGATACGCATTATGCTAGCTTTGTAATTTCAAAGACATTGTAAGGAGATTCTTAGGTTAATCATTGATGGGGGCTGATTTTTACTAGAGAATCCACTTTCTCTGGTAAAATGATGTCCTTTAACAAATTTTCTTGTGAAAATAAGTGAATCCAAGGGTTTTTTTTATTGGAGAGGCTACAATGGCCCGTTACCACTTTTATGTAATGACTGGTTACGTTACGTAACACCACTGGTACAACTACAAATTTCCTTCACACTTTCGGGATGTGGCCATCCACTGATAGGCGATAACGTTACGTCACGACCTATACTGTTAGGTATTACAGATATTTCATACCATCATCATTGGGACGGTAAATTCAGGGGCGGACTGAGGAGGGTGCAAGGCGGGTGTTTGGCCCCTGCACTCCCCCCAATTTTCTTCCTATTTATATTACACTTTTGGATTTTTTTGTAAAATTACTGAAGAGTGGTCCGCAAACTAGGTGAAATTCGCAATCCTACGTCCGCCACTCACGGTAATTGTTCTGGAACTCTGAATATTTGGGTAATTGGGTTCATGGAATTAAATATATAATAGGCTGACTAATATGCTTTGAAAATGCTCCCCATTCTATCAAATCTGAATGTGAAGTGCTTTGGTACCTCTCTAAAGTTCTCCTCCATTGCAACTTTAGATCAATGTTGGGTACCTCACTTGCGTTTATGGTAAAACAGCTTATAGTAAAGCAAGGGAATGCATTTACTGCGGACATCTATGTTCCTTCTCATGGAATACAACTGTTAGCTATTGTGCTTTTTTTCTCAAATTTCCTAATGCATTCCTTATCAAAGTGGTAATCATGATACCAGAGTTATTTACACCTTAGCTCACTCTTCCTATTTATAAGATCATTCGATACTAATTCAGAAGCTTTAGAATACTTGTGGGGATATGAAATAAGTGTGAAGTTCGGTAAAACATAATACTATAATGGGTTAATCTGACCTTTGAAGCTGATAACATGTGTCTAGTGATGAAGATAAAAAGAAAGAAAGCGGATGCGTTTGTTTAAGGTTGAAACTTGTTCTCAACATTGTATTTCACCAGAAGGAAGATTTTGTAACAGGTTCCTAGAGATCAACACAGATTAAAGTGGAACAACTAATGTAGATACATGGTGCTTAGGGCTGTAAACGAGCCGAATCGAGCCGAACCCTATGAGGTTCGGGATCAGTTCGTTAATGTATGAGTCAGGCTCAAGTTCGGCTCGGGTTCGATTCGAGCCTAGACAAGTAGGCTCAAGTTCGGCTCGTGAAACAATTTGAAAGCTCAGGCTCGGCTCGGTTGGGCTCGTTAAACTTAAACGAGCCGAACCGAGCCGAATTAAGGCTCGAATCTAGCTTGATATGGCTCGTTAGCAATTTAGAACACAAACTGAGAGGGGGAAGAGATATGCTTCAAAATAATGTTACATGTAGATCTACCACAATAATCAAGAAATCAAACAAAAATAAACAAATCTATCACTATAATCTCGAAATCAAAAGAAAAACAACACAAGGAAAAAAATATTGAGAATTAAATAGAGTACTTTAGTTAGGATAAAACCCATCTATTCATAGTAGAGTACTCTAGTTAGGGATAAAAGAATAACAAATTACATAGGAGTTTCTCAACTATAAAATATTTACATGTAGACCCCTAAACTATTATTAATTACATTTTGACCCCAGGTTCGCGAGCCGAACCGAGCCGAATCCACTTAGGTTCAGGTTCGGCTCATTTATGGAACGAGCCTAATATTGAAGTTCAAGTTCAGTTCGTTTAGTAGACGAATCGAACTTGAACGAGCTCTTACCGAACCGAGCCTTGAATAGTTCGCGAACGGCCCAGTTCATTTACAGCCCTAATTATTGGTGCTCCAACTTAAAGATAAGACATGCTATTATTAGTCTGGTTAGAATGCGAACAAATTCGTATGATAGGCCCAAACAAAATATATGACTGAATTTTATGTGCATGTACTTCTAGGTGCTTTCGCATTTAAATGTGAACACTCCTTCTTTTACTTGAAGGAAGCACAGATTTGCCAATAGGATATATGGAGCCCTGGATACCATTTTGCCAGCAAAAATGGACTATTGTTTTGTTTCCCTATTTGAATCCAATTTTCAATTGGATTGAAGTTTACACGGAAAATATTAATTGAGCTTGTTGGTCTAAGGTAGAGTGATATATGACTTACTTACCCGTAAAAAAAGGGAGTGATATAAGATTATTACGGTGATGCTATTTCAACGGAGAATTTTTTTGACCAGTTTGTTGAATTTTTGTTGTTTGCTGCTTTTTTGGATTTCATGTTTGATTGAGAAAAGATGGAAGTAGTTGCAACAGAACTTGGGATGGTGAGGAAATTCAAGTAGCACGTGGTGGATTCATATATGGTCTCTTCATATTTGATCGCGAGTTTGGATTCTTGAATTGGAATTTTTTTTTAGATTAGGCGCGGTTGAGAATTTCAACTTTTGTTGTTTTTCTTGTGAGTTTTGGCCAATGTTGAAACTTTTAGTGACCAATGTCATCTAATTCACTAGGGGATTGGACTAGAATGTGGTATTTACATGTTCATCGACATCTTGGAAGGAGTGGGATGGCTTCAATTCTTCAACAATAATTCTAGATTTCAGTATTTCAAATTAAGTATTGTTCGGAAAGTGCCTTGGTTGTTTTTCTTGTGAGTTTGGCCAATGTTGGAACTA
This sequence comes from Vaccinium vitis-idaea, assembly GCA_963854785.1. Taxonomy (NCBI): domain Eukaryota; kingdom Viridiplantae; phylum Streptophyta; class Magnoliopsida; order Ericales; family Ericaceae; genus Vaccinium; species Vaccinium vitis-idaea. The sequence goes on from OY978215.1 coordinate 45,120,814, forward strand.
AGTGAGCTGTCATGTAATTTTATTTTGTTTTCGAACAGAGCGGTGTCATGTAATTCACAAGGGATTCGACTACAATGTGGCATCTATGTCTTCATCAAGGTTTCAAAGGGATGGGATGACTCCTTTAATAATTCTAGATTTTGGTTAGCAAGCGGAGGGGGGTTGTAACACCCCATTTTGTTTTCACGGTGGTGGGTTAGAGCCTTATAGGAAACACGAAAGCTCTATAATCTCATTATTACCACATAACATTTTGGGCCATGTGGTTAGGCTCCGACACATTATTGTACTAGTGGAGGGTGGGCCTGTACGAAAGGTCGCTATTCGTTGCCATTTATGTTGTGGAGAGGAGAGATAGCGGTCTCTCTCTCCTTTTTTTTTTTTTCTCGGGGAAAGTAGTGTTAGTTGTAGTTAGTGAGGTTTAAACCCCAGTCAAATGCATGGGTGTACATGGTGCCAACCACGAAACTCTTTCTCCAGATTGTGATGGATAGGAAGGCATCAGTGGTAAATTACCTTCCTAGGGTTTTTCATAGCTTGCTTTAGGATATATGGTTGATAAGGATGTAGAGGACTCAGGTAGGTTTTGAGGGCTTCTTGGGGTAGTAGTTTTTGTTAGAGAGGTGGTCGGAGATATAATGCATGTTATAGGGTAGGTTTTTTTCTTTGTTTAGTGACCTACCTATGGATAATATATTCATGAGATCACACACAAGGCGCTTAGCTTGTATCCATGTTTTGCTTTCGGCTATTGTTTATGGGTGGTATCCCTCTGCATTATTGTCTCGATACACTTTTTATTGGCAAATAAATGAAAACTCAAAATGTAGCTTAATTACGGAAAAAAGTTCTTCATTTAGGGTGTGTTTTGGAACTTGAGGAAAGTGAGAGATAAGAAAGGAAAGTTGAAATTTTTCCTTCATCTTGTTTGTTTGGAGAGAAAGAAGAGAGAGAATAAAAAATCTAAGTATTGTGAATAGTGAAATTTTCCTCCCACTTTTCTCTCACTTTCCCTTCCCTTCCACATGTTCCAAACACACCCTTAGTTTTCCAGCTGAACCATGTCTATATGCCTTCATGTTTGGTAACTATATGTTAATATTTGACAAGGCTAATACCCACCATGGGTTGTCCCAATGGTAAGGGCGAATGCCAACATAGCAAGGGTTCGATTCCCCCTAGAGGCAAACCATGATTTAAGTGGGGGGCCAAGGCAGTGGGTTGCTGTGCTAGTTTCCCCCGAGAATCAGTTGACGTGCGCGTAAAGTGGCTCAGACACTCTATCATTAAAAAAATAAATAAAAATTGACAAGGCTAATAGATGATATCCTGCAGAACTAATTCTTGAGCTAATTTTGCTTCAACACCTTTGGACTAGGTTGCCAGTTTTTCTCTTGCATGCAGTTTCACCTCATCTCATTAGGAACTCCTTTTGTCTTTCTATTTTCCATTTCTGGGCGAATTGTGACTTTTAAACCTTCAAATGCATGGGATCTCTGGGACTCTCTAGATGCACCATCTTCCTGTTTCTTTTTTGCTTTATATGGAACTAGTTTGTTTTCCTTTGGTAGGTGTTAGTACTCAAAAACCTTATGTGAATTCCTTTCAACTTACAATTGATGCTCAACTGGTATTTGCTCAGACTTCAAACTACCCAATTTTGTTTTTGTCATTCCCTGCGATTGCACCCATGTTGTATTTTGCTCAATTGTTTGGTATTGCCGTTATTATAATATATTTTGGGCATAACTCTATTAGAAACGTCATATATTGATGCCTTTGCTCTTTGTGTAACGCAGAAGAACACGTGCTGCATTTGATGTGGCACTGAAGTTCCACCAGAAAATACAACAAAGAGATATTGAAGTGGGTCGGAGTCTTGGAAACAGGATCCTCCGGTATCTTGACAAGATGAAACCATCTGCTCAGATTCGTGTTACCACTTCTGCAAAACCCCCGTCAAGTGGTAAATCTAGCACAAACATAACAAAGCAGGTAACCAATTCATCTCCCAACCAGAAGACTTCTTGTGGCTCCAGAGACTCTGATAGGCATCTGTTTACCTCATCAAGAAATACATGGCCGAAGCCTTTTCCCACCATTGCAATGACGATGAGGCCAGCTAAGCCTGTTGGAACTAACACCACACACAGGTATTTGAGCTTCTATGGCCCTGAAGCTTCAAGATTTGGCCTAGGGAGAGGGAGCTTCGAGGGAGTGATCCGGAAAGACATAATGCAGTGGATGTTGCAGCACTAAGGCAGATGGATATATCGTATTGTCGTTTGCCTTTGCTGTGGAATGTGCCCAGTGCAGAGCTCAATATCGGGACTATGCCATGTTAAGGGGGTATTTTGAAAGAAGATGCGGAGGTTTATAGGAAACTGCTACCTTACCCTTGTTTTCTTTGGGGTTAATTTATGTGCTCAAGTGAGAGGCATGACCTTTAATTGCATCAGTTCTCCAAGTTCTGTGTATTCTTTGCAGCTGTGAATTGTCGTAGGAATTTGAAGCTTCTGGCGAGGAGATGATTTTACTATTTGTTGAGTTGGTTGCCTTTTCTAGACATGGGATGGTTTTTACAGGTAGTGAGAAATGAGAATATGGTGCAAACCAAAACAAATGATGAATTTAATTAAGAGATAGAGGATCCCAAATTGGGATACTAAGAGCAAAAGCTCTCAATATTCTTTATCAATATATCAAAAACTACCTAATGAGGACCCAAGACACCTATTTATAGACTCCAAAACCCTACACACACTAAGGGGCATTAAAATGACATTTCTACCCTTAATTTTACTGCATCAGAATAAGCGCAACATGTTGCTGTAAATTGCTGGTAAGAAATGTTTTTATAGGTACACTTATGCTAGAGGATTAGCAATTGAAGATGTGTTGCAGATTCAGAAATTATCTACAAGGAAATTTGGGTCTGTTTGATACCTTGGAAAAGAAAGGAAAAGGAGAGGAAAAATAACTAAACTAAACTATTTTAACTAAAAATTTCCTCTTAATTTTCCTCAATCTCTCCTCTCTCTCTCTCTCTCTCTCTCTCTCTCTCTCTCTCTCTCTCTCTCCCTCCCTTTATCTACCATAATCACAAACTTCTGGCAAAAATCAGAAATTTTTGGGTGCAAATAGGGTACCGCACGCGTAGTGCCAGAACGCGCATCTCGGCCGTCCAAAAGTGTTTTGGATGGCCTAGATTTCTTCCTCCCTCCTCTCTTTCTCTCTCTAAAATCTGAACCATCCAAAAGTGTTCTGGCGCGTTGGGCACCGCCACATGATACCCAGCCGACACTAAAGTTTTTCTCCTAAAACGGAGTATGTTAGTACGAATGAATTCCATGTTTCTATACTGAAGGCAGCATCGCCACATGGTACCCAACCGACACTCGAGTTTTTCTCGTAAAACGAAGTATGTCAGTACGAATGAATTCCATGTTTCTATACTGAAGGCAGGGAGAAATATAGAGGCAAAATTTTCCAGGGCAACTATAGAAAACTTACAATATATTCAAGGGAAAATTACATATGATTTCCATAACACAACATAAGCTTGCAAAAGCCTAACAGCCCCTTTGGCTACACAGGCGAGAAAAGAAAGAAAGGAACATGGTTTCTCTCCCTCAGCGGCGGAGCTATGTGAAAGCCAGTATGGGCACAGACCCACACTGGATTTTGGGGAATTTTTTTTTTTTTGGGGGGGGGCGAAACTAAACATATTACAAGTCTGATTAGAATATCATTTTTTGAAAAAGAGAACTTATTTGGTGTTATTGGGGCGCCATTATGTGGTGTTACAATACCCCTTTTCTCTACATATTTATGTGGGAATCAATACTCAATGTATGGGTCTCACCTAAAAATGTGATGGAAAACAGTGTTAGGATACCGAGTTGGTATGCCCCAGGATTAATTACTTATAAGCAAGCCTTCACCAATTTTTGACTCAAAACTATCATGTGTTACAAAATGATGATAATTATGATAAATGCAAGTCGAGCTACAAAATGATGATAATTATGATAAATGCAAGTCGAGCGGGAATTCTTTTTACGTTCATACTTATTTCTCTTCTTAAATCTATCAATAACTCCTCTCTTTTGTGTTAAAAATAACTCATTGAGAACTAAAAGTTGAATTATTTTACTTATGAAAAACAGGAAATTGTCTACCATGTAAAATTATTTTGATTTTTCTCCATAGCTATTTTATTTAATGTAATAGCTAAATAATTTTCAAATAGGAATATATGTTGAAGAAAAGTTTAAAAGAAAATTTCGCTTCTTAAAAAAGAGATTTTTTTTTCCCACAACAAAGAGGTGTGTATGGATTGTGCCTCACTGATACAGATTCCTGGCTACGCCACTGCTCTCCCTCCCATACAAATAACCGTGAGAAATCAAACTCTCTCCCTCCCATTCCGGTGACCACTCTCTCTCTCTCCCTCTCCGGCGACCAAATCAAAGGTTCAAAACTCAGTTTTGATCACAAAAGTAGCTTCGCCTTGACGAGACGAAAACAATGGTGCAAGTACGACGACGATCCGACGAGGGGGTGGACTGCATGTGCTGCCGGAAGTCGACGACAATCCGTTCGTCCTCCCTTTCTCACGGAATTGCGCCACTTTTGGCAAGAAACGAAACTGAGCTTGTACGGGGTTCTGCTCTCCCACCCTCTCTCACCTCTTGGATCATCCAAACGTGTGACATACTCAGTTTTCTCTCCATTTCCTTTCTTCTCCATCAAAATCTCTCAATCCAAAGGGGGTGTAAGCATCCAATGGAATAACAATGGAGGAGATCATGACAAAACAAAGATTAAAAATCACTCCTAATAGCTTAGACATGAGCCTCGTGCTCTATTTGCACATATTGTGAGAACAATTTCGATGCAGACTGAAAATGAATTCGGATATAGTCCAAAGAAAACAAAACAAGGAAATCATAATCCGTAGATAGTGGTTTGGTTATTGGTTTAGTACAAAACCAGACCAATCCGGTCCATGCTCACTCCTACGGCTCACATCATAGGCCATGCAAATTTATTGCGACACAAGAAATCAAAGACAGCTATGTTGTTTCTACTCAAATCAAACCAATTGTATTGCTACCTCAATTAACAAAAGGAAAATTTTACAATCTGCCCACTGGACTCTCGTTAAGGTTTAAAAAATGAGAATTATTGCGTGTAAGAATTAACTCTTCCATGTAGGAGTCTTCAAAAAGTGGAAACTCTTCCATGCAAGAGTTTTGCCCGTACGGGGCTGACAGTGGGATGACAATAGGAGAACTGTTAACAAAATAGAACTAAAAAGAATTGCAAGTAGCATGGACTAAAGTAAATATCAGGACAATATTTCTTTGTACCTGTTGGTTAAAACAAGAATTCATTACAACGGGAAAACAAAAGCACAAGCCCAAGGGTTAATTCTGTATTCTCGGGTTCTGCTCTTTAGTTTACTACATACTCATAAACCAAGTGTACAACATAGCTGAGTCTGTATCCTCAGGTTCTGCTTTTCAGCTACTACAAATAATAAACCAAGTTTACATCATGTTAATAACCAAGGGGTTCCATACATTTCGAACAATAGGAAAAGGCCAGAAAAAGGACATTCTTACATGAAGTCTTTGTTTAAGGTGAAAATCCTGACACGTCTAGCCAAAGCCGTAAGGAATATCTCATGGATCACCGGCAGTATTAGCAGAAAGCTATTTGTTCAATTGAGTCACAGTTGCACCACCTCTCCCATCTGAATCCTAACAAGAACTATTAGGAAAAGAGTTTCAAGTCCCTGTTTGGTATTGCATCTGAAAAATATTGTCCTTGAAAACGGTCATCAAAATAAAAGCAACACAAAAAGTTCCATTCGTGAAACGGTTGCCAAAGTTCTCTTGGGTGATTGTCCATGACCAGGACGAAGCTTTGGGTGAAACTAAGTGGAGGTCTGAATTCCTGATAAGAGAAATTCACATTCAAAAGAGTATGAAACAAATAGAAAACAAAGTTACTCTCGTGTTTTCATCAATTTCATTTCTGAAAGTTTTGTTTGTTTGTAGTTTCAGAGGTTAGTTTCTGAAAGTTTGGAAAAAGAAAAGAAGTGAAAGGGTATGAGAAAAAAAAAAAACCAAACAGGTCCTAGAAGTTCTGCAGTCGGCTCTTAGAGCAAAATAGGAACGCTTAGGATTTGCAGGAACGTCACCTCCACAAGTTTGTTATGGCAATTTCCATGCATTCATCTTTCGGATTACCAATTCAAGTAGCTTAAACCATGCAATGTACTGGTGCTGATTTTTTGCTAAATAGTATCGATTCCAGGCTTGTCATAGCAAATTTGCCGCATCCAAATTGAAATTACCTACAAGAAGAGCACAGCATGATCAACACTTTATCAGCCAGAATTAATCTGAAACAAGTTGAATTTTTTGCGGATCTCATTCTTCAGTTTGTGGGACACATTTATACGCTACATCATCTATAGTATGATACTCTATGGGTATAGTTTGACAGGAATGTGGGAGCGCACTAGTCTGAATATCCATGGATCAGCTAGTGGCCTAATCTTTACCCCAGACCTGTTTGCCATCTCCTTGCTTTGATCAATAAGAGACCCAGTCCATCACAATATAAGGCATGTTGTTTCTGATGTAAAAAATCTCTTTTGAACCCAGCATTCCTGGTTGAGTGCAAGGTGTTGGGTCATAGAAGGGGCTGCGGGATGATCTTCTTCACATGCTCACAGAACAGCCAGATTTTATTACAACTAGATTGACGGTTTACATAATCACATTTCCATTCTTCTAACCAGAACAATGTAAAACAAGAGCTTTATGACCAAATCAGACCAAGCGAAGGCACATAAAAGGGAGATCCCATTGATTGCATTCTTTAATGTGGTGGCGTAGCCAGGAATATGCATACGTGGGGGCATAATGAAACAAAAACTTCGGTTACAGCCAAAGTCCGACAACATCCCATCGACCCAGGACTTGACGGTTGTTGGGGAGGCCGATGGCTTGCTTATGAGAAACAAAGGGGAGATTTTAGGTTTCGGACAGGGTGAACATTACTCAATGCCCATACGGGGAAAACATTACTTACTTTTTATAAATTTCAAGCCAGTTTCTAACTTCGACGATCAGAAACAATCATTTTGTGGGGCTTTTTTTTTTGTAACAATTCAAGCAAGTCTTCTTAAAACAAAAATTAGATAGTTTAATTAAGCACTTACGTATATCTAATTGAGATTTTCTTTTTACGGAAATGACTAAAAGGTTAAGATGTAGAAAAATGGCTTGGACATTGAAGTAGGACCTAGAATGGATCTTAAACAAAGTAGATAATGTTCAACCTATTTGTGAGTCATTGAACAAAATATCTTCGATATGTGCATATTTGTGCGAGTGGTTGAACGATATAAAAAGCAATAACAGTTTGATTCAAGTAAAACTAACACTATTAAAAAAAGCGTTACGGGGACCACTGTAGCTCCTTGGTTCTTGGAGCTTTAAGAGGGGCACTGTTTCAGTGGTATTCTGAGAGCAACCACTTTGTGCATATTGCCAAAGCTTAGGTTTGTCTCCAATCATTCCCCGCCCATACCCCCAATGATTGGGGACTAGATGGGTTCTGTTATTGTTGTTGTTGTATTAAAAAAAGTGCATTGGGGGGCCGTGCCCCCGATGGGACTAGATTGGCTCTGCCACTGCATGAACGTACCTATCAAACGCAGCTCCACTACTATTCTCTTCCAGTAAGCTTATAGCACCAGTTTGAACCCCTTTGACAAGAAAGTAACCCTGAGAAACAAAATCCAATAAAGTGAGGTTCGAAGTTATATGAAGGTCACCAGGAGAGAGGCGTTAGAATTTCTTCCGCCAACAATGAGAACTCTAAAGAATTGAAATGCAAATTTACTTTGTCATAGTAATACGCAAGGCAACATATGCAATTATGCATGTTTCTTGTAGATCAAAAGAACAAAGATAAAAATACAATACCTGCACTTACCTAAAAGCCCACCTAAATGCAAATAATGTATTTTCGTCAAGCTTAGCTTGCAACACATATTCATCATGCAACTAAGAGTACCAAAATTATTTCCAAGAGAAGCAGAGTGAGCAAGATAGACTAAAAAACACTGGGAAGACAAGCTGTTAATCAGCTTACATATTCTTCTCCTCTTGTTCTTGTCGCTTCTTCACATCGATTTCACTTCCATCAGTCAGAGGGACAAGGCTTCCGACCCACATCTCCACTTGTGAGTATCCTCGTAAACTACGCATCCTAACATTCTTGATTGCCTCCCGTTCTAAGTCGTACCAAAGAAACCTCCTAGAGTCTTGTTCCAATAGTATTTCCTTACCACTCTGTGCGTAAGCAATGGGCCTCACATGATGGAAAGGCCCAACCACACCGGGTTGCGCAACTGAAATCAGCTTACTCCACGATTCTTTCACTCCGTAATTTTCCATAACCCATATATCAACCCTATCCAAGTAATAATTGCAAATCAACGAAAGGCATCCCCCCAAGCTCTGCAAATCCATAAAGAAATTCGCATTCGAATACTCTGGCTGTGGCACTAATTTAAATGCCTCACTACCTAGATCAAACCCGATAATCAAACCAGGATTATAGGACTCTGGATCTTCCGTCACAACCCAGTGCAAAGCACCACCAGCTAGCACCCCGCCTGCTCTTTGCAATTTCCGGTAACGAGGGAACTTCTCAGCCCTATGCCACGAATTCGATCCAACACAATAAACCTTAACTTCGAAATCAAAAAAGGCATCATCAATCCCTTTAATCACCACAATCCTCACCACCTTGTAATCATGACTAACCCTATCGTACCCAAATCCATAAATCCGACTCTCGTGGTAGCTAGACAAGTTTTGGAACTCAATCGACGCGTAAGGCAATTTCCTCGCCTTGCGCGTCGACGGGTTCCACAAAACTAGCGTATCCAAGGTGTTGCACATACAGAGCAACCCATTGCAAGATCCCCACACCTGGGTCCCGTAGTCCTGACACCACAGCGGGTGGTGAGTTATCGGCACAGCGTCCACCAAGGCGTGACCGCCGCCGTACAGAGAGTCAAATTCCACCGACGATAGGCGATTGTCTTCTCTCAGTATGAGACTGCGATTGGTTTTGGTATCGATTGATCGTTTGAGATGCAAATCAACGAAATCTGAGCTATCGATTAGGTCACGCCAGGATGCGGATACGCACCTGAATTTGAGAAGGATTTTTACCGGCAAAAGGGAGAGTATATCGGTGATCACCTCAACCGGGAGCTGCGACATGGATTAGAGTGGATTTGTGTATCTGTGAGTGGATTTGTGGTTAGGGTTTGGATTTGGATGGGATAAATTACAAATAAACTGAAGAGAAATGACTGGATTTGTGTATCTGTGAGATGTTGTATGTACTGTGTAGAGATACAGTGTGTGTGGTTCAGTGGTTAGGGTTTGGATTTGGTGGATAAATGGAAGAGGAAGAGGAAAAGGAAGAGGAAGAAGAGCGGCTGGACTGCGTGCGAAGTGTTGCGGCTCACCCCAGTTTGCAACTGTCCAGTCCTGTCACTCCGTCAATTTTTTTTATTTTTATTTTTAATAGAGGTTTTTTTTTATTTTTTAACAGTCCCGTCATTGAGTCAGTTTTTTTCGGGAAATGCGAGAGGAACCGATGGGAGTGCACCGATCACACGGTTAATCCGAATCGTTTATTCATCTTAAAATCATTTTTCGAGGGGTCATGCGATGAAATCCTTAAATGTTTGAATGAAACGGGGTGATTTTGGATCAAACACTTAGGGATGTCGGATTGAGTTGATTCCTCGTAGAGCCCTGTCGGAAAATAATTTTAAGATGAATGAACGATCGGATTGACAGTGTGGGATCCACAAATGGGCCCTCGACGCTGGTCGGTATACCGTCGATACCAATAGCAACGATATATACACATTTTTTTCAATAATGTCGGGGACACAACAATCTACCATAATATTAACTACAACTACAAGCATGCGTAACACTGTATGATTAGTAAAGGGAGTACAAGTATTTTAAAACTATTTCACAACCATCAATCATGCAGTGTTATGCAGGTTGAATTTCTTTTTTTTATTGCTGATACAAGATTTTTTTAAAAAGGAAAAAACTTATGACTTTTTTTTGGCTTTTTCAAAAAAAAAAAATAGAGTTCCGGTCATAATTTTTTTACTTTTCTAATTCCTTTGGTTGTGACAAATCAATAATTTAAAATTTTGGAAGTACAATTAATTAAAAAATCTAAATAAAGACAAAATTCAAAAACCAACAAGAGGTGGCTAATTCCAGGCCCCCAGCTATCTAAATTTAAGCTGAACTTTTTATAATAATCACCATTTGTGAGGGCTTAGGCCTAGTTTGCTGATTGATAAAATCTTGACAAAATTAAAGATTTGATTAATTGAGGAAGAAATTTGATAAAATTTCAATTTTTTTATAGAGATTTTTACATTAAAAAAATGATATTTCATCAAACTTCTTCCTCAAATCTTAATTTTATCAATTGACAAACCAGGTCTCTAAAAAAAAAAAAAGAGTCAAAAGTGAACTGCATTGGATGATTACAAAGTGGAGAACTGGAGGGATACCTTTTTACTCGTTTCCTTGTCTCGGAGCCCATCAACGGAAAGATACGGGTACAGAATGGGATGCACAGAAAACGTACCGATCGCGTTTGGGGACCCACTTTTTGGTCTCATACGAGTGATCCGAACCGTTCATTGTTCTTAAAACATTTTTAATAGGGGACCCACAAAATTTCAGCTCAATCCAACGGTTGTAAGTATTCCAACCAAAGTCTCACCGTTCCAACCACAATTTTTTTTGGTTGGAACGGTGGGACTTTGGTTGGAGCACTTCCAACCGTTGGATTGATCTTAAATTTGGTGGAGACCCTCGGAAAAATGTTTTAAGAACAATGAACGGTTCGGATCACTTGTGTGAGACCCAAAAGTGGATCCCCAAACACGATCGGTACGTTTTCTATGCATCCCATTCTGTACGCCCAGCACTGTCCGCCATCAACACCACTGTCACTGGAAGACGTGTGGGGACTACTTCCGTGCGAGAGAATTCTTCTGTGGAAAAGATGCCCCACTGCCTTTTCGTAAGGGGTGTTCCACTAACCAAAAATTATTACTCCCTCCGTTCCATAATATTGGTCCCCTACGAAACTACGTGCAATTTTCAAACTAAAAAATAACGCATCTATAAAATAATTTTTGGATTTTTTCCGCACCGTTTAAAAGTTCACAATGAGATCTATCAAACAAAATCTATATTGATGAACAAATTATGTTCATAAGTACATTATTTTTTAGTTTGAAAATTGCACGTAGTTTCGTAGGGGACCAATGGAACGGAGGGAGTATTTTTTAAACTGAAGCGGGTCATTCTTTCATAATACATTACATAAAAAATCATGAAAAATCAGTTTATTCAAAAAAACTAGCTTAGTGGAACACCCCCTAAGGGTTATCCTACTAATAAAACATAATTTTTTTCTAAAATCAAGACATGTCAGTTTATTCTAACGGGGAGTTCTTGAATGGATTATTTGATTTTATCATCTTTGATTTTATTATCATCTTTCACGAATAGATTTTATCACACTAGATTTTATCAACCATTTTTTAAACCATAATAGTCCACAACTATTTTATCACACTAGATTTTATCTATTGAGAAAACAATGTGATTTTATCACTCCTCCATAAAACACCAACTAAAATCAACTTTTCCATTTTATCTCATAAAATCCATTCAAGAACTCTCCCTAAAAACACAATTAGCAAAACACCCCCTAAGATTAAAATTGTACATTTTTCAATGGAAAATCCTAAAATGCTGCCATTAAGATTAAAACGTGTATTAAACATATAAAAGTATATGAAAGCGTATTAAAAAGTTAAAAAAAAAAAAAAAAAAGTATGTAGTTTTCTTTGTCTTTTTGTATTTTCAACCAAGTGAACCAATGATAGAATAACCCTTCTTCAATTTGAAAGAAAGTTGGTTTCCCCACAGCTACTTTACCGAAAGTGAAAGCAACAGTGACACACACATGACACAAGAAGTTGGTTGAAGCTCTCGGAAGGAAAGAACATGCAGTAATAAATAGGATTATTTTCACTTTCATCCCTAGATTATCCCAAATGTTTTTATGTTGTTCCTAAAATTTCAAACTACTAACATATTTCACCCTTAAAGTACTAATGTGTTGCAATCAAATAGACCATTTCTGTAACATGTGTGCTACTATTGCCAAAATGTAAGGCCAAATCAACTTTCGATCAACTCCAGAGCATTTGAAGTTCCGCTGTTCTTGAAAAACGGCTAGTTTACGGCATTATTGCCTTTTCTTCTTCTTTATCATTTTTTGTAGTAGTATCATTTATTAGTTTAAACTAAGTTACTAAATCAACTTTTCCTTCTTCTTCTTCTTTTTTTTTTTTTAAAGTAAATATGCAATGAAACTAAAAGGGGTCCTAAAAAAGGGAGAGATACTTCAATGTTTTTTTTTTTTTTTTTATCCGCAAAAGTAACATTTTATTTGGGAGTTCAAACCAAAAGTTGAAAATTACACCAATAGGCAAAACGGGAAATTCCAAGCTGCTCCCATTTTTGTAAGGCTTCCGTCCAAATCCCATTTTATGTTTCACTCCCTGCTAAGCCCTGGCGCGCTACTCTCTCTCTTTCTCTCTTTATTATCTGTTGATTTTTCTGCGCTTTCCCCACCCACCCCATTAATTATTTTCGGTACAGTTTCTCTCTCTCTCTCTCTCCCTCCCTCTCATGCAACTGTCCAATCAAGAAAAAAAAAAGAGCAAAATGTAATTGTCGTTGCTTTAAGGGTTTTTTTTTTTTGCACACTCTCTCTCCCTCTCTCTCTCTCCCTCTCCCTCTTTATTCTCTATCCTTTTTATTTTTTTGAAAAATTAAATGTTTATATAACTTTTAATTATATATCTGATTTTGGAAAATAAAAAATATTGTTAGAACCTACTCGATGAGTTCTATCAAACAAGACACATATTAGATATGAAATTACGTGCAAAAAAAATTAATTTTTTTGGAGGGTGTGAATTCTTTCATTTTGGAAAGTGAGTTTGTGTAGATGATGTGTGAAATCTGGATTGGAGGTAGCCGATCAAAAAAAAAAATCTGGATTTGAGGTATGCGAATTCTTTCATTTTTAGAGGGTGTGAATTGTTCAGAAATGCAACGAATTCTTTTCTTTTGGAGGGTATAAATTATGCATTTGACAGGTGTGAATTCTTTCATTTTGAAAGGTGTGAATTCTATGTTTGAGGGTGTGAATTCTTTCATTTCGGGGTGTGAATTGTTCTTTTTTTAAGGGTGTAATTGCATTTGATGAGGGTGATTTTTTTTTTTAAAATTTGGAGGGTGTGAATTCTGTATTTTGAGGGGTGTGAATTCTTTCATTTTTGGATTGTGAATTGTGTATTTGTCCAAATAGTCCTGTGAATTCTTTGTTACGGAGGGTGTGAATTGTGTGATAAGGAGTGTAGATAACTTTTTTATTGTGTACTTATTTTCATATTCAATGTGGGTCTTATTTTAAAGATCTCGTCCGAGTAGGTTTCCAATATATAATTTTTATAAAAAAGTTATTTAATTTTGAAATATAAAATAAGAGAGAGAGAGAGAGAGAGAGAGAGAGAGAGAGAGAGAGAGAGAGAGAGAGAGAGAGAGAGGTTTCAAGTGTTGTACATGATTATGGGAACCTAGGGGGTGTTGTGCATCCCCATGCACAACACCGTGCTGTGCAGCCCCGTGTTGCCGCCGCGCCGGCATTTTTTTGATGATCGGAGACATTCACCGTGTAGACCTCGTCGAATACTACAAGTGTGCCAAAAATCAACTTGATCGGATATCATTTAGTGCCTCATCGGAACACAAATAACATGAAAAAGTGGTTCTTATCCAGTGTTTGTGTCCATTTGTGTTCCATTTGTTTTCAAAGTATTTGTGTTCCGATAACCTACTTAAAGATATCCGATCAAGTTAATTTTTTTGCATACTTGTAGTACTCGACGAGGTCTACGTGGTGAACGTCTCCGATCGTTGAAAAAAATGCCGACGCGGCGGCGCCACGGGGCTGCACAGCACCTCCCCTCAGTACATGATTATGACGCAAGACATGTGCAATAAGTGCATGTGATTAGGTGGGTGCATAGGGGAGAGAGGGAGAATAGAGAAAAGCATGGGAAAAAAAATGTAAAAAACAGAAAAGTTATTGTACGCCTCCTTTGATGCACGCGTGTGAAAAAGGGGCTACATAAAAGAATGTGACACGGGGCCTAAATGGGAATACCCTCCCAAAAGAGGGCCGGCCTGGAAGAACCCCTAGGCAAAACCCGAACTCCTGCGGGCCTAAAATGCCCAGATAATACAATGAAAATGCAAACACATGTGGGCCAAACAATACCCAAATAAAACATTAAGCTTAAACATCAATGAACCTAACCCAAAAGGACTAGGCACAGCCCCAAAAAGCCCTATCTACTCATCTTATGCAACCCACACCACCATCCGCTGTCCACGAAGTTTCAGGCAGCCATCCCATTGTCGCCGACACGTCAACTTAGACCACTACACCACCGCCAGCAACCCCAAAGAGAGACAAAAACCATCACCAAGCACACCCAAGCTACCCTAACCCTAAATCGTTAGGCAAGAATCGTGTCCGTTAAACAACGAAGTGCAGTGGGAGACAACATCGACATCCACAACAACAACAGAAACCACCATGCCATTAGGCCAAAACCGGTGGACCCAATAGAATACCGACCAGCGGAGCACAGGGAGGGGAGAAAGATAGAGAAACGAGATGCTTCAAAGTTGCGTTGTCTTGGGTGTTTGGTGTGATTAGTTAAGCCGCGTTCCATTACGCTTGGCGCATTTGTTTATTTTTTTGAGGTTTTAATTGATGTATGCGAGGAAAAATGAAATGTCTTGTAAAACGTGAAAAACGAAAAAACTCAAGAATCCACTTAGCGGAATGATAATTTTGAATTCTAAATTCTGATTATATGCTACCAACAGAGGGGGGGGGGGGGGGGAACTTTTCAATTAGAGGTAACTTTGAGCAAGTCTACCTTAGAATGGCCAAAACTCTCTCTACTCCATTTCCAAATTAAATGTAAGATATTCACAATGCCATTATTGGTGCCAAATTTAGCATCAAATTTGGAAAATTGCTATACTTTCCACTTCACCTTTGAAGTGCGGAAAAACTATTTGCAAAGGTAAAGAAAAGTGGTTGTGTGGGAATATGATACCGCAGCCAACCGAAGATGATTTTGACAACACTATTTTGGCACAACTGGTGGACTTGCTCTTAAAGCATCTCCACCAAACCCCTCAAGTAGCAATTATCAAAATACTTGAGCAATTAGAGCATCCGCATTTCCCTCGCCATATTACTTTTGCAGCTAAAGTTGCGAAGGAAACACGGAAAAATAACCTGCATCAAGCTTGTTTCCGTCATTGCTATTTTGTAACTTTGTTACAGTTCCTCATTGCTGGAAGCGAGGTGCTATTCATTCGCTTCTTAATATTTTAGTTTTGTTGGTTGGTTAAGAGTCTTAAGTTGTATAAAATAAAGACCATATCTAAGTAGTTACAAACATTTAAGCTCATCGTCCCAGCGCCGGCTTAAAAGTTTCGAAGGCCCGAGGTAAACTTTATAAATAGGGCCTCTGTGTATTCTGCATACAAAAGTTGATCAACACAAGGTTTTCATAAAAAATATTCACAAAAGATTTATCATCACAATGATTTGAACTTATTAGTTTTTCAAACATGAAAACTAACATTACAATACTTCAAAATCTATTATTTGAATATTAATATTCTCGTACTTTTAGCTGCAAAAATACTAAAACTTGGAAGTGGGCCTATTCTCATTTGTAGCAGGCTTAAACCAAAAGTAATTGGACCCAATATATATACACACAATAGCCTTCCAATAAGGTTCCCTTATGGGAGCTTAAATCCGGACCTCAGCTGTGGGCCGTTAGATTAAAGCGGAAGGCTGAGATTTTAAAGTGACACATGCGGATCTAATAAGGGTAAAAACCGGGTTAAATCAAATAAGCGGGTCAAGTACTGGCATACGGGTAGAGTACTCTCCAATTTATACCCGTTTTCTGGCCTGCTTCTTGATCCGATCAGCAGATTCAAGGTTTGGCTGAGTTTCGATGTGGGGCTTCCTCCATGCTGCCTTTCCTCTTTGTCTTCTCCAGATCCGATGTTTGTGGCGGCGGCGTGGTTAATAATCAAAGGTTAGGGATAGAGTTTTAGTTAGTTTTTTTTTTGGTTTTTCTTACTGCCGGGTTTTCCCCTGTCCGTTTTCGTACCGATTTGCTTTTACCAAATCTGGTGGGTGTTGGTGGTGGGATATAATAATTTTTTAGATTAGTTTGTTGTTTTGTGTTCTTGGATATGGTAGTCGATGCTCGCCGTGGAGGCTAGGTTTTACAGGTGGTTTTGCCGGAGGTTACTGTCAGGTTTTGCTGGTGGTTGCTGCCTCGCCGTCCAGAGCTTCGAATGTCAGCGGAGGCTTGCCCCAATGAGGGTTTCAGTGCTTGTGGTAGCGGAGGCTTGTCCTTCCGTCATGAGCGGGATGGCGAGCGGATATCGGTTATTTTATCCGTCGATTTCATCTTGTGCTGAGTGTCGAGTTTGAGCTGTTTTCCCTCCCTTGAGATCTCTACTATCCTATCGAGGACTGGTTCTTCGCCCAGGAACCTAGTTGTTGGTCTACCTCTGGCAGGGGTGCCATTGAGTCTACTATATTTGTATGCGCTCGTGTCTAGATTGTGTTAGTTTTGGTTCACTCTTGTATTTCGTGATGAAATTTGTAATGCCTTCGGGCGTTGGTTATGAATGGAATTGACTTATTTCAAAAAAAGGAGAGAAGAACGAAGAACGAACGAAGAAGAAGATGAATCCACCAAGGTAGATCGCTCTCTCTCTCTCTCTCTCTCTCCGCTTTTCTGTTTCGTGTTAGATTTCAATCCTTTTTTCAAACAGATTCGGATTCAATCTCGATTTTCAAATAACTAGGGTTTCGATTTCCATTTGTGTTTTGAAAAACTATGGTTCAATGTTTGAGCAGTCAGGCACCTTGGTTTATAGAGAATAAAGATCTGGTGGTTTGTGAATCTTTTCTTTCCTAATAAACAATTGTGCATCAATTGAATATATTCTTTGGGTATCAAGTAGAAATGCTGTTTTCCGATGTACAATGTGTTGTCATAGGACCATTCTGAACTGCACTTGTTTTCGGGACTTTCTTATATATTCTTTTTCGTGGGACTAGGGTGTTTGGTGAGAGTTACAGATGTTGCTAGTTTGTTGTATTGTCGTCTGTCATGGTGAAATTCCTATATTGTTCTTCACCTGCATGTATGCGTAATATTGCGTAGGCTTTAAGCTGAACTAAACTACATAAATCATGTATATTCTTACTTTCTTAGGTAATTGCTCTGTTTTCTGCTGTTGTTTTTCATTTCCACGAACAACAAAACCAATTTAAATAGTAAGTTAGGAGAAAGTTGGTGCAAAATGTTGAATTTTTAGCTAGCATTTGATTTGATTTTTTTTTGGTTGTTATTTCGGAAAAACTGGGGTTTAACAATTACAGCCCTTAAACTATTTGGAATGTTGTTTAGATTGCAGAAGTATGAGTTAAATCATATCTTCATAGCCCTCGCATAACAGTGAGTTTTCACTTAGACCTTTTTGTTTCTAAATGTACTTTTGGGACTCCTACTTAAAGAAGCTGAAGAGTGTACAAAGAGGAGGATGGTTGCAGAGGCTCACTTACACCATCGAAACACAACTACATCCTTACGTAACGGCAACTCAACTCACAATTTGAGCTCTACATTTTATATTTTCTGTCATATAACAATACAATTACATGATTTACATCCACTATTGGAGAAAGACCTAATTCGTCACCTTATGCAAGAATTTATTTTCATTCAATTCAACCTGATCCCTGTATTGGAGTTCTGGTCACATGCTTCATGGGGCTCTTTTATCTCTTCCTTGTTCTGGTGGATTCACTTAGATTTATTGATCATTATTTTAGATCAAAGTCCTTAATTTGCCATGAAAATGCTAAGTTAATTTGTTCAACAGACAACCGTGCTATATATCTAGAAAACAGGAATGAGTGGCTCAGCTTCTGGGTAGAATTTCTGGACACTAAAGCATTTCCATAATTTATTTGATTTTTTTTTTCTCCTAAGAAATCAGTAAAAAAAGATCTGCAGCTTGTAGAGGTGAGACTCCAACTCCTAAGTTATCAAAAATAGTCTGTCACTACCCAAATAATCAACCAACCAAAAGAGTATCAGTGTGTTTTCATGAAATACTAGTGGCTGTGACATTCAAAGCACTGAAGAGATCAAATACAACGATGATCTTATAAAAAATGGAAATACCAAACAAACACTAAAAATAACCTCAAATTTCATACCGACGAGAACAAGAACCGTAGTATCCCCATGAACGATTAGCTCTTGCTGTTTCTAAGATGTGAAATTAGGTTTATGGTTTTGAGTAGAATGAGCACTGACAGTGTCAGACTTCTGCATTTTTATGTGCTCGAACCGATCTACCGGCCAACAAATTTGGGACTAACCTGTAAAAGAACAAATAAACATAAGTCCGGAATTTGGTCCACCATCAATTTTTTTCTAGAGGCTACGGAATTTTCATTTCTCAAATACAATTATGTCAGTCTTACTTAGAAGCTTATTTGCAAGGATATCTGGCTCCACCCAAATGTGTGGTCGATAAGAATTAATATTGAAGCACCGGATGTACGAGAAAATTGAATGGCCCGAAATGCAAGTTTGTACAGCGTATTGTATGCCAATCTAGACAGAATACAAACACTACAAATACAGAGAATATAACTTTAAGGACCAAACAAACACTCTGTGTAACATTAAGACCCAACAGAATTAAAGCCACAGATCATTTGTAGATTGAAATGAGATGTTTCTGCGAGACAAACGATGCGACGTAAAAGATAGAAGAATGAAAATTATACTTTTCCCCTACCCGTAAAAGATAAAAAAATCCCACGAAGATAGTCGGTTTTCATATTTTTTTGATTTCTCATGTCGAGAAGAACGATGCAATGCAAAAAAATATAATGAAAAAACTCAAAAAAAAAAAAAGGGTTCAAGAAAATTTCCGAACCTTCAAACCCAAGAATTATCGAAAGCAGCAGAAGTAATAGCATGAGAAAACTCCTGAAAGCTAATCCGACCATCCCCATCGGTATCCGCCTCTCTGATCATCCCCGTAAGCTCCTCCGCATTCAAAGCGTGTCCCAGCTTCGCCATAGAATGAGCCAGCTCCGCCGCCGTGATATACCCGTTCCCGTCCCGATCGAACATCCGAAACAGCTGCACCAGCTGCTCCTCCGTGTACGGCGACTTCGCGGGGAGGAGCTCGGGCGCCACCAGCGACACGAACTCGGAAAACTCCACGAGTCCGTTGCTGTTGGTGTCCGCTTTCTGTATTAAGGTTTCGAGCTGGTCCGGACTCGGTTTCAGACCCAGCGATCTGAGTAGCGATCCGAGCTCGAGCTGAGTTAGGCTCCCGTCGTTGTTCCGGTCGAACGATCGGAAGATTTCTCGCAACTCCGCCAGCTGTTCGTCGTCTAATTTCACAGGTTCGTTACTCATTCTAAATATATATGAAAAATAGATATTTATATAGATTTGTTACACAAATAAATTTATATGTAAAACCCCATGTTTCTCATCATTCCGGTGGTACCAAACCAAACCGATCAATTGGAATCTGCAAATCGAGCCTTAAGTGCCAATCAATTGAAATCGGCTACATACATCATTGAGTCGAGAGATTGCTAACATTTTCCTTTCTTTTTTCCCAATCAGATTCGAGAATGAGCCCAACATTCATTCCAATTCGTGGCCTCTCTCTCTCTCTCTCTCTCTCTCTCTCTGTGTCAGATTGTTCTTCTTAAATTACTTATCTTCAGCAGATCCGAATAGGAAGTGGTATTTTGACTAAATCTACGAAGTAATCGGATCGGTGGAGCAATTTGATGCTGACTTTTTCTACACTGAATTCAGTTGGGAGATTGAAACAAATTAATGTAGTACTTGTAGTCCGGCATTTGTTTACGTAGTCAACACCGACACCGTTGCATCAACAACATTGACATAATACAAACTTTTATTGTTCTTATACACAGGTACACCAAACAAACGTTAGATTGTGCTGCGGGACTCATTCTGAGATTCAACGCTAATGATCAGTCATTTAATTTTGTTGAGGTGCAAACAACCTTCAGCAGTGGTCTATCCCGGTAGTGCCCCACCGGACTTATTTATTTAGCAGTTCGTTAAATTTACGGTTATTAGTTTTTCAAAGAAAAACAGAGAGAGACGAAAGAAAACGCAGATCTCAGAGAGATTGAAAGAAAACTTGTACTCTTATTTTCGATTTCATAGTGGATTGGTGTGGCTTCCGTGGTTTTTCCTCGCGTTGAGGTTTTCCACGTATATCTTGTGTCTCGTTTTTCTTTCTCATTTTTCATTACGCACGACCGTTTGTGTTTCGATTTCCTAACAAATTTGTGATCGGTTCATTCAAATATTGATAAGGGTTTGATTAATAGGTTTGATTTTTGTCTATGCAAATTCAAAAACGAAAATCGATTAAGTTTTTGCTGGTATTCAAATGAGATTTCTTACAAAAATTCTCGAAAGACAAAATATACTATCCGCCCAAAGGGCGGACAATAAGACACATTATGACCGGTCATAATGCCTTTTTGCAAGTTACCAGTACTTGTAAAAAGACATTATGACTGGTCATAAACACATTATGACTGGTCATAATGTGTTTTTATTTGGCAAATAGTATAAAGATCCTTCTCAAAAACGTATTTGAAATAAATACATGAATGGTGTACTATAGGTTTTTTGAAGAGGAAAATTAATGAGTCAAGAGTGGCGCCAATCTCGTTGGCCGGGGGGCCGCGTGTGTCACCGCTGCTGAGACTTTTTCAACCGTCGTTTAAATTTTTGGGAGAAGTAGCTCTCCTCTACGGCCGAGTCATATTTAACATGTTACAGTTGGATTGTTTCTCCCCGTGATTATTTGGCCACATCATGATGAAAATTGCACAGAAGTAGTTAAAGAGGAGAAGTACCACGTGGCAATATCCATCACGCATCTCGATTGTTCAAATATGTTTTTGGACGATTGAGATGTGCGCTCGACACCACGCTTGCATATATCCGCGGACTCCCAAATTTTTCTCGATAGGGTTTCGCAAAGAAGTCCAGATGTATGTCGAGGAGAACGGTGTGGTCGTGCCGGCATTAACAATTGCAGTAGACATAGATGATAAGGACTGTGGACCCACTCTTCGAAACATTATATAATTGGTTGACAATTCAATCAACAAGGGGAAAGATTTTTGTACATTTTATAATTGGTTGACAATTCAATCAATAAGGGGAAAGATTTTTGTAGGGGTGAAACCGGTTCAGTTCGGTCCGGTTCTTCGGCATATTTGAGTGAACAGAAAAAACTCGGGAAAATCATAGAACCGAAACCGATTTTTAGAAATCGGTTCAGTCCATCACGGTTTGGTCCGGTTTAGAGGTCGGTTCGGTTGGTAAAGAGAGAGGAGATGATCGGACTTCAAAAATATCAAAAAAAAATTATCATACATATGTACATATCTACATCTACACATCATCATGATCACAATTCACAACCAACCAAAAAATCTACAGATTTGTGCATCAAAATCTACAAATCAATCAAAAAAATCTATTCAATAACCAAGAAACTATAATGACGTTTTGCTGCAAAAGTATGCCCTCAAATCAAAGCCAAAAGACATCAAGGAGAACAGGTCTAGAGACCCAAATCAATTTTTGTGCTCATTATTATGCTTCATTCATTTATGGTTCAGAGTATTTCACCAATGACAATGAGCAAAATATTTTGATATATAAGTTTGACCATAATGCTCTTTACCGTTTGTCGTTGGCGGGGTGAAAATTACGATCTAATAAGGGTGGCAGGTGGTGGGTATGGGCAACATCTACAATAGATGTGCGGTGTAGGAGTGTGATTATTATGTAGAGGATATGGGTAAGATGGTGTTTTTAATTTCACACTCATCTTGAAAAGCACAAAAAAATACAAGAACTTGTCAATCTGATGAATTGGTGCCACACCTTTTGTATTGTTTGATTACTGAATTAAAAGGATGTCAAATTGTTAGACTAGCCCCTCTTTCTGACAATTTTTCAATAGAATGGCGATAGTAAAGTAGGGTTAAACTGATAATTTAGGGGGTGGTTCTACTTACAAAAAAACATATTTTCTAAAAATCAAGACAAATAATTCTTTCACAATACATTACATAAAAAATCGTGAAAAACTAATTTATTCTAAAAACATCCTTAGCGAAACACCCCGTTAGTTGTGGTTTAGTGCTTTATTGTTGTAATTTCAAATAATATGATCCCTACCCGGCAACCCCCGATTAAGGCGTTTCTCTTTGTACTTTGTATACTCATTCAATTGGATTTAAAATCTGCAATAATTTCCTGTTTTGGATAAAAAGAATAAAAAAAAGAAAGAAAGAAGAAAAGGAGGGTTTAAATTTGTAATTTCTCTATATATGTTGATTTTGTTGATTTTGACTTTTCGTTGTTGGTGAATAGATATTGGAGATGGGTATTGTGGTTCATTCCGTCATAATCGGCATATCTTTGGGTGCTTCTCAAAGTCCAAAGACAATTGAGCCCCTTGTAGCAGCATTGAGTTTTCATCAGCTTTTTTAGGGCATGGGTCTTGGAGGCTGCATTTCTCAGGTAATAAACTTGGTCCACCAGCCAGTCATGCTATCCTTACATTCCCCTTTGATTCCGCTTTTGTTGCAGTATAAATCTTGGACCCTTGATGCCAACATCTCTGTGCTTTGGCAAAAATAAATGTTTTTTTTTTGTCTTTATTTAAAAATAAGGACAAATTTTTTTATTCTAGTTAATAATTTTTTACTCTTTACATTCCTCTTGTCGAGTTGAATCAACAAATCCACAAAAAATCGATACAAAACTAACAAATGCAAAATATTTTTGAATAAAGAAGTTTGGTTTATTTTTGCCGAAGCACAGAGCTGTTCTTGTTAGGTCTCGATTTTGCTTCATTCCTGAAACAATCCAGCCAAATAAATAGTAGTCCTAATAATCTCCGAAACAAAGCCGGAAAAGTTGGACTACTGCTACGACTACATGCGCATCAAGTGCAGCGGAACCGTGGAGGGTAATGTAGCAGCTCTCTATAACAATATTTTATAGTATTTGATAAAAAAAAATATTGAGGATAATAGAAAGGATTATTGAAGTGTTGAAAGATGTGTTCGTAGGTAAAATGGAAAATGTGTACCGTTCACTAGCATTTTTTTACTTATATTGTTGGTGATACTCTTATTACTGCTTTCATGTCAGCCTTTTATTTTTTATTTTTTAATGAAGTACAATATGATCAATTACTCCATTTACA
This sequence comes from Vaccinium vitis-idaea, assembly GCA_963854785.1. Taxonomy (NCBI): domain Eukaryota; kingdom Viridiplantae; phylum Streptophyta; class Magnoliopsida; order Ericales; family Ericaceae; genus Vaccinium; species Vaccinium vitis-idaea. Next base: position 45,144,489 of record OY978215.1, read on the forward strand.
AGCGTGTAAGATTTTTGGTGATTTGTTACTTTTGTTTTGACTAATGTCTTGTTTATCTTTTTTGTAGGCCAAATTCAATGCTCTAAAGGGCGCGGTAATGTCCATATTCTTCACCCTAACCACGCCAGTCGGGGTAGCCATAGGTTTTGCCATCTCAAACTCATTCAACGAAAATAACCCGACGGCTCTCATTATGGAAGGTTTACTGAATGCTGCTTCTGCTGGAATACTAATATACATGGCTCTCGTCGACCTTATTCATGAGACCTTCAAAGGCCCTATAGATTGCTAAACAATCCAAAATTACTTCTTTGCTGTGATGTCGCACTTCTTCTAGGATTGGGTTGCATGACCCTCTTGGCAAAGTAGGCTTAGAAGTAGTAGATATAGGACAATAATTTTGCTAGGAGTGTATCTTACCATCATATATTTTGTTCCAATCTCTGAGATAGGGGCACATTAGTATTTTTTTGGCGATGGAAAGGAAATTTTTCAATGTCATTAAAATTTTGCCCAATTTTATAGTAGTACACCATGAACATAAATGTCGATATAAGCCGAAGCTGTCACCATCAAATTCTCGATCGTGCATAAAAACAGTTGATAGATCACCTACATGTTCTTAACAAGAACCTATCTTCTCCTTTTTTTTGGCCATGTTTCGATTTCAATTTTCCGAATAAATGGAAATAAAATTTACTATATATGGATGGACGCCTAATACTTTTGATAATATATCGAATTCCATTTTTGTCTGTACTATTGAATAAATGTTCCATTTTCTGTATCCAACCAAATAACCGAAAGAAATCAAACTCCTTTTTATTTCTAAATTGATTTCCCCTTATTTTTCCAAAGAATGAAATGTAAACACTACTACAAAAAGGTATAAAGATCACGCTTCAAAAATAAGAAAGATCTTAGTTTTTGTAAACGCGTGATAAAAAAATAAGAGTTAGATTTTTTATCACAGTTAAGTACATAAACCGAGATGAAATACAGTTTTAATCTCGGTCATATATAAAACGTGATTAAAAATAAAAATGAAATTAAGCTGTAATCTCAGTCGTTAAAAAAAGCGTGATTGTAAGTAAGAGTTTTAATCTCAGTCATTTAAAAAGTGTGATTGTCAGTAAAGTGTGATTGTAAGTAAGAGCTTTAATCTCAGTCATTTAAAAAGTGTGATTGTAAGTAAGATGAGATAATTTTATTTTTATTTTTAATCACGTTTTATATATGACCGAGATTAAAACTGTATTTCATCTCGGTTTATGTACTTAACCGTGATAAAAAAAAATCTAACTCTTATTTTTTTTTATCACGTTTTTTCAAAAATTGAGATCTTTCTTATTTTTTCTGTCTTGCTAAAGAAAGCTCAGAATGTGAGGATATTGAAGAACGGTTAGAAGTAAAATTTTATGGGGAAAACAGTTTCAATTTGATTAAAATTATTGAGTTGGAGGATCACAATTATGCTGAGAAAGAAAATAGGGATTCAGATATTTTGATGGAAGGGAATTTTGCTGAATTGGAAGATGGGACATCCATTTTAAACCAAAAAATTATTGTTAGAAACTCATAGAATATGTGTTTAACAAAAAAAAAAAAAGTCGTTGTAACCAAAAATTAAACTTTCTCAAACAAGCTTGGAAACTATAAAAGTACATATATAAAGCCGAAAAAATCATAGTTAATGTTCAAGAAACCAATATGGGCAAGTGAAAGACTTGCAAAAGCTATTATATATATTAAATAGTTCAACAACATAATGAAATGCATGATTGGTGGAGTGGATAGGTGTTGGTTGTCTTGTGCAAGAGGTCAAAGGATCAAATCAAGGTTAGCATGTAAGGTAGTTTATAGATGCCTATTGAAATTAGCAATGAAATTTTTTTCATCACCTTTTGTTATTTCTCTCTCCTTTTGTGAGTGTAGGCTTGGGTAATGGATAAGTATTTTAGAGTATCTGTTGTTAATGGAGACTTTTCAGGTCTGTAAGGCATATATGCAATGGCCACAAATAAGTCAACAGAGCCCTAAATGGTGATGGTGCCATTCTTTTCAAAATCCAAACTGAGCCCTTGATAAATGAAATAACGTCAAATGCACGCATTACTTGGTGTGCAATCAGTGCCGGGATGAAGAAGAAAGCTGGAATTCCTTTGCTCTTCAAAGGGGGAATCATACAATACATGAACAGAGGAACCTTTTTTTTTTTTTTTTGTTTTTTCAAAGTCAGTGCCAAAGCTAAACTCTAGAGAAGAATATAGTCCACGTCCCCGATTTTTTGGATTATGTTTCGTCTTTATTCACAAAACTTTAAGTTTGGCTAAAAAATTTATACTTTTTAAACTCCTCTCGTCGAGACAAGCCAAGAAACCACAAAAAATCGACCGAAAACTAACAAATGCAAAAAAAATTGAATTAGGACAAAATCAAAAAAACCAAAAAACTAGTTTTTTCAATTTACCCAAACCAGGCCTAAGAGTGTTTCCAACGGAGAGCCATTTTAAGGCCAAAATTTTGTCCTTAAACGGAGAGCCATTTCGGAAGTTAAAAAAAAAAAGGGCTTAGCCATTTATCTGGTTTTGGCCATTTCTTGCGAGGGTTGCGATCTAATGGCTCTTGAGAGCAATTCAATGGTTCTGATATGTAAGTGTGAGTGCAAATGGTAGCGGTCAACTAATGGCTTTAATACTATTGGAGCTCTTTCGCCAAATATCACATAATAGCACTGTAGTAAACCGAAAAATAGCTTTGACTCTTTAAAAATGGCAAAAACCATTGGAGATGCTTTGTTGTTTAGAATATGATTATATATGTTTTTACTAGAATCACATAAACACATAGAAAATTTGGTTTGATAACAAAAAATGATGTGTTCACAACAAAAAGCTCCAACCCAGCTCCAGCATGCTGACGTAGCAGCAAGTGGGTCCCACTAACTTAACTGAAGGAAAAAAAAGGCTCGAAATTTTCATAACCCAAATCGGCTCCCTCCACTGTCCCCATTTCCTTTCCTTCGACCAAACTAGAGAGACAGAGGGCGAGCAGCTCGCATACCACCACCGCCGCCGACCCACCTCCTCCAGCCTCCCTCTCCACTTCCGGTGATGGCCACCGCCTCCAAGAACCCTTCGAAACAGACGACCAACACCGGCTTCTTTTTGGTGGTTTCGAAAGGTCATGCTCAATCCTTTACTTGTGTGCCGCCCAACGCAGGAACAATATATATTATATAGTTAATCCAATCCTCTTTGGGAGAATTATTTCCGTTGAACAACGTCGATCATCTCTCTCTCCCCCTAATTTGTATATTTTTCTTTTTGTCTTCTAAACTACATCGGCTTTCTAATTAGGAACAAAACGATTAGATTGGCTTCAAATGGAAAGTAAAATTATGGACGAGCCAAATTTATTATTATTATTATTAGAAAAGGAGAAATTTTAAATTTCCCGTTATTGTTTGCTTATGGGTGGGGCCAGATTTTTAATCCAGTCAGATTCCACCTCATCAGTTGTGTAATTGGGGTGCAACTTTTGGGGTACGCATTGCATTTTCGTTACCTTACCTTACTTTACGAATGAAGAGCCACCATGTTTGGCGGCCGATTGAAGAGCCACCTCATCTATTTCGAGGGATGTGTTGGCGGCCGATTGAAGAGCCACCATGTTTGCTTTGATGGTTTGATTGTTCTGTTTCCATTCTGTGGTACTCCATTGCCACCGTAGAGAAAAAATTTCTTCTACGATCATCATCGTCATCAGAAGAAGAGTCAAAATCTCCTCCAAGAACTGCTTTTTTAAGTTTACTCATTGTTTTGTGTGTTTTTTTATTCAGCAAGGTGTATGATAGTATATATAGCCTTTTAAAAAATTAGGTGAAGCAAATAAGTTAGGTAGGGAAAGGTAGGTGGGTAGAAAGTTAGGTAGGGAAAGTTAGTTGGGGTAGAAAGTTAGTTAGTTAATTAAAATCGTCATTAGTTGTGGTAGAAAGTTAATTAATTAATATCGTGATTAGGAGATAGTTAAACAATCGTTAAAGTATATAAATTATTACTAGGAAATTTAAAAGTTAGTTGAGAATTAGTTGTTGGAAGGTAATTGAGGAAGGGTGCCAAATTTTGGCACCCACACCACTGGAGCAGGGTGGCCAAAAAAATACTATTGGAGTGCCAAATTTGGGTTTGTGGGTGCCAAATTTGGGTTTGGCACCCAAAAAATGGCACCCACCATTGGAGATGCTCTAAGGGCATACTTTTGAGTTGTTTCTACATTTCTACTTTTTACCTAACTGCCTCACCTCTCAGCTTATGAATGAAGGGCCAATTGCGTTTCAGTGGAAAGGACAAGAAGTATTTATGGGTCAGCGATGTACTTTTTGGAAATTATAGATACATGGAATCTGAAGTTAAAAGACACTTTTGTCCTTTTTTTTAAATATGTTTTTTTACAAAGTTTACCCTTCTAGTCTTGGACCCGGCCTGGGGGCACCATGTGGTGCAGTACTCATCGGCCGTCCAATTGTGTTTTGGACGGTCCGGACACGTTGGACAATTTTGATTTCATTTTAATTTACTTTTGCAAGTAAAAAATCAAAAGACATCCGAGCCGTCCAAAAATACGATCGAACAGTCGAGGGGTGCGCAGCACCGTGCCCGGATTCTCTAGTCTTATGTCTACATCCTTTACTTAAAGGAGCCAATATTGGCAACGTTTCGTTTTCCACTTTCTCACTGTTTGGGCAATAGCCTTGCCCGTTCATTTCTTTTGTCATTACATTGGTATAGGTTTCCCCGTTGAAATCATCAGCTGGTATTGGTAAACCACATTTCTCTCTTCTTTGTCGACAAGCAACGAGGTGAATTTCATACAAAGTGGGTACTGGTGGGCGCTCAATTATTTAAATATGATTCAAACACTGTTTGAGTGGCCGTGTATAAAAGAGTTCCATTACACTTCAGTCGTTCGGGTATATCTCTCAAGGTAAAAGCTCTTTCTCGACATGGATTACTTATAAGTCCATATTCATATTCCAGATTTCTTATCCGATGATTTTTCTATTTTTTGATCATTGCCACAAATGTTGAAGGATTGAGAGATGATTTGTCTTTTCTGCGTTGGTTGTGTTTTACAGGTAAACTCTCCTTCGAACACTGGCCAAAGTTGCTACTACCCTACCAAGGTGCGAGCGTAGCAAGAGCTCCTCTCATAGGGTTTTAGTCCACACATCAACAATGTAAACATGAAACATATAAGGACTTGCACGAATTTTTCTTATGGTACCGGCCCAAAATGTACATCATTTTTATGAAAAAAAAGAGTTCCTATGTTTGTGACATAGGATTTGGGCCAAGTTTATTACCAAGCAGTATAGTCAAAACGTACCATATAATTATTTATATTCCGCAGAATTAAATTAAAAACGGGAGATATACGAACTCAGAACCGCTCAATGAGTACCTATAAATTCTTGATTCTCTGAAATGTATTCTGAGACGTGTAGTACACTAATCAATATACAAAATAATTCTCAAATTCTTTTATACAAACAGGGAGCTTTTCAAGTCGCGTGTGAAATTAAAACGACCATCTTATCCCTATCCTCTCCATAATTACTACCCTCCTTTGCCCCACAGGGGGCATTATGGTCAAATATATATTCAAAATATATCTATTAGGTTCCATTCACAGGCTGTTCTGCATATATACATAATCCTTGTTTCATAATTTCGTAATCTTTAATCGGATTATAAAAACCAACCCGTAGCAAAAAAATAAATGTATCCAAAGTTCAAGGAAGAAAAAAATACCTAGGAAAGAGAGCATTATTATGGCACATTCTAATTAGTACTTCCACCATGATTTTTAACTATACACTCTTAATCATATACCTGTGCTATAATCTGATCTTGAAGAAGATGAACCGAACCATTGTCCCCAAACGCAGCGCCATGGACATGTCCATGCGTAGCACGCGTGTGAACATGCACGTGACCCTCATGCTGATCCCCACCCTTCTCTTCCTCCGGAATATCACTATTCACTCACCGGTTTTTCTTCTCCCTCTTCCTCCTCGTTCTCGTCCTCCCAGTCACAATACACGCTGACTGCACGTGCGGTGACAAACCCGAGCAGGGCAGCAACAAAATCGGGGCCATTTTCCATTTAACTTATCTTGAAAACTTATCAGGCGGCCTTGGCGTCTCTTTCCCAATTTGGGGAAATTTTGTATATATAACCTTCACAACGACCATTAAACCCACAAAGTCCTCTCTCTCTCTCTCTCTGAGCAATTGAAAAAGGTTTTCTTCTCCCATTTCCTTATTCTCATTCTTGTCCTCCCAATCACAATACACGCCAAGTGTGTATTGTGATTGGGAGGACAAGAACGAGGAGGAAGTGCGAGAAGAAAACCTTGTTCATGGCTCAGAGAGGGAGAGGACGTTGTGGGTTAAGTGGTCGTTGTGAAGGTTATATATATGGAATTTCCCCAAGATTGGGAAAGAGACGCCGAGGCCGCCGTAATAAGTTTTGAAGAGAAATCAAATGGAAAACGGCGTAAGAAGCCTCAAGTCCAGAGCTTTTATTAATGGTGGTAATGGTTACAAACGAGAAAATAAATACAGGAGAAGAGAGGAGTAGCGAGGGAAGACGAATCAGAGAAAGGGAGAGAGAAACAGAATCAAGAAGTAGTTACAACACACTCTTTCCCTCTTTCCCACTTCTACGCTCCTCCCCAACAGAACGTAACCAACGTTAAGAACAAACAAAATTACAAATTGACCCCTTACACTACTAAAGATTACACATTGACCCCTAGGCTTTTCAGCCTGCGACGAGGATGCAGGCTACGGCTACTAGTTTCAATTTGAGGGCCTCGACTTTGTTGCTGCCCTGTTCAGGTTCGTCATGGCACCTTGTTCATGAATGTGTGAGAGAGAGTAGAGATCGGACTTTGTGGGTTTAGGCCTTGTTTCCCATTTATTAAAATGGGAAACACGAATCCCATAAAATCAAGCCATACATATAGGCCCCTCTTAGTAAGGGATCCAACATATGGCTAAAATACGGGAGTCTCATCTTTCCCAATTAAATTTTGATGATCCGAACCGTTCAATGTGTTTAAAACATGATTTTTAGGAGTCATAAAACATTTATTTTAGGGATTGAGAGATGATTTGTCTTTTTTGCGTTGGTTGTGTTTTACAAGTAAACTCTCCTTCAAACACTGACCAAACTGCTACTGCCCTACCAAGGTGTGAGCGTAGCGAGGGCTCCTCTCATTGGGTTTTAGTTCACACATCAACAACACAAACACGAAACATATAAGGACTTTCACGAATTTTCTTATGGTGGCCCAAATATGTACATCATTTTTATGAATAAAAAAGAGTTCCTATGTTTGTAACATAGGAATTGGGCCAAGTTTATTACCTGAGAAATGCAGCCTCCAAGACCCATGCCCTAAAAAAGCTGATGAAAACTCAATGCTGCTACAAGGTGCTCAATTGTCTTTGAATTTTGAGAAGCCCTCAAAGATATGCCAATTATTATTGAATGAACCACAATACCCATCTCCAACACTTAGGAACAAATAACAAAAAGTCAAAATCAACATATACAGAAAAATTACAAGTTTAAACCATACTTCTTCTTCTTTCCTTTTTTTATTTTTTATTTTTTTTATTTTTAGAAATGGAAATTTCACTGCAGAGTTGAAATCCAACTGAATGAGTATCTAAACGACAAAGAGAAACGGCCTAATCGGTGTTGGGATCACTATTATATGAAATTACAACTATAAAGCACTAAACCACAACGGAAAATTATCACTTTAAACCCTACTTCACTATCGCCATTCTATTGATAACTTGTTAGAAACTGGGGCTAGTCTAACAATTTGACATCCTTTTTATTGAGTGATCAAACAATACAAAAGGTGTGGCACCAATTCATTAGATTGACAAATTCTTGGATTTTTGGCACTTACAAAAGATTTCAGAAAAGCAGCTCAAGGATCTCTACAAGTCATTTGTGATTGAATCCATATTGTATCAATCAAAGATCCATTTGACCAATACAACTTCAAAAATATTGTTTAGACATGCTTTTGAACGTATGTGCTTCTCTGTAAAATCTTTTCTTGCTTGGACATTATTACTGCTCTACTTCAATTTTTCCCTATCTTTTGTTTTTAAATCCAGGTGATTGATTTTGAAGACCTCGGAGCACCGGCGGAATTGACTCAAATCAATAATGCAATATTCCTCCATCTCACCTAGACCACCATTAAGGGAAGGGTAGGGCAATATTAAGTGACAATGGTTAGTATTACAAAGAATGCAACCAGAGGCATAAATTTCACGCTTGTTCCATTCGAAATAACTTGCGACAGTAACTTATAATAGCCAGTTTAACTACAAATGCAAAGAATCCTAGAAGAAAAATAGCAAAAAAAAAAAAAAATCAATCTGAATAATAGTCAAATATAGGTACAAATCAGTCTTACATGCAATTTAAAAAGCATTACATAGTGTAAAAACAGTGAAAGCCCTTAAAGCATCTCGTTCTTTTTAGCTGATGGATAGACGTTGTAGGATTTGAGCCATAGCTGTTGACTTGTCGATCGGTTAAATGGTTAAGATACAGTAGTAAGAATTGCCTCTGGAGGAATTGTAAAAGGAAGAACAATTAGAGTTATATAAATACAGTACTATAATTAGGATATATACCTGGAAAGGGATCATTGGTGGTTAGTACTGAGTAAGATAAGACAAACAGATAAATAAACGTTACCATTGGGGAAGTGGTGCACCACTGATTATGATTTCTGGAGTTGCCACTGGTTATGATCACGAACAGAAGTGGTGCACAATAAAGTAAGATGAGGGTAAAGAATGTTTGTTGGCAACCATCTATGACAATCCATGAATATACATAGATATATAGGAGTGTACGATATCATTAGGAAAGACACTGTTTCTCCTTATATCTTATATTAATATTCGAAAGAAGACACTGATTGGATAAATGTTTATCAGACCCCATAGGTTGTGGGGTATTAATGTCTGGGAAAATTTCAAAATAATCCGTAACTTTTCACTAAAATTACATTAAGACCCCTGATTTTAACCAAATATTGCATAAACACATGTATTATTTAAAAATTCATCAATTAAACCCCTATTGTCTAAAAACAAAAGGAATAAGTGACGTGGACTCCATGTGGATGCATTCATGGCATGTATTAGGATTCTCTCTCTCTCTCTCTCTCTTGAAAGTCGGGGGTTATTTTGAAAATTTCCTTTCTCCTCCCCTCTCTCCTCCTCCTCTTCCACCTCTAAACATCACCATCCCAAACTCACCTCTATGAATATAAAAATGGATCCATTTATCTCAAATCTCTCTCTCTCTCTCTCTCTCTCTCTCTCTCTCTCTCTCTCTCTCTCTCTCTCTCTCTCCACTTCTTCTCTGACCTCCATCTAGAATTCGAATATGTATATAAATATTCAAGCAAGCATTAGCTTTTGTAACTAGTTACAGCTAGCGATAACACTTCAACATTGGAAGGCATCAATAACACTTCAACATTGGAAGGTCTTTTGATTGTAGGTTTGTGGAACACTTGATCCAGGGAAAGAAATAGTATAAGAAAGTTACAAATATCAGTTTGGAAAGCGCTATGGTTTGTTACTAGTTCTTTCCTTATCATTTCGGTTCGATTGCTAAATCTCTACGTACGACAATAATGTAATTAAGAACTGCCGAAGTAAGAAAAATGGAACGATGCAAATAAGATATTTTTCGTACCAAGTTATCATTAAAAACTAAAAACCTTGATCATCTGCATCTTGCCATTTACTTTTGTCTTTTCTTTTGGTGCTCTGCATATCCATTTGTCCTTGCCCTTGTCTCTGATTCATGAAGACACACACAATTATTTATGTAGAAAGAGAGAAAAAGACGCTCTATCCAATTGGTCTATTCAAGAAAAGTCACCATGTTAATCACCCGATATGAATATATCGAAATAGAGCCATTGTTATTGGCAAAAATGATACATACACAACCGGGTACACAACTAAGTCAAATGGACATCGTTTTGGACTCGAATATCGCACCACCCCCTCCCAAAAAAAGGGAAAAAAAAAATCAAATCCCTTTCATTGTCAATCGCAGTCACCGCGGCTAGCCTCGCCCCACCCCACCTTACCTCCACCCCTCGCTCACCGCTGCCACTCCTGCCCCCTCCCCCGCTGTCGCTGCCATTTCCACGAGGTACTCCTCGATAAGTGTCTTCATCAAATTCAAATCAAAGAAATTGAGTAATAGCATGAATGGCTATGACTGTTACAAATAGGATTTCTGCAATTGTTGCCGAAATGGGGCAACTAAAAATGAAATTCAAGAGCGTCGTAGAGTGCTAAACCTCTTTTTGAGAAATGTTAGAGCACGTCGAATTTGGCCAACATAAGCTGGGTGCGGCCGCCGCCGATCTTAATTGATGAGTTTTTAAATAGTACAGATGTTTATGTGATATTCTGTTAAGATCAAGTGTGTCAACACCCTTCCGCGAAGAAATTCAATTCGGAGAGCGGATTGTCCCCGAGGAACTGAACTCGAATGACTCGTGCCTCATTCTAGATAAGGTTTTAAGAACCAGTTCGTCGTCATCGTAATATCTTAGGTTCAAGAACTTGCTTACAAGGGGAGAAGGGTTTTATGACATCCCCTCGCCCGACCAGAGAGTCGGTCTCTACTATGTGCTTGTGGGATTTTTAAAAAGTTTTATAACTCAACTTTATTCACATAAAGGGAATGTGGAACAATTAATGGGGATTTCAAGTAAAAATGCTCATGAAAAAGTGGATGCTGGTGCAAATGTATGTGAAATGACTATATATGACGATGCGATGAGATGATGGGGATAAATACATGATACCTTCAACAACATTATGAACCAAATGATCTAAAACAAGTAGTTAATAAAAGCTAAACAATGATTACAAGTGAACATGTAGGAGAGAAAGTGCATGCTTATGCGAACGTGTACAAAATAACTATATATGACGGCTTTAACGACATGAGAGGCATGATTCACATGATATACACAACAATCCATGAAATAGAGAATCCAAATGTGCTAAAACAACAATTAAACAGAAATCAAATCATGAAAAATATGACAAATGGGGACTCTCACTATTTCTGATCTGAGCGCTCAAGTGAGATGACTTGAGTGCTCAAGTGGCTAACCTGGGTGCTCAAGTGGTTAACGTGAGTGCTCGGGTCATCACCCCTTGCTGCTCTAGTTTTGCTTCTGTTTTTAAAAAAATGGTATTGTTTTCTCTTCTTTATCATGTTATGGCACAAAAACAGTCAATTTCAGAGTCGACAAGTTTCCAAAGCATGGTGTCTTAGTACCCTTGAACCTCAAAATCCAATTTTGAACCCCTAATAGATACGGATCAGACCATACACAGACTTGTTTTGAGGAAAACAGACAACAAAAATGAAGACAAGTGATGTTTGCACTTGCTTGGAAAGAAAAATAGGAAGATATGAAGAAGGGACTTGAGCGCTCAAGTGGAAGGACTTTAGCCCTCAAGCCATCAGCCTTACTGCCTCAGATCTTGATTTCTTTCTCAAAAAGGATTCTATTTTCCTTTGTTTATCATGTCTTTAGACTTGTAACTGCTGTTTTCAAAGTAAATGAACTTCAAAAACTCATTTTTAACCCATTAGATAAATTGATCAGACCATGAGCAGATTCCTTTTGATACAAATATCCAACAAAAAGGATAAAACATGATATCTCGTTGATTAAACCATCAAAAAAGAAAATATAAGAGAAAGGGACTTGAGCACTCAAGTGAGCTGCAGCATATTAACTTCAAAAGATGATTTGTGTGTGTGTGTGTGAGAGAGAGAGAGAGAGAGAGAGAGAGAGAGAGAGAGAGAGAGGTTATTTTATCTAAACAAGCCCTCTACTGGTATGAGGAACTAGCCAAAGCTTGTTTGGTTCCCTCAGGATGCAAAAATAGTGAGTTTATGATGTATTTCTACCTTTTTATGGCTTGAAACAAGACTTTTGAGTGAAAGATCAAGGATTATTTTGAAATCTTCCCTTCATGTCAAGAATATTGATTTGGCATGTCATTTGCTGATCACATGACATCCTAAACACTAACGGAATTTCTAATGTAAGGTGTTGAATATAAAAACTCAAAAACATCAAGGAGGTCAAGTGTTTGAGTTTAAACATCAAGGCGGCAACTTGAAAACAGGTGATAGTTAAAGGGAGTTTAACGTAAGTTATCCTTTCAAAAATTAAACGACACACTTAATTTTCTAAGTTATTGCTGTCCACAACAAAATCTTATGCACATTTCTGTGCAAGATATTACATTACTATCATAGCTCTCTATTTTTTTTTCTGGCTTTCTGATTTTTATAAGGTATGACTAGCAAAGAATTGAATATATTAGAAGCCTTAAATGGACTTCGAATATCATATATGAAGACTCCCATGGTTCTCTAACTCCAATTTCTCTGAGTAAAATCTAATCGAAGGTCGATGAATTACTGAAAACTTAAAAGAAACAAATGACGAAAAAAGGGGACGAGACAAAATGGAATCGAATTATAATTTTTCAATTTGTAACTATGACGAAAATTCGGAAAGAAGGAAAGACACAATGCAGTCTTCAATATGAGCCATATACTAGCCTAGGAAAGAGAGAGAATAGGAATTTCACAATTGTATTGGATTTACTTTTTCTCTTTCTTTTTTTATAAATAAAATTCTTCCCAGCAAGGCTGCAAACCCCCATTCGGAACCCTTGGTTGGGTAAAATAGACCACAACTTTCATGATATCCATATGGATTGGGAAGGAATTCACCAAAATCCAGGAAAATATACCTACAAAGGGTAGATAACGTTCCACACAGGGAACCCAAATCTCTATCAACGGAGACCAACAACCTAAAAACAACAGGGAATAACAAGAACAAAAACTAGCTAAAAAAAATTATAGTAAAAAAAACCCTAAATAGTAACCTTCCAGAAGCCAAGAAACAGATAAACCTGCCACCACCATCCGGAACCACGCCAAAACACACCAAGCAAACCCCCATGGCGGAAGTCGCCTAAGAGCTTTGACGTTGGGATTTACAACGCCTGAGTCGCTGGATCAGAAACAAAGCGACGTAGAGCAAGAAAGGCACCAGATTTGAGCGCACAAAGCCATAGAAGGATACGTGGGGAGGAATTTTCATCGGTTGGAGAGTGAAGAGGAGTGAGAAAAGAGAGGAAGAAAGTCAGTTCACAGAGGTGTCCTTCCCTTCCGCAGCTGTAGGGGTGGTGAAGCCCTAGGGGGGAAGGGGAACAGGATGAGGCTGATTTAGGGCCTTTTTGGTTTTAGAGAGAGAAGCTCTCAACTAGAGATGTTTTGCAGTGTTTTACTTTTTCACGTTTACAAGCCCTGTATTCAACTTCCATTCAATCGAATCACAACCAGAAAAACAATATTTTTTTGATAACTCGGTATCCGAAGAGAGAATATTTATTAAGAATAAGGACACAACAAGTTCAATCTCTCTTTACGATACGAAAAATTTTACATGTACAAAACCAGAGGATATATGATACAACAAACAGGTTAAAACTGATCAAAGATAATATTTCGAAGAGAATGTCAGTGTAAACAACCTGGGTTACTTTTCTATAAGAGGACTCCCTTCTTTAGCAAGCACAAAAAGACCACCATCGCCTCTTGAGATTCGAAGATCCTTGTCGAGGTATGTTGTAAGAAGCCAGGATTTTGTTCGCTCACCCGGAATGGGAACCTTCAAAGGAGGTTGACCCGAAATAGCACGAGCGATACTTACCACAGCATCTTGCAGAGGATTAAGAGACTGCTGCAAAGGAGACAAGTTGATACTCTGCCCAAATATATCGACATTCTCTGGCAGATCGATGCTTGACTTGATTCCTGGAGGCTGAAATGTCCCTTCCTTAAATTCAACCTGCAAAATTGCGATGAATGGATAACTTAATGATTTGATGTGATTTCTGCACTCATTGCCATCCAAAAAAAAAATGATGAACTGATTTCTTGATCCCACTTTTCTTATCGGTTGACAATATTCTATTAAGATAAGAAAGATCGTATTTCTAAACGGTTAGGAGAATTCCACAATAATTCAACAACAATAACCATGCTAGAAGAAATTGAATATCCATTCTACTTCACCCATATCATTCCAGATTCTCCAGAGCAATATCTGATTTTTTCCTGTCGAATTCCAGTTGTTACATTTTGTCCTAACTCGTCACTTGTCATCAATAGCATAACCACCCAAAAATGAACTTCCAGGTTTCCAAACCAGAGTGTAGTTGTTTCTCCCTTTTCCTATGAATCACCTGGGGAGCTGCCTGTGCTAATTAAAACTCGAGGAAGAAACAAACATTCTATCATGCTTGTAACAGGGATTAAGGAGTACCTGTATTCTTGAAGGAGTCCGAACTTCAAAGCTGGCATTGGCACTGAAGGAGAAAGTGGCAAAAGGGCTGGAAATCGTGACAGAGTTCTCTATGGTACCAATGCTGGTTTTAATTGCTTGGCAAATCCTTTCAACCTTCGCGACAGGTGTGGTGCCCACTGCCAAAAGGGGCAACAGCTCAGAAGATGCTGTATACCTGATGATCAGAATGTAATATAAGGACCACCTCAACCAAATTACCATAACAAAAATATATTTAAAAGCTACTATCAGTCTATCATCAAGTTTACCGTACATTCACAGTGCCACTATCCAGGATCAAATAAGCATTTGTTAATGTGCAACATTTCCACTCCTTTGACGTTATTTTAACGGAACTCAACCGCCTTCTGATACCAAATACTCCCTGCGGTCTGTGCCGGCAGCAGATGGCATCTTATTAATACAGATTACACAGCTCATTACTCTAATTTTCTGATGTCCACACTGCAGTTCACCCACCTCCACATGTAGAAATGATAGCCAACTACCATCATTTCAGCTAAATTTTCTTTGTATCCTTCAGTAGATTATCCTAATTACCGTGAGCCTCAGCAAAAATGTAAATTCAAATGACGGCTACAAGTGTTTTCGTCAAAAACAGATTTTTAGCCTAATGGAAAAAGTAAAAAAAGTAAAAAATTTCAGGGCAGGACTAATCTTCAAAAAAGACAAAATAAATACCCAAATGATTAATTTAGGCTAAACTATCTCGTAGATTGGTTGATATGGTAGTGATTTAGAACATTTGGGATTACTTTGTTAGTTTTATTACATTGATTAGTTTTAATTAACCAGTCATATAAAAGTGACTATATGATCAAAGCTCATTCTCTTTAACAAGATAAAAGCTACGTCTCTACACCAATGATAGTTCTAGCATTGTGCATGGAGGGCTTTAGTCACCCTCTATCCCACTTTTTTGAAGGGGGGAGAGAGAGAGAGAGAGAGAGAGAGAGAGAGAGAGAGATTACAAAGATCCATAGGCCATTTGTCCCAAAGAAGCATAAGCCTCACATGAAATGAGTGAACATGCGCAAACAATGCACTTAGCGTAAATATCCCCCAGACAAGGCATGCGTACACCTTTAGAGGATAAAGAAATAAATCGAAAGCCTCGAGGCGTTATTGGGAAGCCTAGCCATGATGTGAGCATCGACGCAAGCCTCATACTTAGCTTTTCATACATTGAATCTAAGCATAGTTGTTAAAAACTACGATACGGGATACGTATCCTACGATTCGTATCATCTCATTCCAAAGACTATAAAACCAACATAGATAATACGCATAATAGAACAAAATGCGCTACTTTACTATTCAAATGCGCTGCCTTACCCATCAATACAAAAATCAAGAATAAAACCACCATAGATAATACGCATAATAGAACAAAATGTTTAGCCAAATCAAGGAAGACTCACTCTACTTCTTGACTCAAACTCGAACCCTATGAAGCGCGGGTACTTCTAAAACCACAGCGTACTCGTATCCTTAATGTACCCAGTACCGGTACTTGGCATGGTAGTTCTAAATGCCTATTGGGTACACAAATCACGTACAGCTTTTCTTTTTCCTATGATTTTTCTGTACCCTATAAGTCCCCCCATGTATATCAAGTCGTACCCAATACGGAGATGAACATTAAGTTGATATGACTTCAGGTTTCTATGCTTAGAATGATTCTGCAATAAAGATGTCAGTCCATAAGTTCTCTAGTTTAATGGCATTAAACTTTGGTTTGCACCTTAAAGTTGGCGTTAACCAGTCGTTTGATGTTGGATTCTTAGTCATCCATGTCATTTAGCTATTTCCTTTAATTGATGTGTACTCATCATGTATATTACAAAAATACTTTTATTATAGCCATACCCATATGGCCATACCCTACTTTTTTTTTAAGTTTGGTCGTAACGTTGTACCCATATTGGACCAGAACCTGTACTTGTACTCATACCCGTGCACGTGCTTCTTAGCTCATACGAGATTGAGTACTACACAAATTTTTAACTAAATCAAGGGATACTCAGACTTTTCCTCAAATTTTTGGAAGTTATTTTTTCGTCTTTACTATTTACAACTAATTAACTATGCCATTAATGAGGCTTTTACTCAAATTTGTGCTTAGGTTTGGGTTTAATCCATTGGACTACTTCATACCTAATGAAGTTTTTGTTCAAATTTGAGGAAGGGCTGGACAAGCTATCACCAATCAAACAGAACAACCAAGCATATAACCGACTGACATAGAGAACAACACGATAAGAAACTTAAACTTACAACAAGACCCAATTCCCATCAAGAACATCCACGGCCTCCATCGGTGCAGGAGTGGGATTCGCCGCCTCCAGCTGATTAACCAACTCCGACACCTCTGCCCTCACCTCTGCTGAAGCCCGAAACCCAAAATCCGTCCCATAAACCGTATCCACCAAACACCTCTTCAGCTCCAACAGCTCATCCTCGCCCTCAACCGTCGACGTAGATGCACTGCCGTTACCGGATAAAACATAGCCATCGGCACCACCACTACCGACCCCTCCCCACTCATCCTCATCCTTTGGAGGATCGGCGTCCGATAACTTCGTTGGAGGCTCGGTATCCGGCTCGGACTTCTCCCCCCACTCGTCTACGATAGGTGATTCTCCAGCGGCGTTGAAGCGGAAGGTGGGGAATCTTCGGGTGGTTGTGGTGGTTTTTGAGAGGAGAGGGAAAGAGAGGGTACGAGGATTGGGGGTGAAGAGGAGGAGGGAGGAAGGAGTTGGATTTGAGTTAGGGTTAGGGTTTTTGAAAGGGATTGAAGGAGGTGAAGTGAGGAGCAGAGCCATGTTTTGGAGACCGGGGAGTGCTCTGAGACGGAGACGAAATTATGTGATAGGTTTAAGTTAGGCTCTGTTTGGAAGTTGGAGAATGAGAGAAAGGAAAGAAAAATAAAGAAGAAGAAAAATACGAGGAAATAAGGAGAAAAATTTACAATTCCTATCAATCTATTATTCATTTTCTCTTCTTTCTTTTTTTTTTTCTTTTCCTCAAACCAAACAAATGAGAGGAAATTTTTAAAACTTTCCCTTCTTTTCTTTTCTTTTCTCTAAATACCAAACAAAGTAGTTTCTTAAAAGAATTTAAAGAAAGAATCGTAAAACTAAAACCGGTCATATTGAAAAAATAGGACCGAAAATTTGGTTTAGTTTGGTTTTTTTCAAGTATGGTCTGGTTCGATTTTTAATTTTTCAAAAAATTTTGAACCGATTCGATTTCAATTTCATTAAAGTAAAAACTGTTAGAAATCAAACCGAATCATTTATTTAAATATATATTAAATTAACATATAGAAAGGGTAAAAAAAAATAAAAAAAATCAAAAACTCCTTACCTTTACTATCATATTTGGTTTACAATTATAGTTAGGCCTGATTATTATTGTGCTAAAATTGTTATCTGGACTATTGTACATGCTTATGATGGAGTTTTAATCCAAGTTTGTTAATCTTTTAGCTCAATAGCAGGAAAAAAAAAATCTAGTGATTCAGATCAAATTACTAATAGTTTCGATTCAAACCAATAAAATCGACACAACTAAAAAAGGTGGTCGAACCAAACCAAACCGAATGTCAAACAGTTTTGATTCGCTTTATATGTTTAGAAACTGAAACCATTCAGTTAAGTCCAGGAAAATGCAAAAAACCAGTTGGAACCGAACTAATTACACCCATGAGAAAGATATATAGGCTGTGTTTGGTTAGATAATTTAGTTTAGTTTTGATGATGTCAGCAAGTGTAATGAGTGGAGAGAGATAGAGAGAGAAATGAGGAAAATGATGATGTCTTCAAAACTAAAACTAAACAGGGAAACGAACAAGGCCATAAAGATTACAGATTTTCCAAGTGCTGTGAGTCATCTCTTATTAAAACTTTTGATGATAGCAAACCCCAAAACTCTTCGAAACGAAGCCGTTGACACTTACAAGGATCAATATATTCTCACCGTCCCACAAAGGATCACTGAGTTATTGACGTCTGGTCGATATTATGTTTTACATATATTATTTACTTCTTGATTAATATATTATGAGCGAATTAGATGAATTTTTTGATATATTGGTTAGATTCAAGATGCTTATAAGTTACACCTCCGTTAACATGGACGGAAATTGGTGCTAATGCAGCTTTTTTAAAACCAAAAGGAGTGTAACCGCACATAACCCAAACACATGGGATATAAATAAATTTTTCCATATAATGGCCTTGTTCGTTTTGGTTTTCAAGAACCGGTTTTCTCAATATTATTCAATTATTACCCCTATTTTTAATTTTTATTTTTATTTTTCTCTCTATCTCTCTCCAATCATTAATACATATTTTTTAATTATTATCTCTATTTCTCCCTCTAATCATTACAAAAACCAAAACTCAAAACCCAAACCAAACACAACCAATATTCTTCTACGCTTTTGCATAAGCTCTTTGATTAACATCGACCTCCATGTCGATTGCATTAAAGAAAACAAAGTTACAGTTTCTGCAACCATGGCTTTGATTTGGATTGAAATTGACTGACATGCGTGGTTCCAATCCAATTCCAAACGTGCAATTTGTGAAAATCCAATTGTGACCCAATCCTCCAGTGCAATGAGCTTTTAATTCATTGTTTAGAAGTACTAATAAATTTTGTTGTGCCATTCCAATTTCCACCATGAAGATTTTAGAACTGGAGTTTGATTTGTGAGGAGTCTGGTGTAGACTAAGCCTTCATGCATTTCTACGGTCAATCATTTGTTTATATATTGGTGTGTATATATAAGTGTATGTGTGTGGTTAGTACTTTAGTTTCGGAGAAGGGGAAGATGACGCAGCGGAATTCACGAGAAACTAGTTGCGTACTAGTTCAAACGAAAACATGTCTCGAATCCACGAGGTTCTTGAATCCACAAGAAGAAAAAGAGAAATAACTCTGAATTATATTTGATTAAAAGCTGAATATGCCATAGGCTACATCCTTATTTATACTAGTAGAAGTTCTACTTAAAAGGAAATTACTTAGAGTAGCAACTAAGCAAAACATTACTTGAAAACCTAGCTATTAGCTAAAAGGAAATAAAATAAAATCTAACCAAAACTAACCTAGGAACATGCAAAACAGGCAGCACAAATAAAATCTCCTAATAATAGTCGTAAATAAAAATTGTTACCAAAATAATGTTTCCATAATTGATAGGAGTGTATATCTTGTCCTACATCATTCTCCTTTTCTTCAAAAGAACTCGTCCTCGAGTTCTCGTTAGGAACCTGCCATCTTCCATGCCAAATAAATAAATACTTGGAGTACTTCAATCGCTTGATTTCCTTCCAAAAAAGTTTCACACCAAAAATTATTTCCAATGATATCTTCTTAGCATGTTTCAATTGATTGATAAGATCCAATAAATGAATATTGGGAATCCAATCATATCGCTACACTCCAAGAAAATCAACATCAACTTGACTTTGTGGGTTCTCTTGATTTTGTACCAGTTTGGCACTAGTTGATACGTCAATGATCGACTCATTTAGAAAGGTCAGCTTGCTCATATAGCCATTACATAAGGTGGCAGCATCAATCATCTCTGTGAAAAATTGTGTTGGTCCTCAACAACTTGATCACTAACAACAATATCAATTTTTTGTTTATCACCCAAATCCGTATTGATTTGCTCTTCATTAACTTCAATCACGATATTCTCGTTGCCGCTATTGCTGATATCAGCTTGCTTTTTACCATCAACTTGAATTACCCCTTCTTTAACAACTTCTTCAGCAACATCGACAGATGTGTGAATTGTATGTTGTTGCGTTGGCCCATATTTTTCTTCCAAAAGTTACTCATAATTCCATGGTAAAAATCTCTCTATCATAAGTCTTTTGATTCTTGACTATGCACAAATACGACACTTTCCCAATCGTTCTCTCTTATCTTGCATATCTAACCACCATCGTAGCGCTCGTCCCGTAAGTTTTGCCAGCAAATATTTCCACCTTATTTCAAACGGCATTCTCACATACTCAAAGAAATCATTAATATCTAAAATCCAATCTAAAATATCTTCAAAATACTCATAACCACTTAATTTAGGCAAATTATCATATGACCTGAAATCGGGTTCTGATTCATCACTATCGGCACAATTAGTTGGGTGTCTCCCAACTACAATCTGGTTACCGGGTTGGCGTTAGGCAAATCCCACCACGCTTTCCCGATTCTAGTTAAGAGGACAACGTTGGGCAACTCCCACCGCGCGATCTTCTTCAACCCTTACTGCTCCTTGGTCGAGGCATACAGACAGCTGCTGCAACGGTTCACGAATTTCTGTTTGAAAATCTGTGAACCGCATTTGTTGTTCTTCAACCATCGCCCTTAGATCAGCAAGCCCTTGAGCAACGTCGAGGGGTGTGTTTTCAACTTTGTTCGGTGCTATCAAGCCAGAAACGTTCTTGCTCTAATACCACTTGACGCAGCGGAATTCACGAGAAACTAGTTTCATACTAGTTCAAACGAAAATAGGTCTCGAATCCATGAGGTTCTTGAATCCACAAGAAGAAAGAGAAATAACTTTGAATTATATTTGATTAAAACCAAAATGATTTTTTGTTTTGTCTTTATTCAATTTTTTTTGGCATTTGTTAGTTTTTGGTCAATTTTTGTGGTTTCTTGCTTCGTCTCGACGAGAAGAATCTAAAAATTATAAAATTATTAGCCAAACTTAAAATTTTGTGAATAAAAAGACAAAAAATAAACCAAAAAACCAGTTTTTTGGATTATTTTTTGTGTTTATTCACAAAATTTTAAATTTGGTTAATAATTTTATACATTTTAGATTCCTCTCGTCGAGAGGAGCCAAGAAACCTTAAAAAAATAAACGTAAAACTAACAAATTCAAAAAAACAATTTGAATAAGGACAAACAATTGGTTTTTTTTTTGGCTAAAGGAGGATAATAGGATGCCTAAGGCCCTGTTCCGCTAAAAAAAAAAAACAGTTTTGTTTTAACTCAAAAACTATCTCATTCCACTAACAAAAAATCACTTAGTTTTTTTGCAAAACTAAAAACCAAAAAAGCAAAAAAAAAACTAGTTAGCGGAACAAGTTAGTTTTTTTGCAAAACTAAACATACAAAAAACTAGTTTAATGGAACAAGTTAGTGGAACAAGTTAGTTTTTTTGCAAAACTAAAAACCAAAAAACTAGTTTTAGTGGGACAAGTTAGTTTTTGCAAAACTAAAACATCCAAAAAAAAACTAAAAAACCAAAAAATCAAAAAATTAAAAAAACCAAGTTAATGGAACACCTCCTAAATTTTACAAAGATCTTTGGTTTGAATCATGGTTGACGAAAGTAAGGGTCCCAGATTTTGATCCAAATAATATAAAAAAAAGGGATCACAATTGAATTAAATTGACACCACATATATGCTCCAGTAGGATGTACGATTGTTAGAAGGGATTGGCAGTTTGGGAGAGAAGAGTCAAAAGGCATTAAAGGCCTTTCATCATCTTGGCAGTTTCCAGCTCTGTGGTCTTATGGAGATGCCGGAGACAGGTAGGGTTCGGGTAATAATCCAATAATTCGGATTATTGATTTATTCATTTTTTATTATTCAATTTTTTTTTTTGCATCCGTTAGTTTTGCATCAAGATTTTGTGGTTTCTGGATTCCTCGAGACGAGACGAATCTAACAAGTATAAAATTATGGTCAAAACTCAATTTTTTTTTAATAATGCCAAAATTGGTCCATTCCGGGACAGAGTGTGATTCGAGTGTGGGTTAGACGAACAGTAATAATATTTGGTTAGATGGACGAACATGTATAGCTGTATATTTTTTAAAAGGAAATACTATTATTGAATTTATAAAAAAAAATTTAAAACTTAAATAAGGCAGTCCCCCAAACTAACCAACACTTTGGTCCAACAGCTTGTTCGAATAATGACATTTTCCTTTTGACTCTTGTTATACTAGAAGGGTAGACTTTGTTGCTTAACGTCAAAGAACTTTTTTCTTCTGGTTGGTTCATTTTTTTTTTTTTTTTTTTGTCAAAAGTTGAGAGATAGTATTCATCAAAGATTCCCATGGGGAAAGATTGGGAGTCCACAGATCGGACACTCCAAACACAATAGGTCACAGAAATACAACGAGAAAGCATATGACCAAACCAACGGAACACACCGGACAAAATCCGGACAAAAACCGGCCTAAAGCCGGACATAACCGGCCTAAAGCCGGACAAAACACAAAAGAAACGAGAAAAAAGATACACTCCCCTTCGTCGCTGAGCAGCCCATCTCTAGCCAAACCTCCAACCGGTCACGCGCCTCTACCGGAGGCCTAAGAAGCCGCCGGAACCCGTAAGGTTGCAAAGGAGGAGCAGACGAATCGTAACGCCCAACAGGGCTGCGGAACGCCAAGTTCCAACGATTGGCGAACGGAAGGCGGATATGGTGCAGAAGGGGAAGGGGAAACCAGATCTAGAAAGGGGATTAGTCCCTCCCCTCCCGCCGCCCAAAGGGTGTGACCCATGGAGGGGGAGGGGAAGGAGGGGCGGCTAGGGTTAGGGTTTTTTTAGAGAGAGAGAGAGAGAGAGAGAGAGAGGAAGGAAGATTTTTTTTTTACACAATTGGTTGGTTCATTTTAGTAACAAAAATTTTGCTCATATTTTTGTTACCTTATCTTTTTATCAAACATTTTCGGTCAATTTTTTTTAGCAATGACATGCGTGCATATTCAGCAAGATTACGTCCATCCTTTGTTTTTTTTACAAACATTTTAGGGTAAATTTTACTGACACTCCCTGGATTTTATTGGAATCACACGACACTCCATTTACTCTTTGAAATCACACTGCCCTCCTCTGCTTTACTATTTTGTGTAGCGCTTTAGTACATTTGCTCTACTAGTACCAATTTTGTCCTTGCTTAACAAACATGTCTTATAACTAGTTAATAAAATCAACATAAAACTAACAAATTAATAAAAAAATGTCCCAAACCACTATAAATCGATCAATCCAAAAGATAGTTTGGCCAAAATTAATTATTTGGGTTTATTTTTTCCATTTTTTATTAGTTTTACCTTGTGATTTATTACGTCTTCAATTGGCATTCATGAGAGAAATATAGAAAGCACAAAAATTATGAAAAAATCAATAAAAAGTTCATTGATTGAAGACAAAATAATTCAAAACAACAAGGCTTTCCTAAAAAAAAAATGTTTGATTTATTTTTTTCAAGTTCAGTCCATACTTTTTAACTTTTTTTACTATTCTTGCTGAGACAAATATGAAAAATCAAATATTTTTAACCACAGAAGGAAAAATATCAACTAATAACAAAACTGAATTGTTATCTGAAAGTATCAAAATAAATTTTTTCCAAACTCTTTCCGGCCCTTAACAATCTCTTATATTTTATTTTCTCAAAAAGCAAAAAAGAGATCTAAGGCCCAACAAAAGTACTACTTTAGGCATCTTCGATTGTGTACGTGAGTCTAGTGAGGAACAAGTTGGAGAAATGATGAATTGTGTGAAACAAAATTAAACTCCAGTAATTACGGCAAATGTAGCTATTATTTGTTATGATTCATTTTTATCATGAGTTTATAGTTTTTAGATTATGGTCAGAGTATTTGACTTTCCATATTCATCTCAACGAGATGACTCTAAAAAATAAAAAACAAGGACCGAACTTGAAAAAAAAAAAACTATATGTTTTGAATTTTTCCTTTTGATCATAATTCTTTGACTCTTTATATTTATCTCATTAATGAGAATAGAAAAAGTAATAAATTTCGGAGCAAGACTAATCATTCAAAAAAGACAAAATAAAAATCCAAATAATTAATTTAGGCTAAACTATCTCATAGATTGGTTTATTTCGTAGTGATTTAGAACATTTGGTACTACTTCTTTAGTTTTATTACATTGATTTAGCTTTAATTAAACAGTCATATGAGTTGTTTTATTGGGAAAGGGCAAAACTGTATTTAATAGAGCAAATGGACTAAAGTGTTACACGATAGTAAAGTAGGAGAGTGCAGTGTGATTTCAAAGAGTAAATAGGGTGACAAGACGATTCAAGTAAAATTCAGGGAGTGCCAGTGAAACTTATCCTTTATATTATGTTTTTTTTTATTATGTTTTTTTTTTTGGAACACCCGAAAAAACTTTATATTTCGGTTTTGCCATCTATGTAAAGAGGTATGTATATAAAGTTCCACTTCAATAAAATAGGAGTAGTGAATTTCTCAATAGTTGAGATGTGCGTAAGTTCGTAGGTAAACTTAATGTTTCAAAAAATTAAAGTAATTTGAACCCTAATAGAAGCATCCCAATAAATGATCATTTGTGCCACAGAAGCATCACATCTTTTATACTCACAATATCATGATATCCAAACATAAACATATGCATCACTTTAATTATGATCTTTGATAAAATCAAGGGTTGATTAATTATGAGCTCAACGCTTTGGTTATGATGTTGAGTTTTCCAAACGATTTTATTAAATGAGGAAGAGATTTGATAAAATCTCAACTTTTTTTTATCAAATCTTGATAAAATCTTTTGGGAAACTAGGCCGTATGGCTACGAAGCACCGATACCTCTCGGGGTCCCCGTATTGCAATGTCCGGACACGGGGACAGGAGGACACAGCGAGGACACGTGTCCGGATACGCCACGTGGCATGGGACATGGCTGTTTTGAATTTTTGAAGGGGGACACGGATGGGGACACTACTGTTTTGAATTTTTTTTGGGGGGGACACGGAGGGGGGCACTGCAGGGGTCAAATTGAAAAAATTTAAAACTTTTTGGGGTAAATTTAAAATTAATCAAAACGTGAGGTAAAAAAGTGTAATTTGGTCATATATATACATCTTCTTTCCCCACATTAGTCGACTGGAGCTACTGTGAACACTAATGAAATTGTTGCTGTTGTTGGAAGCACAATCGACTAAAAAGTCAATCAGATATGTCTCTACTCTCTCTCTCAATCTGTCTCGTCTCTCTCTCTCTCTCGGTCTTGTCGCTGCTGTCTCTTTTTCGTTTTTATATTTTTTATTTACACACACACACACACACATATATATATATATAAATAAATAAATAAATAAATAAATAAATATACACGTGGCGTGTCCTCCGCCGTGTCTGTATCCCCATTTTTTTAGAATTGTCGTGTCTCCGTATCCGTGTCAATATCTATGTCCGTGTCCGTGCATCATAGCCGTATGGCATACAAATCTGTCACTGTGTCACATTATGTTCTTGTCATGCTTGAAAATAATGTAGGACTACCTGAAACCATATTTGGTTATGTCCACCTATACTGAGGTTAGGTTTGGCTTAACTTTACTATGGAATTATTTTCAATTCAATTTTTATATTTCCTCAACTTTTTGTTAGTTTTAGCATTAAAAAATGTTTTGGGACAATGGTTTTCTGATATCAACAAATGGAATGGTCAAGCTTTTATCCCTTCGAGGAGATAGAAGTGTTTGGCTATCCCGTCTCGGTATTCCTCCTAATTTATGGAATAATCAAGTCTTCACATCTATCGGTAAATTATGGGGAGAGGTCATTCATATTGATGAGCTTACCACAAATAGTTTGGCGTTTGACAAAGGAATATCAATGAGTCTGTTCATCTTAGATTCAAAGACATAACCATTCTTATTCGTGTTGTGGAAGATCCTTATGCAGAAACTTCTTGGGATAATAGGGTTGTTACTACAATCTCTGTCAATCAATGTCGTTGCAAGGGTTGAAATGGAGCAGAGAAGGAAGACCAACCTAAGGGTAACATGGAGGAGAAGGAAGGTAGGGATATGGTGCCGATTGATAATCCCGAGGAGAATGCTGACAACAATTATGTGGAAAAGGGTGAAGAGTCTAATATTGACGGATCTTCTCCCGGTCAAGAGTTATCTCCGGACACTGAGCTCCAAGATGGTTATGTTGAGCCTTCAAATTCTTATGTTGGGGAAAGCATTTTGGCCTTGGAGGATGGCGAAATTGCTACAGAGGATTCTAATTTTTGGGATGTTGAGTCAGCAGTTTATGATCCAGGTTTGGATGTTAGGGAAGTTTGATAATGACTTTTGGAATCTTTCAGAAGTTGGTTTTTTAAATCATAAGGAAGCTGAAGTGGTAGAGCTTAACCAATCTCAGGTTAATCCTATTGATGGGATCCAGTTATTTGTGGACATTAATCCTACTGATAAGGCTAAGGATATTGGAAAAGGAAAATGGAAACAAAAGACAATTGAAGATATATTGGGCATTCCTAAACCCAAGAAGAAGAGGTAGCTAGAAAGAAGCAAAATTGTGTGGTCTTCAGATCGGCAGTTCCTGCAGCTGCTCTATCTTCTGGAAGCATTGACAACATAAACAGGATTCGCCTTAATTAGGATAAGGCGGCTATGGCCATTAGTAAAATCCTGGGTGAGGATTACATGGGAGATGATGATGAAGTCCTAAGTAAAATTATGACTATGGAAGCCGAGGCTGATGAGAGGGCTAATTTTTAGGTTACTCAGCAGAATGGTTGACTCTTTGGTTTTTTGGTTTTAGGGTCTTTCTTTTGAGGATGGGTTCAGGTTTTGGTTGGCATCTTGCCAATCTTGGGTGTTGGTTATCTCCCCGTTGGGTCCTAGCGGCATATGATCTTCGAAGTGAGGTGTTCCTTATTGTTTTGCTCTTGCTTTGTTGTGATGCCTTTGCTTTAGGTCTTTTTAATTTTTGTAATTTGTTTCCAAAGATTAATAAATTATTTTTGCTCTTCGGAAAAAAAAAACTTTTGTTAGTTTTAAATAAAACAAATTAGGATTATTTATTTGTCTAAATGAAAGGAATAAAAATTGAAAAAATAAAATAAATCAAACCTGAAAAATGTTTAGAAATGACAAAAATAATATCAAAAGTTTATCTGTTTTTCTATTGCGAATTTTAAAAAAATTATCATAATTTTTTATTTTGTATATTTCTCTCATCGAGGCCAATAAATAATCGAACAAAATTTACCACAAAATTGACAAACAATTATATAAGATGAAAGTTTTATAGAAATTAGTGATAATTAGGCTAGGCTAAACCTAGCCTAATTTGGTTCTAAGTCGCAGACTCGCATTGGTGTTTGCTACTTTGTTGTTAAAATTGCACGAATAGTAGCCTATTTTTCTATTTTGTTATGAACACAGTAATCAGTGCTTGTGCACCGGCTGATGTTCGTTATGAACCAAATGAGTGGCTAAAATTTCAATTTTCAGATCTAATAGACTAAATTGGTGGAGTATGCTTTACAGAGTGTGCACATATGAAGTAAAGCTATAACTAAAATCCTATTTCCATAACTATCGTATACACCTCCATAGTTATATATAATCAACCTTGCTATGGGTATATCATTTGTGCATACCAAATATATAGTGCACACTAAATTCATAATGCGTCGCGTGAGACTGTTTTCAGGATTACACACAAATTAATAATCAGAGTCGTTCAACTCATTTAAAATATTTTAAGAATCCCTATAAAAAAAAATATGTTCAGTTGAATATCTGTAAGAGCTCGATCGATTCTTTACTCAATTTTCGAATAGAAAATTGTGTACATAACTGATCAAGCCTCTATCAATATCCGATCGAGCTTAATTTTTTTCAAGGATCCTTGACTAAAAGTTTTAAACAAATTGAGTAGCTTTGATTGTTTTTGTGGAACTCCGAGATGAGCTTCACACACTGCGGTGTGCATTTGCTGTACGCCAAATGGTATATCCATAGTTTTATTGATAATTATATTATGAATATCATATTAGGGCTACAGACACTAATATTTGTACCAACAAGTGCACAAACTCTCTCGCATAGGATACACAAAATTGTACAAACTTTCATGCAATGCAATTATGTGTATTCTATGTGAGAGAGTTTGTACAATTATTGGTACAAGTGTCAACCGCTATATCTTTTTCTATCATATTGTGCATTCATATACATTTCCAAAGTAAAAATATTGATCTAGGGCTAAACTACAGTCCTAGTGTCCTACTACAAAACCCCCAATTCGGAAACGTTAAGCGCACGCGCTAAAGAATGGAAGTGAGAGAAGCGTATTGACAAAGAAACGGGGGAGAAGGGTTTGACTTTTGTGTGTGGCTGTTTGGAGTGTAACGCTCACTTATACATTTCCTCCGTGAAAAGGCGACACGTGGCCTTAACAGCCGACGGGTTCAGAGGCGTTTGATCAGTTTTCTTTCCCCCCCCCAGCGCAGTTAAAGCCCCAACGCATTTACACCATCCGGTAAGAAAATACAGAGATAGAGACAGAGTAGAGAGAGAAGAAGAAGAAGAAACGTACTGTATTACTGTGTAGGGAGAGAGAGAGAGAGAGAGAGGAATGGGGTCTGTGTTGACTTGAACCCCCAGCGTAACAAAGGGATAGCTCAAAGGGTCTTTTTAATTTCTCTCTCTCAACTTGTTCAGGTATTTACTCTCTCTCTCTCTCTCTCTCTCTCTCTCTCTAAGTCATCTTCTAAATTTATAGATCTCATATCTGTGGACCAACGCAAAATTCGAGTGTGGGTTGGGCGAAACTTGGGTAGGGTTGTCGCCCAGGCTCACTCGACCGTCCCGGCATATCTATCCCTTTTGTTGTTTGAGTTTTCATCTTTTAGAAAAACTTTTGATGGGTTTAAATGAACTGCATGTGCCTTTAGTTCAATTCTTGTAATGTTTTTAATTTGTTGTTGAAGTGAAGAAATAACAAAACTGAAAGATGTATGGAGATTGCCAAGTACTGTCATCAATGGGAGTGGGGAATGGAGGAGGAGGAGGAGTGTCAACAGACTCAATATACTCTTCAACAATCCAAAACCCTAATTTCAACTTCATGCCAAACATCCCTTACCACACTTTCTCTCCCATCATTCCAGTAAGCAATTTCTCTCTCAATCTCTCTTTCTCTCTCTCTCTAGAAAATATATGTTCAATACAATTTACTGGTTGTTTTTGAATTATTGTAGAAAGAGGAAGGAGTTGGGATGGGAACGATGAGAGGTGGGAAGGAGGAGATGGAGATGAGTGGATCTGGTAGTGAACACATGGAAGGGCTTTCTGGTAATGAACAAGAGACCGATCAGCAGCAGTCGCCGCAGCCGCCGACTAAGAAGAAACGCTACCACAGGCACACTGCTCGCCAGATCCAAGAAATGGAAGCGTCAGTATTCTTCCCTCTCTCTCTCTCTCTCTCTCTATAGATGAAAACACAGTTTTTGCTTATTATGCAGTAGTGATCATGAGTTCTGAAGATTTAATTAAGCTTTAATTCTTAGTACTTATTAAGTAGGCAAATTATTCATAAACAATAGTAACTTTTTTCTTACGGAATATTCTAAGTTGGGCTGTCGTTAAGATCTAAGATGTTCATTGGGCTTTTTTTTTTTTTGTTGGAGTTTATTGACAACTGAGTGGACTTTCAGTAGAATGACCTTTTTCTTAATTAATGAAACACTCCTCTAAGGGAGATCTCTCTCTAGAACGAGAAATTTTTCAGTGCCGAGTGGTCTAAAAGGTGCATTGATATCTGTGAAAATCGCAAAAAATGCATTGGAATCTTTGTTTATTTTTTTGAGTTTATTAGAAGGACCGTCTAGAGCTCTCTTAACCTAAATCCCAGAAATTGTGATAATTTCCATGAGAATCTTATTAATTTGGGTTACTTTTTTGCAACAAACTATCTTTAATGAAGCATGTCTGTATCTCTCAATCTCTATATGTCTATATTTATCCCCCACCCTCTGTTTCAAGACTTTCTTCATTGCAATTCTGGTCCATTTTTGACAATATCTGGATCCGCAGTTAAAGCCATGCACTTAATGCTTCTCTTATCTCTACGTCTTTGAGACCCTATGCACTAGTGCTGTATCTATGTAATGTATCTATACAAGCTGTAATTACATTTATAACCTTATTAGCAATGACCGGAAATTCTAGCTCGGTTGGTCGTGTACCAGTATTCAGGTGCAACGAGATTCTTGATTCGAGTAATCTAACTCAGCTAACTTACTAACATTCCATCGTTTTGAATATAAAAAAAAAACTTGTTAAGAATTAGGAGTAATGCATGGCTAACTAGCTTTATTGGGTTAAAATAATTAACAGGATGTTCAAGGAATGTCCACACCCGGATGACAAGCAAAGGATGAAACTGAGCCAAGATCTGGGCCTCAAGCCCCGCCAAGTCAAGTTCTGGTTCCAAAATCGCCGTACCCAGATGAAGGTGCGCATTTTACCATGCACCCTACCCACTTTCATTTACTCTCTCTCTCTCTCTCTCTCTCTCTCTCTCTCTCTCTCTCTCTCTCTCTCTCTCTCTCTCTCTAGTGCCCTAAGATTTTCCAGCTGTTCAACTCACTCAGAACCCTGCACATTTACCTATAATAACGCGCTTGGGCTTTTATTTATTGCCTAACTTTTATGGTACGATTGAAATTTGTAGAAATTTCCAAAATCAGTCGACAGGCTTGTCATTAAGAAATTAAAAATGTACTGAAATATTTGGAAGGAAAATAAAAGTATATGAAACAATATATAAAAAGTACACTAAAGTGAGTACGTGTTTTTTTTTTTTTTTGTGTTCTTGCATGTTTATTGATTATTAGCTCAGTGAGCTGACAATAGAATGACTCAAATTTGGAAGTTCATCCCTAAAAAGTTTTACCAAATTTTATGAACAAACACGAGTTCAAGCTCGAATAATGTGTAGTAGCAGCTCATTTGAGATTAGTCCAAAAGCTTAATTAGCTTTTTAGAAAATTAGAAAATAAGATTAGGAGGTAAAAGAAACACGTTACTTTGAGCATGTTCAAAATCCATTTGGTACATACACAATTAAAATTTTAACATTTTTTAAAGGATAGCGATACTGCCAAAACTCTACTAAGCTTAGTCTCCGTTCCACTAAGCTTGGCTTTAATTTTTGACATTTTAGGCTTTTTTTTAGTTGATGCATGTGAGGAGAATGACTTATCTCGTAAAACGTGAAACCCCAGAAGCCCAAGAATGCACATCCACTAAGAGAGTTTTTTGGCTTATTGTCTTTTCACGACTTTTTATGTGATATATTATGAGAAAACGACTACCTCAGTTTTCGTAATAAACTGACTTTTTGGCTTTTTTGAGTTTAGTTGAACGGGGCCATAATTTTTTGCTATAGTAGAATGGAATGGGGGAGAAATGGAGAATCTCATTAACTATGGGGGTTGCTTAGTTCCAGAGTCCGTAATGGCCATAATAAATATGAGCAGGTGGGTGGTGCAGTGGCAGAGTCAACAAACTTAGCAAGGCAATGCACTGCGCTGCAAGCATACCATGATCAGCAGCTTCCCCACTTGGGGATCACGTCTTTAATGCATTTCCCATTTACTCACTGTTCCTGTGTCCATGTGCGGTCCACTGTCTCTCCAGCCACCGGTGGGCCGGTGGTGGCTCAGGATTACAGTGATGCATGAGACCTAGCTACTGTTAACTGTTTAGAAGGTTGAAGGTTTTTTTACATGGTTTCAAATAGAAAAAATGCTAACTACCCATAAAATAAAATATACTTAAAAAAAACTGTTTAGAATTTGAAAATAGAGATTCTCTCCCATTCTAGGCAATTTTCAAATTCTTAAGTAATTTTCTGAGTACATTTTATGGGTATGTACTATGTAACACTACTGTTTTAAATTACAGTTTCAAAACACGTAAGGTAAGGGTCAAGGTGAAGCGATATCGGGAGTATCGAAAGATACGTAACAGAAATTGTTTGTAGTGGTCGTGAATTTAAAAAATATTATATTGACAAAAAATTTGAATTTGCCTGCCTGGATAACCACTAACGTTCTATTATCGGCCATGCTAGTCTTGAATTGGTTCATAAATCGGAAATAGACCATAACATTAGGGAAATCGGCTAATACGAATGGGATTTTCTGACTCACCGACATATGTGGGTGCAACGGTATCGGAGACCCCAAAAACTGTTACATATAGGCTGATGGGATACACTAAAACCATGTTGGGGTAGGTTCATCTTAAAGAAAACCAATTTCATTTTTGTTTGCATGTGTTGAATTTTTTTAAATCACCTTAATTTGGAGTGAAGAC
This sequence comes from Vaccinium vitis-idaea, assembly GCA_963854785.1. NCBI lineage: Eukaryota > Viridiplantae > Streptophyta > Magnoliopsida > Ericales > Ericaceae > Vaccinium > Vaccinium vitis-idaea. The sequence goes on from OY978215.1 coordinate 45,177,208, forward strand.
GAATTTTTTATTTTATTTTTAAAAAGACAATTTTATTTGTCTTTTTTAACTTTCTTTTCAAATTTGGTCAGTATTTTATGTAGTTCTCTCCATATTTTCCCGAAAAATTTAAAAAAGTTTATTAAGCACCAAGTTTATTAATCTAAACCTTTTGTTATTACAGGCACAACAAGACAGGCAAGACAATGTGATACTTAGGCAAGAGAATGATAATCTTAAGACTGAAAATTACCGGCTGCAAGCGGCCCTGCGGAGTATTATTTGCCCTAACTGCGGCGGTCCGGCGATGTTGGGAGACATGGGTTTTGATGAGCAGCAACTCCGTCTCGAAAATGCTAGGCTCAAAGATGAGGTACTTTTAATGTTTTTTGCAGAATATATAAGTAGATCAAACGCATTTGTCGTGTAAAATGATGTCGAATTCCATGCTTCGCTAGTAATTTCACAAAAGCCAGTGCGACATAACGTTTTGTCTAGGTATCGTACAATTTGGGAAGTGTGACAGCATACATTTTTATTTACATGTCGACAATATAGATATCTTAAAACGAACCTTAAATTTTTTTTATTTTTTTTTGGTTACGTTTACAACTTTACATAGAATTTCGTATAACACATTTGCAAAATTCATGCATCAAGACGGAATTTCATGACGTCTATACCAATTAATTTATGTATTTAAATTGATGTTATAAATTAATGTGAAAATGGTATAAATTTTTGAACAATTTAAGTGGTGAATACTATGTTAAACCGAAATTGCAGGAATTTTGCATAAAACCAAATCGAAAAATGAAAAAATGATTTTGACTGGTTTCTTCTTGTAAAATTTAACGAAAAATGATAAAAATGATTTTGTATAAAACCAAATCGATACATTATATGATTGATCTCGTAGAAACCAAATACCCAATAATCACTTTCAATTATTTTTACAGTTCGAACGAGTATGCTGCCTCGCTTCGAGATACAACGGACGTCCAATCCAAGGAATGGGAGAAGCTCCCCCGCTTCTCCCAACTTCCTTGGACTTGGAAATGAGTATTTACCCAAGGCATTTCGAAGACGACTCGATGCCTAATTGCAACGACTTGATTCCCCTTCCATTTATGCCCGAAAATTCCCAGTTCCCCGGTACTGTCGATCTGATCATGGAAGAAGAGAAGCCACTGGCGCTGGACCTTGCCATGTCGTCGATGGATGAGCTCGTGAAGTTGTGCCAGACGGACGAGCCGCTTTGGATGCCTAGCAACGAGAATGGAAAACAAGTGCTTAATTTTGAAGAGCATGCCAGGATTTTTCAGTGGTCGATGAACGTTAAACCGAACGCGGCAAGTGAGTTTAGGCTGGAAGCCACCCGCGACGCTGCCGTTGTGATTATGAACAGTATTACTCTTGTCGATGCTTTCCTGGATGCAGTAAGTCCTTTAAAACTTCTTATTTGCTTATTAAAACTTCTTATTTGCTTTGTAAGAAAATGTATGCAAATTAATTTTTTGAAACTTCAATTTTTTTAAAATAACTCAAGTTTTAGGTCTATGGAAAGGATGTTTTCAAATTCCCGGAAATTGTTTGGGCTAAAAAATTACTCCCTCCGTTCCAATTTAATTAATTGACCTTTTTGGATGCACGCAAAAAAATAATGTACTTTGATTTTTTTTCACCAATTGTTTCTTCTCAGCAAGATCTTTAAAAGGGATGTACAAAATTTGGTTAATTAAAAACTCGTGCCAATACATTATTTTTTTGCGTGAAAAAAAGCACAATTTTCCAGAACGTCAAGCGAATTGGGACGGAGAAAATAGTAATATGATATGAAAATTAACTATGGACACTTCAGTTTTCAAAAATAGAACGTGAAATTTGTCATGCAAAATTGTTTTTGTCTAGAAAAAAGCTTGACCTAAAGTCATATTTTATCTAAAATGAATTAAGAATGTAAATATTTCTATTTGGTTGTAAATGGTACGCAAATCTAATTTTTTTATAACAAACCACAGCCAAAATTTCTATTTTACAAAGAATCATTTCTGTTTCTTAGACATTAACTATGATGATTTTTTATTTCATTGTATTTCCAATGGACTTCTGTATGTTTTTCCAGAATAAATGGGTGGAGCTGTTCCCTTCCATAATCTCAAGAGCAAAAACACTTCAAATAATAACTTCAGGGGTATCTGGACATGCAAGTGGCTCCCTTCATCTAGTGAGCATTTCAATATTTCACTGCCATAAATCTTTATTTCTAAGTACCCCGAAAACTTAATTATCTGAAAATTACCCCGAAAGTGAAATCAGTAAATTTCGGAGTATGTTTTCTGGGGTACATAGTATTGCTCTTATTTCTCCAAATAATTTCAGGTCTTATATATGTTAATATTTTTTTTGTTCTTTTTTTTTTTTTTTTTGTCTGGAAGATGTATGCCGAATTCCAGACTTTATCTCCTTTGGTACCAACAAGAGAGGCTCATTTCTTCCGGTACTGCCAGCAGAATGTAGAGGAGGGTAGTTGGGCAATTGTTGATTTTCCATTAGAAAGTTTGAATGAGAGTTTTGAAGGACCTTCATTCCCAAGATACAAGAGAAGGCCCTCTGGCTGTATCATCCAAGACATGCCCAATGGATACTCGAGGGTGAGTGGGTAAATCTTTCCTCTACTAGCTGGGTATAAGATTTTTGTTGTTTTTTCGAGAATGGACCGAAAGGCGGGTTAGCCCGGACAACCACCCTACTCACATTTCATATTTTTACTACAATTGTACTATTTTTTCTTTGTAAAAAACGTTAAAATCACCTATGTTCGCCCGCTCCACATCATTTTGAACAACTCAACTCAACACCTGCCCAATTCCAAGCAATAGTTTTGAGAAAGATATTAATATTTTCATTAGCAATACTTTTGTATGTAATAGTTTTGATCTTTTCAACTTTTATGAACAAAATTTGTATTGACTTTTATATGTTGTAAATTTTTCTAATGATTGGCCATCCAATTTTGAAATCCTCCGTCCATCCACCCTTTTTCCCTAGAAAACCAGACTCATAAATCAAGTGATGTTATTATAGGGTTTTTTTAATTGCTACTAGAATCCATAAGGATGGTCCAACATGATATTTTTAAAAAAATATATACTAAATCATGTAACATTTTGTGATAATACTCATTTATAACCAAAATAATCACCACTATGGCTTATGATTTCCAAATTTTAGCTGTCGTATAATTCTGATGTGTTATTATTATTTTTTTGTTGTTGTTGTTGTTGTGTTTGTGAAAATTATAATTATGTAAGTATATTGGTATTTTGTGTTCTTTTGTAACATTCGCGCGTATTTTGTGTGCGTGTTTTTTTTTTTTTTTTTTTCTAGTATTTGTTATCCTAAAGCAGTACTGAGTTTGGCAGAAGTATTATTGTGAAAAAACAGGTGACGTGGGTAGAACATGCGGAGATGGAGGATAAGCCAATCCATCCGATATTTGATCAATTTGTGGAAAGTGGAATGGCATTTGGAGCTCAGCGCTGGCTAGCAGTGTTGCAGAGACAATGCGAGAGGCTTGCTAGTCTCATGGCCAGAAATATATCTGATCTTGGAGGTCCATTACGGCTACTCTTACATTTACAAACAAAATCCATTTAAAATAATTTGCCTGTGATACCAATGACATTTTCAAAAATAGCAGTGTTACGTATCCAAAAAATGAACAGATTTCGCTTTTTAGGTGATAACCGTGATATTCTGGGTAAATATTTGGGATACTTTGCATTTTTCTTTCGCAAATTGGACTCGTAAGGGTGGGATTTCATTTAAATCAAAATGACCGCCATAAGTCACGTAGCTTTTTAATTTGTTTGGTTATAGAAAGTTTTTACTTTTTAAATTCCTTGGCAAGACGAATACTTATTTTAGCAAATAAATTTGACCCATTAGTAACAAAATTTTAAAAAAGACGAAAAAGAATCCAAATCAAATGATTTAGGTCAAATGCAGCTGTAAAACCTGAATGCTAATCAATGACAGTGATACCATCGCCGGAAGCGAGGAAGAACTTGATGAATCTAGCTCAGAGGATGATAAGGAGTTTCAGTTTGAGCATAAGCACTTCCTGCGGCCAGTCATGGACCGCGCTTTCTGATTCAGCCGACGACACTGTCCGGATCACCACCAGAAAAATCACCGAGCCGGGCCAGCCCAACGGGCTCATACTCAGTGCTGTGTCAACTACTTGGCTGCCTCACCATCACTACCAGGTTTTTGATCTGTTGAGGGATGAACGCCGCAGAGCTCAGGTTTGTTAGTATGAAACTTTTTTAATCGTAATTCTAATTATATTATTATTCTTCAACTATCAACAATTATTATTTTCTTGATGAAAAAATTGAAATTAATCTCCTTGTGATTTAAATTTTGGCAGCTTGATGTGGTTTCGAATGGGAATTCATTGCATGAGGTGGCACACATTGCAAATGGTTCTCATCCAGGGAACTGCATTTCTCTTCTGCGTATCAATGTAAGTAGCGAGGTGTTTTAAATAAAGCCTTTCGGTATTTCGTAAATGACATGTTTCGTAAAACGTGAAAACCCCAAGAATCTACTTTCGGTATTTACGATGTGCATGTACAAGCTTTGCGCAACTTTGTGTATTCTAGTAAAAGTTAGTGGTTTGTTTTGTAGTTTAATTTAGTTTTGTCTAAAAGTTTTCACTGTTTTAGTCATCCGTGTTTTTTTTTATCTTTAATAATTTTTTTATCAAATTATTATTATTTTTTTTACTTTTTGGATTATATTGTGTATCTCTATCTAAAAAGTTTTTTAAAAAAATTTGTTAAAATGTTAAAAAAAATTGACTAAAGACAAAAAATTACGCAAATCTATACAAAATTATTATCCCCGTAATTGAATCAATTCGAGCACCGACTGGTTTCAACGTTGCATGTTGCATTTTTGAATTAATGCAGGTGGCCAGCAACTCATCACAGAACGTAGAACTGATGCTACAAGAGAGCTGCACCGACCACTCCGGCAGCCTAGTGGTGTACGCCACCGTCAACGTCGAAGCCATTCAACTAGCCATGAATACCGACGACCCTTCCTCCATCCCCCTTCTTCCCTTGGGTTTTGTCATCACTCCTCTCCCCCTACCCCCCACCACCGCCGCCGCCACTGCCACCGCCGCTAACAGCAATGACGGAATTAGCCCTCCTCCTATCCCTGCTTCTTGCGACGACACCGGGAACTTGCCCCACTCCGGCTGCCTACTCACCGTCGGACTCCAAGTTCTCGCCAGCACAATCCCAAGTGCAAAGCTCAACCTTTCGAACGTTACCGCGGTTAACCATCTTCTGTGCAACACTGTGCACCAAATCAACGACGCCCTTAGCAGTGGCAGTGTTGGTTGTCCTGATGATGATGGAGGAGGCGTTGCCGGCTCACCGGAGGAGCCGGCAACAGCTGCACCACCTGATCAAACAGATTAGGTTTTTTTTTAAAAACCTAGTTACCCAAAAGCTCCCTATTTCTTTCCTCAACCAAGGGTATTTTGGTCATCCGCACACATTCCATTAGTTTTCCCCAGATGGGTGTTGCTAAATACACCCTTCAAAATTCCCAACACACCCGCTTTCGTAAAGCACAGTCCTCTAATCAGGGTGGGTGTGGAAAGGAATTTCGAGGGTTTATTTAGCAACACCCTTTGCATTTTGGCCTACCTAATTAGGGTATTATGGTCAGAAAGGGTATGTCCCTGTCCTTTTATGTTTTGGGTGCCTTTGTGTTTTTTAACGGAAATTAAGGAAAGAGATTGGGAAAACAGTGAGGGTAGCATGGTAAATTCGGCTAATGGTAGTGTGTTTTTTTTTTTTTTTTTTTTAATTTTAGAAAATAAAGAGAAGGGACAATATTGTAATGAAGGTAGGTGTAGTAGTTGCTTTTGGTGTTTGGGAAGTCAAGAGCGCACCAGATGTGATCCTTGGCTCTGCCTGGTGAAAGCTAACATGCGCTGGGGTGTACGTTAGATTCGATCAAAATGTGTGGTTCGGGAATTGACTTCTGCTTAATTAGTTTGTGGACTTCGTCTTTCCTTTGTTCATCATGAATTTCTGAATGTTTGACTTTCATCAAGTCTTTTTGCTGTATGTTCACTCATGCTTTTGTGTTTTCACTAGCAAAAATGCTAGATACATAATAAAAATAACAACAAGGTGGACAACACACTTACATAATGTGTGGGCTTCATACACCGTTGAGTGTGAAGTGTGTGCGGAGCCCACACACCATGTGAATCTGTTGTCCACCTTGTTATCTATTTTTGTTGTGTACCTAGCATTGCTCTTTCGCTAGTACATGAAGGTCTCGTTTGATTCGTGGATTAACTGTCTGTGATAGGACTAATTGTACCACTTCTTGGCTTATCCCATGTTTGGTTCCCAAATGATGCTCAGGATTGTTAATCCCGGTATTATTTTTTTCCCTATATGCGGGGTACTTAAATAATCCTAGGGGGAGGTGGGATTGACAAAGATGGGAATGTTTACGAAAATATTCGGATGAATTCGAATTGTTCTCAAAAAGTATTTTCAAAATTGTTTTTAAAAAAAATGATTTACAAAAAAAAATAAAAAAATTGTAAATGTATTTTCAAAATTTGATTGGGTAGCTTAGGGATGAAATTAATACCAGGATAAATAATCCGGGACTACCAATCCCAGGATTATCAATCCCACTTATTTCAATCCGCGAATCAAACGAGGCCGAAAAGTTTCTTTGAAAATATTCAGAAAAGAGAAATTACTTATTCAAATTCAAACAATTAAGAAAGAAAAATGAATGGTCTAGATTTACGTAATTGTGAATCTGGACTATAGATTTCTCTTTCAAGAATTTTGGAAAAAAATTTCACTTACCCTACTACTCGTCTTTCGGTAGTTCCAATGAACCAATTTGCTTTTGATATTTTGGTTACTGGGATTTTACTATTTCCTAATGTCCATACTTTTACTTCAGAAATCCTAATGAGTGACAGGTTTAGTGCGCTCTTGTTTTACCCTTATCGAGTTTTTCCAGTAAAATTTTCTTTACTGATAAAAAAAATGAATGATAGGTTTAGAAATATTCCTGTGCAGTATTATCATAGGAAATACTCTATCCGTCCCAAATTGTTTGCCCTTCTTGGAGACCGTGCATTTTGCACGCAAAAAATAAGGTATTTACGAGATCTGTTTTTGAAAACAAATTTCACTCAAAGATCTTTAAAGTCATACAAAAAATTTTGGGGGGGAAATCATGTTAATGCATTAGTCCTTTGCGTGTAAAATGCACTGTCTCCAAGAAGGGGCAAGCAATTTGGGACGGAGGGAGTATTTGACGTGGAAAATATGGTTGTTTACCTATGCCATGTTGCAATTATTATGCATTAGCCTTTTGCTTTCGATTTTTTTATTTCAATAAAATCAGTTACACTGAGCTTGAACAGCCACCAATCGAACAACCCTGTCCATTATTAATATCTGTCATAGGCCCATAGGCCCACAGCTTCATTGCCCAGTCGGCCCATTATTTTTTTCCTTTTTTTTGGATCTGCACCCATTATCTTAAGGATAAAAGCCCAAGATGGTTTCCTCCTAGGCCCTAGCCCCACACTCAAGCTAGACTGCTAGAGAGTGGAAGAAGAAATAGTTTCGTAAATGAGTCGTTTTCCTTCCACGAACTCCGTTATGTCAATGAAATGAGCAAAGTTGAAAAAAAAAAATGAAATAAGCAAAGTTATTAAAAATGCTGAGTCGTTTTCCTTTCATGAACTCAATTACTCAAATGAAACAACCAAAAAAAATACCTACCTTTTTTGCTAAAAATTATTGTTGTTCCCAATTCATCATTCAACAATCGAATATTTAGAGTCGTCATAGTTTTTATCCTATTTTGGGGATGGCCATCTCAACCAACTCTCCTCGATCCAACCCGTCCCCTCCCCGAATGGGTAGAGGATTCGGGGATTTTTTTGGGATCGGGTAGGGTATGGGAATTTTTTTTTTTTTAAATTTGAGGATCGGGTAGGAGATGGTATAGTCAGTCCCTTCCCCAATCCCCTCTCCATTCCCCTCCCCTCCCCGTATCCACGTTCACGTATATAGGTATATTATATTATAAGTTTACAAGTTTTTTTTTCCTGGATAAGTTTATAAGTTATAAAAGAACAAAAAGATAAAGGATATATTGCTGCATCGAATTCGAGGTCTTATAATTGAGGTTTGAGCATAAACTAAGGTCTTATACATTTTCTATGTTTTTCTTTTGTAATGAAAATGAAGATGTACATATTGATTTTTTTATGGAAAGAATCAAATTCCGAGGTCATGGAGTTGTAATTTTTGGGAAATAAGGTGGAGACGGGTGAGAGTTATAGAGAGGGGGGATTGAAAAAAAAGGATGGTTTAATCTAGCCAGAAACCCAAAAAAAAAAACAGCAGTAGCACTTTTGAGTGACTTGGTACGTTTTAATTATCTTTAGGAACCACTTTGGTCATTAGCTTTAGATTTTAATACAACTTCTTTAGTATTTACTTGAATAATTTGAGTGAACTTTTGGATCCCCAATTCCCGTGGGGATCCCCATTCCCCGCATTGAGGCGAGGATGGAGGTTAAAAAAAATTCTCAATGGAGATTGGGGAGGGCATGGGGATTGATATGGATTTGGGGATGGAGGAAGTGGTATCCACCTCCTACCCTCTCCATGCCCATCCCTATCCTATTTGAAGCAGCAGGCTAACCACATATTTTATGTGCCCAATCTTAAGAATAAAAAAGCCCAACATGGCCTCCTCCTAGCCCCAGCCCACTTCACACAAAAGCGACGTTTAGTAAATGAGTCGTTTTCTTCCACGAACTCCATTATGTGAATGAGATAAGCAAAGTTAATAAAAATGTTGAGTCGGTTTCCTTCTGTGAACAACATTACTCATTTACTTGAATGAAATAAGCAAAAATACCTACTTTTTTGCTAAAAATTATTACAGGTCCCGATCCATTCAACAATCGAATATTTGGCGTTATCTGGTTTTATATAGGATTTGAATATACTCCGTAGGTGGGTAGGTGGGTAACGAAGCAACCACACTCAATGATTAGGGTGACATACAGATAGGACATGGCCATAATGGCCTTGTTGCTGCAATTCTATATTCTGCATAAAATAAAGGGAAAAGGTGGTTCAGCTAGCCCAGCAGCAACTATAAGAATGCCTATATTCCGAGTTTGCTTTACCTGCAATTCTTAAAAGAATGCTATTCCAAACTTTGTCAAATGGGTGTTAAATTATTCCCTAAACCCATATGGGCAAATGTTAGACATTCCAGGAGTGCTGTGCTGCTTCAGTTTTACCTTTCTTTACATGAGGCCACTTTCAACCAATTTAACAATAGTAACGGCAACTAGATGTTTTTTGAAATAATAATCCAAAAAACATAATTTAAATAAGATTTTATTAGGGCCTTCTTCCATAAAACTATTTTTGTAGCAAACAGTGTTTTACTTTCTTTTCTTTTTTTTTTGTCTTTTTTGGTTGATGTATTCATGTATTGTAAGAGAATGTTCTAACTCGTAGAGTGTGAAATACAGTAAAAGACAATTTATTTTAAAAAAAAAAGATCAATGTTCTAAGACAAGACCTAAGGCCTCGTTTGTTTGGCCGAAGATAAATGGATGGGATATGAAATCTCATGGGATATGGGTGAGATATGAAATCCTTGGGATATTGCTCAGGATATCAATGGATGGGAAAAATTCATATCCGGTGTTTTTGTTCGACGGAATATAACCAGTGGAAAGCATTTTTTTGTACTAAAATGGGGAAATCCCATCCAAATCCCACCCCCAAAAGAGTGGGACTGGGACTAAATTTGGTAGAGGATTTCAAATCCCACCCCCAAAAGAGTTAACAAACATTGGATTTAAGGGCCCACTTCAACTCACCCCAAATCCTAACCCCCATATCCTCCCAACCAAACATGGCCTAAAGCTTAAAAAAGATGAGTAAAAGTTTATCCACCCCCATCTAATCCTAAACGATGTTAGATTTCCACGAAGTATCATATCCAATTTGACCAACCTAAACGATGTTAGACTAGATAGAGTCGACGTAGAGAACATCCTCCTTGGATGCTGAGAAAGGAAAAGGGGAGCCATTTCTCAATAAAATCTCACCATTTTTTGTGAGATTAGATAAGAAAATGGAAAATTCAATCAAAATTATTTTTGAGTTTTGTTGTTGTGTGCCCAATGAACACATAAGCACACATAAAAACAAAAAAAAAACACACACACACACTCTCCAATGTACTTTTTACACTTTTTAATATTCTTTCACATATGTCTATACATTTTTTACATATTTCGATATACTTTTTCAACCTTAACATAAGCTTATTTGACACACATTAGCATTTTCCTTTTTTTTTTTTTTACCTTTCTCTCCAATTTTCATTGAAATATTCGATTGAAATGAGGATTGGTAGCATATCCTCCAAGGGATAGGTCGGTGACCTAGTCAAGCCCATCTGATAGAGATTGACAGGGAATAATAGTCAGACTTGAAAGGTACTTGCAACATGTCAATTGTCATCCAAAGGTTCTTCGTCTTGAGAAAGTATATTGTGTGTGGGGGATCCGTAGACATTAGAACCAGCCCAACTTTGGGTATACAATTTTGGTGGGACAGTGCTACCCGTACAGAGGGTTTTGCACAGAAAATGCACCGAGCTCCTTCGGGGACCCACTTTTGGGTCCCACACGAGTGATCCGAACCGTTCATTGTTCTTAAAACATTTTTCCGAGGGGCCCCACCAAATTTCAGCTCAATCGGACGGTTGAAAGTGCTCCAACCAAAGTCCCACCGTTCCAACCAATTTTTTTTTTGGTTGGAACGGTGGGACTTGGGTTGGAGCACTTCCAACCGTCCGATTGAGCTGAAATTTGGTGGGGCCCCTCGGAAAAATATTTTAAGAACAATGAACGGTTCGGATCACTCTTGTGGGACCCAAAAGTGGGTCCCCGAGAGGGCTCGGTACATTTTCTGTGCGGGTACCTCTGTACCCGTAGGATTATCCATTTTGGTGTAATGTACATCAATTTCGAGGAATCCATTTCGGAATTTAACACTAAGAGCAAGTGCAGCAAGTTGGGTAAACCCCATTTAGTAGCCATTTAAGCTAAGACTAGCTATAGAAATCTGAAATTTTGTGGTGCAGCAGTTTGGGTATTCGGTTGGGTAAAGTTGCTGCAGCTACAGGACCTACCAACCACTATTCCGGAGCTACTTATTATTCTATCCTTTTCTGTTGTTTCTCTCCTCTCTCTCTCCTCCTCCTCTCTCCGTTTCTTCCTTTTCTGGGCCCCATGGTAGGAATAAAAAAGCAATATTCTAGAGAAGAGAAGAAAAAATACACTAGCTGCTGGAAGGACCATCTAGGTAAAATAAAATATTAATTTTTTGTCTCTCTACTTTACCTTATTTTACACTACAACTACAGCACTTGCTCTAATAATCGGAGCTTTTCAATCTATTTAAAATACTATTAGTTTATGGACCCTTGTACAAAATCAGCTCATTCGAATACTGATAAATGTTTACAATTTTTAACCCGACAAGTTCAAGGATAAAAATCGATAAAACTGATATCCGAATGAGTTGATTTTTTAAAATAATTTTAAACAAATTAAATGACGATGATTAATATTTTCGTGGGACAAGTTATGTATATCCAATCTTGCTATTCGCACCGACGCCAGGGGTGATTTTGGATCGAGATCTTACAGTTGTCCGATTGCATCGATTCCCGCTTGGGCCCCCTCGAAATTTAATTTTTAGATGGATGAACGATTCGGATCGACCGTTGGGACTTACAAGAGGGTCCCGACGCCGGTCGGTACATGGTTGGTACCCCTGAATTTTCCGTGAACATGTGGTGTAGACCAAATTAATGGTGTACCCAATACTCCTATAGGTTTTTTTTTTTTTTTTTGGGTACCACTGCGTAGAACAGTAGGCGAGATAATATTGAATACTACCACTCCGGGAAAAATCCAAGCGTACACCACATGTGTGCACACCATTTGCACACTACTCCATCCGGACCGTCCAAAAAGCGTATAGACGGTCCGAATGAGCTGATGTGCATGTGGTGTGCATAATATGGTGTGCGCGTAGCAACGTAGGTTGAGTTATTTGATGAGTATCTGCATTGTTGCCTTGAATCTTGATGGAAGTACATGACTCGTTTACTGACCCTAGCCCATCGTCATTCAAACCTCAGAAACTTTTTTGGGAGCAGGTCTCCTTAAAAGACTCTCATTCGTACGGGAAATAATTACAATCCATACTCATTAATGTGTATACAGCGACGGATAAAGGACTATGAATTTTGTCTAACTTGCGGGTACTATTTTTTAACAAAAATGGGTAAATTTCACCTACCTCCCCTAAGGTTTCTGACAATTACAGGGACCTCTCTTACGGTTTTTGAAATTTCACTGACCTCCCTACTTTTGAAAATAAATATCACATACCTCCCCTCCCTTAACTTCCATTAGAAAAGCTAATAGAAAACGCTGATGTCAGCGCCACCTCACTCCCCTCTTTTTATTTTAAATCTTAAAATGTTTATAACTTTTGTTTTACATATTCACTTTTTATGAAATTTATATATTTAAAATCTACTCGAAAAGATCTATAAAATGAGATCCATATTCAATGTGAAATTATGAAAAAATAAAATCTTATTTTTTCAATGTGAATTTTAATTATAATTTTACATAATTTAAATTATTTTCAATGTGTAAGTCAAAATTTTACGCAAAAATTGTAATGCCTTCGTTCCAAATTGTTTGCCCCTCTTGGGAATGCATGCATTTTACACGTAAAAAATAATGTACAAGCATTAATTTTTTTTCAACAAACTTTATACCAATTTAAAGATCTTATTGAGAAGAAAAAATTGGTGTAATTATTTTTCAAAAAAAGTTCTCATAGACACATTATTTTTTAGTGTAAAATGCACGCACTCCCAAAAGGGGGGAAAACAAATTGGAACAGAGGGAGTACGAAACATCATAAAATCTTCTTGTTTAACAATTTTGTTTTTTTCAAATATATTCTTAATTAAATGAACATGGTAAATTTGTAAGTCCATTTTTCTATTTAATGGTGACTTTGTCTCAATAAAATTTTAAAATTTCAATGCAAATTTTAATTATATTGTCTTTTTTTTTTGTCATTCGATATTCATCAATAGAGTTAGCTGCTATAGATGTTAGTAAACTACAAGGGTTGACCTCCTCTCCATAGGAGCGAACTCAGAACCTTACAAAAAAAGTTGTAAGAATTTTGAGGTTTAAAGTTTTGAGTTAAACATTGAAAATTTTAAATTATGTAGCATGATAATTCACATTGAAAATTAAGATTTTATTTTTTCATAATTTCACATTGAATATTGATCTAATTTTATAGATTTTTTCGAGTAGATTTTAAATATATAAATTTCATAAAAAGTGAATATATAAAACAAAAGTTATAAACATTTTAAGATTTAAAATAAAAAGAGGAGAGTGAGGTGGCGCTGACATCAACATTTTCCGTTAGCTTTTCTAACGGAAGTTAACGGAGGGGAGGTATGTGACATTTATTTTCAAAAGTAGGGGAGGTCAGTGGAATTTCAGAAACCTTAGGGGAGGTCCCTGTAATTGTCAAAAACCTCAGGGGATGTAGGTGAAATTTACCCAACAAAAATTTATAAGAGTATACTAAAAGTATAAAAAAAGTTGGAGAGAGTGCAAGGGCCAAACACCCCTTGTATGAAAATTTGTTCACCCTCACTCTGATTGGTGAAAAAAATGTGAGGTTTACGACTTTTTGGTAAGCATGACATCATTCTGTGATGAAATCCATTACTTTCTGGTAAGCATGACATCACTTTGTGATGCTCCCTATACATTTTTCACCAATCAGAGTGGGGGTTTTGTTTACTCTCATTAGGTGAGAGTGAACAAATTTTCACTCCCTTGCACCCCCTTTGTCCGTCTCTGGGTGTGTACCATATGCACCATATTTATGAAAAGTTACAAGTTTTTAATATTAAATTTATGAGAATCTAAAAAACATTGTGATTGCCATGAGGTGACACAATGATTTATAACATTTTTGTGCGTCTAGGTCTAGCTCGTAACTTTTATACAAAAAATTGTTAAGTTTTATAAATATATATATATATATATATCGTAACCTTTTACTCACAAGAGTAATCGATTCGTAACATTTTTAGAGGTGTGTATGGTAGCATTTCTCTCTTCATACTATACCTGTCAATAGGGATGCAAACGAGCTGAGTTAAACTTTACAGTGATAAGCTCTAAGTATTTATTAAACGAGTCTAAATTTTGAGCTTGAGCTTGTCTCGATTACTAAAAGAGACGAGCCAACCATGAACCCTAATGAGCTTAGCCTCGAGTTGTTGCTCGCGATCAACTCGATTCATTTGTATAGCCCTTCTCAAAACTCTAGTTCTCGGTCTAACAAGCCAGTAACAGGAATCAAAATCGTAATATCATAGACTTTGTTAAATATAATGTACCTTCAAAAAATCATATTGATCAGTATAGTGATATACAGATAGATTCCTTGACTAATTGTATCTTATTTTACATTGGATGGTTAGTTTATGATATGTTGTCCATTTTATGAAACAAGGCACGATTAGTTAGTGCATGGATTGATGATGCTGATGAAGCTAATTTTTTGCATCTTAATCTTTTTTCAACAGCTTCTATGAGACCAACCGTGTTTGTATCACAATTGCGAAGCCCAGAAACTAGAGTTTTAAGGGTTCGGGTTCTTTGGAGGGAATTAAATGGAGAACATTGAGCAGTATGAAATGGAGAAGTTACTAATTTTATGATGTTCTTTTGAAGGAATTAAATGGAGAACATTTTATGAAATGGAGAAGTTACTAATTTTATGATTTTTTTTCCACGACAATAACATGGTAGCTGATCAAAATGCAGCTGCAATGCAAGGTGATTTTATTATTATTTATATATGCTGCTTGTCCCCATGTAAATTTGTAACGTACTATGGTTAAACCTTCCAACTTTGAAGTCTTTTGGTTTTAATAGAAAAGTTTATTTTTTCAGTTACTTTTCAAACACAAAACAGATCATGCATCCAACCAAACACCTCAACAGAATAATCACTCGTCAGCCTCGACCAGTCGACCTCACCGCCGACATCTAACAGAACCACGCTATGCCGCCGCCCGTTGTAGCTCACCACCGTCATCGATCCGGGAGATATCACGCCATGCCACTGCCAAAAAAATGAGGTTGATGTCGAAACAGATCCTGCAACCTCAAAAGCGCTCCATCCGTCATTGCAACCATACAACCTACGGTGCTGACCACAAGATCACCTTCGTCATTGGACGACCTAACCGGACACACCTCACCACCACCAGGACCCAAGATCCTTCACCACCACAACTGCTACAATGTTTGGCAACCACCATTGTCGTTGGTCGCTGCATCAATCCACACCACCACTACCATTCCTACTCATACCGAATATTGATCTCACAAGTCCTAACCCGAAGAATCCGAAGTTTTTAACCTCTGTTTCGAGTTCCAGAAAGGTACAAATCGTTTTCGAACTTCGATTTTCAATCGCGGCTCTCCGAGGGCATCCCCGAGTTAGTAACGGTTTCAACAACCGTATCTTAATTTGGTAAACCATTTTCGAAACAAAGACCGGCTTTTCGGAGCCGTACCGGGCGATTTTTCTCGATAAACGCACGGTACGATCCTTACCGGAAATAAGTTTCGCCTCAAACAACCTGTTTTCAAGTAAAAACAACTTATTTGGAGCAGATTTGAAGAAGAAAATCAAGTTTTGAACGAGTTTTGGACTCACTGGTCCCGAAACAAATTTTGTGAAAACAGGGCTGTACACAAGCCGCGCGGCTTGTAGTGCAGGCCGCATGGCCCCTGTGTAGGAGCCGCGCGGCTCCCTTTTAAAACCAAAATTTTCACTCTGTTTTCCCCTGTTCGTACCCTGTTTCTCTGTTCTCTTTATGCAACCTTTTTTTTGTTTATTACATTTTTTCTCTTTTATTTTCTATTTATTATTATTTAATCCTCTTAGTCTAAATTTTATTTCTGTTATGGTTTTAATTTATCTCTTTATTTGCTTCTTTAATTGTCAAGGTTTTCAATAAAATATTTTCTACAAAAATCTCACAAATTATTTAGTAGAGACCGGGAATTTCCCGGGCGAGTGGGGTGCTTTTTAATAAAACCTTCCCCGCACGTAACCTGGCTTCCGAATCCAAAAGAATCTTTTCGTAGATCAAACCCTTTTCCAAAACGGCATGAGAGTCAACAATTATTCTTAAAACGGTTTCTCGGGTGCCAAGCATTTTCCAAATCTAAACCCCGGGTGGCAACTCATATTTTCGTTTTCATATCCGAACCTTCGAGCAAGCCGCGTGGATCTCACTGTCCACAATAGATAAACTACCGACTCTATATAGATAAGAAGAGTGCTTAATTATAACATTAATGAAGATGAAAACCTTGGTTCTTGAATATTAAAGCCTAAAAACTAGAGAGAAGGGAGAGCAAAAGAGTAGGGGGGGGGGAGAGGGAGAGAGAGAGAGAGAGAGAGAGAGAGAGAGAGAGAGAGAGAGAGAGAGAGAAATTACTAGATAACCCTAAAAATTGGGGTTGGGTGACTTTTATAGCCCCCAAAAATGTGTTACAAAAGTCTAAAATGCCCTTAGATTAAAACAGGATCGGGCACAAAAGTTGTTGAATTTTGCAGTGGCTACCGGTAGGGAGAAAAGTGGGGTACCGATGGCCAAAGTGTCTAATCGCTGGTTACCAGTAGGAAGAAAAGTGGGGTATCAGTAGCCAAAGTTTACGATCACTGGCTATCGATAGAAAGTTTTTTGCACTACTAGTAGCCACTAGGCAGTCTCTTGCCTTTCTTAGCTTGATTTTCTCTTGGGCTTTTGGCTTCCCGAGTCTCGTCTGATGCTTTGTTCCTTGACTCCCGGGACTCGGTGATGGAGTGCCATGTGGCCTTAGTTACTCGGACACCCTTTGACTATCCATGGCGTCAAATCACTCCTTATTCTTACAATTAACCTGTAAAAGGACAAAAAATACCACCACACGCAAAATCAATCGATTAAAACTATGATATGCATGCGTGCGTGACAAAAATGAGAGAAATAAGGCCCATTATTTACATTATTGAGGGCTTATAAGACGTCGAGCTCTATCATCGATCAGATTCGATCATTGGGAGTTTCAACAGAGAGAAGGAAGAAGGAAAAGAGAAGGGGAGGGAGAGAGAGAGAAAAGGAAAGACAAGCAGGCAGAGAGGTGTCGCCTCCACCCCAAGATTAACCCTAATGCTTAAAACCTTGTCGAGAGAGAAAGAAGAGAGAATATATTTGTAGGAGTACTTGTTTTTTGCTACAAATATTGCATAATTTCAATTCTTTGCTTTTGGTCAATATTAGCCCAAGATGACTTTGGATACTTGACCACACTTGCAATTAATGTGCCTCTACCTTTACAGAGCAATATATTATAGTTGGATAGTGTAGTAATTTTTCTCAACACAAAAACTCTGTATTTTGTAATACAGATTGCTTATTTATTTGTTACGAATAATTTGGTTGAAGTGAACAAATTTTAAAGACAATGCTTAACCTCTTCAATTTAGGCTTCATTTGACTAGTCCAATAGATTTAATATTTCAAATTTTTAGCACTGAAATTCTTTGTTTATATTCTTTATGTTAGTTTTTTTGCTATTTTGAATAATATTATCAATGTTAGTTAAAAGGTCATCAGACATAGCCCTTATAATTAATAAAATCTACCTAAGAAAAGTTCCAAATCTTTTTTTAATAGGTCAAAAGGTTCGCCTACATAATACAATCATCCCATATTATTTAAATTTTTTTAGCATCCGCCAATTTTAATGAAAAAAAAATTGACAGCGCAAATGGGACATTAAAAAGCCTATAACCTAGGCAGTTTTTCCGGAGGATTCATAATACAAACATCCCAAATTATTTAAATTTTTTTAGCATCCGCCACTTCTAATGGAAAAAAAATAAAAAATTGACATCGCAAATGAAACATTAAGCCTATAACCAAGACAGTTTTATGGGCTTACACATCCTCCTATCAATTCCAACTCGTAAATCCTAAAAGAGGTCCGGGCCAGGCGGCGGGCGGGCTACCAACCCGTATCCAAACCCGCCAACCAAAACAAGGGCGTGAACAATTTTTTTTTTTGTTTTTTGTTACTAGGTAAAGAGGTAGAAGAAATTTTATGGGGCATTTAAATAATGATCCTTTTAGTCTTTTGAAATTAGAAAATCATCCTGAGCCTATTTAGGAGTTATGTTTCCATCCTGAGAATAAAAAAAAACCTGAAATGCCCTTTATCTATATGTAATTATATGACTGTAACATATTGAGGACTAAATTTAAAAAACTAGTTTGATCAAACACTGATAGATATGTCAACAATTGATATTTATTGGAGACAAATGAACCGTCCAAATTTTACGGTTCAATTTGTCCTCTACAAATGCAACTTGTTAACAAAGCCATTGGTGTTCAATCAAGTTAATTTTCAAATGAGAACATACTTTTCTGCAAGATCTAAAAGAATGAATGATTTCGATCATCATTGTGGGCTCAAAACTAAATGGCTCAAAGCTGGATAAACTGGCGCATTAAGCACCGGATTAGAACTTGGTCTCAAATCTTGCAATTAATGCACTTAATGGTCTACATTATAGACACCCGATTTGGGGCTTGCAGTGGGGTGAAACGATAAACCTACATGCACAGAATGGGGGGAACAAAAATTGCACAGATCACGTTCGGGGATCCATTTTTGGGTACTACACAAGTGATCCGAACCGTTCATTATTCTTAGAACATTTTTCCAAAGCGGACCACAAAATTTCAGCTCAATCGGACGGTTAGAAGTGGTTCAACCAAAGCCCCACCGTTTCAATCGAAAGATTTTTCCATTGAACGATGGGGCTTTGGTTAAACCATTTCTAACCGTCCGACTGAGTTGAAATTTTGTGGGCCCCTTTGGAAAAATGTTCTAAGAATAATGAACGGTTCGGATCATTCGTGTGGGACCCAAAAGTGAGTCCCCGAATGCGATCTGTGCAATTTCTGTGCCCTCCATTCTGTACGGGTAGCACTGTCTGGGGTGAATTCACTACAGGCTAGTGAGTGAATCTGAGCTGTTAAAAGTGTTTTGAACGGTCTGGATTTCAAGTAAAACTCTTCCTGTGAAAGAGAATTCTTACGGTAGAGTATTATTTAAAATTCGAACTATCCAAAATAAAAACGGACGCCTGTCATTACTCACTGCACACACCTGTAGTGACCAAGTCAGGCCTTTTTCACATTAAAATTTGAACCGTCCAGAGCAGAATGGACAATTGTCGTTACTTACTACACGTCTGTAATGACCAAGTCACAAATCCAAGAGAGGCGTTGTGCGGTAAGTGTTGTGCAGCAAAACTACGTCGTTTTGCTCGTTTTCATAGTATATTCAAGGGTCCTGTTTGGAGAGTTAAGTGTGGAGTTTAATTTTGGGGTTCAATTTTAGGGGATTATGCTCTTTGGGGTAGGGTATAGTGGGTTTAGGCACTTCAGGTTTAGGGTTTAGACACTTTGGGTTTAGGCACTTTGTAATTGTTTTTTCTTCCTCCAAACAAGGCCCTTGGAAGCTTTGGAAGTGCGCACAAAAATCAAGCAAAATGACGTAGTTTTACTGCACAACACGTACCGCATAACACCCGCCCCGGATCCCCAAGTCACTATATGACCCCATGTCCATAGACAAAGACTTAAAAGCTCAATGTTTCCCGTTTGATTTTATGGGAATCTCATAAAATCAAATTAGTAATTTTAGCAAATGAGTAAGCCACTTACTAAAATCAACTCGAAAAAGGAAACCCATAATGTACGCCAATGTTTATGAGAGGAGGGTTTTGTAGTAATCAAATTCAACTACCACCATACTATTCCCGATGATCGTCCAAATAGTGCCAGTAGAAAAGTTACTAGCAAAACCAATCAACGGCCAGATTTGCCAAACTAGCAAACAGTTTCACTGTTCATTAATGCAAGCGATCACTCCCGCCTTTTTTCTCGCGGGTTTCCCAAATCTGACCCAAACAGAACCCCGACATCGTCTTCAGTATCACCGTCCTCCCAATTGTCCAAAATAACCTTCCATAACCCCAATTTACTCGCTACATCAACTCCTAATCATTTAGGGGGTGTTCCACTAACTTGGTTTTTTTATTTTTTTGATTTTTTGGATATTTTAATTTTGTAAAAAAACTAACTTGTTCCACTAAGTAGTTTTTTGGCTTTTAGTTTTACAAAAAAATTAACTTGTTCCATTAAACTAGTTTTTTGTATGTTTAGTTTTGTAAAAAAACTAACTCGTTCCACTAACTAGTTTTTTGGATTTTTTGGTTTTTAATTTTGCAAAAAAACTAAGTGGTTTTTTGTTAGTGGAATGAGATAGCTTTTGAGTTAAAAAAAATTGTTTTTTTTAGCTGAACGGGGCCTTAGCCGCTTTAGCCTAATTTTTTTTATAACTCAAATGTTCGGGTCAATTTAATCGCTCCACAACTAATTAAGAGCTCCCCGCAACTGAGAGTTGAGACTGAAGTGCCCAATTAAAGCCAGAACAAATGAGGTGCCAATGCAGTTGACACGATATTTCTATCCTCATGCATGAAGTGTGGGGTTCAAGTCCCACCCCCTCCCTCTCTCTTCCGCTTCCCCTTAACACCAACTTCTAACTACTATCCCCTATGACCTTTGGGTGTGTAATTCTCCCACCATTTCACCAAAAATAAAAATAAAAATGAAACGATAGCATCTAAGAGGTTTTGAACATGAGATTTTAAAAGGGAGCAAATTGTAAGTTTCAAACCTTGACTATTAGGCCAATTCCATGGGAGGTTTTTTAGCCTACATTTTGGTTTATATATGTTATTACGTCTTTTTGACTACTTTTTTTTTTTAATTTAAATTACAGTTGGGTTAATTTTTTTTGGATTTATCGATTCATCTAAAAAAAGTATGAAAACATATTGAATTTTTATTTTTACTAAGGGACAAAAAAAGAAAGGATTTAGTGTCTGTTGCATCTTTTATATGATTCTTTTTCAACTTTAGTCTGTATACTTTTTTTATTCTCTCGGTTGACATGAACCTTTTTTTATTCTCTCGGTTGATATGAACGATGTGGTGTAAATATTACGATGAATAAAGGTACCTGAAATAACTGTAAATGTCATTAATAAAAATCAAATTAGTCTAAATTCACATCTTTGTAGAAGGGTACTTCTGGAATAAAAACAGAACTCCTTGTACTAGTTGAACAAACCTAACCACCACCACTTTCCTTCACAACTTTTCCCATATTAAAATTAGAATATTTCCATTAGTATTAAATTGGAAATAATTTTGGTGTGAGTTGTTTTAAATTTATTTATCCTCTCTTTCCTCCTTTTCGGTTTCCCAAAGCACAACTACTACTAATCTCGTTTACTGTTCCTCTCTCTCCTCTTTCTCTTTCTATACACATATACTTAACTTCCCCCGGCCGGAAAACCTCTCCTCCTCGTCGGTAAACCGCCTCTATCGCCGGGAGGAAAACCTTCGGATTCTAGCCGGTGAAATCTTCTCCATTGTGTGTGACGCTGTGGCTCGTGGCGCGTGGAGTAGGTGACTCGGTTGTTGAAATCGGTCCGATCTCTGAGTTTGACTCTGTTTCGAGAATGTGGTAAGCCCAAGGGTCTTTTTGAGATCATTCTCGGCCGAGATTGTCTCCTAGGGTTTGATTTTTGACGCTTCGATGCGGTTTTTGGTTTTTCGCCTCTTTAGTTGGTTTCTTCGTTGGGTGAAGTGAAAGAAGACGGAGGCGTCCGTAGAAGGTCTTCGTAATGCGATGGTAAGTCATCAGCCGGTATTCGATGCATTGCATAGATGATATATATAAGTTTGAATGTATGTGTTTATCTGTGTATTTGTTGTTTTGATTTGCCATGGTTCTCTGATCTGATTTCAGAGTTTTTGGTACCGAGAAATTGTCTGCAGTTACATTGATATGATTTTTTTTCTTATTTCAATGCTATTTTTAGGTATTGAATTTAGAAAAACATATAGTTTTGGAACTTTTGTTTTAGGTTCTCGTTGTCAATTTTCCTTGACGGATCTAGCACAGATGTGCAGTTATCATTTTATCATGTTAATACCTGTTTATACTTCATTATTTTGTACTTCACGCAAGGTCTTTTATGGATGTTTTTGGGCCTTTTGGCTTAAGAGCACCCTATCATGGCCTAATTTGGTACATGATTTTCGCGGATGTGACAGATATTCAAATGGTCAAAACTCATGCCTTGTACTTCTCCAGGGCATTGACCATCGCTTTTACCACGTTGATTTGTTTCTTTGTAAATCAATTTGGTTTTCATGGTTTGTATTAACCACCTCAGTTTACCTTCCCCAAATAAAGAAATCAATAAAAATAAGAGGAATTGTCAGCTTTGAATGAAAACTATGTTTTTTTTCATTTTCTCGTACAATAATTGTGTGATTAGGACCCATATGTTTCACAGATAATGAATGATACAACTGTTTTTGAAGCAGAGCTTCTTATTAAATTTTTAAAAAGTTTCTGCAAAAAGGTTGTGAGACGTTTAAAAAACTCCAGAACAATAGAGCTTCTTATTAAATTTAAAAAAAGTTGCTGCAAAAAGCTTGTAAGATGTTTAAAAAACTCCAGAACAATTGAACAAACTTGTCAAAATTGTTGTCCAAGATAGTTAAAATTCTCAAAAAGGCTTTTCTTTCCATTTTTTTTTGTGCAACTGTACTGTAGAATTGGAATGATTATCCATGGATACTGGGTAATGTCAGATATTGCTCTTTGTATTATGATCTACGAAGATCTACGAAGCACCGACACTACTAGAGGTCGCCGTGTCCACGTATTGGACATGGGGACATGAGACACGGCATGGACATGCGTGTTCCACACACCCTCATGATCTCTCTCTCTCTCTATGTATGTATATATATGTGTGTGTATTCATATATAGGTATGTATTTATGTATGTACTGGTGTATATATATTTCTGTCACTCTGTGGGTGTATCTCTTACCTATATATGTGTGTGTATGTACTGATATGCACTGTAGATATCTTATATATCAAAAGAAAGGTGCATATATCTATGTATATAAACTATTAGTGCATACATATATGATATATTTATATATATAGTTATTTATTTATTTTTGCCGTGTCCACCGTCGTGTTTGTGTCCATGTTTTAGAATTTCCGTAAACCCATATCCGATATCATGTCCGTGTCCGTGCTACATAGATTATGATACTTTGATTGCTCTTTGTATTGTCCTTAATACTTTTTCATAACTATCCAGTTCAATCTTGTATGTCCTACCATCTCTATTTTACCATATTGCTTTTGGAGTGCTTTTTCTAATCGCGTTCCCACATTGGCAACTATGAATTGAAGTGATCATTTATTCGTACTATATTTTTCTTTTGGCATATGATGGTTTCTGATGTGGCAATACGCTCAATTTTTGATAGACAATTGGACATTGTTTGAAAGTGTCATTTTTCTGTCACCTCTTACCTGCTATCGTTGAAATTTGGTTGTGGATTGGGAATTACTAGTTAATTGGTTAATGCTTAATAGAATAAAGTTCTGTCAGTACTCAGTATGCTTCAAATGGTCGGAAGATTGTAAGGAGGGAAAGGAAGTTTGAAAGGGGTGGGGATTGATAACCCATCGTTTGTTCAATGGGAGGTGAAAGTGGTGACTTGTTAGGAGTGCATTAAATCCAATATGACCATCAAAGAGTTTATAAAGACAGGATCAAGTACACCTCTATTTGGTTATCTGAAGGAAACAAGAAAACTTTATGTGGTTTTTACCTTTTTGTCCTATTATTTGGGTCAAAGCAATATTCTTGCGGTGATTTTTTTTTCTCTCTTTTTTCTTTTCTTTCTTTCCTCCTTGCTCCATGACCGTATAGTGATAAGTTACAAAGTGTCCTCAACTGTAGTTGTTACAAAATGGTTCCCCAACAATGAATATCTAAGCTAAAGCTACCCCTTAGTTGCAACTCATCTCTCACCTGAAGAGAAAAACCAACAGAGTTTAACTTGGTGAACAACCATAGGCATATAAAGGTCTAAAATGGAAGCGATGGCGTGGTTAGCAAGACTTGAAAGTTTGACCTCTAGACATCAAAGCTATGATACAATCTATATTACAATATAGAGTGGTTTTTGTCCCAGTCATCATAGTACATTTTATCCTTCTCTCTGCCAACTCACTCCCTCTCTCTCTATACCCTCTCCTCCACCTGCTCACCACACCCAAAATTTCAAACCACATTCTCTCTCTCACCTTTTCGAAACTCAAACCGCATTCTCTCTCACTACTTCCATTCCTTCTCCCTCTCTAAAATTCAGAGGACCATAAAGAATGGGCATTGGCACTAGCACGAGCATGGGCATAGATAGCTCAAGTTGTGCCTTTAGGCACGGGCATAGGCATGCACTAGTAATAATACAAATTGTCTCCAAATCTGAATATATTCTTTCAGTTAAATCAAACAGCTGATCTTTTCTTGTTAAACCATATCTTTTCTCTTTTACCTGCTTCATCCTTTCAGTGTATTTGTTACTTTCAGTTTCTCGTCTCTATGGTCAAACGTCTCTCTGGTTAGACGAAGTTTGATTGGTTAGATGCGACATTTCATGACTATGTTAAGAGTTCTAGGAATTTTCAAATCAGGATGTATTTTGAATCCTGAGATCTGTTCGAAATGTTGGGCATAAGTATGAAATAGTAGTTAAGCTACTGAAATATGAAGTATGCTGACAGAGAAGATGAATGGACATAGAACTCGTTTTGATGATATGATGTTCATGTTCTTGGTAATAAGAAGCACATGATTTTGGTAAATATCCTCGTTGATTCTTTTACTTCTCCACACAGTTGCTTTAAATTTGTTCTCTTCAATTCTCAGCAAACAAACCTATTCTTGTGAATAGGGCAGAAGTGCTGATCTACTGCCATAGTCACCTTAATCACATTAGTAGTTACAGGGCTTGTAATAAAACTACAATACTGGGTATAGCCTATAGGGATATCAATAAAAATAGAAGACGTACAACTGTTTAAGACTTGTGAATATTTGAATATATTGGCTCTCCCCTTTTATTTTTCTGAAATACTGCCTTAACTCTAGTATTTGGGCTCAACCCCATAGATTTTGGTAGCATTCCAGTTTTTCAATTATTGTGCCTGCAACATACTTCCACCTTGAAACCTCTGGTAAATTTTGGTCTTTCTTTTTGTTATCAAGACTTTAATATTTGTTACACATATTCTTTTGGTATTAGCATCTTTGCACTTCACTTTTCTTGTTGGACTAATTTAACATATTTTTTATGATCCTTCTTTAAATGCTTTAAATTCTTGCCCAACTCTCCAAGTTTTCCTTTTCTTCTGCAACCCCAGTAAATTTCCCCTTTTGGCGAAATTTTGATACAGACTTATGAAATTACTATTGGGTAAATTTGGACCATGAATGAAGGAAGCATCATAATGAGCACAAAAATTGATTTGGGTCTCTAGGCCTACCCACTTTGATGCCTTTCTGCTTTGATTTGGGGGCATGGTTACTTTTGTAGCAAAACGTCCCTGTAGCTCCTCGATTCTTGGAGTTTTAGGGGGACCGCTGTCTCAGTGGTATTTTGAGAGCAACCACTTTGTGCATATTGCCAAAGGTTAGGTCTGCCTCCAATTATCCCCCGCCCATACCCCCAATGTTAGGGGACTGGATGGGTTATGTTGTTGACTTCTTCTTGTTGTAAATTTGGACTAAATCCCCAGCTTTAAAGAACCAACGGCCATAAAATTCCTTGGGATGCTTGCATACTAAACCTTATAGAATGATAAGATGGATTCTCTCTTTTCTAAATTGAAAGCTTGCTATAAGTTTTCAAGGTTATGCTGTGAATAGTGAGCAGAGTTGTCGGAATCTTATGAGTTGTGATTCAGTTTTATGATTTACAATTCTTGCAAAATCCATGGAAATCTTTAGGTAAATCTACTTTGGAATAGAATCGGTAATGCATCTTATGCTTCAAATTGTGAAGCAAAGTCCCATATCGCCTGGATACCAAAGTAATATGAAGTATATAAGCGTTAGGGCACCCTAACTTCATGAGCTAGCTTTCGGGATTGAGTTCTACGCAAGACCTTGTAACATGGTATCGGAGCTGGGTATCAGAGATGGGTAGGGTGCGTGTCTCTCACCTGCACGCGGCAAGTGTTGCCGAGTGAGCACGTTGCGCGTGGGGGAGGGTGTGAAGCAAAGTCCCACATCGCTTGGATACCAAAGTAATATGAAGTATATTAGCGTGAGGGCACCCTCACTTTATTAGCTAGCTCTTGGGGTTGAGTTCTACCCAAGACCGTGTAACACAAATTTGATTTGCAGTTTAAGATTCATGTGATTTTTCAAGTTTTTGTTGCTACGTGCGTACTCTTTCCTTGTCTTTGAGATTGCATTACACAGTTACATTAATGATATACCAATGCTGTAGTGCGGTCAGTTCAAATGTATTTTAGTTCTGGAGAACTAGTCGGCACCTAGGCGCCCTTTTTCTGCCCGACTAGCACCTAGCGATTTTTATAACATTAGTTATACTATGCATATGGCACCTGTTTGTGTTTACTAAGCAAAACTAATCTCAATTTACTTTAGTTTATTTTTTGTATGTACTGGGTTAATCTGTCATTTGGCAGGTGTTAAATAAGCATGTTGAAACAAATATTGTACTGGTATGGTATATCATTTTTACAACCCCTTATCTGATGTTAACTCTATGTATATCTCATTTGTCTCAGGTGGAACCGTGGAAGGAAGGGTTTGTCTGTCCCGAAAGGATAAATTAGAACTTTTGAAGTGTAAAAGGCTTCAGCGTATCAAGACTGAAACTTTGACCAATACTGCAGATGTCACTAACATGATGGCTAGAAGTGGAGGAGATGCTTCAAGAGCCTCAGCTTCATGCGGCATAAGATTACACGGTAATGCAGAGTTAATTTCAGGATTTGGTGCTGCTTCAAGTGAGGAGGCCACTTTTTCGAAACGCAAGGTTGCTAAGTTTGACTTGAATGATCTTGAATGGACTGAAAAAATCCCAGCGTGTCCCGTTTACTGTCCCAGTAAAGAAGAGTTTGAGGACCCTTTGGTTTATCTGCAAAAGGTAGCACCAGAGGCTTCAAGATACGGTAAGGTCTTATCTCTGTGAATATTTAGTTGTTTACTTCATCAGACCATTGGTGCACTTTGTGTTTGGTTGCATTATAGGAGTGTTGTATTGTCTGAAGAACCGAAGAATAAGAATGTGTTGGAAAACTATGTGTAAATTAACTTTTGTGTAAAACACATAAAGAACAGATTTGGAAATGAAATAGAAACGGGAAAAATAAATGGAACAAAGCACTGCCACTATAGAACTTCTAATTGGAAGACAATTCTACAATTATTAAACAGAAGTTATAAGTGATAAACGATAGCGGTAAATTACGACTCACAGAATACCGAATCCAATAATTGGTAGATCGAGGCCAGCGATAAATCACTGTGGCCTTAAAGCTAATTTAGCCCTCGCTATGGTGCTCACGATTCTGGACTTCCGCCTCCCAGGATACAATGATCTTTTCGCACATAAAAACAGCACTTCGAATGTGTGCCCAATGAACTGAAACTATGTAGAACACTCTCGGACTCTATATGCAAAAGAGTAGTGTGTCTTTAGAAATTGAGTGGATGAAATCGCTGGTATCGTCCCAAATTTATACGCAACCAGGAACCTTTCCGGAAGGGTGCAAACGGTTCAAATATGTCCATTTGAAATTGTTGAACCAGTTCGATAACTTTTGCACTGATTGGGCGCACACCAGTTTGGAAGATAATGTTAGGGCTAGTGTTTAAATAATTTTGGCCCATAAAGATACAAGCTATTCTAGCCATGGACCTAATTGATTTATTAAAGCCCAAAGCCCATCATTTTCCCAATGTGGGACACTCCATCTTCCAAAACAAATGACCAACTTTAAGACCCAATTTCTTTCACAACTTAAATGTTTTTTTCCTCTATTTACATTAAACCATTTCCAACAGAATGTTGCAAAACAACAAAAGCCTCCATTATTTGAAAGGTTTTTGCTGTCTTTGCAGAGCTTGAGTCAGGCTGAACAAAAACATTTGAGCTGTATGGCCTACAAACTGAACCAACCCGGCCCGGTGTTGGACTGGTTCCATTCCAATGAAGGATCCGGCTGGGTTATGGATTCTGTGATTTGGTACCCAGCCAACTTTGACCCTCATATGTGTGTATATGTATTCCGTGTGTATGCATATTAAAAGTCTGAAAAAGACTGTATGGCATGTGTAATTTGTAGTCAACAGGTCTAAAAGACACAAGGCATAAGTCATTTTTAAGCACATTACTAAACAGTCAACTTGTAAATGTCCTGTATGCATTATAGTAATGGTAATATGTTTCACATGCATCATAGTGATAGTATAATTTTGCATGCATTGTTGCGATAGTAATTTTTTTTTAAGGTGAACATTGCAAATCTTATACACACAATTAGACATGTGGGGCTAACCCATGACATTTCATGCAACGACATGGATGTATATGATCCTTATCTCTTATTGAATCAATTTTTGTGGTTTCAGGCATATGCAAGATTGTTTCTCCATTGAGTCCGTCTGTTCCTGCTGGTATGGTGTTGATGAAGGAGAAAGCAGGTTTCAAGTTTACAACTCGAGTACAACCACTCCGTCTTGCTGAGTGGGATACTGATGACAAGGTCACTTTTTTCATGAGTGGAAGGTGAGTTCTGAAACCAAGTGGTTATATGAAACTTTCTCTGGATATATTCAATGGTTTGAATTTCACCTTTGGCATTTCAGAAATTATACTTTTCATGATTTTGAGAAAATGGCGAACAAGATTTTTGCTCGTAGATACAGTAGTGCTGGAAGTCTTCCTGCCACATACTTGGAAAAAGAATTTTGGCATGAAATAGCTTGCGGAACAACAGAAAGTGTTGAGTATGCTTGTGATGTTGATGGTAGTGCATTTTCATCTTCTCCCAATGATCAGCTTGGAAAAAGCAAATGGAATCTGAAGGTGTTGAGCCATTGATCTTTTATTTCATTATTTTTTTTCTTCCTCCCTATATGACTTCTCCCTAGAGAGATGTTCTTTTTTTGAGCTTAATATGAAAAGAATAACGGGTTAAAAATGAAGCTAATTAGCTCGTCATTCTCTACACTTCAATAAAAGGGAGATTATTATTAATTTTTTCCCTACCTTTTCCTTTTTTTCGTTTTGCTTTTTTTTTTTTTTCCCTAATTTTTCCTTTTTTCGTTTTGCCTAATTGGGCTAAGCTTTTTCTAATACTATCTGCTCTTCTACCTCCTTTTGTGTAGTCACAGTTTTTCATTGTGAAGATGGTTTCTTCCCTGCTTTTACTGTAAATTGTTACGGAGTAACAAACATGACACCTTTTGCATTGTTTGCATTTTTTTTGATCGAGCAAATCTTCCATGTGCTATGTGCTTTTCTACGCACTGCATTTTGCCATCCTCACTACTTAAAATGGTTTCACTTTCACCTGCTTTTCCAATATAATTTGGCTATTTTGCGTTTATCATTGTGTTGCTTGTTCCTTTGATGTGTGCTGTATATTATCAAACATGGCCCTTCAATATTCTTTTTTTGGCCTTCCAATAACCAGGCATATCCATCTCACTCTTATTGCAGATGAATATTATGGTGTTCCCAACCAACTAAACGATAATAATTTTCCAAAATTCTTCATCTACCCTATGGTATTTGATGAATTCATACTCAATCGGAAAGATACTAAAATCATATGATTTAAGAGCCTTACTTTGCAAAATGAACATCATTTTGGGATAAATCAAAAAGGATTTTTAATATGGGGTCATTTAGTTCTTTTTTTTTTTTTTGCCTTCACCATATATTCTTTATGATTTTCTTTCAAACAATTGCTTTGTTATTCCCTCCTTTTTCTTCATTTACTCTTTGCACCCCCCTTCTCTATAGAAATCCAACATGACGTTATATTTTCTCTTACCCCCATTGCACTATGTTTTTCTGACTTGATTCATTTGTATGCCTTTGCCATTTATGTTGACTTGTTCTCATGTGTTGTTTACAATTTTGTTTCAGAAACTTTCTCGCCTGCCCAAGTCTACATTGCGTCTTCTAGAAAATGCAATTCCGGTGAGACGCTTGATTTGGATTTTCTCCCTCTATCTGCATGCTTGCTTCTGTTTCTGTTTCTCAGGAGTGTTGTGCTCACTTTTCAGGGAGTTACTGAACCCATGCTTTATATTGGGATGCTATTTAGTATGTTTGCTTGGCATGTGGAGGATCATTACTTGTATAGGTATACACTTAAAAAAATGCTTTTATTCTTCGAATACTCATTTTCCTTCTGTGAACTTTATGTTTACTCTTCTTTGGTTTATACTTGCAGTATAAATTATCATCACTGCGGGGAGGCAAAAACTTGGTATGGCATTCCAGGTCATGCAGCTTTGGATTTTGAAAAGGTGGTTCGGGAGCATGTTTACACTCATGATATACTATCGACTGATGGAGAGGATGGGGCATTTGATGTGCTTTTGGGGAAAACAACCTTATTTCCTCCAAATGTTTTGCTAGAACATGGTGTCCCAGTCTACAAGGCCTTGCAAAAGCCAGGGGAATTTGTGATAACTTTCCCTAGAGCATATCATGCAGGATTTAGTCATGGTAAGACGTTCAACAATTATTTTGTTCTTGTTACGTATGCTACTCTTTTTCCTCCTTTCCTTTCTACCCTTCTTTTTCACTCTTTGTATCTTTCCCGTTTAAATTTTTTTCCGTCAAATTTACTGATTATTTTCATAACATTTCAGGTTTTAACTGTGGTGCGTAACATTTCAGGTTTTAACTGTGGTGAAGCAGTAAACTTTGCCGTTGGTGATTGGTTTCCTTTGGGGTCAATTGCAAGGCGACGTTATGCACTTCTTAATCGGACGCCTCTCCTTCCTCATGAGGAACTCCTTTGCAAAGAAGCAATGCTGCTTCATGCTAGTTTGGAACTTGAAGATTCTGATTATTCATCTGCTGAGTTGATCTGTCACCGCAGTGTTAAGATTTCTTTTGTTAATTTGATGCGGTTTCAGCACTGCGCTCGATGGTGTCTAACGAAAGCAAGGGCATACAGTGGCGTTTCTCTAATTTCCCATGGAACTATTCTCTGCAGCTTATGCAAACGTGATTGTTATGTATCATACCTTAATTGCAACTGTCACTTCCATCCCGTATGTTTTCGGCATGGTATGTTGACTTTTTCCACTTTTGAATTATTTCTCTAGTGGTGCCTTTTTGTTTTGGTACCGAGTTAAATCGAATGGCGTAAAATGCAGAGATTAAATCGATTGACTTTCCTTGTGGACGCAACCATACTCTGTGTTTAAGAGAAGATATTCATAATATGGAAGCTGCAGCCAAGAAGTTTGAGCTGGAAGACGATATATTGTGCAAGGCTCAACAACAATGTGCAAATGGCGATGATTTGTTTCTTGTATTAAATAATTTGCCAACAGCTGAACAGGATGGATACACTCCTTATTGCAAGATAAACTTATACCTGAACCAAGAAATTGCCGAAACTCAGGATCTGATCCAACACCTAGAGTATACTTCTTACAGAGAGCCTTTTGTGAGCAATGGTGACGAAAATATTGGAATTGAAGCATCAGATGCTTCTCTTGCTTCTGCTGCATCAGCACTGTGTTCTTTTTTAGAGGCAGTTGAAAATGATTCCACTCTGATTAATGTAAGTTTTGGCTCCTTTATCCTTACATATTCTCATATTTGCCTTCATGGCATGGCTATTCTAAAACCTTGAGTTACACTGAAATATATCTCATAATTTATTTCCGCAGGTACAGGGTCATTCTAATTTTAGTTTAGGAGATCTTGAATCCGAAAGGTATTGTAAAGACATACCTCACAATTTGAATGAATCTTCACAATCTTCGTTGAGTGATGCATGTTTAGGTACACAAGAAGGTAAACTTCAGGACAGTGATGAGTCTGATTTAGAGATATTCAGGGTTAAACGTCGTTCTTCTGTCAAAGCTGGACAAAGAAACGTGTGTCATGCCATTTCTCTGAATTTTGAACATCAGGTATAGTTGGCTGTTATATTTCCTTATCTTTAGCATTTTATTTTGGCGTTGCAATATGCTTCTGCTTAGTTTTTATTTTTCTCGTTTCATGTTAACGAGCTCTTGAGCATTGTAGCTACACCATATTTTTATGTACACTATAATTTCATTTTTTCCCTCAAGCGTAGTTCCCTGATATGCTTGTCTGTTTATATACCCCGAGTATTGGGAGCATGAATGTGCATTGACCTTGTTGCCATGCTTTTATGAGATGCTAATTTTATGTTGGCCTCTAGGTAAGTGGGCCTTCGACCTAACCCAACTGAGAGTTCTCAAAAGTTTAGAGGTGAACCAATTGAATTAGTTTTAACTTTGAAAGCCTATTTTAAAGCTTATAACCTCACTATAATTTTGATATCTTCTGAAGTTACGAGTAGCTCTGTCACTAGGACATATTTAACCGTCAAATGGAACTTGTAAATGAAGCAACTATCATGATATTAGCATTGGTAAAGTAATAACGATAATGCATTTCAATCATTTCTCCATGTACAATTTTTTCTTGTTTACTAAGTTACTGCTGCATCCTCACAGCATGCTAAAATGTTTTATAGAGCAATGAACCACTATTCCAAGCTATGTTTGGCTCACAGTTGTTATAATAAATTGTGGTACGAAAACCAATTTGCATCAACACATGAGGATACCATTTGGAAACAGTTTACTTTCCACTTGAGGAATATTTTGTTATCTGCGTTTGGCATGTGAATCTTCTATTTTTTGCTTACGCGATCCTGTTCTCCTCCGTATTCTTCAATACAATTACCTCCTCTCCAGATAGTCCACGCAGTGTTATGCTTATATACTAGCAGTTGTGGTAATTTGAATTGCGTTCATTTCTGCAGGGGCTTAAGCGACTAAAGAAACTCCAACCGAAGGGAAGAAGTCAATTAGTACCCCCAGAGTGTTCGATTTCTGGTGATTTGAACAGGGATAGCTCTTCCAGCACAAGTCATTGTAAGGATGGTGCTACGGGTAACACGATCTCCAGACGAACCACTATCCCGATCTCCATCAAGTTTAAGAGAAGTGTAAACGAGGAAGCAGTGAGTAAATTCAGAGATCACCATGAAGACGACAAGTTTGAACTCAATTTAGGAAGGATGGCAAGAGAACAACCCTCTATAGGGATTGGGCCCAAGCGACTTAAAGTTCGAGGTCCATCTTCTAGATCCTGACTCCACTAACGTTCTTCGGTCTTATTGGTTTCTAACAAAAGGAGAAAACTGAACATTGATACTGGGAGCAGCGGCACAAAATTAACCATTGTTTAGATGACCAAAGGGAACTAATATTCTTTGTGCAGGCCTCAAATTGGGGCGGATTTTCGCGATGGTGATTCTTGGGGGCGGGTTCTTGGGCCGGGGTATTTTTGTTGGCAGGAGAACCTTACTTCTAGCAGAAAGTGAGTAGATTTTAGGTAAGTGACTTCTGATGTGAATTTGTTTTTTTGTTCTTAACACCACAATTAGTACAGTATTTGTGAGGAAAGTGGGTTTTCCTCTTTATTTTGTTTCTGAGTCTGCTGCCTCCCTTGCTAGGGTTCTTTATTCTTTCTTGTAGCATTGGGTCATTTGTGCCTTGGACTACTTGAATAAAATGCAGAAATTCCTTTGTGGTTTCTTCCTTTTGGGCAATTTACTTCCACATACATTGTTCTCTGCTACAGATTTCGAACCCTGTTGGGCCATTGGATATTATCGGCCCAGAATTCATGCTGTTCCCGAAGGGACAGTAGTACAGTACCATCCCCTTTCCAGGGATATCAAATGGCTTTTAATTTGAGAAATCCGGCACTCGGTTTGGATATGAAATAGAAATATCCACCCAACTCAATGACTTTCTTTTCACTTGAGAAAGCAAAGAAACAGAAAAACAAAATCCCATACATAACTAAATTTGAGGCTACATGCCACTCATCCATCAACATTATCTCCATCAATAATTCTTGAGTTACCCACATTTACAAATTTAATGGCATTTACTTATGTAAAAATGTTTAATGGGATGTGAACTTGTTTTGGCGTTATTCTCACGGTAACAGGGATGGCAATGGGTTGGGTTGGCCCGAGTTTTTGTAAAATTCATACCGGACTAGAAATATGATATCTAAACTGAACTCGACTGGTTTTCTATCAACTAGACGACGAGCACAAGAATTATTGGTTTGATTCGGCTCTCTCCTGATCAAGGTTGTTATGTGCGTGTGTATATATTACTGTTTGGATTTCGGTGAATTTAAGGAGGGTGAACATTACCCTCCCTTTTATTGGTTGAAATTGTGTTACGGTCTCACTCCTGTAATATACTTTTTGGCAAGGATAACATTATTTTTTAGTGGAATCTATAAAGGTCAAATAATAAGAGGGCACACAAAAAAACAAAAAAATGTTTGGGCTGATAGGATAACTAATTATTCAATGCTGGAAATTTCCAGCCTTATAAAGGCCAAAATGTCACCTATACTGAGACAATCACAAGTTTGGGGCCTTTCATTTCGGTTCTTCGAAATTCTGGTACACAATTTGGCCCCCAGAATGTCCAGAAACGGCCATCTTAGCTTCGATTCGCGCAGAAATTTTCAATTTTTTTTATAAAAGACAACCAAAGATGGATAGCAACAATGATTGATTTCGTCATTGGACAGTATGTGATGTTCACATAGATCCAAAATTAAATTAAATGATATAGATAGATAATATTAGATAATAACATAAATATTAATAATCATCCACTTCTTATCCTGTAAAAACTAAAACCATATATTCACAAAAAATGAGAATAAATCCAGCCGGTATCAAAAAAAAAAAAAAAAAAAAAAGAACATGTTTGGGCCGTGCTATAAACCCATTGTCCAAAATCAATCGTTTGTCCAGTCCAAGTTTCAGGGCCACAGGGTTGTCCAACCCAAGTTGTAGTCGAAGCCCACTCAAATACAACTGTAAATCCAACAACCCGACCAAATGCTAGTTCCTTGTTCTTTACAGTTGGAACATATCCCAAAAAAAAAACAATTACAACATGTTTAACAAAACGAGGTAATCATATTAAAGGGGTGTTTGGTTACTTATTTTTGCATTTCGATTTTTCTATTTTCTTCTTGGTGTTTGACACACCTAAACAGACATTATGAGAAAATGAGTTTTTGGTTTTTGTGTATAGAGAAGAGAGAAGTCAGAAGCAGGGTGAAGAGAGCTTTTTCGAATTTTTATTTTTCACTTTTTCCATTTTCGTTGACAAAAAGACTTGCAGAATATACTCTGCACATATCTCTCAAACACTATTGATGCTGTAAAATACATTCTGCACACATGTCCCAAATACTCTACAAATTCATAAAAGAAAAATGTAAAAAGTAAAAAATGATAAGGTGATAAGTAAAATGCAAAAAGTAAAAACATAAGGATTTCAAACACCCTCTAATGACGAGTTCTTTCAGTGGTTGAAAAATTGAACTCGGCTGGACAATGCCCAGATTTAAGTCTCTATAGCCCTAAACAGACTCCTAACGTCACCACATGTGGAATCTAAGCTTCGGTCCCGAAATAGGTGCGATGAATCCTTTATAGATGGTGAATTGAGGTGACGAGGTACTATATCTGCACTTAATTTTGTTCATCATAAAAAAAATGTAAACATATTTGAAGCAAATCATTGCGTGCATAAATTTCGTACATAATGAATGGTCTTTTTGGTCATTTCACTTCAAATAACCATGTTACGGTAAGTTCGTAATTTCATAAATGTCACTTCCATATTATTTCAAGTGGAATTTCGCTATAATAATATTTTTTGTACTTTCTCCGTCCCCAAATGAAATAATAGTTCAGTATTTCATTTTGAATTGTTTCTTAATATTTGCTCATTTTGAAAAGTTAATGGGTAAAAGTATATGCAATTATTATTTTGTCATTTTAAAGAGTTAAGGGGTAAAGTGGAGTATAATTTCGGAAAATAAAGAAAAAAATTCACCTGAAAAGTGTATGAAATCTTCTTAATAAGTTAATGTTAGGAAACTGAACATTGATAAAAAAGGGACGGTGGCCGGTGGGAGTATCATTTTTCCCGAACCAATCACAATATTATGTTAAAAGTGCTCCAATCGATCGATTTTTGCACATTAGTCCACAAAACATTCCATTCCTTAAATTCTATGATAAAGAGCACTATTGTTCATCTTATTGGCTCTCACTATATTTGTGGGGCCTGCTTCCTAATGCTGTCCTTTCCACCTTTAATTCAAAAGAGAATAGAACTGTGGAATATAAGAAAGTGACACAAGTTATAATATTAGGGTTCTTCTATTGTCAGCCTATTGGGCTGATAATAAGGCAACAAGAAAAAAATACTCCAATTTGTTTTTCATTTTTTAATATATTTTCATACATTCCTATGTACTTTTCACAAATTTCGATGTATTTTTTAAGTTTTAATGTCAGTCCAATGGGTTGATTTTAAAATTTTCCATAATTAATACTAATAATAAACGAGAAGGAAACAAGGTAAGTAAAGGGAGGGGGAAAAAGAAATCAAGAAAAAATGTTAATGGGTTCTTGTCAAAATCTGCATATTTCTTTCAATCACTGGTTTCAGTAGATTTGTAGGCCACTTCATATGAGCTTCCCTTGTTCAAAAGTCTTTGAAAAGATTCAATATGTTTCTACTTTTTAATTTTTTTCTCTTTTCTTTTTTCCCATCAGTCATAGAATAGGTTCCTATACCTATTACTAGCAAATGACTTACAATTAGGATAGAAAAAGCACACTTCTTTTTTCGATAACTCGCGGTCTAGTTCACGCGCACCTTGATTAATTTTAAATAATCAATCGGTCCAACCATTCAGTAGTAGAGGATCAATTAAAGCCGGGATCAAGCAGTGTATGAACTGACCTCAAAAAAAGTAATAACACTTAAGAGGTTTTAAATTTGAGATCTTAAAGAAAAACCAAACTTGTAAGTCCTAAAATTTGAGGCCAATCCTTTTTGTTAGATAGGAGGCATTTAGTGCCTAAACTCATGTTATGTAATATGCCAAAATGATTGGGAAAATCTTTGCTTTTTCTAAGGGTGGTCAAGTTTCTTGTAAGTATCAATGTAATGCATCATTCCATATGTATTCAAAGGTCATAGATATATATGATCGAATAAGATGACTTTATTTTATTTTTTTAACAAAACAGCATGTGTACGTAGCAATATTCCAAGGATTAAGGATAGCCTTTGGATCCCTTGTGGGTTGCTAATTAATTTTCTCTAACCCCGTTGATGTATATTCCTTTGACAAAAATAAAATAAAAAATCATTCGGTTGGTATAAATGGAAGAATAATGATACGTACACAAACTTTGTGCCACAACCAACCACAACCCCACTCACATGGGGTATGGGGCCCGCATGTGGGGGCCATGTGGGACCCACACCCCATGTGAGTGGGGTTGTGGTTGGTTGTGGCACAAAGTTTGTGTCACAATCATTTTTGTAAATGGAACTGTGGAATTAGTAAGGCAACAAACAAACTGAGCTGCTGTGAGCAGTTTGAGACTCGACTCATTTAGTAATCGAGCCAAACTCGAGATCGAGTTTTAGGCTCCCATAATAAACGATTCAAGCTCAACACTCAAGAGGAGTCACAAACTATACGAAGCTTTCGAAATTCCAACAAGGCTCAACGAGTGGAAAATCGATGTCTACATTTAGAGAATAGGCAATGGATCATATTACGTCTGAAATTTGACCTTTCTAAACTTACTTGATCTTGTTTATAGTCTCGATGAATTCTAAATTTTTTGTCCACTTTCACTATTTGTGACACCTCAAAAAATTATTTAAGTTTTCAAGTGTATAATGTTTTGTACGTTCAACATGGATTTCGTTTGATAGTCTCGATGAGTTCTATTAAACAAAGTTCTCAAAATTGTAAGAAAACATTATAAATTATTAAAAAATAACGCGCATACTCATAAATAAACAAAAAAATTCGGGATGAAGGGAGTAATTTTTTTTTCCAAATGGGAATGAATTTTGTAATGTTTTCGAATGGCTGTGCAGTGATGACGGTGAATTTTATACTCATCAATCTTGTCAATGCGTCATATCATTTTTTTCATGAGTTGATTAGCAGATTACATTATGGTTGGACCAGAAATCCCGTGAAATGGTAAGTCGACCCTATAAACTATAGGATACATAATACTTAGAGAGATATACTGCTGATAATGTTGGAAACATGTGTGAAAGAGTCACACATCAGATAAATAGAGAAAATAGTTTGACTTTGATATACAATTAATTAGATGGTTCGCCACTTACAAAAATTCTAGTATTTTAAGTGACTATAGGTCATTCAATGTATATTGAGTCCAGATGCTGTGGATTTTGTATATTCCCTAAAAGATTAAGCTAACGCGCATATAGGAAGAACCACAGGAGGATCGGATTCCCAACAAATAATTCAGGAACCATTGAATATTGTTAAGCATACCCATTAGTGTGTTGTTCTATAATACCCATTAGTGTATCGTTCTGTAATTTCTTTTAAATGTTGTCCTTAGTTGTGTATCTTCCAAAAGAATAAGGGAGAGAATGTAATTGCTGAGATAGTATAAATATCTCAGGCGGTGGTTTCAGTCGGTCAATGAGGAAAACATATTTCTTTCCATAGCACAGAGCTTCTCTATCTTCTTTTCTCTTTGATTCTTGAATTACATTTTACAGTGGAAATGATTAGTTTAGATTTCTCATTATGGTATCAGAGCACAATGACGAAAGTCTCGTAGATCCTGGAGTGTTTCATTGATTGATGATAAGTTTGTTTCACAGAAATTCAAGAATATTTTGTAGTCGAGAAACCCTAACTTTGCGGTGAAGAATTTGACTGATTCAAGTCTCAAAGCTTACAGATCTTGGTGTTTTGATTACATTCGAGTGTTATCGAACATTCATCAACAGTAATTTCTCACATTTTCTGAATTTCTTGGTTTTCTGCAACAATGAGCTCCACTGTGGTAACAATTCCTGCTTCTCTCTCATTCTTAGTGTCAAATTTTCACTCATTTGTTAACATCAAATTGGACGGATCAAACTATCTGTTATGGAGGATTCAAGTAGAAAATGTTGTGAATGCAATGGATTTTATGGTTATCTCGATGGTTCTGTTACTTGTCCTGAGGTTGAGATACGCAATGCTGAAGGTGTAGTCTCTGTTAATCCTGCACATTTACTGTGGAAACTCATAGATACACAACTTCTGTCATGTCTTACGGCATCGCTGTCTCAAACTACACTTCCCTATGTTTTGGGATTAACTCATGCTCATCAAGTTTGGGATTCTCTTTCACATAGATATAACTCTTTATCCAAGAACCATGTCCAAGAGTTGAAGTGCAGATTGTTTACACTGACTAAGACATCCACTATCGAAAAGTATATTGATTCAATCAAAGAGTATGCACAGAAGCTAGCAGCGGCTGGCTCACCAGTTGATGGTGATGACCTTATCTTTCATACTCTTAGAGGTCTTCTAAAGGTGTTTAATGGTTTTAAAATTGCTGTGAGAACCAGAGGGAATACCATTACTTTTGATGATTTTGTAACCATGTTAAATGGTGAAGATATACAGAATCTTCAAGAGACAGATTGTGCATCAGTGTTAGTTGCAACACAAAATTCACATGGTTTAAATTCTTCTAGTATTGGGAATGCATCATCACAACAAATTGGTATCCCATCTCAGTTTGGCAATGGAACAAATCAACAATTTAACAGCTCAATGACACCAACCTTAAGACCTCAGACCACTTTTGCTCAGCAATCTCAGTCACAGAATAACTTCACGCCTTCACCTCAAAACTCCTTCATTCCCCAGTCTCAAACCAATTTTGTGCCACAAGGACAAAGTTATCAGTCATACAATAGGGGTTTTGTGAGAGGAAAAGGTGGCAAAGGTCAAAGATTTTACAGGGATCCATGTGTTATCTTTGGTAAAAACAATCATCTCACACAGTTTTGCTATTATAAGGGTCAAGTTCCACAACCTTTTGGTGTTCCACAACCTTATGGTCAAGTTCCACAACCTTATGGTCAAGTTCCACAACCTTATGGCCAAGTTCCACAACCTTCATTTACTGTGAATGATGGACCATGGAGAGGATCTTCTTTTTAGTTTGCTCCTTGGGTGAATGGTCAGGGATACAATCAAGGTTTTTTTGCAATGCCTCAGTTTCAGATGCAAGTCCCAAGTGGTCCTATAGTGTCTCAGACTTCAGTCAGAAATTCAGTCCCTGCACAAGCACATTTTACTGAGGCATATAATGGTTCATACATGATGCCTGGTTCTTCTTATTCTGTTGCTTCAGGATATAATGGATTTCCTACTTCAGCATCTTCTTACCCTGTTCCTTCAGGACCTGCTCATTCACCATGGTACTTTGACAGTGGGGCTACAAACCACATCACACACCAAATGCAGAACATGCAGATTGCACAACCAGTTGTGTCTAATGAAGGGGTTCTTGTTGGAAATGACACTAATCTGCAGGTTACTCACATTGGTAAGGGATTATTACCTACTCCTCTTGCATCCTTTCACTTGTCACACATTCTTCACACTCCACACATAACTCATAATTTACTGTCAGTTCATCAGTTTGCTCAGGATAATAATTGTCTACTCATTTTTTATTCATATGGTCTTGTCATTCAGGACAAGACAACTCACAGAATACTGTACCAAGGACCATGTCACAAGGGCCTCTATCCACTTCTGACCTCGTCTAAGCCATCTACCACTCTTGCATCAACCACAGCTTTTGTTAGCTTTTCAACTGTCTCTGATATGTTGTGGCATCAAAGACTAGGTCACCCTAGTTTTCCTTTGTTTTCTGCTCTAATAAAGCAACAAAGATTGCCTTTGAATCAATTTCCTGTTATCAATTGT
The DNA here is from genome assembly GCA_963854785.1 of Vaccinium vitis-idaea. Classification (NCBI taxonomy): domain Eukaryota; kingdom Viridiplantae; phylum Streptophyta; class Magnoliopsida; order Ericales; family Ericaceae; genus Vaccinium; species Vaccinium vitis-idaea. The sequence continues at coordinate 45,218,644 of OY978215.1, forward strand.
GACTGCTGAATAAAGCCAAAAGTCATAAGCTTCCTTTCTCTTTGTCAACTACTCATACTACTGCACATTTTCAATATGGTACATATGGATGTATGGGGTTCATCTCCAGTACCTTCTAATAAAGGATTTCGTTACTATCTGTTAATTGTTGATGACTTTACTAGATTTTCTTGGATTTTCCCCCTTCACTATAAGTTTGAAGTTAAATACACTATTGCCAACTTCAAAGCATTTGTTGTTACTCAGTTTCACACCTCTATTCAATGTGTTAGAAGTGACAATGGGGGTGAATTTGTTAATCATTTTCTGCTACATTTGTTTCTGACATCTGGAGTGAAACATCAAACTTCCTGTCCTCGTACCTCTGAACAAAATGGTTTAGTGGAGAGAAAGCATAGACATTTAATTGAAACTACTATCACTCTTCTTCTTTAATCAGGTTTGTCCTCTAAGTTTTGGCTAGAAGTCTTAATCACAGCTGTCTACTTAGCCAACTTGTTACCTCATTCCTCTCTGAACTTTCAGATTCCATATCATCTATTGTACGAAACTGTACCAAATTACTTAGCCTTAAAACCCTTTGGCTACACCTGTTATCCTTGGCTAAAACCATATAATTCAAATAAACTTCAACCAAAATCTAGAAAGTGTGTTTTCTAGGGTTACTGTGATACCACAAAAGGGTATAAGTGTTTTGACCCTGTCACAAACAAAGTCTTTGTGTCAAGACATGTTAAGTTTGTAGAAACTGAATTCCCTTATTCTACTATGACAGTTTCTGACTCTCCTTCTTCTGAGATTTCTAAGTTTATTGTTCCTTTAACTACTTTTGATGATATAGTGATATCTGTTTCTCATCCTGTCATCCCTCCTGTGCCACAAACATCTGATCATACTTCTACTTCAAATGTTCAATATTCTGCACCTATCTCTTCTGATCTTGTCTCCTCTATTCCTCATGTTTCCACTTCTTCACCTATTTCTTCTTCTCTTCCTGTTTCTCCTCATCCTCCTGTAGCTTTTTCGCCTCTTCCCTTAGAACATACTTCTGGCATACCTACTTGTCTTGAGCAGCCATCATCTCTTTCTTCATTTTCTGCTCCTATTCCTTCCTTGTCTAACACACACCCTATGATTATAAGGTCCAAAAATGGGATTATCAAACCCAACCTTTCAAAGGGTTTTTCTGCTGTCTTGACTACTGATTCTTTACCAAGTGTGGAACCTAAGCATTTTAATGAGGCCATTAGACACACAGTTTGGCAACAAGCAATGGTAGAGGAATATAAAGCTTTGGTACAACAAGGGACCTGGAGTTTGGTATCTCCCCCATCTACTGCTAACATTATAGGCTGCCAATGGATCTATAAAATCAAAAGAAACTCTAATGGTTCTGTGGCTAGATACAAAGCCAGATTGGTTGCCAATGGCAACCAACAAGTTGAGGGGATGGATTTTACGGAAACTTTTAGCCCAGTGATAAAGCAACCTACTATCAGAATTGTCTTTAGTCTGGCTGTGTATAATAACTGGTCCATTAGGCAATTGGATGTGTCCAATGCCTTTTTACATGGACTTATAGAAATGAGGTGTATATGAGGCAACCTCTAGGCTATAAGGATACAGAGAATCCTCATTTTGTGTGCAAACTTCATAAATCTTTGTATGGTTTACGTCAAACACCTAGAGCATGGTTTTCTCTCTTTTCTAATTTTCCAATTCATCTTGGATTCATCAACAACAAAGCTGATTCTTCTTTGTTCATACTCAAAACAGCAATATGACTCTTGTGTTGGTATATGTGGATGATATAGTTGTCACAGGCAGTAATCCTACTTATATCTCTGATCTTGTTACTCAGATGAGTTCTAAATTTGTTATGAAAGACCTTGGTGCTCTCAGTTATTTTCTGGGTATTGAAATTCAGTCCTGTGCTTCTGGGCTTTTATTGTCTCAAACCAAGTATGCCACAAATTTGTTAGTTAAGGCAGGCATGCTGGAGTGTGCAAACCAAGCCTCACGCCTTCATCTGTGAAACCAGCTCTAGCTGATCCTGATCCTCCTTTTTCAAATCCATAGTGGTTTAGGAGTGTTGTTGGTTCTTTGCAATACCTTACTCTAACCAAGCCAGAAATCTCATTTGCTGTTAATCTCGCGTGTCAATACATGCATGCACCTAAAGAGAGTCACTTAGTAGCTGTCAAACGTATCTTAAGATACATAAAAGGGACTCTTCATCAGGGTTTGCAGTTTTTTCCTGGTCCCTTGACTTTAACATCCTTTTTCGATGCTGATTGGGCTGGAGATAGTGTTGACAGAAGGTCAACTTCTGGTTACTGTCTGTTTTTAGGTCCTAATCTAATTTCTTGGTGTGCCAAGAAGCAACCAACGGTAGCGCGATCTTCAACTGAAGCTGAGTAGTGAGCTCTAGCTCTGGCTGCTGCCGACATCACTTGGGTTCAGCAGTTACTTGTTGATTTACATGTTCCTGTTGTGTTACCCCATCTTGTTTGGTGTGATAATAAGTCTGCCATCGCTCTTGCATCCAATCCTATTTTCCATGCTAGGACAAACATGTGGAGATCGATTATCATTTCATTCGGGAGAAGGTTTTGAGTAAAGAAATCATGGTTCAACACATTGGTTCTTCTGTCCAACTGGCTGATATCTTTACCAAATCTCTGCCTGTTGATCGTTTTCTTTTTCTTAGAAGCAAACTCATGGATGTTGTTACTCCCATGAGTTTGAGAGGGGCTGTTAAGCATACCCATTAATGTGTTGTTCTGTAATACCCATTAGTGTATTGTTCTGTAATTTCTTTTAAATGTTGTCCTTAGTTGTGTATCTTCCAAAAGAATAAGGGAGAGAATGTAATTGCTGAGATAGTATAAATATCTCAGGCGGTGGTTTCAGTCGGTCAATGAGGAAGAACATATTTCTTTCCATAGCACAAAGCTTCTCTCTCTTCTTTTCTCTTTGATTCTTGAATTACATTTTACAGTTGAATTGATTAGTTCAGATTTCTCATTAAATATAAATAAATAAACTAAATTAGGTTAATTACCAGTAGGTTGACTTACCACCCCCAAAAAGGTCCTAGTAGCTTATCACTTTCAAATAATCGCCAACCATATGCAATGAGTTGTAAAAGATCTCTTGGCATTGTGGAGATTACTGGAGTTTGTTAAAGCACCCAACTCAAAGCCAATTAGTAATGAGTACAGAGGCTGCCCAAACTTATATATACTAGTTTTCAAGGTGATAACTAACCGATGTGGGACAAGTTTCAACATTCCTCCGCACGTGCGACCCCTGGCTCGCACGTGGAGAGGTCAACAAAGGATGCTGAACATACAGATCACAACGAAACAAAGTGCAACTATAACACAAACAAAGAGAAAAGCCTCCACTCTAATACCATGTTAAAGCATCCAACTCAAAACCAATTGGTAATGAGTGGAGAGGCTGCCCGGACTCATATATACTAATTTTCGAGGTGATAATTACCCGATATGGGACAAATTCCAACAGAGTCAAATAAATTTATCTCCCCAGCTAGAAACCAAGGAGGCAACCACATAGGTATATGGAAAAGGAGTGTGGTACACCACACATGATGCAATAAAAAATGAAACAAATTAACAAGTCCTTCCTTTAAGTCTACGACTTGGCAATAAGATTAGATAGATACATGACAGTATGTCCCAAAACATGCTCTTCTTAGTTTAACTTATTTTTTGATAATGTAGGGTGTCTCCCTACAATTGCATGCACTTTGATCTAATCCCTACAGCTTCTCCCACTCCCACATGCAGCTCTTTCACACACTTACACGTGTGGTGAGATGGACCCAAAAGTTGTTACGATTCTCTTCTCAGGTTTCCATCAGATTGTGCTTTCCCTTTGTCAATTACTTTTGATAAATTGCATCGATTGGTGGCAATGTTGCGTGGAAAATGTATTCTCAAGAAATGTAAGGTGAAGTAAAGGAGAAAAAAAAAGTTATTTTTCTTTGCGTGCTCTGATTCCAGAGAATTTTGCCGGAAAGTATTTTCCTTTGAAAAAGTTGAGTTGTTTCACAACTTTCTTATAAGTAAACTGAACACACATTAGTAACTATACACGCAGGAAGTTATGGAAAACTTGATTTTCTCATCCTTTCCTAAACGCCAAATGGGGCCTTAAGGAATCTGTTATCCCTCTCACTAAACTTGTTGGCAATTCCGTAAAGTCACTAGCAGCTAGAGAAAAAGTGAAGTCCACTTCATTTCCGGTGGCTTTTCTTCTGTTGCTACCAAGCAATAATTTGTATGACATCAGAAAATATTCTCGGAAAGGTAGCATACAAATCTGTACCAATGTAACATATCTTTCCATCGTTTTCGCACCTATGACTACAATATATACACTTAATATTTTATGTTAATATAAATTATATGCAATTATTCATATATTTTATGTTAATATAAATGTGTTCAATTTTTCATCCCAACTAAATCTTCGAATTATATACTCATAAAACAACTAATTGACGATTCTAAGTCCGATAGGTAGCATCAAGGAAAAATATAAATCGAATTAATATATTTACTATTAGTCCACTATTTGATGTGCACACCTCCGATATTGAAGTCAAATACTCCCTCCGTCCCATAATATTTGGGCGTTTGGGGAATCCAACTTCTCAAAGAATATCATCATTACAAACTATAAATAATCAATAAGTCTACTCTCACACCTTCTCGCTCACACCCCATTGTTTGATACCTATCTCGGGGTCTCACACAAATGATAGGGGAGCCGCTCAATTTACTTAGAATATTATTTTAAGGGTTCCAGAAAAAATCAGCTCAGTTAGATATCGGTAAAGGCTTGATAAGTTTGTTAAAGTTTTGGTCCGTTCGATTCAGGAATTAAAACTTGAACGAATCAATCAAGCCTTTACGGGTATCTGACTGAGCTGATTTTTCACAAAGACCATTACAAATTATTCTAAACAAATTGAGCGACTCTGATCATTTGTGTGAGACCCCCATATAGGTCCCACAAAATGGGGTGTGAGCAAGAGGGTGTGAGAGTAGACTGATTGAAAAATAGGTAGAAATGACAATATGCAACAAAAGCGCCCAAGAAACATTCTCTTCTTAGTTTCTTTTCTTTTTATTTCTTCTTTTTTTAACAATGCAGGGTGTTCCAGAATTACTTGTGCGCATAGCTCTTTTACACGCTTACATGTGGGTGAGCCGACCCCAAGAGTTATTGCCATTCTTTTCTTAGGTTTCCGATGGAAACCTAAATTGAGCTAATCAACGCTTTGGAAATAATTAGGCTCCATTCAATTGTTGGTAATGTTGTGTGAGAAATTCATTCCCAAGAAGGGAAAAAAAAAACACTTATTCCCAAGAAAACGAATTTTTTTTTCCCGATAAGTGTAAAGATTTTTTAGAGCTCAACCAAAAGAAAAGCGAAGTTAGGTAAAGTAAAGGAGAAAAAGAATAATTTTCCTTTGTGTCAGAGAATTTTACAGGAAAGTATTTCCTTAAGAAAAAATTGTGTTGTGGGCCTTGTGGGTTCACAACTTTTTTCATAACTGAATACGTAGAGAGAATTACGAGAAAATTGATTTTTTCATCATTTTTGTGCAACGAAACGGGCCTTAAGCGTTAAGGAATATGGTATCCCTCTCATTAGAAAACTTGTGGCCAATTCCGTAGAATCACTGGAGAAAAGGTGAAGTCCGCTCCCTTTCCTCGGGTGTATTTTCATCTGTTGCTACCGATCTATTTGTGTGACATCAGAAAATATCCTCGTAACGTTAGCATACAAATCTGGACTGTATGCTAACAAATCTTTCCATTGTTTTCGGACCTATGTACTTATTAATTATTATATCTTTCAATGTTTCACCCCACCCAGGGATGGAGCCATAGATTTTTGCGTAGAGGAGACAGGCTATATCTCTGGAGTAGTAGGGGCGGGGCTTTAAAATTTGATGATACATTTCTCAATATAATTATAATAGGGTTTTTTTTTTTTTTTGGGGTCAAATTGTAGCAGGGGCGATCACACCTACTAGCCCCCCTCACTCCATCCTTGACCCCAACTAAATCTTCGAATTTACTTACAAAAAAAAACTAAATGTCGATTCTAACTCATAGGTAGCATAAAGGAAAAACTGAGATGGAATCAATATATAACTATTGGTCCACTATTTGAAGTGCACACACCCACAACCTCCGATACTGATATTGAATACAAATATATGACCAACTGGGACAAACCAGTTAATTACAACGCAGGATTGAGGATTCCATTACATATGCTTATATTTTTGTGTGTAAACGTGTGTTTGGATTTTTATTTTTATAAAAAAATTATTTATTGACCCCGCTGTCCCATATTCCTGTCTCTGCCCCTAGACGTAAGCGAATTCACTATCAGTGGCAAACAGTGTCTTGAAGATGGCGACGTCCCAATTTTTTTCTGGTTAAGTAATACTAAATTGCTTGATCTATTGTTTTCAATAGTGTCAGTGGTCAGATAAATCAAACCTTAGTAAAATGTTCACATTCTGTTCTGTGACTAATTAAGTTACGCACGTGATTAGATCACCCGTGTAAAAGTCAATACTTGACCCAAAAGGAGTCAGGAAATATTCCACAAATATTCAAAAAATTTAGGGAATTTTTTCACCACATACAGAACTTGTAGGCCTCGTTCATTTGTCAAGAAAGTATGAGAAATGATATGAAAAAGGAAATTGATATTCGCACTCCCAATTTTGATGCAGGGGCTCCAAGCTACAATAATTTTCCAAAATTACCCTTTTGCAAGTTCTATGATTAGTTCAGGCACTCCAAAAAACCTTTACTCTTCTTCTTTACTTTAGGCACTCCAAAAAAATAAATAGTTTTTTTTTATCAGAAAAAGCTGATAGTTGCTCAACTCCATTTATTGCACATCACTGAATTGCCTACTTCCATATGTAATGTTTCCTTGGTATAGTCTTTATGTTATTGTCTCCATGTTCTGCACCAGGACAACCTGGACAAGTGGTCTTCGGCCTATGATTGTAGAACCATCCCTTTGTCCGTGCAAAGTCTCTTAAGAGTTTTGTTACTTTTCCTCTCAAGAGTTCTCTAACTTTAGTGATGTGCTTTGTTTCTCTCACTATGAGTTTAAAATGTAGATTTGCGGCCATTATAAAGATTTTGAGGGAAAAATGGTAGATAATGAGTACAAAAATATAAAGATTTTGTGTCGCAGCCATTATGAAGATTTTGCAACATCAACATTTTCAATTGTATGCTGTTTATTTTATAGAATTCTAGCCATATTTAATTTTTTTGTGTGCAAAATGGCGTGAAGCAATCTAACATAGATGCATGTTTAATGTTTGGAAACTAATGTTTATGTTGTGGATATTTAATGTTTGGAACGTAATGTTAATGCTAATGTTTAGAACCTAATGTTTATATTTGTGCTGTGGCCACGCGGCTCTTTTGAAGTTTGATTTAAAAAATCATGAAAACGAAAATGCGAGTCGCCACCCGGGGTTTAAATTTAAAAAATGTTTGGTACCCGAGAAACCGTTTAAAATAATTGTTGACTCTCATGCCGTGTTGGAAAAGATTTGGTGCGCGAAAAGATTCTTTTTGGATCCGGAAGCCAGATTACGCGCGGGGAAGGTTTTATTGAAAAATGCACCCCGTTCGCCTGAGAAATTCCCGGTCTTTACTAAATAATTTGTGGGATTTTTGTAGAAAATATTTTATTATGGAAATTTTAAACCAATATACAAATAAAATAACGAAACCATAACGGAAATAAAATTAAATACAAAGACTGAATAATAGTAATAACGGAAGACATGGGAAAAACTGTAATAAGAAGAAAATGTTGAACGAACAGTAAAACAGGGGGTTAACAGAGGAGAAACAGAGGAAAGATTTTTACTTTAAATAGGAGCCGTACGGCTTCTCTGCTGAGGCCGCACGGTTGGTACTGCAAGCCGTACGGCTTGCGTACAACTACATTTTTGAAAATTTTGTTTCAGGACCAGTGAGTCCAAAACTTGTTCAAAGTTTGGTTTTCCTCTTTCAAATCAACCCCAAGTAAACTGTTTTTGTTTGAAAACAAGTTGTTGAAGTAAAATTTATTTCCGGTGCGAATTGTACCGTGCGTTTATCGATAAAAATTGCTCGGTGCGGGTCCGGAAAGCCGGTTTTTGTTTTGAAAATGATTTACCGAGTTTAAGATATGGTCGTTGAAACCGTTATCAACTCGGGGATACCCTCGGAGAGCCGCGATTGAGAATCGAAGCTTGAAAAATGATCTTATACCTCTGTGGAGCTTGAACAGGAACGGGCAAGTACGAATGTTTTGAATTTGAACAACGAAAATTGGATTTGGTAAGGTTCTAGAATGAGATGAGAGGTTGGGTTTGAGTGAAATAGGAAGAGAACAAAGGTTCGAAAAGATTTTTTTTGGTTTTCAGATGCAAGTTTCGCCGGAAATTTCGAACGAAGATTTTCTCTTTTTCTCTCTCTCTCTGTGTCCCCCATTCTCTGGGGGGGGGGGGGGGTTGCTTCTATTTATAACGGGAGGAAGAGAATAAAAATGATGATATTCTCCGGCTGATGATGAGATTCCTGAACGCCCGATTTGCCAGGATTTTTTGCAGAGGATAACGATACCCACCATACGGCTTGTATGTTGGAGCCGTACGGCTCGTGAAGAGAAAAGTGAGTCGCATGGCTTGAGACAGGAGCCGTGCGGTCTGTGTGGCTGAGTTCCCAATTTTCTGGACATGCTCCAAGGTAGTTCGATTGTTCTTTCGTCATCGGGGATGCACGGGTATCAAAATTGGGGTGTCTACAATTTGGTTTTGGTTTATTTTTCCGTTTGGAGTGCCTTAGTAAATGAGGAGATAATTTGGGAGTGGAGTGCCTCTAGTAATTTTTATATTTTAAAAAGGGTGGTTTTGTAACTTCATTAAATATTGGAGTGCCTGCATAAAAAAAAGGGAGCCCCAAAATCAGCACCCTATGAAAAATCAACTTTCTCATTAATTTTGGGGTGTTCAGTTACCAGGAAAATTATGGGAGCGACAAAAATATTTTTCCCACTATGACTCACTTTCCCTCAAAATGCATCCTGCAAAAGGAAGGAATTATGTATCGTGAGAAAGTTTCCTTCTGCAAATTACACTTTCCAAGAAAAATCCTTTATCAAGTGAATACTCACATGAAAGTAAATTTTCCTTTCCTTTATTTCACTTCATTCCACTTTTCTCAGGACTAACTTTCTTACATAACATTATTGGTAAATGAACGGAGCCGTAGGAACCAATCCCTTAAAACTTTTCCAAATTAACTTACAAGTATATTTAGTTCAATTTTTAGAGTAGGGGCCCGACATCCTTCTGTTTGCCTCTATATTGTATTATAGATTTATGATATTCGCGCATATACTCATAACAAAATTCAAGCATGGAAATTAGAAAAATTACTGTAGGACTCAATTTTTATCTCATGAATTTATGGACAAATGTATTGAATTTAAGTTGAATTTAAAGAGTGTGTACAGAGTACACTCAAATAAAAGGTATGTATTGTAGCGTCTTTTCCAAATAAAAGATGAGAGGAATGAATGCCTCAATATTTTTTTTTTCTTTCCAAATTATTGGTATTAATTGGGATGCAGAGTGTACCCATGATGTCTCTTAATTTGTTCAACTGAACTCTCCCTTGTTTCCGTGATAAAATACTAAAATGGTGTAAAAGCATATTTTTAGTACTTGTTAAGCGATCTCTAACCCTTCACTTTTTCCCCCCACCAAATTTGAGTAAAAAAAAAGACCAAAAGTTGATATTCAGGACTCCTAATGGTTATCATTAATTTTGTCATCAAATCATTTATAAAATTTCCACCATATCCCAAAACTCTATTAATGGACACACCAATAAAATGTTTCCATTGTATTTAAGGAAAGACCAAGGAATTTAAAATGTTAACGTTGTATTTAAGGAAAGGACAAGAAGGTATTTAGAATTTATGGAATGTTGCCCTTAAAAATTAAGTGAATGAATTGATGTTGGCTCATTTCTCTCTTAATTTTATGAAACATTTAGTTCTCCCTTGATTTGATGAAAGGGCTGGAGTTTCATTTTAACAAATTTAAATTTGATGAAACATTTGATTAAGAGTTGGAGATGGTTTGAGTTCAAAAGTTGAAAGGTTGGCAATGCATTTGTTGCAAAATACTAGTAGTAACTAGCATGAACCCGTGCTATACACAGCATGGAGACATGAAATAAAATGATGTATTGAATTACTCGATCACTTAAATTAAAAGAGTATAACAATTCTATTTCTTATCTGATCCTCTTGATTCTAATTTTCCATAGTGATTGAATCGACTATAAAATCATAATCCATATATGTGATTGAATCGGCTATAAAATCATAATCCATATATGTGACTTCTCACAAAATAATTGAAGTCAACACCCTAGAGCATAGTTTTAAATAGCGGTATCGGTCGCGGTATTTGTCGCGATATCGGTGTATCGGTATCGGGACGTATCGGCGATACGTCGCGGGAATCAGCCGTCTCGACCGTGAATTTTTAAAAGTCATTAGCAACTCATACAAAACTTTGTGTTACAGGTTTTTTTTCCGCATTATGTCACGCCCTCATTTTTTAATAACCGAAATTCATATAAAATCCACGTAGGATAGATCAAGTCATAGTTGAAAAGTCAAGTCAATAGTACATATCCAAATCAAATTTCTCATGTCTCTCTCTCCAAAGCGTGCCCGTACCCAAATACATAAATACCGAAAAGATTTAAAGTTATTACATATTTGAATATTGTCAAAAGATTGAAGAAACAAATGTTACATAGTTATTTCCCCAAAAAAATGCACAAGTATGGAAAGGATAAAATTAGCTTCATGATCAAACAAGCTTCATGCAATGCATCCACACTCCAAGCATCCAACACATGTTCCTTGAGTGTGTACCTAAAAATTGATAGGTTGAGCTACGTACACTAGCCCAGTAGGAAACCATTCTACAAACGCTAGGTGTATAAAGTATGATATGTGCACATGAACTTGGATACCAAGAATGATTTGAGCAAAGTATGAAAAGGAGGACTATAGCAAGAGAATAATGATCACAAAGTACCCATGTGTCCAAAGAAATACCAAAGTGTCCAATAATAACCCAAGTGTCTGTTAATTTCCTCAAACTGTTACAATTCGTGTCGTGTGTTCGATTTCTTCCAAACATCATGTTTTTCATAAAACTTTCCATTTTTCACCTCTTGACAAATAACCACTTGTTTTTAATAGGGAATGAATCCCTCTGCCGGATTTCGTGGGCTCCGTGCACCCCTTCTGGATTTCGTGGGCTCCGAACACCCATGGCCAGGGACGCACCGAAAGGTGGCCCTAGTATTAGATCACCATCATTTTCCAAAAATTCATTAAACCATCAAGTGTCTAAAAACTCCATTTAAGTTTGTTTAGTACAATTCATTCATCAAAATATTTCGAAGGATCATATTTCGTTCCAATCGTTCCAACTTTATCAAAATGTCAGAGACCGACTCAATGAGGCATGTGTCCTTTATGTTACGCCATCTCGTGTCTAGTGTCTAAGAATATACTCAAATATCACGGAATTTAAGAAAAACAATCAACGGTACGAGATTTTAGTTAGAACAAGGCTCCTAACAAGTTTTGGAGTGTAATTGATGAATATGGCAAATACACGGTCAAACCACCGGACCGGGGTCAAAGGAAAGCTAAGCAAGCAACCCAATCATCAAGGTGTTCGATAAAAAGTATGATTTTAAGTTAACAAGTCATTTGAAGATAATCCAAGAGCTCAAAAGTCGAAGAGAAGCCTAAACAATAATAAAGGTCCAGAGTTGTCTGGTATCAATACCCCATAATGGGGTATCAATACCAGTCGGCCAGAAAAAAAAATAGAACGCGCTGGTATCGATATGAGATCACAGGGGTATCGATACCAGATGGCTTCGCACAGATTTTTGACAGCTTTTTCAGATTCAATGGGGGTTTCAACCCAAGAAAGAACCACTTGAAATTCATCAAAATATGGATCAAAACACTACCCAAACACTTAGAGGGAGTAGAGGTCAAGATTAAACATGATCAAAACCCATATTCATGGTGATATTCAAGATTAAAACCCTTATCCATGGTGATAAACAAGTTTGGCTAGAAATTTGTGGGCAACCCAACAACATATGCACCAAATCAACAAAATACAACTAGAGGGAGTAGAAATTTGTCCCCTACCTCAATGATTTAGCTTGAAAAACCTCCAAGAAGCAAAACCCAAACCCTAGCTTCAAGATCCAAGAAAAGTTCTTCAAACACCGGGGTGAAATAAGCACATCAACGCGTAGAGCACGGGATTTTATGAAGGTTTTGTGAATGGAGTAAGTTTGGAGCTTGAGATTTGGCTAGGTTTGTGAAGAGAGAAGTTGGAGGAGCCATGGAGGAGAGAGAGAGAGGCAGAGGGACGGCTGAAAATTTGGGGAGAAAGATGAACTTTTCTCCCTCTTCTCCCACCACACACACATATACATATCCTATAATCACATTCCAAGTCCAAAAGTGGCTTGTGTAATTCAAATACACCCAAATCAACTTATACGTCACCCATAATCCAACACTTAGTCAATTTTGACATTTAACACAATTCCTCACATTAACCCATTGTTATTTTCGAAAAATTATTTAAAAACACGGGTCCTTACACATTAACTTAATTTGTCATATTTTAGACTATCTTAGAACATATAGATACTTATTATTTTCCTTAGTCTATATATATAAAATAAATATATACTTTACAATTCCGGATTTTTGGCCGATATATACCAAAAAATGAAACAATTCACCAAAATATACCATTTCTGAAACTATTTTTAAAAATATGCCATGTCGCATGTGGCAAATGCGGCATCCTACCTGGCACACGAAGCCCGTCTCCCATGTGGCAGATCTGTCCACCTAAGCAAATGCCACAATTTTGAAATGCGGCATTCAACGTGATCTAGTATTGAGAGAGGTTTATTGATGGTTTAGAGTTAAAATCAACCAAGTGAAGGTTTTAAGGTCTAGATCTTTCCAGTTTGAATGTCGAACTTGGGGCTTTTGCTTCCACTGTGTGTGATTTCTGAAGGAACTTCTTTGGGAAACTGGAGCATCGTCTTTCTTCAAAAATCTCGCAAATTTCACCACTAATTTGTGGTTCCAGACCTATGAATCATTGACATTTGAAATCGCTTCCTCTGCATCTTCAAGCCTTATGAATCTCACAAAGGCAAAACTTTGCCCAGTAATCTTGCTTCGCTTGTCTGGAATAAAAAGGTTTCTGATGCTGCCAAATCTTGAGAAGAGATTATAGACCCAGATTTTGCGAATTTGGAATGGAAGATTATCAACGAAAACTGTTGTGGATCTCTCACCCAGCATCTTCATTCCTCAGATCTTCAATATCCCAATCAATTACCCCTATCTAAATATTTCTCCTCACCAGACGAAACAAGTGATGAGTGCTTGCGACCTTAGATTGTATCGTAGATGGTGTCGCCCCAAGCGTAGGGCTAGGTATCGCATAGCATAATAACCGGTAAGACCGGGTCGAATCCACAGGGACCAAATGCACCTTGCGTGATGGTTGACTTGCGAATGAAGTTTTTAGCCTTAAAGCGGCAAACTGGTTTTTGTAATTTGTTTGGTGGAATTCTCTCGAGTATCTTTACTGCGATTGAAAATGAAATTTTGAACTATAAATTAAAAGCGACAAGGTCTAGAGGTTCATACCACCCATGACTAAGGATATTCAATGGCTCTCAACTATAACTCAAGTGAGAGACAAAGTCATTTGCTCTCACTCGGAAGATTTAACAATGAAAATCATTTTGACTCTAGAAAATGGGTTTAACAATGGGATAAGTTCTTTGAGGCATTTTTACAAACAACTTGGAGTGACATAGCTCTAAGCATCATGTGTGGCAAGTAGTCAAGCCCTTGCCTAAACAAGATAAAAAAGGTTAACAACTCCTAGTTTTGGTACATAAAACATAATTTACCCAATGAAAACCAATCTTTATCACAAGAATGAGGTTTGTAAATGGAAAGAAACTCTCTTAGACATTTTGTCGAACACCTAAAGTGACATAGCTCAAAGCATCATGTGTGCCAAGTGATTTGTCTACACCCAATCAAAGAGGTTAACAACTCTAAGTTTAGACCGAAAATAGAGTGATTAATCCATTCACAAACCCACAATAAGCATAAAAACGTGAGAGGCCTTTGAAATACCAATGTCATGGAGTGATATTCACCCCATGACCAAGCCTAAACTACTACTCAAACATGATTAAGCTAAACATTAAAGGCAATATGAAGGAAATACGAAACATGAAGAAAACGTAAATAAACAATAGATTTGTAAAGATTAAGAGTACACTTACAACATTAATGAAGACGAAATCCTTGAATCAAAGAGAAACTACCCTAAAAACTAGAGAGAAGGTGGAGCTAAACTAAGGGGAAGGAAGAGGGAGGTAGAGAGAGAAAGCTTAGGTAGTGATTACCCTAAAAGACTGAGTTTTGGGCTTATAAAGCCCCCAAAAGTCGTGTCAAACAATTACAAAAGTGCCACTAGATATTTTAGATCGGGCTCAAAAAGTGCAGAAAATTTGCAGGGATATCGGCATCCCATTTTTGCCGCTACCGGTATCTCCCCTATCTTGACCTTCTGTTCCGGGGATATTGGTATCTCATTTTTCAATCTACCGGTATCTCTCTTCAAAATGTGAAATTCTTCAGGGATACCGGTATCCCATTTTCAAGCTACCGGTATCTCTAGGGCTTTTTCTTCTTTCTTCCTTTGTTCATCTCCCCGCCTTTTGGTCTCCCCAAGCCTTGTCTGATGCTTCGTTCTTGGCTCTCGGGGCTCGGTGGCAGAGTGCCACGTGGCCTTGGGTACTTGGGCACTTCTTTGGTTAAATCATAGGGTCAAAAATTGTCATTTTCACCCATTTTACCTGAAACTAACAAAATACACCCACACGCAATATCAATTGTATAACAACTATAAAATGCATGTGTGAGTTATAAAAACGAGAGAGATAAGCCCCTTTATTTATACTATTGGGGGCTTATCAATGAGACGCCAAAGACGCCAAGCAAACGATCACCCGGCGGTGGAGATCGGCCAAGGGATTCCGTTTACCTTGATCTCCTAGAAGCTTGTCGTCTCTCTCTCTCTCTCTGTTACGCGCACAGACTGATAGGGAGTAGAAATTCGGGTTATGGATCAGTTAACGCATTTGGATGGGAGTGGATTTTTTTGAATGACCTGAGAATGGAATGTTAGGGGAGAGTTCAAAAGACAGTGGGTATTTGTAGGTATAAAATAAGCCTATTAATTACATGCATTAATGCCGCATATGCCACATGCGGCATTAGGTTGAATGCCGCATTTCGAAATTGCGGCATTTGCTTAGGTGGACTGATCTACCACGCTACCACGTGGGAGACGGGCTTCGCGTGCCAGGTAGGATGCCGCATTTGCCACATGCGGCATGACATATTTGAAAAATAGTTTCAGAAATGGTATATTTTGGTGAATTGTTTCAATTTTTGGTATATATCGGCCAAAAATCCTTCAAATTCCATGTAAAACAAAGTTTACGGTGAATAAATTTTCCTGCCGCTACCAGTCTTTGCCCACTTGCATATTTTCTTCCTTTTTTGAAATTTGTTAGCAAAGTAGGGTGTTTTCCCAAGAGAAGATTACGTGTCTCAATTGAGACCAAGCACTCCTTTCAAAACCCTTTCAGAACTGTGCTCTCTTTCTTGCCTGTATACATTTGTTGTACTCCAGCCTTCCACAAAACTGTCCTCTCTCTGTCTCTATCTCTTCTCTCTCTCCCTCTGAAAATCCTCAACGCATTCACTCCTTGCATCGGAGACGTTCGACGTGGAATCAGAGATCGACGTTGCAATGGAATCATAGATCGACCTTGGGTTCTCATCTCTCTCTCTAAAAATCCTAAATGCTATTCCTTGTCTCACCCCTCTTTCTTCTCGAAATCAGAGATCGACCTTGGACGTGGAATCAGTGATTGAAGTTGGGTTCCTTGTCTCGCCCCTCTTTCTTCTCGAAATCACCATGGAACCCATCAAATCAGCCGTCATCCATCACCCTATTTCTTCTCTGTTTTCCATTGCTGTCTCGGCCGATACCTCTGAACCAAAGGCCGTCTCGGTCAATACACTGATACGTACTGGGAATCGGCCGGTTCATATGCGATTTTTAAGTCACACCACTATATCGGTGTGTATCCGTATCGGAGGCTCAAAATACCGGTACGAACCGGCCGATACGTAACCGATACGGTACGTATCGCCCGATATTTAAAAGTATGCCCTAGAGGGAAAATGTGCCATAATTTTTTTTATGATGCATGTAATTGGAAAAGGTAAAAAGTATCTATATAATAAGGAAGAGCGGTTTTTCAATCCCTTATAAATCCTAACATTTTCATTTCTAATCTTATGGTTAAGAGAGTCTTTAGAGTTTCTATAAATCTAAGCCGTTTATTTTTGTTTCCAAGATTAGCTTAAGGAACGGCTAGGATTAATTTCCGAAGCACAGAAGAGATCATGACCACTTATTTTCTTCTTTAACATCTCTCTCTTTCGCGCCAAATTCCACAATCTGTTCCACAATTCTTTCATGTTCGTTTGAATTTTGAAAATCAGTTTTCCATTTTCTACAATTCTTCTCTTATTGACTCCCTAATCGATGTGTAAACCTTAGATTTCAATTGTGTCAAAATATTCCGTAGTGATTCGCCTCACTCCCTAATCATGCTCGTGATATGCCCTGATCTGGGAGTTTAGAGGCTGTGTATATTCATTGGTGAGGTTTCTATTTTTCTAAATATTAAATTTTAATTTTATATAAAAGAAATAATTTAATTTTGCCAATTATACATTTTAAATTTATATAAGCCTCATTTGGAAAGTTATATTTTCACAGTGAAAGTTATATTTGTCTGATCTTAGCAATTGAGGTTGAGCTAATTTGAATTTTTTTTAAAGTGATCCAATTTTGCAAGTATTTTCTTCCCAAACCATAAATAACTGATTTCCTCTTAATATTGTTATACTTTAATTTCAGTATATACACCGATTACCTTCTATGATAAATTAAATAAGAATTGTCATAATAAATTCAGACTCTCTATTAGTGAATTTACATTTTACTTTTTTTATTTTCTTGCTGATAACTTATTGACTTGAATAGAATATAGAATAAAAGATTCTTTGTTTTGTTATGTAAGACAAGATATATGGATTTCAAATTTAAATGAGATTCATAACAAAACTTTAATGCAGATAATTAAATCACATGCTTCTTTCAAAACCCTAAACGACAAACCAATCAACTCAGGCCACTTGTCGCTCCCACGATCCTCCTCACGAAAAGTCATTCTGTAATAATATATAACATTTCTATATGAATGTAAAGCTTTTCATGTCACGACATATACAAAAATCAAATATTTTAGCCAAAAAAATTAAAAAAAGAAAAGAAAAAGAAAACCTTCGTGTGAAACAAACAGAGCGGATAATAACATATAGAGGAGAATGGAAATTGAGAAGACTAGAAGAGTGTTTTTTAAGCTTCTATGGGTTATAGCATTTCTTATTCAAACTTTGCAGGCAAGAGGCAATCATATATATATTAGATGTCCTGACAGCTGACACAGATGTGAACGAAACCATTCCATTTTTTTCCATCTCACATTGGATGAGTCCCACATTAGGTTTCTCCTCTTTTAACACATCTGGGTGGTGTGCATTTGGGGTGGACAAGTGGTGTACCCATAGCATTGTTCGTGTAAGATTCCTCTTGGGCCAGTCTCATCTCATGACAGCCATTGTATTATAGGGAAGCTAAGACTAATTAGGCCAACCAGATAGTTTGAAAAGTTTATGGTACTCCATAAATATGTTTCTCGGGGAGACCAAATTTAGATGCTTCCATCCCAATTTTCTTCTTTAAAAACTCCAAAGAAAAAGAAAAAAGAAGTCAAATTTCCAAGCCCAAATTCTGATTACCGAGGAATAGTTGACATTGATCCCATTAGTTCAATTTACTTTCAGTAAGTCTGGGTGCCCCGAAAGGCGACCCAGAATTGACCCCGAAAGTGTAAATGAATCTGGGCCACTGAATTTCAAATTCTGAGTAAATTCTGGGTGTGTTTTCTGTGTATGTAGCAGTGCTGATTTACTATATTAGTATTAATCTAGGATTTGATGACATCTGAAATAGTACAATATATTCCCATGGGGAGACAAAAATGTCAGTCGTCCAATTGTTCCGTGTTGATTTCTGCACTAGAGATTATATATGTTACAGTATAATCAAGCACCATAAAACGGGGCACTTAATTGTATTGTATATTCTATTTTTTGCAAATTGCTTCCGATTCGGTTCGGCACCCTAGAAGCACGTTGTTGACACCGAATTTTGTCCCACCTTGATTATCAAAACAAATTGATGACATCGATACCTCCAGAGTAGAGACGACTGACTCCAGGCATTATGGGTGTCAACGGTCCGGTTTGGTGCGGATTGGTATGAATCCGAGAACCGAACCAAAAGTGTACGGTCCAATGTAAGGCAATCCGTGTCCAAACCAAAAGTCTACGGTCCGGTTCCGAAACAATAAAAAAAATCACGGTTCGGTTCACGGTTTATCTACGGATTATAATATTTCACAAAATAAAAATATATATTCCACATTCACATTCTCAATGTAACTTTTGGAACAAATTCATCAGTAGCTTTTAAGTTTTAATAAACAACACCAAGTCACCAATAACATTGCTTCAAAATGATTCAAAGAGATTCACATTCAAGAAAGTAAACACTAGCAGTAGTAAAAAGATGCAGAAACAGCATAATATAAAGCGAGTAAACAAAAGTCTTCACCACAACCAGTCCCGAGTCCGGCAGTAGCTAATATATGTGCAGGGTCGGCCCAAGGGTTTCGAGTGCCCTAGGCCAATACAAAAATTGTGCCCTAAGATTACAACACTTAAATAACTTTTTAGTATTAAAAAAATAGTTCAAATTATAGCAACCAATTAAACCAATTTACAAAATATATATTAATATACATACATCGAGTTAATAAAATAAATTCCTACAATCTTAAGAACGAGTATGCGTTCAATTGTCTTACAATCTTATTAAGAAAAAGGGTAATAATTTTCACACCCCTTATTGTTATAAATGCGCTTATTTTTTTCTTTCTTCAAAAGATGAGCAATGACGCATTTGATTTGATTATAAAAATTATTAAAGAGATGCTATCTTCAGACTGTCATGAGACTATTCCTTGGACCATCTATGCCGCGAAGAAATTTTGAAGGGACTTGGGATTAGGATATGTGCCATTCATGCATGTGTAAATGATTACGCACTCTTTTGAAAGGGGAATGCAAATTTGGAGAATTTCCCTACATGTAATGAGTCTAGGTACAAGGTGAATGATGGTACATGTTCAAAAATCCCTTATAAGATATTGCAGTACTTATCATTGACTTCGAGATTACAGAAGCAATATTTTTGTAAGAAAATAGCTCTTGATATTGTAACGCCCCATGTAGACGACCACTGGCCCAGTAACTTGATTTGATCCACTAGCCACACCACATGGCCTAATATGCTTAAGCCCAAGGTATTAGTAGTTTCTTACATGGTTTGTCATAGCTCAAGATCACCCATGTAGACTTCCAATGGGAGACTAAATAGTCCCTACTCCTAAATCTGGGATATTACAATCTTCCCACCTTTATGGACTCGCACCCTCGCGAGGGGTTCAGCACTGGAGTCACCACACTCTTGGTCTTTTCCCTAGTGACCAGAGTCACCATGACCTCTTTTGGGTTTGATCTTTTGACGCAGCTACAAACGTGAACAAGAACAAGATCACCCCCACGAATAAGAAACAACTCTTCTACAATCTAATAACCCACAGATTAATAGAATTATAGGAAAAAGAGATTCTTGTTAAAAAAAACTCAATATATTAATCAACTCCTCTAGCCAAGAGGCTTACACCATTATTTATAATGGTAGAATTCTAAACCTAGCCAACCTTCAAAAAATACGAAAAATAAACTTTAGGAAATAAAATCAAGCCCTCATGATTAAGTATCCTCAAAAATAGGAAACCTCAATCAAAAGAAACTAAGAAACTAAATACTTCTAGAATAGTTTGACTAAATTATAACATATTGAATAAAAATACTAAACCTAAATCAATATAAATAAAATATGACTTTTCTTGAAATTCACCCTGCATCAGACTCCCCTTATTCAAAAAACTCGTCCTCGAGTTTTCATTGCTTGAAGGAACTTGATAAGCCTTTTCTTATCAGCATCAATTTTATATTTCAGATTAATTTGTTCGAACCGGAACTTTGAAGATTCTTTAAAAAGGATTGGAATGACTTCCTTCCAAATTCTACCTACGTGCACAATCCATATAGTATTGCTTACGGAGTCTTCGATGAATTCCCAAAATGGATCAACATATTCGCCACCTGATGCATGAATATTATGAAATTGAATTTCGTTGGTTTGAATTTCGTTGGTTTCCAACTGTGTTGTAACAACTTTCGGTTGCAATCTTTTTTTATTTTCTTCTTTTGTAATTTTTCTCACCGGTTCTTCGTCAAAGATGGGCAGTTTACTCCAATCCACAATTGGACCCGGAATAATATTTGAAGTGAAAGGCCACTCAATGGTAGCCTTTTTTGTCCTCCCCCTTGGCTGATAATTACTCGCCAAAGGTTTGGTGATAGAAACGTCATCCGACACCTCCTCCTCTTTTGCAAATTGAGGTATAACAAGACGACGACGAGGTGGATTCCCCCCAACAGTTAGGGCAGCAATCTGGTTGGCTAGGGCGTCAATCGCGTCCAACACATGCTGTTCTAATTGCTGGAACTGCGCCTCTAGTTGTGCTTCTCGCGCGGCATCGTTGTACTCAAACACGTACTCGACGTCGACTTGTCGATCATGACGATATCTTCGTGCCATGATCAATCAGGAATCGAGCCTAAGCTCTGATACCAACTGACGCAGCTACAAACGTGAACAAGAACAAGATCACCCCCACGAATAAGAAAAAACTCTTCTACAATCTAATAATCTGCAGATTAATAGAATTATAGGAAAAAAAGATACTCTCTGTGGACGGCCCACCGAGATTGTTTGAAAAGATTGTGATTGTTAGAGTCGCCACTCGAATTTGAGGTCCGAACCCGAGAAACCGATAAAAAATATGACTCATTTGCCCATTTGAAAAAGATTTCACTGATCATGGCGGAACCAAAGATTTCTCGGATTCGGGGGTTTGGTTACGAGAGGGGAAGGGTTTTACGGCACCCCTCTCGCCCGGTCCGTGAACCGGTCTCTACTCAACATTTTGTGGGATTTTGGAAATGTTTGAAATTTGATTTTAAACACGAAATGGGGGATACGGGAATGGCAAACACGTAAATGAATATTAAAACACAAACTAAGTGATGGTGGATGCTTGTGTGAAGTGTACAATGCGATTACAGAGTGATATAAACAAGGAAAATGACAATGAAGGAGAAAAATAGAACTTAAAACACCATTTTGAACAAAATTATTTATCTTTCCGACACTATTTTCATGTTTTGGAGGGTTTTGATATAGAAATGAGAAAAACACAAAACTACAAAGTTGTAGCCCTTCAAATTATCTACGTTTTGATATATAATACGTTGAAAACGGAGTTCGGAGTAAAAAGTTATGGCTGAAACACTGTGACTGCCTATCTGTTGGGGTTTGAGCGCTCAAGGTGAAGGCCTTGAGCGCTCAAGCCCTTCCCAGATCGCCAAATTCTGCTATTTTATGATACTTTTCAGAACTTGTAGGCTCATTTCAAGTATGAGGAACTTGAATGAGCCCACTGGTCTCCCTCAGCAAGACCAAAATAGTGATTTTCACATGATTTTCTACCTTTTCGGCTATGATCAAGGCTTGAACTTGTGGTTTGATGAATGGATGGGTAGTGGCTGTGTTTATGGGCTATAGATGAAGTATTTTGGTCAGAGGAGTGTAAGTTTAGGGTTGATTGAGTGATTGATTGAGTGGATGATGGAGGATTTGAGCTTAAAATGGTGATTTTGGCTTGGATGAGGTGGGTTTTGATGGAAGAGCTAGGTTTGGACGAAATTGATGGAATGTATGGGCTGTAAATGGCTTGTTAGAGTGAGAGAGGGGCTATTGAAGTTGGTTTCTCAAAGACCCATGTGTTGTAGGCCTTAAAGATGAGATTTTTGGGTGTTTTGGAGGTTGAAGATGATGGAGGGTGGTGGCTATGGAGGAGAGAAAGGCTAAAACGTGATTCAAGTGATGAGAGAGAGTGGAGAGGGCTGATGAAGGGTGTGAGAGTGTAAGAGATCAGCCAAAGGGGGTTTATATAGAGAGAGAAATGGGAGGGAAATGAGTTTAATTTTTGAATTGGGTTTGGGGGGTGATTGATGAGATGTTCAAGGGTCTAGGAAGTGTATTTAGGCAGTAGAAAACATAGGTAGACGCTCCTCTTGCAGTAGAATATCATGATTAGATGCTGTGCAGAAAATTGATCTGGCTCGGAGTTGAGCGCTCAAGGTCTAGGGCTTGAGCGCTCAAGGCTGTTGCGCAAAAGGTAAAACTTTGCGGGGCCGCCCCGGGTGCTACCGAACTCCGTTTCATGCGTGGTTTGAAGCGTTGGAAAGCTTGTCGAGTGCACTTTCTAACCCAAGTAGTTTGAACCCAAGATAATTTGTACATTCAAGTATGTGACCATTTTACCCTCAGAAGGTCGGGAAAATAAGTCATTTTGGTAAAACGGACACATCTCCCTCATTTCAAAATGGATTGAGACGTATTATATATATCAATAAAGAGGGTTTTGAATGTACTAGAAGATGGTGTAGGCTTGGGTTTGTTTTGAAATGGTTTATGGATGGTTTGAAGGGTATTTTGGTCATTTTGGTTGGTTTAAGGTTGTTCTAGGAGGGTTTAGAATGGTTTAGGGTGGTTCGGTGAGTTCAAGCCTTGTTCTTAGCCTCGAGGTATGCATGATTGGTCTATTTCATCATCGGGAATGCTCGAGTGCATCTTGGGTTCAAAATCGGGGTGTCTACAGTTGCCCCTCTTGGATGGGACTCGATGCCATTGATTTGGTATGAGTGACGTCCAAGACATAGACAACCCGACTCATTCCCCGCGATACATCTCAAGTCACAAAGGAAAACTTTAAAGATCAATCGGTCGTGCCACTCAGGCTGCCTACGTACCCCATTGTAGGGATCAGACCGGCGTAGTTCCTGGGGCATATGCAAACTAATGCAACGGGTTCTCCTGTCCCTCAGGACGATTGATTAAAAAGTTTGGTCCCTCAGGACGATTGATTTAAAAAGTTTTGTCCCTCAGGACGATTGATTAAAAAGTTTTGTCCCTCAGGACGATTGATTAAAAAGTTTGGTCCCTCAGGACGATTGATTTAAAAAGTTTTGTCCCTCAGGACGATTGATTTAAAAAAGTTTTGTCCCTCAGGACGATTGATATAAAAAGTTTTGTCCCTCAGGACGATTGATATAAAAAGTTGTCCCTCAGGACGATTGATTTAAAAAAGTTTTGTCCCTCAGGACGATTGATATAAAAAGTTGTCCCTCAGGACGATTGATTTAAAAAGTTTTGTCCCTCAGGACGATTGATATAAAAAGTTTTGTCCCTCAGGACGATTGAAACCATGCAAATCGACGAGCCTTCCCGGGTCGTGAAATGCCAAACAATTATGCGAATCAACGAGCCTTCCCGGGTCGTGAAACGCCAAACAAATGAATTATGCAAATCAACGAGCCTTCCCGGGTCATGAAATGCCAAACAAATATGCGAATCAACGAGCCTTCCCGGGTCGTGAAACGCTAAACAAACGAATTATGCAAATCAACGAGCCTTCCCGGGTCATGAAATGCTAATCAAACGAATTATGCAAATCAACGAGCCTTCCCGGGTCGTCAAATGCCAAACAAATGAATTATGATTTTACGTGAATCGTCAAGCCTTCCCGAGTCGAAACACTAAAAGCAAATGATTGTGATTGTGATTGTGATTGTGATTGTGATTGTGATTGTGATTGTGATTGTGATTGTGATTGAGTGTAGCTACCCTCTGAACAACGGGGAGGCTAAATTTAATGGGGCTATCCCTTGAGCAACAAGATAACCATTGATAAGATGATTGTCTACTGAGCAACGAGACAATCGAGGAAATGTGATTGCTTACTAAGCAAAGAGGCAATCAATACGCTATTGTACCAAACACATAAATGTGATGGTCTTAGCGGCACAATGGTTCGTCAACAACAAATTCTCAGAACAACTGATTAAATGCACTAACTGGTTAAACAAATATACTCAAACAACTTGACATGATTGATGTAC
Organism: Vaccinium vitis-idaea; assembly: GCA_963854785.1. Classification (NCBI taxonomy): domain Eukaryota; kingdom Viridiplantae; phylum Streptophyta; class Magnoliopsida; order Ericales; family Ericaceae; genus Vaccinium; species Vaccinium vitis-idaea. The sequence continues at coordinate 45,243,253 of OY978215.1, forward strand.
ACAATAAATGATTGATTGATTGAATGCACCAGCTAGGCGGCTTTTCAATGATTATCCCAAATGACTTGACCATGCTGGTTTTGAAATTAATTTTGAAAAAGGTGACCATTTCTGGTCTTGAAATTAATTTTGAAAAGGTGACCATTTCTGGTTTTGAAATTAATTTTGAAAAGGTGACCATTTCTGGTCTTGAAATTGATTGAAAAAGGTGTCCCTCAAGATGATTGGTTGAAAACTGTCCCTCAGGACGATTGATTGATTTAAAACTTGTCCCTCAGGATGATTGGTTGAAAACTATCCCTCAGGACGATTGATTGATTTAAAACTTGTCCCTCAGGATCATTGACTTAAAAGTTGTCCCTTAGGACCATTGATTTAAAAGTTGTCCCTCAGGACGATTGATTTAAAAGTTGTCCCTCAGGACGATTGAGGACGATTGATTGAAAACTGTCCCGCAGGACGATTGCATGCGACTCGTGCATCGACACTCGACGACAACAACGACAACATTCCTTCTTTAAAAAAGTAGGAGGCTCAATGGGTGGCTCTTTTGCTTTACTGTCTTTCCTTTGAGGCCAAGGTTTGGGTTGGAGCTTAGCAAAACTTGGGTTTTGGATTGGTTTGAGGCTTTTAGGCTTCTATGCCCCAGTCCTGGATTTGGGTGTATGCTTCCCCCAGAAATGGCATTAGGCTGACATGCCCCATAGATGATGATCCTCAAATCTGATTTTCTTTCTCGGCTCTGCTGATGGTTTTGACAACCAATTGACCATGTACCCAAACACGGGTTCTTTGATGCATTGAAATTGTTTCCACGAGTCAAGGATAGACAAGATTAAGACTACATGATTGACTGTTTGACAAAGAGGTGGATTTTTACAAGGCCGAGGAATTTGATCGGCCTTTTGGACAAAAGGATGGACATTGATGAGACCGACAAGGCCAAAGAATTTGATCGGCCTTTTTGACAAGGGGGGTGGACAGACCGACAAGGCCAAGGAATTTAATCGGCCTTTTTGACAAAAGGATGGACATTGATAAGACAGACAAGGCCAAGGAATTTGATCGACCTTTTTGACAAGGGGGTGGATTGTGACAGACAAGGCTTGGGGAATTTGATTGACCAGGTTGACATGACGGATATGAACAACTATGTGAATGGCTTGATTGGGGTGCCCCGAGTGAGCAAAGGTTGATACGGAAGAACATGTCAACTTGAAGGGTATGGAAGACTATGCTGACCCAAAGTTTCTGAAAGATGGCAACCATGCTTCACCATTGATGTCGAAATTGTCATGATAAAATTAGATTTTGATTTTGTGATTGTTTTACTCCATCAAGTGATGTTCATTCAAATCTACAATAAAACACAAGATTTCTTGTCGTGAACCCATGCCTTAGATTGTTGATGATGCCTCGTTGATTTTCCTTCAAAATGCCACAGTTTAGAGGGCTGCTAATGAAGACCCGTTGATATGCCCCAGTTTGGATTTTTGCTTTGCATGACGCCAGTGTTTGCACAATGCTTTGACTTTTTCAAGGGAGATTAGACTGTTCCCTTTTGACTTAAATTCTCACTATCAAGTTGCACTTTCCAATCTAAAAGGACTTTTATCTAGGTTATGATGGGGCCAAGGTTATGGGCTTAACAGAGGAAGGATTATAGGCTCAAAACATCTCATTTTTCCTCGGGGTTATTTGAGCTAGCAGCTATCTTGGACTTTTTGTGCCATTTTTGCTTCTGGTGGGTGCTTTCATGTGCTTCTTCTTGCTTTAAATGAGCACTTCCTTTCATTCGTTTCAAATTTCTTCAGTGTTCTTCATCTTGTTGCACCCATGTATTTGACAAGCCTATGAGTTTGGCACTTTCATTGTTATGATACTTTGAATCTTCACACGCTTGTATCTTTGGCCCTTTTATTCTGCTGGCTGTCATGTGTTTGACACTTTCATATTTCTTGTTTCACCCCAGTGTGGGGGATAGCTGCCTAGCTGGGTTCTTTTTCAAGGAAATTGATTCAGGCTCAAAAGGGCTTTGCAATGGATATTTATGTGGGGAATCAAACAAAGAATGCCTTTCTTCATTTTGAATTGTGCAACTTGATGTGGAGAACTCATGCTTGCTCTAACTTTTGCCTAGATCTCATTTTGAAGTTTGATCTAGCGAGCTTTTTGCCTTAACTTTTGCCTAGACCGCTCTTACGGGTTTTCGACCTAGCAGGCTTTTTCTGTGTCAAAGCATTGCTTCTTGATGGCGCTGGGGAATGGTCCATTGAAAATCCTCCTTGTACGGGACGAGAGTTCAATCCAAATCCATCTCGTGTTTTGAAGTGATTATCATGTTTCTCAAATGATGGTGGAAAACAATTCCAAGTTGAGGTATTATTACAAAAATTCAAGTTTATGATTGACAATTTTAACACAACGGGGGACAACATTGATTTTTGATAGTTACGACCGAACCGCGAAGGGTTGCCTACGTATCCCTTTGCAAGGAATCAGGTCGCGCGTAGTTCAGGACTACAAAGGTTGACTCTATTTTTTGAATTTTTTTATTTTTCTTGACGACAACAAGATATTACAGACTTGAACTTGAAAAACACACAGACACGAGAGCACGACAGACTCGAAGTACAAACTGACCCAATAAAAGTGAACACTTGACTCAACATTTGAAGACTTCCAAGACTCGTGGAAGATTGAATTATTGCATGACCATCGATGGTTTACTGGTTCGACGAGGTGCTTGGTTTCGCCAGTGGAGCAGAGATGGATCCGTTGTCAATAAGATCTTGTATTTCGTGACGAAGGCGTTGGCATCTCTCGGTAGGGTGACCGGGTATTTGGTGGTAGATGCAGAAGGTATTTGGGTTGTAGGAACGTGGAGGACTTTGTGGAGGTGGGGTTGGTTGAAGTGGTTTGAGAAAACCAGCCATGAGAAGCTCCTTATAGACCGAGGGCAAAGGTGCAGAGAGTTGGGAAAATTTTCTTCGTCGACTTTGAGGGCGGTTGATTTGGGTTGTGACTTCGTTGACTGGTTCAGTTTGGTTGGGATCATTGTTGGTGAAGCTCGAAGGGGCATTTTTAGTGGAAGTGAGGCTGATTTGATTGACACTGAGATCTTGTTTTTGTTGAGGAGTGTTGGATTCTGATGGCAAAAGAGAGATGGTTTTATCGTCAATGAGATCCTGGATCTTGTGACAGAGGCGTTGACAATTGTTGGTAGCATGACCGGGCACCTGATGGAAGGCACAGAAGGTGTTTGGGTCATGGTAAGCTGGGAGCTTTTGAGGTAAAGGAGTTGGAGAGAGTGGTTTAAGAAGACCGGCCATGAGAAGCTCCTTATAGACCAAAGATAGGGGTGTGGGGAATTGGGAGAATTTTCTTGGTTGGTCTTTAGGCCGGTTGATTTGGATTATGGTCGTGGTTGGTTTGGCTTTGCTGATGGTGCTGGTTGCGAAGTTAGGGTTGATATTTGTGGAGCTGGGGGTGGCTTTTGCATTGTTGTTGGTAAATGGTGTTTTGGCTTTCTCGAGGTAGACCTTTTCGCCTTCTGGAGTGAGGTGGTCCTTTTCGACGTCCCAGTGGTGCATCTCCACATCTCTCGTGTCAATGGAATTTCCAAAGCATATGGGTTTGAATCCTTCCATGATAGACTCCTCCAGTTCAGAGATCTTGGCCAAAGCTGCGGCCATTTCTGGGCTTTTTCCAGGTCGTTGGAGGTTCTCTTGGACCCCCGGAAGACAGTCACGGATGTCTTGCACCATGATTATGAGCTGGGTGATTTGATTTCCCAGGTTATTCACAGCCATCTTGAGTCCTTCGATTTCAGCCGGAACATCCATGTCTTGAGGTTTGGGTTGAGTCAACTTCTGTTCGGGAAGTTGTAAGGCTTCTTTCTTGGATCAATGGCTCGGGACTGACAGTAAAGCAAAAAGGTCAAACTCAGATTGTGCCCCTGGTTTTATTGAAGGAAATGTTGTGCATGTGTCGTTGCATCGTGTCGTCCTAAGATCTAGACTATCGGTCTCGGTCTCACTTAAGACATTGCACAGATGTTCGAAACAACAACCACGGGTAAGTCGTGACAGGCAGGTTAAATTCCAATCGTCGTGGAATCAGAGCCAATCTCCTTATAGACCATCCGAGACAGAGCAATAAGATTGTTGAAATCCGGATACAAATGCACTTAAGGCTAGCCCGAGACGCGGGGAGCCGTTCGAGCACGGCAAACACTGGAGGTATCTCAAACTCCGTGGATTTAAAGTCTCCTAGACTGACATCTATCCTATAGATTATGCTAAGGTTAGCCTATGATTAGTCTACCGGTTTCAAATCTCACTTAGAGCCATTGCACAGCAGATTGAATCAACACCACGGGTAAGTCGTTTTACTCGGCAATTGCAGCTTCAACCTATAACCTAGGTGTTGAAACTGCAATCGTTATCCTTTCCTTGACTATCCGAGACAAAGCAATGAGATGTTGCCATCCAGTTACAAATGGGCCCAAGGCTAGTTCGAAACACGGGCTGCCGTTCGGGCACGGCAAACACCGGAGGTATCTCAAACTCCGTGGATTTAAAGTCTCCTAGACTGCATGTACAACCCTAGGGTTAGTCTACCGGATCCGAATTTCACTTAAGATCATTGCACATAAGATTTTCCAACACCCCGGGTAGACCATTACTCGGCAGGTTAAACTCCAAACTTGTTGGAATCAGAGTCAATCACTTTTCTTGATCATCCGAGACAAAGCAATTTGGGTGTTGTAATCCAGATACTAATGACCTTAAGGCTAATTCAAATCACGGTGGCCGTTCGGGCACGACCAACACCGGAGGTATCTCATACTCCGTGGATTTAAAGTCTCCTAGACTGAATTCGACAGCTTTGAAAGATTGCCCCAATCCTCAAGTTTTCTTTTAAGTGATAAGTCCTTGATATCGGATGGTCGGATTTGGGAAATCCTGGTCCACACAAGTCCCGACAATGATCTAAGATCAGATGCCTAAGGGCGATTGACCCTCCTCGGGCCAATGTCCTTTAAACCCGTTTAGATAAGTGTTTAGGAATTTGATGATCCAAATTTTCCCACGTCCGGCCGTCCTAAAGGCTAACTTGCAAGAACAATGCGCATATGGGATGCACGATTCATCATCGGGCCGAGGCAACCTTCTACTAACTGCCGGAGCACTAAAATTAAACGGGAACTCCATGGATTTAAAGTTTCCTAGACTGAATGCGACAGCTTTGGAAGATTGCCCCAATCCTCAAGTTTTCTTTTAAGTGATAACTCCTTGATATCGGATGGTCGGATTTGGGAAATTCTGATCCACACAAATTCCGACAATGATCTAAGATCAGATGCCTAAGGGCGATTGACCCTCCTCGGGCCAAGGTCCCTTAAACCCGTTTAGATCAGTGTTAGGAGTTTGATGATCCAAATTTTCCCATGTCCGGTCGTCCTAAAGGCTTACTCGTAAGAACAACACGCATATGGGATGCGCGACTCATCATCGGGCCAAGGCAACCTTCTACTAACTGCCGGAAACCTAACTTATGCTATGCTGACAACATGTAAGACACGAATATGTACGGATGCAAGTGTATGCATGTATGCAGTATGGCATGCTTGGAAAGACGGTAACACATAGCACGTAACAGGATGGAGCACATAATCCTAACACATTGGTTGGTTATCTAATGTGGGGTTCTATGGTTAACTATATGCAAAGGCCGGTTTTGGTCACTGAGGGTACCCCGGACTCAAAATCAAAACCGTCTCCTACCGTTAAAAACGATAGCGACGATGTGATTTATCACGGTCGAGGGCTGCTGGGCATTTCGGGATTCCCTGTCACCGGCAAGCCGGGCAGGATTGCCAAAACACGCCAGCGGGGTTAAGAACAATGCAAATGCAATGCAAAAATTAAATTTCAAACATTTGAAAAATCCCACAAAATATTTTTCGAATTAAACCCGCTTTGATTAACACATATTTCAATAAAATTACACAAGTGTAACAAAAATTGCACAAGTGTAATTAAATAAAATATATATTAACCAATATCCCCAGCAGAGTCGCCAGCTTGTGGACGGCCCACCGAGATTGTTTGAAAAGATTGTGATTGTTAGAGTCGCCACCCGGATTTGAGGTCCGAACCCGAGAAACCGATCAAAAATATGACTCATTTGCCCATTTGAAAAAGGTTTCACTGATCATGGCGGAACCAAAGATTTCTCGGATTCGGGGGTTTGGTTACGAGAGGGGAAGGGTTTTACGACACCCCTCTCGCCCGGTCCGTGAACCGGTCTCTACTCAACATTTTGTGGGATTTTGGAAATGTTTGAAATTTGATTTTAAACACGAAATGGGGGATACGGGAATGGCAAACACGTAAATGAATATTAAAACACAAACTAAGTGATGGTGGATGCTTGTGTGAAGTGTACAATGCGATTACAGAATGATATAAACAAGGAAAATGACAATGAAGGAGAAAAATAGAACTTAAAACACCATTTTGAACAAAATTATTTATCTTTCCGACACTATTTGCATGTTTTGGAGGGTTTTGATATAGAAATGAGAAAAACACAAAACTAAAAAGTTGTAGCCCTTCAAATTATCTACGTTTTGATATATAATACGTTGAAAACGGAGTTCGGAGTAAAAAGTTATGGCTGAAACACTGTGACTGCCTATCTGTTGGGGTTTGAGCGCTCAAGGTGAAGGCCTTGAGCGCTCAAGCCCTTCCCAGATCGCCAAATTCTGCTATTTTATGATACTTTTCAGAACTTGTAGGCTCATTTCAAGTATGAGGAACTTGAATGAGCCCACTGGTCTCCCTCAGCAAGACCAAAATAGTGATTTTCACATGATTTTCTACCTTTTCGGCTATGATCAAGGCTTGAACTTGTGGTTTGATGAATGGATGGGTAGTGGCTGTGTTTATGGGCTATAGATGAAGTATTTTGGTCAGAGGAGTGTAAGTTTAGGGTTGATTGAGTGGATGATGGAGGATTTGAGCTTAAAATGGTGATTTTGGCTTGGATGAGGTGGGTTTTGATGGAAGAGCTAGGTTTGGACGAAATTGATGGAATGTATGGGCTGTAAATGGCTTGTTAGAGTGAGAGAGGGGCTGTTGAAGTTGGTTTCTCAAAGACCCATGTGTTGTAGGCCTTAAAGATGAGATTTTTGGGTGTTTTGGAGGTTGAAGATGATGGAGGGTGGTGGCTATGGAGGAGAGAAAGGCTAAAACGTGATTCAAGTGATGAGAGAGAGTGGAGAGGGCTGATGAAGGGTGTGAGAGTGTAAGAGATCAGCCAAAGGGGGTTTATATAGAGAGAGAAATGGGAGGGAAATGAGTTTAATTTTTGAATTGGGTTTGGGGGGTGATTGATGAGATGTTCAAGGGTCTAGGAAGTGTATTTAGGCAGTAGAAAACATAGGTAGACGCTCCTCTTGCAGTAGAATATCATGATTAGATGCTGTGCAGAAAATTGATCTGGCTCGGAGTTGAGCGCTCAAGGTCCAGGGCTTGAGCGCTCAAGGCTGTTGCGCAAAAGGTAAAACTTTGCGGGGCCGCCCCGGGTGCTACCGAACTCCGTTTCATGCGTGGTTTGAAGAGTTGGAAAGCTTGTCGAGTGCACTTTCTAACCCAAGTAGTTTGAACCCAAGATAATTTGTACATTCAAGTATGTGACCATTTTACCCTCAGAAGGTCGGGAAAATAAGTCATTTTGGTAAAACGGACACATCTCCCTCATTTCAAAATGGATTGAGACGTATTATATATCAATAAAGAGGGTTTTGAATGTACTAGAAGATGGTGTAGGCTTGGGTTTGTTTTGAAATGGTTTATGGATGGTTTGAAGGGTATTTTGGTCATTTTGGTTGGTTTAAGGTTGTTCTAGGAGGGTTTAGAATGGTTTAGGGTGGTTCGGTGAGTTCAAGCCTTGTTCTTAGCCTCGAGGTATGCATGATTGGTCTATTTCATCATCGGGAATGCTCGAGTGCATCTTGGGTTCAAAATCGGGGTGTCTACACTCTCTCTTGTTAAAAAACTCAATATATTAATTAACTCCTCTAGCCAAGAGGCTTACATCATTATTTATAATGGTAGAATTTCTAAACCTAGCCAACCTTCCTAAAATATGAAAAATAAACTTTAGGAAATAAAAGCAAGCCTAATTCTTCATGATTAAGTATCCTAAAAAATATAAGACCTCAATCAAAAGAAACTAGGAAACTAAATACTTCTAGAATATTTTGACTAAATTATAACATATTGAATAAAAATACTAAACTTAAATCAATATAAATAAAATATGACTTTTCTTGAAATTCACCTTGCATCATCTTTGGTAATATAACCTACATGTTCGTGTACATGGGCCACTCTAATACCACTTTAGTGGTTTTGGATTATGACTATTAAAATTGGATATGTTGGTTGTGGATTCTACATGCTTCAATGTTCGGTTATCCATATGCGCCCTAGGGATTTTGGATATATTTTGTTTAATATTACATATGGAGTATACATGCTTGGATTTTTTATTTTCCATTTGTTGAACGTAGTTGGACTTTTTTATTTTATTTTAATTTTGCAGTCTAGGAATATGGATACAAGATGTTTAGTAAGTATTTGATGGACAGACTTATGAAAATTATGAATGAAATTATGCCTTTGAGTTTCAATTTTCTATTAATTATAGTAGGTTGGCAATTTTGTGGATAGGGTGTTGATTGAAGTTTTTTTTTTCCTCCCTTCATTTGTCATTCCTAAACTATTACTGTACATGTGGTAGGGGGGAATGTAACTCGATCTCAGGGTGTAGTGCGGGACATCCAAGAGCTCTACCGTATGAGCTAGCCATCACTTGCAGATGTTGATTGAAGTTTAATGCGGATAAAAATGGAAAAAAAATCGTATTAATTTTTCTGGATTCCAATAGACACCAACTCACATTCACTGACTAAACCATGTTGGTCGTTGATTAACATCAATCATCCACCCGGGCACATTCTAAAACAGAAAATACTGACTAAAATAGAAATACCGACTAACATTTTGTCGGTAAATGTTAGTCGGTAAAAAGTTAAATTTGCCAACTAAACCATTTTTTGGTTCCAAATTATGGATTATTGGATTATTCATTGTCTTTATTCAATTTTTTTTTGCATTTGTTAGTTTTGCATCAAGATTTTGTGGTTTCTGGATTCCTCTCGATGAGACGAATCTAACAAGTACAAAATTATGGTCAAAACTCAATTTTTTTTAATAAAGCCAAAATACTTGGATTATTGGCCAATAATCCAAGTATTTCGGCTTTATTCAAAAAAATATTTGGTTTGACATAATTTTGTACTTGTTAAATTCGTCTCATCGAGAGGAATCTAGAAACCACAAAATCTTGACGCAAAACTAACAAATGCAAAAAAAAATTGAATAAAGACAAAATGAATAATCTAATAATCCATAATCCAGATTATTAGCCAAAGCAAGCAATCTCATTCTCCGACTGAAGGGCCGACTAAATAGTTCACTTTAGCGGACTAAAAATTAAGTCGGCAATTGTGAAATTTCTTGCAGTTCTACTATATATAGGATGGATGCATCTTTGGGGAACAAAGGGAACCGCATCCTAGTTATTGTTTTGAGTTGAAAGGTAGGGTAGAGGGCGCCATTCCACTTGGCTAGCTAGTGTTGACAATAATATTTATTAATCCCCCTTTTTTCCTCACATTTTATTTTTTGGCTAGAAACCCAACACCTAAATCAAGCCGCTTGTATTATTTATTCCAATTATTTTGGACAACGAAGTCGCTTATTTAATTAGCGAGTTCAGCTGGTGGTTGACCTCTCATTCTCCAGCTGATAATAATATTACAAGTTTATGTACTGTAGTACAGTACTCCTTCCTTTTCTCTCACCCCGGCCTTAGACTAGAAGATTAGGCTTTAAAACATTAAAACATGTTGAAATTGGAGGGACTTTGGTGTCACTTTATCCATTTATTGGGCGGCCAATTTAACCATAAGCTCCATAAATTAGCTAGGTCCAGACCCATTATGGGCTGATGTTTTCAAGCATATAAGAAGAAAATATATATGGATGGAACTTAAGAACGAGTAATGATGAGAATATCAAAACCAAAACTAAGTGAAGGATGTTATTTCCTTTTGGTTGGTTGAGGAAACACATGTACTTCGCCGGTTACGTAATCGCAACGGTTATCTTTAAAGTTATTTAATTTTTAGTGGTTCATTCTAAATTCAAGATTTTCACACATTATATGAAATACCAATGAAAATTATATAAGAGGTACTGAGTGGCGTATAACATGGAGCATGAATTATATTGAGAGCATAAAGTAAAACATTCTTTGATATGACTACCCAGTGGTGTTCCGATAACAAAAAGGGGATAGTTTTGCACTCTTTTTTTATTCATGCTTTTTTTTTTCTTATTTTTATTCACGTGGATTTATACTAATACCATTTATTTTCTTATTTTTCACACATAAAGGGATATTATAGTAAATTTACGTTACATGCATGAATAATATTGACATGAAAGACAGAGAGTGGGCCTCCCCTGTTTTCATACATGAGTTAGGATAAATGATAGAAAGAGGAGTAAATCTTGACGACATATGATAAATTGGGTTCGAGGGTGAGCTTACAGGGTCAAACCCGACCCAAATCCAAAAGCACTAATGGGCTGCTTAATGTCTCATAATGGGGTTGGTTGAGTATTTGACCGGCTGTTAAATGAAAGGAGGTTGGGAAGTGGGGACCCCCCTCCCCACACAGATTATCGAGAAATTAAGATAGCCATGTACATATACGAAAAAAATTTGCGTGCCAGGCGGGCACCACATGGCCGTGCCCAAACAAGGGCGGCTCTGAATTTTCATCCAGCGCTGACAAAAATACAGAACGTATTTATGATGAAAAACTGTATGCAAAGAAGTCGTCTGATTCTCTTCAATTTTTTAGTGTTTCCACATTTAACCTAATGCTAGGCAACTACTATCCTTACATGTTTGGAGTATTATATATGAGCTCTCATAATTGGGCTAGACTTGTTTTGTTTTGTTAGGGCTATTACAATTTGGTTCAAATTTTGTTGGAAACATTTATTTTAACCTCAAACGTGTAACCCAGTGCTGACAATGGCAAAGAAAATTTAATTTATATCTAAATTTTAATTTTTTTCAGTGCATTTTTTGACCTCGCTGGTGCAATGGTGGAGTCGCTAGTGTGCTTGAGCACCCGGTCCGACCATCCAAAAAAGTATTTTGACGGTCCAGATTTCTTCCTTCTCTCCTCAGTCTCCTCTTTTTTCGCTTTAAAATCTAGACCATCCAAAAGTGTTTTGGATGGACGAGATGGGTGCTTGGGCACCACCACGTGGTGCCTGCTTGACACCCAAAAATCGCTCCCATGTATATGTACTACCTCTGTCCCAAAATATTTATACGGTCTGTAAAATGGGAACTCAAAAATAATAAAGAATTTCAAGAAGAATTCAAAAAAAAAAAATCGCAATTTTACTAGATACGAATGAGTTATTTTAATTAGTGAAAAATGTATGAAATTTTTCTTCAAAAAAATGTATTATTTTTAAGTTATCATTTTGCGGCTTGGAAATAAATTTTGGGACAGATGGAGTACATCTAAGAGGGAGATGTGGATTTGGGATTCATGTAGTAAGTAAAGTCACTACACTCTTATAGTGAGCAATAACGAGGAATGGAAGTCTGGATCAATGGTATTATCCTACATGCAATATATTTATCTTACACGTAAAATAGTTCGGATCATTGATTATTGAAATGATAGCTGTAATTGCTCACTGCAGGGTGCAATGACTTTACTCAACTAAGGAACCCCAAGTCATGCAGGAGAAAAAAAAAAAGGGGCACCCAAAAAGCAAAGTGGTGCAACACAAAATAGGCAAAGCTAAATGGTAACGCTTACCGATGCCGATAGACAAGGTTAAAGGCATTTCAAGCTTTTTATCATCTTTTGCTATGAAATATATGTCCTCAAGATAATTCGTCCTACTTTTCTCTCCTATTTTACAGAAAGATACCAACGAATTTTTTGGTTTCTCCGAACTATTCTTATTTTGCACATTCGTGGATGCTTCAACTTTCAACCTTTCTTCGTAAAGAAAAAATAAACCTTTTGAGCGAGCCAATAAATCTTACTCAGCAACTATGTGGCTATACTTGTCGTGAGTTTCGAAGTTCAAGTACTAGAGAAATGTTGATACCCTTTTGTAATTGTTAGCGTTGAGTTGGACTTGGGTAATATAATTTCAAAAAAATAGGAGGAAAAAAATACAAAAAGCTAGGGGATAGGAAAACCTAAATATCATTTGGAACACCTCTACTAGATGGACCCGTCGTCAATCTCGGCAATCGATCAGATATACTTGTTACTAACTCTTACTGGTAAGAGTATTTCAGCGAATCTGAACCATCGATTGCGGAGATAGACGGGTTGGATACCGCACTACAGTGTCCACACTACAGGGTCCTTGATTCCCTACTACATGTGTCACTTGCAATCTTTTTTTTATTATTCCGCACTTCTTTTCTTGTCATTTTTTATATCAGGTGTCTCGACCAGCTTATGCAAACCTTAACTAATCCTGAGAACCAATACCATCTTCCACTAGTGGGGCCCCTATGTAAAGCCATTGCAAACCTTCACTTGAACTAACCCCGAAAGAGTTGATAGCAGTTAAGATGTTTTGAACCTGAGAACTTGGAAAGAAGCAAGCCCCTAAATTCCAAGCCTTGACCCTTAGACTATTTTTCTTGTCCTTATTCAAGTGAATTTACAATACTACCATTATATTGATTCATGATTTTTTCACATATGAAAAGGTAATGAAGTAAATTCACATCAGAAAAAAAATGTAAGGACCAAATTCCGGAGTCTTCTTGTTTTGACAATTCTGTAAGACAAAACACATATTTATATCGAGTTGTAATTTTATTATTTTATATAAGCTAGTGAGTCTGTATAGGAATAGAGTAGAAGGAGTCATATTTATGTAATTTGAGAGTTAGAATATCAATCGGCTTATGCTGAGATCAATTGGGTTCAAAAAGGGGGAACAATAGTTTTTCAGAGTGGTTAGACCAATGGACCGATCAATCGGAAACTCAATCAGGCAACACTGTTCAAACACAGTTCTGAAAGCGATCAATTGGTTTATGAAGCGATCGATCGGAACTGCACCAAAGATAAAAAGCGTGTGTTCTTTGTATTCTAGGGTTATCGACTGCCGCCTTGAAAAATGACAGATCAACCGGTCGATTAATCGGGTTATCAATCAGTCTTCTAAAAAATTATATAAGGACGTGTTTTATTCTTTTCTAGGGTTAACGAGTGCAGCCTCCCAAACATAACGTATACACTGTTTTGAGAGGAGAAAAATCCTAGACTTTTTGGGGATTGAATCTTGGAGCGAATACAAAGTTTATGGTATTTTAATCTTTCAATCGAAGCTCCAAGAGGTTTCTACATCATTCATCAACCAACTTCGATTTCTTCTGGTGGATTTCTGGAAGAAGTTTTTGGAAGGCTTGTGCGATTCAAGGCTTTGGCCATCAAGATCACTGGGTGTGGTGTACGCGTGACTTGGCAGATGGTACTTAGAACGTTGTGATGATTTACTTCATTTGGATAGGTATATCTGTAACTACACAAGGTTTATAGTGATTTGATTCCTTCCCGTGATTTTTACCTGTATTGGGGTTTTCACATATATCCAGTGTTCATCTGTTTAATTGCTTTCTGTTTGTGATTGGTTCATATATTGATTGATGTTATTTTTTTCTAGCAAATGTTAAACCTAGGTGATCTAGAATTTTTCAAAAAAGTGTGAATAATAAGGAGAGTGCAAAAATCAGTTCCTTCAAGCTATGATAAATGTTTGATTCTTCTAGATTTAGATTTTTTTTAAACTTATTATTATTATTATATTTTTGCCAATAGACAAAAATGTAAGCTACTCCAAATAAACTAGCACTAATTTGGAGGAAGGGAAAACAAACTTCCTTGAGATGTTGCAAGAATTGAACTAAGTTGCTTATGGTCTATTGGTGCAACAAATTAACACTAGTTTGGCAAAGGACCCCCTCTGGTGTCATGTCATAGGTAGATGTTGAAAGAACTCATAAGTGAAATGATAATGGTTTGAATCTCAAGATGAAGGCAATTTGTTACTTTATTTATCTAGTCTGTTTAGGCAATTTTGTGAAATTTATTTTATTTGTATAGCCTTTGGGCCATGCATGCTATAAGAAATGCAGTGATTTTAAAAATACAATATTGCATTCAATGTGTTAACATTGAAATCAAATCAGAATAGAATAGAATAGTGGCATATATACATACAATATTTCTATCAGAAAAATAAAAAGGAAAGGGAGTAAAAAGCAAGGTTAAAAGTGGACATGCAAACAAATGAGTTTATGTATTGATTTGCATTGAACTATCTATTTGCATATCTCTATACATCAATTAATAGATATAACCAGTTTAAAAAATTATAGGAAAAACACACTTGCATTGCCTTTGTGGTTCTATTTCATCATATTAAATATCTTGAATTCCGTAGGAAAAGAAAAGAAAGAAAGGAAAATAAAATTACTTATGTGCACACGTTTACAGAGCCGGCGCTACATAGGGCCCAGGGTGGCCCCCCTCCCCCTAAATTCTTATTTTGAAGTATATTTTGCATTTTTTTTATAGATATTCTTTAAAAAAATTATAAAATTTCGACAATAAAAATGTAAGAACAATTTTCATTCCGAAAATACTAAATTATGGTGAATTATATTGTGTCTGATATTATAAGAACCAAATTTCGGAGTCTCCTTGTTTTGGCAATTCCTTATGACAAAACACATATTTATATCGAGTTGTAATTTTATTATTTTTCGTTAATTTTCTAAGTAGCAAGTCTATATAAGAATAGAGTGGAAGGAATTATTTTTATATAACTCAAGGGTTAGTCGATCAATTGGTTTCAGCTGGGATCAATCGGCTTCACAAAGAATGAACAATGTGCAAATTCAATTCGGGTAGACCAATGGTCCGATTGATTGAAAACTCAATTGGGCATCACAATTCGAAAATATTTTTGATAGCGATCGATCTACTTTTAAATGCAATTGATCGAATTGCAACTCATATAAAAACGTTTCGTCTTTTCATTCTAGGGTATATCGACTGCTAAGAGATATTAGAGCCTCCGTTTTTTTCAAACCCACAAAACCCTAGAGTATTAAGAGTGAATTTTGAAGCACAGAATCCGTGGATTTTTAGTCCAAATTTCAAGAGGTTTCTACGTCAATCATCAATCAACTTCGTGCTTCTTTCGGTGGATTTCTGAAAGAAGTTTTTGGAAGGTTTGTGCTATTCAAGGCTTTTGCGATCAAGATCATTGGGTGCGGTATACATGTGACTCGCCAGGTGATACTTAACGTCGATTTACTTTCTTTGGATAGATATATATAGCTGTAACAACAAAATGATTATAGTGATTTGATTCTTTCCCGTGATTTTTTTTCCATTAGTTTTCCATGTATATTCTAGTGTTCTTTGATTGATTGCTTGAGTGGTTTGTACTGGGAGTTTAACTTAGTGATTCGAGTTTATACTGTTAGGTTTTTTTTTTTTACAGACTGTTAGGGAACCCTGGTTTTCAGATATTGCATTCGTCGAATGATATGATAATAACAATACCTGAGATTAATTTTCCAATTTATCAGAACCGTCCCACAGAAACTCGAATGACTGGATTGAGTCATGAAAAAATCTTCGAACCAATTTTTTTTCCATATTTCGTCCCCCTCTGACTTCGATTTCTGGCTCCCCCACTACACATTTATTATGCGCAACCAACAATTTTTTTTTATTCTTTTTGTAAATAAGCTTCTTGTATGTCATCTATTACCTCCTTGGCTCTCTTTTAGCTTTATATTGAGCAAATTCATATTCAAAACATATCATTATATAATTGGTTTCTCAACGAACAATATGCTCAAACATTGATTAAGCATTAGTTTGGTTTTCTCTTAAACTTTAGCTTAACATTTGCTTGTTTTTGAAAAATTTTAATTTAATTTTGAGTTTGGTTAAAAAAATTAATTTCTTGATTCGTCTGAGTACGGGGAATCGAGAAACCAAATATATATCAACCTAATTATAAGGGACAATAATTATAGACAAAAATGGATTAAACAATCCCTTTCATAATGGTTCATTTTGTGTCGCTGTATGGTTTTATTTATTTGCATATCTAGTTCTTTTTTAAAGTATTTTTTTCCTCATTAATATAAATAAATTATCCAAAAATATTACAAAAAACTGAAACTTTCTCACACAAAAAAAAAAACTTTCTTTTAGATCAATGACCTGTTGAGGGAGACCCACGCTTGGATAGGCGAAAACCTCCAATAAGGGGGTGTTTGCGAGTTATAGTTTTTCATATATGTTCATTATTTTTTTATTTTCTAGTTTTCCACTGATTATAAAATATATTTTGCGAAAGAATGCATTCTCCAAAAAGAACTGGAGAATGCAAATTTAAAATTCACATTCGGATTATCTCTTTAGATTTAAAAAAAAAAAAAATTATACATCACTCTTCTCCAAAAACTATTACGCACACTTCTAGAGATCCATATAATATCTGATTTATAATAATTGGCTACGAAAACATTACATAAGTAAAAAAATAAAAGTTAAAAAATTAAGACAGCTCAAACACATGCTAATAAATAAAAAAATTACCCCTACAAGAGGTAGGACAAGTAACTTTGACTTTTCAAATGCTTAGGTTTCAGTAGTGCAATCCCTTTACTGTGTCTTTCAATTTCTCATGGTATTATGACGACAAATTGAGCAATGGGTCAGTATTGTGTACTGCAATCATAGACAAATTTTAACTCCCACGGACATGATTATTAAGGTTAGATCATAGCCACATTGACTAACAATTCCTAGATGTGGGAAATTGTGTTCAATCATCGTCATATCTAGTACATAATCAAAAATCTAAAAGAATTTTAGAGGGGTAAATTTCACTGACTTCCCTCAAGTTTCTAACAAAAATAGAAACCCTCTTAAGTTTTTGAAATTACACTATCTTTCCTTACTTTTACTGACTATATCAAGATTACCCCTGTCGTTACTTTTCCACTGATGGCGTTAATTTTAGCAACAAAACTACATAAATATCCTTATAATGAAGTAAATAAATTCTACCAACTTAGTTTTTGAAATGAAATCTCATCTCTTTTATTTTGTGAATTTGTTTAGTTAAGGGAGCATAACTTTACTAGATCAAGGATATTGTTGGAAAAAGGATTGATTTATCCACTTTAAAACCACTATGTTTTTTATTTTTTTTGCCAAATGTTTTTTAATTTTCAGTTTGTCTCGACCAAAATGATCAATGAAATTAAAAAAAAAAAAAAAGACTCGTATCAATAAAATTCATATTAAACTAAAACTATGCAGCAAAAAAAAAATGCATTACTTGACTTGTTGGGCTTTATAGGATTTTTCTTTGTATCATTATAATAATAATTTTTTTTCGATTCCGTATTTTGTTTGCAAAAAGGCACAAAGGGGCTCCATCTTTTAGGTTTTCTATACATATATTTTTCTTGCTCTATGCCGCCATCACCTCATACCATCATTTTCTTTCATCTCTTAAACTTCGCAACAGTTATCCGAGTCAACTTAAACTCAATTTAAAAAAATGTATTATCCCTGAATAAAACTAATGGAAAAAAATAATTTATTGATCGGTCAATATATGTATAAGCTTACTTCCCATGTACATTAACATATGTTATATGGTGATGTAGAGGGTATCGATTTTACTATCATTGCAACACCAATTCAACCGGAATCATAAAAATGAAATTTTGTCAAAAACAATGAAATAGAAATAAAGTCTGTACAAAAAAAAAAAACCTAGACATTGAAAGGAAAAAAAAACTTAGGAAAAAGGGAAATAATCTTTTAATCACTTGCATACATATTTAATTATAAGTGAATAAATATATTGTTTATATATATGTATATGTATATAGAGAGAGATAAAGAAATGGGAAGAAAATTATGTAAAGGGTAATTAAAAAAGGGGAACAAAAATGGTGGTTGGGATAATAGAGTTTGGTTGTAGGTATATTAGATGAGGGAAAATTTGACATTAAAATGCATTAATTAGTTGACATCATCAATTTCCATTTGGTTCTTTAACAAAATGCGAACAGATAGAGGTCTATGTTGATATTGTCAGCAAAAATATGGGAGGTTAGTGTCATTTCAGAAACCCCAGGGTGGTCATTTTTTTTTTGGGGTAAACGAGGGAGGTCAGTTTTCACTTACCCCATTTTAGATTTGTAGAAAGACTTGCTGTGAAATAGGTCTAATTATTGGTTAGGAAAATAGTCATGAATTGTTGACTGATTATTATACGCAAAATCTTTTTTTGCTGAAATACTCACTATGAAATGATCTGTCAATTTCATAACAAACTCTAGTTTCTGTCAATTTCATTACAAACTCTAGTTTCGCAGATTCGATTCGAATAGTCAACAAAAGAAACAAAAAAACCTCTTATGATCATTGAACATTTAACAAAATTGTCACATTTAATCTCATGTTTTGGTTCGTTCAAAATCTAAAAAAAAAAAAAAAGGATTGTACTAGCTCCATTTTTCAAGAACATATGCCCACGTTAAAAGCTTGCACTAAAATTTCCTTCTCTCTTCAAACAAAACAAGAATAAAAGAAAAGAGTAAAAAAGGAATCAAGTCTCGAACTCATTAACTTCTTTTCCTTTATTTCTTTCTTTCTTTTACCTTTTCCTTCTTTTCTCACTCTACCCCCACGTCCACAAAAAGAAACTCTCTCTCTCTCTCTCTCTCTCTCTCTCTCTCTCTCTCTCTCAAGTGTCGTTTTCTCACATATACTTCACACAAAGGAAACAAACAACCATTCCCTTCATGCTTTGTCACTTCTTCTCTCTCCCCCTCTCAACCTCAAATCTCTGCAACTACTCCCTTCAATTTGATCCATTCTCAAATCCCCATATCTGAATCAAAACCCACTAATTTTGAACCTCAAAATTCAAAACCCAGATCATCAAAACTCCTCAACAAGCTTCTCTGATCCCTACCTGATCACTAATCATCAAGCCAAGAAAAAAGATCCTTAAGAAAACCCTAAAATAATTAGAGAAGCAAGAAGAAGAAGGAGGAGGAGGAGGAGGTAAAAAGGAGTTTGGGAGGGTTAAGGGCGTGTTTGGTTGGAGGAAGATGGAGCTGTTTCCAGCACAACCAGACCTAAGTCTACAAATCAGCCCTCCAAACAGCAAATCAACATCAGTTTGGAGTAGTAGTGGCAGCAGCAGGAGGAACGATCAAGAAGATGATCAGATGGATTTGGGTTTTTGGAGAAGAGCTTTGGACACTTCTTCAATGTCAACCAAACTGGCCGAAACCCGGTTTGATCTTTCCCTCTCCGGTAATAAGGCTTCTGAGCCCAACTCCATCCATGATTTCCCATTTCACCCCAACAACTTCATCCATTCCTTCCAGCAAAACCAGTACCAACAACAGCAACAGCAAGGGCTTTTTAGTCAAGAACTTGGTTTCTTGAGGCCCATAAGAGGGATTCCAGTGTACCAAAACTACCCTTCCTTTCCTTTTCCCAAACAGTCCTTTGACAATAGATGTAACAACAGTACTGCCGGAGGTACCACTACTACTACCACTAATAGCACAACTCCAAGTGAGTTCTTTGGACAGTCTCAAGGGGTAATCCGGTCAAGAATTTTTTCGAGGTTTCCGGCGAAACGGAGCATGAGAGCTCCTCGGATGCGGTGGACAACCACTCTCCATGCTCGATTTGTTCATGCCGTTGAGCTCTTGGGTGGCCACGAAAGTAAAAATCTTTTTCTTTCTTTCGTTCTTTCTTTTCCCCCTTTCACATCTTATACCTTCTTCATTATCCAAAAGTAGGGGGAGAGAAATTTTCACTAGGGATTAATTATTGTCCTCGTGCTCGTAATAGACATCTGCACAGTGCGATGAGATTCTCTGCAGATGATTATGCCGTATTGAGCGGACAATGTTTTTTGATTGATCATATTCAATTTGTGACCCCAAATAAATGGAATAAACTAACCCAATTCATGATTTTATTTTTTTCGTTTTTTTGTGGGGGTATAGGAGCTACACCAAAGTCTGTTCTAGAGCTGATGGATGTCAAAGATCTGACCTTAGCACATGTCAAATCCCATTTGCAGGTAAATGAAATTCAACTCTCATTTCTTTAATTCCATGGAAACACAAAATAGGTGCAAAAATGGACATGATTTCACTGAATGTGCTAAAAAATCTTGTGTTTTTTTTTTTTTTTTTTTTTTTTTCTTTGTTCATATGTTTTTGTAGCCGTTTCTCTAGTGATGCGATTTATATATAGTATTATTTATTTTTTTGGTTTCAACTTTTATGTATTTTCCAGCTATTTTGTACATCTTCCCTCGAAGATGAAGCTCAAAATGGTGTCTTTTTGCTGGATAAAACCTGCATTTGTACAGCCTGCATTGATATTAAAGGAAGGTGTTAATTTATTACTCATTCATTCAAATTCCAATGCTTTTAATTTGAAATCCTTATAGTAACTTCTTTTTCTACTAGATCTGATGGTTCTGTAAGCTATAATGCAGCTTTTTTGCTTGGAGATTGAACCATCCATCTAGAGAGAGAGAGAGAGAGAGAGGGAGAGAGTCATCAATGTCAGAAAATCAAATAAGACAAACCCCAAGGAATTCAAAGCAGTCCAAGAATTTTTTATGTTATTGTAAATTTTTAAAAGCAGCACATTTTACAGAGAGGAGTTAAGTGGCAAATAATTAACAAGTACAGAACAACATCATTTCTCAATGATATATAGAGTCTCTCTTAGCTAGGGTTTGTTTAACCACACATCCTTTTAACCATGGTTAATTTATCTCCAATAGTACTGTACATGCACATGCATACATTTATGTATAGTATTACTTTGTGTACTTGCAATGTATCAGACTATTATGTCTTTTCTCTATCGCATAGAGAAGAGTATATGATCGTATTTCCTTTTCCTTTTTCTTTACCTTATTTCTTTTTTTCGATTTTCTCGTACAGAACACTTTGGTGACCACAGGGTATGTAATGTGTTGTCCTAATTTCGTGTTATTTGGTATATTTTTTTAGATGTATAGGACAGTGAAGACAACCGATCGAGCAGCGACAGCTTCTTCAGGTTAAGATTAAACCCTATAATAACTCTTTATAATGTCAAGTAGAGGCATCTCACTTTCCTACCGACTGAATCACTTAAATTTGAATCTGTTCATGGAGGTTTATTTTTATTTGTTATGTTACAAACTGATTAATAAAAACTATATATCGTATTATTATTGATAATATATGGTTTTGTTGTTATTTGTCATATATAGGACATTCAGAAGTATATGAAAATGGGTCTTCTGGAGATACTTCTGACCAAGACATGATGTTTGAAGTCCATAACCCTAGAAAATCTGAAATATCAATACAAAAGGGAAGAACAAATTTGCATCAAGATAAGGATTGCCATGGTCTTTGGAGCAACTCTTCAAGGTGAATATTATTATTTTGCTAGCTTTAAAAGCTTTATTTCCGAAGCATGATTTCCTCCTTTTTGAGTTTGTTGGTCTCCATTTTCCGATAACAACATAAGTACAATGGTATGTTTTGGAACCTTTAATACTTGCAATTCTAACTTCTGTCCGTATCCATCCACGATTCTTTCTGCGATACAAATACCGGTAAATTGCAAGTACCTAGCGAAGGTGAATTATATCTTGAAGACACAGTTGATTAATTCATCAATAAATTGAAGTAAATTTCTCTCTATCCCTAGAAGTTTCTGTCTGTCCACAGCCAGTGTAGCACAAGCTCAATGATAACCAATAGTCTCTTTCTAACAGTAGTTCTGAAGAAGAAGAAGAGGTGAAGAAATTCAGGGAAGTTAATTGATTTTCACACTCTTTTTTATGCCCTGCGCGCAGTGCTCTTCTTTTAAAAAGTGTGAAAATCACAACCCTTGTGATAAATCTATCCAAGAAAAGAGACATCTTTTTCCTTTAGATTTTGTGGCCCAGGACTAGGAAACTTAGTGTCAAGGCCAACCCCTTCATATGATGGGTAGAAACTTAAGAGCAAAGCTCTTCCTCTATTTGGTCTGTTTTATTATGGGTAATGGGAAATCACAATTCACATGGGGTAGTTTTGAACTTTGTTTTACTCACCATTTAATGGTATTAAAATGAGGAAATATCAGCAAACAGCATTATTTGGTTCAATTTCCTGAAAATAAATTGCTTTATAATTAGTAAAATTGTAACTAAAAGTTACGAATGGTCACTAAATACAAAAATAAGTAGACATCCCAATTCTTATCTCAGATGACTGCATCAAACACTTCATTTCTGACATTTATAATGAAAATATGTGGTATCTGTTTATAGTTCTTGTTTTTTATCCCAACGGTAAAGAGTGTTAGACACTACCAGGCTACCAGCTCGTGCACAACTCAACTAATTTCCTTCTGGTCCGATAAAAAACATGTCATGCACAAAGCGAACTAGAGAATTCACCGGAGAAAATCTCATGGCCTCGCCCAAGGGATGGCCTTCGGTGAGAGTCGTACCTACCATTAATGCTTGCAAGGCACTTGTCTCCACGCATTTTAATTACCACTTGAGCTAATGATTTTGGTTGATTTGTTACGTCTATTGTTTGAGGTCGATTCAACAAATCCTCTGCGGAAACAGATTGGTAGCACCTCCGGAAACAGTCCGGTACAGCCAAAAATAGTCTGGTTTCCCGGAATAGTCTAAGATCCGCCGATAAATTTGCCGCAATGGAATAAGGGGTGTAACTTACCGGATTTTTGTTGAAATGGTACTTACTGGCGGAAACGTAACGGGATTCACAAACCTTGGTTTTCTGTAAAGTGAGGAAGTATAAACAAAGAAGACAATAAAAGAAAAATTTTCTTTTCTGAGTGAGATCTATATGCATGTATGGCGTTTCCATTAAAAGGAAATATTCTCTCAATATTCGTCTGTTCTGGTTGTTTGTATCAGGGAAGCTTGGTTGCATGGCACAGCAAGGGATTGTGGAGGAAACATAACAACTACTCCTGAGGTATCATTTTATTTACACCATTTTACCAAAACATCCCTCTTTTTTTTTTTTTTTGGACAGCAAGAAGTGTTAGTGTTAGTTATGGGATTTGATCCGTGGTGACTTGTGGGTATAAAGAGTCTATTTTTTTTTATCTGCAAAGAAAAGATTCTATTAATCTTTGAAAACGCATTATAAAGATTAAAGGGATGATCACACGGAGTCTTTACCAACTTGGATGGCGACCACTTGTCAACACCCCTCCCTTTGTATTACTAATTATTATACTACTCCACTTGTTTATGTTTGGTAATCTTGTTAAAAGTAGAAAGAGAGATATAGAAAGAAGCTTTTGAAAAAGCTAGATTAGCCATTTGAAAATTCAAGGGGCAGTTTTGTCACAAAATGAACAAAGAAATCAATCATTACTTCCAAACAGTCTTAGTCAATGGATGCATGAACGTATATAGTATATACTCTCTGTAGAACCTCGTACTCACTCGATTACCCACTTCTGTTTTTTATAATTTACCCACTTGACACATCATGTGGATTTGCTAAAAACGAAA
The DNA here is from genome assembly GCA_963854785.1 of Vaccinium vitis-idaea. Classification (NCBI taxonomy): domain Eukaryota; kingdom Viridiplantae; phylum Streptophyta; class Magnoliopsida; order Ericales; family Ericaceae; genus Vaccinium; species Vaccinium vitis-idaea. Next base: position 45,267,093 of record OY978215.1, read on the forward strand.
TTTCCAGCGGACCCAAGAGTTTGCTACGAGTTTGATTTAGCCCATTACTAGCTGTTATGTTCTCACTCGACCATCTCATAGAGTATTAAGTCCAAAATATATAGCTCCCTCACGAGTCACAATCCAAAAACGTCATTACGTGAAACGTTGGAATACGGGTTTTCATTTATTTTTTTTAAAAGAAAGAAAAAACCCTATTTCGTAGATCATTTTTCATTATGTTCCAACTTCCAAAGGAATAATATGGTAAGATTTCACATGCATGACTCATATGAGACACATTACAGCAGCCTTCACAGTATACCCTAGCAGTACTCTTTCATAAAGTACTTATTCCCTGAGTCAAAAATGTCATTTGATTCTCACTCAAAGCACTTGTCTTATTCTACTGCTTTTGCTTTCTTTTGTTTTTTTTTTTGTTTTCTGAACTTTTTGTTGTATATATTTGTAACAGAAGGAGATGGATCCAAAGTGCATAAGCTATGAGAGACTATCAGATGTGAGCTCTTCCAACCTTTCAGAGACAAGCCCCAACAAGCCCAATCTGGAGTTCACTTTGGGCACACCTCATTGAATATATTTATTTATATATACTACTCATTTTGAATTAATCATGGATTATATCTCTGAAAAGGAATTCAGGTACTTTCTTGGAAAATCAGAGGGATGAAAGAAGGAAGAAAAAAAAAAAAGAGAAAAAAAAAAGATGAGAAAAAAAAAAGGAAAGCTGAAGAAAGACAAGAAGACAAGAAAGACAGATGTGAGCCTGTGAGATCCATTTCACTGTATTTTATATTTGTACGTGAATGTATGAGATCTAATTGATCTTGTATGTTCTGCAAGAGGGAGAGAGAGAGAGAGAGAGAGTGAGAGAGAGGACTACATATTGTATATATTAAAAAGTAGGATGTGGTCCTTGGTAATTGTAATGGAGCACTTTACATTTAACAAAAAGGAGCATAATTTTGCCAAAGGAGTTGGATAGATTTCTTGTTTTATTCCGTCCTAGGCATTGTCACATGCTTTACACTTCCACCCTACAAAGGAAAATAGGAAACACCACCCGACGGGTATCTCAAGTGGTAATAATGATGAGCTGTAAATTCAAGCATTTTAAGTTTGAAACTTGGCAACTTCTTGGGTACCGGTGTGGATGATCAACCTTTGACCGAATGAGAGAGGAGATTAGTCAAGGTGTGCGTAAGCTGACCCAGACATCTCTGACCGACAAATCCCCCCAAAAAAAGGTAGGAAACGCAAAGAAAGGATAACATCAACTAGGAAACAATTGGGGAAAGATTAATATATAAAGGGAAAAGGAGAAAGACAAGATCAAAAGATAAAGCAAACATCAATTGTATCCCTTTTTGTGCCAAATTAAAATAAGTACTACTGTGCTTTTTAAATGTGTAACTTATTTGTGAGAAGAGAGAGCTTGCAGTTCGGATGGTATTTCCTCCACATTTCCATTAGAATCAGGCTAGAAGTTATAAACTGTTGTTTGATGAATTAAAAATCTAATTGAAAATCGCTCAAAGGTTACATTATCCAATAGTAATGCTCCTCAATCTGAATGTTCCATGGATGAAACTTGTAGCGGGACCATGTTTTTGGATCACTGTATCTGTCAGCGAAATGGTCACGGTTGCGAGTAACGGATATCAAAAGTAGAGGTCAATGTGTAGAGTGTATTAAGACTTAGATGCACCACTGTGCAATTTTTGCAAGCATTGAAAACCCATTGATACATCAGTCCTATTACATACACAGAAATATTATTCAGAAAGTGAGAATGAGTAGCTCAGATTCACATTTTGTGGGTAATATTTCTTGGCACTTCCCATTTCTGTTGATACACATGTTCTAACTTAGTCATGACAAATTGAATATTTTCGAAAGGGAAAAAAAAAAAAAGGCATAGAGAGGGCATGAAGAGTATAGTGCGACTCTTCTCTTGCTTGTACTCTAAAAAACCTAACCTACCTCTAGGTCCCTCTAATTATTACTCCCTCCGTCCGGATTTGTTGGTCCACAAACATACTTTTTCAAGTCCGAAAATGTTTGTCCATTTTCAAAAGTTAAAGGCTAAAATATGGAAAAGTTACAAAAAAAAGTAGTGGACAAAAAGTAATGGAAAAAAAGTTGGAATCCCCAAAACGGACCAACAAATCCGGACGGAGGGAGTAAAAAAGAACAAAGGAACAAACCGAAACAAGAACCCAACAAAAAGAACGAAAACCTAAAATGTAATACCCCATATTTGGGGCAAGTGAATGCTTAGTCCCACATTGGTTGGGAGTTAGAGCCTCACTTGGTATGTTAATACCCATCAAAAAGAGGGTTCATGGTTAGCCGAGTTGGATTGTTTCGAATGGTATCAGAGCTCTGCCCTAGTCCAAGTGGTCTATAGGCTGTGCTCTGCCATCACAGAAACGAGGGAAAGTTACTGGAACTATGCAACGAGGACATCTTTGTAAAGGGGGGAAGATTGTAGTACCCATGTTTGGAGCCTTGCTTGGTATGGTAACGCCAACCAAAAGCTACATTGTACTTTCTTAGATATACCTTTTAAGGCCAAGTGTATGGGCCGAAAGAGGGTTCATGGTTAGCCGAGTTGAGTCGTTACATAAAAGCTGATCAGATGATCCTCTTGCCCAATAATTCGCACCCGGAAATAACCAAAAGACTTCCGGCATCCCATTGCTGACTGTGAGCTCTGAAACCAAACTAGCATCTCATTACCTCTCTTCTTGTACGGGTGACAAAAAAGCCACCTTTGGCATCTGACGACCTTGCCGAACATTACAACCTCGCCAAACAAATCATGCCTTGCCCAAAAAATGCCTCGGTGCCACTCTTCGCCCCAATCGCCGCCCTAAGTATGTCTCCCACAACCCAATCGCCACAGCCCCAATCATTATAGCCGCCGCCCTAATCACGCCTCCCACATCCCCTCAACCGCCATAGCCCTAATCACCCGCCCTAGCCATGCCTCCCACAACATCATGATGCATTAATGATCTATGCATCACAAACTAAGAAATTCACAGCTTCCCTTAGAGTCTCGATCAATAAGTATAAAGTAACAAGAAAAAAACACAGTTGGAAAAATAACTGAGGGACCTTTTCCAAACACTTGCACAAGTTAAAAGGACGGGTGAAAAAGCTTAAAATGTACAATGATGACATACTTTTTCCTCACACCATTTTTCAGTATTACAGTGACAAGTCGTATATTGATGAATCCTTACCCTAAAAATTAAAACTATTGACAAAAGATATCCTGTAACATACCCTAGTAGATGTATAGTGACCTTTGCTAGTTTTAGCACATTAAAACAAAATATGGGGGACCTATAAATTGACTATAGTAGTTGTGTTTTTAGACTTTTAGTTGGGTTGTTTGATAAAGCCACAGCCTTGGGGCAAAAGAAGTCATCTAACTTTCCTTTGGAGGAGCGAAAGTGAAAAAGAAAAGTGCTGTGGTATAGAATTTTGATGGGAAAGCATAATAAATTTCACTTTACTTTGCTTTGCACCACTAGATACGGTTTTGGAAAAAATATGTATAAAACTATAGAAGTGCTTTGATGAAAAGATAAAAGAATCTTAGTGATTTCATAAGATATAAATGGAATTATATTTCCATTACTCTCTCCTCTTAGTAGTCTAATTATGTCAAAACCATTATAGAGACTAGATTCTTGTATCCTATTGTGTTTTTTACGGCATAAGTTTTGAGTTAGAAACATGGATCCCACAACTTTTAACGTACTAAACTTATTAAATTTGGTGGAGTTTGAATTAAAAGAATGCGTTGGTTCAATACGCTTCCCTGTATCAACATGTGAACAGAGGAAAAGTAGTTGTTCTGAGGATTACCCCAACATTTCTTAACACTTCAGATATGGGGGGCTTGCTTAAAAACCAAAAGGATTCAAATCTAAAGGGTCCAATATGGACATCAGCACCGGATGACTTTTGAACCTAAAACAAGTGATGCTCACGTGATCCTGGGTGTACCACACAAGAGGGGACAACAAATTTGAGAATTAATTAGTATTGCAAAAGCATAGTGAAAATTAACAGTACTTTATTTTGTGTTTTTCTCTTTTTGTTGTCAATATTTGTATACAAATGGGGGTCTAAAAAAATTAGTGAATTAACAAGCATAGAGGATTCAACGTTTATCCATAAGCTCAAACACCAAACCTCCTACTTAGAAGCCAAGGGGTATGTACCACCAGATGGGCTAAAAAGCACGTCAAGTATACAATATTATTGGGAAAAAAAAAAACCAAAGTATCTCATGGTTGTATGTAATACCGTTGGCCTCCAAATGGGATACTTAAATATTGGTCGTCCAATCTAGTATGGGTTATGTTTTCATCCCGTCCACATTTGGGGATTATGTTTTCATCCTCATATTTGAATAAGCCCAATTTTGCCCTTATTGCACTATGTTTCCTATTTTTGGGGGCACTATATGCGTAAAGAATTTGTGACCAAAATCTAAACTTAGAGGTCCTCCACCTTCAAAGGTCCTCTCGTCGCCTAGAACTGTCGCATTCCCACCATCCTCATGGCATGTCCCACCTCCATAGCAAGCTACGATTCACCGAGAAAATCCTTGATACATTCCACCTTATAAAGGGTAGATATGGTATTTCACAAGATAAAATGATGGAAACATATCTTTAAAAATTACAGGGATGGAAACTTACTTGGTGTCGCTAAATAGGATGATTGTTTAATTTGCTCTCCCAAAACTTTCAGCATTAATATCCGACGGCAAATAGATTTGCCTCATTAACTATCATAAAAAGTGGTAATATAGAAATGGGTAGTAACCATAACATTTGTAACGTTCCGATTTTCGTAGAGGTTATTTAAATCATAGATTATAAAAATTTAAACTACTTAAAATGGATTATCTTGATTGATTAAGTAGTGGAATAGTGAAATAGCGAAGTTAACATAGTTTGATTACAACAAAAGGGAAGTAATTGTTTTAAAAGTTAAATTACATTGATCTAAAAGGAAAAGTAAGGGAAGCGAGAGAGCTTTCTACAGGTCTAGGTTCAAGTCCCAATTTTCAGTTGGTTTTTAATTGGCGACAGGTTTTTCATTCTCCTAGTGCTATCTGCCATCTTCTTCTTTGATACCATGAGCGAAATATCACCCAGGAGATACCTCTTAACCCTTTGACACTTACCTTATAAGTAATAACAATTCATAATCAAGGAAGTGCAGAAATAAAGAGCAAGAAAGTTCATCATCTAGCCTTTAACTTACATGTTCTTCTAGATTCTCACCTTGAGAAATATCCTCCCATATTAACCACTAAAACTATGGCTATTTGTAATTCCACTCTCCATTTGCTTGTTCAAACCAGGAGCCCAGATGAAACAGTTCAAGTTATCTAATTAGTCAGAGTCATCAATTGCCTTGCAATGATGAATTTCCTAGGAAACTAACCGTAACTACTAGGCCACAAAGAACTAACTGTAACCTATAGAGTTTGTAAGTCATAAACTGGACCTAGAATACGATATACATTTTATCTCCTATTCATAAAGAGTAATCACACAATGCCATATTTAGGGTTTCGAATACCATCTCTCTAGCTAACCATAACCTGGTTCCCACGGTATCAATACCACTCATCTGGCTAACCGTCAATCACAACACTGAGACTCTGCAGTATAACCTTCCCAGATCCCATCTCAATAATATCTGCTATTAGTGAACCTAAGACCATTCTAACAGTCCATCAATATTCATAACATAATTACAGAGTAAAACAATAAATGTGATTCGACGCATGGACAAGTAGCACATGAGTTGTTCAAATTTGGGCTTTGAGAATTTTGGATTTCATTATGATCTTGCACATAGGTTCATTTTATGAATAACAAATACTAAGGATTGAATAATAATTTCATGACAGGTAATTTAGTATTTATTAAATGATTGTAATACTACAATTTAAGGAAAACTATTTAACAAATTACTAATAATGTTCTAGCACTAAATTAATAGATATGATACATATATTAGTCACTAGTTTTTTACTTAGGTAAAAATTCAGTATTATATTTAAATAGGTTAATATTCTTGGTAAATAATTTATATAATAGCTTAATCATTTATTCTTGGTAAATAATTTATATTTGCATTTACAATAAGTAAAGTTTTTACACAAGGTTCTTATATAGATAAGGTATTAACAAGAATTAATAAGCCTAAATAATGTTTTAACACATCTTAAACAATTCAAATCTAACAAATATGGGTACCAACAGTGAATACTCAGCAAACTAGGACTTACTTAGTAAAATAATAGAATACTAGGGGATCAAGTGTAATAAATCAGCATGAGTTCGTTTGAAAAGAAGATTACAACTACGGGTTTGCCTGATTTGATGCATGAGTTCGTTTGCTAACACTAATACTCTTTGTATTATTTCATCAAAATACAAGTGCATTTTATCCCAATTATACTAGTACATTTTTTACCCACCGGTGTATTCATTGTGCTATATTGCGGCGGTGGCTGGGTTCTGTTGTGGCGGCGGTTTGCGGTGAAGATGATGGCGGTTCGTGCAGGGGTGGATGGATCTCCTATGGTTGTTGCATAGGTTGCTCAAGTGCCCGGTTGGATCTTGGCAACTATTGTGTGCTTTCCGGACGCGGAGATCTCATTTCTGTCCGAGCTTGCTGTGTTTTTTCTGTTGATCTGTGCAACAGCGTTTTGGTGGTGGTTTGCCCGTGCCCGGTGTCTCCGTTCCTCCTGTCGTTTCGTAGGCCGATGCTCCCCGCCGACCGCTACATCTGGGAGTGGCTGGCGTTGCTTAACGGCGAGGTGTTTGCTCCGGTGTTTTGTGCGGCGGCGGTGGGGTTCGGGGGCTACTGGGTTAGGGTTTGGCTTGGGTGGGCCGGCCCTTGGTTGGGCTGGACTTGTGGTGTAGGCTTTAATGTAATATTTGGATTGCAGATTTGGGCTTCCTTTTGTGTCTATTTGTTTGTATCTGCTTAGACCTTAGGGTGAGTTGCGCTTCGGCCTTTGAGGTGTATTTTCCAACTATTGGTTGGATTCCCCTTCCCTTCCCCCCGTTTTAATAAATTTATTGCCGATCAAAAAAAAAAAAAAAAAAGAAAAGACTCTTATACCTAAACATTACAATACACTCACAAGAAGTTGAATTTAAGACCTCTCATGAAGGCCGTGAAAAAGAAACGGGAACCACTAATGCTAAGTATCGTTAATGGTTTGTTTGGTTTCATGATAAATGATTATAATAAAGGACAATTTGGAGAGAAATTGTAGCATTTCATTGGCAACAATCATCCGATCGACCCAAACCAGAAACAAAAGCATACTTTCCTATCCTATTCCAACTACTCTACATTGGAAGTGAGCTGGATCTTTGACCTCCTCTAATAAAAAAAAATAAAAAAACAAATATATAGCCAAAAAAAAAAATTATGACGTCGTTTCTGCTGTTTAAAAAACTAAAACTAAAAAATAAAAATATGATGTCCATCACGTGACACGATAGCACCACGATCCAAATTTTTGTTCAATAAGTCAGTTTCGTCTTTGTTCAATTTTTTTTCGCGTTTGTTAGTTTTGTATCAAACTTTTATGAATTATTGTTTCATTTCGGCGTAAGGAATTAGAGAAGTAAAAAATTATTAGAATTGTCTTTTCATTGTTTTAGGTGGATATTTCCCCAAAAAAATTGGGTAATTTGCGTAATTTCTTACGTTTTCGACCATGTCGGGAAGAATCAATAATCCTTAAAAGTTTGACACAAAATAACTAATGAGGAAATATATAAATAAATAAAAACAAAACCATAAAAATACGAAAGGCCCTTGTTGTGGAACGGGAATTGTGGGGAACAATTTAAAAGGATGCTTGCCACAACAGCATATCACCACCACTACTCAAACAGTCAAGAGTAGAAAGTGATTCAACCCGCAAGTAGAAAGTGATTAAACCCGCAACAAGACAAGGACGATGCAATACTATGAGACATGTATATGCAAACACGTATCTGGGTTAGATATAAGGACGCGGGGTTACTGTTGTGCAACCTCTACACAGCAGCTGTTGCGCAAAATCGCAGTCGTCCACAAGTGTTTTGAACGGTTCGGATTGAAAATAAATTGTTCGCGCAAACAATTCTTCTATTTTGTTTGAAATCTAGACCGTTCATCCAAGCAACGGATGACTCGGATTGCGCGCAGCAGCTGCTGTGCAGTCTGCACAGCAGCAACCCGAGGTCCTAGAGATAGAGATAGAGAGAGATGAGAGAGAAATCTAAAAAGGATGCCCCATCTCACTAACTCAAAACGCTAAAAAGTAAGCTTATTGCGGTTTTTGAAACAATCATTCTCTCACAATACATCACATAAAAGATTGTGAAAATTGAAAAAGCTAAAAAAGCATTCTTAGTGGAACAACCCTTTAATTGAGTGGACATGAAAAAACAATAAATATCTTCTTTTTCGTGAAGTCACCTGTTCGAATCTTGAGACGGCCGAACATTCTAAATCTTCGATTTACTGGAGTGTTTATTCGGTCGTTTTAACTTCAGAATCCCTAATTTTAACGAAGTACGTACAAGCTGAATCGAGAGATAATCTAAAGGGATTTGGTTGAGTGGACAAGAAAAAAACAATAAATGTTTTGTTTTCCGTGAAATTGCACGTTCGAATCTCATAAAGGCTAAACATTTCAAATCTTGGGATGATTGGAGGGCTTATCGGGTCGTTTGAATTTCAGAATCCCAGATTCAAACGAAGTGCGTATAAACTGAGCTGAACATCCCGTTATTAAATGGAAAAAGAATACGAGGGAGAGTGGCGTACTGTGGTGGTGATTGAGCGAGAGACAGCTGGGAATCTATTAGTAGTAGCAGAGAAGAATGGGGGGGGTTGCAGGGTTTTTCAGACCCAAAGAATGTCAAATTATTTAAGAATCATTACACCATCATTCATTCTCGAACGACGATACGAAACACGTGTCCTTATCTTGTCGCATTCTACGTCGACACGATTCGAAGCCTGCTAGCCGTCGGATCCGATCGTGAGGTCACGCTACTTACCTTGTTTTCACCCAATAAACCAACCGTTCATTTAATTTTTGGCAGGGAAGAGAGAGAGAGAGAGAGGGCAGCTGTTTGATTTTTGAGTAGCTCGAGGACGTTGCATGAAAAAAGTCGTAGATAGAGGGACCCACCTGCTGTAACAAAGAAAGCTTTGCAGAATATTTGCACATTGTAGGGTCGAGCGTTAATTTTTATCCTCTGTAGTAGTCTGTCCTACAAAGAAGAAAATTTTTACCAGCACACAGTGACCGGACACACCGAGGACCGTGAAGGTTTAAAAAGTGAAAACTCTTTCGTGGAAGAGTTAAGTTGAATTTTTACAATCGAAAAAGATATAGGAACCGATCACCATGCACCGACGGAGTACCGACGGCGTCGGTGCCGCCGTTGTGGGCCCCAAACGATCGATCCGAGCCGTTTGGAATGAAATGGGGGTGATTTTGGATCGAGCTCATACAGCCGTCCGATTGCCTCGATTCCCGCGTTGGCCCACTCGGAATTTGATTTATGAGAACGATGAACGGCTCGGATCGATCGTTTGGGGCCCACAACGGCGGTACCGACGCCGTCGGTGCATGGTGGTCGGTTCCCATAGCAGCGTTCTTTTACAATAGAAGGGATGTTCGAAGTATGCAAAGTTACTTCATCAGTTTCATTTTCAATTTTCCTGTGTGAGTTGAACTCAAAAAATGAAGTACTTTCAAAATTAATTTTTAAGTTTTTTCTACACCGTTCAAAAAGTACATCATGTGCTTAATTTCGAAAGGTATAAAAAAAAGTTCAGGAAACAAATATTTTTATAAATACATATTTTAAAATAAAAAAAATGGCACGACTTGACCTATATAGTGTTTAAAATGACACTGAGGGAGTATTAGTAAAAGAAAAATCATGGTAAACTACAACCAGCGTTACTGGTTAATGTGCAAAAAAAATAAAACATTGACATTTGTAAAAACATCATAAATATTCATGAGAGTGCATCAATGTGTGTGAAAAGTGCATTAAAACTTTAGTTTAGCTTTCTTACGCATTATTTGTCAATTTTCCATTCTCGAATACTCCCTCCATGTTAGCAAAATCGAAATTCAAAAGATCAATTTGACTATAATTTAACAATTGTTTTATGACACTATTTTCGTATTTAGTTATTTTTTGTAGGAACTTGGTATTTAGTTCAAAGAAAATAGCTTTGCTTTATAGCATTTATATTAAATGACATATTGACTCAATGAGAAGAACAATATAAATATGAATAGAAGTTGATAAAAGTTTCAAAATATATATAATTGTTGGCTTTTTACTAAAAACAGTTTTACTTTTGGTTAGAATTTTACTATCTAAATTTTCTCATCTAAACAATATGCAAATGAATCTACAAAAATTTATGACGATGAATAAAGTCATAGTGAATATATAATCTAGACCACACCTAATGTATATAGTATTCACATATTCAAACATCGAATTACATCTTCTATACGTTTATCGAGTTTTTTTCGTTGCACGGTAATTATGATATTCCAAAAAATAAACACTTGTTAGATAAAAATTTTTGCAATAAGGTTCTAAGAGATTTAATGGGTTTAATTAAGTAAAATATGCATCTACTCAAATTAATATTGTAATGAAGTAATGAAAACATTCTATTGTTAATTTGTCCGTTTATTACGAGAAAATTTTCAGTGCCGGGTGGGTATTGCCCTAGTTGTACCCGCTCGGCAATCTCAGCCTTCCAAAGCACGATCCGACGATTCGAAAGAGGAGAGAGAGTGGTCGGGTGAGAGGAGAGAGAGGGAATCAATCTTGACTGTCCAAAACACTTTTAGATTGCTAAGATCGTGCTCGGCATAAACATGTGGTACCCATTCGGTACCCAAATTTTTTTTCGTTTATTAGGTTCATTTGTTAGTCAATTAACCATGGCGAATATTGGATGCCCAAAAAAACAAACACAAACAAACAAGGAACAATCTTACAAGGAAATTTACAAGAGAGTCAAGGGATAAACGAACAAAATCATAATACAACCAATATATCTGAGAGATGCATTATGAGGCGACATTCTCGCGGGAGCACAAATTATTCTTCCAGGAGAGAGAGAGAAAGGCATGTATTGTAGAGAGAGAATGAGAATATTAGGTGGAAGAACAAAGAGCACATCAAAGGAGGAACAAAATTTTGCAATTATGTAACCATTGCTTCACACTAAAACAGGAGTCAAATAGATAGAGCATGGGCATTGTTTCAATTCCTAGCTTAAACTCAAAAATGACTTATTGTGTTTTACGAGACATATCATTCTCGCACAATACATCGACTTAAAAGCTGACTTAAGCCACTCGGAACAACTGAAGTTTAAAAATTTTTGTGCACAAATTCATATATGAATGGGTCTACATCTTTCAATACACATGAATTTCACGTTATTGAGTAATGACATGAACACAACTATAAAACATAATTTCGGACATGATTACATTACGGTATTGTTTCCAGAAATTGTCCTAAGTTGATAAAAATGACATGGCTCGTAAAGTAATAAGTCAATTTTTAAGTGAGTTTGAAAATATAATTCATTTTCTAAAACAACCTCTCAGAACCGTACTATGCACATTCATCCACATATATCGAACAATTTTCAATACAATAAAGTTGTGTAGCTACCCTTTTTCATGCTTTATACCCATCATCCCAATTGGTCGGGTCAGCGACGTGCCAAACATACGTAAATGGAATTTGGATGTGTATGTACAAGTGGTGATATGTACAAGACAGGTTGTGGGGGAGCCAATGTACAGGATTAAAATTAAATAGTCAGGGAGGAGAGAGAAACTTAGAGAGAGAGAGAGAGAGACAAAGGCAAATGATTTTGCAATCCATTGCTTTATGATTGACGCCTCGCTGACTAAGACCAGTGAACCAAAACTGCCAACTGGGCCACTGCCTGCCCTCCCTCTGCCCCACTGCCCTCCCATTGTCATTCATTTGCAGCCTTCGGTATTACGCATCTGTAAGGGCAAGCCCGGGCAGCCCTCTCTCTCTCTCTCTCTCTCTCTCTCTCTCTCTCTCTCTCCTCTGTATTGGGAGGGATGAGGGCAGAGGTCTGTGATTGCGACCATACTGCCCCGCTAATAAGGGCAGTCCTGTCTTTGTCTGTCCGGCATTCAAGGCGGAGTCTCCTCCCATTTCCCCCAATGAATTCCTACTGCCTTGGGTTTAGTAACATTTTGGTCCTGGCGGAGGGTAACACAACGCGTCTATGGATACACCACACACGCGTACCGTAAATACACACCAACACATCTCGATCGTACATCTCAATACTTTGATCGGTGAGAAAGCATTTTGAATCTGAAACGTCGAAAAATAGTTTTAAACGGTCGGCATGTGATGGTTTGCATTTCAGGTACGCTTGGTGGTGTACCGGTATCATTTTTCGAGGGCAAAATGTATATGAGTTCTTCTATTCTCAACCCAGCGAGTAGACAATAAGGCAACAAAAAAAACCAAAAAAACATTCATTCCAATGTACTTTTTTCATTTTTCTATACACTTTCACACATTTCTATACACTTTTTATACATTTCATTATACTTTTTAAACTTTAACGATAGCTTAGTGGGCTGATTTTGGAACTTTTATATACATTTTACGGATTTTAATATACATTTTACGAATAATATTACGCTTTTACGGATATTAATACACTTGTTTCGAATATGGCTACACCATTTAAACATTATCTTCTGCTCTAAGGATAGAGGCTAGCATTTTCCTTAACATTTCAATAAAACTATAGTACACCATTTGGTGTACACCAAATATACACTGCATTGTTACATTGTGTAAGATTTACTTTGGGTACCTCTTACACAAATGACTGGAGCCCCTTAATTTGTTTCCATATATTTTTAAAGATTCATGTCAAAAAACAGTTAAGTCAGATATTGGTAATAGGAAAAAATCAGCTTAGTCTGATGGCGGTAAGAGTTTGATCGATTCTTTCAAGTTTCAGTCCAAGAATTGCAGGGACCAAAATGTAAACAAACTTTTCAAGCCCTAACCGGTATTACACTGAGCCGGTTTTTTTATCGATTCTTTCAAGTTTTAGTCCCTGAATCGCAGGGACCAAAATGTTAACAAATTTACCGTGCCCTAATCGGTATAAGACTGGGCTGATTTTTTACAAAAACCCTTCAAAAAAATATAAACCAAATTGAAAGTCTTTATATTTTGTGTGTGGGACTCCAAGATAAGTCCCACACAATGCGGTGTGCCACTAGTGTAGCCATAGCTTTATGTTTTGTGTGGGACCCCAAGATAGGTCCCACACAATGCGATGTGCAATTGGTGTACCCATAGGAGGGTTCTTAATAATTTTGTTTTAGTTTGATTAAAAGGAAAATGCTAACCTCCACTCCACCCTTAGGGTGAAAGATAATGTGTAAAAAGTATATCGATATCTGTAAAATGTGTATTGATATCCGAACTTATTTTTCATTAAATGCATATTATCCACCTAAGGGTTAGAGGTTAGCAAGACCCAAATTAAAAAGTCTTCAATTTCCGACGTACCAAAAAAATATGTCTTTAAATCTAAATACGGGATTTATTTATTTATTTATTTATTTATTTTATCTGCCAAATGGATCCAACTAGCCTACATGACCTTCGGGATGTTGGGTCGTCTTAGGGAAGGCTTGCGCCTTGGGATCTCAATATTTTTTAAAAAATTAGGGGTCTCCGGATTTTATATGGTATTATATATACTTAGTATATATATATTATGTCGCTAAAAATGTAAGAGAATTTATATTTTAGTGACACTTTTAATTACATTCCGTAACAATTAATACTTTCGGAAATTTAATCTACCTAACTATATAATTATATGTTTTCTCATTTTGAGTTTGATTTGCTATTTATTTTGTTTGCTCCTAAAAGTATTAAAAGGCCCAACTTTGAAATTCGTCTCGGGTCCCCGAAATATAAAGGATGGCCCTATCATAAAATTTTGTTATCAACATTATACAACTATATATCTACCAAAGAATCTCAGTACACCAATACTGGGACCGAATTTACGATCTAACCCCAATGCTACAGATGCGAAAAACTATGTCTAGCCCATCAACCAAGCGGCTATTGAAACTTGAACTTAAATAATGAGCTAAAATTCCAGTTACTTGTCCATCAAACCATTACTAATTTGTAGTAAGTCTACATAAAAAATATATATATAGTATATTCCGATAGACAATAATCGTGGAAGGAAAAGAAATTTCCAAGTTTAATTTCTTAGTTATGAACTGCCATATACTAAAGGCAATAGTGGAAATTTAGCAGTGGAGTAAAATGACCGAACTGTGTTGTGCCACAATTATGTAATCTTGATGCTTTGGAATTTTGATGGGCTTTTTTTGGGTCGGTAGATGGTCTTACTACAACTGAGCTCAATTTGGGCCTGACAAAGATTAGTGATCTTGATGGGCTTTTTTGGGTCGGTAGATGGTCCTACTGCAACTGGGCTCAATTTGGGCCTGGCAAAAATTAGAGCAAGTGCAGCATAATCAACAAGCGGGTCAAACAAAAAGAAACCAAGTGGGTCATTTAGCTATTGAACAGGACTACTAGTACAGAATTTTTTGTACAGATTTTGTACAAATCTGTAGTTTTGGGCTTCCTCTGGGTATCACACGGATGATCGGAACCGTTCATGTTTATTAAAATAATGCTTACTTGTAACTCGTAAAAAATCAACTAAATCGGATATCGGGAAATGCTCCATTGGTTCATCCAGTTTTTAATTATGAATAAAAAACTGGATGAACTGAAGGAGCATTTCCCGATATCCGATTTAGTTGATTTTTTACGGGATACAACTAAACATTATTTTGAAAGACATGAACAGCTCCGATAATTCTTGTGGGACCCCGAAGAGGTCCAAAACCATAGATTTGTACAAAATCTGTACAAAAATTTTTGTACCTACAGATTTATCGTTTAGCTATTATGAAAAGTCCAATAGTTAGAGAGGCCCTCCAAAAGAATCAACAGTCTTGAGAAAAGAACCTATGCAACAGAACTCTCAGAATGTGTTGAGTAATTAGGGATGGTTCCAGAAAACTAACTTAATCTCAAAACTAAATTATTGCGTTTTACGAGATAGGTCATTCTCTCACAACACATCAACCCATAAAAAGGATTTAAGCCAATTCCTAACTTAAAAGATCAAACGAATAAGATTCATGGAAAGTGTTGGGATCACAAGGAATGTTTTGTTTATTGGTCTTCAAATGCCTTTTCTTTCCCCCACCTCTCACCACAAGAAAAAACACCAATGCTAACCAAAATTACCAATGAAAAGAATTTTAGTCGCTAAAGGATGTCTTTTTGTTGCCGAAAGCATATCCTTTACCGACTAAAAATAGCAACTAGAAAAATTTAATCGACTAAACCTATGTCATTTCGAGACGAATTAAATTAGTCACTAAAACTCAGACTTAGAATTGTCGACTAAATAGAATGTCAGTTGCCGAAATAATTAGTTTTGATTACAAAAATAAAGTTAGTCACTGAAAGTAGGGATTTTTTAGACTAGATCAATTGGTTGGGATAGTCATACGTTTCGCTACCAAAACTTGGTTGCCGAAAACACAATTCGGCGATCGAAATAAAGTTAATCACTGAAAGTAGGGCTTTTGCGACTAAATCATTTTGTTAGTTGCTAATTTTGTTTTTTCTTGTAGTTTCTTTAGAAAAAAACAAAAACGAAAATAATATTTTAAAGAGTGATAGATAAATTAGAGAGAACTGTTGGAGTATTGATTGAAAAATGATCAAGTAAATTGATTAGTGAAATATTGGCAATATTGGCTAGGTATTTTTTACCTATTGCTCCCTCTGTCCCAAAGATATAGTCCGTCGTTCCATTCTAACTGGATAGAAAATCGATTATATATTTCAATCGGTAATACATTTCATATGCAATATGGATCTTGTTTGATAGATCTCAATTAAATCTAAAATACAAAGTTGTTAAAATCACCTAAACCATTATAGATCATACGATATATTACATTGAAAAGTGGCACGAACTCCTAAAATGGACTATATTTTTGGGACGGAGGGTGTACTTGTTACACTTGCACACATCATGACTAGCTATTTTAATGGATTTTAAGGACTGTTCCACTTTTGTTACGAGTACGGTGGGCCTTGACAAACCGTCCAAAGGAAAAACCTTGAGCCTGTAACAACTCAAATTCTGCGGCAAAGCAGCACAACCCAGCTTCAGAGTCCAGCCCATAAAAGCCCCGATGGGGTTTTACACAGGCAGAGTCCAGCACAACCCAGCTTCAGAGTCCAGCCCATAAAATTGAGTCCTGTGATCATTTATTGTTGGATGGAGTCCCATGATCATTAATTTATTTTATTAATGCTCTTTCTACGTGCAAATGTGGGGCGGGATTTTAGAAAAGAATGCATTTACTGGCAATTTATTCTTTTTTTGCTGCAAAAAATGGAGAGGTAGATGGACTATCCACGTACCTGCTAGAAGAATAGAGTTTGACAAAGGGTGGAGTTGGGATAAGCAACCTAAGAAGGGAGGGTCCTCGTTCGGCGTTTGGTTGGGTCTAAATTGTTCATCTTTCAAATAAGTTATGACCCCTGTATCCCGCCACACACCCCATCATAAGATTATTCTGGTGTGCGTAGTGATCAACGGGAGGTGGGAGTTTATTTTTTTGAATTTTCTGTACGAACTTATAACTTTAAAAAAGTAGTGACATTTCACTAAATTTTTGGGTCGCCGGAAGTGGTTGGCCGGAAGTGGGGTGGTGGTCGGCTAGGAGGCAGAAGTTGATTTTTTTGAGTTTTCTGTATGAAATTAAAACTTTTAAAAATTAATGACATTTCACTATATTTTTTTTTGTCTTTATGTTTAATTGCGAAATTCCTTGTCATTCCCTTTAAAATGTCAAATATTTTGTGTCTTTATGTTCGATTGTAAAAAGTTTCTTGTCCTTCCCTTTAAAGATGTCAAATGTCTTGAATTTTTGGATAAGTGGCCCTATTTTTTATATGGATGATTTTAGAGTTTCGTGATAATTCAGATGTAACATTGAGATGTAACAATTTGTATGTATTAATTACTTGAAAATATGATGGCTAGATATTTAGTTCCGAAAATTAATTTGATTTTATATAGCCATTGAGTCAAGATAAAAGATCTTTTCTGTAAGTTTTTTTTTCTGGCAAATGAACAACTAAATTTCAATTTTTTGAAAGTTTTTTTGTCAGATGAACACGCACAAGAATTTCTTTTTCTCTCTCTTTACATCACATCAATTCACTTTTTTTAGATCTAACTTTCTTACACAATATTCCTAACAACTGAACCGAACTTTAACAAATAAAATTGGGTCTTACATTTTACACTTTTTTTCTTTCCATATACTAATGCACATATTTTAAAGAGCACACTAGAGATAGCTTAATGTTGGAAGATGCTTTTGAAATTAGTATTGCTTGCACCCCTCCTTCATTATAAAGTTGGAAGTTACTTTAATTTTCACAAGGGTGGGTGGAAGATGGTGATTTATCTCTAGCAAAATCTAAAATTATTTCATTTGTGGTGGTCCCACCATAACTCCATTAAATCTCTTAATCCCTCAAATTGAAAATTTAAATCCTACTATTTGGTTAAATCCCATCCAAAATGGAAAATTATTTATTTGGTTAAGTGCTTTATTAGCCCATCCAATTATAAGGGTAGTTTCTCAAAATAAGGTAAATTCATAATTTTGAAGATGCTTTTGAAATTGGTATTGTTTGGACCCCTTCTTCATTGTAAAGTTGGAAGTTACTTTAATTTTCACAAGGGTGGGTGGAAAATGTTGATGTATCTCTAGCAAAATTCAAAATTATTTCATTTGTGGTGGTCCCACCGTAACTCCATTAAATCTCTTAAATTGAAAACTTAAATCCTACTATTTGGTTAAATCCCATCCAAAATGGAAAATTATTTATTTGGTTTAGTGCTTTATTATCCCATCCAATTACAAGGGTAGTTTCTCAAAATAAAAATAAGGTAAAATCATAATTTTTTACTTTTTCAATTCTTCTCGTTGAGACAAACAAATAATTCTCAAAAAATTGACGTAAAATTTACTAATACTATTTTTTTTAATAAAGACAACTCAAAAAGTTCTTTTAGTCAAGTGACTTATCTTGGAAAAACGGTATGCAGTTTAAAAAACAAAAATATATATGAACAGGAGAGAGGAGCTAGTGTACCCAGTGCACTACAACATGCAGGCCCCCAAAGCGATGCCATTTTG
Organism: Vaccinium vitis-idaea; assembly: GCA_963854785.1. Lineage (NCBI taxonomy): Eukaryota > Viridiplantae > Streptophyta > Magnoliopsida > Ericales > Ericaceae > Vaccinium > Vaccinium vitis-idaea. The sequence continues at coordinate 45,285,559 of OY978215.1, forward strand.
GGTCAAGTCAAGTGCTCTTCTAAATGTGGCCTTGTAAGCCCCACATCGGCCCACACAAACGATCCAAACCGTTAAACATTGTTAAAATAATTATTCGAGTGATCTAATAGAAAATCGGGCCCAATAGATATTTTTACTTAATTAATTGTAATATTTTTTTATTGAGGATTCTTTCGGATTATAAGATCCTGAATTCTGAATGAAAAATGAAAGAAATAGATCAATTACGGACAAATATCCGATGCGCCCAATATTCTTCAAGATTATTGAAATATTTATTTTAAAATTATTTAACAGTTTGAATCATTTGTATGAGACTCTGATGTGGGGTTTGGGGGGCCTGTAGTGAGTAAGCTCACTACATTCCTGTATTGAGAAATCACGGCAATCCGTTCAGAGATTAACGGTTCTGATTATTTTACATAAAAGATTAGTGTCTTACATGTAGGATATACTTGCATTTAATCGGGACATTTAATTGCAAAATGGACGGTTGTGATTGCTTCTACAGGGTGTAGTGAGTTTACTCGCTCCAGGCTCCGAATCCCCGATGTGAGCCCCACATTGCCCCATTTGGAACAACACTTGATTTGCCCCGTTGGCATTGTTTTGGGACGCGCTGCAGTACACTGGGTGCAATACACGCTCCTCCCCGGACATGGACATTTATTTACTCACCGCAACTTGATCTCAAAACAGACTTCCACCACACAACCCGATGTCGTTTCAAAATAGATTCCCAACAAACGACACCGTTTTTTCGCTCATCTAGCCCGACTTCCACGAGTCACGACACCCCTACAACCCCGAAGATCTTCGAAGCGAACGAGGTCGGCCACCGCTTTCTCTCTCTAAATTCTCTCTCTACTTTCTTGCTTCTTACTTTTGTCCCAAGCAACTCCAGGGCCACTGCATTTAATATGGAAGAATCTGCCAGTTCGATGAACACACAACTGGCTGTGCTTGGCCTATTTCTTCGCCATTTGACGTCGTCGTCTCTTTCTCACAACAGCTCACTCTCAAAACCTATCTCGAGTCTGAGACGACGACGACGTTGACGGCGGCAACTATATTGACACAGATTCCGATTCTACTCGACGATTAGGTACAGATGTTACTTCTCTTTCAGACATCGATTTGCCAGCCAAACTGTTTGCTTTTTGTCCAATTGTTCCATTTGAATCAGTGGATTTCTTACTAATTTGACTGATCGGTGCTGTTTTTGAGTTTTCAGATTATAATCATTGTTTTTCAGTAAAGCACATAAGCACATTGTCAGATATGCGTGTATCATATGTTATTTGAGGTGCTCAATTATAAACAGTAGCAAAATTCGTTTTGCATGAACCCGTTGTTTTTACTGGATTGTGAATTTTGTGCCATTTTCTTGGCTTAAAGACTGGAACTTTAGTGATTCGAAGAATGTTTTGAAGCCGTTTTGTAATCTTTGGTTAGATTCTTAATCTCCTGGAAGTTGAAGTTTTGTGACTTGTTTTGGTTAGATGCATGTTCGTCTGATCGTCTTTTTTTTTTTTTTTTCGCGTGGTTTTTGTGAATTGTATATGTTCTACAGCTTTATGAACCAACAAATAAACACGTTCATGTCAAGAACTCTGGATGCACGTGAGGGACGCATGTGGGTCCCATGCACACATCGAACGACTCTGTTACGGTCTTAATCCTAATGTCCCACATCCACTAAGTATGGGCTTGGCCTTACGTATATAAGCTCATAGGCACCCTATACTCGTATGCTGGTTTTCAAGGGTGAGATCTACCCTTGAGTTTGTATCAGACTCTAGACACATCTTTGTCCAAACTCCAAAGTAATTACCTTATTTTAATTGTATGAATAGGCATGGCTGGACAGATAGGTGGATATATGCATATCTGGCGCGAAAGTTTTGAGGCAAAAGAAAATTGTGGTCTTTCTGTATTGGTTGAGATTAAAGCGAAGCAGGTTCCTTGGATTAATTGGTGGAACTTTTGATCAGTATGAAACTGATGCTTGTTTTTCTGAACAAAGAAGAATTTGATTTGAGTGTGTTTATAACCTAAGAAACTTGAAAATTAAGAGATTATTTTCACATTCTGCATAACAGAAAATGAGCTAGATTTCCAAACCTAGACCTCTTTTTAGAGAGGAAAAAATTCAAAAACAAATTTGAAATTTTGGTATTAAAAAGTTTGCAATGCAGAAATCTAAATGAGAGCTGGTTTTGTAAGTGTCAATATACATCTGTTTTTATTTTTTTATTTTTTAGGATTACTAATTTATACTCCCTCCGTCCCAATATTTTAGTCCACATTTCCTTTTTGGATGTCCCATAATTTTTGTCCATTTTGACTAGTCCAAGAGGGAAAAAAGAGCAATGGTCACTTTTACCCTTCATCCCATATTCTAATTCCAAAACAAAAAAAAAAGGATGGAAAACTATACTGGAGTTTAAAAGGGTAATCATTGCATTTTCAAACGAAGGGCAATCTTGTAAATTTACATATTTTAAAGAGTAATGATTGTGTTCCCTAAAAAAGTTGGAACTTCAAAGAGGGTCCGAAATTTTGGGACGGAGGGAGTAGTTTCAAACTCGTAAGGGTGTTTGTGTTTTTTTAGTAAGGGGGGCATGTCAAGTGTGGATTAGTGCCTCTGGTTCTGGAAAATTTCCAAACTCATTGGGGTTCGTTTGTTTTTCCAAGCGAGGGATTCGTGTGTCAAGTGTGTCCGGTTTATAAATATATAGGTTAGAAAATTATAGAACAGTGTTTTTAGAAAAGTTTGAATCCTTGCCGGAGGTGTCCTGTCCAAAATTGATGCTGCATCCTCTTAGAATTGTCTGAACCTCTTGGATTAGTAGTAACGCTAAATGGTTGAGTGGAACTGGAGCAGATAACTAACGTAAACTGGAATATTGCTAGTGTAATTATGGACTTGTAGTCTTTCCCAGGAGAATATAATCGGTGGGAAGGTGCCACCAGTTTTACCTGTGCTTCTACTGCTTTCATGTTTTCCGCTTTTGCTAATTGGATAGGCCCCCACTAGTAAAATGTAAATTTGAGTGGCAGTATTTTGGTGCTGTCGAACCATTAGATCTTCTCCCTTCAAGAAGGGCTAAACATTTCATTCATTATTTTCCCTTTCTGTGCATATGTTTGTGTGCTCATCTGTATAAATATACCTATATGTCTGGTTTGTAGTTTGTACTGATGAAAGCTTTTCATTTTAGAAGAGTACAAGTATTGGAGCTGCCTGGGAGATCGAGGTTGAGAAAGAACTTGTCGTTGTCAGACGGATGGCTGGAGTGGAAAAGACAAACATGTACAGAAATGAGTTTTAGTTTCCAGAATTCGGTATAGTCTTCGCTTGCAATGACGTGCTAAATTACATTATTGATATTCTTTCTTTTGGATAAGGTTAAAAGCTGATTTTTATTTGTACTGTAGTATTCAAGTTTATAACTTATGCTTATTGACATTTTGGGCTATTGCTGCATTAAAGTTTCAAAAGGGTCAATGTTTCTAAATCAAGTCTTGTGATTAGTTTCCAAAATGGATGATTTGCTATTTTCACATGCACCATGCAACATAGACTGCGAAAATGACATTTGTGATATTCTTGCTCTTGAGAACATCAAAAGCTAATCATATTTATAATCCGTTGTCCTGTTGTACATAATTTAAGAAATAAACCTATTGACGTAAAACCGATAGACCTCTTGGGCTATTGCTGCATGAAAATTTCGAAAGGGGTCAATGTTATCAATCAAGTCTTCTGATTAGTTGCCAGAATGTATGATTTGCTATTTTCACATGCACAAAGCAATTTGCAATATAGATGACTTGCTTTTCCTTTCTTCCAGGTTCTTTTTGGGGAAATCTCTTTTAAAGTTTATTTGTTGCCTAGTCTCATGATTATGGATCAGTATTTTGAGTGTTCTTATACTTAATATGTGTTATATTGAGAAGCTCCTGATCTTTACCCCTCCTTTACAGAAGTTCCTCCGTGCTTCAATAATTCCTCTACGAGTTTTTTTAATAAGGGATATTGATTCATCTTGAGTGGTATTAATGGTGCACTTTAATTCATTTTTTTGAGTGGTTGCATTAACAAATGCAATTATCTACTTGATCCTTCTTTTTACCGGATTAGGGCAGATTACATTGATTGCAAATATGTATGTCAAGCATGATCATGAAGCTTTATCTGTTGTTGTAACAGATGCTGCTTCGATGCTGCTTCAGTATAACGCTGTCGGAAGTATCACCCGTGTTTTTAATCGCTTGCAAATGCTTAAAATCTCATTGATAAGCATCTGTAACCAAATTTTCCTCCATTTAAGTGTTGGTAAAGGTTTCTAACCATCATCTTTGTGATCTACATATAACAGATGAGAGTTAACTTTATGTAACTTAAGCGTTGTAGTTTTTGAGCTGCGCTAACGCTGTTTGATATTGTATAATAATATTCTTAGCTTCTTGTTGTGACTTTCAGTCCAAGACTCCAACTCAAAGTTCTTTAATCTTCAAAAGACAACAAAAACCCTTCAGGAATTATAACAGCTTTATAGTCGGCCATTTCTTAAAAAAGGAACAAGTAGTCAAAAGAATAGCTCCAAGTTCAAGAACCGCAATAGCTGCCACGCGTATGTGTGTAGGCTGGAATTAGTGTCAGGAAGCTATATAAGTAGGAAGAACGGGAAGAAAAAGTTCAAAATGGTTCCCAGATATTATGTAGGGCCCTTCTCTAGCAACTGAGTCTATGACTAATTTATCGGGAAAACTAGTTGTGCCTTACTGTATTACAGAAGTTTAACGTTGTTGTGTTGGCCGTTGAACATGCAAACTTTTTGTCAAGTGATAAACACTACATTGCCTCTGGTCATGTTTCCATCTAAGACATCCATCAGGCATCACTAATTTAATGGCTCCTATTTTGGAATCCCAATGCCAAGTAGGAAGGAGATAAAAAATCAGTTCCATTGTCTATTTTTTGGTCACTTGGAATTGTTGCTTCTTGTGAATATGGCAGTTGGACAATGCGATAAAGAAGGCATGGTTTGTCCGAATATTTCATATATACATGCTTGATATCTTTTCCTAAGGCCGGATAGGTGGATCCTCCTATTGCCTATCGTGGTGGTGAATTCACCTCAAAAACTTGCTTTCACTTCCCAAGTTAGACTCTAAGGAACCTTGCTCGACCCAACTAAGATAGAATCTTTCAATTAGATAAATCGCAAAAGAAACAAAACAAAATAGAAAGTAAGGGTTAGATACTAGAACTATTAACTCAAATTTGCCAAATACACACTACAAGCATATATTTACTTATATTCTCTATAACAATTTTTTGTCTGAATTTACATGTATGCTAGGACTATAAGCAACTACTCTGTCACAATTTGTCCCTCGTTCTATTCTTGATAGTTCTCAATTTTGTTTTTATAAGCAAAGTTTTAAAAATCACATAAAACATTGTGAAGTAAAAGATATAGACAATTTAAAAGTGACACTGTGTCCCAAAAATGGCTAACAATTGAGGGGGGGGGGGGGGGGGAGGGTGCGTAATATTTCATTTACATCAATTCCTATGTACACTCACCCGTTAGGCATCAAGTATTTAAATGGCTCTTTTTTTTTTTGGAACCCGAAGCCAACTTAGAACGAAATAAAAGTCAGTTCCATTGTCTTGCATATTTGTTGTTCGGTTTGAATTGTTTTTTCTTGTGAATATGACAGTTGGACACTAATAAAGTAGGCATGTTTGTCTGAATAATCCATGCATAGGGGGGGGAAGTAATAGTCTTAGTTGTCTATATTTTCATTTTACGTAAATTCATATGCACACTCACCCATTAGGCATCAGGTAATTTAATGGCTCTTTTTTTGGAATCCCGAAGCCGAGTAAGAACGAAATAAGAATCAGTTCCATTGTTTTGCATATTTGTTGTTCGGTTTGAATTGTTTTTTCTTGTGAATATGAGAGTTGGACACTGATAAAGCAAGCATGTTTGTCTGACCAATCCATGCGTAGACACATAAAAAATATGTGTACACACTCTCTCTCTCTCTCTCTCTCTCTCTCTCTCTCACTCTCTCTCTCTCTCTCTCTCTCACACACACACACACACAAATTGCCGGATAGTTGGATCCTCCTAACGCCTATGAGGTTGGCGAATCCACCTAAACTTGCTATCACTTCCAAAGTTTCTCTTAGGAAACTCACTCTGGTCGAGAAAGGATCCTACTCCGCACTAGGATAGAACCTATCAATCATATAAACCTCATAAGAAACAAAAGAAAAAATACCAAGCAAGAGAAATAGGAAGTAATGGCTCGATACTAGAAAACCTTTAACTCAAAATTGCGAAGTACATAGGACAAAATTTGCTATTGACAATCATCAATTTACTTGTATACTAGGACTATCAACATCTAATAGAGTGCTGATATTTTCAAATACATTAGTTTATATGCAAATACACCCACTCCTATAAACGCTCCTAACCTTAAGTTTTTCTACGTCTTCCGACCCTCCTGCAGGCTCTTGCACACTCTCCTGCTCGTGCAACCAAGCGTTCGATTGTTCATTACGCATGTCAATTTTAATTAACTGATTAACGTTGTCTTGAGCATATTGCCACCTTAAAAACCGGTTATAGAAGTGCTATAGTACATGTGGCCTTTATTGGGCGATGACAAAAATGCTTTCCCTTGAAAATGTGATTGGAGCTCTCCATTCCATTGCATATTGAATATATATTCACCTGTCATCTTTTAGCAAATGAATACACTAGATAAGAGCCCCATATTGGAGATTTTGGAATTGAATCGTACGACGTCGTTTGCTTTAAAACTAGAAGAATAATGTTCGAGCACCGTCTACACTCCATTCATGTCTCCTGTGTAGGTCACATATCTCATACTGATGTGTAAAGGCTTTCCTAGCTTATTCAGATCCTTTATGAATAATGTTACCTGATGTGTTTTCCCTCTTTGATCGAAGACGGAAATAAATTAGTTTCCATCAATGTTTGTTGTGTGTTGATTGCTTGCCTTGGAATTGTTTCTCCCTATGATGCAACTATTGAGGCACCTACTTTGTTTTCATGCTTGCTTGAATATTTGCTTCATATCACCCTTCATTTTTGTTGGCTCGTAATTTTCTTCACATGTCTGACACGTGCATTTATTATGTGTATGTGTTAACTAGTTTGTTTTTGTTCCAGGGTTTACATTTCTCCTCCATGACATCATATTTTGGGGATTTTTGGTAAAAGAGTTAGTTGTGTACCTGATAAATTTCTAGGTTCAGTTTATAAATAGGATTGTCCTTGTAGATAAATGGAATCAAAGTTGGTCAAAGTATCGGATAATGTCCATAGACAAATCATTAGAAGAAGGGTGACTCAGCATGTGGGAAATTTAGCCGAAGCAAGCCACAAGGTATTGCGACTTCAATCCAAGCATAACTCATTACTTACCGAGCTTGGCAAGAGGAATAGATCAGCTGGATGCAAAAGCAATTATCCGGTGCACTTGGGGAAATCTTTACTTATGAACTACTCTAATTTGATGAAAAGCGGAGTGCCACAACGGTTATTATTTTATCATGATAGTGCATGGAATGATTTTCCTCAGGATCTTGTTGAGATGGTTAGGGGCAATTTTCAAATGAAGAAAGCAGCATTTGAAGTGCAATTCAATGGACACCATTTAATGTTAGATATGTTGCATATGATTCAAGTAGATTTGAAGACAGGTGCATGGAAACCTATAGCTTGGATTGATGAAGCTGGTGGGTGTTATTTTCCTCAAATACAATCTCATAATGGTGGAGTATGTGGATGTAACCATTTTAAGTTTGATAAAGTTGAAGACGTTATGCCTGCGGATCCAAACAGGGCTTCTAAAATCCAATTGCATCTTCCGATTGAAATAAATGGGGCTAATGGCTTTGGGTCAGAGGAATGTGTGGAAGAGTCGAATAAGAGGACTAGAACTGAGAAAAACACTAGCGGTGATCATTACGAGCTACGTGCTAACGACGACAAAAAATCTGGTGCACTAATTGAAGATGTGGTTGAGGGAGTTCAACGGATTTGTGAAACTATATACCCTAAAGCTGAAGATGTTTTTGAGACTGTTGATATAAATGTTGTGAAAAACATGTTCATTGCCAGCTTGAACGCTTCCAAAGATTCAAACATACTCGAAATCATCAAATGCTCGAGTACAATGATGGAGTCTCGTAAGGAAATTTTTCAAAAGCAAGTTGAAATAACAAAAAAATATCGTGGGGATCCAAATGTTCGGTATGGTTGGCTTGCTTCTACAAAAGATGGCTGCTCTAGCATCATGAGGCATGGGCTTGCACATTGTGGATCCAAAATTAAGGCTCCATTTGGTATTGGAGTTCACCTCACATCCTTAAAGTGTGCCCTCTCCAGGTTTGTATGTACCCTTAATGTTCTCTAATACTACCTCCGTCCCAAATTGCTAAACCTTTTTGGGTAACTCCAAAAATATTGCACCTATGATATTTATTTTTTTGAAAAACTTTTGTACCAATTTTTTCTTCTCAAAGAGATCTTTAAATTGGTGTAAAATTTGTGGAGAAAGTTCATGCAAATACATTAGTATTTTTTACGTGCAAAAACGCATGGTTTCCCAAAACGTCAAGCAATTTGGGATGGAGGGACTAGTTGTTATTTGAATCAATACAAGCAATAACAGAATATGACAAGCTCTTCGCTTAAGAGATTACTCAACTGATATTTGTTTGTTTTTTTTTTCTTTTCTAGAAATAATAGGTATAGTTATCCCCTATTTTTGTTTTGGTTTATACTATTTTAGTTTGGATTTGGGGACATATTCATTCTTTGGTATTTTTCAGTGCAAGTTATTGTGATATTGACGAAAATGGAGTAGGCCACATGATGTTTTGCCGTGTCATACTGGGGAATATGGAACCTGTTCAGCCTGGATCTACACAATTTCTTCCCAGTAGTGTGAACTTTGATAGTGGAGCTGATGATCTTCAAAATCCATGTCATTATATTGTTTGGAATATGGATTCATACACGCACATCTATCCTGAATATGTTATCAGTTTCAAGATGTCCCAGGGTGCTCGAGGTGCTACTTGATTCCCCTTTTTAATGTTTCTTTTTTGTTTTTTGAAGTTTGAAGGTTAACGTATGATTTATTATTCAAGTCTAGGAAAGTTATTATGCGATTTTTTTAGTTTTTATGTCACTGGCTTGGCAAGTATCATTTTTTATTAGTCTCCATATATTTGGATGGAAGTGCCTGGCACTTTTTACATTTTCTTAATGTGCTATATGGATTTGTGAGTCAGTGGGACACATTATGTGTTTTTTGACTTTGATACATTCTCAATGTTGGTGGTGTTTTTACCAATTTTCTACTTATATTTCATGCATCTGTAAGTTTCTTGAGTCTTAGACATTCTCAATGCTGCTACAGAAGCTATGGTTCAGAAAGGAAGCCAAGGTGTTTCTACTTCTCAGGCGCGTCAAGGTCTTCAGCTAGGTTCATCTTCTGTTAAATTGGTAAGTCTTCAGGGTTTACATGTTATCAGAACCTCATGGTTTGTGGGGATTAGATATCAATTTTCTAGTCGTAGGGTTAGTTAGCCTAATGGATTTAATGAGGTTATTTGACAAAACTTTCCAGGACCCTTCGTTGCACATTTGTTTTTATCCCTGATTTCTAAAATTCTGTTGGCATTAGATTTTTTTCTATTCGTCTTTCTACATTCTAACAATGGAAAATTGGCAATTATTCAACCAATGGTGAGGAGGGTACCGATTATCATTTGTTCTTGTGATGGTTTGTTGGTGATTGTCTTCAATTTTAATTTATTTTCAATAAAATTTTGGATTTCATCTAGAAAAATGTCATTAGTTTAATTGATAAATGGTTGCCAATCTTTGTTTGGAGTTTTTGGTTTCTACTTCTCATTACTTTGGAGATTTTGCATTGTTGATAGCTGTCATTTCTTGTCCCCTAGGCGAAGAATTCCCATCCATGTCAAAATTTTGGGGACATGCTTCTGCAAAAGGCCCCTGGCGATGGATCAAGCACCTCCAGGACTCCTAGGCTGGCTTTTGCGGCGTTGTTTGATGCCATCTCCAGTAAAGTAGCTCCAAAAGATATGAAATGGGTGAATATGCAGTATAACATGTTCAGGGTATGTAGAACGATCTCTTATTTGTTTGTACATTATTTTGATGTTTGTCTAATTTCCTTCTCTCTCTCTCTCTCTCTCTCTCTCTCTCTCTCTCTCTCTCTCTCTCTCTCTCTCTCTCTCTCTCTCTCTCTCTCTCTCTCTCTCTCTCTCTCTCTCTCTCTTGTTTCTTTGTCCATCATTGGAATGTTGTAGAGCAACAAGATCAGTCGTCAGGAGTTTACAAAAAAAATGAGATTTGCAGTTGGGGATGAGTTGTTGAGGTCTACAATTCTCAGTCTTCAGGGCAAGGTAATATTCGTTCCATTCTATTCGTCTCACTTGGCCAAAAATGCGTAACTGGGGCATTATTGATGTCTCCTGTTTAGAGGTTTGCAACTTATAGCTATAGTTTTCACGCCAAACTAACAGTTTGAATGGCGATTATAAAATTTATGTTGGTAATTTGGATTACTGCTTATTATTGTTGTTCAGTACTGTAGCTTGCTTAACATGAGTAAAAGAAGTATTTGTTGCTAGTGCATCCATAAAGATTGATGCTTAGCAAAATTTGCAAGGCTTTCCTTATATACATAGAAATATATATGCCGGCTCGTGTACACAACGGTGAATCCTTTTTGCGTCGTACGGTCAGGCATGAATCAAAGTAGTTTTTTCCACTATCCTTTTAGCATTTTTGGACCTGTGTTATAATTGGTGGACAGTTTCTGTTTGGCATGGGATTCTCTGTTAGCCTCTTGAGTGAAGATAGTATGTATATTCCTTATGGAGCAAAACAAAGGGTAGAGTCTTATTGGATTATGTAACAATTTCTGAAGAATTATTGGGTTTGAAACTGATTATTCCTTGTTCTATTTTTGGCAGTTACCATCTGATTCTGCATCCCTCCCAGAAGTGCCGAAGGAGAAGTGAGAAAATTGAGGCAGTTCTACAACTGTTCTTATTTGGTTACATCAGCGGTCGACTATGTTTTGGTGTGTTTCGTAGTCGGCTTCTAGTTATGAAAAATATAGCTTAGGTATCTGGAATTTGCTCTATAGTTCTATTTCTGTGGTCAACTTGGGTTTTTATTAAACTTGAACTAATGCGTTATGGTTTTGCTGTGAAAGCATGTAATTAAATTCTTGGTCTCAACTTTTAATAATTTCCAGATTTTAAACCTGCTCATCTTTGTTATTTTTCATGTGGGATTTAATTGTCCGTTCCTTCAAATGGTTGATATGGTTTTGTCCCTTTTATTTTGTTTCCCTGTTAAACATATCTTGCCTGTTTCTCCAATGTGTGGGAAACGAAGTGTAAAACATTGGGGTATGCATATTTTTCGATAACTCGGGTGTCCAGGTTAGCTTACAGGGGTATGCGCATTTAGAGCATAATCGCATGCATTTATGAAATGACAGTACCTTTTCTGTCTTGATTTTCTTTTGTTAGTTGCTCAAAATGGCAGAAAAATTATGCATTTGAAGAACATTTCTTTTCACGCTTTTAACTTATTTTTTCTATTTTTTTTAAAATGTTTTTGTTAGTTGTAATGTGCTTTTTTGTTATTTGCATTAGAGAAGTTTCTCGCTAATACAACTTCTCCTTAATACACTCCTCAGACATGACTCGGTTTTGAGTCTTGTACTTGGCATGTCTTTGTGGAGTTGGTGTGACATACCATCTTCTAGTGTTGGTCTGTTCTTCTAGACAGTAGCTATGGCTTGAGCTGGATATTCCACAGCGGGTCGGGAGCTCTTGTGGTCACACCTATGGGGGTTCTACGATGGTTGCCCCCTCCCACCTTTACCTTTTAACAGTTCAAAAAAAAAAAGAACTTTGCAAAAATTTGTATCTGCTACTGCTTGGGTATGAACTTTGAACCCTTCTGCGAGTTGGTAATATGATTGCTTTTGCATAGGGGTGTAACTGGTTCAGTTTTGACGTATTTTTGGGACCAAACTAGTTATTTCGGTTTGGAAATCTACAAACCGGGACCGGTTGTCCCGGTTTAAACTAGATCGGTTTGGTTTGGTCAAGAGGGAGTACAGAAATCACATATGCAAATCGGAAGAAATCTATAGAATCTTTGCATCACATCTCTCTCTCTCTCTCTCTCTCTCTCTCTCTCTCTCTCTATCTATCTATCTATCTATCTATGGATTGGTTCTAGGGATAGAAAAAGACCTAATTTCAGACCTCCACGCTAATAATTTGAGTCGTTCAACTTGTTTAAGACATGTTTTTAAAGATACCTGTAAAAAAATTAACTCATTCAAATATTGGTAAGTGATCGATTCAAATAATTCTGAGAACAACAGTTCCTATCAAGTTTTTTGAATTTTTTTGTTTGGATCAAGTACTTATCGACTAAATTTTTGGCCAAGTGAGATGAATAGAATGAAACGAATATTACCTTGCCCTGAAGACTGAGAATTGTAGACCTCAACAACCCAACCCCAACGACAAATCTCATCTTTCTCATAAACTCCTCACGACTGATTTTGTTGCTCTACAACATTCCAATAATGGACAAAGAAACAAAGAGAGAGAGAGAGAGAAACGTACAATGAACGACGGACTGGCGTCGATTGCGATGACAACGAGCGACGGAGAATGATTCATCATCGGCGACGAACAAAGCAGTGAACGGCGGGTGATGACTGATGAGTCGGTGAGAGCACTGAGAGGGGTAGAGAGAAGACAGAGGTAGAGGGAGGCGGCGAGGAGCTCTAATTTAGATTTAGGGTTAGACGGGGAGAGAGAGAGAGAGAGAGAGAGAGAGAGAGAGAGAGAGAGAGAGAGAGAGACATATTTACCACCGATCTGGTCCAGTTTGGTAAAAACCCCAAAACTGGAAATCGAACCGGTTATCAAATTTTGATACTTTAGTGAACCGGGACCGAACTGGTCAAAGGTAAAACCGAAAAAAAAAAAAAAAAGAAGGTCCGGTCCGGTTTTCTATTTTTTATTTACCCCTATTCTTCCAAAACCATTCTATTTGTCCGTTTGAGCAAGAAAGCTTCGAATGCTTTCAGGTGCTCGGGAACGGTTTAAGTCGTTGAATTAAGAGGACTATGGTGATAAAACCAAAATCTAGGATTATTTCTATTTCTACAGCTTTCCCAAGCTGAGGAACTTGTGTTGTTTGACCTCCAATTGAATCAGCTGAAAGCAAGAAAGACGCCCCCTTCGAACGCTGTGAGGTGCACGGAAATGATTCAAAGTAGGTGAATAGGAACAGGGGCAGAGCCAAAACTAAATGTCAGTGGGATCAAATTCTTAAAACAAAATAATAGAACAAAAAAAATCAAAATGTGAAATAGAAAGGAGTTAAAGCAGATATCTATTAATAGCATATAATTTCATTTACAATTGATCTCCCAAAAGATACATTGAAATGCCAAACAAAAATTAGCTTGGATATCAACCTATAACTGCATCCACAACCGACCACAAAAAGCTACACTTGAATGCCAACAAAAAGTAGCTAAGCAGGCATTGATTTAAAAACCTATAATAGCATTTACAAGTGACCCCGACGATTGTTCATATTTTGAAATCGTAACATAATAGCCTCATTTGTGATACTATTAAAAATATCTCTCTCAATTTACACAATCAAGTTATCATGCAACCATTGATCATCCATTCGGTTACGAAGTCGATTCTTCACAATCTTCATGGCAAAAAATGCTTTTTTTACTGTAGTTGTCGCAACAGATAAAACTAGAGCCAAAGTCAAAAGCCTGAAAACCAATAAACACCCTATATCTTTTTGGGTCTCAACCATCTTTTGAGAAATATCACCAATCCCTTTCAAGTTTGAAAACTCGACACTAGACCGCACATTGTAGGTGATGGTTCTTGCTGTAGCCAAATATGATGAGCTGAAGAGGTATGGATAGTCAACAGTAAAGACACAGTGAAAGAAGAGAATGAGGTGGTCTAGAGGAAGGGTGAAGAACAGAGCAGGTGTGCACAGAAAGAACTAAGGCAATGGATTGCTCTCAGTCTAATCCGTGATACCCTTGGTGACCTAGGAGATGGGGCAAGAATTCACTAGAGGGAATGTTCTCCTCTCACTCAGTGATTACCCTTTTCTCTCTCTAGAATGGCATATGCCTCTGCCAAGATTTCACCAACCTCTGGGTATGAAAGGGAATGTCCCATATTTATAGGCACCTTGGACCAATCATAAGGTGTCAGGCTGTCGTCTTATAATATGATAACACGTGTCCTTTCCGTACAACCTGATCGTACGGGTGACGCAGATGACCCGCGCGGTGACGAGCCATTCCCCCGCGCAGCGATCCTCTTGTTCTCTATAGCCACCAAGCCACTAGATCTCCCTTATTCCCGTAAGAGTAAGGTCGTGACCTGTTCGGTCGCGCCTACACCGCAACCAAGCCTCGGGGGGCCCCCGGGGTCCTGCCTTCAGACCGCAGCAGGTATAATTACCTGGGCTATATCGAACTAGCTTCTCGCGTTCTCGCTCATGTTCTGAGCCGCGCTAGTCACATGGGTCATGGGCTTTTCTCCTGTTCGGATGGCCCATGATTATCCAAGGACTGCCCTTACTGGGCTTGGGGTGCGCGCCGTTGGGGCGCCTTGCGCAAGAGGGTCCCGCTTCAGTGGTCCCCCTGCGCGAAAACTTATGACCGCGCAAGTGGGACCCCTCTGCGCGGAGATTTGCGCGAAGAGTGCCACGTGTCGTGCGGACATCGCGCCACCTGGGTGACACCTGTCGTGATCTTACTGGCGGGTCATCGTTGACTCTGGTCAACGGGGGGTCTCGCACTGACCTCCCCTACACCCATCAATTATGAAATTCTCAAGTTGATCCGAAAGTACCAAAAACTCAGTACCGGAGAAGTCTTTAGGATAAAATTTGACCAAGCGGTTCAACTTTTGGTTGTCAAAACTAGCAAATAAGTTGGATGGACTTAGACATGCAATATAAAGAAGCAACTCGGTATTTACCTTATTAAAGCGATTATTTAGCTTTTGGAGTTGCATATTTATGACAGTATACAACAACTCGACGCAATTGGGTGTGGTAAGGAGGGCAAGTAGTGGTGAAGTGAATTAAAGAGTTACAAGGAAAATTATTTGGTGTGGTCAGTGGTAAAGAGGAGGACAAGTAGTTGGGCAAAAAATACCATATACAAGGGGCAAAAAGTCAAAATTCTAAAAAATATTATACCTATCCTATTAAAATTTGACACCTCAGTGGGGTCAAGTGACCCCGCTTGACCCCCCCTTGGCTCCGCCCCTGAATAGGAGAAATTTAAGCGAACTTTTTTTGGGCTTGAAATTTAAGCTAGAAGTCATGTTGTTCTACTAAAGTATTATATTTTTTTTAAAAAGTCAAAAGTCAAAAGTCAAGTTGTTCCGCTATCAAACTTTTCGATCAATCCTTGTATTAGTCTATTAAGTTAATGGGCACGCCACTGCATGCTAGTGGGAGATTATTGAAGCTCTCCCCTTCAAAAATCGTAGGAGTGAATATGATTACAACAAATCACCAATTAAAACAAATATATGACATTGTGCTATCCACCACATTGGGGTGTTTGATAAACTTTTTTTTTTAGGCATTTTGAGCGTTCCGCTAAGGATTTTTTATTTATTTTTGGGGGCTTTTTGGGAATCAGAGCCAACCAAAATGTTTTTATGAGGCACTAACCATATGGGAAACTCATGGCCCTCAATTGGTGTTGACAACAGTCATGCTGCTATGATGATTTGTGTCCTTTCTTTGTTGGTGGGAATGTGGTGCTATTTGCTGCCATCCATTTTTCTGTTGATGGTAAATTATTGCTCAACCTGCTGATGCTTGGAGGCTGTGATCATCTAATGTTTCTTACGAAATACTGCTCCTTCTGAAATAGGCTAAAGGCTTAGTTTTGGGATTTTCCAAGGGGCTTATGAACTAGAGCCCTGTAGCGTACAGGAAAAAAAAAAAAAGGGTAAAGGGAATTGCGGCCGACGGTTGAGATTCACTTGATGTTTTTTCTTTTTTATATACCAAACAATTTCCGTATGAACGAGTGCTGGTACAGTATAGGAAAAAAAACAGGAAAGGGTAGGGGAAACGGCAGCCGAAGACTGAGATCCACCGACTGACAGGAAAGGATAGGGGGTCTCAATCGTCGGTTGCCGTTTCCCCTACCCTCTTTTTTTTTTCTCTGTAACTGTAATAGGTCTGGGGCTTACAAACTACAGTTTTGCTTTCTAAGCTTCTTTGTCTCATTTCATTTGTAATGTGGTTGGTTTCGTATCAACTAATTACTAGGTCTCGGGTGACATATGATTGTCGGGGGCTAGGGTTCCAATTTAGTTGTGATGCCAGTTTTTCCTCGTTCTGATGCCGTTTTGCTCATGAGCCCTTTAGTTGTTGTACTATCTCTTCGATTATTAATAAAATTCCTCTTTGTCGTGGAAAAAAAAAAAAAAACTTTAAAGTGATGCTCCTGCTTTTGGAACTATTTTTTATCGTACATTTCACACTGAAATTCTTCGTCATCTTTTTTAAACCTTGTTACTTAATTTTTCATAAGGGTGGGACCGAGGGAAGGATGATGATGATGATGTATCTCTTGGAATATATGCACAATTATTTCATTTGTGTTGGTCCCACCATAACTCCATTATTAAATCCATCCCAATCCCTCAAATTGAAAACTTAAACATTTGGTTAGGTCCCATCAAAAATGAAAAACTATTTATTATTTGGTTAAGTGCTTTATTAGCCCGGAAGCTCCTCTCAAAATAAGTCACTTGGCTCTTGGTATTTGTCTTTATTTAAAAAAATTTCGCGTTTGTTTTAGATTTGTGTTCAAATTTTTGTGGATTATTAATTCACATTCACATTCATCCGATCCGCCAATCCGACCAATCCGAACCAATCCGAACTATCCTTTGATCCATCCGTGAATGTTCGGTTCGGTTCCGGATCGAGAATTTCTTATTTAGCGGTTCTGGATTCGGATCGGATCGGATCCGCTCAATCCGCTCAATAATCCTTCTTTAATCTGTCAAATCCGCCCGATCCGATCCGTGAATGTTCGGTTCGGTTCCGGATCTTAAAAACTATAATCCGCTCTGAGCGGATCGGATCGGATCGGATCCGTGGACACCCCTAAAAAAATATTTGAAAATTGTTTGTTCGGTTCGCAATACGAAGATTTGAAAATATATTTTTTAAATTCAATATTTTTTTAACAATTTACTAAATACCAATGAGTACTTTTAATTAATAAAAAGTTTGATTTTTTTTAAAACACTTATTATTTTCGGGTCCTCGTTTTGTCGACAGGACAAATATTTTGAGACGGAGGGAGTTTTTTTTTTTATTCTTCTGGTCGAGATGAATCAATAATCTAAAAGAAAATTGGTGCAAAATTAAGAAGCACGATAAAAAATTAAATAAAGACAAAACCCAAAAAATACTTCTATGCAACTGACTTATTTTGGGAAATTACCCCTCAAATGTTGGTTTCCTATTTTTTCTACAGATGCTAAAAAGGCTAAAAGTCATTGATGTATTGTGAGTAGATTCGAGTTCCTTCAGTTTAATTAGGAGTTTTTGCATTAAAAAAAAACATAGAAAAAGACAAATACTATGTAGTTCAAATTTTTTTTTAGAAGGTGTTCCACTAACAGAAAAAACAATTTTTTTCATATTATCACGACATGCATTTTTTAAAAATACATCACATAAAAAACATCCAAACGCATGATTATTACTCACCGCAACTTGACCTCAAAACGGACTTTCCAGTTTCCACCACACAACCTGACGTCGTTTCAAAACAAATTCCCAACAAACGACACCGTTTTTTGGTCATCTACCCCACTTAGGACACCCCTAGACTTCGAAGCAAGCGAAGTCGTCGGCTATGTCTTTCTCTCTCTAGTTTCTCTCTCTAGTTTCCTGCTACTTACTTTTCCCCCAAGCAAACGCCAGTCGCCACCACATTTAATATCAACGAAGAATCTTCCAATCGATGGAGGCTTTAGGTGTCTTTCCCTTTGCTATTTGACGTCGTCGTCTCTTTCTCACCCGCAGCTCACGCTCAATCCTGTCTTGAGTCTGAGACGACGACGTTGACGGCGGCGCCTATATCGATACAGATTTCGATTCTACTCATCGATTAGGTACAGATCTGCTCTTTCAGACATCGATTTGCCAAACCCTTTCCTTTCTTTCCGATTTCTCCGCTTCAATTAGCGGATTTTTCTACGAATTTGACCCGATCGGTGCTGATTTTGAGTTTTCGGGATTCAGTAAAGCGCATGGTCTGATGTGCGTGTCGTATGTTGTTTGAGGTGCTCAGTTATAAATCTTTGCAAAATTCCTGTGTTTTGCATTATCCCGTTGGTGTTTTTACTGGATCGTGAATTTTGTGTTATTGTCATGGTTTAAAGATTGGAATTTTAGTGATTCGACGATTGTTCTGAAGTCGTTTTGTATATCTTTGTATGTTTTTTTTGTTTGTTCGTGGTTTTTTTGAATTGTATATGTTCTACAGTTTTTTGAACCAACAAATAAACATAGATATGTCAAGAACTCTTGGATGCACGGGATTCGGGGCCCCTGTAGCGCCCTTTCCGGGCTACAGGATGTAGCGCCTATCTCAGCCGTCTAAAAGTGTTTTCGATGGTCCGGATTTTAAATAAAATACGCTGGTGAATCCAGACCATTGATTGCTGAGATGGAAAGTGTTTTCAATGGTCCGGATGTAAAATAAAATAACTCTTTGCTGGAAGAGTTTGATTTGAATCCGGACCATTGAATCCTGATATGGGCGGCTGGGATGGGCGCTACAGGGGTGTAGCGCCCCGGACTCTGGATATGCGCTACAGGGGCCCCGGATGCATGGGAGTCCCATACGATGCATGTGGGTCCCATACATCGAATGGAACACATCTTTGTCCAATGTAATTATCTTACTTTTAATTGTATGAATAGGCATGGATGGATGCACATCGGGTGCGAAAGTTTTGTGGCAAAAGGAAATTGTGGTCTTTCTCTACTGGTTTAGATTAAAGTAGGTTCCTTGGATTGGTCAAACTTTTGATCAGCATGAAACTTGATGCTCGTTTTTTCAGAATTTGATTTGAGTGTGTTTACAACCTAAGAAGCGTGAAGAGTAAGAGATTATGTTCACATTCTGTACAACAGAAAATAAGTGCGATTTAAAGACCTAAACCTACTTTTAGAGGGAAAAAAAAAATTCACAAACGAATTTGAAGTTTTGGTATTAAAAATTCTGAAATGCGAAAAGTTAAAGGGGAGGGGATTTGTAAGTGTCAATATGTATTTTTTTTATGATTACTAATATATATTTTCATTCTTGTAAGGGTGTTTCATGTGTTTTTGAGTAAGGGGCCTGTCATGTGTGGATTAAATGTGTCCTGTTCTGGAAGATTTCCAAACTCGGTAGGATTAATTTGTTTTTTTAATCGAGGGACATGGGTGTCAAGTGTGTCCGGTTACAAAAAAAAGTTAGAAAATTATTGAAGAGAGTTTTCAGAAACATTTGGAGTCTTGGACCCTTACCGGGGGTGTCCTGTATGAAATGGACATGTCATCCTCTCGGAAGTGTCCGAACCTCTTAGATTATTGGTAAAGCTGAATGGTTGGGTAGAACTGGAGCAGAAAAATAAGGTTAAATGGGACATTGCTGGTGTTATTATGGACTTGTACTTTTTCCCAAGAGCATATAATCGGTGGGAAGGCGCCACCAGTTTTACCTGTGCTTCTACTACTTTTATGTTTTTCACTTTTTGCTAATCGAATGGGTCCCTACTAGTAAAACGTATATTTGAGTGGCAGTATTCTGGTGTTTTCGAACCATTAGATCTTATCTCTTGATTCCTCGAAGAAGGGTAGCACGTTTCATTAATTTGTTTTTTACCCGTATTATGCATACATTTATGTGCTCATCTCTACGATATACCTGTATGTCTGGTTTGTACTGATGAAAACTTTGCATTTTAGAAGAGTTAAAAGTATTGGAGCTGCCTGGGAAATCGTGCTTGGAAAAGAACTTGTCGACGTCACACAGATGGAGGGGAAAAGACAAACGTGTACAGAAATGAGTTTTAGTTTCCAGAATTCGGTACAGTCTTGCACTTGCAATGATGTTTTATATGACATCATTGATACTCTTTCTTTTGCATAAGGTTAAAAGCTGTTTTTTTTTTTTTGTTTTTATGTTATGCTGATTGACGTTTTGGGCCATTACTGGATTAAAGTTTCAAAAGGGTCAATGTTTCTGAATGAAGTCTTGTGATTAGTTTCCAAAATGCATGATTTGCTATTTTCACATGCCCAATGCTACTTGCAACATAGCCTGTGGTAAATGACTTTTGTGATATTCTTTCTTTTTGAGATCATCAAAAGCTGATCATGTTTATAATGTCTTGTTCTGTCCTAAGTAATTTACTAAACAAACTGATTGACGTTTTGGGCTATTTTTTTTTATCCGTTGACGTTTTGGGCTATTGCTGCATGAAAATTTTGAAAGGGGTCAATGTTTTTAATCATGTCTTCTGATTAGTTGCCAGAATGTATGATCTGCTATTTTCACATGCACAATGCAACTTGCAACACGGATAACTTGCTTTGTGATAAAGCAGGCATGTCTGTATGAATATTTCATACATATATACATGCCTACTAC
Organism: Vaccinium vitis-idaea; assembly: GCA_963854785.1. Lineage (NCBI taxonomy): Eukaryota > Viridiplantae > Streptophyta > Magnoliopsida > Ericales > Ericaceae > Vaccinium > Vaccinium vitis-idaea. The sequence goes on from OY978215.1 coordinate 45,306,442, forward strand.
ATTTTGCTAGGGCTGGATCCTCCCTTTGCCTATGGGGGTGGCAAATTCACCTCTGAAACTTGCTCTCGCTTCCCAAGTTTGACTCTTATGAACCTCACTCCGATCGAGAAAGGATCGTGCTCCCAACTACGATAGAATCTTTCGGTTAGTCCTAAAAGAAACAGAAGAAAAAATACCATGCAATAGACATAGGAAGTAATGATTAGATACTAGAAAACTATTAACTCAAATTTGCCAAGTACATGCTACAAACATACATTTACTTATATTCACTAAAAAATCTTTTGCAACTGACAATAACGAATTTACATGTATGCTAGGACTATAAACAACTGCTTTCTCTATCCCAATTTGTTTATCCCTTGTTCTATTCTGGTTGGGCAAAAATTGTTTATTGTTTATATCTTTTTACTGATAATACTTATTTATATTTAATAGATTTCTTTTTGTTTTTTTGTAACTTCCCTCCCCCTCATTTTCTCTTCTCTGGAGGTCATGAGGATAACTCGCAAGGCTTGCTGCTTATTTTTCCTTTGACCTGGATGTTTGTAGTATGTGCTCTGGGGTTGGGGAGGATAACTCGCAGGACTTGTTTTTTTTTTTTTTTTTGATTTTTCTGACCTGGATGTTACCAGTAATATCACTGTGCTAAACGATCTTGTTTGGTAGATCTCAATTTGTTTTTTAAACAAAGTTTTCAAAAATCACATAACTTTGTGAATTAAAATTTAAAAGATATAGACAATTAAAAGTGGCACGGAATCCCAAAGAGCGCGAACAAATGGGACAGAGGGAGTAATATTCCTAGTTGTCTATATTTTCATTTACATCACTTCATATGCACCTGCACCCATTAGGCATCACGTAATTTAATGGCTCTTTTTTTGGAGTCCCAACGCCAAATAAGAACGAAATAAAAATGAGCTCCATTGTCTTGCATATTTTTTGTTCGGTTCGAATTGTTTCTTCTTGTGATATGATAGTTGGACACTAATAAAACAGGCATGTTTGTCCGTATATTCCATGCATATGACCATAAAATATGTGTGTATACTCTCTCTCTCTCTCTCTCTCACACACACACACACGCCCTCAAACACACAGGCAATTGTTGGATAGCTGGATACTCCTATCACCTATCGGGGTGGCAACTGGCAAATCCATCTAAAGTTGCTGTCACTTCCAAAGTTTGACTCTCTTAGGAACCTCACTCTGGTCGAGAAAGGAACCTACTCCGCATTAGGATACGACTTTTCAATCATATGACCTCAAAAAAAAAAAAAAAAAAAAACCAAGCAAGAGAAAATACTAATAGGAAGTAATGGCTCGATACTAGAAACCTTTAAGATTGCGGAGTACATGGGACACACATATATGTACTTATACCCTCAAGAACAATATTTGCTATTGACAATCATGAATTTACTTGTATACTAGGACAATCTACAACTAATATTTGTAGATAGCCTATATTTTCATTTTGCATCAATTTATGTGCTCACACATATGCTCCCATAGCCTCTCCCAACCTTAAGTTCTTCTTCGTCGTCTGACTCTCATGCACCTGTTCTTGCTCCCCCACACGCACTCTCTCCCGCTTGTGCAACTAAGGGTTGGATTGTCCATTATATTTTTCAATTAGTTCAACTTATTGACGTTGTCGTAATCATATTGCCATCTCCAAAACCTGTTATAGAAGTGCTATAGTACATGTGGCCTTTATTGGGCAATGACAAAAATTCTTTCCCTTGAAAATGTGAACAGAGTTCTCTCGGTATTCACCTGTGATCTTTTAGCAAATGAATGCATCAGATAAGGGCCCTATATTGGAGATTTTTGAATTGTATCATACGATGTCGTTTGCTTTTATAAACTAGAAGAACATTGCATACATATAAATATTTATATTGAGCATGCGCTTCTGATTCTATTTTTTTACACCAGTTACGACACCTGCTCTTTTGTCCTAAAAATTGAATGGCCTGTCGAGAGAGAAAATGCAGAGTACAGAAGGTGTATTTATGGAGAAAATGCAAAGCACTATCTTGATGAAGAGAGGAAAGACAATTGGGGTTTAGGATCAATTTAGGAAAGAGAGATCCGAGGGAGGGGTTAACAAATAGATAACTTGGCGCAGTATTAGATAATACTATTTCCATTCTTCTCATCAGCACCCTTTTCTTGCTTGTGTTTTAAGGTGTAGGAGAGTGGAGAGGATTCAGATACTTTTTTGAATACTGTTATCAGATATGTTGGCCATCTTTGATCGAAATCAGTTTCCATCAATGTTTGTTTCGTGTTTATTGTTTGGCTTGGAATTGTTTCTCCTTATGATGTGATTATTGAGGCACTGACTTTGTTTCATGGTTGCCCGAAAATTTGCTTCATATCACCCTTCATTTTTCTTGTCATGAAAATTTTCTTCAGATGTCTGACAGGTGCAGTAATTATTTGTATGTGCTATAACTCGTTTGATTTTGTTCCAGGGTTTACAATTTCTCCTCCATGACATCATATTTTGGGGATTTTTGGTAGAAAAGTTAGTTGGGTACCCGTTAAATTTGTAGGTTTAGTTTGTAAATAGGATTGTCCTTGTAGATATGGAATCAAAGTGGGTCAAAGTATCGGATAATGGCCGTAGACAAATCATTAGAAGACGGGCAACTCAACATGTGGGAAATAAAACTGAAGCAAGCTACAAGGTATTGCGACTTCAATCCAAGCGTAATTCTTTACTTACCAAGCTTGGCAAGAGGAAAAGATCGGCTGGATGCAAAAGCAAATGTGCGGTGAACTTGAGGAAATCTTTACTTACGAACTATTCTAATCTGATGAAAAGTGGAGTGCCACAACGGTTATTATTTTATCAGGATAGTGCATGGAATGATTTTCCTCAGGATCTTGTTGAGATGGTTAGGGGTGATTTCCAAATGAAGAAAGTAGCAATTGAAGTGCAATTCAATGGATGCCATTTAATGTTGGATATCTTGTATATGATTCAAGTAGATCTGAAGACAGGTTCCCGAAAACCTATAGCTTGGATTGATGAAGCTGGTGGCTGTTTTTTTCCTCAAATACAATCTGATAATGGTGGAGTATGTGAATGTAACCATTCTGAGTTTGATGAAGCTGAAGAAGTTATGTCTGCGGATCCAAACGGGGCTTCTGAAATCCAATTGCATCTTCAGATTGAAATAAATGGGGTTAATGGCTTTGGTTCAGAGGAATGTGTAGAAGAGTCAAATATTTGTGCTAAGAGGACTAGAACTGAGAAAAACTGTAGCGGTGATCATTATGAGCTATGTGCTAATGGTGACGGTAACCAAAAATCTGGTGCAAAAATGGATGATGTGGTTGAGGAAGTTCAGCGGATTGGTGAAATTTTATCCCCTAAATTGGAAAATGTTTTTGAGACTGTTGATGTAAGTGTTGTGAAAGACATGTTCATTGCCAGCATGAAGCCTTCCAAAGATGCAAACATACTCGAGATTATCAAATGCTCTAGTAAAATGATGGACTCCCGTTGGGAAATTTTTCAAAAGCAGGTTGAGATAACCCAAAAGTATCGTGGGGACCCAAATGTTCGGTACGGTTGGCTTGCTTCTACAAAAGATGGATGCTCTAGCATCGTGATGTATGGGCTTGCACATTGTGGATCCAAAATTAAGGCCCCATTTGGTATCGGAGTTCACCTCACATCCTTAAAGTGTGCCCTCACCAGGTTTGCATGTACCCTTAATGTTCTATAATACTCCTTATGTCCCAAATTGCTGGACCCTTTTGGGTAACCGTGCGGTTTTGCACGCAAAAAATAATTTACTTGTATTTTTTTTGAAAATTTTTACACCAATTTTTTTTTGTTCTCAAAGAGTTCTTTGGATTGGTGTGAAAATTGAGGGAAAAACTTCTTTCTAATACATTATTTTTTGCGTGTAAAAATGCACGGTTACCCAAAAGGTCGAGCAATTTGGGATGGAGGGAGCAGTCGTTATTTGGATCAGTATAACCAACAACAGAATATGGTGAGCTCTTCACTTAAGAGTTTATTCAGTTGATATATGTTTTTGCTATTTCCCCCTAGTTTGTCTTGGTTTATGTCATTTTAGTTTGCACTTGGAGACATTCAACTTTTTTTTGGTATTTTTCAGTGCTAGTTATTGTGATATTGACGAAAATGGAGTAGGCCACATGGTGTTTTGCCGTGTCATACTGGGTAATATGGAACCTGTTCAGCCTGGATCTACACAATCCCATCCCAGTAGTGAGAACTTTGATAGTGGAGTTGATGATCTTCAAAATCCAAGTCATTATATTGTTTGGAATATGAATATGAACACACACATCTATCCGGAATATGTTATCAGTTTCAAGATGTCCCAGGGTGCTGGAGGTGCTACTTGATAATACCTTTTTTAATGTTTCTTTCATTGAAATTTGAAGTTTAACATGTGATTTATTATTCAAGTTTAGGAAAGGATTATGTTCCTTTTATGTGTCACACTGGCTTGGCAAGTGCCATTTGATTTGTCTCCTTATATTTGGATGGCAAGAGGGTGGCAAATTTTACATTTTCTTACTGTGCTATCTGTATTTGTGAGTCAGTGGGACACATAATGTGTTTTTTTGAGTCTGATACATTTCTCAATGTTGGTGTTTTTACCAATTTTCTACTTATATTTCATGCACCTGTAAGTTTCTTGAGTTTGAGACATTCTCAATGTTGCTACAGAAGATCTGGTTCGGAAAGAAAGCCAATGTGTTACTACTACTCAGCGGCGTCAGGGTCTTCAGCTAGTTTCATCTTCTGTTGAATTGGTAAGTGTTGAGGGTTCACATGTCGTCAGAACCTCATGGTTTTTGGGGATTAGATTTCACTTTTTAGCCATTGGGTTGGTTGGCCTAATAAATTTGATGAGGTTATTTGACAAAACTTTCCAAGACCCTTCTGTTGCACATTGTATTTATCCCTGGTTTCTAAATATCTGTTGGCATTAGAATTGTTTCTATTCAGTCTACATTTCTAAAAATGGAAAATCGGCAAGTATTCCACCGATGTTCGATGGTGTTTGTCTTCGATATTGAGTCTTTTCACTGAAATTTGGGATTTCGTCTAGCAAATGTTGTTAGTTTAATTGCTAAATGGTGGCCAACCTTTGTTTGGAGTTTTTGGTTTCTACTTCTCATTACTTTGCAGATTTTCCATTGTTGATAGCTGTCTTTTCTTATTCCCTAGGAGAGGAATTCCCATCCATGTCAAACTTTTGAGGACATGCCTCAGCAAAAGGCCCCTGGTTATGGTTCAAGCACCTCCAAGACTCCTAAATCTCCTTGGATGCCTTTTGCGTTGCTGTTTGAAGCCATCTCCAATAAAGTAGCTCCAAAAGATATGAAATGGGTGAACATGCATTATAACATGTTCAGGGTATGTAGAACAATCTCTTTTTTTTTTCCCGTCGTTTGTACAGTAAGTAATGCTAGTCTAATTTTCTTGTCTCTTTTTTCGGTTCTGTCCCTTATTGGATCGTTGTAGAGCAAGAAAATCAGTCGTGATGAGTTTATTAGAAAGTTGAGATTTTCAGTTGGGGACGAGTTGTTGAGGTCTACAATTATCAGTCTTCAGGATAAGGTAATATTCGTTCTATTCTATTCGTTTAGCTTGGCCAGTAATTCGTGACTGGGACATTATTGATTTCTCCTATTTTAAGGTTTAGCTATAGATTTCATGTCAGACTAACAGTTTGAATGCAGATGATAATAATTTTATGTTGGTAATTTGGAGGACTGATTATTATTCTTGTTTAGTACTGTAAGCTTGCTTAACATGAGTAAAAGAAGATTTGTTGCTAGTAACATCTGTAAAGATTCACTCTGTACAAAATTTGGAAGGCTTTCTTTATTATTTGGACTCGGTATACATAAAATATACATGCCGGCTCGCGCACACTTAACTATGAATTCTTTTTGTGTGGTACAGTCAGGCATGAATCAAAGCAGTCTTTTCCCCTTTCCATTTTTAGTTTTTGGGCCAGTTTCTGTTTGGCAAGGGATAGTCTGTCAGCCTCTTGAGTGAAGATAAAAGTATATTACTTATGGAGCAGGAGAAAGGGTAGAGCCTTATTGGATGATGATGTAACGAATTTCTTTAGAAATATTGCGTTTGAAACTGATTGTTCCCTGTCTTGTTTTTTGCTAGTTACCATCTAATTTTGCATGCCCCTCAAAAGAGCCGAAGAAGGAGCGAGAAATTTGAGGCAATTTTACAACAGTTCTTATTTGGTTACATCAGTCGTCGAATATGTTACTCCTGTGTTGCGTTGGCGGTTGTCGGCATCAAGTTGTGAACAAAGTAGCTTAGGTATCCGGAATTTTCCTTCTAGTTCTACTTCTCTTGTCCAATTAGGTTCTTATTCGAATTTGCTTTCTAGTTCTACCTCTATTGTCAAATTAGGTTCTTATCGAACTTGTCGAACTAATGTGTTTTGATTTTGCTGTTAAATGCTTGGTCTTGACTGTTAATTATTTCCAGAAGTAAACCAGCTCAAGTTTGTTATTGCTCCTGTGGGATTTAATTGTCCATTCTCTTAAATGGGTTGATATGATTTTGTCCTTGTAATTTTGTTTCCCTATTTGACATATCCTGCCCGTTTCTCCACCGTGTGGGGAACCAAGAGTGAAACACAAGTGTATGCGTATTTTTTTTTTTTAGCACAGATCACGTTTATTAAATGACTGGTACCTTTTCGTCTTGATTTTCTTTTGTTGCTCGAAATGGCAGAAAAATGATGCATTGGAAGAACATTTCTTTTCTCCCTTTCAGCTTGGCAACTGGTGATTAGTGATTTCGATGCTAATTACATTTTTTTTTTCCCGAAGGGAGGGTCATCCCATAGATATTATTTAAAAATAAATAAATTACAACCACAACAACAAAACAAAAACAAAATAAAATCCAAGAAAAGCTACACAGTTTTGATGATGTTAGACCATCACTCTCACTCGTGAAGGTGGGTGGAGGATCGCCACTGGATTTGATTCCACCGTAATATCGGCACCGGATTTGTATCTCGACACTGATACCCTGTTGAAGAGCTGAAAAAACCGGGGGCCAACCCTATCTACTAATGGGTGGCTCAAGTTGATTAAATAATTTTCTTGTTCTACCTAGTGACTACAGGAGCCTTCTTGCTTTCAAGACTTGAATTAATAGATGTCAACAACGACTGACTTTTCAAGTCAATTACCGCGTTTCATCATTACTCTTCCAAGACCAGCACAGTCTGCATCATCATTCAAATAATGTATCTAGAGCATGAGATTTCATGACTTATGTTCCTTTTGTCATGGCATATACTTCCATTTACCAGCAAATACATGTATTTTTTTTTATGCTCACAAGAATTTCAGTAACTCCATGTTCCATCCCCTGGTAGATCAATTTCCCTAATATTTCAGTAAATCCGCCGATTCACCACGGATGTTTGAGGTTTTGATCGACGTTTGCCTTCTAGGATACAACAATTAGTTAGTAACACTTACTGGATCGCTCTATCAAACAAAGTGGTGTCTGTATTCTCTCTCGAAAAACAAAGGAAGAACTATGAAATAGGAATCTGATTTTCGTGGTATCAAAAACAGAATTGGGAGCACCAATTTATAGCCATAGAATTGAATACAATCAATATGGGGAATTCAATACATTCAATAATTGACATTGTGATTTCTCCTGTTTTAAGGTTTGCAACTTATAGCTTTAGGTTTCATGCCAGACTAACAGATGATAATAATTTTATGTTTGTAATTTGGAGGACTGCTTATTATTCTTGTTTAGTACTGTAAGCTTGCTTAACATGAGTAAAAGAAGTATTTGTTGCTAGTAACGTCTGTCAAGATTGACGCTGTACAAAAATTGAAAGGCTTTCCTTATTATTTGGTTTTGGTATACATGGAATATACATGACGGCTCACGTACACGCATCTATGAATTCTTTTGAGTGATACGGTCAGGCATGAATCAAAGCAGTTTTTTCCCCTTTCCATTTTTAGTTTTTGGGCAGGGATTGTCCGTTAGCCTCTTGAGTGAAGATACAAGTATATTACTTACGGAGCAGGACAAAGTGTAGAGCCTTATCGGATGATGATGTAACGAATTTCTTTAGAAATATTGCGTTTGAAACTGATTGTTCCCGGCCTGTCTTGTTTTTTTGCTAGTTACCATCTAATTTTGCATGCCCCTCAAAAGAGCCGAAGGAGGAGCGAGAAATTTGAGGCAGTTTTACAGCTTACATCAGTCGTGGAATATGTTATTCCTGTGTTGCGTTGGCGGTTGTCGGCATCAAGTTGTGAACAAAGCAGCTTAGGTATCCAGAATTTGCCTTATAGTTCTATTTCTCTTGTCAAATTAGGTTCTTATTCGAATTTGCTTTCTAGTTCTATTTCTTTTGTCAAATTATGTTCTTATTAAACTTGTCGAACTAATGCGTTTCGATTTTGCTGTTAGATGCTTGGTCTTGACTGTTAATTAGTTCCAGAAGTAAACCAGCTCAAGTTTGTATTTGCTGATGTGGGATTTAATTGTCCATTCTCTTAAATGAGTTGATCTTCTATATCATCTCCACATTTGGTATACCCATGTTATAGCAAATATCAGTTTATTTTGAAACCTCCCGGTGGCGTCGTACGGTGAAAATATCGTCTCGTACGGGGCGATTTAGTGAGGAGGAACATCCCTTATCTAAGCACATTGTTTTCTAATTCCAAATAATCTGTTTTTAACCATATTTCATGTCTTGTATGTGCTTCTATTCAATCATGTCGAAAAACCAAAGTTTGAACTGTTTGTGAAGGAAACAGTGCCGCACGGCACAGTTGGAGTGCTGTACGGCACTCTTTTGAAAATTTAACTGTTGGACTGCTGAACTGTGCCGCCCGGCACACTTTTGCAATTATTGAAATTTTGAAACATTTCCTTTACAAAACAGTTTGAACCCTTGGTGTGTTATCTGGATTATTTGATTTGCATATTGCTTATTTTCATTATTATCATCTGCTTTGTTTGATAAACTGTTTATTTGAATAAAATTCGGCATTAAAATATCTTCGAAAAATCCCACAAATATTTAGTAAAGACCGATTTTTAATCGGGCGAGCGGGGTGCATTAAAACCCTTCCCCGTTCGTAACCTGGCTCCCAAATCCAAAATGAATCTCTGGTTTTCAAGTTGTTTTCCAAATCATTTTCAAATTGGTTTCTCGGGTCCTAAACCATTTTCCAAAAACCCGGGTGGCGACTCTATTTTCAAAACATCATTTTCAAACGACACCGGCGTCGAGGTCGACCGTCCACACAGGTGCATCAGCTTTGGTTTTTGAAGCACTGGCTTTGAGAGAAGCATGTCTAATGGCTATATCCCTGAATTTACATGAAGTACAGATTGAAAGTGATAATAGAGAACTTGTTCACTTGAGTGTTTCAGAATTAGACCCACCATGGGAATGCGCTTGTGTTATACGTGATATTAGAGTGATTGTAAAGGATCTAAATTTGCTTGTGTCTTGGATTCCTAGAGCCCTCAATGGGGTTGCCCATTGGGTTGCTTCTTTTCTATCTGGATGGCTACCTCAGAACTGAATATCTTTGATACCAGCTGAGTTACGCATTATCCTTCTTTTAGATTTATAATATATTGAAATGTCTTTCAGTTCAAAAAAAAAAATGCATTAATGTGGCCTTTGAAGAAGGATATGGGTGGTTGGATTGACAAATTACTGTAATTACTATTGAGAGTAATTATCTGAACCTTTTTTTTTTATCACCAGAAAATAGTAATTATCTGAACTTTGCTCGGCATTTTTTTAACCTCTCCACTCCCCTCATCCTCCTTTAGTATATATTACCAAACACTATGCTATAAACAAAAAAGACTAAAGAAAGAATATGGTATTCAAATAGAAATCAACGCCACAAAGAACTCGAAGCGAGTGAAAAACACATGCCAACCACACCAGATATCTACCAGCTAAGCTGCTAAAAAAAAAGCTCGGGCAATTTTCTCTCGTCCCACTGTTGAACCTTGCTAATGTTGGCAAAGGTCCATCTGAAATAAACTACTGAGGCAAACAATTTCTTTGTTAACCAAAACAATATTAGTTGTTTATGATAAAAGTGCCCCATACTTAAAAGTACAGATAAAATCTCTTCAATTTTCGCCAATTATCCATGTTACTAATCAACAATGTCCATAATAGGGCTTTATCAACTCATTATTTCCTTGTTTTCTCCTCACTTATATGGGATCAATATCTTATCCTCTATTTTATTCTACAATCTATCCCTATTTACAATAATGCTGCATAGCCTTCGACGGTCTCTACGCTCTACCAGAGCATTTTAGGTATTTAGTTATTTACCTATACTCTTATCTCCCACTACCCCAATTGGATAAATCAGCACCGAGGATATTTACTCGAATCACTTTAATCCACTCTATTCAACTCATTAACACGAATTAAACCTCCATCATCACACATTCCTCAAACATTAACTTATGAAATCCCAAATGAACCACAAATAAACTGTGTAGTAGTTATTTTCATACATGATCAAATAGTGCATGTAGTGGTTCGGTTATCCTTAAACCATTACAATGACAGTTCTAAATAAAAAATCACTTCCATAATCAATCTCTGCCGCATAAAACCAAGTCTAAAATACCTGTAAATCCTCGTGTTTTCAAAAGTATAAATGTCCATTAATTTCGAAATGTCATTTCTCCATTAATTTCAAAATGTCATTTCTTATTGTATATGAGAATTATTACTACGCAGAATACTACAACCTAAGGAGAAGCATTAAGAAAGATTTGGAAAAATTACAAATGTTAACATTTTTATTGAAATTACAGCATTACCCCCTTTTCATTTTACACGAAATTTGCATATCACCCACGTCAACATTTGCATAAATTACAGTAAGCTGGAGAATTATTATTTTTCTTCAATTTTTTTTCGTGTGTGTTTTTTTTCTTTTTTGTGTCAGTGTTTTTTAAATTATTGATTCATGTATATGAGATAAATTCAAAAAGTAAGAAAGTGTTAACTATTTTTTTTTTAGACCGTCTGTTTTAGATTAAAGTTTTCCGTTCAAAATCACGGTGCTAAAAATCACTTTTTAAATTTGTATTTATTCAAAAAAAATTGAGTTTTGTTAGTTTTTGGTGAAACTCTTATGATTACTGGAATCAGGAAAAAAAAAATGATTTTGACCCAATTTTTGTGAAAAGGACTACCTTTTAGCAATGTTAGAGCCCTTTTTTGTCATTGAGTTGAGGGAAAAAATGATTTTTACCCAAATTTTGAATGGAATTGGGTGATTTTGGATCGAGCTCATACAACCGTCGGATTGCCTCGATTTTTCGCTTGATCCCACTAGAAATTGGATTTTGAAAACGATGAACGGCTTGGATTGATCGGTTGAGACCCACAACGGCGTTTCTAACGCCGTTGTACGTGGTCAGTGCCGCTCACGTAAAAAATACTACTCCCTCCGTCCGGATTTGTTGGTCCGTTTTGGGGATTCTAACTTTTTTTCCATTACATTTTGAGTTTGTTAATTTCCTATTTTATCCTCAATCCCTCCATTTAATACTCTCTTCATTCCAATTTGATAGTTCACTACGAAACTACGTGCAATTTTCAAACTAAAAAATAATGTAGTTGCAAAAATTATTTTTTTATCAATATGGATCTTGTTTGATAGATCTCATTGAGAACTTTAATACGGTGCAAAAAAAATTCAAAAATGTAACCACATTTTAAAAAAAAATAGTTTTTGTGTTGTTATTTTATGTTTTAAAAAAAGGGCAAAAAAGTAAATTTATCATATTTTATTCTTTGACTTTTGAAAGTGGACAAATATTTTAGGATTTAAAAAAGTATGTTTGTGGACTAACAAATCCGGACGGAGGGAGTAGTAGACAACAAGTGACAATTGAAAAGGCTGAGAGAAATGACAGTTGGCGAAAACATTTTGCATCGGGTAAGGCGAAAACATTTTGCATCGGGTAAGACGAAATTTGCTCTGCAGGATGGAAAAGTAACTTTCAATTGAATGCCACTGGGCGGTAAACCGTGTTCGATCGGGTTTCCAAGAACCCAGTTTCCACTTTTTCCCGTGGGGCCATTGCCCAAAGTAATTCCTCTCTCATTCTCATTTCGAGAGATGTTATCTTAGTGCACAAATTATCCATAAATGAGTTTTTTGTAGTCTATTTTGGAGTCTCATAAAAATGATCTATGCCGTTCATTAACTTTAAAATAATTTTTTTAGTCGCCTCAAAAAAAGTTAGCTCAATCAAATTTTGTTAACTATTTGATCTGATCAGTTAACTTTTATTTAAATTTTTTATAGAATTTAGGATTCTAAATTTTGAATGAAAATTGAAAGATTAGATCAAATATTTAAAGTTTTTAAATTGAGCTGATTTTCTTGTAGGTCAATCGAAAAATTATTTTAATGTTTATGAATGACTTAGATCATTTTTATGAGACTTTGAAGTGAATCCCATCGACTCATTTGTGCACAATTTGTGTACTAGGATAACATCTCCCAAAAGGAGAAGGGGAGAGAAAATGATAAAAGTCGGTCACTTTGGGTCAATGGCCCCACGCGGAAGACTCTAAAAGAATACTCCCTTCGTCCCAATTTCTTGGTCATTCTTTCCATTTTTGGATGTCCCAAAATATTTGTCCCACTTCTAAAAACATCCATCAAAATTTGGACACTTTCCAATTTTACCCTTAAAAAGTACTTTTCCCATCTTAATTGGCTAGTCTATTATCTTTTATTTTATAACGATTTTTATGATTTTGAAAATTTTGTATAATAAAACTAATTGATATCGATTAAACAAGATTTATATTGAATATCTTTTGACTTTCATATAATAAATTAGCCTCACAAATTTGGTCACAGTAATATTGACTGGATTTAGGGACAAAATAAAAAAGTCAATACAAAGTTTTCACACCCCTTAAAAGCCCACTTCCCCAAAAGGGGCCAAGAAATTGGGACGGAGGGAGTAACAATTATGGTCTATTCTTTTCCACATGGTGGGCTTTCACACACAACAGCCATCAGAAAAACCAACGGTTGGATTGAAAACCCAAAAGCATGAGTCCATTACTTAATTGTACTTTAAATGCTAGGTAATTGATATTTACACCTCCGAAATTGTTATCTACACTCCCTTTTTGTCTTTTAGTGAGATTTTTACACATGAAAATCTCACTAGAAGACAAAAAAGGAGTGTAGATAACAATTTGGGGGGTGTGGAAATCATTCCCCCTATTTTAATGGACTTTTGAATACCCATTGGGCATTGGGTGGTCTCGTACCTTTCTCTGAAAGTTTGCTTAGAGTACTGTCATAACAGTGCATTGGAGTTCAATCCAGATATCATCCGCCTAATGGGCGTATTATAGAAAAAGCCAAATAAGAAAAGAATGTTTACAAAAGTACAATGATTATATTTCCTTATTAAGTTGAAATCTCAAACGAGACTATAAAATTGGAACAGAAGGAGTAAAAAGTACTCTCAATATGTATCTACAACCGAAGGGCTTATATAAGAGAGGCTTTAAAATTGAAGTTGTTTGGTCATTTGGCAATTTGGGCCAATTTTACCCTCCAATTTCAGATTCTGCATGTTGGTTTTGTTGTGGTTTAGTTGCCATTACATGCCCTCTTTGGTCTTTTTGTTGTTTGCTTTTCAGAGTAAAGTTTGCACAACTTGAGTTTGTCTTGTTCCTACTTTTCCGAAAATTCAAGTATGCTTAGGTTAGCTCTTGCAGACAAGGCAGAGATCATTCTGGACCATAGAGCTCAATTATAATCCAACCTTTCCACAAAACAAAAAGCAGAAAACCAAACAGAAGGGGAGACAAAAGGGGAGCCCATTTCAATTGCCAACAGTAGATCTCAATTATCATCCAACAAAACAAAAGGGGATACGCAAGGAAATTTTCGTACGAATACAGAATTTTTTGCACAGAAAATGTACAATGGCTATTAGGGCCTACTTTTGGGTCCCAGATGAATAATTGAGTCACATACGAATAATCTAAACCGTTGAATAATTTCAAAATAATTTTTCTCTAAGCCTTGCAAAAAATCAGCTCAATTGGATATGTGTAACTGGTCACTCTAAAACTCCAAGTTTTGTAATTGAGGCAAAGTACAAGAACAAATTAATTAGCATAGAATACATGGGCAAACAACACACGGGTATCGAACTCGTGCTGTGCACGAAGCCCTGTAACTAGTAATCTAATAGGATGCCTCTCTCGTTTTCTTATCAGTCCATTACAAACACACAGCTCAAGAACCTCTTTACTTTTATTTTTACTCTTGCATGAATTTTAAATACTCCCTAGTCCCTACACTTCCCACTCAATAATTACTTCTCCACAGTTCCACAAAACCCACCCACAGTTTCACACACACACCCACAGTTTCACACACATGAAGAACCACCCATGATCTTTTCCTTCTCTCTCTCTCTCTCCCCACAAAGCAGATCTCGATCCGAATTAGAGGAGAAATTTTTCAGTGCCGAGTGGGTACCACGTGGTACCCGCTCGCGCAATTTGGGCCGTCCCTTTCGGTTTTGGACGGCTCGGATTAAAGAGAGAGAAATAGGAGAGATAGGAGAGAGAGGGTTTCAATCTCGGCCGTCCAATACACTTTTGGATGGCCCTGATGCAATGTTCGGGTACCACCTGGGCTCGGCCACGTGGTACCCACTCGGTACCCAAAAATTTTTCTTTGGAGAGAGCCTTGGATTCATGGCAGAAAAGGTAAAGCTTTCACACATTTCAACGGAGTACAATTTTTCAACTTTAAAGTGTGCATATTAAGGCCTCCTTTGGGTAAAAAACTTAATCCAGTTTTTTGGTTTTTTGGGGTCCAAAAAACCAGAGTGCTTTGGGTAATAATCTTAATCCAAAAAACCAGAGTGCTTTGGGTAATAATCCAATAATCCAGATTATTCGTTTGTCCTTATTCAAAAAAAATTTGCATTCGTTAGTTTTGCATCAAGATTTTGTGGTTTCTGGATTCCTCTCGACGAGACGAATCTAACAAGTATAAAATTATGGTCAGAACTCAAATTTTTTTGAATAAGGACAAACGAATAATCCAATAATCCATAATCTGGATTATTAGCCAAAGGAGGGAATAATTTGGATTAAGTTTAAGAAAAAACCAAACCGGTTTTTTGGATTATTTGACAAAAAACCAAAAAAACCAATAATCTGGATTAAGTTTTTTACCCAAAGGAGGCGCAGGCCGGGATGGTGTAGTGCACCATCCGATCGTCCATTTTGACAATAAACGGCTCAAATTTAATCCGAGCAGTGAATTGAATCAGACTGTCAATTGTTTGGATTAAACCCGAATATTAATAAGCACACGTTAGCATTTAGGGGAGTGATTTTTACACCCCCCTAAATTGATAGCCACACCCCCTTTCTTGTCTTTTAGTGAAGTTTTTATGTGTAAAATCTTCACTAAAAGACAAGAAAGGGGGTGTGACTATCAATTTGGGGGGTGTGAATATCAATTACCTTACCAAAAATAATACTAATTTTTATCCCTTCACCGGTCTAATACTCTGCAACAGTTGTCCTCTATTTTGTTACAACAATGCTACGGAAAACCTATGGGGTACCGACCCATAGGTACAAAACATGCACAGAGCATGCTGGGGGATTCATTTTTGGGTTTCACACGAGTGATTCGAATCGTTCATTATTCTTAAAATATTTTTCTGAGGGGTTCAACAAAAATTCAACTCAATCGGACGGTTAGTAGTGGTCGAAACAAAGTCTCACCAATTCAAGCAAAAGATTTTTTATTGAAACGGTAGGATTTTCGTTCGACCACTTCTAACCGTTCGATTGAGCTAAATTTTTGTGGGGCCACTCGAAAAAATATTCTAAGAATAATGAACGGTTTGGATTACTCGTATGAGACCCAAAAGCGGGTCCCCCGTGCTCTATGTACTTTTTGTGCATACACGTCTGTACGTGTAGCAGGATCCAGAATGCTATGGATACACTACATGTGCACCCCACCCTGAAGTGACAAATGAGACACCACATGTGCACCCCACCTTGAAGTGACAAATGGTGTACCAAAATCATTTTCCTTTGCTCTAGACCCATAAAAACTTCCCACCTTAAGCAAGATTTTGTCGGTTTTCTTTCCCCAAAGCCGAGTCTATACACCACATCTAATAACTTTCCTTTCATTAGAGTACATAAAAGTGGTGTATTTCATTAGAGCATCCTTATCTGAAGTACCAAAATTTTCACCAAATTTAACTTCAAAAATATCTTTTATAATTTAGCAAGTCACTTTATAAAAAACTCACAAAATCAGACTCTCTATTTTAACTTTACTATATTAAACTATTCTCCTCAAATCTATAAAAAAACAAAAAATTTCCCTAGAAAGCTAAAGTCTCCGCCTCCAGGAGATGTTTTGGACTTTTCGGTTCAGAAAGGTCTAGGGGTGGACCCCCCTTAGTCATTAAAATTTACCCCCACCCACACAAACTTCGCCACGTGTCATGAGCGCCCCCCTCTCTCCTGTTCCCCTCCCCCTCTCTCTTCTGACGCAACACAACCCCACCCGGAAGAAAATATATAAAAAAAAGAGGTGCGTGAACAGTGCCGCATCAAATTTGGTGCTGTACTGTAGCAAAAATAATTTGATAAGGTAGAATAGAGAACCTGATTTTTGGGGGGTTTTGGGGGGTTTGGATCCCTATTTTAGCTTAAAAGTTAAATTGAGTAAGCAAATGGGATGCTCTTAGCTAATGCCCCCATTAGTTTTGAATTGGGACAAAAAATTACCTTTTGAGTTAATTTTTAACTTTTCTAATATTTAAATTATGTTAGTAAGTACTTTCTCACCCCAATCTTTGGTCCCAAAGACCATTTTTAGTTATTCTAAATTTATTGTCCCAATTCAAAATTAAGGGGGCATTAGCTAATAAAATATCACTTTTTAACCTTTTTGTTTTAAAGAGTAAGGTCCCGTTCCGCTAAAAAAAAAAAAAAAGTTTTATTTTAACTAAAAAACTATCTCATTCCACTCAGGATCAACTCTAGGCTAAGGTCCAACATGGGTACTATCATATTTCTATGTATTTGCACACGTTAGCAAAATCCGTCGAGAAAATGAGTGCTATGTGGTGACTCCAGTTCTCAAAAAAACCAAAATCTAATAATTTTCTTGTTATCCTCTTTTTTTCTTTTTTACTCTTTCAATAAACCAAAAACATTCATTATTAATAGGGAAGTAAAACCCCATATGCTAGCAATAACAACAGCCATCAAAGTTGGGAAAGAGCTTCATCTCCCTCCCTTTTACCTGATCAATCTGCTCGAGAGAGAGAGATGGGTGATATTGGTGTTCATATTTTCCTGGAGAGGTTGAAGGAGCTTATAACGAGCTCAAAGCTGGATTTAATCACAAATGAGAAACAGCAACTTGTGTCTCTTGAGGAGGAGATAAAGTACCTGAGAGGGTTTCTCAAGGTTACGGAGAAGAAACGCAACGAGCATTCAGAAATGGTGAAACTGGTGAAGAAGATCAGGGACGTGGTATCGGAGGCTGAAGACATCATAGAACTATTTGTAATTGATGCTTTCGTGGCTGTTTGCTCGTACTCTCTTCCTCAGGGGCGGACAAGGGGAGGTGAAAGGGGGGTGGTTGGCCGCTGCACTCCCCTTGTAAAATTATTGAAGAGTGGTTCCCGCAAATTAGTCAAAATTTTTAATCCTGCGCCCACCACTAATCCTGCGCCCACCACTGCTCGTCGTGAACTATTCAACGATCAGGATTCTCTTTCCCTTGATCTTGAAGGTGTCAAAAAGGAGATCAAGACTCTTATGGCTGAGGTGAAGAAGATTTACGAGGAGAATATGTATGACATTAACGGAGAAGCAGTCAAAAAACTCATGAAGCACTCTTCTACTGGAATTGGAAGTGGAGGTATTGGTACATATTTCCCAAATTTTAGAATTCAAAATTGCCAAAACACACAAAGTTTAAGTAAAAATACTAAAAATTGCTTACCATTTTTTAGTTTATGCTTTTCCCGGGGAGATCCAAATCTGTGTCTTTTTTTTTTTTCTTTCTCCCTCAACACCTCTTTTCGTTTTCTTAGTGTTTACAAATTTGACAATTTCACTCAAATTAGAGTTTTTGGCCCAAATTTTCTCCCAAACGTGGATTAAAAATTGGATCAAATGGTGTCAGCTTCGACATAACTATATTCTTTTATGTTTTTGATCATCAATTTTAGCTACGTCGGGCTCTCAATGAGAATAATATCATCTCATCTCCAACAGCCAAGCCAAAATTTTGGCCATATTGGCTTGAAAAAGTGCAAAATACCATTTTGGCAAGCCCCCAAAAGACAAAACACCCAACAGCCTAGATTGTAAATCCGACGTCACCTTCTCCCTCACACGGGCGCGTGTAAATCACGCGCTGAGAGTGGATCTAACGCTCTTGCACGCGCCACCTTTGACCGGCACGTGCGGTCGCCACGAGACTCGTCGGCGACGGGTCTTCGACCAATGTGTTCGTCTCGACGAGCTCTATACTCTTCTGGTCTCCAAACGATTTTAGGACTCATTTCCGGCGACTGGAGCTCTAGCCTCCGTCCAGCCGTTCTTCGTCGTCGATTTGCTGAGAGGAGGAGAGGGAAGGCACGAGAGAGGGAGGAGGAGAGAGAAGGCCAGGCGAGCCTCGCCAAGCCTCGCCCCCTGTGGCGAGGCACTGTAGTCAATTGGAGAATGACTTCAATGAGAATCCCGTAAAATATATTCTATATATACAATTTAAAGATAGTTCAAAAAATTTATAGATAAGTGGGATATGAGAAATTGTTCTATTCCGAAGCGCAAATTTAATTTTGTTACACTACTATGGCCTCTTTGGCTTTGTCCTTGATCATAACCCTTTGTATTTATTTTCCAACAGGAGGGTTACGTAACTTACGTTCATCAAGAGGGAGCAACACATCCAAAGTGGTAAAAGATAAGGTGGTGGTCGGTTTCAAGGAGGAGGTGGAGAGATTACTAGAAAAGCTTGATGATTACAAAGGAGGGGGGCTGGAGATTGTAACAATTATTGGCGCTGGTGGTGGAGGCAAAACCACTTTGGCCATAGAAGTGTACAATCATCCTTTCACGTTGCATAAATTTGAAGTTCGTGCATGGGTTGATGTTTCTCAAGATTATGATAAGACTATGAAGAGAGATTTGTTGATTTCCATTTTGAAATCAACTTCCCTAGAAACACAAGAAGATTATGAGAAGATGAGCGAGGATGAGCTGGGCGAAAAGGTACTCAAATGCTTGAAGGGTAAGAGGTATCTCATTGTCATGGATGACGTATGGAGCATTGAAGCCTGGAATGATATCCAAAGATCATTCCCTAAAGAATGCAAGGGAAGTAAAGTGTTGTTCACCAGTCGATTTGGCATGAACAAGGTTGTTCAATATGATAGTGTCGACTGCATCCCTCATCATTTGGCTCCCTTACCACACAGTAGTAGTTGGGAGTTGTTACAAAAGAAGGTATTTGTTTCAAAAAAGAATTATTATACGTAACATACCCTATGATTTGAGTACAAATGCTCCACTATACTGCTGTCTTATTCTTCCTATTTCTAATTTGTTTTTTATGAATTTCTATCTTAAAATTAACATTTCTTATTCTTGTCATTTGAACGGTTTAAACTCACATTACTTGGATTGAGTTGTAAGTAAAATCATAGATAGCTAACATTACCCATGTATATCGAACAGGTATTTGGGGGAGAACCCTGCCCGCTGGAGTTGGAAGAGATCGGTGAGCAAATCGCAGGAAAATGTGGAGGACTACCACTCGCGATTGTCGCAATAGCTGGCATTTTGGCAACAGAAGACAAGACACTCAAATTGTGGAAGGAAGTTGCCGAACGTTTAAGTTTGATCATTGAAAAAAAAAACCAGGAGGGCTGCATGGAGGTATTAGAACTTAGTTACAATCACCTACCTCTTCATTTGAAAGCTTGTTTTCTTTATATTGGAGCGTTCCCAGAAGATTGCGAAATCCCTGTACGCGAGTTGATATGGTTATGGATCGCAGAGGGATTTATTCAGCAAAGTGAGGGGGGGAAAAGCTTGGAGGCTGTCGCAGAAGATTACTTAATTGATCTTATTGATAGAAGTCTCGTAATGGTTGCTAGGAAAAGGTCCCTCGGAGAAATTAAAGCATGCCGTATCCATGATCTTCTACGTGTCTTATGCTCAAAAAAAGCCGAGGAGGATAATTTCTTTGTGCAAATTTATGGCGATGATTCTTTTTCAGCTTGTGCTACAAGTAAGCATCGCCGCCTCTTCATTGGTTGCGAGTCGTTTTACAAGTATCAGTCATTTTACAAGTATTCCAGGCCTCAAGATCGAGACCTTCATTCTATTGTGTGCCCCGACGTGCCAACCTCCGATCATTTACAAAAACTGTCATCCGTTCTTGAAAACTTCAAACTTCTCAAGGTGTTGAATGTAATCTCCACTCGATGCGTAGGAGAAATAAAAATAGGACATCCCCTTCCTTTGAGATACTTAGCGTTTAAATATCCGGACTACGAATACCCATACGACAACATCTTTTTTACCAACCTCTTGAACCTAGAAACACTTAATGTCCGAGCTTCGGAGGGTTTGTATAAGATTCCGTTGCCTCGCGATATATTTAAGATGGTCAAGTTGAGGCATCTTTACAGCGACCGTGGGGTATTCAACTTACATCAGTTTAGCGACCTTTTTTATGAAGAAAGAGCGAAAATTTGTTTTGATCATTCCTCCAAGTTGGATAGCCTGCAGACCTTGCACAAAATATGTGCTTGCAATAATTGCCAAAGTATTTTGAAAAGGACTCCCAGTCTTAGGAAGCTAGGATTTCTTGGAGTGCTAATTTCACATGCTGGTGTTTTGATGCTCCCGGACGTAGAGTTCTTAAAATGCCTTGACACACTCAGTTTTGAATTCACGAGGTCATATGAGAGCAAGCGCGTGCCAAACACTTTTCCGGCAGGGCTGAAGTTTCCTCCAAGTCTTACTCGACTAACATTGCGAACGACGCTCTTAAAGTGGGAGGAGTTGTCACTCCTCCAAACCTTGCCGTGCCTTGAGTTTCTAAAATTATTAGACAACGCATGTTGTGGACCAGTTTGGGACACAAGTGAACTTGAGGAGGGGTTCTCTCAACTCAAGTACCTGTATTTAAGTCTTCTGGATATTGAGAAGTGGGAGGCTTCCGAAGATCAATTTCCGTTACTTGAGGTCCTGCGGGTTGGTGAATGTCCAAAACTGGAGCAGATCCCGATGGATTTTGCTAATCTAACGGAACTTCGCGAACTTGAGCTATGGCATTCCAGTCGCTCTGCGGAGGAATCAGCCAGGGAGATTCAGGAAGAGCGAAAAAATAAAAATGGAGATGATGATTGCCTCAATCTCCTTTTCATGAACAACAGCGCCAGCGCCAGGAAGCACCAGAATTGAGAAACTCTTACCCAAGTAAAGCCCTTGAAAAACACGAGTGAACTATTGAAGATCAGGCTTGAAGACTTTAAGCTTTTGTAATGGATTTTGTAATTTGTTCAATAAATGAGAGTTTATCTCATATGTGTCTTATCCTATTCTTAAATTGGCTTGTAATCTGATCATGTAAAGTGTGCAACAAATGAGAGTGAGTGAGAGAGAGAAAGATACAGACATGTGAGAGTATTTGTAATTCTATGTGTGCATTTGCAGTAAAATTGTGTTTGAATTTGTGTGTGCCGCCTCTGTTTCTTGCACCAACAGATTTTTAACATCTTTGTATTCTGCATGCATATACATGGTTTTAAGGTTTTGCTTTAATTTCTGTTTCAGAGGCAAAGGCTCATTTATGCCCCCCTGTTTGTATCCTTCACTTTTTTGACCAAGAACTTCAATTCAGAGGCAAATATTCCATATGCAAGATAGTCAATGGAATTGACTTAACGACGTTGAAAGATTCATGTGGGGGTTGATTAATTATCTAAGGTGTGATTAGTTATATGGGCGGAAAGAGGCAGATTAAAGAAAATTTAGTCCTCAAAGTATTGACCACGGCTCAATTTAGTTCCCAATGTGTTAATTGAAGAAATTTAGTCCCCAACATTCAAAAAATTTATTCAATTTTTTGATGCCGAACAGATTGGTTTCATTCGGTTCCATATTGGTGAACAAATCGTGTCTGTGTTCGGAATTAAAGAACGGCTCACACCCGTCTTCGTTGCTGTGAGGTCTCAATTTGTTCACCATTACAGCACCCGTCTTCGTCTTCATTTTGAATCAAAACAAGCGGTATGACTAGATTTAGAGGAGGCCGTGAGTTGCGAAGCTTCACACCAACGCCCCCGTGAATTAAACCACCCGTCCTCATTACCCGAGAACCCAACCCCTCCATGTGAATCCCATAGTCCTGGCGTGGATGGTCATCCTTTGACCGGACTGAGAGAGGATTAGTCGAAGTGCACGTAAGTTGGTCTGTACACCCCTGACCATCGAACAAAAAGAAGAAAAAAAGAAATGTAACAACTTTTCCGATCTTGAAAAACAACACTCATATACATGGACATCTGCACGACACAGGTACGAATCGAACATACATTGAAATGCACCAAACCAACTTAGGGCTTGATTGGT
The DNA here is from genome assembly GCA_963854785.1 of Vaccinium vitis-idaea. Classification (NCBI taxonomy): domain Eukaryota; kingdom Viridiplantae; phylum Streptophyta; class Magnoliopsida; order Ericales; family Ericaceae; genus Vaccinium; species Vaccinium vitis-idaea. The sequence continues at coordinate 45,329,232 of OY978215.1, forward strand.
AACCATATTTTATGCATTTTGCATTTTGAGGTATTGCATTGTGAGTGTTTCAATGTTAAGAAACTAAGAGTCTCAAATTATTTAGGAGTGGAATGGATGATCACTTAATATATGTTGGGACCTCTTCACTCATTGCCAATTAATTTTGAGATGGATATAAAGTTTCCACATTCAGAGCCAATTGTGGAAAATGTAAAATTTTCAAAAAGAACCCCGAGAATAGATTTTTGGATGCCGATTATACTTTTAGCCACAGAATCCTTTCGCAAAATCTTTTCTACTCATATCATTCGAACACTTACTAACTGTAATTAGCATCCAAAATCTATAATCTATATGTACAATCCAGAATGTGAAATTAATTACCTCCCATACACCACCTGAAAAAAGTACAGATGTTTGGTGTAATTTGAAGCCTGGTTTGGCGACTACCACCACGACGGCTACGACCACCACCGGCATTCCTCCACCTCCGTCGACGGCCAACCCCAGCCCCAGCATTCCCCCCACCTCCTTTGGTCACCAACACGGACGAATCCCACCACCACTACCAACACCAGCGTTCCTCCACCTCCATTGATGGCCACCACCACCGGCTTCTCGGCATTTTGACGCCATTGTCCCCACCACGAAGGTCTCTCTCTCTCTCTCAATTTGATTGTAGAGAGTAGATTCAAATTCGAAAACCCTAATTCGACTCAGCCCCTAGATTCGAAAACCCTAATTTGTAGAGAGTAGATTCAAATTCCAACTTAGGGTTCCAAATTCGTAATTGGTGGAGAGGATTTTGAAATTTGGATTGCAATGATACATGATTTACTTGCTTGACTATGCTACTGGTAGCTAGTGAATGTTTCCGTCTTTGGTTTTAGTTGTTATGAAATTGGTTTGAGTATACGACATTTCTGATTAAAAGTTTTGCAATTTGCAGTGTAACAACCTCATAACATGTCCATCGAATATTTAGCTCCTCCATTGGTTTTGAACCTAACTCTCGTTAGTTTTCCTCTTTCTTGAACGTCATATTTGAAATCCAGCAACTTCCTCCACATGCTGTAAGATTCGTATGCTTATCTCCATAAACGTTTTGCAGTGAAGCGTAACTAACATGCACAAACTTAGAAGTGAAAGCCCATGTCCTTCAGCTGGCTAGCTTACAGATTCTCTTTCTATCACGTTTATATTAATATGCTGCAACACGGTGTAAATAGGAACAGATTAGAGTTCCAAAACCATCCATACCGGCAGCAATTTGTGGTCTTACTGCTTTTGAGGTACTCCCTCTACCCCACAAGACTTTGTCAGCTTTGGGAGTACTAACTTTTGAAGGGGACATGCATTTTTAGGTACTCCCTCTACTGCGAGGAGAAATCACCTGAACTGAGGGTCCCTAGCATCATGAATTGCTAGTTTTACGAATCTTCTTTCTTTCTTTTTTTTTGAACTATTAAGTTTTGTCTACTAAGTCTCTTTCTTATATCTTATTCCTAAGTTTGGTTGTGCATCGGAATCAGTTCTGGGAATAGAGCTCTCATTCCTATTCTAGTGTTTGGTTTACTTGAATGATACCTCAACTTATAGGTTTACTTGGTTTACTGGAATGAGGTCTGATGACTTAATTACCACTGTCATCATTTTGTTCCCCGTATTAAAGACGAGTTAAATGAGATTTTTGGGCAGCATTTCCCCCATGTTTAGGCTGTCCAGAACAAAATTCAGCACTAGTAGTAAAGAACAATAGATTTCGCCACCAATTTTTGGTAGAAAGTTGTCTGAAAAATATCTTAGAACCCATATGGACTGCTCAATTGATTTCCGCATCAGAAAATTCAAAAACTAAACAAGCATTTCATTTGACTTTGTCTTGCTCCTTTGTGAGTATTATGGAGTCTTTGCAGGTCAGATGCTTACTACATTGCTACAAACACCACCTATGAGTTTGAGTGGTGTCTCCTGCCCTCTCTAAAAGAGGAGGTGGCCTGTTGGAGGATTCATGCCTTACAGGTTTCCGAGTAATGCTCACAATAAAAGCATTTGTTTTGCCCCAATTGGGAGAATTTAGTTCGATAAGTTTATTATTCGGTGTGCTTACCCTATAATACCTGAAAATCTGAATTGCTGTAAATTGTTCGTTGTGTTCATATCTGAATTAAGGGAAATATCTTCATCTTTTGCACTTTAGGACAATTTTTAAATCTGTGCCTTCTGCTTTTACCTTCATTTCAATTTTTGACCCGTCTGACACAAGTATTTTCCGTGGATGCAGGGCTTATCGCAACAACAGAGTTGCACTTTTTGATGGCATTGAGGAGGGTCGTATCAGGGCCTCATCTTCTTATTCCTCCCCAGATTGCTGAGCATGACAACGATAGAGCAATAGATGGTTTGCAAGATCGAGTCATTATGCTGAAAAGAGTTAGTTCTACCTTCTTATTTCGAGGTTGTTTTCACGTCACTTGCTAAACACCTCATGAACCCCTCCATGCCCATCTGAAAGCTGCTTGCTGAGAATTGCGTAAAATAACGAGACATCGGAATCTTAGGCCTATGTAGACTTTAAGTTTCAGGTGAAGCACTTTCCTCCAATTGGCTGCTTTCTAAGAACCATTGATTCTGGTTATAGCCCATATACTAAATTTACAGTAGCATGTTTGATGGAAGTTCTGTGGCTGTGAAGCGGTTATGTTGTCCTGTGCAAATTTCTCTTCCTGTTTTTGAAAAAATGTTGTCGTATCGTGTTAGCTTCCTATAAACCATGCAGTTTTGCTTTAGAATTGAGCGAAATCGTTTGCTGAGTAGAATAAATTCGGCGTGTGTGCATGGCTCTGTACGCACTCCTGCAACTTTTTTGGTAGGCAGTTGGAACCTATTAGTGAGTAAATTGAAGGAATGGTTAACAATCTTCGATATTATTCTCAACTCAACTTTAACGTCACATCCTTCATATATCGCGAAGGGAATAATTTTATGGTGTTGTAAAAAAAAAAGTGCATCTTTTAACACTCATCATCCATTGTATTTCCTGGCAAGAACTAATTCTCTTCTTAAACAGTTGACAGGTGATATACATGAGGAAGTGGAGGGGCACAACCGTATGGTGCGTTCGCTGTAGTCATAAAGCCAAGTCCTGTAATTTTGTTACGACAGCAGTTTTTGTTTGTGATTACTGTTGCTATATATGATGAATAGCTTGCTTTTTATCATATAGGGAAATGAGATGGATGCATCAACCTCCTATTTGAAGCATGTTTCCTTTTTTATGCATGTGCACTGTGATCGTTGTTTCAGTGCAATGCCCTTGCTCCGGTCCGGATTACCCAGAAAACCGTGATATTTCAAGAACCGGTCTACTTTTCAAAAGCCGCTCAATGAGTTCTGGGTAATCCTCCTGACCGGACCAAGGGCTGGTCGACGGTTTAACCTGTCGAACCGGCCAGTCCAATCTGGTTTTCATAACATTGCTCTAGAACAAAAGGCGTTCTTGTGCCAAAGCAAACCAAAAGGCAAAGTACTCAGGCCAATGATGCATCTATCTATTGAACAAAAGGCTACTCAAGGCCATGGCTTGATACATCTCAAGATAAACAAAAACGTCTCGGAACCCAATTCTATGAATCCAATGGAACAATTGCATTGCAATTTGACAAACAGTTGCAAGAATGGGTCTCTGTTTTTTCCCTCAAAGAATATACTCAACCATCAAATTACACAAGCACAATCACCCACAGTTTGATGCTAACACATTCTTTTGATAACTAGGTATCCAAACCATTGGATGGACTAATTTGGGGACCAATCTCACCGTTCACTCGGTATCCCACTTGTTTGACCAACACATAAGGAGCAGCACCTTACGGAATTTACAATTCTACGAGCTTAATGAACAAATTCCACCGCATATTATAGCAGGAGCAAGAATATGAGTTATTTTTAGAAACACTAGTTGAAAACTGACGTGCTTCGCACGTCACATGTTGCCCATTGTGGATCATTCTTTGCAGTCGTTCCTTCCGCTAAACCTTTTATCCCCAATTTTTGGAGCACTTTAGGTGTTAGTGATGCAACCTTGAAGTGAACAAAATCTGGGTCGGAACATAAGAAAGAGGTTATAGTAACCAACGTGGGGCATCAAAAGTGTAAGCTCCAAATTAGGTGAACTTATACGATACAAAAGGATTATCCATTTGCATACTAACGAAATAGTTTCAGAATTGCCTATATCATGGTGAAGATCAGACATGTGAACCAAAAATATTAGACCAATACAGACATTAATGTCCAAATCATCATTAGTCAATATATGACATTCAGTTCATCAAAAGAGAACGCATAACTGACAATGTTTTGTTAAGTTCTAGATTGATATATCAGTACCAAGCATAGACATGCTCAATGACAGGAGTAGAACCAATAGATTGTGAATTCAATTGTTGACAAACACAAAGTATCACCCAGGAAAAAAATTAAGTGAATAAATCGAAAAATGAAATTGTTGACGCGATGTACTATCCAAAGAAAATTTCATTTTTAGAGCAGTCAAGGCCATCACATGCAGTCTACACCGAAGCACTCGAAATCTCTTCAAATACCGAAATAGCTTCTATCAGCAGGGAAAAGGTCAACTGTGGATGGAATATCTTCAATAGTAAAAGGGATCAGCAATGAAATTATACTCTTCTCTTGAGTGATCTGATTTTGTCAACTGATTATCCAGAACAGTCATCATGGCTCTCAACTTTGATCATAGCTTTTGAAGTTCTAATGCGTGGATGTGTGGATGGCCAACGGCCTTCACTATTGAGCTACTTTCTGCAAGCAAAGGCCTCCCAAGAAATTTATCAATTTTCTGTGCCTGACAATAATAACATGAATCATATCAGGACTCACTCCACGTCTTCCATAATCCATACAGATTATGGGCGAAAAAGAAAAACAGATAGTAAAGATTGCCATTAAATTTGAATGATTTGGAAATATTAGGATTAAAATATTAACACATTGAGTGTGTACCCCATAAAAGCTCAGGCTTTTGCGTCAATCAGTTTCAACCGTTAACCAGCACCCTGTGTTACAGGCAAGCCTACTTCTGAGAAGTAATCCTCATCATTAGCGAAACTGCACAAGGATCGGTTTTTGTTGTTGATTCCTTGTACTTGGAGGCTGACCAATATCGTAACCAGAGGAAAACTGCATTTAAATTATGTCTTTATTAAGAATTCAAATCCATCATGGCTTCCAAGCTCCACCGGAAAACCTTACTTCCCCCCAACTTGTTTACAAAAACACCAAATCCACTAAGTACCAAGATACAAAATACCCATACAATAATGTACTAACATAAACTGGGCAGGTATAAGTACAACTTAAACGGTAGAAAGAATGTAAGGTCACTACAGTCATGAATGAATGTGAATACGTGATTATTGGAAAAACAACTCCTAGACGGATTACATATTACGACTAATCAAATTGGAATATAACAATATACATCTGAAGTTATTCAGGAAAAAGGAACTCCTCTGCAAAATCAATGCAAGTAATGCATTCACTTTGACGAGTTTCTTTGAATAATCGCGACTACTCCCTTTTGCAACAACTCTCTTAGTTTTCCCCTGTGAGCAACATTTCAATTTTCCATGGAGTAATTGGGAACCCAATGTTCTCAACCAGTTTGTGAACAAACTACTCGACGGTAAGTGACATGTGCGTTAGACCATTAGTGGTATATACATACAAGAATTTACAGGACAATTTCTAGGTACAGTAACAGTGACATGCGATGATGCAAACACCTTGGTTAAAAATAAAGCACCTATTAACCACTGCAACGATACTCACAACAAAGAGCAATATGATCTTTGGAACACTTTCAACCAGTACTTCTAGAGAGTTCAACCATATCACCTTACTTTCAAAATCCTCTTACTTCAATTTTTTTTTTTTTAAAACCATCAGTTTAGTGATTGCAACTACTTTCTTCCTCCTGTGCAAACACATCAATGGATGTAGGAATCACAGGTGAACAATTGCAATAGGGCAGTAAAGTTCGGCATATGAAAATCTCAGTTCCAAACACTGACAATGAGAAACTTGAAGATGGAACCTACGTAATAGTAATAGTTGTAGGAACTCTCAGAATTGGAAAACCATTTCTTAACTATTTTGATCTACTATTCTGAGTTAACCTGATTTGCAGAGGTTTATAGAGGAGGGATAGTTTTAAACTTCTCCTTTTGGAGGTTTTTGATGTAGCAAAAGAGAGAGAACCCACAAATCAAAGACCTATGAAAAACTACGTGCTTGTTCGGTTAGCAAGTTTTGTTTTGTACTGTTTAGTTTTGATGATGTAAGCAGGTGTAATAAGTGGAGAGAGATAGAGAGAAAAGGGAGAAAAGTGATGATGTAAGCAAAACAGAAATGGTCCAAAACTGGGCCAAAACTGTGAAACGAACACAGCCTACATGACTGATATCACCATGGCACTGAAAACATGAATATAATGGCATCTAAGTAAATCAACATACAAAAGAAATGCAGAGCCTGAAAATGTGAAAACAAATATAATGGCATATGAAAGACAATCACCCCAAGTCCCACTTTCAACATAGTTATAAATTTATAATACTGTTATATGGAAAAGTCATCCAGCAGTAATGGAGAGAACATAATACGAACCATTTTAAGTTCTTCGGGGGTGATATATCCATTTCGATCCACATCGAATTTCTCAAAAGTAGCTTCTGACCTCTGCTGCCACATTTCCGAGTTATGTTTCTGATTGACATGCATAGTGGTAGCAACAAACTCCGAGAAATTCACAAGTCCATTTGTGTTACTATCGATCTGCCTCAAGTAAACAAATACACACCATCATATTCCCTTACAAAATGGAACAGTATGAATAGACATAACAATATAGATGTTAAACAGTTGCATATAATGAATATTGTAGCAATGTCTTGATAGGAAAATAGAGGGGGAAAAATAATCGCAGATAATGCATTGTTTCAAATCCAATTGCGGCCAATAAAAATGCAACTGGTCTCTTTTTCTGCAAATTTATAACTGTGGGAAGAGAGGCCTCTACATGAGGTAAATGGTTTTCAGCTCACTCATCAGATGCATGTGTGTGCGTCCATTTATGTGTGCTTAGGCCTGATTTCGCTCAATTTAAAAAGACTCTTCAGTTGCAATAGTTTGTGTCGAATGTACGTGCAGTGTGCTACAAAGGTGTGTTTCTGATGTGTTGTCCAAACAATCAATCAAACTTCGAACTACATGTACTCCATTGATATATAACTCAAAATATAAGCTTTGAACACAAAGAAATGCTGCCTTTCTTATAAACTCAAGTCATTTTGCTTCGACCAAAATACAGAGGTAACATAAGGTACATCGTGGTTTACCTAAAATACTGAAACAAAGGAAGTGTCATGAGGCTTTTAAAAAACCTTTCATATAAATGCGAATCGCACATCAGCACTTCAGAAAATATAAAAAGCATTGCCAAACTCAGTAAATTGAATGATCAAATGTGTAAAACTGAGCTACTAATCTTTAGGTTGTGGTTTCGGGTCTGAGGACAGCTACTTTGTGCATGTGATACCAAAGGGTATGTTTGTACCCAACCTACCCTCTCAAACACTCATTAATGGGTATTTCCAGGCCTCAACTTTTTTTTTTTTAAAAAATTATAAGAAATATACACTCACCAACCAAGTTTCTAGAAGCAAGCAACACAGATCATGGAAACTAAATTTTCTTTTTTGTTTCAAGATAAGCAGGGATCTTGGCCATCACCATGAACTAATGCTGTAATGAATCAAAATTGAGCTATTCTAAAAGCCAAAAAAATAAACTTGGCATTGTAATGAAACGTTCAAAAAGTTATATGCATGCTATGAGGTATGAGCAAAGCACAGCACCTTCAAGTCGAAGCCATGCACGCATCATCTCGTGAGCTAAGATAGAACCGGTCAGCAACCTGTATGAGGAGAGTTTGAGAGTCACAGACAAACAATATCAAAGCTGAGGATTAAATTTATAAGGATGCTAAAGGAAAGAAGTCGGGTCAACATCTTATGCTAGATGTACCACTGTTTGAGGCCAAGAGGCCTAGATTGACACTACCACCAAATGCTGAAGTCAAATGCAGTAGTTATGAATTTTCCTTGCCAAGAGATAAAATCTCTCTCAAGTCTCCACCATATCGGCGAAACTTCCAAATATACACAATCACTATAGTAAAATCTCACGGGGCAAGAGAATCTTTCAAGTTCCTTTATTTTATACATTCTTCTAAATCTTGCATGTACACCTAGTTTTTAGAATTACCCCATAAGTGTAAAGCAGGGTCACTGCGAAAATACAGCAACTGTGGTATTTGGACATATATGTTAGCCTCTATGCTCATGGATAAAGCGTGCTCTACAAACACTTCAGTATCCTTCATAAATGAATTTGCACTACCTATATCCAAAGTGATTACTCTGTATTCTAGCTCCATAAAATGGCATCTTAAGGATTTATTCCTTCGTCGGTGTCATGGAAGGAATTCTTCCATCATCACAAGTATTCTCTGAACATAATCACAATCAGAAACTGAAATCAACATTTATAAGCCGAAATCAATTGACGAATATAATCTGCGGATAATTTACACTGCCAAAATCAGATCTCCTAGACTCCTACTTGTATACCTATTTGGAAAGAATACATGAATGAAGAAAAGTAAGTACTTCTAAGCAACTACAAGAGAGACACAGATAACAGATCAATTGAAGAATATAATCTGTGGATACTTCACATCACCTAAATCGATTCTACTATTATTCGAAAACTACATCGATCAAATGGAAGACTTGGATGAGATCTAATTGATGTAGTTTAATCGAAGTTATAACACGAAAGGGGAACAAAACAATGAAAGACCTTTTTCAAGAGAACAATCCATACAAAAAGACAAAGATTGCAGCAGTTCAATCTGTGAAAAAGCTTAAAGAGTGAGATGGGAATGGGAGGTAATACTGAACTTAAATAGTAAAACTTTGAGTGCATGTAAATAAATTCTTCCTGTCGTACTGACCTTGAATATGAAATTACGACAGGAAGAATTTGTTGTGAGAAACTTAAAGCGAAACAATTCTGAGAAGCAAAACTCAGAAAATGTCTACTCATTTGAGCCAGTTTATATGAAAAAAGGTCCAATTTGTTTACATGCACTCCAAGTCAGCAGCCCAAAATCTATGAGTTTTGTTGTCAAAAAGCATAAGACTTCGCCATCAATTCCCAGAACATGTTTGCTCGCATCCATCCTTTGCAAATACCATAATCTGGAACCGGAATTTCACAAGAGGAAGGAAGAGGGAATCACCAGGTTTTAGCAACTAAAGCATCTCAAGCGTAGCCTTCAAGAAATCCGTCACTACATCAACAGGAATTCATTTACGCTGTCGTCACCGTGTGATTCAGTTTCCCGAGAAACCCTGCTTTAAGGATTCAAATGTCAGTCAAATGAGCAATCAATTGATTGATAACTGAGTCATTCAAAATATGTATAATTGGTAAAACAATCAAATGTTCATAAGGCAATTTAGTGACAGAGTAATGTGTTTACTGCTTCTCAGCATTTCATAACCATCGTGGTTAATTTCAGTCACCAAAATGTACATGTATAGGCAAACGCATAGTAGTGGTGGTGTAGACCAAAACCACTCAAAACATCTTGCTTTCATAGCATCAGGAATTAACAAAAAAAACATGCAAACTATGTTGATATCAGTACCACGGGCAGACTTTTTTTAAAAATAAACGGTTAGACAGGTCGGCTCTCTCTTTCCCATCACTACATCAACCAAACTCTTTCTTCTTCCTCTCCTTATAAACCGAAATAACCCTAGTCCTCCATAGCCACCCTTCTCAACCTCTCAATCCCTCAGAACTCCATCTCCCACCTTCCAACCCACTCAAATCCGAGACCTACAACCCTAATCGTTCACAAAATCCAATTTAAAACCCTATAATCCCAATGTGAAAACCCTAAATCCCCAAACCCAGAAAACCCAGTTTCGGTTTACTTTCTCCTCACAATCTTTTAACCCAGAGCTCGGACCCTAATTTTTAGGGTTCCACAATTACAGGAAACCTATTTTTTTGCGACACAGGCGAAGAGGGAGAGACAGAGATAGATACATTGAGAGAGAGAGAGAGAGAGATGGATACCTTGACTGAGACACAGATGGATATCGTCAAGAAAATACCGGGCTTGATTTCATCGATCATCTTCTCCTTGATCGTCTTCTTCTTCGTCTCCTTGATCGTCCTCTCTCTCTCTCTCTCTCTCTCTCTTTCTCTCTTCTCTCTCTTCTCTCTCTCGTATTTCACAGGAGAAATGGCCAAAAACATTTTGGTCTTTTTTTTTTTTTTTTTAACTAAGTGGGCGCGGGACCCAAATTTGGGAAATTTTTTTTGGGGGAAAAACAAAAAGGCGTACAAATTAGAAATTTGGAAAAAAATTAACTATTCCCGTATCGCATAATTATTATGTACAAACTGTAAATTTAATCGCCAAAACTATTTTCAAAATGATCGATCTGAACCGTTAGGATTTTACATACTCAAAATTTCATTTGCGGCACAAAAATCAAAGATCATTAGATATTGAGAACTATGTGATCACATGACATTTTAAAGCATCTGTTTAAGGCGTCCCAATGCATTTAATTCTTACGATGTGCCGATTGGGCCCCACCCGAGATATTTTCTGCAATCGGGAATCAACAATATTTATATTAGTTGTATTACATTATTCATAAAAAGAATGAAGTAAATAGAGTATCGCAACACACGTAATCGGACGTAAAAACTCATTTTCTCAATCAAATCGCGTCCCGATCAACGGCCTTTCTAGACCCGAACATGCCAAAAATTTGGACAATGGTTCAACTAATATGCAAAACATAATAAACGGTCTCGATCGACGTGATTGTGTCGCGGTTCCGTGGCTACTTAACATTCAACAACAGTGCAAGACTTAGTTGGCTAACAATTGCATTGAACGTATAGATTATAAAGGTCATTACCGAGTCAATTTTCACAACGATCGATCAGAACCGATACGATGAAACGTCTTGCTGATTACGTCATCGACACCAAAATTGGAGGTCATCGGATATCGGCGACCGAGTCATCGGATGGATCCCAAATCATTAAAGACTTATATTGAACAACCCGAGCACCACCCGAGTTTTTTTTAGCGATCGGAACCGTCTATCCTTTACATATCATTCGTACCTAAAATAAAGTCCATCGCGTATAGATAGGCATTTAATCGAACAAAAAATATCATCCAAATAAAGGAGTTTTTCTCTATCGAGGTCATTTCCAACAGTTTCGGCCCTCATACTGGCCCCTATTTTGTACGAGTATGATTTAATTAATAACAAGAACAAAATCAACGGCTTCGATTGTTGAAAAAAAATTTGTATTACTTACATCCCGTACCTAGTTGCATCGAACAATATTTTTTCGATATTTTAGAATATAATTTTTTTGTATTTAACAAGGACTTTTATTGCTTTAGTTTTATATTACATTGTGTGGCTTTGGTTATGAGATTTTCTGGCTCAAACTATGAATTATTGTTCTCAATAATCGATATGAGATTTTGTGGTTTGAGAAATGAATCTTTGTGGAAGAATATATGAGTGTTTTGTGGTCCACTACAGTCCAAAATTTGTGACAACTATTGTGACTTTCAAAATGAGTGTTTGTGAAAGAAAATATGAGACTTTTGTGGTCCACTACAGTCCAAAAATTGTTAATAAATTTTATGGATTTCGATATGAGAATGTGTGGCTGAGTATGTGAGATTTTGTGCACCAATATACGAAATTGGGGAATATGACTAAATATGCGTCCTTATATGTATTTATGTGAGTAGGTATATAAGACATGTCACTATCAATACATATGAATATTTTTGGACTGTAGTGGTCCACAAAAAACTCATATATTCCTCCACAAATACTCATTTTTAAAACCAAAAAGTCTCATATCAAATGACTTTTATATGAGTGGTTCTTTGAAGCATATATGAGATTTTGTGGTAACATTTCGTAATGACTCAATGTGGCACCTTATATGTATTTCTGTGGCACCTTATATGAGACATGTCACATCAATATATATACACACAATATGTATCACATTTTCACTATAGTCCAAAACTATCATATGAGATTTTGTGACATGTTTTATGAGGTTGACTTTTGCCAATATGACATTTTGTGGCTCTTTCAAATTTTTGTGGTACATTTTATGAGCATTCGTGGCTTCAAATATGAGATTTTTGAAACCCAAATGTTATATGAGAAGTCACCCGAGGTTTTATGATTTTTTTTTACTCTTCATATGAGATAAAGATGACTGGTATAGGGGGTCACTTTTTGCATATGTGGCGCAATCTCGGCCGTCGATCTGGTTAAAGTTGCATATGGTATGCCCTTTCATATTTTCAGCCACAAAATCTCATATTTGACCCACAAAAACTCATATTTGTTGTCACAAAATCTCATTTTTTGGCCCAAAAGAGGGGTGCACATTGTAGCATGCCTCTTTTTAAAATTATTAGGAAACTTTTGAGGCTTATGAGAGTTGGTGTGATAGTATTTTCGATTAATAAATCACTAGTTTATTTGACGAACCGAGCTTGAACGAGCTGAACCGAGCCGAGCTCGCGAACGGCTCGGTTCGCTTACACCCCTAGAGGCACGTAAACCCCTGTGCCTTATCTCTCTTCGCCCCTGTTTTCACTTATTCCATAGGTGTGTACTTTTATTTTTTTATCCGAAAACAAATTTAATACTACTGAAAAAAAATAAAAAAATTGGCACCTGCACTTATTTCATTGGGATTTTGGGATGTTTGGTCTACCCTATGAAAGTAATGGCTTCATGTTTTATTTTTTAATCAAGCAAGACATCAGTACAGAATACTTTTGAGGAGAGGTGAGGATTCAAACCCTAGTGTGTTGCACATGAAACGAGTCATTCTTGTCATATCTCTGTGGGTCTAACTTATGAGATAGGCCATTTAATAATAGCTTCCTATTAAATCCAGATTGTGCATTTTTCCCGAGAGATGGATAAAACAATAATGTATTACTCCAGTAGATAAGAGTGTTAAGGCACTACGTCCCGGTGCCCCGAGACGATAGAATAATTGGTCATTCATATGTATCTCAAGGAGCATAGAGCTGCTCTAGAAGACCAGAGTGACAGCCATGTAAAAGTAAGATATGTTAGGAAGCTTGATATATAAATATAATCACTTTATTTGCTGGTTTATATCAACGGGCCCATTTTGTGGGAATTTTAAGGTTTTTGCATAATTGTTTCTGGGTATTACTCCCTCCGTCTGGATTTGTTTATTTACAAATATACTTTTTCAAGTCCAAAAATGTTTGTCCATTTTCAAAAGTCAAAGGATAAAGTATAAAATTTTTACTTTTTTGCCCCTTTCCTAAACTTAAAAAAACAACTCAAAAACCAATTTAAACCCCCAAAAAAAAGGCCAAAGTACACTGCCACTTTCAATGCCAATCAGTAGCTTTGTGCGTTTTGGATTTTGAGGGAGGGTTTTTGAGGTAATGAGTAGAGATAGATAGAAAGAAAATTTTATTGGAGACCGTGCAGGGTGGATCTCGAGACCCAAAACAAACAAGGTGAGTATATTCTGCCACCGTCCATTTTTGGCGTGTAGTATTTACAACAAATCTGCCAATTCAAATTCATGTTCCTTGGTTTCCACGTGGAGCAAAAAATTTCCGGAATGAGTAGAAAAAAATGATGGAGGGACGAGGATAAATGGGAAATGAACAAAGTTAAAAGGTCAGGTAAGAAAAGTTGGAATTCCCAAAACGGACCAACAAATCCGAACAGAGAGAGTATATTTTAAATGGGACCGGTTCCGGAAACATAAATTTTGACACTCTATCTCAACCCTTGATTTCAAGGGCTGAGATTAGAATCCCAAAGTGTACACCCTCTCCCCCTTTCCATCTCCTCACCTAATCTCTGCCCCGACCCCACAACATCATCTCCACGGTCTCTCTCTCTCTCTCTCTCTCTCTCTCTATGTGCAAGATCTCACTCAAAAACCCATCGACTCTCTTTACAGTGGATATATATACAGTTTTACACACTTATATTCTGCAAACCCGATCTGGTTTTGGAATTTCACCCTCGTTTTTCACTCACCGGTCTCAGATTAGATAACATTGAATTTTTGAAAGAAAAAATTGCAGTTCCAGTTCTGTTGTATTGGACAGAGGTGAGAGGGTGTACACTTTAAGATTCTAATCTCAGCTCTTGAAATCAAAGGTTTAGGATGGCGTATCAAAACTTGTGTCAAAATTTGTGTCCTAGAACAAGCCCCATTTTAATTTTAAGAACTTCAATCATTAAATGAGAAAATACAAAAGTTTAAAGAACAACAGAGCTAAACAACGGAGAACTACAGCCAACCGTAGACCACAATACCGAAAGGTCTTGTTACATCAAACGAGCCTTAAATTTTGCAAAAACATTACGGTACACCAGGGGACGAATTCAGGAATTCACCCTAGTGGGGGCACCGTATTAACTATAATCGTGAAATTTTTTCTAGTAAATGATTTTGCTAAATTAAGATATTCATTATGCTACAGTTTACAATGCATACTTTTTATAAATAAATAAATAAATAAAAAGCACACGATCTTGGACAAAACTTTTAAAGTATGGTTTATCTTGACATTAACAAATCTGTAGAATGATCGAGATGGTTTATTGATAACTTTAAAAAAAGAAATCCCCACGACGGTTAAAAATAAAAAAAAAATCAAAAGATATCTTCAAATAAACAAATAATTATAAATGAACTAGCCAACGAAAGTTGAAGCACAAAATTAACTTTACATTTTTAATTCTGAGATATATATGAGTGTGTTGCTAAACATAGCATTATATTACATAATTAAGCTAAATGTATATATAATAATATTTTTTTCTTTTAAGTTTTGAGCGAGATCAGCGGGGGGAGCGGGGGCATGTGACCCCAGGCCCCCCCTGTACCCGTCCCCGGGTACACGTACGCATGCATGAGCGGATGGCTCAAAACACTGAGTGGTGCAGTGTGTAGTGTAGACCTTCAATGCATGTAAGTATTTGGACAAGTATGTAAATGCGTCAATAGCATCATTGTATAAATAGATATGCACAAATACCCAAAGAGGTTGACAAAGTGATCTTGCCTTGGAATTTAAGGGTTTGCCTCTACTTAAGGTGTTAGGTTCAATTCTAGGGAAACTCTTGGGGCCACTGGGGCTATGCCCGGTCGCTACCTACAGGACCCCAGAATTAGTTGAGGTCTACACAAGCTGACCCGGACATCGGGTTATCAAACAAAAAATGGATCTGCACAAATACAAATGCCCTGAAACAATTGGTAATTTAACATGCACCAAACCAACTTTTTAACCAAACCAAGTATGGTCTTTTTTTTTATCGGCAACCAAGATCGATCTTTAGGGGGTGTTCCACTAACAAAAAACTATTTTTTTCAAATACCGAGACAGATCACTCTCTTACAACACATTACATTAAAAAAAACCGTGAAAAAACTAATTTTTTTCAAAAAACTGTGATTTGAGGCCTGGTTTGGAACAATGGGACCCGAGGGTCTGGAGGGTGGCCCTATAAGATCTTTAATGTGATTTGAGACCTGGTTTGGAACAATGGGACCCGGGGGTTCCCTAATCCGGAACAATGGTAGGACTGAAGTCATGTTGAAAATGTTATGCTTTTGTCCGAAGAAGAGATGATCAAGAAAATGATTCTATTTCAACTGAGAACTGCATCACGCCTCAGCATCATACAATCTCACAAAATTCAATCACATCCATCAGATAAGCAAGGTAAGCATTTGATCGAGCATGATACCGTAAAGTGAATAAAAAATCCTAAAGAAAGCCGCAAATTAAATGACAAAGTTCCATGGAAAGCAACTCTAATCAGGAAACCATATAATCAAACTGTATCCCTTCCACCAATTCTAATCAGTTACAACTTCCTCTTGTTTAACTCACTACTGCACATGTTTGAGGGGTGTTAGCTAGTTCAGCAATCTAATATAAACACCATTAGTTTTTGTTATCCCGCGTGTCCATCCAAATTGCTATTTATACCTTGACCATGGTCTATCGGCAGCACAAGCATTTCAAACAACCTGGTCTCCAACATTCAAGGCATTTGCATCGGCACTCCATGCATTTACAAGGTGACTCCAGGCATCTACATTGCCATTCTGGGCACCTGCATTGCCATTCTGGGCATTTCGGTCGGCAGCAACATTCTGTGCAGCTTGGTTTCAAACATTCTGGGCATTTTGGTCGTCGGAATTTTATCCGGCAACATTTGATCCGACAACACCTTTTTATAGCAATATTGTTGCATGATTTAGACTTCTTATCCCTAAGAAGCACAGTTTATGCCGTGTTTTGACGGTGGTTGAACCCTGGTGGACTGGACTCCCAAGTCCCAATCCGTCAATCCGTGGACCCAAAATGGGCTACTACCAACCAAGTTACCAAAGGGTGCATACCACTCGAATGGAGTGCCTTTTAGAATGTCAAGTTAATATAAATTCGAATTGACTTTGAATTCAATAAAATTTGACGAGCCGAACTTGACTAGGCTTGAATCAAACTCTAACCCGTTACGAGCTTTAATGAGTCAAAAATATTAAATATTTATACTCTCATACATGCCTAAACCTTCAACTAAATTTTTTAATTTGTACGTAAATAACTTCATACCTATATAAAGCTATGAAATCATATAAAAATTTAAAATTGAAGTACTTAAAAGTTTATACTTGTGAAATTTATATAAAAATTTATTATGAACATGTAAAGGTTCATATATATTCAAGGTTCTATTATAGATCCTTATGAGATAAACATATATAATCACGTTCACGAGCTTAACCGAGTCGAATATTGTGAGGTTCAGGTTCGGTTCATTTATTATATGAGCCTAAACTTAAGGCTCAGGTTTGGTTCGTTTAGTATCCAAATCGAACTTCAATGAGCTTTCACCGAGTCGAGCCTCGATTACAGTCCTGAGTGCAAATAGCAATCAGGGTGTTAAAACATTTAAAAAATAATTAGACTGCCAATTAAATTGAGTCGTTCACGAACTGTTTGACGCTTGGTTTGATGAGTGCTCCTTCGAGCTTGATTCAGCTATTAAGAAAACTCAGAACCCAAAATTAGACTCGTTTAAGCATAGAAGTCCTTTATTTTTTTAATCGGAAATTGGATGCTTTTTTAGTAGTGGACTATCTTACAGGTGGAGGGAGTAATTTGTAGGGGTGCACATATACCGGGCTGGGCTTATACTAGATAATAACAAAACTTGTGCAAGCCCAAGCCCGGCCCAATAATAATCGGGGCTTCATTTATTATGTCAATCCCAACCCAATTAAAAATAAAGACCGTCCAACAAGCCCATTTAATTTTCTAAAGCGTATCACAAAAATAAATTAACCAACTATAACGATCACAAGTAAAATTCACAACCGTAATAATTATAGTTAGAGTTCTAAGTTTTCACAAAACCATTAAAGTAAATAATTGTTAAAAGAAAATAGAAGAAATTGAAGAGCAAGAAGACAAAGATGAATTATATACTCTTTAATAAGAGAAGATGGGCCGCTTCAAGAAAAAGAACCTTAAGCAACTAGGTGTAGACACCCCAATTTTGGATACCCGTGCATGCCCGATGACGAATGAAACGTTTAAACCACCATGGAACTTGTCCAGGAAAATTGGAAACTCAGCCTCACAAGCCATGTGCGGCTCCTGTTATAGGCCGTACGGTTCTTCCTTCTTCACACAAGCCGTGCGGCTCGCTTATACAAGCCGTGCGGCTCCCTCATACAAGCCGCGCGGCTAGTGTTGTTATCTCTGAAAAATTCCTGACAGGCCAGCTCAAGGAATATCATCATCTCGCCACCGCCGAATATCATCATTTTTATTCTCTCATTTCGGTTATAAATGGAGGCTCCCTCCTCACAGAAAACACACACAGAAATACGGAGACCGAAAATCCTACCCCGAGAGAATTTCCGTTTGATTTTCCGGCAAAATTTTCGTTCGAAACCGCCTGTAAACTTCCCAAAACTTCACACTCTCCGCTCCCTTTCAGTTTCTCCCTATTTACTCCCAATCACACCAAATCTTGATCTTATAAGTCCAAACCCGAAGAATCCGAAGTTTTCAACCTCCGTTTCGAGTTCCAGAAAGGTATAAGTCGTTTTCAAACTTCAATTTTTCAATCGCGGTTCTCCGAGGGTATCCCGAGTTAGTAACGGTTTCAACGACCGTATCTTAACTCGGTAAATCATTTTCAAAACAAAAACCGGCTTTCCGGAGCCGTACCGGGTGATTTTTCTCGATAAACGCACGGTACGATCCGTACCGGGAATGAGTTTCATTTCAATAACTTGATCACAAACAAAAACAATCCATTTTGAGTTGATTTGAAGAAGAAAATCAGGTTTTGAACGGATTTTGGGCTCACTGGTCCCAAAACAAAATTTTTGAAAAATAGGTTGCGTGCAAGCCGCGCGGCTTGTAGCATAAGCCGCACGGCTCCTATGCAGGAGCCGCGCGGCTCCCGTTTGAATCAAATTTTTATACTCTGTTTTCCCCTGTTCGTACCCTGTTTCTCTGTTCTTTTCTGCCATTTTCCTGTGTTTATTGCATATTTCACCCTTTGTTTTTTTACTATTACTATTTAGTCCTTTTGTTTAAATTTTATTCCCGTTATGGTTTCAATTAATTTCTTTATTTGCTTGTTTATTTGTCAAAGTTCTTAATAAAATATTTTCTACAAAAATCCCACAAATTATTTAGTAGAGACCGGGAATTTCCCGGGCGAGCGGGGTGCATTTTTCAATAAAAACCTTCCCCGCGCGTAATCTGGCTTCCGAATCCAAAAAGAATCTTTTCGCGGATCAAATCCTTTTCCAAAACGGCATGAGAGTCAACAATCATTCTTAAAACGGTTTCTCGGGTACCAAATATTTTCCAAATTTAAACCCCGGGTGGCGACTCACGTTTTTCTTTAGTTTTTCACATCCGAACTTCGAGAGCGAGCCGCGTGGATCTCACTGTCCACACTAGGACTTATAGCGGTAACAACATAAATATATAAATATTCTATTTAAATAAAAATATTATTTTAATCGGGTCGGGGCTAGGCCTCTAGGGATTTTTTCAAGCCCAACCAATTTAGTAAACGGGTTTAAAATCTCAACCCAGCCCAAAACCCTTGGACTAATTAATACATATCCCGAACTTAAAAAAAAAAAGGACTGGAATGGGCGGGTTGGACGGGCTTCCAGGCCTGTGTGCACTCCTAGTAATTTGTACAGTATAAAAAAAAGATGGAGGTGTTCTAAGATTAATTATTTCCCAAAGACACATTTTCATATGTTAATAACTCATCAACATAATTAGGGGGATTCCACTAAGGTGTTTTTTTGGCTTTTCACGACTTTCTAGTTTGATGTATGTGACGAGAATGACTTGTCTTGAAAGATGTGAAAAGACACAAAGCCAAAAAGTCAGGTAGTGGTTAATACCAAAAAATTACACATTTTCATCGATAAATCACTCATCAATATGCTTAATAGCACGAATAATTAATATACGTGTTTTGAAGAACAACATTGTTTTTGCAAAAAAGAAAAATGCTAATGTGTGCCCAATAAGCACACTTTAAGATTGAAAAAATATATTGAAATGTGTGAAAAATGTATCGAAATATGTGAAAGTGTATTGAAAAGTGTAAAAATTGTATTAGAATGTGTGTTTTCTTTGTTTGTTTGTGTGCTTATTGTGTGCCCATTGGGCACACGTTAGCAAGACCCATATAAAAATAGTAATTCTTTTTTGGACCCTGACATTAGCTTCGTCCTTGCTTATCACAAATTTTATAATATTGCTATAATACTCATTCACTCTCCAAATTAACACATCCTTAGGGCATCTCTAATCCACTCCCTAAATATGACTCCTAAATTCAATAATCCTAAAGTGAACACATAAGCTTAAGTGGGTCCAATTGGCACTTTTAGAGCTTGCTAATTTTAGAGATTATATGTGCACCCACTGGATTAGAAAGAACATTCTCTATTTTGTGAACAACGACCCTTATCTTTTGAAAATTTTATGTTAAAAAATATTTAAAGACTTTGAGTCTCTCTTGGAACTAGCTACAATACTACTTAAATATAATTAATATGGTAGAAGTCATGCTTATGAGCTATGCTCGGGAACATATATGAAAAGCCAATTGAAGACCATAATTGAGAAAATGGTTTGCTAAATATTAAGAGCCTTACTGAGGAGCTATTTCAGGAGCCCATTATGGATACTTTTAGGCCCTGTTTAGACGTTGAGAAGTTATGTGAAAGTTAACTTTCTCTATTTATGTTAGAGTGTTCAATTACCAAAAAAATGATTGGGCTCACTTTCCCTTAAAACAGATCGTGCACAAGATATGAAATTTAAAGTCGCGTGAAAATTCTCTCTTCTCGTCATTCTCACTTTTTAATTTACTCCAACATTCTCCCTCTCTTCTTTATTTTTCTTGTTTCGTACAAATATTTGACGTGATTCCTCTGGCTGAGATGAACCAATAATCCAAAAAAAATGATGCGAAACTAGCTAATGTGAGAACAAAATCAAATAAAGACAAAGAGTTAGCCAATTGGCTTATTGAGCTATTTTAGGAAAAATTAGTCAAAACTACAACGACTGTGTTTGGTTAGATAGTTTAGTTTAGTTTTGATGATGTCATCAGGTGTAATGAGTGGAGAGAGATAGAGAGAGAAATGAGGGAAATGACGATGTCATCAAAACTAAAACTAAAACTAAACTGGGAAACGAACAGGCCCGTTAACGTATTTTGCCTTATTTGACAAAAGGACACATTTTTTCCTTCATTAGGGAAGGACGTAATTAATATTTAGGGGAAGGCCAAACCACCCCACTGCCTCCATAACCACCACCACTACTTCCATACCCTCCATCACCACCCTTGCTATCACCTCCGCCGCCACGAAGATGAGTGGAGTCGTCGCTGGAGCTCAGCTGGAGGATCATCAGAGTCGCAAAATGTAGATCTATGAAATTTCAAAACTAGCGAATATTCACAAGTTTTCTGTAAGGCGGCTCTACCCCACCACCAACAACCATCCGCGACCTCTCTCTCTCTCTCTCTCTCCTTTGCTTAGTGAAGGCCTGGATCTGTGAGATTTCAAAACTAGTGAATGTTCACTAATTTTCTGTATGGCGGGTTCTGGACAGTTCCAGTGAGTACCGGTGAGATGTATTCGGTAGCCAAAGAAATGCAGAAATCCAAAGAAAATAGAAGAAAAAAAGAAGATGAAACCCATATGCTTCTTTCGGAGGAAACCCAGACGCTTTACGATATGGGCTTCCATCGATCCAACCTAAGGACGGAAAAAATAATAGAGACAAGAGGTTTTTTTTGCACTTCTTGAAGTTTGAAGATGAAGATGACTCTGAGGGATTTTATCGAGGAGGAGTGGGCAATAGTGGAAGGGACAGTAAATGGGAGTTAGGGCATCCCCAGTAATGCATATTAGTGTAAGAAATAGTCTGAAATTGAACAGTTAGACAATGCTTGAGGTTTTCAGTGTTGCTAGTGGAAAGATTAAAGTGGCAGAGGAGTAATATTTTCTTGTGTTATACACAACTGTGTCTTGCCAGCAAACTGAACGGAAGAAGAGAGAGAGAGAGAGAGAGAGAGAGAGAGAGAGAGGAGTGTGTCAGCAAAACAAAGCAACAACTATACCAAAAGTCTGCGTGATAGAGGAGAGAGGTAGAGGTAGAGATAGAGAGAGGAGAGAGAAAAAAAAGGAAAAAAGTTAGGCCCACCTATATCTATATATACATGTATATTTGTGTACCTTTTTCATTTTAACAACACTTTAACAATACCATTGTAACACTCCTTACCTTAACAACACATTTGGTCATAACAACACAAAAACGGGACCCACTTTTTACATTTTTGTGTCATATAACACTACATTTTTAACTCTACGACTGTGGATGCCCTTAACTTTTTAACTCTCAACAGCTGTAAAAAGACAAAGAAAGACTTGGGAGTTGCATCTTTTTAACTCTCTCTCTCTCTCTCTCTCTCTCTCTCTCCACGTGACTTTTACAAGAAATTATTTGGTGCATCAAGAGCAATACTTTTAAATCCACACCACATATTTGTATACGATGATAACACAGTTAAATCTGAAAACGGTACTCGATACTAATCGGTACTTGTACCGTACCTTACCGATAAGAAAAACCGATACCCAAGACGGTATGGGATTCAGAACCTTGGATGGGAGTCGTTGCAAGAGGTTTACAGGAGATGTGGGGTGGAGGTTGGCTAGAGGTAGGAGATGGGCGTGAAGTTTTAAGATCAATGAGATTTCACTAACTTTTTTAATCAATGAGATTTCATAAAGAATTTTTTATCATTTTACGGACCACAGTAAGCTTTCACTAGTTTGAAGAGTTGGTAGTTGTCTAGTTGGCCGATTTTTTGAATTTTCTGTACGAAATTAGAACTTCTAAAAATTAGTGAAATGTCACTAATTTTTTGAGTCACCGGAAGTGGTTGGTCGGAGGTGGAGTGGTGGTTGATTGGAGGTAGGAGTTGATTTTTTGAATTTTCTATACGAAATTAGAATTTTTTAAAATTAGTGAAATATCACTAATTTTTTGGGCGCCGGAAGTGGTTGGTCCGAGATGGGGTAGTGATCGGCGGGAGGTGGGAGTTTATTTTTTGAGTTTTCTGTATGAACTTATAACTTTTAAAAAGTAGTGAATTTCACTAAATTTTTGGGTCGCCAGAAGTGGTCGGCCGGAAGTGGGGTGGTGGTCGGCCAGGAGGCAGAGTTGATTTTTTTGAATTTTCTGTATGAAATTAAAACTATTAAAAATTAATGACATTTCACCATTTTTTTTTTGTCTTTATGTTTAATTGCAAAAGTTCCTTGTCCTTTCCTTTAAAAATGTCAAATATTTTGCGTCTTTATGTTCGATTGTAAAAGTTTATTGTCCTTCCCTTTTAAAGATGTCAAACGTCTTGAATTTTTGGATAAGTAGCCCTATTTTTTATACGAGTGATTTTAGAGTTTCGTGATAATTCACATGTAACATTGAGATGTAACAATTTGTATATATTAATTACTTTAAAATGATGGTCAGATATTTAGTTCTTAACTTTGATTTTATATAGCCATTGAGTCAAGATAAAAGATCTTTTCTGTAAGTTTTTTTCCTAGAAAATGAACAACTAAATTTCAATTTTTTAAAAGTTTTTTTGTCAGATGAACACGCACTGGAATTTCTTTTTCTCTCTCTTTACATCACTTCAATTCACTTTTTTTAGAACTAACTTTCTTACACAATATTCCTGACAACTGAACAGAACCTTAACAAATAAAATTGGGTCTTACATTTTACACTTTTTTTTCCTATACTAATACACATATTTTAAAGAGCACACTAGAGATAGCCTAATATTGGAAGATAGCTTTTGAAATTAGTATTGTTTGCACCCCCTCCTTCATTATAAAGTTGGAAGTTACTTTAATTTTCATAAGGGTGGGTGGAAGATGCTGATTTATCTCTAGCAAAATTCAAAATTATTTCATTTGTGGTGGTCCCACCATAACTCCATTAAATCTCTTAATCCCTCAAATTGAAAACTTAAATCCTACTATTTGGTTAAATCCCATCCAAAATGGAAAACTATTTATTTGGTTAAGTGCTTTATTAGCCCATCCAATTATAAGAGTAGTTTCTCAAAATACGGTAAAGTCATAATTTTGAAGATGCTTTTGAAATTGATATTGTTTGCACCCCTCCTTCACTGTAAAGTTGGAAGTTACTTTAATTTTCACGAGGTTGATGTATCTCTAGCAAAATTCAAAATTATTTCATTTGTGGTAGTCCCACCATAACTCCATTAAATCTCTTAAATTGAAAACTTAAATCCTACTATTTGGTTAAATCCCATCCAAAATGGAAAATTATTTATTTGGTTAAGTGCTTTATTATCCCATCCAATTACAAGGGTAGTTTCTCAAAATAAGGTAAAGTCATAATTTTTTGCTTTTCCAATTCTTCTCGTCGAGACAAACAAATAATTTACAAAAAATTAACGTAAAATTAACTAATACGATTTTTTTTTTAATATAGACAACTCAAAAAGTTCTTTTAGTCAAGTGACTTATCTTGGAAAAACGGTATCCAGTTAAAAAAAATGAACGGGAGAGAGGAGCTAGTGTACCTAGTGCACTACAACATGCAGGCCCCCCAAAGCGATGCCATTTTGGGTCAAGGCAAGTGCTCTTCCAAACGTGGCCTTGTAAGCCCCACATCGGCCCACACAAACTATCCAAACCGTTAAACATTTTAAAAATAATTATCGAGTGATCTAACAGAAAATCGGGCCCAACGGATATTTTTACGTAATTAATTGTAATATTTTTTGTTGAGGACTCTTTCGGATTATAGGACCCTGAATTCTGACTGAAAAATGAAAGAAATAGATCAATTACGTACAAATATTCGATGAGCCCAATATTCTTCAAGATTATTGAAATATTTATTTTAAAATTATTTAACAGTTTGAATCATTTGTATGAGAGCCCAATGTGGGGATTGGCGGGCCTGTAGTGAGTAAGCTCACTACATTCCTGTAGTGAGCAATCATGGTCGCCCGTTCAGAGATTAATGGTTCTGATTATTTTACATAAAAGATTGGTGTCTTACATGTAGGATACTTGCATTTAATCGGGACCATTGATTGCCGAATGGACGGCTGTAATTGTTTACTATAGGAGTGTAGTGAGTTTACTCGCTCTATGGTCCCCGAATCCCCGATATGAGCCCCACATTGCCACATTTGGAACAACACTTGATTTGCCCCATTGGCATTGTTTTGGGACGCGCTGCAGTACACTGGGTGCACTACACGCACCCCGCTCCCGGGACGTGGACATTTTACTCGCCGCAACTTGATCTCAAAACAGACTTCCACCACACAACTTGATGTCGTTTCAAAATAGATTCCCAACAAACGACACCGTTTTTTCGCTCATCTAGCCTGACTTCCACGAGTCACGACACCCCGAAGATCTTCGGAGCGAACGAGGTCGGCCACCAATTTCTCTCTCTAGATTCTCTCTCTACTTTCTTGCTTCTTACTTTTGTCCCAAGCAACTCCAGGGCCACTGCATTTAATATGGAAGAATCTGCCAGTTCGATGAACACACAACTGGCTGATTTGAGTGTGTTTATAACCTATGAAGTGTGAAAATTAAGAGATTATTTTCACATTCTGCGTAACAGAAAAGAAGAGAGATTCCAGACCTAGACCTGCTTTTAGAGAGGAAAAAATTCACAAACGAAATTGAAATTTTGGTATTAAAAAGTCTGCAATGCAGAAATCTAAATGAGAGCTGGCTTTGTAAGTGTCAATATACATCTTTTTTTTTTTTTTTAGGATCGCTAATTTATACTCCCTCCGTCCCAATATTTTATTCTATATTTCCTTTTTGGATGTCCCATAATTTTTGTCCATTTTGACTAGTCTGAGAGGGAAAAAAGAGCAATGGTCACTTTTATCCTTCATCCCATATTTTAATTCAAAATAGAAAAATGGATGGAAAACTATACTAGAGTTTAAAAAGGTAATCATTGCATTTTCAAACGAAGGGCAATCTTGTAAATTTACATATTTTAAAGGGTAATGATTGTGTTCCCTAAAAAAGTTGGAACTCCAAAGAGGGTCCAAAATTTTGGGACAGAGGGAGTAGTTTCAAACTCGTAAGGGTGTTTGTGTTTTTTAGTAAGGGGGGCGTGTCAATTGTGGATTAGTGCCTCCGGCTCTGGAAAATTTCCAAACTCGTTGGGGTTCGTTTGTTTTTCGAGGGACTCGTGCGTCAAGTGTGTCCGGTTTATAAAAATATAAGTTAGAAAAATTATAGAACAGTCTTTTTTCCGAAGAGTTTGGATCCTTGCCGGAGGTGTCCTGTCCAAAATTGATGCTGCATCCTCTCAGAAGTGTCTGAACCTCTTAGATTAGTAGTAAAGCTAAATGTTTGGGTGGAACTGGAATATTGCTGGTGTAATTATGGACTTGTAGTCTTTCCCAGGAGAATACAATTGGTGGGAAGGTGCCACCAGTTTTACTTTTGCTTCTACTGCTTTCATGTTTTCCACTTTTGCTAATTGGATAGGCCTAAACATTTCATTCATTATTTGCCCTTTTTGTGCATACATTTGTGTGCTCATCTGTATAATATACCTATATGTCTGGTTTGTAGTTTGTACTGATGAAAACTTTTCATTTTAGAAGAGTACAAGTATTGGAGCTGCTTGGGAGATCGAGGTTGAAAAAGAACTTGTCGTTGTCACACAGATGGCTGAAAAAGACAAACGTGTACAGAAATGAGTTTTAATTTCCAGAATTCGGTATAGTCTTCACTTGCAATGATGTGCTAAATTACATTCTTTCTTTTGGATAAGGTTAAAAGCTGATTTTTATTCGTACTGTAGTATTCAAGCTTATAACTTATGCTTATTGACATTTTGGGCTATTGCTGCATTAAAGTTTCAAAAGGGCCAAAGTTTCTGAATCAAGTCTTGTGATTAGTTTCCAAAATGGATGATTTGCTATTTTCACGTGCACCATGCAACTTAGTCTGCGCAAAATGACATTTGTGATATTCTTCCTCTTGAGAACATCAAAAGCTGAGCATATTTATAATCTGTTGTCCTGTCGTACGTAATTTAAGAAATAAACCTATTGACGTAAAACCGATTGACCTCTTGGGCTATTGCTGCATGGAAATTTCGAAAGAGGTCAATGTTATAAATCAAGTCTTCTGATTAGTTGCGAGAATGTATGATTTGCTATTTTCACATGCACAAAGCAACTTGCAATATAGATGACTTGCTTTTTCTTTTTTCCAGGTTCTTTTTGGAGAAATCTCTTTTAAAGTTTATTTGTTGCCTAGTCTCATGATTATGGATCAGTATTTTGAGTGTTCTTATACTTAATATGTGTTTTATTGAGAAGCTCCTGATCTTTACCCCTCCTTTACAGAAGTTCCACCGTGCTTTAATAATTCCTCTACGAGTTTTTTTAATAAGGGATATTGATTCATCTTGAGTGGTATTAATGGTGCATTTTAATTCATTTTTTTTAGTGGTTGCATTAACAAATGCAATTATCTACTTGATCCTTCTTTTTACTGGATTAGGGCAGGTTACATTGATTGCAATTATGTATGTCAAGCATGATCATGAAGCTTTATCTGCTGTCGTAACAGATGCCGCTGCAGTATAACGTTGTAGGAAGTATCACCCGTGTTTTTAATCGCTTGCAAATGCTTAAAATCTCATTGATAAGCATCTGTAACCAAATTTTCCTCCATTTAAGTGTTGGTAAAGGTTTCTAACCATCATCTTTGTGATCTACATATAACAGATGAGAGTTAACTTTATGTAACTTAAGCATTGTAGTTTTTGAGCTGCTAACGCTGTTTGATAAGTATTGTATGTCTAGGTGTAGCAAGAAATTAATATTGTATAATATTCTGCACATAGCTTCTTGTTGTGACTTTCTGTCCAAGACTCCAACTCAAAGTTCTTAATCTTCAAAAGACAACAAAAACCCTTCAGGAATTATAACAGCTTTATAGTCGGCCATTTCTTAAAAAAGGAACAAGTAGTCAAAAGAACTAGCTCCAAGTTCAAGAACCGCTGTAGCTGCCACGCGTATGTGTGTAGGCTGGAATTAGTGTCAGGAAGCTATATAAGTAGGAAGAACGGGAAGAAAAAGTTCAAAATGGTTCCCAGATATTATGTAGGGCCCTTCTCTAGCAACTGAGTCTGTGACTAATTTATCGGGAAAACTAGTTGTGCCTTACTGGTATTACAGAAGTTTAACGTTGTTGTGTTGGCCGTTGAACATGCAAACTTTTTGTCAAGTGATAAACACTACATTGCCTCTGGTCATGTTGCCATCTAAGACATCCATCAGGCATCCCTAATTCCCTAATTTAATGGCTCCTATTTTGGAATCCCAATGCCAAGTAGGAAGGAGATAAAAAATCAATTCCATTGTCTATTTTTTGGTCGCTTGGAATTGTTGCTTCTTGTGAATATGGCAGTTGGACAATGCGATAAAGAAGGCATGGTTTGTCTGAATATTTCATATATACATGCCTGATATCTTTTCCTAAGGCCGGATGGGTGAATCCTCCTATTGCCTATCGTGGTGGTGAATTCACCTCAGAAACTTGCTGTCGCTTCCCAAGTTAGACTCTAAGGAACCTTGCTCTAATCGACCCAACTAAGATAGAATCTTTCAATTAGATAAATCGCAAAAGAAACAAAAGAAACAAAAGAAAATAGAAAGTAAGGGTTAGATACTAGAACTATTAACTCAAATTTGCCAAATACACACTACAAGCATATATTTACTTATATTCTCTATAACAATTTTTTGTCCGAATTTACATGTATGCTAGGACTATAAGCAACTACTCTGTCACAATTTGTCCCTCGTTCTATTCTTGATAGTTCTCAATTTTGTTTTTATAAGCAAATTTTTAAAAATCACATAAAACATTGTGAAGTAAAAGATATAGACAATTTAAAAGTGGCACTGCATCCCAAAAATGGCTAACAATTGGGGGTGGGGGTAATATTTCATTTACATCAATTCCTACGCACACTCACCCGTTAGGCATCAAGTATTTTAATTGCTTTTTTTTTTTTGGAAACCCGAAGCCAAGTTAGAACGAAATAAAAATCAGTTCCATTGTCTTGCATATTTGTTGTTCAGTTTGAATTGTTTTTTCTTGTGAATATGACAGTTGGACACTAATAAAGTAGGCATGTTTGTCCGAATATTCCATGCATAGGGGGGGAAGTAATATTCTTAGTTGTCTATATTTTCATTTTACGTCAATTCATATGCACACTCTCCCATTAGGCATCAGGTAATTTAATGGCTCTTTTTTTGGAATCCCGAAGCCGAGTAAGAACGAAATAAAAATCAATTCCATTGTCTTGCATATTTGTTGTTCGGTTTGAATTGTTTTTTCTTGTGAATATGAGAGTTGGACACTGATAAAGCAAGCATGTTTGTCTGACCAATCCATGCGTATGCACATAAAAAATATGTGTACTCTCTCTCTCTCTCACACACACACACACACACACACACACACGCACGCACACAATTGCCGGATAGCTGGATCCTCCTAACGCCTATGAGGTTGGCGAATCCACCTAAACTTGCCATCACTTCCAAAGTTTCTCTTAGGAACCTCACTCTGGTCGAGAAAGGATCCTACTCCGCACTAGGATAGAACCTATCAATCATATAAACCTCATAAAGAAACAAAAGAAAAAATACCAAGCAAGAGAAATAGGAAGTAATGGCTCGATACTAGAAAACTTTAACTCAAAATTGCGAAGTACATAGGACAAAATTTGCTATTGACAATCATCAATTTACTTGTATACTAGGACTATCAACATCTAATAGAGTGCTGATATTTTCAAATACATCAGTTTATATGCAAATACACCCACTCCTATAAACGCTCCTAACCTTAAGTTTTTCTACGTCTTCCAACCCTCCTACAGGCTCTTGCACACTCTCCCGCTCGTGCAACTAAGCGTTGGATTGTTTATTATGTATGTCAATTTTAATTAACTGATTAACGTTGTCTTGAGCATATTGCCACCTTAAAAACCGGTTATAGAAGTGCTATAGTACATGTGGCCTTTATTGGGCGATGACAAAAATGCTTTCCCTTGAAAATGTGATTGGAGCTCTCCATTCCATTGCCTATTGAATATATATTCACCTGTCATCTTTTAGCAAATGAATACACTAGATAAGAGCCCCATATTGGAGATTTTGGAATTGAATCGTACGACGTCGTTTGCTTTAAAACTAGAAGAATAATGTTCGAGCACCGTCTACACTCCATTCATGTCTCCTGTCTAGGTCACATATCTCATACTGAAGTGTAAAGGCTTTCCTAGCTTATTCAGATCCTTTATGAATAATGTTATGTGATGTGTTTTCCATCTTTGATCGAAGACGGAAATAAATTAGTTTCCATCAATGTTTGTTGTGTGTTCATTGCTTGCCTTGGAATTGTTTCTCCCTATGATGCAACTGTTGAGGCACCTACTTTGTTTTCCTGCTTGCTTGAATATTTGCTTCATATCACCCTTCATTTTTGTTGGCTAGTAATTTTCTTCACATGTCTGACACGTGCATTTATTATGTGTATGTGTTAACTAGTTTGTTTTTGTTCCAGGGTTTACATTTCTCCTCCATGACATCATATTTTGGGGATTTTTGGTAAAAGAGTTAGTTGTGTACTCGATAAATTTCTAGGTTCAGTTTGTAAATAGGATTGTCCTTGTAGATAAATGGAATCAAAGTTGGTCAAAGTATCGGATAATGTCCGTGGACAAACCATTAGAAGAAGGGTGACTCAGCATGTGGGAAATATAACCGAAGCAAGCCACAAGGTATTGCGAATTCAATCAAAGCATAACTCATTACTTACCGAGCTTGGCAAGAGGAACAGATCAGCTGGATGCAAAAGCAATTGTGCGGTGCACTTGGGGAAATCTTTACTTATGAACTACTCTAATTTGATGAAAAGCGGAGTGCCACAACGGTTATTATTTTATCAGGATAGTGCATGGAATGATTTTCCTCAGGATCTTGTTGAGATGGTTAGGGGCAATTTCCAAATGAAGAAAGCAGCATTTGAAGTGCAATTCAATGGACACCATTTAATGTTAGATATGTTGCATATGATTCAAGTAGATTTGAAGACAGGTGCTCGGAAACCTATAGCTTGGATTGATGAAGCTGGTGGGTGTTTTTTTCCTCAAATACAATCTCATAATGGTGGAGTATGTGGATGTAACCATTTTGAGTTTGATAAAGTTGAAGAAGTTCAGATTGAAATAAATGGGGTTAATGGCTTTGGGTCAGAGGAATGTGTGAAAAAGTCGAATATATGTGCTAAGAGGACTAGAATTGAGAAAAACCCTAGCGGTGATCATTATGAGCTACGTGCTAACGACGATAAAAAATCTGGTGCACTAATTGAAGGTGTGGTTGAGGGAGTTCAGCGGATTCGTGAAACTATATACCCTAAAGCTGAAGATGTTTTTGAGACTGTTGATATAAATGTTGTGAAAAACATGTTCATTGCCAGCTTGAACGCTTCCAAAGATTCAAACATACTCGAAATCATCAAATGCTCGAGTACAATGATGGAGTCTCGTAAGGAAATTTTTCAAAAGCAAGTTGAAATAACGAAAAAATATCGTGGGGATCCAAATGTTCGGTATGGTTGGCTTGCTTCTACAAAAGATGGCTGCTCTAGCATCATGAGGCATGGGCTTGCACATTGTGGATCCAAAATTAAGGCTCCATTTGGTATTGGAGTTCACCTCACATCCTTAAAGTGTGCCCTCTCCAGGTTTGCATGTACCCTTAATGTTCTCTAATACTACCTCCGTCCCAAATTGCTAAACCTTTTTGGGCAACTCCAAAAACATTGCACCTATGATATTTATTTTTTGAAAAACTTTTGTACCAATTTTTTCTTCTCAAAGAGATCTTTAAATTGGTGTAAAATTTGTGGAGAAAGTTCATGCAAATACATTAGTATTTTTTTCGTGCAAAAACGCATGGTTTCCCAAAACGTCAAGCAATTTGGGATGGAGGGACTAGTTGTTATTTGAATCAATATAAGCAATAACAGAATATGACAAGCTCTTCGCTTAAGAGATTACTCAACTGATATTTTTTTTTTCTTTTCTAGAAATAATAGGTAAAGATATCCCCTATTTTTGTTTTGGTTTATACCATTTTAGTTTAGATTTGGGGACATATTCATTCTTTGGTATTTTTCAGTGCAAGTTATTGTGATATTGACGAAAATGGAGTAGGCCACATGATGTTTTGCCGTGTCATACTGGGGAATATGGAACCTGTTCAGCCTGGATCTACACAATTTCTTCCCAGTAGTGAGAACTTTGATAGTGGAGCTGATGATCTTCAAAATCCAAGTCATTATATTGTTTGGAATATGGATTCATACACGCACATCTATCCTGAATATGTTATCAGTTTCAAGATGTCCCAGGGTGCTCGAGGTGCTACTTGATTCCCCTTTTTAATGTTTCTTTTTTGTTTTTTGAAGTTTGAAGGTTAACGTGTGATTTATTATTCAAGTATAGGAAAGTTATTATGCGCTTTTTTTTAGTTTTTATGTCACTGGCTTGGCAAGTATCATTTTTTATTAGTCTCCATATATTTGGATGGAAGTGCCTGGCACTTTTTACATTTTCATAATGTGCTATCTGGATTTGTGAGTCAGTGGGACACATTATGTGTTTTTTTTACTCTGATACATTCTCAATGTTGGTGGTGTTTTTACCAATTTTCTACTTATATTTCATGCATCTGTAAGTTTCCTGAGTCTTAGACATTCTCAATGCTGCTACAGAAGCTCTGGTTCAGAAAGGAAGCCAAGGTGTTTCAACTTCTCAGGCGCATCAAGGTCTTCAGCTAGGTTCATCTTCTGTTGAATTGGTAAGTGTTCAGGGTTTACATGTTATCAGAACCTCATGGTTTGTGGGGATTAGATATCAATTTTCTAGTCGTAGGGTTAGTTAGCCTAATGGATTTAATGAGGTTGTTTGACAAAACTTTCCAGGACCCTTTGTTGCACATTTGTTTTTATCCCTGATTTCTAAATTTCTGTTGGCATTAGATTTTTTTTCTATTCGTCTTTCTACATTCTAACAATGGAAAATTGGCAATTATTCAACCAATGGTGAGGAGAGTACCGATTATCATTTGTTCTTGTGATGGTTTGTTGGTGATTGTCTTCGATTTTAATTTATTTTCAATAAAATTTGGGATTTCATCTAGCAAAATGTCATCAGTTTAATTGATAAATGGTGGCCAACCTTTGTTTGGAGTTTTTGGTTTCTACTTCTCATTACTTTGGAGATTTTGCATTGTTGATAGCTGTCATTTCTTGTTCCCTAGGCGAAGAATTCCCATCCATGTCAAAATTTTGAGGACATGCTTCTGCAAAAGGCCCCTGGCGATGGATCAAGCACCTCCAGGACTCCTAGGCTGGCTTTTGCGGCGTTGTTTGATGCCATCTCCAGTAAAGTAGCTCCAAAAGATATGAAATGGGTGAATATGCAGTATAACATGTTCAGGGTACGTAGAACGATCTCTTATTTGTTTGTACATTATTTGATGTTTGTCTAATTTCCTTCTCTCTCTCTCTCTCTCTCTCTCTCTCTCTCTCTCTCTCTCTCTCTCTCTCTCTTGTTTCTTTGTCCATCATTGGAATGTTGTAGAGCAACAAAATCAGCCGTGAGGAGTTTACGAAAAAAATGAGATTTGGAGTTGGGGATGAGTTGTTGAAGTCTACAATTCTCAGTCTTCAGGGCAAGGTAATATTCGTTCCATTCTATTCGTCTCACTTGGCCAAAAATGCGTACCTGGGGCATTATTGATGTCTCCTGCTTAGAGGTTTGCAACTTATAGCTTTAGGTTTCACGCCGAACTAACAGTTTGAATGGCAATGATAAAATTTATGTTGGTAATTTGGATTACTGCTTATTATTGTTGTTCAGTACTGTAGCTTGCTTAACATGAGTAAAAGAAGTATTCGTGCTAGTGCATCCATAAAGATTGATGCTCAGCAAAATTTGCAAGGCTTTCCTTATAGACGGGGTATACATAGAAATATATATGCCGGCTCGTGTACACAATGGTGAATCCTTTTTGCGTGGTACGGTCAGGCATGAATCAAAGTAGTTTTTTCCACTATCCTTTTAGCATTTTTGGACCTGTGTTATAATTGGTGGACAGTTTCTGTTTGGCATGGGATTCTCTGTTAGCCTCTTGAGTGAAGATAGTACGCATATTCCTTATGGAGCAAAACAAAGGGTAGAGTCTTATTGGATTATGTAAGAATTTCTGAAGAATTATTGGGTTTGAAACTGATTATACCTTGTTCTATATTTGGCAGTTACCATCTGATTCTGCATCCCTCCCAAAAGTGCCGAACAAGAAGTGAGAAAATTGAGGCAGTTCTACAACTGTTCTTATTTGGTTACATCAGCGGTCGACTATGTTTTGGTGTGTTTCGTATTCGGCATCTAGTTATGAAAAATATAGCTTAGGTATCTGGAATTTGCTCTATAGTTCTATTTCTGTGGTCAACTTGGGTTTTTAGTAAACTTGAACTAATGCGTTATGGTTTTGCTGTGAAAGCATGTAATTAAATTCTTGGTCTCAACTTTTAATAATTTCCAGATTTTAAACCTGCTCATCTTTGTTATTTTTCATGTGGGATTTAATTGTCCGTTCCTTCAAATGGTTGATATGGTTTTGTCCCTTTTATTTTGTTTCCCTGTAAAACATATCCTGCCTGTTTCTCCAATGTGCGGGAAACGAAGTGTAAAACATTGGGTATGCGTATTTTTCGACAACTCGGGTGTCCAAGTTAGCTTACAGGGGTATGCGCATTTAGAGCACAATCGCATGCATTTATGAAATGATAGTACCTTTTCTGTCTTGATTTTCTTTTGTTAGTTGCTCAAAATGGCAGAAAATTATGCATTTGAAGAACATTTCTTTTCACCCTTTTAACTTATTTTTTCTATGTTTTTAAAATATAT
This sequence comes from Vaccinium vitis-idaea, assembly GCA_963854785.1. NCBI lineage: Eukaryota > Viridiplantae > Streptophyta > Magnoliopsida > Ericales > Ericaceae > Vaccinium > Vaccinium vitis-idaea. The sequence continues at coordinate 45,364,150 of OY978215.1, forward strand.
ATATATATATATTTGTTAGTTGTAATGTGTTTTTTTGTTATTTGCATTAGAGAAGGTTCTCGCTAATATAACTTCTCCTTAATACACTCCTCAGACATGACTCGGTTTTGAGTCTCGTACTTGGCATGTCTTTGTGGAGTTGGTGTGACGTACCATCTTCTAGTGTTGTGGTGATGGTCTGTTCTTCTGGACAGTAGCTATGGCTTGAGCTGGATATTCCACAGCGGGTCGGGAGCTCCTGTGGTTACACCTATGGGGGTTCTACGCTGGTTGCTCCCTCCCACCTTTACCTTTTAACAGTTCAAAAAAAAAAAAAAGAACTTTGCATATGCTACTGCTTGGGTTTGAACTTTGAACCCTTCTGCGAGTTGGTATTATGATGGCTTTTGCATAGGGGTGTAACCGGTTCAGTTTTGACGTATTTTTTGGACCAAACTAGTCATTATTTCGGTTTGGAAATCTACAGAAATCACATATGGAAATCGGAAGAAATCTATAGAATCTTTGCATCACATCTCTCTCTCTCTCTCTCTCTCTCTCTCTCTATATATATATATATATATATATAGACTGGTTCTAGGGACAGAAAAAGGCCTAATTTCAGAGCCCCACGCTAATAATTTGAGTCGTTCAACTTGTTTAAGACATGTTTTTAAGGATACCTATAAAAAATTAACTCATTCAAATATTGGTAAGTGATCGATCCAAATAATTTTGAGAACAACAGGTCCTATCAAGTTTTTTGAAATTTTTTGTTTGGATCAAGTACTTATCGATATTCGATTGAGCTAAATTTTTGGCCAAGTGAGATGAATAGAATGGAACGAACCCTGAAGACTGAGAATTGTAGACCTCAACAACTCAACCCCAACGGCAAATCTCATCTTTCTCATAAACTCCTCACGACTGATTTTGTTGCTCTACAATATTCCAATAATGGACAAAGAAACAAAGAGAGAGGGAGAGAGAGAGAGAGAGAAACGTACAATGAATGACGGACTGGCGTCGATTGCGATGACAACGAGCGACGGAGAACGATTCATCATCGGCGACGAACGAAGAAGTGAACGACGGGTGATGACTGGTGAGTCGGTGAGAGCACTGAGAGGGGTATAGAGAAAACAGAGGTAGAGGGAGGCGGCGAGGAGCTCTGATTTAGATTTAGGGTTAGACGGGGGAGAGAGAGAGACATATGTACAACCGTTCTGGTCCAGTTTGGTAAAAACCCCAAAACTGGAAATCGAACCGGTTATCAAATTTTGATACTTTAGTGAACCGGGACCGAACCGGTCAAAGGTAAAACCGAAAAAAAAAAGAAGAAGGTCCGGTCCGGTCCGGTTTTCTATTTTTTATTCACCCCTATTCTTCCAAAACCATTCTATTTGTCCGTTTGAGCAAGAAAGCTTCGAATGCTTTGAGGTGTTCGGGAATGGTTTAAGTCGTTGAATTAAGAGGATTACGGTGATAAAACCAAAATCTAGGATTATTTCTATTTCTACAGCTTTCCCAAGCTGAGGAACTTGTGTTGTTTGACCTCCAATTGAATCAGCTGAAAGCAAGAAAGACGCCCCCTTGGAACGCTGTGAGGTGCACGGAAATGATTCAAAGTAGATGAATAGTAGCACGGGCAGAGTCAGAACTAAATGTCAGTGGGATCAAATTCTTAAAGCAGAATAATAGGAAAAAAAACCACCAAATGCGAAATAGAAAGGAGTTAAAGCAGATATCTATTAATAGCATATAATTTCATTTACAATTGATCTCCCAAAAGATACATTGAAATACCAAACAAAAATTATCTTGGATATCAACATATAACAGCATCCACAACCGACCACAAAAAGCTACACTTCAATGCCAACAAAAAGTAGCTAAGCATGCATCGATTTAAAAACCTATAATAGCGTTTACAAGTGACCCCGACGATTTTTCATATTTTGAAATCGTAGCATAATAGCCTCATTTGTGATACTATTAAAAATATCCCTCCCAATTTACACAATCAAGTTATCATGCAACTATTGATCATCCATTCGGTTACGAAGTCGATTCTTCACAATCTTCATGACAAAAAATACTCTTTTTACTGTAGTTGTCGCAACAGATAAAACTAGAGCCAAAGTCAAAAGCCTGAAAACCAATAGACACCCTATATCTTTTTGGGTCTCCACCATCTTTCGAGAAATATCACCAATCCCTTTCAAGTTTGAAAACTCAACACTAGACCGCACATCAATTATGAAATTCTCAAGTTGATCCGAAAGTGCCAAAAGCTCAGTACCGAAGAAGTCTTTAGGATAAAATTCGACCAAGCGGTTCAACTTTTGGTTGTCAAAACTAGCAAATGAGTTGGATGGACTTAGACATGCAACATAAAGAAGCAACTCGGTATTTACCTTATTAAAGCGATTATTTAGTTTTTGGAGTTGCATATCTATGACAACATACAACAACTCGACGCAATTGGGTGTGGTAAGGAGGGCAAGTAGGGGTGAAAAAAATTAAAGAGTTACAAGGAAAATTATTTGGTGTGGTCAGTTGTAAGGAGGAGGGCAAGTAGTTGGGCAAAAAATACCATATACAAGGGGTAAAAATACAAAATTCTAAAAAATATTATACCTATCCCATTAAAATTTGACACCTCAGTGGGGTCAAGTAACCCCGCTTGACCCCCCTTGGCTCCGCCCCTGAATAGGAGAAATTTAAGCGAACTTTTTTTGGGCTTGAAATTTAAGCTAGAAGTCATGCTGTTCTACAAAAGTATTATATTTTTAAAAAAAGTCAAAAGTCAAGTTGTTCCGCTATCAAACTTTTCGATCAATCCTTGTATTAGTCTATTAAGTTAATGGGCACGCCACTGCATGCTAGTGGGAGATTATTGAGGCTCTCCCATTAAAAAATCGTAGGGGTGAATATGATTACAACAAATCACCAATTAAAACAAATATATGACATTGTGCTATCCACTACATTGGGGTGTTTGATAAACATTTTTTTTAGGCGTTTTGGGCGTTCCGCTAAGGAGTTTTTTTTTTGGCTTTTTGGGAATCAGAGCCAACCAAAATGTTTTTATGAGGCACTAACCATATGGGAAACTCATGGTCCTCAATTGGTGTTGACAACAGTCATGCTGCTATGATGATTTGTGTCCTTTCTTTGATGGTGGGAATGTGGTGCTATTTGCTGCCATCCATTTTTCTGTTGATGGTAAATTATTGCTCAACCTGCTGATGCTTGGAGGCTGTGATCATCTAAATGTTTCTTACGAAATACTGCTCCTTCTGAAATAGGCTAAAGGCTTAGTTTTGGGATTTTCCAAGGGGCTTGTGAACTAGAGCCCTGTAGCGTACAGGGAAAAAAAAAACAGGAAAGGGTAAAGGAAACGGCGGCCGACGGTTGAGATCCACTTGATGTTTTTTCGTTTTTATATACCAAACAATTTCGGTATGAACGAGCCCTGGTACAGTATAGGGAAAAAAGAAGAAGGAAAGAGTAGGGGAAACGACAGCCGACTACTGAGATCCACCGAGTGACAGGAAAGGATAGGGGGTCTCAGTCGTCGGTTGCCGTTTCCCCTACCCTTTTTTTTTTTCTTTTTTTTCTGTGTAACTGTAATAGGTCTGGGGCTTACGAACTACAGTTTTGCTTTCTAAGCTTCTTTGTCTCATTTCATTTGTAACGTGGTTGGTTTCGTATCAACTAATTACTGGGTCTTGGGCGACATATGATTGCCGGGGGTTGGCATGTGATTGTCGGGGGCTAGGATTCCAACTTAATTGTGATGTCAGTTTTTCCTCGTTTTGATGCCGTTTTGCTCATGAGCCCTTTAGTTGTTGTGCTATCTCTTCTATTATTAATAAAATTCCTCTTTGTCGTGGAAAAAAAAAAAAAAAACTTTAAAGTGATGCTCCTGCTTTTGAAATTATTTTTTATCATACATTCCACAATGAAATTCTTCGTCATCTTTTTTAAACCTTGTTACTTAATTTTTCATAAGGGTGGGACCGAGGGAAAGATGATGATGATGTATCTCTTGGAATATATGCACAATTATTTCATTTGTGTTGGTCCCATTATTAAATCCATCCTAATCCCTCAAATTGAAAACTTAAACATTTGGTTAGGTCCCATGAAAAATGGAAAACTATTTATTATTTGGTTAAGTGCTTTATTAGCCAGGAAGCTCCTCTCAAAATAAGTCACTTGGCTCTTGGTGTCTGTCTTTATTTAAAAAAATTTCGCCTTTGTATTAGATTTGTGTCTAAATTTTTGTGGATTATTAATTCGCATTAACAAGAGAAATCAAAAAAATAAAAGGATATTTTTTAAAAAATAGGTAAAAAATCATACTCCCTCCCTCCCAAATTTTTTGTTCGGTTCGCAATACGAAGATTTGAAAATAAATTTTTTTAAAATTCAATATTTTTTTTAACAATTTACTAGATACCAACGAGTACTTTTAATTAATAAAAAGTTTGATTTTTTTTAAAACACTTATTATTTTTAGGTCCTCGTTTTGTCGACCAGACAAATATTATGAGATGGAGGGAGTTATTTTTTATTTTTTTGACTCTTCTGGTCGAGATGAATCAATAATGTAAAAGAAAATTGGCACACAATTACGAAGCACGATAAAAAATTAAATAAAGACAAAACCCAAAAAATACTTCTAGTCAACTACTGACTTATTTTGGGAAATTACCCCGAGCAAATGTTGGTTTCCTATTTTTTCCTACAGATGCTAAAAAGGCTAAAAGTTATTGATGTATTGTGAGTAGATTCGAGTTCCTTCAGTTTAATTAGGAGTTTTAGCATTTAAAAAAAAAATAGAAAAAGACAAATATGTAGTTCAATTTTTTTTCAGAGGGTGTTCCACTAACAAAAAAATAATTTTCTTCATAAATCAAGACATGTCATTTTTTACAATACATCACATAAAAAATCAGTTTATTAACTTTATTCATGATTTTAGCAAATGAGTTCACCAACCATGATTTTAACACCTGGTGAACTCATTTGCTAAAGTCATAGCAACTGAGTTGCTAAAATCAAACGGAAAACTTGGCCTTAGTTGTGGACAGAGGGGCGCTGCTGTCCCCGGCACCTGCTATCCTCGGTGATTCCGGGGAGTTCCGGTCTCGTTTCGATGATCGAAAACGTTCAGTTCAAAGAGCTCGTTGAGTAGAACAAATGTACAAAAATTAGCTCAATCGGATATCATTTAGTACCTGATCAGTACACATATCACTCGGCATAACTCAACAATAATGGATTTGAGTGGGTTTGATCTAGTGTTTTGGATGCATTCTCTTCAAGATAAAATTCTTCCGATCAGGTACTAAATGATATCCGATTGAGCTAATTTTTGGTACACTTGTTCTACTCGGCGAGCTTTTCGAAGTGAACGTTTCTGATTCTCTAACCGAAACCGGAACTCCCCGGAATCACCAGGGACAGCAGAGCCCCTCTATCCCCTTAGTTGTATGTGATTATTACTCGCCGCAACTTGACCTCAAAACGACTTTCTAGTTTCCACCACACAACCTGACGTCGTTTCAAAACAAATTCCCAACAAACGACACCGTTTTTGGGTCATCTAGCCCCGGCTTACGACACCTCTAGACTTCGAAGCAAACGAGGTCGGCTATGTCCTTCTCTCTCTAGTTTCCGAGGCATGCTACAATGCACACCCCCATATGAGATTTTGTGGCTTTAAATATGAGTTTTGTGGTACCAAATATGAGATAATATGAGATTTTGTGGCTCCAAATATTAGATGACATACGGTATGCACCCCATCCAAATGGACGGCTGAGATTGCGCCACGTATGACGTGTGGGAATTTGTGTATATCGATATGAGATTTTGTGGCTCCACATATGAGATAGTGTGTATATCGATATGAGATTTTATGGCTCCACATATGAGATAGTGTGTATATCGATATGAGATTTTATGGACTCCAATATTTATTGTTGTGATTACCGATATGAGTGTTTGTGGCTCTAAATATGAGATTTTGTGACTCTAAATATGAGATTTTGTGGCTCAAAATATGAGATTTTGTGACTCAAAATATGAGATTTTGTGGCTCTAAATATGAAATTTTGTGGCTCTAAATATGAAATTTTGTGGCTCCAAATAACAAGTCGCATTACTGTAGCATTACTGTAGCAATCCGCATAGGTCCAAATATGAGATTGTGTGGCTCCAACTATGAGATTTTGTGGACATATATGAGATTTTGTGACTATTCATATGAGTGTGCATACCATATGCACTTCGTATCTTCAGCCACAAAATCTCATATTTTGAGTCACAAAATTTTATATTGAGCAAGTGCACATTATAGCATTACCCCTAGTTTCCTGCTACTTACTTTTCCCCCAAGCAAACGCCAGCGCCACCACATTTAATATCAACGAAGAATCTTCCGATCGATGGAGGCTTTAGGTGTCTTTCCCTTTGCCATTTGACGTCGTCGTCTCTTTCTCACCTGCAGCTCACGCTCAATCCTGTCTTGAGTCTGAGACGACGACGTTGACGGCGGCGCCTATATCGATACAGATTTCGATTCTACTCATCGATTAGGTACAGATCTGCTCTTTCAGACATCGATTTGCCAAACCCTTTTCTTTCTTTCCGATTTCTCCGCTTCAATTAGCGGATTTTTCTACGAATTTGACCCGATGGGTGCTGATTTTGAGTTTTCGGATTCAGTAAAGCGCATGGTCTGATGTGTGTGTCGTATGTAATTTGAGGTGCTCAGTTATAAATCTTTGCAAAATTCCTGTGTTTTGCATGATCCCGTTGGTGTTTTTACTGGCTCGTGAATTTTGTGTTATTGTCGTGGTTTAAAGATTGGAATTTTAGTTATTCGACGATTGTTCTGAAGTCGTTTTGTATATCTTTGTATGTTTTTTTTGTTTGTTTGTGGTTTTTTTGAATTGTATATGTTCTACAGTTTTTTGAACCAACAAATAAACATAGATATGTCAAGAACTCTTGGATGCACGGGATTCGGGGCCCCTGTAGCGCCCTCTCCGGGCTAAAGGATGTAGCGCCTATGTGAGTCGTGTAAAAGTGTTTTCGATGGTCCGGATTTTAAATAAAATACGCTGGTGAATCCAGACCATTGATTGCTGAGATGGAAAGTGTTTTCAATGGTCCGGATGTAAAATAAAATAACTCTTTGCTGGAAGAGTTTCATTTTGAATCCGGACCACTGATTCTTGCTATGGACTGATTCTTGATATGGGCGGCTGGGATGGGCGCTACACCCCTGTAGCGCCCCGGACTCTGGATATGCGTTACAGGGACCCCGGATGCATGGGAGTTCCATACGATGCATGTGGGTCCCACACATCGAATGGAACACATCTTTGTCCAAAGTAATTATCTTACTTTTAATTGTATGAATAGGCATGGATGGATGCACATCTGGTGCGAAAGTTTTGAGGCAAAAGGAAATTGTGGTCTTTCTCTACTGGTTTAGATTAAAGTAGGTTCCTTGGATTTGTCAAACTTTTGATCAGCATGAAACTTGATGCTCGTTTTTTCAGAATGCGGAACAATTTGATTTGAGTGTGTTTACAACCTAAGAAGCGTGAAGAGTAAGAGATTATGTTCACATTCTGTACAACAGAAAATAAGTGCGATTTAAAGACCTAAACCTACTTTTAGAGGGAAAAAAAAATTCACAAACGAATTTGAAGTTTTGGTATTAAAAATTCTGAAATGCAAAAAGTTAAAGGGGAGGGGATTTGTAAGTGTCAATATGTATTTTTTTATGATTACTAATGTATATTTTCATTCTTGTAAGGGTGTTTCATGTGTTTTAGAGTAAGGGCCTGTCATGTGTGGATTAAATGTGTCCTGTTCTGGATGATTTCCAAACTCGGTAGGATTAATTTGTTTTTTTAATCGAGGGACATGGGTGTCAAGTGTGTCCGGTTCCAAAAAAAAGTTAAAAAATTATTGAAGAGCGTTTTCAGAAACATTTGGAGTCTTGGACCCCTGCCGGGGTTGTCCTGTATGAAATGGACAGGAATGGACATGCCATCCTCTCGGAAGTGTCCGAACCTCTTAGATTATTGGTAAAGCTGAATGGTTGGGTAGAACTGGAGCAGAAAAATAAGGTTAAATGGGACATTGCTGGTGTTATTATGGTCTTGTACTTTTTCCCAAGAGCATATAATCGGTGGGAAGGTGCCACCAGTTTTACCTGTGCTTCTACTACTTTTATGTTTTTCACTTTTTGCTAATCGAATGGGTCCCTACTAGTAAAACGTATATTTGAGTGGCAGTATTCTGGTGTTATCGAACCATTAGATCTTATTTCTTGATTCCTTGAAGAAGGGTATCACGTTTCATTAATTTGTTTTTTCCCCGTATTATGCATACATTTATGTGCTCATCTCTACGATATACCTGTATGTCTGGTTTGTACTGATGAAAACTTTGCATTTTAGAAGAGTTAAAAGTATTGGAGCAGCCTGGGAAATCGTGCTTAGAAAAGAACTTGTCGACGTCACACAGATGGAGGGGAAAAGACAAATGTGTACAGAAATGAGTTTTAGTTTCCAGAATTCGGTACAGTCTTGCACTTGCAATGATGTTTTATATGACATCATTGATACTCTTTCTTTTGAATAAGGTTAAAAGCTGTTTATTTTTTTTGTTTTTATGTTATGCTGATTGAGGTTTTGGGCCATTGCTGGATTAAAGTTTCAAAAGGGTCACTGTTTCTGAATGAAGTCTTGTGATTAGTTTCCAAAATGCATGATTTGCTATTTTCACATGCCCAATGCTACTTGCAACATAGCCTGTGGTAAATGACTTTTGTGATATTCTTTCTTTTTGAGATCATCAAAAGCTGATCAGGTTTATAATGTCTTGTTCTGTCCTAAGTAATTTACTAAACAAACTGATTGACGTTTTGGGCTATTTTTTTTTATCGGTTGACGTTTTGGGCTATTGCTGCATGAAAATTTTGGAAGGGGTCAATGTTTTTAATCATGTCTTCTGATTAGTTGCCAGAATGTATGATCTGCTATTTTCACATGCACAATGCAACTTGCAACACGGATAACTTGCTTTGTGATAAAGCAGGCATGTCTGTATGAATATTTCATACATATATACATGCCTACTACATTTTGCTAGGGCTGGATCCTCCCTTTGCCTATGGGGGTGGCAAATTCACCTCAGAAACTTGCTCTCGCTTCCCAAGTTTGACTCTTATGAACCTCACTCCGATCGAGAAAGGATCGTGCTCCCAACTACGATAGAATCTTTCGGTTAGTCCTAAAAGAAACAGAAGGAAAAATACCATGCAATAGACAATAGGAAGTAATGGTTAGATACTAGAAACTATTAACTCAAATTTGCCAAGTACATGCTACAAACATACATTTACTTATATTCACTAAAAAATCTTTTGCAACTGACAATAACGAATTTACATGTATGCTAGGAGCCTAGGACTATAAACAACTACTTTCTCTATCTCAATTTGTTTGTCCCTTGTTCTATTCTGGTTGGGCAAAAATTGTTTATATCTTTTTACTGATAATACTTATTTATATTTAATAGATTTCTTTTTGTTTTTTTGTAACTTCCCTCCCCCTCATTTTCTCTTCTCTGGAGGTCATGAGGATAACTCGCAAGGCTTGGTGCTTATTTTTCCTCTGACCTGGATGTTTGTAGTATGTGTTCTGGGGTTGGTGAGGATAACTCGCAGGACTTGTTTTTTTTTTTTTTTTTGGTTTTTCTGACCTGGATGTTACCAGTAATATCACTGTGCTAAACGATCTTGTTTGGTAGATCTCAATTTGTTTTTTAAACAAAGTTTTCAAAAATCACATATAACTTTGTGAATTAAAATTTAAAAGATATAGACAATTAAAAGTGGCACGGAATCCCAAAGAGCGCGAACAAATGGGACAGAGGGAGTAAAATTCCTAGTTGACTATATTTTCATTTACATTACTTCATATGCACCTGCACCCATTAGGCATCACATAATTTAATGGCTCTTTTTTTGGAGTCCCGACTCCAAGTAAGAATGAAATAAAATCAGCTCCATTGTCTTGCATATTTTTTGTTCGGTTTGAATTGTTTCTTCTTGTGAATATGATAGTTGGACACTAATAAAACAGGCATGTTTGTCTGTATATTCCATGCATATGACCATAAAATATATGTGTGTATACTCTCTCTCTCTCTCTCACTCACACACACACACACACACACACGCCCTCACACACAGGCAATTGTTGGATAGCTGGATACTCCTATCACCTATCGGGGTGGCAAATCCATCTAAAGTTGCTGTCACTTCCAAAGTTTGACTCTCTTAGGAACCTCACTCTGGTCAAGAAAAGAACCTACTCCGCATTAGGATACAACTTTTCAATCATATGACCTCAAAAAAAAAAAAAAAAAAAAGCAAGAGAAAATACTACTCCCTCTGTTCCATATTGTTTGCCCCCTACGGGAGTACGTGCATTTTGCACACAAAAAATAACGTGTTTATGAGAACTTTTTTCAAAAAAAAATTACACCAATTTTTTCTTCTCAATGAGATCTTTAAATTGGTGTAAAGTTTGTTGAAAAAAAATTTATGCTTGAACATTATTTTTTGCGTGCAAAATGCACGGACTCCCATAGGGGGCAAATGATATGGAACGGAGGGAGTAATAGGAAGTAATGGCTCGATACTAGAAAACCTTTAAGATTGTGGAGTACATGGGACACACATATATGTACTTATACCCTCAAGAACAATATTTACTTATGAGCTATGTGCTAATGGTGACGGTAACCAAAAATCTGGTGCAAAAATGGATGATGTGGTTGAGGAAGTTCGGCGGATTGGTGAAATTTTATCCCCTAAATTGGAAAATGTTTTTGAGACTGTTGATGTAAGTGTTGTGAAAGACATGTTCATTGCCAGCATGAACCCTTCCAAAGATGCAAACATACTCGAGATTATCAAATGCTCTAGTAAAATGATGGACTCCCGTTGGGAAATTTTTCAAAAGCAAGTTGAGATAACCCAAAAGTATCGTGGGGACCCAAATGTTCGGTACCGTTGGCTTGCTTCTACAAAAGATGGATGCTCTAGCATCGTGATGTATGGGCTTGCACATTGTGGATCCAAAATTAAGGCCCCATTTGGTATCGGAGTTCACCTCACATCCTTAAAGTGTGCCCTCACCAGGTTTGCATGTACCCTTAATGTTCTCTAATACTCCTTATGTCCCAAATTGCTGGACCCTTTTGGGTAACCGTGCGGTTTTGCACGCAAAAAATAATTTACTTGTATTTTTTTTTAAAATTTTTACACCAATTTTTTTTTTTGTTCTCAAAGAGTTCTTTGGATTGGTGTGAAAATTGAGGGGAAAACTTCTTTCTAATACATTATTTTTTGAGTGTAAAAATGCACGGTTACCCAAAAGGTCGAGCAATTTGGGATGGAGGGAGCAGTCGTTATTTGGATCAGTATAACCAACAATAGAATATGGTGAGCTCTTCGCTTAAGAGTTTATTCAGTTGATATATGTTTTTGCTATTTCCCCCTAGTCTGTTTTGGTTTATGTCATTTTCGTTTGCATTTGGAGACATTCAACTTTTTTTTGGTATTTTTCAGTTCTAGTTATTGTGATATTGACGAAAATGGAGTAGGCCACATGGTGTTTTGCCGTGTCATACTGGGTAACATGGAACTTGTTCATCCTGGATCTACACAATCCCATCCCAGTAGTGAGAACTTTGATAGTGGAGTTGATGATCTTCAAAATCCAAGTCATTATATTGTTTGGAATATGAATATGAACACACACATCTATCCGGAATATGTTATCAGTTTCAAGATGTCCCAGGGTGCTGGAGGTGCTACTTGATAATACCTTTTTTAATGTTTCTTTCATTGAAATTTGAAGTTTAACATGTGATTTATTATTCAAGTTTAGGAAAGTATTATGTTCCTTTTATGTGTCACACTGGCTTGGCAAGTGCCATTTGATTTGTCTCCTTATATTTGGATGGAAAGAGGGTGGCAAATTTTACATTTTCTTACTGTGCTATCTGTATTTGTGAGTCAGTGGGACACATAATGTGTTTTTTTTGAGTCTGATACATTTCTCAATGTTGGTGTTTTTACCAATTTTCTACTTATATTTCATGCACCTGTAAGTTTCTTGAGTTTGAGACATTCTCAATGTTGCTACAGAAGCTCTGGTTCGGAAAGAAAGCCAATGTGTTACTACTCAGCGGCGTCAAGGTCTTCAGCTAGTTTCATCTTCTGTTGAATTGGTAAGTGTTGAGGGTTCACATGTCGTCAGAACCTCATGGTTTGTGGGGATTAGATTTCACTTTTTAGCCATTGGGTTGGTTGGCCTTATAAATTTATTGAGGTTATTTGACAAAACTTTCCAAGACCCTTCTGTTGCACGTTTGTGTTTATCCCTGGTTTCTAAATATCTGTTGGCATTAGAATTGTTTCTATTCAGTCTACATTCTAAAAATGGAAAATCGGCAAGTATTCCACCGATGTTCGATGGTGTTTGTCTTCGATATTGAGTCTTTTCACTGAAATTTGGGATTTCGTATAGCAAAATGTTGTTAGTTTAATTGCTAAATGGTGGCCAACCGTTGTTTGGAGTTTTTGGTTTCTACTTCTCATTACTTTGCAGATTTTCCATTGTTGATAGCTGTCTTTTCTTATTCCCTAGGAGAGGAATTCCCATCCATGTCAAACTTTTGAGGACATGCCTCAGCAAAATTCCCCTGGTTATGGTTCAAGCACCTCCAAGACTCCTAAATCTCCTTGGATGCCTTTTGCGTTGCTGTTTGAAGCCATCTCCAATAAAGTAGCTCCAAAAGATATGAAATGGGTGAACATGCATTATAACATGTTCAGGGTATGTAGAACAATCTCTTTTTTTTTTTCCCTGCCGTTTGTACATTAAGTAATGCTAGTCTAATTTTCTTGTCTCTTTTTTCGGTGTCTGTCCCTTATTGGATCGTTGTAGAGCAAGAAAATCAGTCGTGATGAGTTTATTAGAAAGTTGAGATTTTCAGTTGGGGACGAGTTGTTGAGGTCTACAATTATCAGTCTCCAGGATAAGGTATATTCGTTCTATTCTATTCGTTTAGCTTGGCCAGTAATTCGTGACTGGGACATTATTGATTTCTCCTATTTTGAGGTTTGCAACTTATAGCTATAGATTTCATGTCAGACTAACAGTTTGAATGCAGATGATAATAATTTTATGTTGGTAATTTGGAGGACTGATTATTATTCTTGTTTAGTACTGTAAGCTTGCTTAACATGAGTAAAAGAAGATTTGTTGCTAGTAACATCTGTAAAGATTCACTCTGTACAAAATTTGCAAGGCTTTCTTTATTATTTGGACTCGGTATACATAAAATATACATGCCGGCTCGCGCACACTTGACTGTGAATTTTTTTTGTGTGGTACGGTCAGGCATGAATCAAAGCAGTCTTTTCCCCTTTCCTTTTGTAGTTTTTGGGCCAGTTTCTGTTTGGCAAGGGATAGTCTGTTAGCCTCTTGAGTGAAGATAAAAGTATATTACCTATGGAGCAGGAGAAAGGGTAGAGCCTTATCGGATGATGATGTAACGAATTTCTTTAGAAATATTGCGTTTGAGACTGATTGTTCCCTGTCTTGTTTTTTGCTAGTTACCATCTAATTTTGCATGCCCCTCAAAAGAGCCGAAGAAGGAGCGAGAAATTTGAGGCAATTTTACAACAGTTGTTATTTGGTTACATCACATCAGTCGTCGAATATGTTACTCCTGTGTTGCGTTGGCGGTTGTCGGCATCAAGTTGTGAACAAAGTAGCTTAGGTATCCGGAATTTTCCTTCTAGTTCTACTTATCTTGTCCAATTAGGTTCTTATTCGAATTTGCTTTCTAGTTCTACCTCTATTGTCAAATTAGGTTCTTATCGAACTTGTCGAACTAATGTGTTTTGATTTTGCTGTTAAATGCTTGGTCTTGACTTGTCAAGTTTGTTATTGCTCCTGTGGGATTTAATTGTCCATTCTCTTAAATGGGTTGATATGATTTTGTCCTTGTAATTTTGTTTCCCTATTTGACATATCCTGCCCGTTTCTCCACCGTGTGGGGAACCAAGAGTGAAACACAAGTGTATGAGTATTTTTTTTTTTAGCACAGATCACGTTTATTAAATGACTGGTACCTTTTCGTCTTGATTTTCTTTTGTTGCTCGAAATGGCAGAAAAATGATGCATTGGAAGAGCATTTCTTTTCTCCCTTTCAACGGCATTCAAAAATGGATTTTCTTTAAGGAATGTATTTAGCATCTCCCTACATTCTTATAATTATGTGAACTTTTATGTGTATTATCATATCTTAAATCATGTTCATCAGGTACCAATAAATGTTGAACACATTTCTCTTGAAAAAAATGTTGTTTGGACACATTTCTCTTGAGATCAATAATGGTTAGGAACACATTTCTCTGGAGAAAATGGATGAAAGTGGATATGGTCCAATGTGTCCAAGTCCATTTTTCCGCAAATGGGCAAACTGCACATTGCAGCTGCCGTCAAGCCAACTCCATTAGATTTTATTGGTGCACTTAAACAATTACTTATATAGTTCAATTGCCAACTTGGCAATTGGTAAATGGTGATTAGTGATTTCGATGCTAATTACATTTTTTTTTCCCGAAGGGAGGGTCATCCCATAGATATTATTTAAAAATAAATAAATTACAACCACAACAACAAAACAAAAACAAAATAAAATCCAAGAAAAGCTACACAGTTCTGATGATGTTAGACCATCACTCTCACTCGTGAAGGTGGGTGGAGGATCGCCACTGGATCTGATTCCACCGTAATATCTGCACCGGATTTGTATCTCGACACTGATACCCTGTTGAAGAGCTGAAAAAACCGGGGCCCGACCCTATCTACTAATGGGTGGCTCAAGTTGATTAAATAATTTTCTTGTCCTACCTAGTGACTACAGGAGCCTTCTTGCTTTCAAGACTTGAATTAAAAGATGTCAACAACGACTGACTTTTCAAGTCAATTACCGCGTTTCATCATTACTCTTCCAAGACCAGCACAGTCTGCATCATCATTCAAATAATGTATCTAGAGCATGAGATTTCATGACTTATGTTCCTTTTGTCATGGCATATACTTCCATTTACCAGCAAATACATGTATTTTTTTTTATGCTCACAAGAATTTCAGTAACTCCATGTTCCATCCCCTGGTAGATCAATTTCCCTAATATTTCAGTAAATCCGCCGATTCACCACGGATGTTTGAGGTTTTGATCGACGTTTGCCTTCTAGGATACAACGATTAGTTAGTAACACTTACTGGATCGCTCTGTCGAACAAAGTGGTGTCTGTATTCTCTCTCGAAAAACAAAGGAAGAACTATGAAATAGGAATCTGATTTTTGGGGTATCAAAAACAGAATTGGGAGCACCAATTTATAGCCATAGAATTGAATACAATCAATATGGGGAATTCAATACATTCAATAATTGACATTGTGATTTCTCCTGTTTTAAGGTTTGCAACTTATAGCTTTAGGTTTCATGCCAGACTAACAGATGATAATAATTTTATGTTTGTAATTTGGAGGACTGCTTATTATTCTTGTTTAGTACTGTAAGCTTGCTTAACATGAGTAAAAGAAGTATTTGTTGCTAGTAACGTCTGTCAAGATTGACGCTGTACAAAAATTGAAAGGCTTTCCTTATTATTTGGTTTTGGTATACATGGAATATACATGACGGCTCACGTACACGCATCTATGAATTCTTTTGAGTGATACGGTCAGGCATGAATCAAAGCAGTTTTTTCCCCTTTACTTTTTAGTTTTTGGGCAGGGATTGTCCGTTAGCCTCTTGAGTGAAGATACAAGTATATTACTTACGGAGCAGGACAAAGGGTAGAGCCTTATCGGATGATGATGTAACGAATTTCTGACGAATATATTGCGTTTGAAACTGATTGTTCCCGGCCTGTCTTGTTTTTTTGCTAGTTACCGTCTAATTTTGCATGCCCCTCAAAAGAGCCGAAGGAGGAGCGAGAAATTTGAGGCAGTTTTACAGCTTACATCAGTCGTGGAATATGTTATTCCTGTGTTGCGTTGGCGGTTGTTGGCATCAAGTTGTGAACAAAGCAGCTTAGGTATCCAGAATTTGCCTTATAGTTCTATTTCTCTTGTCAAATTAGGTTCTTATTCGAATTTGCTTTCTAGTTCTATTTCTTTTGTCAAATTATGTTCTTATTAAACTTGTCGAACTAATGCGTTTTGATTTTGCTGTTAGATGCTTGGTCTTGACTGTTAATTAGTTCCAGAAGTAAACCAGCTCAAGTTTGTATTTGCTGATGTGGGATTTAATTGTCCATTCTCTTAAATGAGTTGATATGATTTTGGCCTTATAATTTTGTTTCCCTATTTGACATAGCCTGCCCGTTTCTCCAATTTGCGGGGAACCAAGTGTACGCGTATTCTTTTAGCACAAATCGCGTTAATTATTTGACTGGTACCTTTTCGTCTTGATTTTCTTTTGTTTGTTGCTCAAAATGGCAGTAAAATGATACGTTGGAAGAACATTTCTTTTTCACCCTTTAAAAACGGCATTCAAAAATTGACTTTCGAAAAACAAATGTATCGAGCATCTCCCTTCTTTCTTATGCAGGATGTGATTTTATAATTATGTGTGAACTTTTGTATGTGTGGGTTGGGTTTCATCAGGCAGACATGGTGTTTGAAAGAGAGGTTCAAATTGAGGAGCATCTTGTTCCTAGTTGTGCCATAGGTTATAGATATGCCTATTATTAATTCATTAGAACAATTTTATGACTTATAGATATGCCTATTATTCATTAGAACACATTTATGAGGCGTGGTAGGATACATGAAAAGTTTTCCCGCAATGGTCTAGAAAAGAAAAATCAACGGTTCAGATTCACATGTTTTCGAACTTTTATACATCACAGACACAGGCATAGGTCCTAGCTCATGACTTCATTTAACAAAACATCTCTGCTGGAATCTATTTGTGCCTCTCACTTGGTACTTAAAAGATGGTTCATCTCTCTTTAAAAAAAAAAAAAAAAAAAAAAAACCGAAGATGGTTCATAAATGTGCACTACCAGGTGTGCGGTCCTAGTGTTCGGCATCTGAGCCGTTGGACATGTTTTCAACGGTCCTGATTTCATCTCGACACTTCGCAGATCCGAGCCGTTCACTGCCAAGATCAAATCTGAGCCGTTGATTACCGAGATCAACGGCTCGGATACACACACTAGGAGCGCCCACTAGCACCCCTGGACCCTTGTCAGCAATTGGGTTACTTGAACAGTTGAACTGCTGCATGCAGTGTATCCACTTGCTGGTCCTTGTTGGGTTCGCTTTGAGATCTTAACTGTTCAATTCGTGGAGGTTATTGAGAATGTCTATCATATCATAAATCATGTTCATCAGCTACCGAGAAATGTTGTTAAGAGCACATTTCTCTTACGATCAATATTGGTTGGGAAAACATCTCTCTTGAAAAAAATGTTGTTAGGACACATTTCTCTCAATATTGGTTAGGAACACATTTCTCTTGGATGATAGTGAATTTAATCCAGTGTCTAAGTCCATTTTCCCGCAAATGGGCAAATTGCAGGACGCAGTTGCCGTCAAGTCCTGCAATTTGCCGTCAAGCGAACTCCATTAGATTTTATTAGCACACTCAATCATTACTTTTATAGTTTGATTGCCATCTTGGGAATCGGTAAAGGTTGATTAGTACTTTCCAAGCGGGGATCATCTCATAAGTATTCTTTAAAAAGAACAAAATTACAACTACAACAAAACAAAAAACAAAACCGCAAAACAAAACAAAATATAAGAGAAATTGCTCAGTTCCGATGTCGGATCCTTCACTCTTGCTTGTGGAGATGGGTGGAGGATCGCTACTTGATCTGGTCCCACCACGGCATCACCACTAGATCTGCATTTTGATGCTTTCACTCGCCATTGAAGAGCTGGAAAAGCGTCGCCCATCGCCTTACCCTATCCGTTACAGGGTGGCTGTTGATTAAATAATTCTTTTTTGCTTTCAGGACTTCAATTAAAAGCTGTCGCGACTTACTTTTCAAGTCAATTAATGACTAAATGTATGCCGTGTATGGCACAAAAGCAATTGTTGCTTTCATGACTTACCAGTCTCCCAAGACCAAACCAGCAAATACATGTATCTTTTATGCTCACAAGAATTTCAGTAACTCCATGTTCCATCCCCTTGGTAGAATTTCCCTAATATTTGTTGCTCATTAGAGATTTTTGTTGTTCATGACAGGTTTTTCGGCATTGTGAAAGAGTATACATATGTCGTAGAGAGGCGTTTATCATCAATTTCTTTTTTTCCAATTCATATAATTTCATTGACACCATTGATCCAGAACGAAATATGTTTCAAAAGCTACCACCCCTCCTTTACTTGAGTTTCATATGCATGACCGCTTTTGGGTTGATTATTCCTACAACATGCAGCACTATTTTCCACTTCACCAATGAGACAGACCGTCGAGCTCTACTCTCGATCAAGAGTTCGATAGAGGAAGATCCCCACAACTTCTTGATGTCATGGAATGAGTCTCTCCATTGTTGCCAATGGGAAGGTGTTACCTGCAGCCGCCGTCATCAAAGGGTAACTGAGCTAAACATGTCATCGATGTCGTTGGTTGGTTCTGTATCTCCTCACGTGGGTAGCCTTACCTTTCTGAGGACACTTGCTCTCAATGACAACCTTCTTCACGGCTTGATCCCTGAAGAAATTGGAAGGTTGTTTCGCCTGCAAGTTCTTTCACTTTGGAATAACTCTTTCGAAGGTGAGTTTCCTGCCAATTTGACTGGTTGTTCAAATCTCGTGTACCTTGATACACATTGCAATAATCTTGGTGGGGAAATTCTTATCAATCTGGGCTACTTGTCTAAACTAGTTGAAATGAGTCTCGGGAGAAATAATTTTAGTGGAAGTATCCCAACTTCATTTGGAAACCTTTCTAGTCTTTTGAAGCTTTCGATAGAAGAGAATAATCTAAGGGGAGGCATTTCCTTTGAACTTGGTCAGCTGTCAAGGTTAGAAAGTATCTCTATGGGGTTCAACAATATATCTGGTATTGTTCCACCTGCACTTTTTAATATCTCCTCCATTGGTACCTTCTCTGTAACCGGAAATCGACTCCATGGGACACTCCCGACAAACTTGGGAGTGACCCTTCCAAATCTGAAGCGGTTCGATATTTCAACCAATGAGTTTTATGGGCCTCTTCTGATATCAATAGCCAATGCTTCAGGGATGGTTGTGATGGATATTAAGAGCAATGCATTTGTTGGACCCGTACCAATGGATTTGGGAAGGCTTTATCATCTTAAAACTTTAAGTGCTTCTGCCAACTCATTTGGAACTAATGCCGGCAATGAGTTGCTGAATATTTTAAACTCGGTATCCAATTGTTCTAATCTAAGATGGTTGGATTTGCGTGAAAATCATTTCAAAGATTCATTGCCCAGCTCCGTTGCAAATCTCTCCACCACGCTCAATATATTGTGGCTAGACAAGAACTACATTTCTGGAAGCATACCTCCCGAGATTGAAAATCTTGTAAATCTGACTTCGCTTGGGTTAGCTGAGAACATGCTCACAGGTAGAATTCCTGATTCTATTGGAAAACTTGCCATGTTGGTACAACTTGACCTTCACACAAACAACATTTCAGGAAACATTCCATATACTTTTGGAAATCTTGCACCGTTAAGTATTCTTGACGCATCAAATAATATGTGGAGGAAAGTATACCTGTTTCTTTGGGCAACTGCAGGAATCTGCAGCGAATTGATCTTGCACACAATCGTCTCACTGGTCAGATACCTGATCAACTTTTTATGCTTTCTTCAATCTCAATTTCACTATCCCAAAATTCTTTGACTGGAAACCTACCATGGCAAGTTGGTGATTCGGTAAATCTTGGGGTGCTGCAATTATCAGATAACAAGCTATCTGGAAGAATTCCATCTGCTCTCGGCGATTGTGTGGCGTTAGAATTCCTTCATCTGCAAGGAAACCTCTTCGAGGATGATATTCCATCATCCTTTGCTCTTTTAAGAGGTCTCCAAGTACTAGATTTGTCTCGCAACAACTTGTCCGGGCAGATTACGTTGCTTGGAGAGTTTATGTTAATTGAGTACCTCAACCTTTCTTTCCACAATTTTGAAGTTGAAGTTCCAAATGCAGGAATCTTCAGGAATATTAGTGCCTTTTCAGTGGCAAAAAATACCAAGCTTTGTGGAGGAATTGAAGAGTTGCAACTGCCTGCATGCTCTCCAAAAGTGTTGGAGAGGTCTTTGTACCGTAGATTGATAATAGCTTTAGTACTTACTCTCGCAATATTGATCACTATCTCTGTGATTATTTATTACTATCAAATTAGAAGGTCTAACAAAAAGCCTCTTTGGACGCTATTTTACCGAGAAACAACCCCTCATTGGTCCCACCTCTGCAAAACCAGTGTACAAGACTCTCTTATGCAGATCTTTTTCAAGCAACTGATGGGTTCGCTTCATTCAATTTGATTGGTGAGGGAAGATATGGTTCAATTTTCCAAGGTATTCTTAGTTCAGATGAGCAATATGTTGCTGTGAAGGTGCTTAACCTTCAACAACATGGAGCCATCGAGAGCTTTATAGCTGAATGTGAAGCATTATGGACAATTCGTCATCGCAATCTCATTAGGATTATCACATCCTGCTCAAGCATAGATTTTAAAGGGGATGATTTCAAGGCTTTGGTCTTGGAGTTGATGCCAAATGACAGTTTAGAAAAATGGTTGCACCCAACTTATCCCAAATTGCAGGACCCTAAGATTTTAAACCTTGGTCGAAGGCTGAACATTGCCATCGATATAGCCTCAGCCTTGGATTATCTTCATAGTGACTGCGAAGTTGCAATTATTCACTGCGATTTAAAGCCAACCAATGTTCTTCTTGATGATGATTTTTGTGCTCGTGTGAGTGATTTTGGACTTGCAGGATTTTTTTCAAGAACCTATTTTACGTCTAATCATCAACAATCAAGTTCAGTTGCGATCATAGGATCACTTGGATATATTGCTCCAGGTAATTGCTTGTGTATTTCTTATTTTGATTAAATGGAATAACAAATTCTAAACACAGATGCTACTAAAAACTAAATCCATATGAATTTATATACAGATTTAAGCCTCGCTGTACTTAGAGATGACCCATTTTCACTTCTCCAAAGTTCAGTGGGGCTTACATTGTACACTCAAAGTCTTGTACTTTTATCTTAAATGTTGGGTTTAATAAGTGAAAATAGTAAGTAGTGTACTGTTTTTATAAAGATCATAATTTTTTTTCACAAGTTTGGCCATTATATGTACTTTTACTTTTGGCAGAGTTTGGTATGGGTGGCTTGTTATCGAGGCGAGGTGATATGTACAGCTATGGAATCTTATTATTGGAAATGTTCACCGGAAAAAGACCTACCAACAAAATGTTCAATGAGAGTATCAACCTTCACAGGTTCGTAAGAATGTCTCTCCCAAGTCAAGTAATGACTATTGTTGATAACCGCATTTTATTGGAAGTGGAGGAGGAGCGAAAGCAGGGTGGCATAAGTGACATTACAAAAGTGGAGGATTGCTTAGTTTCGATCCTCCAAATTGGAGTTTCATGTTCTTCTGAAGTTCCAAGTGAGTGAATGGATGCTAGAGATGTTCTTATTGAACTACATAAGATTAGAAATATACTCCCTCCATCCCTTTTTTATAGTCGACTATTGCATTTGGAGGCTTAATAAGAGTGTGTTTTGGAAAGTTAAGGGGTAAAATTTGTACAAATAATATTTTGCCCTTAATAAGTTGTATAGTTGTTTATATATTTATATGTTTTTGTTATGTCCCCCTTCGTGTCCGTGCCCGTGTCCATTTTTTAGAATTCTCGTGTTTGTATCCTTTTCGGTGTCCGTGCTACATGGGCTTGGAGTGTTTCGAAATCTGGTTAAGCGTGGGTAAGATGGCCCATGCTTAGATAGAACCTGTTTTTGTTGCAAAAGGGCCAAGTCCATGCAACGTTATGGGTTGCAGCTGGTAAGCATCTCCAACCAGCTCTGTAAATCCATCCTGTTAGCATAAATGCCAAGCCGTTCTTGTGTTTTGGTTTTCCAACTCATTGGGCAACCCACTCGGCAAAATACCTCACGCCACTCGCACTAGTCATTTGTAGCCTGCCATGGACAGCTTTAACAAATGCTACAGGTGGACTATTTAACCTTCAAGCTTCAACAACTCTTCTCTTGAAGTTCAAAATTGCGACCTTTCTGATAGAAACTGGTGCACTGGCTATCATTTCTGTGGTCTAACGAAAGGAGCAATGAAATGAGCCAAATCAGTTCAACATTATTGGCACTGGCAATGATAATTTGTTTGGATTCCACTTGTTGCCATACCTTTCAGACAATAGAGTTAATTGCGAACTTTATCCAGCTAGTTATATGAAGTACTTGCAGTTTCGCAAACTTTAATCACATTCCAGTGGTCCATGACTTGACTGCAACAAAGAAGATTCATGTTCTTCCTTGTTTCACAATCGAGGAATGCAAGACCAGTAGAGTAAAACGAACAGCAAAGAATCTCAGTTTCTTGGATTTGACCATAGTTAGTGCATAATTACTTTGAATTGGGGGATACAAGTGTAAGCTACATTGCTGAAGAAAATCAGCACTTGCAAAAGTAGCAAGCTCAACTACAGAGGCACAGTGTCCATATCTATTTGGCTTCACAGACTAACACAAAGATGAGTCACATTATAGGAAACTCAAAAGCAGCAAAATCCTTTGAATGGTTGTTTGTACATGATCCACTCTACAAAATGGGACAACAGGTACCGCCTCCAGTAGATGGGTCGCATCCTGGAGGCTTGATGTATGGCCAATCACCTCCACATCCTAGACGTATGTACAAACTTTAGTTACCTTTAAAAAGAGCAGAAATGATGGAGGTCATAACAAGATGTTGCTACAGTATTTAATCGTAGCATAAATGTGAACCACCTCATTTAGCACCAGCTGCTCAGTGTGGTAACAGAGGGAAAAAAAATTACGGAACCAAAGTCCCATTAAATAGATACTAGGGCATTGCTTGGTATAAGAACACTGGTTAAAGTTCGAGAGAAACCACCTCGTGTAACTAATGCCAAAGGTTAAGCCTCCCTACAGTCTTATCCCTCCTGTTACACTCTTTAATGCGATCGATTAACACTAGGTACTATCGTTCATATGTTCAGAACATCCTACTCCCTTGACTTCTGCCAGAACATGAGAAAAGATGAAATCCAAAGGGTTGCAAATGCTATCCTACATTCATCTGGATATCATGCTGGCATATTTGCCAAGACAGTCATCTTTGAAGAAGGCATGAACTGCGAAAGGTTCAATAGACTAAAGTAGCATGGGCGTTTCCGCTCCTATAATGTTGCTCTGGGATGACTTACATTTTTAGGTTAGAGTAAATGGTTCCTCCTTTTCAGCTGCACAAAAGAGACAAATCCCATCACTATGGGTATTAGGTACAGAAATCCTTTTGCATGTTGGTTCTATTGAAGTATTTCCTTTTGCTCTGCAGCTTCAAATTTGGCTTCGTACTTTGGACATTAGAAATGCAAGCAGTCAAGATCATGATGCTTCGACTAGTAATCTAGAAAGTATATTTCCCCAAAAAACACAATTGGTGACGGATTTAACAAAAATTACCAACCAGTGGAAGATCAAAGATGTTACCTGTTGGTTCAGACTGAGAAAGCCAGACAGTAAATCCGGCATAAAGATGCTGCAATTTATTAGCTCTTCCAACAACACCAGCTGCCCTCCTAAAGTTCCAAGTTCCAACAACACCACGGATATTACTGAAAAATCAATAAAGAAGGCATATGATGTATTACCATTCCTCATCCAAACAGAAATAAAGAATCAATTCAAGCCAAAGGCCATACGACCCATAGCTACTTAGGCTTTCTAATACAGTTGTTTCTGCTTCTGCAACGGAGTCGGACCCCTCTTCAATCAGTACCCCTGGAATTGATTAGACTCGTTAATGCACTTTAAAAGCCGCGGTACAAGTCACATTGAGCGGTTCAAGTGTTACTTAACAGATTAGAAATCATCTGAACAGGAAGTAACCCCAAAGAGTTTGTTTTTGCTTTCTTAAAAAAAAAAAAATGCAAGTATATGAAGAATCATCATCATCATCATCATCAGGGGAGTCGAAAGGAAGTATTGCGTGCACACAATAAGCAAAGCATATCCCAATTCGATTCTGAAAATGTACTGAACTTAATGGTAATTGGTTATCATTTACCTCTAAAACATCCACCAAAAGAGGGCAGGCATAAAATTTTACATGGCCTTTCTTGTACCATATCGCGTACAAGTTATCTTCGTAAGGTCTTTGTTTTCTGTAAGATCTTTGTTGGAAATCCTTATCGTCATTTTCAACAAAAAGAAGAGTGCAAGTCTTTAAGCTCACTCAACAAATAATACGACCACACTCACACGAGTCAATTGTTTTCTGGGCATACGTTTCCGGTAGCTCTTTTATGGTAAGTGATGTATACCTGCAAACCATATGGACCAAAGAGGGGAAGAGCTTAAAACATAGGAAATATTCATCAAGACAGAGTGAGAAGCATCCTCGAAAGACTATCCATTACTTAGAGAAAACAAAGTTCCTCAATATCACGCGATTGAGGTCATTGAATCTACACAAGAAGCTATAAGAAGGTGAAATAGTATATCCACATAAAGACTACTGCGATTGTCATAGCATTTTAAGCAAAAGAAACAAGGCTCAATGAAAAGCAATGATACGGGAGTCAAGCAACACAAAGCTCAGATATACCACAATATTAATATGAACTCCTGATCACATTCTTCTTTAAGTATCTATTTATTTTATCGGGACCAATTTGGTTATGGTAGGTGATTCAAGTAGTGGAACAGATAAAATGATACAATCATCTAGTCAGAAAAATAGATCGATGAAAAATTCATGTCCTTCATATGCAATGAATCGAAAGTAGTACCCAAGACTAATAGCTAGTTTGTTGATAAAAAAAAAGAAAAGAAGACCAACAACTAGTTCTTGAGCAATTTTTACCTTGATTTTAGATGAATCTTCCCAAAAATAAGTCACGGTACTAAAAGTCACTTTTAAAATTTGTTGAGAAGACGCATCGTTACCACCCATTGAATTGGCAACAAGTACTTGTGATAGGGGCGCAAATGTGCTCGTTGGCGGCCCCTAATTTATGGTTATTATGCCCTTTTAATATATTACTTGAATGGTGATACTCGTTTTTCCTGTTTCAGGACTTGCAGAACAATTGAATGGAAAACGATGTTAAATTGAGAATTTTATACGGTGCTGATCAAATTAATTGAAAGATGAGACCAAGCTTAGTATGGAACACAAAAGGGAGAATCACCTAATCAATTCCCATATGATGGAACTGGAACGTGAAACGGAAATAGATTTGCACGTGATGCAAGTTTTAGGCAGCTGGGTTTTAATAAGTCAATTGATATAATCATGAATATGGCCCAGTCAACAAGCCTTTGGGTTTGTTACATGCATAATGATGGCCCATTAGTGGAAAAGTTTGGTAACTCTTTTCTCGATGATTATTCGGTCGTGGGCAGTATAAAAACAACAGGAATAAAGGGTTTTTTGGGGGGGGGGGGGGGGGGGGGCATCACTTTTCACGCATAAAAACAGATACGAAGCGGCGCATAGAGGACGGGCTGCGGAGGAATCTCGGATCACAAACAGAACGCAACACTGCAGCGGAGCAAGAGAAGAATAAGGATTCCTGGGTTTAATCTCTTAGTCTCTGCCGACTTTTAATTCGGGTTTCAATGGAGTTTACTAGTTTCATGTTTATTTGTTCCAATTCCATGAGTGGCTAAACTATTCGACTAGGGTAACGAGGATGCCTCTCCAAGTAATATAATTGTTAGATTTTTGGGGTTTCATATTCAACTTTTGATTGTATGACTCGGATGATTCATAATTTTTATGAAGTTTTTATTCTTCCAATTTTCATACCGTATTTATATGCGCGTTATTAAATGCCGTCATACAATGGTTATTAATGCTTCAAGATAGTTTCTGAGATAGACTATATGACGTGAGACGGATCGTGCCGCCCGTTAAGTCCGGTGAGACGGTCCGTGCCGTGTTGAGATAGCCTATACGGAGTATGAATCTTGATAATATTTTTGGGGATTATCGATAGGATTTGCTACCCTACGGTGGTCTGGTTATTAGTTGAATGAAACTCTAGATTTCGCATAATTATATTACAAGGGGAGGTTGAATCGGAAACCCTAGTCCCTTCTCTCACTTATTTTCAAACCGCAATCACTTTTTATTTAAATTTTAGTTTAATCATTAGTTTAATCAAATCAAATCCAACCATCCACTTTGTTTCCGAATTAAATTAGAAATCAGTTGAAAGTACCGCAACTTAGCTTTTTACTCTCCGTGGACGATCTCGGACTTAACCACTGTTCTTAGGAATAATAGTTAATTCCCTGTTTTATAAATTATATTTTTGGTACAAAAAACGACATACCAATCTAAATGGGATGGTCCATACGTGGATGTAGGAGTTTACACCAATGGTGCATACAAGATAGCTAATGACCAAGGTTTTAGAATCGACCTAATCAATGGAAAGTTTTGGAAGGGTTACTATCCATGAGACTGCCAACTCCTAATCGCATGAGCTTAAACTGTGTGATGCTCCAGGCCTACATAACTAAAACAGTGCACGGCAAAAACCCAAAAAAAAAAAAAAAAAGTATTCGTCTTACCATTGAACTACGTTCTAACTTAATACCTTTCAAGGGTACAGATGCAGCTTGAGAATTTTTCTTGAGTTCAACAGCATTAAAAAAAAAAAAAATTCACTCAAAGTTATGCTACTCCTAGCCCGCAAGAGGACAAATTGTGAACAACTAAAGCAATAAGAAAAGCTTTTGTATCATATGATAAAGCGTTTGTCCTTTATTAGCATAATAAAAGCATGGCATAGTTTGCTACAAGGATGAAACATTCATTTAGTAAACTAAATAAGTCCATGAAGGAGCACAGAAAAGGGAAATAACACCTAGAAATGAAAATTATAAAGAAACAAGGAAATCTCTAAATCCATGGTTGTTGCTTGATCTCTTCACGCTCCTTAATTCTCTAGCAAATCCAGTAGTTTTCTTGCCACTTGAAGCTTTTTCTCAATAACCAATTGAGCTTGCTCAATGGCCGCTCGCTCCTCAGTAAGACGAGCAATGGTAGCTTGCAGTACCCATGCCGCACTCTCTTTGATCATTGTCCTTAGCCGCATTTTATACACCTCCAACTCTTTTCTAAGCCGAGCACATTTTTTCTCCACACTAGTCAAATCACTTTGCATAGCTCGCACATTTTTAATATCTTAATCCATAAAACTAGACTCTTGAGAGATGAGGTAGTGTGCAATATATTTATCCATAGAACCAGACTCTTGAGAGATGAGGTGGGAAATGCTATTCAATGTGATTTGTGTTGGAAAAATGAAAGATTTGTTCGAATATTTTGGTGAGCCTAAATATGAACAAAATTCATTTTTTAAGATGAATGAGAATTGTCTCATTGTGGGAATCGGAAAAGCCAACAGGACGAGCACGTGCTCGCCATCACTGAACACCTGAACGAGGCCGGGGCCGGGACCGGGACCGGGACTCAGGATTCGTGGGCCCGCGACCTGTAGTTCGAGGTCTGTGGTCTGTGTCTAGTTTGGGTAAGTTCGATATTAAATTTGGGCAATTAGGGCGTGGGTCTGATCCGTTGAATCATGTCCAACAGATGAGAAGTTAGTGACCCTTTAATGTCTAAATTGTAACTTCATCAGTTACGTGTGTAGCAATTGCTACATAATGGCTTTCAATTGAGCAATTGATTTCCCACGTTTTCCATGATCAATTGCAGTAGTTATGTTTCGGTTTTTTCTTTTGGAAAAAATTGATACACTACAGGTCTCCCATGAATGGCTATATAAATTGGTGCTTCCTCTAGCGTTTTGAACATACAAAAACACACCGATTCACACCACAGCTACACAAAATATATTTGTTGATTTTTAGTGGGAGAGAGAACAGACACTTGTTCGTTCGACAGGGTGATCCGGTAGGTGTTACCGTTGGTCATTTTAGCCGCTGTATCCTGGGAGGCAGACGCCGATCAAAACCCCAAACACCCTAAGTGGGACGGTGAATTTGCTTTAAGGAAACTGTGTGAAACACGGGCCCTGGCTTGGTAATTTCGTTCCTTTCTAGATTCGTTTTCAATTTCGGTATTATGTAATTTCGTGTTCTCAATTTCCAGAAATAAAATTGTTGATTATTGTTTTTCCGGTACTGTTTTCCTACAATCTTAAAGCAAATTCAATTTTTGGAGAACAGTTTTGTGGAAATAGTTTTCGCATCAAAGCAGTTATATTTCTGAAGTTCCATTTCTGGAGAAACTAATTACATGGACCAGTGAGGGCTTTATGTTACTGGTTTTTGGATATTCAAGAGCATATATGTTAATTTAGACTAATTTTTAAACAAAACCATGGGTTACTTGGTTTTCAAATCTGTTTCTGAATTAGTGTAAAGTTTGGTAAAACGTGGCTAATCATTTGGCGTTGAAAGTCAGTACATCAATTTCTTATTGGCTAATGTACTGTATCTTTTCAATTTCAATAGATCGACAACCCTATTAGATCATCTAGTAATTTTTTGTGTAATCCACTTTCGGATCAGTGGGCTGTGGTTTTGATAAATCCTTATAAATTTTCTTGTTTTGCTATAGACTTGGCAAAGGCAATTTGTTACCCTTGTGGTTAATCTAGTACTGCACTAATTTTGATTCTTGGATCAGTACATCCTTACCTTCCGAAATTATCTTTTTCCTATTGATAATTTTGATATCTGACCTGTGTATATGCAGTTAACTATTATTGGTGGAAGGTTTTTGTGATTGTTTCCACAAGATGGTGTGCGAATTAATTATGTGAAATGATGGGCCACAAATATATATATGTTTTTTCCGGAGTAGCCTTCATGCGGCTAATGGGTTAATTTTGTTCATAAGGAAGAACATGTGGAATTATCTTGAAGTAGAGATAGGATAAGGGCTTTTATTGGACCGTTTTGGTTGTCCGGGGTATCATTGATCTGGCATTTGTGTCCAGATCATTTGGCTCTAGAGGAAAATGATTAAACCATTAGTATTGTGATAAATACCCCACGTTATGTGTTCTTAAAATGTAGTTTTAACTTTTAAGAATTGATTTATGGCTATGCTAAATGTTGTTGGAGTTATTAGATGGGCTTTTAATTCATAATAGGGTAATGATATTAGCACGTGGCTTTTGGACTTCTTTTTGGATTGCATTTGAGCTTTCCTAGTTGAATATCAGAGGTCTATTTTTCTTGTACTGGTGATAAAACTTGAAGAATAGTTTTTCTTTTGTATCCCATGTGTTGTTTTACCTTGGACTCAAAGGTCAGAATGATGGGGAGAAGCATATGCACGGTAGCATGGGATTTTGTGCTGATATATATTCATGGTCTATTTTTGCATGAGAAGTATATAAGAGAATGACTCGGATTAATTACCTGTGTTAGTCGGTTTATTCGGGAGGAAAACAATTCATATTCTTTTTTACTTGTTGCAAAGCTGAATAAATTTTGGAGCTCACTCTTTATGTTTTAGCATCAAGATCAACTGTGTAAAATCGTTGCCTGATGTTTCCACAGTTTCAGTATTGGTTCTAACAGTCCAATTGCAGATTAGCTATCTTGGTAGTGTGCGATGGAGTAATACTTGTCACACTGTACGAGTTAAGTGTTTGGCTTAAGCCTCAGTAGTCGTGCGAGACTCGGATTTAGATCATTGGATTGTTCGGCTTTTGGAGTAGTCTACTCAGCTTTGGCCGTAACGTTGCTCGGCCTCAGTGAATTCAATTTCTCTACTCGGCTCTTATGGGCCATGTCTCTTCGGAAATGGTTCTAACAATGGGAATACCTGTGGGTATTGTCCTAAGTGTTGTGACCACAGCTGCTTGGTGCGGCCAACAGTGGTTCCTATGGGAACGAGCTCCTCTGATTAGTAAAAAATCAACAGGGTAGGCAAGTTGTTGCTGCTGTGAAAGTCAAGGTTATAAACACTTCTTTTCAAAATGTTGAAAGAAGCTTTGAACTGTTGGATTTAATCCACAGTGTATGGGAGACAATAAATATTTTACACTTTTGTTAATAGTAGCACGAAGTATTGCTACCTGTACTTGCTCGAGAGTAAGAACAGAATATTGGATAAGCCTATCCTTGTAAAGAATGAAGCAAAAAGATTAAGGTGATGAGTAGTGACCAATGTGATAAATATGGATTACCGTTTGGTGGAACTTCTGCTTAACTTGGAAATGTTCACCAAACCACTATACCTTATTCGCATTAACAATATGGAATTGTTAAAAGTTATATATCTTGCCTAAGAGGCTGTGAATAATGCTATAGAGAGTGACGCTTTTCTCTGCATAGGATATCTTGATGAGGTACCATGCGAGAAGCTTGATAAACCCCAAAGAATGTAGGGACCAAATCCCTTTTATAAATTATTTTGAATGTGGGGGTGTTTTGCGAAAAGTGGCAGAATAGGACCGAAAATCATTGTGTGTTCATCAATTAACTTATGCATACGATAGCAATGCTATGAATATCGGTTCCTTGTGCATGAACCTCCATTTATCCAAGAATGTGGGGGAAGGGGTTTGTATCTCAATTAGAGTTTTCTGGGATAATTGGGAGTCTGATGTATTAAATGAGTTGTACATGTATAGTGGTAAGTCTAGACATATTGGTCATAGACACAATACCATTGGACAACTGCTCTCAAAAGAAGTTGTCACTATTGACTTTGGGAAGTCAACGGACAACATCGCGGATCCACTAAAGAAGAGTTAAAAGAGAGAGCTAGTTGATAAAACATTGAGGGGAATGGGGCTAAAGCCATTACGGTCATAGTTACCGTGGGGGTAGCCAACCTAGCTGACTGGAGATCCCAAGATCTAGGTTCAATGAGACTACCTTTTGCGAGTAGCCGAGAACGATCACTGAGGAGACTAAATCTCCTGCCCATTCCTATGATGTGGAACAGTGATACCTGTAAAGGATTTTAGGTTAAGCGTTGCTTTTAATGACTCTTATGCGTCGGGAAGCCCGAGCTGGGTATAGCAGGATAACCTTTATAAGAAGGTCACCTATGTGAGTATGAAGTGAGGGCCGCTTCTTTGAGAATTTTGGCAACATTCTCTAGAAAATACTTGCAGAACCAGGAAGAGTGTTCACGGCCAAAACGAACGCAATAGTGAGAACAGAACTGTGTTAGGAGATGTTCCGTGTGATTCCTATTGTCTCGGTTTACACAAACGGCAGAACAGTTCAAAGCGGGACCGCACACTGGTCAGCCAGTAAACTCGATAGGTCTTCACAAGGGAAGGTTCAAGGCCAAAAGCTACCTATCCTATGCGGGATTGATCCGTTGTACTCTCTCTCCGAGTCATCTGTGTCAGTTTCTACCAATTTCATTCATGTGGGGGATTGTTGGAAAAATGAAAGATTTGTTCGAATATTTTGGTGAGCCTAAATATGAACAAAATTTATTTTTTAAGATGAATGAGAATTGTCTCATTGTGGGAATCGGAAAAGCCAACAGGACGAGCACATGCTCGCCGTCACTGAACACCTGAACGAGACCGGGGCCGGGACCGGGACTCAGGATTTGTGGGCTCGCGACCTGTAGTTCGAGGTCTGTGGTCTGTGTCTAGTTTGGGTACGTTCGATATTAAATTTGGGCAATTAGGGCATGGGTCTAATCCGTTGAATCATGTCCAACAGATGAGAAGTTAGTGACCCTTTAATGTCTAAATTGTAACTTCATCAGTTACGTGTGTAGCAATTGCTACATAATGGCTTTCAATTGAGCAATTGATTTCCCACGTTTTCCATGATCAATTGCAGTAGTTATGTTTCGGTTTTTTCTTTTGGAAAAAATTGATACACTACAAGTCTCCCATGAATGGCTATATAAATTGGTGCTTCCTTTAGCGTTTTGAACATACAAAAACACACCGATTCACACCACAGCTACACAAAATATATTTGTTGATTTTTAGTGGGAGAGAGAACAGACACTTGTTCATTCGACAGGGTGATCCGGTAGGTGTTACCGTTGGTCATTTTAGCCGTTGTATCCTGGGAGGCAGACGCCGATCAAAACCCCAAACACCCAAAGTGGGGCGGTGAATTTGCTTTAAGGAAACCGTGTGAAACACGGGCCCCGACTTGGTAATTTCGTTCCTTTCTAGATTCGTTTTCAATTTCGGTATTATGTAATTTTGTGTTCACAATTTCCAGAAATAAAATTGTCGATTATTGTTTTTCCGGTACTGTTTTCCTACAATTTGAAAGGGTGCAGGAGTCTGGTTTCTTGGCCTTCTTAACTTGTGTTTCACACAGTACAAAAGCCGGAGATTCGAGCAATGAATACAGTGCAAAGTATGAAGCTTTGTATGTTCGAAGGGTACAATATATAGCAGCTAGGACGTCCAGTTTCTACGGAAATTGTTCAGCTTTCTAAAAACTAAAGAGGAAATTGAAACTCGCCCTTCCCTATAAATACCCCTTCAAACGGAGAGGGGATGTTTTCTCTCTCTAGTTCATCGATTTTCAGAGCATGTCTCTCTAGAAATCTCGTAGTTTCTTGAAGATCGAAGCCGAACCCATTTCATCTAGATCTTCAGGTAAAAACTCTTTCCCTTGTTCATTTCTGCGATTTTCTTGCTGTTTCTCTTGTTCTTCGTTGGATTTCTGCGTGTTTTTGTTGCGTTTTCTGGGTCTGAGTGTTTGAAGATGAACAGTCATCTTCAACCTGTTCTTGAGGTTGAAGATGACGCCGAGAGATCTGAGTCGTAGCCCTTATACCTCCTTCGGCTATTGATACCGAGGAGCGTAATTTTCACACATGCACTTAGTAACAATCATGAGATCTCGACTGTCCGGTGGGCCAGCAGGAAATAGATAGCTCGGCATTGGTTTTGGGACCCACTGCATATCGCTAATGGTCTTTCACCATGCATTCTTTTGCTAGGTCTGGCGCCGCCAGTCGTCGAGATCTCATCTGATTCCAAGAGCTCGAATTCCGAAACCTCAAGTACTGCCGCCTCCAATATTGCGAGGATTTTCAACAATCTTAGAGCTCGGCAAAACCGTTGCCGAGAGATCATAACGATGGACCACGATTTTGAAGTCCCATTAGACGAGAGGCCCCTTCAATCCATACCACCGAACCCCGCCCCTGGTGCCCTCGAGGACCCCATTGACATAGGTGATGACGTAGACATCTCAGATGGGTTTTTAGACGATAGTGAGGCTACCGAGTCTGACGACCGGTCCCAGTGGGACCCGTCCGAAACAACTACCACTAGTGTCGAGCCATCGTCGACTAATGTTGATGCTTCGGAAGATAATGCTGCGGCTGAGGTCGAACAACTCATCCTTGCTGAGATCGGTGTAGAGATGCCTGGATCTGCCCGGTCATCCGAGGGAGCGTCTAGTAGCGGAAAAAGGGAGCAACAGTGCCCCTATCTTTGCTACTTTACAACTGGAGAGGCCGGTCTCAGGGCTTTCCGAGAAAAGTATGACATTCCGGAAGATATCAGGGTGACCCTTCATCCGAAGGGCCAGGAACTCGTTTATGGACCGAACCACCTCAACGTCCGTCTGATGGCGATAACTGAGGGAGGGGTTCGGTTTCCAATGAGCGAATTCGTCCGAGCCTTTCTGAACGCCTATGAGCTTTCTCCGGACCAACTCACTTGTAACAGTTACCGGGTCATCAGCTCGGACGACTTAGACCTTAGCGTTTGGGACCTTCTTGAGATCTACACCGTGTCCTGGAACAAATCGTTCGGGAGATATTTTTTAATGACCCGTCCGAAGAAACGGCAGATCGTGGAGCACCTTCCTGATTCCGAGAAATGGGCCGACCTGTATGTGGTGGTTTCCGGCAACTTTGCCGTGCCCCCTGATGAGGACCTTTTTCCAGTCCCTACCACAAGAGGGAGCGTGGGTCGGTTTTTAATTCATATTTTGCCTGTTGCTTTACTTTATATGTTCCTGCTTTCTGACCTTTTGGATCATCTTCTTGCAGCTCCATCTCCTATATCTCGGAGACTAAAGAGGATAGCAAGAAAAAGCTATGCCGACGCACTATACGAAGTACAGGGGAGACTGACCCATGACCTCCTCGGTTATTTACCGACTTATAGGAGTTGGATTAAGAAGAAGCCCAAGAGGAAGCCAAGGAAAGCGAAGGTAAGCCGAACAATTTCTGAAGCCGAACGGTGGCTCTTGGAGGAGCAACCCTTAGAAAACTTCCAAGGACAAGAAAGGATCCTTGTTGACAGAGTTTTTTCGGAGCCTTCAGACACGATGCCGTCGAAGATTGATCTGAAAGCGAAGCTGGCCGAAATGGCATCTAAGGCGAAGAAGGATGCGCCGAAGAAAGGCTTTACTAGCTCCTCGGCTGCCCCTGGCAAGGTCCCTGTTGCCACTGTTCATGAGACGACGACGGCTCGGTCAAAACCGACGGCCTCAATTGATGAAAGGGCGGCTAAGCGGGTAAAAATATCCGAAGTCCACACCGTTGAGTATGACCTTCCTGAAGCCAACTAAGGTGCTGACGCAACGTTTGTGCAGCAGCCGGGCAGCTCTCGGGTTGAGGGCACTCTGCATCCCTTCTCCCCAACTTTGGTGAAGGAAGATGGCAATGTCATCATGGAAGATGACAGTGTTGCCGAGAACACCCGCCTGGCGATGGGGCTTCTGCTGGGGCTAGCTCTGAAGAAAGACCTTGATCTAGTGCCGAACAAGCTAGAGGATAATCTCTTCCACTGCACCGTCCAAATCGTGAAGGTTAGCTCTTCTTTATCCGAGCTCTGTTTATTTTCTGTTGTTTCTCTTTATACTGATACTGTGTTTATCATTGCAGACCGGACAATCAATGTTCAAGCTCTACGACCAAGCTTTTGATCTCAGCAACTCGGCGAAGAAGCTAAAACGCCGAGCTGACGCAGCCCTTAAGAAGGTCGGTACGGCCGAGAAAAAGGCTGAGGATCTGCGTCAGGAGAACGAGAGGCTCAAGGGTGAGCTCGCGAGGCTGGTGGAGTTGAAGAAGAAAGCTGACGAGCAATTGGAGGAAGAGAGGGCCGGGCATCAAAAGGCCGTAGACGCTGCAAGGACCGAGGGCCATTCGGCTGGGTTTGATGAAGCTGGTCAGGCCTACGCTGGAGATATTTATGCTCCGGTGAAGGACGGAGAGCGCAAGGGCTTCGGCAAAGGGTATATTTATGCTCTGGTGAGGATCCTCGACGCGAAGTGCCTGAACAGCCAGATTCCCCGACTGCTGAAGAGGCTCCGGAAGATGATGCCGAAGAGACTCCTGAAGGAGAAGGTGGCGAGGTTTCGGAACATGAAGGTAGTGCTGAGAAGGTCCCAGATCCGGAGAAATCCTCTGAGCAAGCCATTCCTTCGGAGAATGAAGGGATTAACGTAACTCCGTAGGATAAGATTTTGAGAACTTTGTTTTTATGTTAACTGTTTTTGATATTACTGGACGGCTCCGGACAATTGGAGTTTTGCCGTTCCAGAAGGTTTTGTAATCTGAAACAGGTTTTGTGAGGATGACACCGAACAAGTAGCACCAAGCCATGCCTCAGTTTCACCGGAGGGGTTGAAGTTTTTGAATTGTTGAATGTTGGCTTAGGATGTAACCCGAGTATCTTTAATGTTTTGTATGAATGAACGTTTAACGTTTGCATGTGTGTAATATGCTCTTATTAATTGGTATGAAAACCTTTTTGTAACTTAGGAAAATTCTCAATGTTTCACAGAAAGCCATCCTCCTAACGGCCCCTGCTTCGGGCAAGTTGGGAAAAACGTTGCCCGGCCTGTGCCGAAGTAGTAATTTTAGTAAAGTATAAATGTTGTCTCAACACTTAGAAAATTTTCCAACACTTGAAAATATTTTCCACAGATAGCCCCTGCTCGGGTCTAATCAGAGGAACTAGTTGTTCGGATTGGAACCGAAGCAACATGAAATGGAATGGAAATTTTCCAACTCTTGGAAAAATTTTCCACTGATAGCCCCTGCTCGGGTCTAATCAGAGAAACTAGTTGCTCGGATTGGAACCGAAGCAACATTAAAAAATGGAATGAAAATTTTCCAACTCTTGGAAAAATTTTCCACTGATAGCCCCTGCTCGGGTCTAATCAGAGAAAGTAGTTGCTCGGATTGGAACCGAAGCAACATCAAAAAATGGAATGAAAATTTTCCAACTCTTGGAAATTTTTTCCACTGATAGCCCCTGCTCGGGACCAATCAGAGAAAGTAGTTGCTCGGATTGGAACCGAAGCAACATTAAAAATGGAATGAAAATTTTCCAATGCCTTGGCACCGGGCCTTAGCTATTTCCGAGGTGTTAGTAGGAACACCGAACCTTGATAGTTGTTTTGACAAAGTAATCTAAATAGGCAACAGTCGTAGCAAAAGATTCTTTTTTTTATTATTCATTATCCGAACACCGTAGATGACAAGAGCAAAGGGGCAAAACAAGCAGCCCAAATATATTTTCTTCTAACAAATTTTTTCCTAAACATAGAACTTCCTAAGCTTAGTGGCATTCCAGGGGTTGCCGATAGGTGTTCCATCCATCTCTGCTAACTTGTATGACCCATGCCCGGCCTTTGCAATCACTCGGAAGGGTCCCTCGTAGTTCGGTTTGAACTTAGTTTTTTTGGACTTTTGGACCACCTCTCGGAGGACCAGATCATCAACGTTAAAGGGCCTCATCCGGACGTTCTTGTTGTATCCTTTGGCAACCTCTTGCTGATACGAGGCATGTTTCAGGTGTGCTTCGTCCCTGAGCTCTTCAGCTAGGTCGAGCTCCCTGTCCATGGCCTCATCGTTGGTCGGCACATCAAAATTTTCAGTCCGAGCTGTTGGGATTAGGGTGGCTAGAGGGAGAACAGCTTCCATGCCGTACGCCATAGAGAATGGCGTTCGGCCAGTTGAGTGCCGGGGTGTGGTTCGATAGCCCCAGAGAACTTTTGGGAGGTCTTCGGCCCACTTACCCCTCTTGAGAGTTAGGCGTCTCTTGATTCCAGCTGATATTGTCTTGTTTGATGCTTCGGCTTGTCCATTTCCTTGTGGGTATGACACCGAGGAGTGGAAGATCCGGATACTGTGCTTCTTGCAGAGCTTCTCGATCGCTTCGGCCACAAATTGGGTCCCGTTATCCGAAATGATCGCATAAGGGACACCGAAGCGAGAGATGATATTCTTCCAAAGAAATCGCTCTACGTCAGTAGCAGTTATAGTAATAAGGGGCTCGGCCTCCACCCATTTGGTGTAGTAATCTGTCGCCGTTATCAAGTGTTTGAATCCACCAGGAGCCGTCGGCAGCTTTCCCACTATGTCCAGCCCCCATTGCGCGAAAGGCCAAGGGCTGGTTATAGGGTGTAAGGCTTCGGCAGGCTGGAGCAGGTGAGAGGCGTGCTTTTGGCATTGTTCGCATTTCTTGGCGTATTCCTCGGAGGTTTTCTTCATTTTCGGCCACCAGTACCCTTGAGTAAGAGCTCGGTGGGAAAGGGACCGTCCGCCGGAATGACATCTTCTGCTCCCCTCATGGAGCTCTCGGAGAACGCTCTCAATTTGGGAGTCATGGACAACCTTCAAGTCGGGGCCTGTGAAGGACCTTCGGTACATTCTATTGCTCGGATCCAAATAGAAGTAGGAGGCCTTGCATCTGATTCTATGCGCTTCCTTTTTATCTGTCGGGAGCTTCTCATGCTTGAGGTAGGCATAGATTTCATCCATCCAGCTCGGGCCGAGGGATATTGTAAACACTTCCTTTACCTCGTACTCGATGCTCGGGCTTTCTATTTCCCCTAACAGAATGGTTCGGTTGGGACAAACCGCACAAGCTGTTGCTAGGGAGGCCAGAGCGTTCGCGTGGGCGTTTCGCTCTCGGCCTACCCATTCAATTTCCACAGATTCGATCCCCTTTATCAGCTCCCACACCTTGTCGTAGTACTTCTCCATCCTTGGGTCTTTTAGGCTATATTGATCCTTGATTTGGTTCACAATCAACTGTGAATCGCTGTATACTTGCACTGTCTCGGCACCTAAGTGTTTAGCCATCTTTAGGCCAGAGACTAGTGCCTCATATTCAGCTTCGTTGTTCGACGCTGGGAATCCAATGGTTAGCGCATTTTCATGCATGATACCTTCTGGGGTGATGAGCACGACACCTGCTCCAGCCCCTCGGCTATTTGAAGCTCCGTCAACGTGTAAGCGCCATATATCTCCTTGGAACATTCTCCATACCTTGCCTTTCCTTTCTTCCGTAGGTTTCTCGGGTTCCGCCGGAGTCCCTAACGTTGTTCCATTTGGTCCAGCCTCCGTTGTGACTTCTTCAGGTAACTTCAAGTTTACTTCTGGGTTATCTTTGAGCTCAGGTGTCAGTTCGGCAATGAAGTCTGCCAAAGCCTGTCCCTTGATAGCTGTTCGGGGTTCGTACCGAATATCAAAGTTTCTCAATTCCAGGCTCCATTTTGAAATCCGAGTCGAGAGGTCGGCCTTTCTGAGCAAGGTTCTCAATGGGTACTCGGTGATCACGATGATGGTATGGGCTTGGAAGTAAGGCAGCAGTTTCCTTTTGGCCGTCACAAGAGCTAAAACCAATTTTTCAAGAGGGAGGTACCTTGTCTCAAAAGGAATCAATGTTTTGCTGGAGTAGTAGATGGGTTGGAAATTAGACCCTTCCTTCCTTACAAGGACCGAGCTCACGGCATGGCCGGATACCGAGAGGTAGAGGTACAAATCTTCTTCAGGCATGGGCATCACGAGGAGTGGAGCTCTAGAGAGATAGTCCTTCAACTGGCCCAGCGCTCGGTCACAGTCCTCGGTCCACTGAAAACTCCTTTTGCTTGTTTTAAGGGACTCGAAGAAAGGTCGGCACAGATCCGAAGACCGGCTGATAAACCTGTTGAACGCCACGGCCATTCCTGTGAGCCTTTGAACTTCTTTGATGGTGCTCGGGGGTCTTAGGTTTTGGATTGCAGTTATCTGTTTCGGATCTACCTCAATGCCCCTCCGAGTGACCATATAGCCAAGAAATTTTCCAGAGCTGACGCCGAATGCACACTTCTCGGCGTTGAGGCGCAGCTTGTGTTTCTTCATAACAACAAAAATTTCGCCGAGGTGCTCCAAATGATCTGAAGCGTGCTTGCTCTTGACAACTATGTCGTCAATGTATGCTTCCATCGTGTCCCCGAGCTGCTTGGCGAACATTTTTGTGACCATGCGCTGGTAAGTAGCCCCAGCGTTCTTGAGGCCGAACGGCATCACTTTGTAGCAATAGGTCCCTCGGGGAGATATGAAAGCTATTTTCTCCTGGTCCTCTACTGCCATTGCTATTTGGTGGTACGCGCTGTAGGCGTCCATCATGCTAAGCCGAGCGTGTCCCGCCGTAGCGTCGACTAGCTGGTCGATCCGTGGAAGAGGGAAGCGGTCCTTCGGGCAGGCGTCGTTGAGATTGGTGTAGTCTACGCAGACGCGTATCTTCCCATTTTTCTTCGGCACCACTACGGTGTTTGCCAACCATGTCGGATATTGAACCTCTCGGATAGCCCCGGCATCAAGTAGCTTCCCGACCTCAGTTATAACAGCGTCTGAGTGGGCCGGAGACGAACGTCTCGGTTTTTGTACCATGGGCCTTCAGAGAGGATCGACGTTGAGAGAGTGGGAGATAAATTGGGGGTCAATGCCCGACATCTCGTATGGTGTCCAGGCAAAGACCTCGATATTTCCCTTCAGGAATTCCACCAGTTGCTCCCTTTCGAAAGTTGTCAGTGTCGATCCGAGAAGAAAGTAACGGGTCCCATCGTCATTAATGGGTACGGTGACGAGGTCCTACACCGCTTTCTCCTCGGCAGGCATCCCGAAGTCTTCTAGGACAGGAGCCTCTGGTTCTTCAATGGGTCTTGGTTTCGGTTCTTTCTTCTTCTTCCTTTTAGTGGTTTTCTTCTTCATGTGTACGGCATTTACTTGGCACCTTCTTGCCACCATTTGTTCGCCTTTGATGTCTTCTTGCCATCCCTCGGCACCAATAAACTGAACAACTTGGTGATAGGTAGAGGCAATGGCCTTCATTTTGTGCAACCAAGTTCTGCCAAGGATGGCGTTGTAAGGGCTCGGCGCGTCGACGACAACAAATTCCATCTGCAGGGTTTTTGAGCCTGCCTTCACTGGAAGGACGATCCGTCCCATCGGCCAGACCGGAGCCCCATTGAATCCGAAGAGGGGGGAGTCGGCCGGCATCAGATGGTCCGGATTCAGGTTCAGCGCTTTGAAGGCCGAGTAGTACAGGATCTCGGTTGAACTCCCTTGATCCACGAGCACTCGCTTGACCCTGGGGATTCCCATGTAAACGAAAATCACCAGGGCATCGCTGTGAGGCAGCTGTACATCCTTTAAGTCTTGCTCGGTAAATGTGATAGTCCATTGCTCCTCACGCTCCGAGAGCTTTCGTTTAGCGTTTCCTCCAATGGTAAGAACCTGTGAGGAGGGGCTCGGTAACGCCCGAAGCGCTGCAGTTTTCTCTTTAGTTGCTGCCCCATGGATCACGTGTACAAGCACTTCTTCCGGAGGGTTATTCTGCTGCTGCGCTCGGGCCGCTGTCTTTTGTCGGTCAATGAACTGGTTCAAGCGCCCCTGCGTAACCTGCCTTTCAAGGAACTCCTTGAAGGGTCGGCAAGCAGTGGTATAGTGTCCCAGTTCATTGTGGTAAGTGCATTTAACCTTGCAGTCATTTGGTTGGCCTTTGGCTGTCTCCAGTTTGCTGGTTGGCCAGGAGAACCACGGTTCCCGAGAGATTTCCCTTATCAGTTTGTAGAGAGGTAGGTTGAATACCGTCGTTATGGCAACGAACTCGTTAGGTTTCGGTTCCCGTTCCCTGAGCGGTTCCCGTTCCCTCCACGAGTCGCGGTCCTTCTTCCACCCTTTAACCATTCCCAGATTTGACCGTGTTAACTTGTTTTTTTCCCGTGTAATCACCAGTGTTACCCTTCTGGCTTCCCGAAGTTCTTGAGAGTCTTCTCTCGGATATTATATCTTCCAACTGGGCAAACTTTTCCACGGTCTCCATTAGCCGGCTCATGTTCGCCGGCGGGTTCAACATGAGTTCTTCAAAGATAGCCGAGGTCTCGTTGCTTGACCAAAATCCTAGACCTAAATTAATGGGTTGCCCCAAGCGTAGGGCTGAGACCGGTGTAGCACAATACCCGGTAAGACCGGAATCGAATCCACAGGGACGGTGGAGAATGCTTAACTAAAAACTCGGGTTGTGAGATTTAAAACGGCTCTTAGGTAGCCACCCCCCCTTGTAATATGATGGGAAGAATTAACTAAACTAGAGTAAATTTGGTTTTTCTTAAGTTACTTAAAAGAAGGTACAGTCGTAGGGTTCCTAACACTGGTGACCAGGCCCGGACATTCCTGCTCCATTCCGTGTTCCAAAAACATTTGACTTTAGAGAGAAAAAGGTACCCCGAAAGATGCGAATCCTCGTGGTCGCCGTTTACCCATGTACATCGCAGAACAAGTTTCGGTCCCTCGTTCCCCACATTACATGGGCTCCGACAATGCCCGGATTCATCCAACGAAAGTTCCTTAATAACCTAAAATTGCTTTTTCCGTTATTAATTTTGAAAAGAGGAGCAAGAACATGCCCAGCCCTGGCCACGGTGTGTTAATCACCCCGCGACCATACCTATGCGACTACTCACTCATATTAACTTGAACAAATGACAATATTTTGAAACAAGACATGCTTAATTAACTCGAATAAGGATTAGCACAAAGATCTACGAACAAATCATGAATAAACACCTGTAAACTGAGATTAACGCAAACTAAAAAGAGTTACCGGAAACAATACTTGAACCTTCGAAACAAAACTTCAAACCTCCAAATGGAAAAATCTGCCGGAAAGTAGAATCTCCAAGAGAAAAACAAAGAGCTACTGTCTGGGAAAAAAGAAAGAACAAAATTCGGAACCCTAATTTCGAGTTGTAATAGGGTATATATACGGAACCCCCGCTAATCACCATTAAAAATCTGAGAAAAACGAGATTAATCCACGCGAAAACCAAAAAACGCCACCGTTTCGTATGCAAATTAAGCCCTCGGTAGCGCTACCCCCATTCTTAGGTAGCGCTACCGAACCCCTTAGGAGCCGGTTGAC
The DNA here is from genome assembly GCA_963854785.1 of Vaccinium vitis-idaea. Classification (NCBI taxonomy): domain Eukaryota; kingdom Viridiplantae; phylum Streptophyta; class Magnoliopsida; order Ericales; family Ericaceae; genus Vaccinium; species Vaccinium vitis-idaea. The sequence goes on from OY978215.1 coordinate 45,406,689, forward strand.
CAAAGACCTCCCTGTTTGACCGTTGACTCTAAGTATCTCGGTAGCGCTACACCCATTTTGGTGTAGCGCTCCCAGACCTTCTGTTCACTTTCTGACCCCTGCTGTGCCACTTTTGAGCGCTTCATCAAATTCCTGTAGCGCTCGCGATGGGTTACGATCACTTCCACGCAAAATCAACTTCAACACTTAGTCTCCAACCGCCTTATTTCCCTGAAAATTAACAAAACACAAACGCATACCAAAACAACGCATCAAGTGAAAAATAGAGAATAATTTAGATAACAACGTGTTAAAACTACCCTATTTAGACACTTATATCTACGATACTGCGTGCCTATCACACCCCCCAACTTGAAGGTTGCTAGTCCCGAGCAACGAAAAGAATAAAAATAAATGAAAGGATAGATCTTTTAAACCCCAGGCGGCCCCGGTAGGACGAGTGAAGTCTCGTGAGGGTTTTCAGCAGTGATAACCCACAAAACACAAAGAACTCGGGCATTTGAATGCAACTCAACCCAATCAATAGCTTCTCAAAGCACTACAGTGACTGTCAGGCAAGTCAAGGGCAAAACATTTCATCCATGGACAAAGTTAAACAAGTGAACTTCGCAGCAATCTTAGCAAAAATTAATCCTTTCACCTACGATCGGATAAAGAATTTTCAAATGGCATGCATGTATGGAAAAATCACATATAGGAATTCACCAACCTCGAGAATAGTTCACACCCTGTTGATAGCCCAATATTTCTTTAAGCACACTCCTTCCTTCTTCTTTTTTCTCTTTTTTTTCTTCTTTTTTTTCTTTTTTCTTTGCGTGGTCGTGCAATGCCGGATCTCTCGGGCGTTCTAGTTGACTCTTTAGCGAGCTTTGGGTCGGCTATCCCTTAGAGCACCAGGTTTTAAGAGACCCCTACGAACTTAATTGCTCAAGTAAAAAAGGCTTTATTGAGATCCAAGCTATCCACATTTAGCGATACTTTCACAAGGTCTATCTATCTTTTGACGTGAACAACACGGTGGGAGCATACCTGTGGACGGTCGATTTCCACCGGTGGTTTTGATTTGAAAATAGAGTCGCCACCCGGGTTTTTAGAAAATAGTTTAGGACCCGAGAAACCTGTTTTGAAAAAGGTTTTGAGAAAATGATTTACAAAACAACTTGAAAACCAGAGATTCGTTTTGGATTCGGGAGCCAGGTTACGTACGGGGAAGGGTTTTAATGCACCCCGTTTGCCCGATTAAAAAAAATCGGTCTTTACTAAACATTTGTGGGATTTTTAGAAAATACTTTAATGCCGAACTTTATTCAAATGAACAATTTTATCAAGCAAAACAGACGATAATAATGAAACAAAAGATAATAAGCAAATAACCAATCAAAGATTCAAACTGTTCGTGCAAGGCAATGGTTAAAACTTCAAATTTGGCGAAAAAGTGTGCCGTGCGGCACACTAGGTGTACCGTGCGGTACAGAAAGTGTGCCGTGCGGCACTGTTTATCAATCCAATGGTCAAATTTTCGAAAGAGTGCCGTACAGCACTTCAAGTGTACCGTGCGGTACAAGAGGAGTGCCGTGCGGCACTGTTTCCTTCACAAACAGTTCAAATTTTGATTTTTCGACATGATTGAATAAAAGCACATACAAGGCATGAAATATAGTTAAAATTAGACTATTTTGAATGAGGAAACAGTGTGTTTAAGTGGGAAATGTTCCTCCTCACTAAATCACCCCGTACGAGGCGAAGTTTTCACCGTACGACGCAACCGAGAGGTATGAAATCAAAATGGTTTTTGATGTAACATGGGCATACCAAGTGTGGAGATGATATAGGTGATCATTCCACACTTGGTACCCCTCCCCTCAGGGTACCAAAGCTAAGGAATTTGGCGAAACGGTATCGTACCTCGGTTTGCAAACTCTCGGATTGAAACGCCTTTGAAACCTTCTGACCACGATTTGAATTTCCTTCCTACTCCAGACTCCGCTTCAGTGTAGTAACAAGGATGCTTGACTCCGGGGATTGAAGGGATTCAGAATAGTTAGAATAAAAGTATGGACCGAAAGCAGAGGGTTGGATTTTCTGATTGGGTTTTCCTTTGGAGGGACTGTGGATTTGTTTTCTAGAGTTTGTTGGTAACAATGAGGATGGTTTGTAACAGAGATGGAGTTTTGACAGGGTTTAGAGGTGGGAATTCATGGTTTTTCTTCATAAATTTTTCGGTCCCCTTTTCATCCGAAATTGGTCAGGATTTTATAGCCGTAGGAATCCCTTGGTCACTACGTATACTTGATCTCCACACAAATAATCATGGCTATAAGGTAGCCTCAAGGCCTTGCACGAAATCATGATGAGCTGGGAAACGCATTCGTCAACATTTCGAGCTGCTGGGAACTCTGCAAAAGCTGTGTGACAAGTGACAGTGCCGTACGACACACCAACTGTGCCATGCGGCACACTTCCACCGCCAAAATTCAAAAGAGTGTTGTACGTGACTCGGGCTATGCCGTACGTGAAAGATGAGTACCGTACGGTACTGTTGACTGAGTTGAATTGGAGAATTTCAATCAGAGAGACCTTCCGGGCATTTCCTTTCATCATCGGGGATTTGAAATGTGTACGAGAGTCTCATTTTGGGGTGTCTACAGTTACCCCTCTTTGACGTGGCTTGTCAATCATTGTGTGATGAAAGTCGCGTCAAAGATAGAAGACACCCCTCGATGTGGACATCTTCGTATGACAACAAACAGCTAAACATGATGCATGTGGTCGCGCTCATAAGAGCTGCCTACGTACCCCTTTGTAGAGATCAGACCAGCGTAGTTCATTGGGGCTAAATGCAAAACGCAAAGTGATTTATCTGGATATAAGAGTTATAGAAAACATACCTTGATCGGATTGCGGGGATTTGTTACCTCGTTCTTTAACGAGGGAAAAACAAATTATGTGATGTTGGTGCTGAATGCCTTTGTTTAAGCCGGGGAGGACTTACGGAACTTGTTGGTGTGAAACCAGTTGGTACTGATAGAACTGTTGTTAATGCCGTAGAGGACTTACGAAACCCGTTGGTGCGAAAACCAGTTGGTATTGATAAAACCGTTGTTAATGCCGGAGAGGACTTACGAAACCAGAAAATCATCGTTAATGCCATAGAGGTCTTATAGAATTAGGAAACCGTCGTTAATGCCGTTGAGGACTCAGAAAACCGTTGTTAATGCCTTTGAGGACTTATAGAACCAGAAAACCGTTGTTAATGCCTTTGAGGACTTTATAGAACCCGTCGGTGCTTGAGGAAACTGTTGTTAACGCCATTGAGGACTTACGAAACCCGTCGGTGTTGAGAGAAACCGTCGTTAATGCCGGAGAGGACTTACGAAACCCTTTGGTGTCGAGAGAAACTGTTAATGCCGTAGAGGACTTACGAAACCCACTGGTGCTGAGAAGATTGTTATTAATGCCGTAGAGGACTTACAAAATCTTTCGGTGCTGAGAAAATCGTTTGTTAATGCCGTAGAGGACTTACGAAACCAGTGGTGCTGAGAAAATCGTTTGTTAATGCCGTAGAGGACTTACGAAACCAGTGGTGCTGAGAAAATCGTTGTTAATGCCGTAGAGGACTTATAGAACCAGAAAACCGTCGTTTAATGCCATTGAGGACTTAGAAAACCGTCGTTAATGCCGTTTGAGGACTTATAGAACCAGAAAACCGTTGTTAATGCCTTTGAGGACTTAATGTCGTTGAGGACTTACAAAACCCGTTGGTGTGAAACCAGTTGGTTTTAAATGATTAGATAGATCCATCGAGTGGGGTTCTTTGAGCTCACTAGGCTGATTGCTGATTGATGTCAATCTCTTTCAAAGATTTGAAGCCATATCCACATCATCCCGTTGGAAAATTGATTTTGGTGTCAAAACTTTCAGAAGTGTACCGTGCGGCATCAAAACTGTGCCGCGCGGTAGAGTTGATGTGCCGTACGGCACAGGTGGTTTATAGAACCGCCCGAAATGTTTGGTTTTCTCCCACTTTCAATACAGTCAAACTTTTTGGTCGGTTTATTCTGAGAGAGTAGGAGAACCCGAAAATCACATTCTTCCTCATTCTCCTTCTTCTCTCTTATTTTCCCCAAATTTCTTTCAACATTCCGGCCCAACTATACCCAAACCGATTTCTTCCTTCTTATTATGGCCGCTTCTGGCGAGGAAACGAGCGGTTCTACTAGGTCCGTCACTGACACGGCATCATCGGCATTCGAAGAGAGAAGTACATCCTCCGGTGAGACTGGGAGTGACTCTCCCATGAGCATTCCGGCCGATGTCGGCCCAATCGCTGCGAACCCAGTTCGCGAAGCTTCTCGGTCGATACCCATAGAGGTCGAAGCGGCGTCCTCCGTGCCGAAATCAGTGCCGACAGAACTCGGCGAGACTCCTACAGGTGGTACTTCAACTCCGGTAGTGGTACGGGACACTACGGGTACTGGTGATGCCATGGTGACAGGCGGTGGTGATGTTGGTGAAGACCTGGGTACCGCACGGCACACTGAGAGTGCCGTGCCTGATGTTGGAAGTGCTGCGGCCACGGATCTGGGTACCGTACGGCATATAGAGAGTGCCGTGCCTGTTGATCAGAGTACCGCGATGAGTTTTTCTGCTGTTCATGAAGGTCCAGAGGCTATGGACATTGATCCTACAGGTATGGGTACTTCACCTTCTGATATTGCGATGAATCTCAGTGGGATTGACGTTGTTGTAGAGAAAGTTGGTGCTTAGGAGAGTGGGTCTCAGACTGGGGGTATTCCGAGTGACATCCTGGAGGCTACTCTTGTGACTGAGGTTACTGTAGGCGGTGAGGATGTTGTGACCGACATACCGGTGATTCGGGGAGGTCCCGGTGATAGGGATGTTCTGGTGGAGGATGTTGCTGGAGGGAGTAGTACTGAGAGTGATGAGATACCATTGGTGAGGCATATCGCTCCGGGTCCGGCCATTGCGATCGGTACTGCCAGAGTGCCAGAAGAGAGTGCTGAGAGAGAGGTAGAGGTTTCAGAGCCTCCGTTGTTTACACCTGCAGTTGGTTCTTCTCGTAGGCCAGGCTTGACTTTGGCAGACACCTTGGAGGGAGCGAGAGATGAGGATATTGCAGCTACTTTGCAGGAGTCTCCCTAGTTTGAGAATATCCTGATTCAGGAGGGTATACCATCTCACGTCAGGGATGTTGAGCAGGAGGAGAGACAGAGAGAGGCTAAGGTAGCCGCCGGGGAGGAGCGCATGACCATAGTCCGGGAGGTTGAGTTGGCGTTAGGGCACAGAGTTCCTTTTACGCCTGCTACTTATGTCCCGAGAGTTCACTTCTTTGTTCCTCAGGGATGTGACACATATACTCCCATGCTGCCTGCGTATTTGGATACAAACGTTATTCGTGACCGCTCGACCCATATTGCTTACAAAAATCCCTTGGTATGCATCTTGTTTATTCTTTGCTGCTTGCTTCTGTTTGCTATACATTCCTTTTGACAATAACTGATATACATTGTGCCATGCTTTTGTTTGACAGATGCAGAGATCCATGGGAGGTTATGGAGGTTCTGCGAGTTCTTTGGCCTATTACCACGCGTTGCCATCGAGTGTGAGGGCTTTGGTTGATGCCTCCGGGTTTACCATCTTCATTCGACTCTTGACAGTGACCAGGACAGATCGCAAGCTGATACGAGCCCTGGTGGAGAGGTGGTGGGATACCACCAATACTTTTCACTTCAGATTCGGGGAGATGACCATCACTCCCCTTGACTTTGCTGCTATCACTGGTCTGAGAGTTGGAGGTGAGCCCATTCCATTTGACTCAGAGTTGTATTTGGACACTGCTGCCGTAGAGCACTATTTGGGGAGGAGGCCTGGAGGCATTGAGCCGGGGGTGAGATATACTGTCTTGGTGGATTTCTGGGACCATGAGCCGGGGTCAGAGGAGGAGGCTAGACAGATGGCGAGGGCTTACTTGTTATACCTCTTTGGTGCTTCCCTGTTTCCGAACAGGCAGGGCATGGTGCACTTGGGTTGGCTACCGGCGCTGGAGAGCTTGGAGACTGCTGGGAGATTTGATTGGGGTGGTGCTGGCTTGTGCACCGTGTATTGCTTCTTGGGTTACGTTTGCCGTGGAGTAGGCACGAGCCTTGGTGGCTATTGGAGAGTTATAGAGGTAAATTTTTGCTAGCATTTCTCCTTTGTGTAAAACCATGATAATGCCTTAGCCATATTCTTTGACTTGATTGGTTTCTGAACATGCAGATGTGGGCTTATGAGGTGTTGGGAATATTTGCCCCAGCCAATTCTCACAGCAATGAGAATGTGCTTCCACGCGCTGAAAAGTGGGGATTGGAGTTCACAGGAGCATGTGATCATAAAGGAGACTTGAGGAGCTTCAAACTTTTCCTTGATTCTACCACGGGGGATAGAGTAAGCTTCTTTGTGATTCAACCTTTCATGCTTTCTTGTCTTTTCTGTTTCTGAAAAAATGACGAGCCTTTTCCTTGCAGGTGAGGTGGAATGTCTGGGACAGGTTGCGCAGGGATTATCTGATCAGGAGCAGGGAGTGGACACAGAGTCGAGTGCTTTTGGAGTGTCCATACAGCTGGCGATGGTACTTGGGTGACAAAGTGTCTCGTCAATCTATTGGGATTGACCATTTCAGAGTGCCTTCGCCCCTTCCTTTGTTTGTTCAGAGGACAGATGAGTATACTCGAGCAGAGATAGAGAGACACACAGTGCCGACAGAGGTGATTTTCAGCCCTTTGATAGATTATGAGGGATATTTGAGTACTCATTTGGCATATAACCTGAATATGGAGAATCGCCTGAGAGCTGCTTGTGGACGGCCCACCTGGATTGTGCGAAAAAGATTGTGATTGTTTGAGTCGCCACCCGGATTTGAGGTCTGAACCCGAGAAACCGATAAAAATATGACTCGTTTGCCCATTTGAAAAAGACTTTACTGATCATGGCGGAACCAAAGATTTCTCGGATTCGGGGGTTTGGTTACGAGAGGGGAAGGGTTTTACGGCACCCCTCTCGCCCGGTCCGTGAACCGGTCTCTACTTGATATTTTGTGGGATTTTAAAAATGTTTGAAATTTAATTTATTCACGTAAATGAGGAATCGGGGATGGGAATCACATAACAACAAAATATACATGGGATACGAATTTACGGTGAATGCTTGTGCGCTTGATCTACATGGATGATGATAATAATAACAACAATTACTACCAATGTCCACAGAAATAACCTACAACAGAAACTGTACAATCAATCCCAAGGAATTTATGAGCATGGGATTTATCACACTGTTTGCAATCTGGATCCCAGAATAGGGATTGAGCGCTCAAGGGTGATGACTTGAGCGCTCAACCCTCATTTCCCCCACACATCTTCCTTGCTGGTTTTTCATGTTTTATGATACTTTAAGATTTTGAACCATTACAGAAACATCACACAAGTATCACCTCGCTTCAGAAATCATCAAAAGATGTTAAAAACATACTTGCTTTCGAACCAGTTTGAGCGCTCAAGGCTCATGGATTGAGCGCTCAAACCAATTTTGAAAGAGAGAGAGGGATTCAGATCACAAACGCTGTACTGACAACTTATACACGCCAACAAGGAATTAAACCATAATCCATCATCAGAACTACTGGAAAATTGCAAATAAGCCAAGAACAGTTTGAGCGCTCAAAGATCTGACCTTGAGCGCTCAAGCCATAACATGGCTTTCTAATTTTTGACCTTTAAACAGATTTCAATACCTCCTCAGGATCACCCAAGGCATAAAATAAAGTTTCAAAAGGTCGGACAGCCACTGTTTTGCAGTCAAATATAAGAAATTTGAAGATATTGATCTTTGATCACCATAAAATGGTTAATTTTACATTCATGCATGTAGTTCTGGTGTAGAAATAAACCGTTTTGAGAGTTACATGAACGCAATTAACTCTTAAATAATGATCAAAACCAAAAGAAAGTTCAGAAATTAGCAAAATAGAAGCTTGTTCAGAATTGGGCTTGAGCGCTCAAGGACAGAGGCTTGAGCGCTCAAACCCTGTTGTAACTGCAGATTTGAAAAAGGTTTTTGAGCAACTTTCAGACCTTTGTGAGTTCAATGCAAGTATAGAGAACTTGCTTAAACTCACTGGTCTTCCTCAGATGGGCCAAAACAGTGAATACATCACATGTTTTACTACCTTTTGGAAGATGTTTGTGATTTGAACTTGATTCTGGGCTTTGGGATGATGATTGTGGATGTTTTTGGCTTATAATCTGGACGAATTGAACAATGTAGGTGGTTGATGGATCATCAAGGGTCGAATTTCTGGGTTTTATGAGTGGTTTTGTAGGTGGTTTTGATGGTGGAAGAGTGGTTTTGTAGAGAGAGAGAGAGAAGATTGGTTTTCTGGTGGAATCCGAAGGTGAGGAGTGTGAGTGTTCGTCCCCCAAAACCAGGGGTGTTGGATGGTTTTTATAGAGTGAGTGGGAGGGAAGAGAGGAGAGAGAGGAAGTGGGTTTGTGTATTTAGGAGTATTTTTAGTGTATTTTTGGAGTTAGTGGAGTACATTGTACGTATAAGGATCGTATAAGATCATCCCCAGACGCTCCCATGCAGGAAATCTCATGATGAGATACTCTGCAAGTTGCTGACTGGATCAGAGTTGAGCGCTCAAAGCCGTGGGCTTGAGCGCTCAAGGTGTGTCTCAGGGGTTTGAGCGCTCAAGGCCATGGGCTTGAGCGCTCAAGGCTATGGATGGCAATTTGCTGGCTTGGCTTGGTTCAACAGTGCTTGGGTTGGTTTGGAACATTTTGATTGTTCAGGTGGTGTTTGGTTGATTTTGATCAAATTCAAATCATTCTTACAAGTTCCAGGTAATCGGTCCGTTTCATCATCGGGGATGCTCGAGCGTATCTCGGGTTCAAAATTGGGATGTCTACACTGCTCCTACTTTACCTGAGTTGAGGAGAGAGATTGAGGTAGTGACTGCTGATGGAGCGCTCGGAGTAGTGACGGTGCCTCTCATTACTCCCACAGTTACTCTTGCTACGACAGAGGTGACTTCTGATTGTTGTACTTGCTTTGATTATGTCCTTGTATCAATATCCCATGCATTACTGATGTACCTTTGTGTAGACACCCCAATTTTGATGACTTGTGCATCCCCGATGATGAAAAGAAGGCGCGAAATGTACCTTGGAACGGATACTTGGACTGACGGATCAAATAAACCAAAAACCCAAAACCACCTGAACCGTACGGCCCAAAACCCATAACCGTACGGCTTGAACTTCCATTTGCACCGTGCGGTGTTTCTTTATGCACCGTACGACACACCCTTGATGCCGTGCGGCACCCATGTCCCATCAACAGGATTCTCGGGAAGCTCCAGCAGCTCAGAAACGAATGATGATATTCCTTCATGATGATATTCGGTAATAATGAGAAATCCGTTTTCGGTCTCACTCACCTTCGCCTATAAAACCGGTATCGTCGAACGAATTAAAAGAGGTTCAAGAGGAGAGAGTTCGATCGGAAAGAGTTGAAACAGATCATACCGAAAGGAAGAAACCCAAATTCATTTCTTCAAAAAACCCCGTCGTTATACTCGCATCCACCCACTGTTCAAAGCCCAATTCCACAAAAGACCCAAAAGCCCGGCATTCGCTTCCCTTAATCATCCAATCAATCCGTCCAGTTCTATTTTGAGGTATAAAATTCGTACTTGAATAACGATAATCTTCTGAGGGGAGTTTCCACCGGGCTTGAGGAGAGCTCCGTAGCTCTTCCTCGAGTCCAAAAGGAAACATTTCAGCAAAGCTAGAACCTTTCGTGTGGGTATTTCGCGACATCATCCATTGTCATAGGATGCCGTCCCTGGAAACGAGGTACATCCATTTACTAAAACCATCTTCCAAACCCCTTTCGGTTAACAAATAACGTGGTTTTTACACCAAAAATAGAGTTTCTTTTCAATCGGACAAAATGAGGATTTTTGGAAAAATATGTGCACAGAGGCACCGTACGGCCTCCAAAGTACACCACGCGGTGTACATTTAGACACCGTACGGCGTCACTGGAAAATGCTCTGTTTTTTGGAATTCGATGCTCTGTTTTCTGGCAATACCAGTGGGGTATATTGCACTTGACCCCTTTTACTTCATGTTCTTGCATTTACACCCCCTCTTAGTTAATTCTCTCGCATTTATCTACTTGATTGCGTGCTACTTGATTTGTGATCGTTATTTATTTCTTTTAAAGCATGATATTACTTGATATATTGTTTATGTGTTATAAAGTTTTTCATAAAATCTTTTCAAAGAATAATCCCACAAATGTTTAGTAAAGACCGGAAAATTCCAGGCACGCGGGGTGCATTTTTCAAACAAAACCTTCCCCGAGGGTAACCTGGCTCCCGAACCCAAATCTCTATTTTTCGCAGATCAAACCCTTTTTCAGCGGCACAAGAGTCATTATTTTTCTAAACGGTTCCTCGGGTACCCAACATTCTCCAAAGAATTAAACCCCGGGTGGCGACTCTAAATTTTTCTTCATTTCCCGGATCGCCCTTTTTCACAACCGAAAACTCCGTGGACCATTGCTGGTGTTAGGACATCCCAGGATTCTCGGCAACCTTGGACGATGATGAGTCAGCCTGCCGTTATTACCCTTGCCACGTCAGTATTCTGTGCAAAGGGGAGGCAAATATTGGCTCTAGTCTGGGGAATCCCCTCAAACCAAAACCGGCCTCTGCATATAGATATCCTTAGAACTTTCCAACCTAAGACAGGAACCCACAGGGTAGGATTTCGTGATATACTCTACTACGTGTTTACTATTTTCCCATATCCTGTCAGCATGCTACCTGTTTACCGCTTTTGCACATACCATGCTAACTTGTTTACCGCTTTTGTATATACTGCTATCATTCTGCATGCACACACTTTAGCATAAATCTTTTGGTTAGTCAGACCTTGAATTGTCACTTTTCCCGCGGTCTTAAGAGGTTGTCCTGCCCAATGATGAGTCGTGCATCCCAATGCACGTTTTTCTGATTAATTTAGTCCTTAGAATAATAGGACTTCGGAAAATCAAATCACTTTGATCCTTAACAATTCCTTGACAACGACCTAACAGAAATTAGAAACAATTGACCCAAGCTGGGACAATTGTCCCTAAAGTCAAAGTTGGATCCTTGAAAAGGAATTATTGAGAACCAAGTTGATTTAATTTCCCCGAATCCTGCTATCCTAAACAAAGGATACACTGTCAAAAGAAACACTGAGGATCGGGACAGCCTTTCTAAGACCCATTTTTGCATAGTCTAGGAGAATTTAAATCTTTGGAGTTTGAAACACCTCCAGTGTCAACCGTGCTCGAACGGCTCCTCCTTGTGATTTTATCGCATTTCTATCCAGATTTCGACAGCCTCATTGCTTTGTCTTGGATGGTCACGAAAGTTGATTGGCTCTGGTTCCAATACACAGGAACTTAACCTACTGAGTAGTCGACCTACCCATGGCTGTTGAAAACCTTTTGAGACTTAGGTTAGTATACATGACGACACAAATACGACATTCCCATTTTTCAAAATACAACAAGCAGGGGTATTTCTGAGTTTGCTTTACTGTCAATCCCCAGTCATTCAGCCAAACAAGAAAACCTCACCCATTCAAAGGACAAAGGATGATCCAACCCGAAGCAACAGACATGGAAGTTCAGGCTGAGATCAAGGAGATTAAGAAGACTCTAATTGATATGGGCAAACAGATAAACAGTCAAATCACTCAGCTCATGATCATGGTACAAGACGTCTGTAACCATCTCCTACCAACCCAAGAGAACCCCCAACGACCCAGAAAGAGCCCGGAAATGGCTGCAGCCTTGGCAAGAATTTCTGAATTGGATAAATCTGTCTTGGAAGAATTCAATCCCATGGGCCTTGAAAGTTTCATTGGTATCGGAGATCTGAAAATGCACCAGCAGGACATCAAGAAGGGCGACCTTGCAAAAATCACCCCCAGCTCCACAAACGACAATTCCATGAACACAACCCGAACCAACCGCCCTAAAAGAAACTTTTACCAATTCTCCACTTCCCTTATTCCTGTCTACAAAAGCCTTCTTGAGAATAACCTTCTTAAACCACTTGAGCCTCGAGAATTACCTGAAGAGCTCCCTGCCAACCATAACCCAAACACCTTCTGTACCTACCACCAAATGCCCGGACATCATACCAATAATTGCGTCCGTCTCAGACACAAAATCCAGGACCTCATTGACAATGAAACCATCTCAATTCCACTCCAAGAGCCTGACATTGTCCCTAACCCCGACCAAGCCAAAACAACCAACAAAATCACAACCCAAGTTAACCATCTTCAAAACCAACCAAGAACCCTCTCCCAATTCTCCACACCTCTGTCCTTAATATATGAAGAGCTTCTCATAGTCGGCCATATCAAACCACTCCCTCCAACTCCTCTACCTCAGAAGCTCCCAACTTACCACAACCCAAATGCCTTTTGTGCATTCCACCAGATGCCCGGTCGTGCTACCGATGAGTGCCATCGCCTCCGTCACAAAATTCAGGACCTCATCGACAACAAAACCATCTTTCCTCCACCAGCAAGAACAAACACCCCAATCAAATTCCAATCTGCATATCAACTCCGTCATGTTCAACACCGAACCAATGGGGGATTGCTGATTCAATAGATGTCAAGGTCAGCAAAGAGGAATAAATCGTCAAGGACCATGCAATAGCCCAATCTTCCGCGAGTCTTGGAAACATGCAAGTCGGGCCAAATCTTCAAGTCAAGTCTTCATCTTTATTGTGTTAGGTGGTGTTTCGGGTCTTTCATGCTTTTTTGCATTCAAGTTTGTGTTTGTCTTCAAATTCTAGTCTGTAATGCCCTATTATTGTCAAAAAACCAAAAACAGAGTCAGCATTGTAGTCCCGAACTACGTCACGACCTGATTCCTTGCAAAGGGATACGTAGGCAGCCCTCAGTGGTTCGGTCGCAACTCCAGAAAATCGATGTCACGCTTTTGTGTTAGAATTGTCATAATAAACTTGAGTTTTCGCATTAATCCTTGAAAATGGAATTGTTTTCCACCATCATTTGAGATTCACTTCAAAACACGAAATGATTGAACCATCAGCTCTCATACGAAGAAGAAATTCCAGGCGTCATTCTGCAACGTCATCAATGAGCAATGCTTTGACACCAAAAAAAAAAAAAAAAAAAAGCCTGCTAGGTTGAAAATCCGCAAGGGCGACTTAGGCAAAAGTTAAGGCAAAAAGCTCGCTGGATCAAAACTTTGAAGTAAGGTCCATGCAAAAGTCAGAGCATGTACAAATTCTTTCTATCAAGTTGTGCAATTCAAAATGAAGAAAGGTATTCTTTGTTTTTACTCCCCAGATAAATATATCCCTTGATAGCCCTTTTGAGCCTGAATCGTTTTCTTTGAAGAAGAACCCAGCTAGGCAGCTATCCCTCACACTGGGGTGAATTGAGAAAAGCGAAAGTGCCAAATGCATAGTTTTCAGCAGGATGTTCAGGTGAAAGTGCCAAATGCATGGTTGTCAGCAGCACGTCAAAATTTCAAAAGAATGAAAATGCCAAGTTCATAGGCACAACCAAATGCGAAGCATTGAAGAAGGAAAAAAAGAAAGAAAGTGTCCATCAAAAGCCAAAATGGGGCACAAAGGAAAACATTGAAGAAAACAGAAATGACACACAAAAAGAGTTCAAGATAGCTGCTAGCTTTAACCCAGAAGAAAAATGAATTTTTTTTTAGCCTACTATCCTTTCTTGGTTTAGCCCAAAGCCTTGGCCCCGTTATAACCTACATAAAAGTCCTTTCAGATTGAAAAACACAACTTGATAGCGAGGATCTAGTGGAACAATATCATCAAAATTCAAAGCATTGCAAAACACCAGCATCCGCCTGAAGTAAAAGTCCAAACCGGAGCACCTCAGATCTTCATCGGCAACCCGGGTCAAAAGTCAAAGCATTACAAAACACCGGCATCCGCCAGAAGCTCAGATCCTCATCAGCAACCTGGGAGCAAGGCATTGCACAAGACTAGCATCTGCCAGAAGCAAAAGTCCAAACTAGGGCACCTCAATGGAAAATCAGCAGATCAGCATCCCCGGGCATGGGTTCACAATAAGAATTCTTGTGTTTTGATAATCAATTTGAATGAACATCATTTGACGGAGTAAACACAATTTCAAAACCAAAAAGACTCAAGTTTATGACAATTTCAAACATCAATTGTGGAGCACCTTCTGTCATTTCCCGAATTCTCGAGTTTATCATCGCTTAAAGATCTTTTCAGGTCAACATAATCTTGTCAGAGTCCATTCCTTTGTCACAAGGTCAAAAATAACCGGCGTCTGCCAAATTCATGAGTAGTCATTCTCCATCCAGTCAGGAGCACCTTCACAGAAGTCACTCTTTTGAGTTTGTTGAGTCAGCCTAGTCTTGTCCAAATCTACCCCCTTTTTGAGTATGTCATCTCCGCCCAAATCAGGGGCATCTTTGTAAAGTCACTCGTATCATCTAGGCCTTGTCCAAATTCACACAAGGTCTTTTGTCCAGTCAACCCTTGGTAGTCTCGACATTTTTAAACTCGTGGAAGATGATTTCAAATGCATGGAAGAGCCTATGTGTGGATGAATGAGTCGAGGGGTTCAGAACCGAAGCTTATCATTTGGGGACACATTTGTCCAAGACTAGGGCACATCAGCTCAACGCCATCTACTGGGAAAAGCGCATACACTTGAGTTCAAGACTTGGGGCAGAAAATGCCAAAAAGCTCTAGCCTCACAGAAAGCCAGAAAGCCCAGAAGCTCAAAAGTCCTGATCAGAAGCAACCTTAAACCCAGACCCTGTCCAAAAGGAAAGACAGCAAAGCAAAAAGAGATACCTTGTTGCGCCACCTAATTTCTCATAAAGGGAATGTTATCATTGTGTCATCAAGTGTCAAAACCTGAGTCTCATGCAAGAGTCCTCATGGACAACTTTTTAATCGGTTTTAGAGATATATTTCTCACCCTCAATTTTTGAGATACATTTCTCACTCAATGTTTTCAAAACAAATTTCTCACCTCTTTGATTTGAAATGTCTATTCCCGATACATCAAAATCTTCAATGGCACAAAAGTCCATCACACACACCTTTGTGACTCCGAACGGTCACACACACACTCTCATGACCCGAACCGGTCATAAACACTGACGTGACTCTGAACGGTCACACACAAAACTCTTGTAGCTCCGAACGGTCACACACACACCCTTGTGACTCCGAACGGTCACACACACACTTTCATAACCCCGAACCGGTCATAAACACTGTCGTGACTCTGAACGGTCACACACAAAACCCTTGTGACTCCGAACGGTCACACACACACTTTCATAACCCCGAACCGGTCATAAACACTGTCGTGACTCTGAACGGTCACACACACACCCTTGTGACTCCGAACGGTCACACACACACTTTCATAACCCCGAACCGGTCATAAACACTGTCGTGACTCTGAACGGTCACACACACACACTCTTGTGACTCCGAACGGTCACATGCACTTTTGTAATCCAGAAACGGTTTCACACACTATGGAACCTCACTCGCTGGTTTCCCACACTATGGAACCTCACTCGCTGGTTTCGCACATTATGGAACCTCACTCGCTGGTTTCACACACAACTCATTTATCACGGAACCTCACTCGCTGGTTTCGCACACTATGGAACCTCACTCGCTGGTTTCACACACGACTCAATTTTTCACGGAACCTCACTCGCTGGTTTCCCACACTATGGAACCTCACTCGCTGGTTTCACACACTATGGAACCTCACTCGCTGGTTTCCCACACGACTCAGTTTTTCACGGCTGCCACAGCCTCCCAAATTATTTTTCACGGCCTTCCACAGTCTCCCAAATTATTTTTCACGGCTTTCCATAGCTTCCCAAATCATTTTTCACGGCTTTCCACAGCCTCCCAAGTCCTCCAAGGCACCAATTTTTCAAAAAAAGCTCCAAGTCCTCAAAGGCAATTTATTTTCACAAGTCCTCCAAGGCACTAATTTTTCACAAAAAGCTCCAAGTCCTCCAAGGCACCAATTGGTCACAAAAAAGGCTCTAAGTCCTCCAAGGCATTTGTTTTCCGAACTCTTGAAATATTTTTCACGGCTTCCACAGCCTCCCAAATTATTTTTCACGGCCTTCCACAGCCTCCCAAATTATTTTTCACGGCTTTCCATAGCCTCCCAAATCATTTTTCACGGCTTTCCACAGCCTCCCAAGTCCTCCAAGGCACCAATTTTTCACAAAAAAGCTCCAAGTCCTCAAAGGCAATTTATTTTCACAAGTCCTCCAAGGCACCAATTTTTCACAAAAAAGTTCCAAGTCCTCAAAGGCAATTTATTTTCACAAGTCCTCCAAGGCACCAATTTTTCACAAAAAAAGTTCCAAGTCCTTAAAGGCAATTTATTTTCAGAAGTCCTCCAAGGCACCAATTTTTCACAAAAAACTCCAAGTCCTCAAAGGCAATTTATTTTCAGAAGTCCTCCAAGGCACCAATTTTTCACAAAAAACTCCAAGTCCTCCAAGGCACCAATTGGTCAAAAAAAAAAAAAAAAGGCTCTAAGTCCTCCAAGGCATTTGTTTTCCGAACTCTTGAAATATTTTTCATGGCTCCCAGAGCCTCCCAAATTATTTTTCGCGGTTTCCGAAGCCTCCGAATCATTTTCTTGCAAATATCATTTGTTTTTCCCTCGTTGAAAAATGAGGCGCCAGCTTTTTTTCATGACAGCCCCGACGAACTACGATTGGTCTGATCCTCTCATACGAGGTACGTAGGAAGCTCCGAGCTCGACCAAATATATTGTTTTATTTGTTTTCCGCATGGTTATTTAAATTGGGATGTCTGAATCTTCTAGCACGACTTGCACCAACATGATGGTGACCAAGCCGTGTCGAAGAGGGGCAACTGTAGACACCCCAATTTTGATGACTTGTGCATCCCCGATGATGAAAAGAAGGCGCGAAATGTACCTTGGAACGGATACTTGGACGGACGGATCAAATAAACCAAAAACCCAAAACCACCTGAACCGTACGGCCCAAAACCCATAACCGTACAGCTTGAACTTCCATTTGCACCGTGCGGTGTTTCTTTATGCACCGTACGGCACACCCTTGATGCCGTGCGGCACCCATGTCCCATCAACAGGATTCCCGGGAAGCTCCAGCAGCTCAGAAACGAATGATGATATTCCTTCATGATGATATTCGGTAATAATGAGAAATCCGTTTTCGGTCTCACTCACCTTCGCCTATAAAACCGGTATCGTCGAACGAATTAAAAGAGGTTCAAGAGGAGAGAGTTCGATCGGAAAGAGTTGAAACAGATCATACTGAAAGGAAGAAACCCAAATTCATTTCTTCAAAAAACCCCGTCGTTATACTCGCATCCACCCACTGTTCAAAGCCCAATTCCACAAAAGACCCAAAAGCCCGGCATTCGCTTCCCTTAATCATCCAATCAATCCGTCCAGTTCTGTTTTGAGGTATAAAATTCGTACTTGAATAACGATAATCTTCTGAGGGGAGTTTCCACCGGGCTTGAGGAGAGCTCCGTAGCTCTTCCTCGAGTCCAAAAGGAAACATTTCAGCAAAGCTAGAACCTTTCGGGTGGGTATTTCGCGACATCATCCATTGTCGTAGGATGCCGTCCCTGGAAACGAGGTACATCCATTTACTAAAACCATCTTCCAAACCCCTTTCGGTTAACAAAGAACGTGGTTTTTACTCCAAAAATAGAGTTTCTTTTCAATCGGACAAAATGAGGATTTTTGGAAAAATATGTGCACAGAGGCACCGTACGGCCTCCAAAGTACACCACGCGGTGTACATTTAGACACCGTACGGCGTCACTGGAAAATGCTCTGTTTTCTGGAATTCGATGCTCTGTTTTCTGGCAAAACCAGTGGGGTATATTGCACTTGACCCCTTTTACTTCATGTTCTTGCATTTACACCCCCTCTTAGTTAATTCTCTCGTATTTATCTACTTGATTGCGTGCTATTTGATTTGTGATCGTTATTTATTTCTTTTAAAGCGTGATATTACTTGATATATTGTTTATGTGTTATAAAGTTTTTCATAAAATCTTTTCAAAGAATAATCGCACAAATGTTTAGTAAAGACCGGAAAATTCCGCGCACGCGGGGTGCATTTTTCGAACAAAACCTTCCCCGCGGGTAACCTGGCTCCCGAACCCAAATCTCTATTTTTCACAGATCAAACCCTTTTTCAGCGGCACAAGAGTCATTATTTTTCTAAACGGTTCCTCGGGTACCCAACATTCTCCAAAGAATTAAACCCCGGGTGGCGACTCTAAATTTTTCTTCATTTCCCGGATCGCCCTTTTTCACAACCGAAAACTCCGTGGACCATTTCTTCTTTTCGCTTCGCGAACAAAAACCAGCGTCCACACTTTGTTTTTCAGATTCCTGCTGAATGGGCTGCGGCATCGTACCAGTTGGTGCAAGACTTGCAGGCCATGGTCCGTCAGTTTGTGATGGGCATGGCTCCAGAGGTACGCCCGCGAGCTGAGCCAGGAGTTGTACTTGGTCGTAGGCGGAGTGCTACCAGAGAGAGGACACCAGCGCGAGGTTCCAGAGAGGCTGGCGGAGGCACAGGCTGAGGTGCTGGAGAGACTAGCAGAGGTAGAGAGACTGGTCGCGGTACCCGTAGGAGGAGAGAGAGTAGCCGTGGAGCAGGTACTAGCAATGAGAGAGAAGCTAGTCGCAGGGCTACTCCTAGCAGTGGAGCTGCTGAGGTATATTTTAGACATGCCTTTCCTTTCTGTTGATCATTCATACTTCCCATTGTGTTTTGACAGACTTTGTTGCTTGTGCAGGGAGCGTCAGGTTCCCAGAGTGCCAGGCGTTCAGCGCCTCGAGCTACTTCAGCAGTTCCAGCTTTAGGTCGAGTCCTGCGTTCTACTGCGGTCCAGGAGAGACGAAGGGAGAGTGCACCACAGAGAGAGGGGTTTGCGGAGAGCAGTAGTACTGAGAGCCATCCTTCTACGCCGGAGGAGTATAGACACTTAGGATCCGTGCTACCGAAGCGCCCTCGTACCTGAGACAGTCGTTAGTAGTAGCTTTTATTAGGTGGGGCCTATGTGCCTCGTTTTGATTTGGGCGCCTGTTTAGCCGTTCTGTATAGATGGCCTGCGAGCCGTGGTAGTTGATTTAGCATTGGGTTTGTTTGCCCCTGGACATGATTATGCTCATGATGTGGATATTTCTGGTTTGGTTTTATAAAAACTTGCACCTTGTCATGTTTTTATTCATATTGGCAATGAATTTGGAAAATCAGAGTTTACACACGAGTTTTTAGTTAAAACAACTGAATTGAGAACAACGAATGCTAACTTTAATTGGGAGTGAGAAATTGACACGTATGTATGATTACAGCTACCATGCCCTGATGAAATAGAATGAATAAGCTTTTGAATTCACATGTGAGAATGGAACAAAACTTGATATGTACATGTGCCGGAGTTGCGACCTTTTGTATGACGAAGAAGTATGATAGCTTTCTTTCAAACCATGAATGCATAATGTGACACACAAGTCAATCGATCTTTCAATACCACCACGTATATATACCGGTGTTTCCGCTTTTGTTGTATCCCAATGTTCGAGATATCAAAACTTGGTTAGGGATGTCGACCAATTCTTCCATTTAGTCTTATGCATGTATCATGACTTGTTTGCATAAGCCATGCATCTAAAAGAGACGGAGAATGAGTTTCGGGTGTTCAAAGACATAGTTCTGCTGAAACTGTCCAACTGTGCCGTGCGGCACCAAAACTGTGCCGTGCGGCACCAAAACTGTGCCGTGCGGCACTCTTATTGTGCCGTGCGGCACTCGCCTAGCAGTGCCAAAATTTTTGCAACTTGCAGCCGATTTCTGGTCTTTCCTTTTGGCCTTTCGTCATTCCAATGCACGTCCTAGGGTCCTGAAGGGCCACTGTGAGGCCTCCTTTGGAAAGCCTTGTAAATTTAGCATGGTTCCTTTCGTTTTTGAGTAGGCGCGTTTTTCGAGACGGCCGTTCTTCGGGACTTTAAACTTTGTATCGTTCTTCATGCATGTCAGCTATAAAGGCCATTCATTTCATTCCTCATTCTCATCCCAAATCCATAAACTTCTTCTTTGTTAAATTCTTCACAATGGTAGTGAGTTTCTCAGCTCTAATGCGCTCTTGGCTTGATGATCTTGATGGCTTGGATTGGCTCCACTTTCGGGGTCACAGGCTGACTTCTCTTCGCTACATTCGAGATGTGTCCATACGTCCTGAGTTGTTGCGAGCTGCAACACAATTCTGGGACCCTGAGGTGCATGTTTTTCGCTTTGGTCTTCACGAGTTATGCCCCACCGTGGAAGAATTCTATGCATACTTTGGAGGTTTTGGTTTGGTGGAGCCTATCATTCCTCTCCAAGGAGTTGGTTTTGCCCTAGTGCTGTCTTCCAAACTTGAGATAAGCAACAATGCTGCCAAGTCCATGGTTCGTGGAGGTTTTCTGAACATTCCACGCCTTATCGAGGGATTCCGCTCCAACAACTTTGCTCTGTGCTTGTGTTTACTGGCTGCATTCTTGTTTGTGCAATCTGATGGTCAGGCAAGCTCTTCCTTGGTTGGCGTGGCTATGCAAATTGAGGAGCGCAAAGGCGTGGCTCCCATGGTTCTGGCTGAAACCTTGATGGGTATGGATGGGGTTCGTGCCAGCCGGACCGACGTCTTCGAGGGTAGTCCTTTGCTCCTACAGGTAGGCTTCTCACTCAACTCTCCTTTTTCTGATTTTTCACTCGTTCTCGTTTTACCTCGACTCTCAGTTTAAGGCTTTCTAAGGTTTCTTACTTGTTTTCTCTCTTTCACACATCTGTGGTTATGTGACAAGGCCAATCTGCTGGAGCCTGTGCCAAGAAACCGGGTTCATGAAACACAAGGGTTTGTTATGAGGGACTTCAAGGATGTTTTCGATGATGTGGGAGGTTGGGCTCAGGATTTCTCCCATCTCACAGAGGAAGTGATTTCCTAGCGCTTGACTTGGATTGATCTTCCTGACATGGCTATTAGCAACATGGGGCGTCAGCGAGTAGTTTTGGCAGGTTTGACCCGATGGACTTTCTACATTCCAAACCGTGTTCTCCGTCAACTTGGTGCTCGTCAAGTATTGCCGCCTGCAGGTCCCGAGAACTTTGTCATGCCAAATTTCAATGTTGCCACATTCAGATCTGTTCTGACTCTTCTATCTAGAAATTACTAATACGACAAAACGCAGTATATATAAATTAAATAAATTAAGATCATGAAAAATATAAGATGTCACATTTAAATTATTTTTAGTTAAGAAAAATGCGGGGCATTACAGGTGGCTCACAAAATCCAAAGGCATTCTGGTTCCTCTTTGTCTGTGCATGACGACGCAGTTGAACAAACAGTCAATCGGGACTGGGCTTCATTGTATCTTGGAGTCGAATTCGCCGGTAAACCGGTGCATACCAAATTCACTCGAATTAGTGGGGGCGAATATCATCTTAAGGAAAACGACATTGTAACGCGCCTTGAAGCAACCGATGTTTTTTCTATTTTTATCCACTTCCATTGATTATGCAATTTTAGCACCAACAAGAATACATGTCCTCATATTTTGCTACACAAGCCAATCAAATATTGGTTTTGGGAGGCTAAATCTTTAGTTTTATTTGGAACCTACTCTTTATGGAAAGTTCAGTCATTCAAATGACCATTGTGAGGAATTGCAATTGTCGTGACGGCCCTCTTATATTTCTCATAAGCTTGGACCGGCCACCATTTTTTTCATCGTTGTGGGTAGCAGTGGTATATACTCATAAAGAACACTTAGCTCATAACTTGAAATCAATGGCTCAAATCCACTTAGGAAGTGGAAGTGAATCTGAGCCACTGATTTTAAATTCTGGACAATTTTCTGGACAAATTTTATTGGTACTTAGCGTCCCTATTGTGCGGGACTGTGGCAAGTCTTTGGGTGTCTTTAAGGGTACAGGAATAGCCATCTTGTACAATGAGGCATTGCAGATTAAACTAGAAAAAAGAAAAGGAGAGAGAAAGTCAGACTACTGTCCGCCATGGGGCTTGGCAAATTCACGTAAACCTCATTTGAACTACTTCAAGCCTCGCTCTCAATGCTTGCAAGCAAGCATCTGTCTCAGACTCTCAGCCTTGAAGTGGGAGCGATTTGTGACACTGAACTTTCAGCGTGGCTTAATCACCTTCCAATTAATTAAAATAAACGAACAATCTCGATTAATTGAATAGAAAAAAAAATTGAAAAAAAAATTAGTAGATATTTTATTTTTAAGTTTGAAAATTGTACGTAGTTTCGTAGGGGACCAAATTCATAGGACGGATGGAGTATGTACCTAGCTACACACACACACATATACATATATACAACAAAAGAGAGGGGGGAGGGGCCGCGAGAGAGAGATCGTGAGTGTATGCATGTCACACAGATGTTCATGCCTTGTCCCCCTCAAAAAAATATGTACAATACGTGTCCCCGTGTCCCACATACGGACACAGCAACCTTTAGAATTGTCAGTGCTTCATAACCCCAAACTTATTCGGCCCTACCAAACATCTCAAGGTTCCTTAAGAATAAGAAGTTAACATCACCACGTGCCTTCAAGAGCTATCTTCATAGAGAGAGAGAGAGAGAGAGATATGGAAAACATGGTTAGCCACAAATATACAGAATCATGAAAGAATAATGTTTTCATCCATTTGAAAATCCTGGTCTCATGTGGTCACCTCAAGAAGAATATATATTTCTAATCTTATGCAGTTCAATAAGAACATCTCTAGCATCTATTCGCTCACTTGGAAGTTCAGAAGAACATGAAACACCAATTTGGAGGATCGAAAATAAGCAATCCTCCACTTTTGTGATGTTGCTCGTGCCACTATGCTTTCGCTCCTCCTCCACTTCCAATAAAATGCGGTGATCAACAATATTCATTGCTTGACTTGGGAGAGACATCCTTACGAACCTGTGAAGGTTGATACTCTCGTTGAACATCTTGTTGGTAGGTCTTTTTCCGGTGAACAATTCTAATAACAAGACTCCGTAGCTGTACATATCACCTCGCCTCGATAACGAGCCACCCATACCATACTCTGCCAAAAAGTAACAGTACAGATAATGGCCAAACTTGTGAAAAAATATGATCTTTAGAACGTTATACTACTACATTACTGTTTCCTTCTATACCAAAAAAGTGAAGATAAAAAGTATTAAAAGACTTCGAGTCTTTGAGTATACAATGTAAGCCCCACTGAACTTTGGAGAAGTGAAAATGGGTCATCTCTAATTATCGGCGAGGCTTAAATCTGTATATAAATTCATATGGATTTAGTTTTTAGTAGCATCTGTGTTTAGAATTTGCTATTCCGTTTAATCAAAATAAGAAATACACAGAAGCAATTACCTGGAGCAATATATCCAAGTGATCCTATGATCGCAACTGCACTTGATTGTTGATGATTAGACGTAAAATAGGTTCTTGAAAAAAATCTTGCAAGTCCAAAATCACTCACACGAGCACAAAAATCATCATCAAGAAGAACATTGCTTGGCTTTAAATCGCAGTGAATAATTGCAACTTCGCAGTCATTATGAAGATAATCCAAGGCTGAGGCTATATCGATGGCAATGTTCAGCCTTCGACCAAGGTTTAAAATCCTAGGGTCCTGCAACTGGGGACAACTTGGGTGCAGCCATTTCTCTAAACTCCCATTTGGCATCAACTCCAAGACCAAAGCCTTGAAATCATCACCTTTAAAATCTATGCTTGAGCAGGATGTGAGAATCCTAATGAGATTGCGATGACGAATATTCCTTAATGCTTCACATTCAGCTATAAAGCTCTTGATGGCTCCATGTTGTTGAAGGTTAAGCACCTTCACAGCAACATATCGTTCATCTAGAATAGCTTTGAAAATTGAACCATATCTTCCCTCACCAATCAAATTGACTGAAGCGAACCTATCAGTTGCTTGACAAAGATCTGCATAAGAGAGTCTTGTATACGCGTTATGCAGAGGTGGGACCCATGAGGTTTTTTGTTTAGACCTTCTAATTTGATAACAACTAATCACAGAGATAGTGATCAATATTGCGAGAGAAAGTACTAAAGCTATTATCAATCTACGGTACAAAGACCTCTCCAACACTTTTGGAGAGCATGCAGGCAGTTGCAACTCTTCAATTCCTCCACAAAGCTTGATATTTTTTGCCACTGAAAAGGCACTAATATTCCTGAAGATTCCTGCATTTGGAACTTCACCTTGAAAATTGTTGTAAGAAAGGTTGAGGTACTCAATGAAGGAAAGCTCTCCAAGGAACGTAATCTGCCCGGAAAAATTGTTGCGAGACAGATCTAGTGCTTGAAGCCCTCTTAAAGCAACAGCTGAAATATTTCCCTCGAAGACATTTCCTTGCAGATAAAGGAATTCTAACGCCACACAATTGCCGAGAGCGGATGGAAGTATTCCAGATAGCTTGTTATCTGATAATTGCAGCACCCCAAGATTTACCGAATCACCAACTTGCCATGATAGGTTTCCAGTCAAAGAATTTTGGGATAGTGAAATTGAGATTGAAGAAAGCATAAAAAGTTGATCAGGTATGTGACCAGTGAGATGATTGCGTGCAAGATCAATTTGCTCCAACTTCCTGCAGTTGCCCAAAGAAGCAGGTATACTCTCCTCCAGCATATTACTTGATGCATTAAGAATACTTAACCGTGTAAGATTTCCAAAAGTATGAGGAATGTTTCCTGAAATGTTGTTTGAGTGAAAGTAAAGTTCTACCAACATGGCAAGTTTTCCAATGGAATCAGGAATTCTACCTGTGAGCATGTTCTCAGCTAACCCAAGTGAAGACAGATTTACAAGATTTACAATCTCAGAAGGTATGCTTCCAGAAATGTAGTTCTTGTCTAGCCACAATATATCGAGCGTCGTGGAGAGATTTGCAACGGAGCTGGGCAATGAATCTTTGAAATGATTTTTACGCAAATCCAACCATCCTAGATTAGAGCAATTGGATAGCGAGGTAAAAATATTCAGTAACTCATTGCCAGCATTAGTTCCAAATGAGTTGGCAGAAGCGCTTAAAGTTTGAAGATGATAAAGCCTTCCCAAATCCATTGGTACAGGACCAACAAAAGCATTGCTCTTAATATCCATCACAACCATTCCTGAAGCATTGGCTATTGATGTCGGAAGAGGCCCAGAAAATTCGTTGGTTGAAATATCGAACCGCTTCAGATTTGGAAGGGTCACTCCCAAGTTTGTCGGGAGTGTCCCATGGAGTCGATTTCCGGTTACAGAGAAGGTATCAATGGAGGAGATATTAAAAAGTGCAGGTGGAACAATACCAGATATATTGTTGAACCCCATAGAGATACTTTCTAACCTTGACAGCTGACCAAGTTCAAAGGGAATGCCTCCCCTTAGATTATTCTCTTCTATCGAAAGCTTCAAAAGACTAGAAAGGTTTCCAAATGAAGTTGGAATAGTTCCACTAAAATTATTTCTCCCAAGACTCATGTCAACTAGTTCAGTCAAGTAGCCTAGATTGATAGGAATTTCCCCACCAAGATTATTGCTATGTGTATCAAGGTACATGAGATTTGAACAACCAGTCAAATTGGCAGGAAACTCACCTTTGAAAGAGTTATTCCGAAGTGAAAGAATTTGCAGGCGAAACAATCTTCCAATTTCTTCAGGGATCAAGCCGTGAAGAAGGTTGTCATTGAGAGCAAGTGTCCTCAGAAAGGTAAGATTACCCACGTGAGGAGATACAGAACCAAGCACCGACATGGATGACATGTTTAGCTCAGTTACCCTTTGATGACGGCGGCCGCAGGTAACGCCTTTCCAATTGCAAAAATGGACAGAATTATTCCATGAGCTAAAGAAGCTGAATGGATCTCCCGGTATCGTATCCTTGATCGCGAGTAGAGCTTGACGGTCTGTCTCATTGGTGAAGTGGAAAATAGTGCTGCATTTTGTAGGGATAATCAACCCAACAGCGGTCATGCATAAGAAACTCAAGTAAAGGAGGGATGGTAGCTTTTGAAACATATTTCGTTCTGAATCAATAGTGTGAATTTGGGTGGATTGAATTTGGGTGGAAAAAGAGAAGATGATAAAAGGGCCAAGTCAAGGAGAGGGGCAGACTCAATTATTCAGTCGGTGCACTACAACAAAAATGATAAACCGTGACGAAATTCTGGTAACGAAATTAATTTTTGTCTCCTATATGACTATTTTGGTGACGAAAATATTTTTTTCGTCACTAATATGTTCCCTCCACGTCTTTTTGGTGACGAAAATATTTTTTCGTCACTAATATGTTCCCTCCACGTCTTTTTGGTGACGAAAATATTTTTTTCGTCACTAATATGTTGCCTCCACATCTTTTTGGTGACGAAAATATTTTTTCGTCACTAATATGTTCCCTCCACATCTTTTTGGTGACGAAAATATTTTTTTCGTCACTAATATGTTCCCTCCATTTACTCCACCAAAACTAATTTTCCTTATTTATTTAATCATTTTCTTGTAAAAATTTGCCTCGATCGGGTTTAGAAAGCTTCTTAATTATCGAGACACAATTTCATTAACAAATTTTTTTTTTTTGTCTGATCAATTGTGTAGCGATAGCTCCCCCGTTTTTAATAAAATTCTTCTTTGCCGATCAAAAAAAAATTGTGCAGCGATAGCTGATTAACTTTTTTTTTTGTATGAAATTAATTATGTACTCTTTAATATGTAAAAGATAGATGGTTTCGATTGAAAAAAATTACTCAAGTGTGGGGTCGAGTCTTGCAATCTAAAAAAATGACCCGACGAACTTCGATTTTGGTGACAATGACGAGATGTGAAATGCCAACGGTTTAAATCGACGCTTGTAAATATGGAGTTTGTAATTACATTTAAAATATATATGTTAGGGTTTTAGGGTTTAGGGTTTTAGGGTTTAGGGGTTAGGGTTTAGGGTTTTAGGGGTTAGGGTTTAGGGTTTGTAGGGTTTTTAGGGTTTAGGGTTTAGTAAAAAAAAAAATTTATAGTATAAAACAATGGGAATAAAAAAAAACTTATTTAAAATATATATGTTAGGGTTTTAGGGTTTAGGGTTTAGGGTTTAGGGTTTATAAAACAATGGGAATAAAAAAAACTTATTTTTATAGTATAAACTGGATTTTAAAAAAATTATTAAAAGGCGTTTGTTAAAAAAGAAATTTTTTTCTTTCAAAAAGAAAAAATATATATTTAAAAATATATTAGTTGGTGTTTGTATAATGGGTGTTCAAATGGGGAGCATAAAACAATGGGAATAAAAAAAAACTTATTTTTATAGTATAAACTGGATTTTTTAAAAATAATTAAAAGGCGTTTGTTAAAAAAGCAAAATTTTTCTTTCAAAAACAAAAAAATATATATTTAAAAATATATTAGTTGGTGTTTGTATAATGGGTGTTCAAATGGGGAGTGTACAACAAACGGAATAAAAAAAAATTTGTACAGTATAAACTCAATTAAAAAAATTATTAAATGACTTTTGCTAAAAAAGAAAATTTTTTGTGTTTAAAAATAAAAAAAATTATTAAAGTAGTGATATTAGTAGGTGTTTGTATAATGGGTGTGCAAATGGGGAGCATAAAACAATGGGAATAAAAAAAAACTGATTTTTATAGTATAAACTGGATTTTAAAAAAATTATTAATAGGCGTTTGTTAAAAAAGAAATTTTTTTCTTTCCAAAAGAAAAAATATATATTTAAAAATATATTAGTTGGTGTTTGTATAATGGGTGTTCAAATGGGGAGCATAAAACAATGGGAATAAAAAAAACTTATTTTTATAGTATAAACTGGATTTTAAAAAAATTATTAAAAGGCATTTGTTAAAAAAGAAAATTTTTTATCTCAAAAAGAAAAAATATATATTTAAAAATATATTAGTTGGTGTTTGTATAATGGGTGTTCAAATGGGGAGTGTAAAACAAACGGAATAAAAAAAATTTATTTGTATAGTATAAACTCGATTAAAAAATTTATTAAATGGCTTTTGTTAAAAAAGAAAATCTTTTGTGTTAAAAAATAAAAAAAATTATTAAAGTAGTGATATTAGTAGGTGTTTGTATAAGTATAAAATTTATAAAAGAAATGATATTAGTATATTTATCTTCCCCCCCGAAGTCAACACATGTGGCAAAGTCAACCGCTGCTTTTAGGGCCCTCGGTATCGATACAGGGGAAGTCCTGTATCGATACCCATACCTTCTGTTCAGCTATGGTCGCTCGGGTATCGATACAGGACAATCCCTGTATCGATACCGACTCCTCTAAAATGCCTTTGGCTTGTTTGGCCGTCCTCAATTGATGTTTGCTTTATCTTTTGATCTTGTCAATTGATGTTTGCTTTATGTTTTGATCTTGTCAATTGATGTTTGCTTTATCTTTTGATCTTGTCTTTCTCCTTTTCCCTTTATATATTAATCTTTCCCCAATTGTTTCCTAGTTGATGTTATCCTTTCTTTGCGTTTCCTACCTTTTTTTGGGGGATTTGTCGGTCAGAGGTGTCTGGGTCAGCTTACGCACACCTTGACTAATCTCCTCTCTCATTCGGTCAAAGGTTGATCATCCACACCGGTACCCAAGAAGTTGCCAAGTTTCAAACTTAAAATGCTTGAATTTACAGCTCATCATTATTACCACTTGAGATACCCGTCGGGTGGTGTTTCCTATTTTCCTTTGTAGGGTGGAAGTGTAAAGCATGTGACAATGCCTAGGACGGAATAAAACAAGAAATCTATCCAACTCCTTTGGCAAAATTATGCTCCTTTTTGTTAAATGTAAAGTGCTCCATTACAATTACCAAGGACCACATCCTACTTTTTAATATATACAATATGTAGTCCTCTCTCTCACTCTCTCTCTCTCTCCCTCTTGCAGAACATACAAGATCAATTAGATCTCATACATTCACGTACAAATATAAAATACAGTGAAATGGATCTCACAGGCTCACATCTGTCTTTCTTGTCTCCTTGTCTTTCTTCAGCTTTCCTTTTTTTTTTCTCATCTTTTTTTTTTCTCTGTTTTTTTTTTCCTTCTTTCATCCCTCTGATTTTCCAAGAAAGTACCTGAATTCCTTTTCAGAGATATAATCCATGATTAATTCAAAATGAGTAGTATATATAAATAAATATATTCAATGAGGTGTGCCCAAAGTGAACTCCAGATTGGGCTTGTTGGGGCTTGTCTCTGAAAGGTTGGAAGAGCTCACATCTGATAGTCTCTCATAGCTTATGCACTTTGGATCCATCTCCTTCTGTTACAAATATATACAACAAAAAGTTCAGAAAACAAAAAAAAAAACAAAAGAAAGCAAAAGCAGTAGAATAAGACAAGTGCTTTGAGTGAGAATCAAATGACATTTTTGACTCAGGGAATAAGTACTTTATGAAAGAGTACTGCTAGGGTATACTGTGAAGGCTGCTGTAATGTGTCTCATATGAGTCATGCATGTGAAATCTTACCATATTATTCCTTTGGAAGTTGGAACATAATGAAAAATGATCTACGAAATAGGGTTTTTTCTTTCTTTTTTTTAAAAAAAATGAAAACCCGTATTCCAACGTTTCACGTAATGACGTTTTTGGATTGTGACTCGTGAGGGAGCTATATATTTTGGACTTAATACTCTAAGAGATGGTCGAGTGAGAACATAACAGCTAGTAATGGGCTAAATCAAACTCGTAGCAAACTCTTGGGTCCGCTGGAAATTTCGTTTTTAGCAAATCCACATGATGTGTCAAGTGGGTAAATTATAAAAAACAGAAGTGGGTAATCGAGTGAGTACGAGGTTCTACAGAGAGTATATACTATATACGTTCATGCATCCATTGACTAAGACTGTTTGGAAGTAATGATTGATTTCTTTGTTCATTTTGTGACAAAACTGCCCCTTGAATTTTCAAATGGCTAATCTAGCTTTTTCAAAAGCTTCTTTCTATATCTCTCTTTCTACTTTTAACAAGATTACCAAACATAAACAAGTGGAGTAGTATAATAATTAGTAATACAAAGGGAGGGGTGTTGACAAGTGGTCGCCATCCAAGTTGGTAAAGACTCCGTGTGATCATCCCTTTAATCTTTATAATGCGTTTTCAAAGATTAATAGAATCTTTTCTTTGCAGATAAAAAAAAAAATAGACTCTTTATACCCACAAGTCACCACGGATCAAATCCCATAACTAACACTAACACTTCTTGCTGTCCAAAAAAAAAAAAAAAGAGGGATGTTTTGGTAAAATGGAGTAAATAAAATGATACCTCAGGAGTAGTTGTTATGTTTCCTCCACAATCCCTTGCTGTGCCATGCAACCAAGCTTCCCTGATACAAACAACCAGAACAGACGAATATTGAGAGAATATTTCCTTTTAATGGAAACGCCATACATGCATATAGATCTCACTCAGAAAAGAAAATTTTTCTTTTATTGTCTTCTTTGTTTATACTTCCTCACTTTACAGAAAACCAAGGTTTGTGAATCCTGTTTATGGGAACCAGGTTATGGTTAGCTAGAGAGATGGTATTCGAAACCCTAAATATGGCATTGTGTGATAACTCTTTATGAATAGGAGATAAAATGTATATCGTATTCTAGGTCCAGTGTATTCTAGGTCCAGTTTATTGCTTGACCGAAATCCTATACCTAATTTAATGGGTTGCCCCAAGCGTAGGGCGGAGACCGGTGTAGCATAATACCCGGTAAGACCGGAATCGAATCCACAGAGAAGGTGGAAAGTGCTTACTAAAAACTCGGGTTGCTAATGTTTAACACGGCTCTTAGGTAGCCACCCTTGTGATTTGATTGGTGAAATTACCTAAACTAAGAGAATTGATTTTACTTAAATTAATTAAAAGGAAGTACGGTCGTAGGGTTCATAACACGGTGACCAGGTCCGGATATTTCCTGCTCCATTCGTTGTTCCAAAAACAGTTGACTTTAGAGAGAAAAAGATACCCCGAAAGATGCGAATCCTCGTGGTCGCCATTTACCCATGTACAGCGAAGAACGAGTTTTGGTCCCCCGTACCTCGCGTTACATGGGCTCCGACGATGCCCGGATTCGTCCAACGGACGTTCTTTAATAACCTAAAATTGCTTTTACCGTTATTAACCGTGAAAATCGGAGCAAGAACGTATCCAGCCCTGGCCACGGCGTGTTAATCACCCCGCGACCATACCTAAGAAACTACTCACTCATATTGAACAGAACACATAAGAAAATTCTGAAATTAAACATGCTATTTTACTTGAATATGAATTAAAACACAAGATTCGAGTCTCAGAACGCGGACAAACTCCCGCAAACTGAGATTAATGTAAAGAAAGTAGAAAGTTACCGAAAGCAACACTTGAATCCTCAACGAAACGCCAAAAACTTCAATGAAAATAAGCTCCGAAAAGTAGAATCTCCGAAGGAAAAACGGCTGCGAAAACTAGACGAAAAACTAACAAAGTTCGAACCCTAATTTGACCTAAAATCGGAGTATTTATCTTCCCCCCCGAAGTCAACACACGTGGCAAGATCAACCGCTGCTTTTAGGGCCCTCGGTATCGATACAGGGGAAGTCCTGTATCGATACCCATACCTTCTGTTCAGCTATGATCGCTTGGGTATCGATACAGGACAATCCCTGTATCGATACCGACTCCTCTAAAATGCCTTTGGCTTGTTTGGCCGTCCTCACTTGGGTCCCACCGGTTCCCAACATGCCCGATTGCCTTGTGTCCGCTTTACGTGCTCCTCCGGCCCGTTTCCTATAAAACAAACACAACAATACCAAAACACAAGACAACACCGCATCAAGTGGAAAATGGAATAAATCGCGCCTCTAATGCGCTAATTCGCCCTACTTAGGCGCTTATATCTTGAGATATTGCGCGCCTATCACACCCCCCAACTTGAAGGTTGCTAGTCCCGAGCAACAAAAAGAATAAAACAAATAAATTAAAGGATAGATCTTTTAAACCCCCGGGCGGCCCCGGTAGGACGAGTGAAGTTTCGTGAGGGTTTTCAGCAGTGATAACCCACAAAACACAAAGGATTCGGACATTTGGATGCAACTCAACCCAATCAATAGCTTCTGGAAGCATTACATGACTGTCAGGCAAGTCAAAGGCAAGATATTTCATCCATGGACAAAGTTAAACAAGTGAACTTCGCAGCAATCTTAGCACAAAAATTAATCCTCTCACCTACGATCGGATAGGGATTTATCACATAACATGCGTGTAAGTGAGAATCACACATAGAAATTCACTAATCCCGAAAACAGTTCACACAATATCAATAGCCCGGTGTGTCTCTAAAAACTCACCCCTTCCCCTATTGATTAATCTTCTTTTTTTCTTCTTTTTTTCTTTTCACCATTTTTCTTGTGGTCGTGCAATGCCTGGATCTGTCGGGCTTTCTAGTTGACCCATGTAACGAGCTTTAGGTCGGTCATCCCCAAGCCAGATGGCCTTAGGGTACCAGGTTTAAAGAGACCCCTCAGACTTAATTGCTCGAGTAAAAAAGGCTTTAGGGAGAGACCCAAACTAACCACATTTAACCAATGCCTTCACAAGGTCTATCCATCTTGTAATGCGAACAATACGGTGGGAGCAAACCCCGATTGCCCGAATACTCAATGAACGCCCGGATAAACAATACCAATTTAGCGCACAATGTAGGAAAGGGGTTCCAATAAGCCCGTGGGCGCAATCAACTAACACCGAAATATCAATAATATGTAAACCAAATTCAAGGCTAGTGAATGCTCAGAGTGGGACAGTGTGCGTGAAAAGCATGAACTAAAGTGATCAAACACTATCCAACTATAGATGATACAGCTAACTGGGTGCTTCCTAAACATCATGTTCACGAGCTTAAGTCTATTCATGAAATCGTATCGAGACTCCGACTCGCACAACAACCACTATAGCGCTAATTAACAGTCATCAACCAAGAATAGTTACACCCAAGCATCCAAATTCTTTTTTTTTCTTGTTTTTTTTTAAATAAAAAACATGTGCGAAGTACACCCTCCCCCCAACTTGAAATGTGCTCTGTCCCCAGAGCATGGAGACACACAAAATAAAATAACAAGGGGAAGAACTGGACCTCTCGGTGGCAGCCAACCACCATGACCTCGGCCGATGTATGAGGAATTTCGGGTACTCTCTCCGTGCACCCTGCAAAAAAAAATATCAGTCCCGCCCGCTCGTGGAAGCCGGGCCACAACAAGAAATAAAGATTATGAAGAACACCACCAGACATTCACGCAGTCTCACGTGTCATACTTTTCTCCCCATCCCCCAACTTGAATTGAAGAGTGGGTGGCTATACAAGACCATCATGACCGGTGTAGCACAATACCCGGTAAGACCGGAATCGAATCCACAGAGAAGGTGGAAAGTGCTTACTAAAAACTCGGGATGCTAGTTTAAACACGGCTCTTAGGTAGCCACCCTTTTTGGTTTGATTGGTGAATTAACTAAATTAAGAGAAAACTGATTTTGATTAAATTAATTAAAAGGAAGTACAGTCGTAGGGTTCATAACACGGTGACCAGGTCCGGATATTTCCTGCTCCATTCGTTGTTCCAAAAACAGTTGACTTTAGAGAGAAAAAGATACCCCGAAAGATGCGAATCCTCGTAGTCGCCGTTTACCCATGTACAGCGAAGAACGAGTTTTGGTCCCCCGTACCTCGCGTTACATGGGCTCCGACGATGCCCGGATTCGTCCAACGGACGTTCTTTAATAACCTAAAATTGCTATTACCGTTATTAACCGTGAAAATCGGAGCAAGAACGTATCCAGCCCTGGCCACGGCGTGTTAATCACCCCGCGACCATACCTAAGAAACTACTCACTCATATTGAACAGAACACATAAGAAAATTCTGAAATTAAACATGCTATTTTACTTGAATATGAATTAAAACACAAGATTCGAGTCTCAGAACGCGGACAAACTCCCGCAAACTGAGATTAATGTAAAGAAAGTAGAAAGTTACCGAAAGCAACACTTGAATCCTCAATGCAACGCCAAAAACTTCAATGAAAATAAGCTCCGAAAAGTAGAATCTCCGAAGGAAAAACGGCTGCGAAAACTAGACGAAAAACTAACAAAGTTCGAACCCTAATTTGACCTAAAATTGGAGTATTTATCTTCCCCCCCGAAGTCAACACACGTGGCAAGGTCAACCGCTACTTTTAGGGCCCTCGGTATCGATACAGGGGAAGTCCTGTATCGATACCCATACCTTCTATTCAGCTATGGTCGCTCGGGTATCGATACAGGACAATCCCTGTATCGATACCGACTCCTCTAAAATGCCTTTGGCTTGTTTGTCCGTCCTCACTTGGGTCCCACCGGTTCCCAACATGCCCGATTGCCTTGTGTCCGCTTTACGTGCTCCTCCGGCCCGTTTCCTATAAAACAAACTACTTGACCGTTCGGGTGATTAAAAATTAACTAAGATTTCGTCCCAAGCGTAGGACTATCGACCGGTGCAGCACAATAAATCCGGAAGTACCGGAGTCGAACCACAGAGACGGTCTACGGTGTTTGACTCAAACTATGTCAGCTCTACGTTTGTAATTGGCTCTCAGGTAGCCACCCCTTGCTCAGATGATTTACTTAATTAACTAAATTAAACTAATTCAACTACTGGGCTACGGTTTTAAACAGGAGAGCACAGCCGAGGGCACTACGGTGTCCGCAGCTAGCCTAATTCACATTCACTCGGGCCACAATGATTCAATTAATAGATTTAAAAATATGGAAAATAGTTTCCAACAAGTGCACACCACTTGTCACCGATTTCAGCGCGCAATTGGAATTGGCAATGCCCGGGTTTGTTCGCTAGAAAAATTTCCGTATTCAAAACTGCGCATTAATTGAATTGATTCGGCACCGAGGTGGAACATAAATTAGCCTAGCCACGGGACACCTTGGTCCCGCGGCCGCACTCAAAACGACTACTCACACATGCTTGTAAAGATTGCAAGAATCAAATTAATCCTAGATCTAAACATGCTCAACGAATAAGTTATAAAAGAAATGAAAAACGATACCGTAAAATTGCAAAAGAGAAGAAAACTTGAACTTGAGAATCAATCCGCAAATTAAACTGAATACTGGAATTCTAGAAATCGAACTTGAACGTAGAAGTTGAATGAAATTGTAGCCGAATCTTCAAAAACTCAAAACCTAGGTAAAATTCGTGGAACCCTACTTAGGCCCCAAAACGGGGTATTTATACCCCTTACCGAAGTCAAAATCCGTAACAAAGTCAAAAAGCCGATTATAAGGCACTCGGTATCGATACAGGATAAGTCCTGTATCGATACCCATAAGTTCTGTTCGCGTATCATGCATCGGGTATCGATACAGGACAATCTCTGTATCGATACCGTCTCCTCTAAATTGCTTCCTCAGCTTGCTTGGCCGTCCCCACTTGAGCCCCACTGGTTCCCTACGTGCCTGACCGCCATGTGTCCACTTCATGCGCTCTTTCCAACCTGTTCCCTACAAAACAACCAAAAACAAGAAAAACCCAAAGACACACCGCATCAAGTGGAAAATGGAATAAAACCGCGCCTCTAACGCGCTAATTCGCCCTACTTAGGCGCTTATATCTACGACATCGTGCGCCTATCACACCCCCCAACTTGAAGGTTGCTAGTCCCGAGCAACGAAAAGAATAAAACACATAAATAAAAGGATAGATCTTTTAAACCCCCGGGCGGCCCCGGTAGGACGAGTGAAGTCTCGTGAGGGTTTTCAGCAGTGATAACCCACAAAACACAAAGGACTCGGACATTGGGATGCAACTCAACCCAATCAATAGCTTTTCAGAACACTACAGTGACTGTCAGGCAAGTCAAAGACAAGACATTTCATCCATGGACAAAGTTAAACAAGTGAACTTTGCAGCAAACTTAGCACAAAAATTAATCCTCTCACCTACGATCGGATAGGGATTTATCACATCACATGCGTGTAAGTGAGAATCACACATAGAAATCCACTAATCCCGAAAACAGTTCACACAATATCAATAGCCCGGTGTGTCTCTAAAACTCACCCCTTCCCCTAATGATTAATCTTTTTCTCTTTTTTTTCTTTTTTTTTTTCCTCTTACCACTTTTTTCTTGTGGTCGTGCAATGCCTGGATTTGTCGGGCTTTCTAGTTGACCCATGTAACGAGCTTTAGGTCGGTCATCCCCAAGCCAAATGGCCTTAGGGTACCAGGTTTAAAGAGACCCCTCAGACTTAATTGCTAGAGTCAAAAAGGCTTTAGGGAGAGACCCAAACTAACCACATTTAACAAATGCCTTCACAAGGTCTATCCATCTTGTAATGTGAACAATACGGTGGGAGCAAACCCCGATTGCCCGAATACTCAATGAACGCCCGGATAAGCAATACCAATTTAGCACACAATGTAGGAAAGGGGTTCCAATTAGCCCGTGGGCGCAATCAACTAACACCGAAATATCAATAATATGTAAACCAAATTCAAGGCTAGTGAATGCTCAGAGTGGGACAGTGTGCGTGAAAAGCATGAACTCAAGTGATCAAACACTATCCAACTATAGATGATACGGCTAACTGGGTGCTTCCCAAACATCATGTTCACGAGCTTAAGTCTATTCATGAAATCGTATCGAGACTCCGACTCGCACAACAGCCACTATAGCGCTAATTAGCAGTCATCAACCAAGAATAGTTACACCCCAAACATCCAAATTCCTTTTTTTTTTTTTTGAAAAAACAAAACAAAATGAAAAACATGTACGAAGTACACCCTCCCCCCAACTTAGAACATGCTATGTCCCCAGAGCATGGAGACATTAAAATTGAAAGAACAAGGGGAAGAACTGGACCTCCGGGTGGCAGCCAACCACCATGACCTCGGCCGATATACGAGGAATTTCAGGTACGCTCACCGTGCAACCTGCAAAACACGTCAGTCCAGCCCGGCACGTGGTATCCGGGCGTACACAGAAAAACCAAAAAAAACAAGAACAGAAAAAGAAAATACACCACCACTTCCGTCACGTGAAAAACACGGGTACTACTTTTCTCCCTAATTTCTCACTTAAATTTGTGTAGAGAAGGTCATCATAACAATCCCGGGTAAGTCATGACTCAACAGGTTAAATTACTCAAGGTTGTTCCTTAAAGAAATCAGAGCCAATCGTCTTTTATGACTATCCGAGACACGGCAATAAGATTGTTCGAAACCCAGATACACAAATTTAAGGCTAGAAATTAGGTGGCTATACCGGACCGAAAAAAAAAAACTTTTGTTTTTTTAATTCATTTTAATTGGGAGAGAGAGAGAGATCTTTGAAACGTGGAATTCGAAAATTAATCAAGTCCACAAAGATGAATCCCATGAATGCACCACCCCACGCTAAGCTTTGCACTAAAAATTGAACTCGGCCAGACCACAAGAAAAGATACTTCGAGTAAAGCAATTGCCGAGTTCGTCTTAAAGATGGACGCATCTCTGAATGCTCCCGTAAGACCAAATCAAGTTTCAGGCAGTTGACAAATTTTATAATAGACGGATGATAAACAAAATCAAACTTGTCAACACCGAGGAAGTCAACATGTTGCACTTCCTTTAAGACTGGTTGTTCAAGTGAGCTCACCCCAACAGAGTCTGGTTTCCTAGAAGGGAAAGACTCAAAAGGAAGACATTCAATAAGAAGCTCGTTGCTTCCTTCCCACTTGATTGCCTCTTCTACAACATAATCAGATGCAGTCCAGCTTGTTGCTCCTATGTGTTCTGTCCACATGTCTAACACTTCCCTCTCTTGCTCCACTCCGAGGGACGAGGGAACCTCTACCGCATAAGTATTATTACTCCGAAAACAAGCATGTTTAACCAAGTCTGACAGTGGTTCTAAATCCAACTTAGGCGGTTGGACCAACAATGGCTCAGGGCCTGGGTCCCAAGCGACTCCGCACAAATCTCCCGTTGCTAACAAATCCATCAAACTACCAATTTCTGGAGAATCTAAAAATGATTGCTCTTCAGCGGTAAGAGCAACTTCCAGAGGATCTTTAAACAACACATTGTCGACATGCTCCTTAACGAGCGTGTCGACCAAACATACCGCAGACTCCTCGACATCTAGCAACTCTAACAAATTCACATCCTCTGCTGAGTCTAAAAATGATATTTCCTCAGAGGTAAGAGCAACCTCCAAGGGGTCCTTATACAGGACTGTATCAATATGCTCCTGGACTAACGTGTCAATCAGACACAACTCCTCCACCTCCTCATCATCCTCTAATGTACTGACACTGAAAACATCCACCTCCATTCTCTCCTCACCGACAGATAACTGGACCTTGCCAGTTTTGCAGTTCATAACCGCGTTGGAAGTGGCTAGGAAGGGACGCCCCAAGATGATGGGAGTCTTCTCTAAAGTCTCACGACCGGGACTAATGTCTAAAACAATGAAATCAGCGGGGAATTGAAACTCCCCTACCCGGATCAACACATCCTCTACCACTCCCTTGGGCACTCTAATACTCCGGTCAGCCAACTGTAGAGTGACTGGAGTCTCACTGAGGTCGCCTAGGCCCAATCTCAAGTATGCTGAATAAGGGAGCAAATTAACACTCGGTCCCAAATCCAACAATGCCTTGTCAAAACTCTGACCTGCTATGGCTATGGGAATGGTGGGACACCCTGGATCCTTGCACTTGGCAGGAATCTCAGTCTGCAAAATGGAGCTCACTTGCTCCGTCAGAACCACGTTGTTCTGACTCTTGCGCTTGGGTGTGCAAAGGTCCTTTAATACCTTAGCACACTGGGGAAATGATTCAATCGCCTCCATCAGGGTGATGGGGAATTGAACCTTCTTAAACAACTCAATCATTTTGCTGTTCATGGTTTGCTTGGGTCTCACCGCCAGTCGTTGGGGAAATGGAGCTACTGGTACAGCTGGCGGTGGTGGAGTCGTGGGGGCTGCAGCTGCAGGCACCACCACCTCAGGTGACTCCTCTCTCGCTTCTACTTCCTCCCGAGGCACCTTAGCAGTATCAAAAATGACCTCAGGCTCAATAACTGGCTCCGGGGGTGGAGCCTGTCTTAGTGTTGGCTGAATGGTCTTATCAATCGTTTTACCACTCCTAAGAATGGTAACTGCTTTAGCCTCTTCCTGATTTTGCCCTTGAACATTGGGACCTGAAGAATTTCCCACATAATGGGCACCTGCTTGACTGCCTTGGGCCGGAAACCTACCCTTCTCTTGTTGCATTTGACTGATCACCGCAGTGAGTTGCGTCATTTGGGCCGTAAGGGCCCCAATTTGCTGCCTGGTATCAGTCTGAAATGTCAGCTGAGACTGCATTAGGGAATTCATGGAATCCTCAAAACGGGGTGGTGCAGTCTGTGCATAACCTGGGGGCGGCCCACGAGTGGATGGACCTCCCCCCCTGCCTTGCTGTGGCTGGTAGTTGTAAGGAATGACTTGGCCCTGCGGGGGCCTGGGTGCTTGGGACTGATGAAACTGTTGCGGCGGAGGCGGCGCAAGGAGTTGCGCTTGACCTCCACCTGCGGGTCTAGGGTCTGACCACCAGTCTTTGGAATGATCTCTCCATCCCGGGTTATACGTATTTGAGTATGAGTCCCAATTCCTCACAGCATTTACCTCTTCCTGATTATTCTGACCCGCTCCCTTAGCGGCTAAAAATCCGGGGCATGCAGTTGCAATGTGCCCCTTACACTCACACCACACACAGACTTCCTCTATACTGACCTCATGCACTGGACGAGTCTGCCTAACTTCTAATTCCTCTAGCTTTTGCGCCATTTTTTCAACCTGGGCCTGGAGTCGCTGGTCACGAATGGTAACGGGGATAACATTGGACCCAAAAGGTCCGGACCGATCAAAATCAGAGGGTTCTAACGCCCTCTGCCTATCTGCTAGGTCATCCAAAAAATCCCAACCCTCATCCGCAGTTTTGGACAAGAAGTCGTCTCCTTTACACGAATACTCTATGTGCTGGATTGTCTCAGCGTTGAGACCCAGGTGAAAGAATTCGACCAACTGTATCTTCTCAAAACCAGGGTGTGGCATTCTTAGGAGCAAATCTTTGAAATGCTCCCATGCCTTCACAAAAGACTCTCCCCTCTCTTGCCTAAAGCCTTGGATTTTACGCCTTAAACTATTAGTTTTAGCCTCAGAAAAATATTTTCTGTAAAACGCGTCACGCACATGCGCCCATGTGGTGAAGGACTGAGGCTTTTGCATTCTGAACCATCTAAGTGCGCCATCTTTTAAAGTTGCCTCAAACAGCTTGAGGCAGGCATTGTCGTATTGGGTAGTAGACGCCAGGTTGCGCACTAACCCCTCAAACGTCCGCACATGTTCGTACGGATCATCAGACTCTCTCCCATAAAAGTTAGGGAGGCTATTCAGGACACCAGGTTTTACAGTGAAGGCATTGCGTGCCTCCTGTGTCTCTCGAGGAAACACAATCGGCCCGGGAGGAGTGGTCCTCTCGGGATTCAAGTGCTGCCTCAACGATGGTTGTTGAATTACCTCCTGGTCTCCCATTTCAAAAGATTCTGGTTCGGAAACTGACTCTGACTCTGACTGATAAAGCGGATTATCGAAATTAACTGACTCGACAGGTAAATCTATGTAGAGTCCACTAATGGGAATGGACTCCGACCGACTCTCTACTGACTTTGACGAAGAATTTGAAGGCTCTGACTGACTCGACCTGTTCTCTATCCTAACCAAGCGATTAGTACGATCACGGTAATAGAGAGGATCAGGCTTACGTACAACTTGCTTATCTCTACCTATGATGACTCGACTAAAATTAAACAAACACTAAACTAACACCGTTTGAACACACGTCACCGTCCCCGGCAACGGCGCCAAAAATGCTTGACCGTTCGGGTGATTAAAAATTAACTAAGATTTCGTCCCAAGCGTAGCACTATCGACCGGTGCAGCACAATAAATCCGGAAGTACCGGAGTCGAACCACAGAGACGGTCTACGGTGTTTGACTCAAACTATGTCAGCTCTACGTTTGTAATTGGCTCTCAGGTAGCCACCCCTTGCTCAGATGATTTACTTAATTAACTAAATTAAACTAATTCAACTACTGGGCTACGGTTTTAAACAGGAGAGCACAGCCGAGGGCACTACGGTGTCCGCAGCTAGCCTAATTCACATTCACTCGGGCCACAATGATTCAATTAATAGATTTAAAAATATGGAAAATAGTTTCCAACAAGTGCACACCACTTGTCACCGATTTCAGCGCGCAATTGGAATTGGCAATGCCCGGGTTTGTTCGCTAGAAAAATTTCCGTATTCAAAACTGCGCATTAATTGAATTGATTCGGCACCGAGGTGGAACATAAATTAGCCTAGCCACGGGACACCTTGGTCCCGCGGCCGCACTCAAAACGACTACTCACACATGCTTGTAAAGATTGCAAGAATCAAATTAATCCTAGATCTAAACATGCTCAACGAATAAGTTATAAAAGAAATGAAAAACGATACCGTAAAATTGCAAAAGGGAAGAAAACTTGAACTTGAGAATCAATCCGCAAATTAAACTGAATACTGGAATTCTGGAAATCGAACTTGAACGTAGAAGTTGAATGAAATTGTAGCCGAATCTTCAAAAACTCAAAACCTAGGTAAAATTCGTGGAACCCTACTTAGGCCCCAAAACGGGGTATTTATACCCCTTACCGAAGTCAAAATCCGTAACAAAGTCAAAAAGCTGATTATAAGGCACTCGGTATCGATACAGGATAAGTCCTGTATCGATACCCATAAGTTCTGTTCGCGTATCATGCATCGGGTATCGATACAGGACAATCCCTGTATCGATACCGTCTCCTCTAAATTGCTTCCTCAGCTTGCTTGGCCGTCCCCACTTGGGCCCCACTGGTTCCCTACGTGCCTGACCGCCATGTGTCCACTTCATGCGCTCTTTCCAACCTGTTCCCTACAAAACAACCAAAAACAAGAAAAACCCAAAGACACACCGCATCAAGTGGAAAATGGAATAAAACCGCGCCTCTAACGCGCTAATTCGCCCTACTTAGGCGCTTATATCTACGACATCGCGCGCCTATCACAAACACAACAATACCAAAACACAAGACAACACCGCATCAAGTGGAAAATGGAATAAATCGCGCCTCTAATGCGCTAATTCGCCCTACTTAGGCGCTTATATCTTGAGATATTGCGCGCCTATCATTTATGACTTACAAACTCTAAAGGTTACAGTTAGTTCTTTGTGGCCTAGTAGTTATGGTTAGTTTCCTAGGAAATTCATCATTGCAAGGCAATTGATGACTCTGACTAATTAGATAACTTGAGCTGTTTCATCTGGGCTCCTGGTTTGAACAAGCAAATGGAGAGTGGAATTACGAATAGCCATAGTTTTAGTGGTTAATATGGGAGGATATTTCTCAAGGTGAGAATCTAGAAGAACATGTAAGTTAAAGGCTAGATAATGAACTTTCTTGCTCTTTATTTCTGCACTTCCTTGATTATGAATTGTTATTACTTATAAGGTAAGTGTTAAAGGGTTAAGAGGTATCTACTGGGTGATATTTCGCTCATGGTACCAAAGAAGAAGATGGCAGATAGCACTAGGAGAATAAAAAACCTGTCGCCAATTAAAAACCAACTGAAAATTGGGACTTGAACCTAGACCTGTAGAAAGCTCTCTCGCTTCCCTTACTTTTCCTTTTAGATCAATGTAATTTAACTTTTAAAACAATTACTTCCCTTTTGTTGTAATCAAACTATGTTAACTTCATGCTATTTCACTATTCCGCTACTTAATCAATCAAGATAATCCATTTTAAGTAGTTGAAATTTTTATAATCTATGATTTAAATAACCTCTACGAAAATTGGAACGTTACAAATGTTATGGTTACTACCCATTTCTATATTACCACTTTTTATGATAGTTAATGAGGCAAATCTATTTGCCGTCGGATATTAATGCTGAAAATTTTGGGAGAGCAAATTAAATAATCATCCTATTTAGCGACACCAAGTAAGTTTCCATCCCTGTAATTTTTAAAGATAAGTTTCCATCATTTTATCTTGTGAAATACCATATCTACCCTTTATAAGGTGGAATGTATCAAGGATTTTCTCGGTGAATCGTAGCTTGCTATGGAGGTGGGACATGCGATGAGGATGGTGGGAATGCGACAGTTCTAGGCGACGAGAGGACCTTTGAAGGTGGAGGACCTCTAAGTTTAGATTTTGTCACAAATTCTTTACGCATATAGTGCCCCCAAAAATAGGAAACATAGTGCAATAAGGGCAAAATTGGGTTTATTCAAATATGAGGATGAAAACATAATCCCAAAATGTGGACGGGATGAAAACATAACCCATACTAGATTGGACGACCAATATTTAAGTATCCCATTTGGAGGCCAACGGTATTACATACAACCATGAGATACTTTGGTTTTTTTTTTAGCCCATCTGGTGGACATACCCCTTGGCTTCTAAGTAGGAGGTTTGGTGTTTGAGCTTATGGATAAACGTCGAATCCTCTATGCTTGTTAATTCACTAATTTTTTTAAACCCCCATTTGTATACAAATATTGACAACAAAAAGAGAAAAACACAAAATAAAGTACTGTTAATTTTCACTATGCTTTTGCAATACTAATTAATTCTCAAATTTGTTGTCCCCTCTTGTGTGGTACACCCAGGATCACGTGAGCATCACTTGTTTTAGGTTCAAAAGTCATCCGGTGCTGATGTTCATATTGGACCCTTTAGATTTGAATCCTTTTGGTTTTTAAGCAAGCCCCCCATATCTGAAGTGTTAAGAAATGTTGGGGTAATCCTCAGAACAACTACTTTTCCTCTGTTCACATGTTGATACAGGGAAGCGTATTGAACCAACGCATTCTTTTTATTCAAAC
Source organism: Vaccinium vitis-idaea (assembly GCA_963854785.1). NCBI lineage: Eukaryota > Viridiplantae > Streptophyta > Magnoliopsida > Ericales > Ericaceae > Vaccinium > Vaccinium vitis-idaea. The sequence continues at coordinate 45,450,905 of OY978215.1, forward strand.
TCCACCAAATTTAATAAGTTTAGTACGTTAAAAGTTGTGGGATCCATGTTTCTAACTCAAAACTTATGCCGTAAAAAACACAATAGGATACAAGAATCTAGTCTCTATAATGGTTTTGACATAATTAGACTACTAAGAGGAGAGAGTAATGGAAATATAATTCCATTTATATCTTATGAAATCACTAAGATTCTTTTATCTTTTCATCAAAGCACTTCTATAGTTTTATACATATTTTTTCCAAAACCGTATCTAGTGGTGCAAAGCAAAGTAAAGTGAAATTTATTATGCTTTCCCATCAAAATTCTATACCACAGCACTTTTCTTTTTCACTTTCGCTCCTCCAAAGGAAAGTTAGATGACTTCTTTTGCCCCAAGGCTGTGGCTTTATCAAACAACCCAACTAAAAGTCTAAAAACACAACTACTATAGTCAATTTATAGGTCCCCCATATTTTGTTTTAATGTGCTAAAACTAGCAAAGGTCACTATACAACTACTAGGGTATGTTACAGGATATCTTTTGTCAATAGTTTTAATTTTTAGGGTAAGGATTCATCAATATACGACTTGTCACTGTAATACTGAAAAATGGTGTGAGGAAAAAGTATGTCATCATTGTACATTTTAAGCTTTTTCACCCGTCCTTTTAACTTGTGCAAGTGTTTGGAAAAGGTCCCTCAGTTATTTTTCCAACTGTGTTTTTTTCTTGTTACTTTATACTTATTGATCGAGACTCTAAGGGAAGCTGTGAATTTCTTAGTTTGTGATGCATAGATCATTAATGCATCATGATGTTGTGGGAGGCATGGCTAGGGCGGGTGATTAGGGCTATGGCGGTTGAGGGGATGTGGGAGGCGTGATTAGGGCGGCGGCTATAATGATTGGGGCTGTGGCGATTGGGTTGTGGGAGACATACTTAGGGCGGCGATTGGGGCGACAAGTGGCACCGAGGCATTTTTTGGGCAAGGCATGATTTGTTTGGCGAGGTTGTAATGTTCGGCAAGGTCGTCAGATGCCAAAGGTGGCTTTTTTGTCACCCGTACAAGAAGAGAGGTAATGAGATGCTAGTTTGGTTTCAGAGCTCACAGTCAGCAATGGGATGCCGGAAGTCTTTTGGTTATTTCCGGGTGCGAATTATTGGGCAAGAGGATCATCTGATCAGCTTTTATGTAGCGACTCAACTCGGCTAACCATGAACCCTCTTTCGGCCCGTACACTTGGCCTTAAAAGGTATATCTAAGAAAGTACAATGTAGCTTTTGGTTGGTGTTGCCATACCAAGCAAGGCTCCAAACATGGGTACTACAATCTTCCCCCCTTTACAAAGATGTCCACGTTGCATATTTCCAGCAACTTTCCCTCGTTTCTGTGATGGCAGAGCACAGCCTATAGACCACTTGGACTAGGGCAGAGCTCTGATACCATTCGAAACAACCCAACTCGGCTAACCATGAACCCTCTTTTTGATGGGTATTAACATACCAAGTGAGGCTCTAACTCCCAACCAATGTGGGACTAAGCATTCACTTGCCCCAAATATGGGGTATTACATTTTAGGTTTTCGTTCTTTTTGTTGGGTTCTTGTTTCGTTTTGTTCCTTTGTTCTTTTTTAATAATTAGAGGGACCTAGAGGTAGGTTAGGTTTTTTAGAGTTCAAGCAAGAGAAGAGTCACACTATACTCTTCATGCCCTCTCTATGCCTTTTTTTTTTTTCCCTTTCGAAAATATTCAATTTGTCATGACTAAGTTAGAACATGTGTATCAACAGAAATGGTAAGTGCCAAGAAATATTACCCAGAAATTACCCACAAAATGTGAATCTGAGCTACTCATTCTCACTTTCTGAATAATAGTTCTGTGTATGTAGGACTGATGTATCAATGGGTTTTCAATGCTTGCAAAAATTGCACAGTGGTGCATCTAAGTCTTAATACACTCTACACATTGACCTCTACTTTTGATATCCGTTACTCGCAACCGTGACCATTTCGCTGACAGATACAGTGATCCAAAAACATGGTCCCGCTACAAGTTTCATCCATGGAACATTCAGATTGAGGAGCATTACTATTGGATAATGTAACCTTTGAGCGATTTTCAATTAGATTTTTAATTCATCATACAACAGTTTATAACTTCTAGCCTGATTCTAATGGAAATGTGGAGGAAATACCATCCGAACTGCAAGCTCTCTCTTCTCACAAATAAGTTACACATTTAAAAAGCACAGTAGTACTTATTTTAATTTGGCACAAAAAGGGATACAATTGATGTTTGCTTTATCTTTTGATCTTGTCTTTCTCCTTTTCCCTTTATATATTAATCTTTCCCCAATTGTTTCCTAGTAGTTGATGTTATCCTTTCTTTGCGTTTCCTACCTTTTTTTGGGGGATTTGTCGGTCAGAGGTGTCTGGGTCAGCTTACGCACACCTTGACTAATCTCCTCTCTCATTCGGTCAAAGGTTGATCATCCACACCGGTACCCAAGAAGTTGCCAAGTTTCAAACTTAAAATGCTTGAATTTACAGCTCATCATTATTACCACTTGAGATACCCGTCGGGTGGTGTTTCCTATTTTCCTTTGTAGGGTGGAAGTGTAAAGCATGTGACAATGCCTGGGACGGAATAAAACAAGAAATCTATCCAACTCCTTTGGCAAAATTATGCTCCTTTTTGTTAAATGTAAAGTGCTCCATTACAATTACCAAGGACCACATCCTACTTTTTAATATATACAATATGTAGTCCTCTCTCTCACTCTCTCTCTCTCTCTCTCTCTCTCTCCCTCTTGCAGAACATACAAGATCAATTAGATCTCATACATTCACGTACAAATATAAAATACAGTGAAATGGATCTCACAGGCTCACATCTGTCTTTCTTGTCTCCTTGTCTTTCTTCAGCTTTCCTTTTTTTTTTCTCATCTTTTTTTTTTCTCTGTTTTTTTTTTTCCTTCTTTCATCCCTCTGATTTTCCAAGAAAGTACCTGAATTCCTTTTCAGAGATATAATCCATGATTAATTCAAAATGAGTAGTATATATAAATAAATATATTCAATGAGGTGTGCCCAAAGTGAACTCCAGATTGGGCTTGTTGGGGCTTGTCTCTGAAAGGTTGGAAGAGCTCACATCTGATAGTCTCTCATAGCTTATGCACTTTGGATCCATCTCCTTCTGTTACAAATATATACAACAAAAAGTTCAGAAAACAAAAAAAAAACAAAAAAAAAAAACAAAAGAAAGCAAAAGCAGTAGAATAAGACAAGTGCTTTGAGTGAGAATCAAATGACATTTTTGACTCAGGGAATAAGTACTTTATGAAAGAGTACTGCTAGGGTATACTGTGAAGGCTGCTGTAATGTGTCTCATATGAGTCAGTAATGTGTCTCATATGAGTCATGCATGTGAAATCTTACCATATTATTCCTTTGGAAGTTGGAACACAATGAAAAATGATCTACGAAATAGGGTTTTTTCTTTCTTTTTAAAAAAAAAAATGAAAACCCGTATTCCAACGTTTCACGTAATGACGTTTTTGGATTGTGACTCGTGAGGGAGCTATATATTTTGGACTTAATACTCTAAGAGATGGTCGAGTGAGAACATAACAGCTAGTAATGGGCTAAATCAAACTCGTAGCAAACTCTTGGGTCCGTTGGAAATTTCGTTTTTAGCAAATCCACATGATGTGTTAAGTGGGTAAATTATAAAAAACAGAAGTGGGTAATCGAGTGAGTACGAGGTTCTACAGAGAGTATATACTATATACGTTCATGCATCCATTGACTAAGACTGTTTGGAAGTAATGATTGATTTCTTTGTTCATTTTGTGACAAAACTGCCCCTTGAATTTTCAAATGGCTAATCTAGCTTTTTCAAAAGCTTCTTTCTATATCTCTCTTTCTACTTTTAACAAGATTACCAAACATAAACAAGTGGAGTAGTATAATAATTAGTAATACAAAGGGAGGGGTGTTTACAAGTGGTCGCCATCCAAGTTGGTAAAGACTCCGTGTGATCATCCCTTTAATCTTTATAATGCGTTTTCAAAGATTAATAGAATCTTTTCTTTGCAGATAAAAAAAAAATAGACTCTTTATACCCACAAGTCACCACGGATCAAATCCCATAACTAACACTAACACTTCTTGCTGTCCAAAAAAAAAAAAAAAAGAGGGATGTTTTGGTAAAATGGAGTAAATAAAATGATACCTCAGGAGTAGTTGTTATGTTTCCTCCACAATCCCTTGCTGTGCCATGCAACCAAGCTTCCCTGATACAAACAACCAGAACAGACGAATATTGAGAGAATATTTCCTTTTAATGGAAACGCCATACATGCATATAGATCTCACTCAGAAAAGAAAAATTTTCTTTTATTGTCTTCTTTGTTTATACTTCCTCACTTTACAGAAAACCAAGGTTTGTGATCATCTGCTGCTGCACTGCAACTGTGTTTGGAATCTGTGGATGGAAATTTTAGATTGGTGGGGTGTCCTATGGGCTACTCCCAAATCGGTGGTTGATCTCCTAAAATGGTGGAAGGACTGGGATCTGAAAAATGACAAGAAGATGATTTGGGAGGTCATTCCCATGGCGACTTTGTGGACAATCTGGAATATGAGGAACAATTGGTTATTTGAAAAGGTAGCACCTGATTGGCATGGAGCTGTAGCACCTGATTGTAATGTGTGTGCATGAGCATGGGCGATTTCAATGTATACCCAACGAGGTCAAACGACATCGCTGGTTCAAAAAATACATTACAAAATGGTATTGTTATATAAAAATTAAATTTTCTTTAGTATTGTTTGAGTTACTCGTGTGAAGTTAAAATAAATTTTGTCATCGTTGGATGAGATTCCTGGAGCCGCCTGTGTCAGTAGTGTATATATATTTGTATTTATGAATGATTAACAAAATTGTGTTGAGCTTACTTGTGTGAATTTGGTTTCTCTATTTTTCCCATCGAAACCGGACAGAAGTCATGAAGTATCTCCTGTACACTATTAATCTTAAGAGTCTTATTTGGTGTGCGCTAACATTATTTGAATGATGATGCAGACTGGGTTGGTCTTGGAAGAGTAATAAGTCATGAAAGCAACAGTTGCTTTTGTGGCATAATATCTCCCATTTACACTATTAATCTTAAGAGAAATGTATTCCTAACAACATTTATCGGTAGCTGATGAACATGATTTATGATATGATAGGCATTCTCAACCGCCTCCACGAAATGAGCAGTTCAAATCTCAAAACGAACCCAAAAAGAACCAGCAAATGGATACACTGCGTGCACCAGTTGGAGTAACGCAACCGCCGACAAGCCTACTCCAACTATTTTTTTGACCCATTTGGCTAATTAAACTAACCCATCTTATTTTGGTCTTCACCATATCTTAAATTGATTGGGCCCAAGAATATAATGGACCCCATATTTGTTTGGAGGCTTTGAACATCTTTTGACTTTAATAAATCAAGATTATTTGTTTGTCTTGATTAATTGGACGGTGATTAAGCCACTCCGAAAGTTTAGTGTCACAAATTGCTCCCACTTCTAAGGCTGAGATGGATGCTTGCTTGCAAGCATTGAGAGCAAGGCTTGAAGTAGTTCCAATGACATTTATTTGAATTTGCCAAGCCCCATGCGCGAGCGAACCATATTCTAACTTTCTTTTTCTTTTCTTTTTCCTGGTTTAATTGGTAATGCCTCAGTGTACCAGATGGCTATTCTTATACCCTAAGTTTGTTTCCATAAAAAAAGAATCAAACATCTTCTCCTAAGGGAAATAAAGTCCATAAAAATATTCTTTTAATATCTTACCAAACTTAACACTCCTTTCTTTTAGCCTATAAATAAAGCTCATATGAAGGAGAAAGAACCTTTTGCTTGACATTCCACAAGAGCTCTGAAGGACTCAAGAATTCAAGAACTCACTCACAAGTGTGGTAGAGTCATTGAAAATGGCTATGTGGTGCTAAATCATTATCCCATTGACTCGTTTGTTGGACATGTAAGATTTTTTGGGATAAGGAAGGAGGGTGGATAAGAGGAGGAAATGGTATAAGCAGAGATTAGTTAAGAAAGTGATTAGTTGAGGAGGAATTTGTTTGGTAGTTAATAGAAGATTACTCTTGCCTTCATAGTTGACCTGTTTGTCGGACATATAAGGTTCTATGGGATAAGGATGGAGGGTGGATAAGAAGAGGAAATGGTAAGGGGACATTAGTTAGGAAATGGTGATTAGTTAAGGAGGAATTTGTTTGGTAGTTGATAGGAGTGGATAAGAATGTGCAGATAAATAAATTATGTGAGAAATTACTTAGTTGCCCTTACATAATCATTGTAATGAGAATAAAAAAAAGATTTTGAGAGTCTTTGGGGGCACACTGATAATTACTCCACCTCGGACCGACCAGTTCCGACAGCCCAAAAAATTAGTGATATTTCACTAATTTTAAAAAATTCTAATTTCGTATAGAAAATTCAAAATATCAACTCCTACCTCCAGTCAACCACCACTCCGCCTTCAACCGACCACTTCCGATGACTCAAAAAATTAGTGACATTTCACTAATTTTTAAAAGTTCTAATTTCGTACAAAAAAATCAAAAAATCGACCAACTAGACACCTACCAACTCTTCAAACTAGTCCGTAAAATGATAAAGTTTTTTTTATGAAATCTCACTGATTAAAAAAGTTAGAGAAATCTCACTAATCAATTAGTTAGTGAAATCTCACCAATCTTAAAACTTCACGCCCATCTCCTACCTCTAGCCAACCTCCACCCCACCTCCGGTAAACCTCTTGCGACGACTCCCATCCAAGGTTCTGAATCCCATACTGTCTTGGGTATCGGTTTTTCTATTGGTAAGGTACGGTACCGGGTACCATTTTCAAATTTAGCGGTGTTATCATCGTATACAAATATGTGGTGTGGATGAACCTTAAAAGTATTGCTCTTGATGCACCAAATAATTTCTTGCAAAAGTCACTGAAGAGAGAGAGAGAGAGAGAGAGAGAGAGAGTTAAAAGGATGCAACTCCCAAGTCTTTCTTTGTCTTTTTACAGCTGTTGACGCCCTGTTTGTTTGCAGTATATAAGAGAGGGATATAGGATATGACCGGATATACATATCCGAGTGTTTTATATCACTTGTTTGTTTAGTTTTGGAAGGCCGGATATTTTTTAGCTGGCATATGTATATCCCCTTGCAGAGGGATAAAATTTAGGCACCCCTCACCCAATCTATATTATATCCGGGCAAGCTTTACTCCCCCTACCCCTCCATTAGGCCCACCTCTGCCATGCACGCAGGAGAGAGAGGGATTGAGAGATTCAAAAGTCTGGTGGTAGGCCCACCACTATCCCATTTTCTGATTTTTTATATTTGGGTCAAAAGGGACATTTCACCCAACTTTACACTATTTAACCTCTCATATCCCTCTTCTACAACAACAAAACAAACATAGCAACTTTTAATCTCCCATTTTAAAATAATACCCCTCCAACTATATCCACCTCTATATCCCCCTCTTATTATATCCGTCTTCCCCCCTCATATACATATCCCTCAAACAAACAGAGCGTCAAGAGTTAAAAAGTTAACTCCCATTTACTGTCCCTTCCACTATTGCCTACTCCTCCTTGATAAAATCCCTCACAGTCATCTTCATCTTCAAACTTCAAGAAGTGCAAAAAACCTCGTCTCTATTATTTTTTCCGTCCTTAGGTTGGATCGATGGAAACCCATATCGTAAAGCGTCTGGGTTTCCTCCGAAAGAAGCGTATGGGTTTCATCTTCTTTTTTTTCTTCTATTTTCTTTTGATTTTTGCATTTCTTTGGCTACCGAATATATCTCATCGGTACTCACTGGAACTGTCCGGAACCTGCCATACAGAAAACTAGTGAACATTCACTAGTTATGAAATCTCACAGATCGAGGCGTTCGCTAAGCAGAGGCGAGAGAGAGAGAGAGAGAGGTCGTTGATGGTCACTGGTGATGGGGTAGAGCCGTCGTACAAAAAACTTGTGAATATTCGCTAGTTTTGAAATCTCATAGATCTACGTTTTGCGACTCCGATGATCCTCCAGCTGAGCTTCGGCGATGGCTCCACTCATCTTCGCGGCAGCGGAGGTGGTAGCAAGGGTGGTGATGGAGGGTATGGAAGTGGTGATGGAGGGTATGGAAGTGGTGGTGGTGGTTATGGAGGCAGTGGAGTGGTTTGGAACGTCCTTCCCTAAAGAAGGAAAAAATGTGTCCTTTTGTCAAATGAGGCAAAATATTTCCCTGTTTAGTTTTAATTTTAGTTTTGATGACATCATCATTTCGCTCATTTCTCTCTCCATCTCTCTCCACTCATTACACCTGCTGATCAAAACTAAACTAAATTATCTAACCAAACACAGCCGACTCGTAGTTTTGACTATTTTTCCTAAAATAGCTCAATAAGCCAATTGGCTTACTCTTTGTCTTTATTTAATTTTGTTCTCACATTAGTTAGTTTCGCGTCATTTTTTTTTTGTTGGGATTATTGATTCATCTCAGCGAGAGCAATCACGTCAAATATTTGTACGAAACAAGAAAAATAAAGAAGAGTGGGAGAATGTTGGAGTAAATTAAAAAGTGAGAATGACGAGAAGAGAGAATTTTCACACGACTCTAAATTTCATATCTTTTGCACGAATATCTGTTTTAAGGGAAAGTGAGTCGAATCATTTTTTTGCTAACTCAACACTCTAACATATATAGCAAACCATTTGCTCAATTATGGTCTTCAATTGGTTTTTCATATATGCTCCCGAGCATAGCTCATAAGCATGACTTCTACCATATTAATTAAATTTAAGTAGTATTGTAGCTAGTTCCAAGAGTGACTCAAAGTCTTTAAATATTTTTTAACATAAAATTTTCAAAAGATAAGGGTCGTTGTTCACAAAATAGAGAATGTTCTTTCTAGTCGAGTGAGTGCACATATAGTCTCCAAAATTAGCAAGCACTGAAAGTGCCAATTGGGCCCACTTAAGGTTATGTGTTCACTTTAGGATTATTCAATTTAGGAGTCATCTTTAGGGAGTGCATTAGAGATGCCCTAAGGATGTGTTAATTTGGAGAGTGAATGAGTATTGTAGCAATATTATAAAATTTGTGATAAGCAGGGACGAAGCTAATGCCAGGGTCCAAAAAAGAACTACTACTCCATTTTTATATGGGTCTTGTTAACGTGTGCCAATGGACACACAATAAGCACACACACAAACAAAGAAAACACACATTCTAATACACTTTTCAATACACTTTTACATATTTCTATACACTTTTCACATATTTCAATATATTTTTTCAATCTTAAAGTATGCATGTTGGGCACACATTAGCATTTTCCTGTTTATATTTGCAAAAAAATGTTGTTCTTCAAAACACACATATTATTCGTGCTATTAAGCATATTGATGAGTGATTTATCGATGAAAATATGTAATTTTTTAGTATTAACCACTACTTGACTTTTTGGCTTTGTGTCTTTTCAGCTTTCAAGACAGGTCATTCTCGTCACATACATCAAACTAGAAAGTCATGAAAAGCCAAAAAAAACACCTTAGTGGAATACCCCCTAATTATGTTGATGGGTTATTAACATATGAAAATGTGTCTTCGGGAAATAATTAATCTTAGAATACTTCTATGTTTTTTTTATACTGTACAAATTACTAGGAGTGCACACATGCCTGGAAGCCCGTCCATTCCAGCCTGTTTTTTTATAAGTTTGGGATATGTATTTAAGTCCAAGGGTTTGGGCTGGGTTGAGATTTTAAAACCGTTTACTAAATTGGTTGGGTTTGAAAAAAATCCCTAGAGGCCTAGCCCCGACCCGATTAAAATAATAATTTTTTAATAGAATATTTATATATTTATGTTGTTACCGCTATAAGTCCTAGTTGCTTAAGGTTCTTTTTCTTGAAGCGGCGCATCTTCCTTTATTAAAGAGTATATAATTCGTCTTCTTGCTCTTCAATTTCTTCTATTTTCTTTTAACAGTTATTTACTTTAATGGTTTTGTGAGAACTTAGAACTCTAACTATAATTATTATGGTTGTGAATTTTAATTGTAATCGTTATTGTTGATGAATTTATTTTTGTGATATGCTTTATAAAATTAAATGGGCTTGTTGGACGGTCTTTATTTTTAATTGGGTTGGGCTTGACATAATAAATGAAGCCCCGATTATTATTGGACCGGGCCTGGGCTTGCACAAGTTTTATTATTATCTAGTATAAGCCCAGCTCGATATATGTGCACCCCTACAAATTACTCCCTCCACCTGTAACATAGTCCACTACTAAAAAAACGTCCAATTTCTGATATAAAAAAAATAAAGGACTTCTATGCTTAAACGAGTCTAAGTTTGGGTTCCGGGTTTTCTTAATAGCTGAATCAAACTCGAATGAGCACTCATCAAACCAAGCGTTGAACAGTTTGCGAATGACTCTATTTAATTGGCAGTCTAATTTTTTTTAAATGTTTTAACACCCTAATTGCTATTTGCACTCAAGACTGTAATCGAGGCTCGACTCGGTAAAAGCTCATTGAAGTTTGATTTGGATACTAAACGAACCGAACCTGAGCCTCAAGTTTAGGCTCATATAATAAATGAACCGAACCTGAACCTCACAATATTCGACTCGGTTAAGCTCGCGAACGTGATTATATATGTTATCTCATAAGGATCTACAATAGAACCTTGAATATATATGAACCTTCACATGTTCATAATATTTTTTTTTATATAAATTTTACGAGTATAAACTTTTAAGTACTTCAATTTTAAATTTTTATATGATTTCATAGTTTTACATAGGTATGAAGTCATTTATGTACAAATTTAAAAATTTTAGTTGAAGTTCTAGGAATGTATGAGAGTATAAATATTTAATATTTTTGACTCGTTAAGGTTCGTGAACGAGTTAGAGTTTGATTCAAACATAATCAAACTCAGCAAGCTTAGCTTGTCAAATTTTCATTGAATTCAAACTCAATTCGAATCTATTTAACAACTTAGAGCATCAATATGAGGCTTAACAAATTAACTTTTAAGTTAAAGTAGAGAGCAAATCCACAAAAAATCTCAAAAAATCAGCCTCACCAAAAACCTCACCAATTTGCAAATTTTTTAACTTTTCTACATTAATTGAACAAATTTGGTGCGGCACTGTTCACGCACCAAAGGCATTGTTCACGCACTATTAACTCTTTTTTTTTGTTACTTTTTGGGACTAGGAGTAGAAAGAAAAAATAATTTAACATAGTGAAGTTAGAATAAAGAGTCTGATTTTGTGAATTTTTTAAAAAGTAACTTGTTAAATTATAAAATGTATTTTTTTGAGGTTAAATTTGATGTTTTTTTAAGTGAATCTGATGCCCTAATAAACGAACGAATTTCAACTTCAACATTCTAAAGCCACTCCATTCGAGTGGTATGGTATGCACCCTTGGGTTGGTGGTAGCCCATTTTGGGTCCACGAAATGGGAGTCCAGTCCACCAGGGTTCAACAACCGTCAAAACACGGCATAAAGCCATAAACTGTGGAACCCTTCTTCTTGTCAAAATAGAAGAACTGAAGAAGTGTGTTTGTCGGATTGTCTGCATTTGAATTGGCCGGAGCTGAGCACTGTCGAGTAATGGGGAAGGAAGGCGACCTATGGGACGACTCTGCCCTCATCGACGCCTTCAATGATGCCATCTCCAACTACAAAGTTACCATCTCTCTCTCTCTCTCTCTAGACTGTTTGATTAAGGTCGACGGATTGAAAAATCCTAGGGTTTTGTGATTGCCACTTCCTATGAACCATAATGTTGATATTAGACCTCAAGCCATATATACAGACAGAGGGTGGAATGGGGCATGACCCATTATATGAATTTAAGTTGAGAGCAATTTTCTTTACGTATGAATGATATATGAATAGAAGGAAGGTCTGCTTGTTAACGTGTAGATTGCATAATTTGTGTAGCATGATGTTAGTTCAGTTGGTGTTTTAGTGAGTGTGAATGTGTGAACGTGTCTCGGGTAATGAAATGGTGGGCCAGAAAGAAGATAATCTAGAATTGGATGTACTTAGGATATTATGGGTAGTGATGAACTGGTGATCGCGACATTGAAATCGCTTATCGACGTGATTAAAATCCACAGGAAGTTGTTTGCATTGCAATACAAGGATGCGTTATGCTTGTAGGTTGGACTGGAAAAAGAACCAAGTCAAGCTTGAACACGATTTGGAAGTTATTTTTATTTGAATTACATATACATGCACAAGGCAAGCTTGAACACATTGTGGAAGTTATTTTTATTTTGATTACATTGGCAGTTGGAACGATAACCGTGTATGCTCTTTAGGACTACATAGACTGGAGGCCGAGCGTAGCGTTCGTTATTATGTTTTGTCATTTCGTGTTTACCACTTATTAAGGTAAAAAAGCCTTGTTGCTCAGTTACTGTCATTTTCTTGTGTATATATTTGCATCAGAGTCCAATAAGATGACCAACATAGCTGGTTCCATAGATTTCTTCCCTTTTGAGCAGTGCTTCCTTATTTCGTGTAGGACAAAAATCTAAGAATTGATTCCTTGCCTTGTAATGGCTATTCTTTATTTAAATTTTCAAAACTTTGTATTGAGCATGATGTCCTTCAATTTGATAACATTGTTCAGTAGCTCAACTCCTCATGCTTGATGGCCTCCAACCTCTGTTGCAAAATGTCCAATTGTGCCTGCTTCTGTCACCATTCATGTATCTTTTTTGGCATCTGTATTGTAAAAATTCCTGTCCCCTAAATTCCTACAGAACTGCCCTACCATGTGTGGGTTTATATGTAATAGACATGTTAGATGGGTCTTCTTACGTCACTAGGCTGTCACATTTACACTGAACCGTCTATCTCGGGTGAAGTCCATATATATTGTCATAGACTTATATGCGACCATGGTGGGATTCATTACACATTTGATAAGGAAACATACTACGATGAGGACCACTAGAACTGGTTCCAAGATTTCAACTCCGTGTGGCTACTGATAATGGTTGGAGGGATCAGGACGGAGTGCATTACATGTCAATAACATTTTGGTATTGCGTGCCGTGATTGTCAATGTAGAAATGGAATGTTGATTGACTTATTAAAGAAAAAGGGTAACACTTGAGCATCAAATTTCTGGCTTTTCAGTGCCTATTAAACATTATGTTGTGTTTGATGCCTATTTATAGCACATCATCCTGTTTGACTTTGATACTGTCAGTATTTGTGAAGTCATTGACTGTTTTTTTCTAGACTATGCATGGTAAAGAACAAAATGACAGCTCCAAGGGAAGCGGCGGAGAAGTGAGCAACACTGAAAGTTTATCAACCTTTGTTGATGGAAGTCACGGGGCTAGAAGGTCAGAGAATGTACCCATGTGTATCGTTTTTCTTGCTTGATCTATACTTCTTTCAAGTTTGGGATTGGAAATACAGATGCCTGATAGAAGGAGTGAAGGACAAATTTGAGGCCTAGTTTGTCCCTGTTGTTGAGCTTGTAATATACACAGTAGTTACTAGTTACCCTGGGTTGTTATGGATGATTAATGGTGAGTGAGATGTATGAAAAACTAGTGCCAACTGATAAGATCTAGATCCTCTAGGCCTAGAGAATACTAATGGTGCCGTGCATGTATGGAGATGGTGTGAAAATCCACCATTCACAATTTGTAACTGGTCGAACATGGCCAGCTAACATGAGCTGGCTAGTCACACGTACGAACGTAGGCAAAGGGACATGTGGCTCCCTGTCGTTAGTTTGAAAATTTGGAGTTAACACGTTCTACTGGTCATGGTGCCAAAATCCTGTTAGGCCTCACGAGCCAGCTCCTCAGTTGTGGGAGTAATGGAATGCGCAACATGTCTTTGTCTTCACTAGTGGAACGTTTTCTGATGGAGATTAATCTCTAAGATTGGCTTAAGGTGCAACTTGAGTCATGGGGATTAGCCCCTTGATGAACTGGCAACTCTAGCTCCCAAGCCACGATCCTTGAATGTCTTCATGCCAGTGTCATTACATTACAAATGCACGAGGCTATCCCAATTGATTTCCTGCACATTACTTCCAACCTATGTAGCACGGACACCGACACGGATACAGATACGGACACGGTGGAAGACACGGAAAAAATAAATTAATTAATTGATAATTATATATATAAATATATTATATATGTATGCAGTAAGAATTTATATACGTAAATATATACACTTTTCTTTTGATGTGTAAGATATTTACATTGTTATGCGATGGTATATATGCACATATATACATGTATACACACATCTCCGGAGATATATACATCGCATATATACTAGTACATACAAATATATAGACAAATATATGTATATGCATCGAGAGAGAGGGAGGGAGAGAGAATGAGATCGTGACAGTCAAAGTGTGTAGATATGGGACACGCGTGTCCATGCCATGTCCCCCGAGCGTCCCCCACCTAAAAATAATTTAATTTAAGGGACACACCACGTGGCGTGTCCAATACGTGTCCCCAAGTGTCCCCCGAGTGTCCCCGTGTCCCATACGGGGACACGGCGACCTCTAAAAGTGTCGGTGCTACATAGTTCATGACTATGTTACATGTACTCTTTTAACTCTATAAATGCCTGTTTTGGACACTTGGATTAGGGCATGAAATCTGTGTCTATCACTTAGTCACATAATCCTTTGGTGGTACTCATGGCTCTCTCAGTTCTTGTTCTACGCTTGCGCTCTTAATGCTCGCTGTCACAAAAATAGTTTGGGATGTTTTCAAAAGAGGCTGTCACATTCACACTCACACACATTATTTGACTAAGGTCCAGCATGGTTAGTTGGACATTTACCTACCAAAGCATATTTCATAATTGAAATTTACCATAAGATTTCTATAGTACATATGAAATCCCTTTAAGATACTGAGCGGAGTATTCTAGAAAGTGAAAGATGTCAATAAAATATGAATAATCTTTGTGTCCCCATATCCTTGACATATAAATTATAGGAATATGCCAGTTATACCCACCTCCAACATCCCTACCGGAATCCATTAACATAAGCCCTATCAAGTCAAACTTGAAACGCCAATGACCTCTATTCCATACGGCATCCCCCCACAGGCTCTTATGAGAGGTTGGAGGTTCAAATCCCCTCCTGGGCCTCTCCATGAACTTAATATGACCACATGTAGATATTTGAAAGTCGAAAATGGTATCGCAATTCTGAATATGCTTTTTCCTCCCGTGTCATCTGCTGAGGTGCTACCAAATGTAAGTCATATATAGCAGGCGTGCGTCTGTGCATAAACTAACAACCACAGAGAGGATCAAAGCTGTTTCTTATCTATTGCCATTATACTATTTTCTTTCTTGTGGTTGACATTGCCCTCAAATTGTAGGAATTCATTGTGTTGTTGAGAGAAATTATTCCTGCCCACTGGTGAGATCGTGAAAACAAGATTGATGTACCTATTGAACTCCATATACTAGTGAGGACATTGTTCGGTGGCAATCTATGCAGCGAAACTGGTTCAATTCCATACTGGTAATAGAGAGGGAGAAAGGAAAGAAAGATCATGAATACTAAATATAGTCCCATCCGAAATACAAACCAACAATTTCTTACCATAATCCTTTGCAGCAGTTACTGCAACAACATTAGCCTCGCCGTTTATCCTCTGCATCTGTTCCTCACTACCAAAACCTCCGATTGTTGAAATCACTGCAGTAGCACCAGGAAGTACTTAATCCCAGTTTGAATAGAAAACATCCCCTGCAAAATGTCACTCTCATTTTAATACAAGTTCCAACTTAGACTAGTGCATGGGAGTATTAGTGTGGACTTCGAAGATAACATTAATGGTATCTGGAGCATAGGAGGGGACCTATCTCGGTAGACGGTCAATTTTTAAGCAGAGGGGCCAAGGATCATCACAGAGTGGAGGAGGAAACAAACTCAAATGTAGACTCGTGCAGTCAACCCGAGAGCCAAGGGGTTACTTTCATGTTTTTAAAAGGCGCGAAGTGTGGATGGCTCAATTTTGGATCACAGCCATTAAAAGGGAAGGCGGATGAATCCTCCAAATATGAAAATAGATAAATCATAGAATCCTAAGCCTGATCAAACAGAAGTCGAAATGGAAAACCTAAACCATATTTTGTGTTAATTCTCCTCCTACTTGTTCTTCTTCATGTTTTCTGTCATGTGCTTCTTCTTCAACCGATACTCCCTTTTTTCCTCCTCCCGTCTATTTTCTGTTTGTTGTTTTCAGTTTTGTGTACTGCTTCATCGTAAAAATATATGCTGAATGGTAATAACTAATTTTAGAAACGAATTGATCTTATTTTTCTTATTCATTGAAATTCTTCTTCTTCATGTCTTACTTCGTAGTCCTGTTTTTCTTGTATCATACAATATACTCTGAATGCCTGAATGGTGTCAACTAATAAGTGATGTGAGTTAAACGAATTACTTACAGGGGAGAGTAATCTTTTTCTTTGTGTTTACTGTTTGAATTATTTGTCTATGCTATTTTTAGCTATTTTTCTCACCTAGGTGTGCCTCGCTTCAATAAGGCTCTCAAGGCCCATGTCTCGCCTCGCGCCTGGATGCAGCATACCTTTTGCGCTTCGGTGCGCCTCTTGCCTTAAATGACTATGGTTACATCGATCGGGTTTCAGTGAGAGCTGACTACAAGGGGTCTTAGCAAGGAAACTAGAGGTAAGGATTGACTCCTCAGCATAAGGCGAACAACGCCAAGGTGGGGAGTTACTTAATTGTGCTGAGGGTACGAAGTTCGTCATCGCGAGCAGGAATGATACAACGTTAGAGTAGGCCAGTAGGCATTAAGTTCCTCGTATTCAACTCTTCATCACAGTACTTCTAAGCAGGTCTTATAGTGTACCGTGTACCTTTGAATGGGGATTCGAGCATTGGAGTTGCAGTAAAATGGAATAGGTGAATGTTAGTCACACTGTTGTAGGTTCAGTGACCTTATTGCTTGAGCAGTTTTAATTCTGTCATCGTTAAATAACTTAAATCTTTGTGTTCAATGTATTCGATTCTAACACTCCATTGACCACTTAGCAAGCTAGGACTCAATTGGTTGAAAAGAGAAAAGGGTAAAGCATATTCTCTACTATTTAAAACATGGTTTATGTGCTAAGTTGCATTCTATTCTTGTCTACCTTGAATGTAGACCTGCACATGCAGATGATAGCAGAAATGTTGCATCAAATACCACAGCGGTACTGAGTGAGACTTCTGATCTTCTGGAAGACCAGAAAAATCACATTCCGGGCTCATTTGCCCAGGAACCAAACGTTTCGACATCTGGTCAAGATTCGGAAGATGTAAATCAAGACTATAAAAATTCAGAAGGTGCAGGAGATTATACCCAACTACTGAACCAGTATTATGAGATTGAGGAGCAGAGGCAAAAGATTCTGCAGCAACTTCAGCAGTTTGGCAGTTGGGATTACCAAGGCTCTAGCGTACAGTGGGAACAGCCAGTCTCTACTAGCCAATCTTCTTACCCAGCTGCTGTCGCTTCATGTTGCCCGTACGTTGGTCAGTGCCTGGTGGCTCCATGTTCTTTAGGTGGGACTTGTGTTGAGGCCTCTTCTGGACTAGGCCATAATGGAAAGTCACCTTCTTTCGAAGATGGTGATATTACCAAAACAGCGATGGGAGCCGTAGAAAGAGCACTGTCCTCCTTGAAGACAAAAGCTTCTGGTAAGCCTGACGTACCTTTATAGGCATTCAAACAGCGGCTCAATTAGCTTAGGACAAGTGAGGGCTTGTTTACTCAGCCCCCACTCAACTTTTCAATAATTATGATTTTACCTCTGATTTATATAGTTTGGACCCTTTCAAGTACATCTGTCTTGGTTATTAAGGATGCATCTAATTGGGCATATTTGTATTATATTCTCTCTGTTACATGGATTGTAGAGAAAGCAGAAGAGAACCATGAAGGACAAGCAGAACAAAGTGCCATACGTGAAACAGACCTTACTGATGTTTTTAGTGCTTGGTATTCTGCGGGCTTCTATACTGGCAAGTAAGTGTTATTCAGGGCCCTTTCTTCTAGATGACGCCTCTTATTATGCAGATTCCTTACATGGTTTATTGTCACCACTTCGTACTGGAGAAATTGTCAGAATTTTTCGTATTCGCAAAGCAAGCATGATCTGTGTGCTAGGAAGCTGTGGAATCGGTTGAGCACCTTCTTACTCGGAGTGAATGGTGGAAGAGTTTTTATCACTTAACCATGATTTTTGCGTTTCATTGGTGATTTCCAATTCCGTAGCCTATTTGATGGAAATGGAGCAATACTGGCAAGAGAAAAATGCTGGCCATTAAATGATTTGGTGATTCTACATCAAATATATATTTGCATGGTACACATTCATGGTCATCAATCTAGATGAAGCAGAGTGAATTGAATCAAAATATTGCATTATTATTTGGTTGTGCCAGTGTAGCTGGATTCGACTTGATCTACTTATCCAGTGGCATTGAACAGTCCGGACTTCTTTCTTCTTATTCATCTAAGTACTTGACGTGTGGTACTGATTTTTTTATTTTAATCCAGAAAGCTCCTGAAATTAAGTTCTCAAGGGTTAAAACTGTGCATTATCATGTAGGTACCTTGCGGAGCAGTCTACTGCAAAGAAGCGCCATGCGTAACGACTAGGCAGGCAGTCAACCACATCGCCAAACGTTGGGAAGGAAAAGTTGATATGCCTTATGAAGGTTTGGGTTCTTGGGGATAGATTGTTACGACTTAAATGCTCTATCACTACAGCTCGTGGAAGTTAAGAAAAAAACATTCAGCATGATTAGGTTTTTAAAACATTCAACATGATTAGGTTTTTGTACGAGTCGACGAAGTTTGAGTTTAGATCTTTTGCTTTGTAATATGGCCAATGGTGTGGGAATGTGATTTGGTCAACTGGTTTTTGTTTCGTGCGTAGCCTCTAAAAGGTTTATGCAATGTAAGCTTTATTATTTTTATCAACTAGGTTTTTCTTTCCCAATATGAGGTTAAACATTTTTTTTTAATTTTATCTAGAAAAATGTCCGAAAGGGCTATTAGTCAAAACCAAATCAAACCAAGGCTTATGTCTCAATCAATGGGGGAATTCTTCAACGGGTTTTGCTACATACCGCCCAATAGGTGGTCCTGGGTGGTTGCATTGGGAATTTAAACACTGTACTATTTATGGAAACAAGAGTCCATATGTACTTTTATATGCTTTCTTCGCAGGCTTTTCAAAAAGTCTACAGTATTTGCTTTTGTTTTCTTTTCGTAGAGTGTATATAGTAGTACTTTCTTCTGGTAGACTTCGTCTACGGTCCTTTTATCTTCATTAATGTCTCCCTTTTTTTTATATATATAACTTAATGTCCGGGTCAATTTGTATGCATTTCGACTAATTTCAAGGCCATGAAAGTACGATCGGGCATAACCCTCAGTGGCACGGGCACCGTGTGTAATTTTTATATCTTTAGTCAATTTTTTAACATTTTAACAAACTTTTTTACTTTTTGGGTAGAGATACGCAATATGCATCCAAAAAGTGTAATAAAAAAAAAGATTAAAAAAACAATTAAAGTGAAATAGTGAATTTTTTTTAGAGATAATTAAAACAAACTGAAGTACTTTACTTTGTTCAAAAATTGAAAATGACAAAAAAGAAATTACTTCCATCTGTTCTAATCCCTAATTTTTAGTCCCAAATGCCACTTTTTATTGTCTCAAAAAATTGTCCCATTTGAAAAAGTAAAAAGTAATGAATTTACTCTTTTTCTTTACTTTTTGAAAATAAGTACATGCAACGATGGTATTTTGAAGAGTAAAAGCAGAAAAGTAAAAATATGAAAAGAGTAATGATAATGTTCTCCTAATAAGTTGGAATCCCTAAATAGGACCAATAAATTGAGATGGATGGGGTATGTGGAATATGAATCTTATTTGATAGACATCCATTAGTTCTACTTTATAGTAATATTTAAAAATAGTATAGATTGAAAGATATGAACAATTAAAAATTATATTGGAATCCAAACATTGCAAACAAGTTCAAACCGAGAAAGTATTAAAGTGAAGAGAGAAAAAAACTAAAGAAGAGAGGGAAAATGGTATCGGGTATCAATGCTTCTGAACCAATGGTACCATAAAGTTGTCAGCAACCTCTTGATTAGTACCATCCACGTGCGCATGCGGTACACTGCTGACCACCTATTAGGTGGTTTTTACTTTTTAGCTTTTGCCAATTAGAATTAGCGAGGAGTTTCAATTGAACTTGCCGAACTGTGGAAACAATATGTAAAAAACCCTGTTTGGTTACTCCAAAATTCATCTTCTCCCCAGGATTTGAAGTTAGTTTTCTGGTGCAAAAGAATGAAAGCAGAAACAGTATGAAAAAATAGGGCCCTGTTTGGTTTCTCCAAAAATTCAGCTTTTCCCCGTGATATCTGTTGCCCTTGAAATTACTTTTCTGGTGTAAAAGATTTTACTTTTCTGGTTCGTCTTGAATAGCGTAATTGAAATAGATTAGAGCAAGAATTGAATCATAGCCATTATTTTAAAAAAAAAAAGCCGACTATTGAGACATCAATGGAGGCTAAGCTAATACAAGTGCCAGCTGCAAAAACTTTGCCCCAAAAGATTTTGTATAAGCAATTCAAAAGGTTTTACATCAGACAACAAATGAAAGCCTTTTCAAAGGGTTACAAAATCAAGCACTTAGTGTTACTTGGACCTGCTTGAAAGATATCAGTATAACATAAATGAATGTTTGGGAGTCTGTATCAAACCCTCACTTGGGCTGCAGCCTCCTTGATTTGCTCTATTGTAAAAACACCGAAGAAATCATCGTCGACGACTCCATTTATGGCTGCGAATGCAACATCGTCAACGCTAACGGGTGGGGCCAAGAATAGGTCAGAACCTGGGAGTGAGCTCAATGGTTTGGTGAAGTTTTCCGTGGCACTCAGGAATCTCTCCAATGGTTCCCCTATCAAATCCAGAGGGATCTCAAATCCATCCACCCGCCTTTTCCCGTATATAAAACCTGGTCTTAAGACGACACCTGTCAAGTAGAAATCATAACATTGAGAACGTAAATATAGCGAAGCAAATCCAACAGCTATTTCACTAGAAACAAATAAAGATCAACGTAGGGGGGATATCACATCCGAAATAAGATTCAGCAAAAAAGTTGATCAAGCACATTAAAAAAGCAACAACAAAAAAGAAGAAGAAAGAAACCCAACCGACCCTTCTCTAACTACAGTATTTGTTGGTAAACAGGTTTGTAGAACGAGACGTGACATCCAAGAAATACTAAAGAACATCACTCAAAATAGCTTTATCGGCCTAACTAATAGTAACATTTATTACCAACTATCTTTGCTTCGGCATTATATACAACTGCAGCCAATAAACATTGTAGACCAGTTTAATATCTTCAATATTGGGCAGAGAAGCCTTCATCATTAGGAGTGAAGGACCTATTCCTGGTAATTTTCCTTTATTCATTCTGTCTTTCAGCTGTACCGGGACGGTATGTTTACCTGAAGTTGGATATTTGGAGAGAACCTCTGATTCTGCTTTCCTTTTCCCCGTGAAGTATCCAGATGAGAGTACAAATGATGGTAGATTATAATCGTGCACTGAAATCAAGATAAACTTGGGAATTCCTGCAAGTAAAACGGGAAGACATAATGGTCAGTGACTCGGCGCATCTCCAATATAAACATCACATCAAGTACTAATAGTTAAATGAGAAATGTGAGGTCGGAGATGAAGCAGGTATAATTAGCAAAATCAATACTATTATTTTTATAACCAATGTTTGATTATTCTATTAGAAGATTACGTTTAGCAGGTAAATTATTCACACAGCTGACCCCAATCTAATGGGGAAACGCAAAGCTTAGTCTTCTTTGGTTTGGTTTGGTTTGGTTTGGTTTGTTAAGTAGATTCTCTAAAGTTTTTCAATTCAGACCAATTATGAAGTAATAGCATTCAGATCAAGAATTTGACACTTGGTAAGAAGTCCTTTCACAGAATGAAGAAAATTTCTGCTATGAAAGTCTGACATAACAGGTCATCGTATCTTTCCACTTCGATCAACGCAAAATAAAACATTGAGACCCCACTGAGCAGCCGGATAAATGATCGATTCATTGTGTTGTTGAGAGAAATTTCTTCCCACCCACTGGTGCAATCATGAAAACAAGATTAGTTTACCTATTGAACTCCATATACAAGTGAGGACATTGTTTGGTGGCAATCTAGGCAGTAAAACTGGTTCAATTCCATATTGGTAGTAGAGAGGGAGAAAGGAAATAAAGATCATGAATACTAAATTTCTTACCATAATCCTTTGCAGCAGTTACTGCAACAACATTAGCCTCGCCATTTATCCGTTGCATCTGTTCCTCACTACCAAAACCTCCGATTGTTGAAATCACTGCAGTAGCACCAGGAAGTACTTCATCCCAGTTTGAATAGAAAACATCCCCTGCAAAATGTCACTCTCACTTGAATACAAAAGATCCTTTGCATAGAAAACACCCCCTGCAAAATGTTACTATCATAGTCTCATTGCTGATCAAAAAGAAAAAATATGTCACTCTCATTTCATTAGATCACATCCACTCTTTCGAGTAAGTGCAGAGTATTTCAAACAATGCCAGAAAACAATCCATCCATCCGTAAAGCATATTACAGGACGACTGGCATGTGTTGAACACCTCGTGAATAAAATCTTCTCTTATTTGAAATACTAAATGTACAGTTTGGATGCACAATATATGCGCCCAAAATGAAAATTGAGAAGAAAAGGAAAACCTAATGATTTCAGAAGCTTGAAAACTTAGCCATGGCATGGCGAGAGTAACTGGCTCAAGCTTGGAACTATAACATATCTCTACTATTACTTAAACACTTCAAGCATCGCCACGTAGTTTCACACCAATATGCATCAAGCTGAAGTCAAAGTATGATATCATACATTTCTTGCCCATCGAACATTTGTAGTGATTTCACTGATGATATGGATCAATTTTCCCAAACATCAGAACCAGAGATATTTAGTATGATCTCCATTTAACTTACTGAACACTAACTCAGTTTACAGAAATTTTTCTACCGGCTTGACATGTTAACAACTAACAATTGCTGTCAAAGCTGTTAAGTTTTGTATAACACAACAGATTTCAAGATTTTATCAAAACCTATCGAAGACAATATAAATGAACATGCCTGGCATCCAAGTGACCTGATCTACCCATGAATTTGTGTAAGAAGGACGTCCTGACCTGAAAGCATTTGGAAAAGCTTAAGAATCGAAATTTCCAAACAGAACTGAATGCCATACACTTCTTCCCAAAAGTACTTTCTAATTGCGTTAAAACAGATTGAGGAGGGAATAGGAAACAGAAACACCTAATTTGATGAATGCATGCTAACTGGATAAACATTCTCACACCTGCTTAGGCTTATGACTTCTATACCCTTGGATACTGCAGCCTTGCATATAGCAGAGCCAACAAAACCACTGCCTCCTAAGACCACAACCTACTAAAAGAAGTATTTTAGCTTGCTTTGTTAACTACCTTTAATTGCATAAAAAGATGATGAGCTACAGAAATTAAACGAGTCAACAGTTCATACCCGCTCAGTTTTAATGTCAGCAACAACATCAATCGTAGAAGAGTTAGGATCATCCTTAATGCTTGCCTCTGCATAACTGCACTTGACACCAAACCTGCAACAACTACAACCATAGTGGGAGTCATAATCATCATTCTTTTACATCTGAAACATGTGAATGTAGCACCAAGTCCATCACACCCGCAAACACCCACACACAACCCATAGAGAGAGAGAGAGAGAGAGTTGTTCAACAATTTCAACTATGCAAGTCAACTATACAAGCTGGGAGTTTAGCATCAAACTTCTGAAAACAATTTAATGAAAAGATCTCAAAAGCCAAAACAAATATATAAATTTAACGTGCTTCATTTAGGACGCATTCCTAGGTGGAGTTAAATAAGCTTCCAACACGCACATAAGTATATATTGTGCGGTGACTGGTGAGTTTGTTAAATAACCCATTTCCCTTCTCTCCACACATAATGGAGCATGGGGAAGGATGTTTATCTACTCGCATAAAATTCAGTCAGATCTCAAATCTACAGCGACATTTCTGCAAAGTATTGCACAAAAACAGAAACGTGTGAAATTTACAGCTCCAGGATCATCATTCAACGGATAACATGCATGCATATGTAGTGATTGACCATTAATAAAGTAATAAAGTTAACCCAATGTTTGTTAGTTCACTTGAGTACCAATGTCCAAAACCCTGAGCCGCAAACCATAAAGCAAAGCATGAGGAGTTTATCATAATACCCATAAGTTTCATCACTAGCTAATGCATCCTATATTCCTATTATATGTCTCTTTGCAATTTCTCAACAGAGTTAAACACGAAAAGATAAGTAGTGGCAACAAATAGTGTCCTCTCACTAGAAATCCCAGTTGGCATGCCAAGGTTGCGAAAACGAGGGTCTTTCCAAACAATGCAAACACGGTATTAGGTAGAAAGACTTCCATATGATAAGTCAAGCAAGTCTTCGCCATAAGCCACACAACTTACTAGATAATCACAGCAAGTAGATTTTTGTACACAAACAAAAAAATTCCAAGCATCATTCAGCAGAAGAACCCATAATTGTATCTGGCCATCCATTTTATGCGACAAAGACATGATGATTTAGACCAAGTAGGGAACCCAGGAAGCACTGATTTCATTCTTCTGACTGTATGGGGGAAGAATTCAAATGCATTTACCATTCCATTAATTTGTTAATCAGTTCATCTCTAGCAGAGTCTTTTTGTTTTATGAAAAAGAATATAAAAAAAAAAAGATATCATGAATGAAAATTGTTCGCTTCCATTTGAAACTACTAGATTAACACTATCAGCAAAAAAAGATTGATAAACAGATTAACTTCCAATAAAAGGCATCGAAACAGAACAACATTGGGAAATGATTTCATCGAAGCCTACTATTGAAAACAAAAATCAGAAGAAAAATTACAAAGAAAAAGAAACGAATATGCTTTTACAGGTAGTTATACAAAGGGAGAGAGATAGGTCACCGATTGTTGGAGGGGAATGGCAAGTGCGCGGAGGGGCGAGAAGTGAAGGAAGAAGCTCTCTTGAGAGAAGAAGGAGGAGTGAAAATGGCGGCTATGGACGAGAGGGACGACATACCAGCGGTGTTAGAGAGAGAAGACACAAGTGAACTGAAACTAGAGAGAGAGAGAGAGAGAGGGATTTGTTTTTACTTTCGGATCTTCCGGCACAAGCTGCTTTCGCGAGGTACCTGAGGAATCGTGGGGGTGCTGGTTCATCGGGTGCGGATGCGGGTCATTGTATTTTGTAAATAACCCAAGAAAAAAAAGATTGTCAATAGGAAAAAAGAGAGCTTCAATATCAATTCCCTTGATATATATTAGATATATTAGATCAAATGATATATTCGATGTACCTTTTTTTCTATTATCAGTATATTCGATGTACCCTGACTAGCTATGGTGACACTAGTCTGAAATATATCAAATATTGAATCAAATGTATCAATATATGATCATTTGATATATTTGAGATCAAATGATATATTCGTGATCAAATATATCATTATTCCTCCAAATATATTATTGTTGAATCAACTATCAATATTGGATCAAATGTAAACGCGAATTAGTATCCTCAGTACCGGATTCGGGGTGCTAAGCGGCCCTGTAGTGCTGCATCCGAGCCGTTGATCTTGGCAATCAAGGCTCGGATTTTATCTTCGGAATGGACAGATCAGATTTGAAAAGTTCTGAGCTAAAATCAAGACCGTTAAAAACACATCAGACTGCTCGAATATCACACAACAAGAACACTCTACAGCACTCCCGTTACTCTCAACACTGGTCCGATAATTTTCGATAAATCAATTTGGAAGAATTTTTTTCCTTCTATTCTTTTTAAAGGGGGGCTACACAATAATTTTTTTTTGTGTGTGTCTATCATACCTGAATTTATTGTCTTAATATTATAAGAAAATGTTAAAATTTTTAGGGAAAAAAAATTCTGCGATTAAATTTTGGTGTTTTATATTGATAAAACACTGAAAATCTGGTGCTAATTTATAGGGCAAGCTTCACTTATATCCTTGTGCTTTGGGTCATGTGCGTTTATGTTAGAGAAATCACCACACACACAATAATGGAATACGAAAACTGTAAAGAAATCAACACAGGAATTTATGTGGTTCCCCAAAACCGGGTACCTCCACGGGAGCGAGCGAGTCTGTTATGATAAAAGTCGGCCAGAGTTTTTACAATAAAGAGTATTTATAAGCCCTACTCTATTCCAACCCTAATTATTCCGTACCGTATAGCACCCTTCAAATTATTAGGGTTGTAATAATTAGAGTTGGAAAAAGTAGGGCTTATAAGGGCCTATTTGGGCGCCAACTTATCACATTTTCCTGTTTTCATTTTTGGTTTTTTGCTGTTTGGCCGCTCATTCTGAAAACCCATCTGCCAAAATTCATTCTCCATTTTTCATGTTAGAAGCAGAAACCGAGAAACAACTCTGGCCTTCCTTTTTGCATTCTCGTTTTCCATTCTCCTTTATAGATTTTCCCCGGATCTTATCTCTGCCAGATGTACCCCTTTGTTTACCTTGTGTTTACCCCTTATCCTCTTCCACACACACGAACCAGAGAGAATAAGAGAGACTCATGCGATTGAAGAACTGTTGTCGTTGCTCATGTTCTTCTCTTCAGATCTACTCACGTTCGTCAATTGTTGGAGGTAATCTTCTCCCCCAACCCCAAAATCGAGGGTGGGGGGTTTCTCTCGAACAGTAATCAAAAGCACAAAGACAGACACCAAAACAAAGGCTAGGTTCCATATAATGTCTTCGAGTAGACACCACAACAAAGGTTGTGTTTGCATTGCTACCAATAAAGGGTCGTTGGTCTTCCATAATGTTCTGGTTTTAGGCTGCTGTGAGAATTGGTTCGATTTTCTTATGTGTACTCGAGAGAGAAGAGGTGTAAAGACCCGGGTTTTTATAAATTATATTAATAGACTTTTAATAATTTTATTTTTTAAACAATAGATTTTAATTTGAATTCTTTTAGCTAGTAGATAAATATGTAATATAGATATAGAGATAATTAGTTTAATTTAATTATTTGTGGTTAAAGGATAAATGGAAGTAGTTAGTTAGTTCTCCTCAACTACTAGATGATTATCTATTAGCGGTATATATGTACATAAATTTGTAGTTTGTATTTCCCGGACAACTAGAAAATTATATTGAAAAAAATAGATAAACATGTTTTGTTTGGATTTCATTTTATTGTTTTAAAAGAAAACAAAATCCTTATTTATCTTCTCTTTATGTATACCTCTCTCTTATCTCTCCTATCTATTCTCCCCAACAATTATCTCCATCTTTCCTATTTATTCTCTTTATTTGTTGCACATTATCCTTTTAGTTTTAAAATTTATAACCCCCATGTTATCTCTTCACTTATCCCACGCACGTTAAAACTCTCCTATTTATTTATCCACTTTCTACAAAACTCTCTTACGATATAATTTCCAAACCCACATCTCTTTCTCTCACTTTTAACGTTAAATTAATCAATCAATCGATCTCTCTCTCTACGTCTCTCTCTCTAACAATTTCAGGTTCCAATTGCTATTACATTTGGTCATTGATCAACCGGCAATCCTCGAGTTCATCACCGGTTTTATTGTGCTCAAACATCGGAGGAGAGGTAGGGTTTCGAGAGCTTAACTTTTACTTTGGTTTTGCTGCTTACGTGTTAATTCATGCATTCATAAATGTGTAAGGATATATGTGAGATGAATAATATGTAAATATGATAGTAAGTTGAATCATTATGATAACGAAGGCGTAAAACGAGATTGAAACAATGAAAAACGAGTTTCTCGTGCACTATATTATGTTCGGCAGTTTCGGCCCTTTTTCGAGTCGATTCAGGAAAAACTTCAAAACTGAAAAGTTGTAGATCTTGAAAAGTTAAGCAACTTTCATATAGAACTCGTCTCGATCCGAGTTCCGTAGAATTTAATATGATTTTTCCAAGTTTCTGTTGTAGTGAAACTCGAGACAGATTACAAACTGTTCTTAAAACCCATTTTCGACCTCTTTAATGAAGGAATTAGAACTCGAGTAAAACATGGAATCTGTTTGTAGTGTAAAGTTTAATGTTTCTGTAAAATCTCATGATTTATGGAGTTAGTTTGCTATTTTTAGTAAATTGAGAAAATTTCTCATTTTACATGTTATGATAAGTTTTTCTTTAACTCTATGATTGTAATATTTTCTTGTTATGTTGGACTTATGTAAATAATGACTCCCGTGATGAATGAATCCAATTATGAAGCATGTTTTGATCGAAATGTTTAATGTATAAGGATGAACGAGTTTAATTGTGAAATTTGGGCTTGGGACGTGTCCGGTATGGGTCTTGAGCCATGCGCAGATTATACTTTTTGGTAGTTTTGCTGTGTGATCGGGCGTCGGAAGTATATTGTGGGTGGGAATCGATGCCGGATAAAAATTGGTGGTGATGTTGTGACCGGATGTGAGCCATGCACAGTATACCTCGAGGTAGCTTTACTGTGTGATCGGGTACCTGAGGTATACTGTGAGTGGAAGCCGGTGATGGATAGTGTGTGATTGAGGAAAAGAAAAGTATAAATTGAAAGATGAAAAATGAAGTCAAATTGTTGATCAACGAAATTGATAAGGGTTGTGAGTTTCAATGGAAATTGAGTACATGACTATTGAATTATTTAAGTATTTCATATTGAACATCTACTGATTGTGTTATTAAGTCTCCTTGTTATGTGTTATAAATGCTGTTAAATGTTGAATGAGCATACTTTAGTAACGTGGTAGCTTTGGGCACCCTACTAAGGATAATTTTACCACTCACGGTGCTACCTTTTTGTGGCCCTGGCGTCCCCAACGCCAGGTACAGAAGGAGCTGAGGAGCCGTATGCTGATTTCGAGACAATGGAGCAGCTAGATGGGAATCAGGTGGCGGACCCATGACTTTATCAATAGAATTTAGCTAGATGGCTCTGTCATTTATTTCAGTTGGATTTTAAATAAATGTTTAAGTTTTTCAGACAATGTTCGAATTCAATTTATTTTAGTTGTAATAAGTTAGTTTACTTTTAGTTTTCGCTAAAAAAAAATATTAAGTATTCTTTGGAATTTTAATGAGGTTGGTAGTTTTATTTAAATAAATTATGAAATTTATTTATTAACGTACCCAATTTTTGGGGCGTTACAAGAGGTTGGGTATGTGGAGAGAGAGAGAGAGAGAGAATTGGTTCGGTTTTAGTGGGCATTATCTGGCTCTTTTTTCTTTCTTTTTTTTACGGAGAAGTTACTTTGGCATTTTAACAAACAAGGGTAAATTGGTAAAAATAAATCCATAACTCATTTTCATCATTTTTTCTCCCAAACACTACTACTTTTGCAAAATGCATTCTACATATTTCTCCCAAACACTCTTCCAAGATTCAAAACTCATTCTGGCCATAATCCAAAAAGCCAAAAAATCAAAAATGAAAAGCTGAAAAGTTGGTTCCCAAACACCCTCTAAATACTCTCTATTGTAAAAACTCTGGCCAACTTTTATCATAATAACAGACTAGCTCGCTCCCGTGGAGATACCCGGTTTTGGGAACCACGTAAATTTCTGTGTTAGTTTCTTTACAGTTTTTGTATTTCATTATTGTATGTGTAGTGATTTCTCTAACAGTTTACAGTCTATTTGGTTCATTTTGTTGTATCTGCACCCCTTGTTCTTTGTGAATTTGTGCAGGCGCGCCTAATTAACAGAGTTAATTCGAAGTAAATAAGTTGGAATAGTTCACCGGTGACACCAAAAATCCTTTTTCCTAGTTTCAATTGTTGTAATCAAATTTTAAAATTTAGGAGGACTATTTTAAAATAATATGAACTAGAACTCCATTATATTTGAGCTCTTTTTGGAATTTTAATTGACCTTTCACTCAAACGAGCAAAATAGTTTTTTGTTTTTATATTGAAACGAGCAACTACTATGGCCCTAATTTATTCGGAACCTGGGGGGGTGCTGTGCACCCCAATGCACAGCACCATGCTGTGCAGCCTAATGGCGTGGTCACGCCGGCATCTTTCCGACAATCGGAGACGTTCACCGCGTAGAGCTGGTCGAGTACTACGAATGTGCCAAAAATCAACTCGATCGGATATCTTTAAGTGCCTCATCGGAACACAAATAATTTAAAAAGTGGTTTTGATCCGGTGTTTGTGTCCATTTGTGTTCCATTTCTTTTTAAGTTATTTATGTTCCGATGAGGCACTTAAAGATATCCGATCGAGTTGATTTTTGGTACACTTGTAATACTCGACGAACTCTACGCAGTGAACTTCTCCGATCGTCGGAACGAGGCCGCCGTCGCCGCGCCATGGCTGCACAGCACCTCCCCAAGGTCCAATTTATTCTTGCTAAGTCCATTTATTTTGTTATGCTTGGAGTTTAAAGCTTTATTGTATATTGTAGGTATTTAAAGGCTTTACTACAAAAGAAGCATTATATCTTATTCTAGCTGGTGTCGGAGAGGAGCTCATAATCAATTAAGTTAAGCCAAGTGGAACCAAAGTCAAGAATTACGGAAGAGTAGAGAGGACAACCACAGCTTGGAAATAAGGAGTAAACAAAAGCAACACACATGTTGTATGGGATTTTGGCTGGGGATTAGTAAAAGAGAAAGAAAGATCTGTGGGACTCTTGATTTGCACATGGAATTGGATCTTATAATTATACTCTTTAATGTGCACTTGATCATTGGCTTTGATGGGGCCTTAGCTAATTGAATGCGCAGCTAGCAATTGCATGTTAATTCAATCAAGGATTTGGAGTTTGACAAAAGAGAGATTGTGCTCTCAAATTTCAGCTGATAATGGATCCAGAGATTTAATGAAACAGGAGTCAGGCTTGGTGGCTAAATTGAGTGCATTATAAAAGGAAGGGAAGACTGCTATCAAAGAGAACAGAGGAGGCAAATCAAAGCACTGCTATCATTTGGTCCATGTCTCTGTCTATCATAACCTCAATGATTTCCATCCTTATGTCTGGTTAAACCCCTCATCTAGGAGAAGATGAAACCTCATACCAAGTACCATTATTTATGCGTAGGCTTATGTTTATTCGTTTGAATCGATTGTGGAACTAAGAACTCTTTTCATTACAATCGAATGAATTGATTTTTATGCTTTCAATCTATTGAGTATTTGTACGCATGGTTTTCAAATACGAGTTATGCAATGGTTTACTGCGTTTGTGCTTGAGTGACTGAAATGGGCTATGCTCATAAGACGGATCATGCCACTGGACAGCCTGTGAAAGAGACGGTTCGTGCTATGCGATAGTCCATGCCTGTTAACAACACAATTATTTTCTTGACAATTATGATTTGAATAATAAACTTAGCCTAAACATAACATTGTTACGCGGTTGGGGTGGATTCGAAACCCTAGATACTTGCTCCGCCAGTTTCACTTAAATCAATTACTGTTTTTCTTTAGTTTAATTATTTTGAGAATTAAAACCAATCAATCAATCTTTTTCTGAACTAAATTAGAAGCCGATCGAAACTAGCGTAACTAAGCCTCTCTTCGCCGACCTCGAACTTAATCGCTATTATCCGGAATAAGGGTTAATTCCTTACTTTTGTAAATCTATTTTGGCATGACACGACATGATCACTTATAACTCATCTAGTTATACCCCTTACCTATCAAGGGGAAGTTCTAACGTTTGAATTTACAGAGAAACATTAAACTTTTTTTCATTGTTTGAACTCACTCATCACCATCCCCTTGTATGAAGAAGGAAAATAATTTGCTTCGTTTGGAGAACGTTTTAAACTAATTTTCCAAACCTCAGGGGTGTACCTGTAATTAGCCATTTGTTTCGCCATCTTTGCAGCTTTGCTGCTGCTGGTGAGGGTTTTGCGTAGTCGAGAGATCGAGAGAGAACAGGCAAGAAGTCAGAAATGGGAAAGTCGTCGACGACGAAGGATACTCAAGCCCTTATCCAGTCGCTTCGTTCTGCTTATGTCGCCACTCCCACAAACCTCAAGGTCTCTCTCTCTCTCTCTCTCTCTCTCTCAATACACACATATATGCTTATATATATGTAGCTGTGTACAGATTTATGCATAGATGCAGAACTTTTTGTCGATTCATAAGCAAACTGTTCTCTTGCAGATCATCGATCTGTACGTGATGTTTGCAGTCTTCACTGCTCTGATTCAGGTAACATGATCATGTATTTGCTTTTGTATTTGTCAATTAAACCTAAAGATCTGTAGTTTTAATTTGTGCGATTATGGTTGCTCTGAAAGGTTGATCTAATTGACTGTTCCGTCTCTTATGATTGGCACTTTGAATTGTTCTATCTGATGTGGTTGCTGTCTAGTTCGACCTTTCTTTTTTATTCGCTTGTTGTTGGAATTTTGAGAGACCGATTTGTTACCGCTTGATGCAAAACATCAATGTGAAAACTCTACATGCTCAATTCTCAAAGCACCCATCTTTTGATAGAGAACTGAGTCTGGTTAACTGCTAATGAAGTTCATGTATTTCCTGAGGAACCAGCTATGTTGATTTTTGGCTTTTGCGGGAAATTTGAGATGACTTTATTTTCCTTCCAAGATCCAGTGTTGTGCTTGGATTGCTCAAAAGCTTATTTCTTAAGTACTGGAAAACCCTTTTTGTGCATTGGTGTAC
Source organism: Vaccinium vitis-idaea (assembly GCA_963854785.1). Taxonomy (NCBI): domain Eukaryota; kingdom Viridiplantae; phylum Streptophyta; class Magnoliopsida; order Ericales; family Ericaceae; genus Vaccinium; species Vaccinium vitis-idaea. The sequence continues at coordinate 45,483,889 of OY978215.1, forward strand.
TGCCTTTCCTCAGTTTAACGGAAAATTACGGCATTCCTTATGAATTGCAGATGCATTTAGCGGAGTATTATATATAGATTTATAGTTGCAGAGTAACATATAAATAAGAAGGCTTAGAGCTTTCAGCTCCTAGTTTAGAGTGAGTATTAGCATTTGCTCGTTAGATCTTTTTTCTTTTGACGGAAGGGTGTTTGGTTTTTTGTTGTCTTTCAAGCTACAACTGCCCCCTCCCCACAATCCCACTTGCACAATTGCACCTTTTAATGATTGTTTCCATTGTATGTATCAAACTGTTTGAATCCCAAAACTTTTCGTGCACAATTGGGAGTTACTGAACTTAATTAATGCTCTTTTGTTTATTGTTTAAATCACGGTCAAACTGATTTTGCAATTCGATTGAACCTAATCAGTAGCAGGCCCGTTTCAATGATAAATTATACCAATAAAGTCTCTGTCAAAAAGTCCGCCTGGTTTTTATTTGTGATACGGTGATAGGATCTGGTTCCATTTCATGGTCACAGAGCACAAAATCTTTTTTGTGATGCTTTTTTTGGATTTCATTGTTTCCTTGAATTCAGTAGGTCTTAAATCCAGCAAAAAATATCCGGAAAAATAAATGATGATTTTAGATTAAATGTAGTGTATTGTGACTTGTGAAAATCCATTTACTTCAGTTTCTAGACCATTTATGTGGCTTAATTCTGGATATGTATTGCAACTTTTGTGAATTTGGTCTGTACTTAACTAGTTGATATTTATTTGATTTCTTCCCGTCTTTATCTGTAGAATTGAAGCAGGTCAAACATATGGTATATGATCTAGTTTTTAGAATTTGTTTCAGAATAGCGTCTTTTCTACTCCAAGGAGATTTTCCCTTGCTATACGTTGTCTCTAGTCTTCTAGAAATGTCCAGCCTCGAAGGTTTCACATCTTGGAGCATGCCGCTACTCTAAGACTGGCCCATCATGGACAAGGAGCTGTAGTACCTTTTGTATAGTCCTCTCCAGTGCTATCATCTTTAAGGTTCCAGAAATCCCATGATACTGAGAGGAAACTTGTAACGACCCGGATTCACAAGCACCACGATATAATAATAACATAATCCCGGTCATTTTATTAACATGCTTCACAAAAAATAATACATTTATCTTTCAAAATTAATACAAAACACTAATTGCAGCTATCTCTCGTAAAATCCTCCAAATTAATCCCCCACACGCTGCTACCATCACTCTTGCAGCCAACCTGAAAAATAAGTGTAGCCGGAAAGCATACAATACGGTGAGAATAGAAGCGGCTCAGAAATAAATGAGACCAACCAATTAGAGACACGGAGTCAACAACAATCCACATAATACGACCTCATATTAGGTCCTCCTTAGTATATGACCGTTGGTCTGGCCTCACTTGCCTCACCCAGCCTCAATGGCTTCTCGGGCCGATGGCACAGTAGGAAAAAATCACTCAGTCACATACTAAACAGTTCCACGGCACCCTGCCACATATATATCAACATAACACAGCTCCAACAAATAATTCATAGATTTCAATGAACATAGTTAAATAGGAATAGAAAACAGGACCACAAAGAAAATACTCGGGAGATTGAGAACGCATATCATATACTTCCGGTACCTTAATTAAGAACATAACTGTTATTTTGGGACTCCACCATCGAGTTGAACGCGCTGTCTCGAACTCAAAATGATTCCGTTGCTCATCTGATTGCTAATAGTCTCAGCCAACCTCCTCCTTAATCACGTAAAATTCACTCACTGTCTATAAGGAAATCAAATTAATTCTAATGTCTTGACCACTGCCATGGACTCAAGTCAGCCACCAAGTCATGCCACATGTCTATCCCCACATATCCCAGGTTATCCACCTTTGCATGAAAATGCCACACATGCACATCTAAGCTTGACACCTAATTTTCCTCATGCATAATAAAAATATTAAAAAGTGCTATAATTTAAATATCGGGTATTACAAAACTGCTCTTGTAACTGAGATGATTGATGGCCTCGCTGTACTAAGATTTTGGCTCCGCCCCTTATGGCCACCCGTGGACACTTGCTGTTAGGAGGTCAAGGCTTCATCAATTAAACAAAAAGCAAGGAGTACTTATCTCTTCACCATTATAGACTCCTCTTTTCGTTAGTTGTTTCTCTCAGTTATGAGCTTCTTTTCTAGGCTAGTCGTATAACTTGCTTGTGGGTATGTGTTGTTGAGCTTCCTCATATATTCTCTCACAATACTCGTTCAATTTCATATACTTCTCTGGTGAATTCTTGAACATGTTCTTTTGCCAGTTGGCAAAAGAACCAGTTGGCAAATTCAGGACTATGCACGTTCTTTAATATGGACCAATTCTTTTATGTATTGTTGTGTATAAATTCCCAACGGTAGTAAATAATTACTTGTTATCTAAGGGATCAGAACTTAAAAAGGCAGAATTTGCCATCTTTTTATTTCTTTCCTTTTATATCTTAGAGTTAGGTGCTTGAAGAGCGTTTTTCGTTATTCATGCAGGAATTAGGTTATGTTCCTTGTGTATTGTGACTATTGTCTCTACATTCTGTATGCCAATTAAAATTTGCATATTATCATGTGTAGACACCCTAATTTGGCTTTGCAAACATTTAAGCCCCCACCTTGGGGAAGTAACGATGATGAAATGATTTCTTTCTTGCTTGGGTTGTTAGTGTCGAGTCTTTGTGTTTGGACTTTGTGAGACATGGAACGGCTGAAAACCAACCCTTAGAAGTATGGAAATGTGTCTCCAAACAACATGCCCTAGCTAGTAGTGGCGGCCGCTACTCACCCATTGTCGGCACTCGGCCGCTACTCACCCATTGTCGGCACTCGGCCGCTAGTCCGTCCGTTGGCCGCTATTCACACTATCAAACAGCTACTCAGACTTTGGTTCCGTACCACACCTTGAAACATCCACTGTTGGCCGCTACTCCTACTAGCGGCTGCTGTTCATCTTCCAGCAGAACATTCCAAAAATGCAGAACACGGAAAAACTTTTCTTAATGGTCAAGATGGCCCTTTTGAGTCATTCTGAGCATCTAGGGTTCACCCTAAACCTAATTCAGCCGCAGCCTTCGAGTTTTTGTGGTGATTAAGTTGTTTCCATGTTGGACTCAATCCAAGTCCTATTTAAAGACCCCTTTGTCTCCACTTTTTAAGAGGGAAAAAAACCCGACTATCACTCCTAAATCGCCGGATAAACCCTAGTTCCCAATCCCTCTTTCTAGAAGCAAAAACCCCCTCTCTAGTCCTAGTACCCGCGTACACAACCGTAGCCAGTCAGTTCTCGTTTCCGGAGTTTAAGTAGAAAGCTCTAGCCTCTACGCTTTCAATCTGTTATAGCAGCAAGCAAATCACGCTCTTTGTGCAAGCACAAGAGTATTGAGGGATGCAAGTTGGGATTATACCAATAAATATAATCCTCGTGGGTTAGCTTCCTTTACGCTTTTTGTTTAGCTTTTTGTCGTACTTTTCTGTCATCTATTTAACTGCTGTTCTGGTGTAACGAGAAGCCTAAATTCCTGGTCATAATTTCCACATAGTTAGCTTTCATGGAGGCCACCTTTACCTTTCCTAGTGTTTGTTTTTGCAATTAGGATGGGATTTTTTCTATTCCCCTTGCATTATAATTTTAGTCTGCCTGTGCGCAAGTTTTAATTTACATTCTGTGCTTGACATATTCATTTTGCTGATGAACAGGTAGTTTACATGGCTATGGTTGGAACGTTCCCATTCAACTCTTTTCTTTCAGGAGTTCTTTCCTGTGTCGGCACAGCAGTTCTTGCTGGTAAGCACAATTAGTGTTGGATTTTTGTGTGGAGAATTTTCCTGTTATATTAAGGGAGATACATATTGATTTTTCCTTTGGCAACAGTTTGTCTCCGTATCCAAGTGAACAAAGAAAACAAGGAATTCAAGGTAAGGTTCCTTTTTTGTGGATCAGTCCTCTTATGTTCCTCTACTCATGCTCCTAGTGACTTGCCCATAGAGGAGACTCCTGATAACATGAAATTAAGCTTCATGACTTTGTTACATGTACTCTTTCAACTCTATAAATGCCTGTTTTTGAACAATTGGATTAGGGCATGAAATCTTTGTCTATCACTAAGTCATAATCCTTCAGTGGCATTCGCGGCCCTCTCAATTTTTGTCCTACGCTTGTGCTCTTAATGCTCGCTCTCACGAAAATAGTTTGGGATTTTTTCAAAAAAGGCTATTACGTTTGTGCTCGCGCTCGCGCATGCATTGTACGACTAAGGTCCAACATGGTTTGTTGGGACATTTACCTACAAAAGTATATTTCATAATTGAAATTTACCATATCATTTCTATAAACATCTGAAATTCCTTTAAGATAGCTAGAGTAGTATTCTAGAAAGTGAAAGATATAGATCCATAAAATATGAATATTCTTTGTGTCCCCATATCCTTGAGATAGAAATAATAGGAATATGCTAGTTATACCTGCCTCCAATCCCTACCAGAATCCATCAACATAAGCCCTAGCAAGTCAAACTTGAAACGTCAATGACCTCTATGCCATACAGCATCCCTCCACAGGTTCTTCTGAGAGGTTGGAGGTTCAAATCCCCTACTGGGCCTCTCCATGTACTTAATATGTATGTAGATATGCAGCTATTTGAAAGTTGAAAATGGTATCGCGATTCTCAATATGCTTTTTCCTCCTGTGTCATATGCTTAGGTGCTACCAAATGTGAGTCATATATAGCAGGCGTGCATCTGTGCATAAACTAACGACCGCAGAGATGATCAAAGCTTTTTCTTATCTATTGCCATTATACTAGTATTTTCTTTCTTGTGGTTGACATTGCCCTCAAATTGTAGGATTTGCCGCCAGAGCGTGCTTTTGCGGACTTTGTTCTCTGCAATTTGGTGCTGCATTTGGTGATAATGAACTTCCTTGGATAAATAGGGATCTCAGGACTCGGAGCATTTTTCATGAAATAGTTCTATGCCGTCTTTGATATGCCTTTCTTGTTAGATTACGTACTACAAACGTATAACAATTGTACCTGCGAGGTTATGAGTTAAAAACGCAAATCTGTTTCAATTGCTTCCCTTTTTGGTTGGAAACATTGGCGTGGAAGCTTTATCCTTTCACATTGTTAGACTGTGTGTGTGGAACTTCACCAACAAAAAGAGTGCATTGCATGTTTCAAAAGATGGGCTTTTGTGGAACTTCACCAACAAAAAAAGACAAAATATAGTGCAGTTGAGGGGAAACAAAAAGAGTGAAAATTATTGTACTTAGGTATCATTCGTTTTTTATTTTTGTACGAACTAGGAGAAAAACTTGTAGCGGATAGGGTACCGCTACGTGGTATCCGTCGGCCACTCCGAGCTCTGTTCAAACACGTTGGATGGCCCACATTTGTTGGGGTAAATTTGCTTCTAAAATTTATATAAATGTCATCCTGAAAGCTGAACCATCCAAAAAATGCTTGGACGGCTCGACTGCGCGTACGGGTACCACGTGACAGTACCTGTTCGGCGTACAAGTTTTTGAACTAGAATTGGTCAATTTTGGTGAGTTTTACAACTCTGCTGGGCAAGCAAAAGGTAGCCAATTTGGAGTTCTTTCCGTATAAGACTTAGCATTTTTTGATTTCAACGTTATTGCACATTAGATTTTGCTTAGTGTCTAATCCAGTCACTATAATTGGTTTCAACCCTCAAACCAAACGAAACTTGTACATATTGTAATCAAGGATGGTGGTTAATTAACATCATCAATGCATTGTTGGGTGACAAGGACGGAAAAACCAGATGGTTGGTCATGAATGAAATAATTAGCAATTTCACGACAAAGCAACAATTTTTTTTGGGTAACCAGAGTTGGCACTTCTTTTTTTAATAACTCAAAGCCTCCATATTAGCATACACGCACTTCAACTAATTCCTCAACAAAGTCCGGTATGGATTGATTTTGTGAGAACCCATATGAGAAATGTCCCACGTCGGTGGGAAGGAACGGGGGGCCCTGCAGTGAGCTAAACTCACTACAGGGTGTAGTAAGGAATGATAACCGTTCGTTTAAGTAATCAATGGTCCAGATGAAAAAAAAAAAAAAAAAACTCTTCCATGTAAGAATAGTCTCTTACATGGAAGAGTTTAATTTAAATTTGAACCATTGATTGTCGAATACAATGGTCACCGTTCCTCACTACACCCTATAGTGAGTGCCCTCACTACAAGGCCCCCGATTCCCGGTGGGAACTTGAAAGTAAGAGTCAAATATAAACAATTGCAAACAACTACGGTATGCATAAATCGAGGTTAAACTTTTGAGCCATCTGGTTAGGTTAAAGGTTAACAGGTGAGCTGACTTGGGTCATTACAAATATCGTAAAAGTCGACAGCACTCGGAAAATTATAAATCAAACATAGGTCCCAAGTCTTAACCCTTGGGACCAACCTCTTGGGCTCCGGAGTCCGGAGTTGGCTTCTTAGACCAGACTAGAATTTTCAAAACACGCGCATACCAATTCGTAAGTGCGTAAACAAGCGACAACTTAGACCAACGTATATTGTTGTTCAAAACTTTGAAAAGGCATTACCATTTATTTAAACCTCTCTTCTCCTTTTCCTTTAGGCAGCAATTTCCTCTCTAAAGTCTGGTCAGAATCCCCCTTCAGGTTTCTCCTTGGGGAAAAAAAAACCCAGGTCTCTCTCTCTCTCTCTCTCTCACACACACACACACACACACACACAGGGGCATGGGACTTCTTTTCTATCATGTTCAATGCAAGCTAGCTATGCTGCTTTAATCAGTTGAAAAACGATAGGATGAAACTTAAATTTGGTAATTTAGAAGAATTCGAAGAGAGAATACTAATTCTTGTAAGCATGCTAGAAAATGTTCTGTTGGGAAAAGACAAATCTTGTCAGTAGTGACATGAGATTTATAATGACGACCATATATGTATTTGTCCTTTCGTCCTATTATGTTTGCGTATATCTATTACTTGATGTCAAAAGAGATTGATACTTCTATTTAGTCATTGCGAAACATGTTAATAGCCATTGTCACATTGCACATCAATGAGATATGAGATTTTGTAATCATACATAGAAAAAACACCACCAACTATTAGATTAACATGAGATTCATGAGTTGTTGAACCATGTTAGCAGGTTCACAACTTCCTTGGTTAGGAGGTGATATATCTTTAGAAATATCAAAATTCAAGAATCTCAAGTTATATATTTGAGTTAAGTTATCTACACTAAACTATGTATAGTAGGTGTTCCTCTCTAAGGAGGGATCCCAGCTATTCTGTTAGGGGGTGTTTGAGAGCATAAAGTTCAATTTTTCATTTTTAATTTTTTGGCTTCTTGGTTTTTTAGATTTTTTTTTTTGAAAGATAAAAAAACTTTATTAATTTTGGAAAGAGAACAAGACTAATAGGGGTAAGAAAGATAACAAGCACAGTTACCAATTCGAGACCCAAACCAAAAGGCCTAAAGCCCAACACCTGTGGGTCATAACCCAGATACAACAATGTTGGAACTTGTGGCTCATATGGAGAGGTACCAAGGAGTTCTAATGAAAGGTTACGGGTCCAACTGTTGTCGTTGGTGGCCCGTAGGGCCGAATAATTAGGGGGGTGCGGGGGGGCCTAGCCCCCCCACGGTACGGTACGGAATTATTAGGGTTGGAATAGAGTAGGGCTAATATATACTCTCTATTGTAAAAACTCTAGCCGATTTTTTATCATAATAATACAGACTCGCTTTGGCTCCCGTGGAGGTACCCGATCTTGGGGAACCACGTAAATTCCTATGTTGATTCTTTACTGTTTTCGTATTCGTCATTGTGTGCGTGTGGTGATTATTCTAACAATAAGCACAAAAAACATCCCATGGGTCAAAACCTAGATAAACATTAAGTACCAAAGATCCGAAAATCTCAAATGGGCCAAGCCCAAAAAAAAACTTACCAACCCTAATTGCAACCAGCAACCTCCTGCAGCCACCGCTACCTCCCAGGAGATCACATCTCCACATCGACGTTAAGCACACTGGATTGATCCCAGAGACGAACCCGTCAGGAGAAACACCACTATCGATCGCTTGAACACCACAACGCCGTTAGGCAAAACCAAAAACACCCAAGAGTGAGATTAGCGGGAGTACAAAGCGAGAGGCCGACGACAGCCAGATCAGAGGGAGAGAGCGAGGCCGAACAAGAGGAGGCAAATTCGGATAGCCGACGACGGACAGAACCAAGCAACCCACGCAGCCGTGAAGCAGCTGAACGCCGTAGCGCAGGCCCGCCGAGAGAGAAAACTGCATCCTCTCACCAACCAAAGCACGATGTCATATGTCACCCACACCATCAACCATGCCAGCCACCAAGATCTAGCAAAAAGAGCCGATCGTTACCGTCGCAACCCACAACCACCACCTGAAAAGAAGAAAGAGAGAGAGAGAGAGAGAGAGAGAGAGAGAGAGAGAGAGAGAGAGAGAGAGGGTCACCCTCCCCTCCCGCCGCCGCTAGAGAGAGAGTCGGCTGGGTTTTTTGGTTTTTAGAGAGAGAGTTGGTTTTTTAGATTATGATCATAATGTGTTTTAAATCTGATAGGAGTGTTTGAGAGAAGTGTGCAGAATACATTTTAGAAGAGGAGTTTTGTTTGGAAGTAGAAGTAGAAGGAGAAGTTGAAAAGCTCCCCCAGAGCTCCTTTTCACTTCTTGCTTCCGATGTCAAAATCTGAAATATATATTTTGGCATGTAACAGCCAAACATCCAAAAGTAAAAAAAGAGAAGTTGAAAATGCAAACAGCCATTTGTCAAACACCCCCTTAAGCCCCCATTAAACGGATTCAACATATGCACAGAGCTTACAAAAATCTTTTACAATAAAATAACCAATTGGAATACGTGAAAGAAAAGAGACATAACGACAGCTTAGCTGGATAACACAAAATATGTACAGAGGAGCCCCACTTTGCTTGAGATTTGGCCTCTGCCTCTATCCCGAGTTCAAAAACATAATCTGAACCATTCTATTTAGAGTCAGACACGAGCAACAACTTTGAAAAAATCAACTTGATCGGACATTGATAGCTTACTAATTGAATTAAACAGTCTTGCAGAGTATTTTTCAAATTGTATTTGCTTTCTAGTAACTCAAGAAAAATATAATATTTGTTTGCTTGTTGCCGATGTTTGATTGACATGATTTCTTTACGGAGCGGTAATATGCATCAAGCTTTGCAAAGTGAGCGGTTCTGAATATTCTTTTGAGCTCAAGACAATACCTGAATTTAGAGCACAGCAGAGCCACCTCCTCAAAACAATATATTCTCTCCCCTTTCTTTTTTTGCTAGATTTATATTCGTGCCTAAAACTCTTTCTTCCTCGAAAACACTATAGCCAACTCAGGTTGACCCAAATTAAAAAAAAAAAATCACGGATCAAATTGGTTATCTTCTTTAAGTTCCAAATCTCTGTGAAAATTCAGTGGAAAGTTATGTACTAAACATAGGTTCTGTAATACATCTCTTGTATTCCTTGGAATTTTCATTAAAAACACATTTATGTTGCTAAAACGGGTTTTGATTCAGTGTTTTAAAATTTCGTTTTTCATTTTTTTGCGCCATAAATGTATTTTGAAAACATAGAAATCAATATAGGGAAATGATTTTCACACCCCCAATTTTACAATCCACACTCCCTTTTTTTTGTCTTTATCCAGTGAATTTACAAGATTGCCTTTTTAATACACATTTTTCACACATGCAAGGGTAACATTAAATTCATGTGGATAAAGACAAAAAAAAAGTGTGTGAATTGTAAAATGGGGTGTGTTTAAATCATTTCCCATCAATATACGACGAACATGATTATTGTCATAATTGATAGTCTGTTCTAAAAGTTGTTAAAATGAAATGATAATATATACATACAAATTTGATTTATGGAGTTGGACAGTAAAAAGGGACAGCCTATTCGACAGAATCAACAAAGTGTTTGATATTTCATTTTCAATTCAATCAACAAATTCAATTTTGCTTCTTTTTCTTTTTTTCTGTTCTTTTTACAAACTTTTGCTGCATTAGAGATATAGAAATAAATTATTTTGCTTATTTAGAGATTTGTGTGGATGCCAAAAGTGGCAAAAGATTTGACAAGGAGGACGCAACTGAGTCGACAATGACTTGGTTTTAGACCAAATAAAACATAAAATAGAAAAACTGAATCAAACCTACATTAGAAAATCTTATATGGTAAGCAATCTTCTCTATAAAAAAATTGCAATATAGTACACTCAGAGCCGGCTTACCCACAAATCCAAAGAATCCTTGGCTTTAGGCCCACCAAAAAACCAAAATTTTAGGGCCCCTAATTAATTAGGAACCCTATATATATATACATATATATACTAGGCCCAATATAATTTTTGTGTAACCCCTCCATACAAAAAATGTCCCAATTCGAATTTAGGGCCCAATTCGAATTTATGAAGACTGAATTAGTACGTTTGCCGCTAAAAGTGCAAGACGACAAATGTTCAAATGATAGATTTTGAAATATTTTGAAATATTGTAGCGGTTGTATATTTTTGGATAACTACAAGTTTGCATTTGTAATGACATATCTTCTGTAATAGTTTTTATGAAGACTCTTTATTGGCCAATTTTTGTATGCAAAATATAAGGTGGGCCTCGTTTAATAAGTTCGATTTAAGCCTCTGAAATCTATGAGCCGGCTCTGAGTACACTAAGGATATACTAACAATATAAAAATTATACCTTAAAAATAAAATCCATGAATTAAATTTTGGACTTGTAGAAGACCAAGCAAAACATAAAATAGAAAAACTTGAATCAACGTACATAAGAAAATCTAGTATTCTAGGCAATCTTCTCTAGGTCTTGTACACCAAGTAAAACATTAATTAGAAAAACTAAAACACCTTTTATGAGCAAATATAATATGCTAATTGCTAGGCAATCTTATCTAAAATTGCAATATCCTGAACAAACTACCAATTGCAACATGGTAAACCATGTAATACTCTAAAAATTGCGTCTGCATCTATCTCATTAATGATGACATTTTCGATATATAACTCAACTGTTATGATACGTTACAATGTCAACAGTCAAAGCGAATCAACCTATACAAAACAATATTATAATATTCCACGCAATCTATTTTCGATATATATATTATATGTGTGTTTGTGAGACACAACTGTTATGTTACGCTACTCTGTCAAACCGAATCAACCTACTTAACAAAATCTAATATTTTAGGCAATCTTCGCTAATAATGACATTTTCGATATAGAGGACCATAGTTTTCTAAAGTTTAGGTTTGAAATTTGAGTTAAAGATTGGTCTCATCACTTTGATTATATATTGGTGATTTGTATCGCTCTCACCCCTGGGCTTAGAATTCTATAATAAGGGTACATATATGAGGTCATCGGTTTGAGATTGAGCAACGATCAACTAGTAATCTAACCTATTGACATATATACTACTCCCATTATTTCATGTGGAAGAAGAAGTAGCAGAGATGACAATTTTCTCGGTCTCGTGGGCCTCCGAACTTTCCGCTTCGATCTGACTGGCTGTTTCCGATTTGATAAGAAACGGAGTGGGAATGATATTGGCCTCACTCGGTTTGTTTTATCCGACTAGCCCCGGATTAATAGTAGTACTTAATATGTTTGTAGTTATTTATCTATGTAAATTTCATTTGTTTAAATATTACTTATCTAATAATAAAATTTTAATAATTATTGTTATTTTTAACTTTTTAACTATCATCAGTAATTAATATTTTGTTTTATGGTCAAAATCCTCTCAAAATAACAAAGTTAGTGCCTTATATCTTTGAGAATTGAGATTATATCTTGGTGACTCGTCTCGCTCACCCATGAAGAAAATAAAATTAATCAAGCATAGGTTGTACGATCAAATAGTATTGCTCGAATGAAGTATTTTTTTGCATGAATATATATATACATATACCCCACGGTTCCAGTCAGGGATCCCTGATTGGAACAAAATGGGTGTTTTTTTTCAGTGCTAAATACTCTGTCAAACCGAATCAACCTACTAAACAAAATCTAATACTTTAGGCAATCTTCGCTAATAATGACATTTTCGATATAGAGGACCATAGTTTTCTAAAGTTTAGGTTTGAAATTTGGGTTAAAGTTTGGTCTCATCACTTTGATTATATCTTGGTGATTTGTATCGCTCTCACCCATGGGCTTAGAATTCTATAATAAGGGTACATATATGAGGTCATCGGTTTGAGATTGAGCAACGATCAACTAGTAATCTAACCTATTGACATATATACTACTCCCATTATTTCATGTGGAAGAAGAAGTAGCAGAGATGACAATTTTCTCGGTCTCGTGGGCCTCCGAACTTTCCTCTTCAATTTGACTGGCTGTTTCCGATTAGATAAGACATGGAGTGGGAATGATATTGGCTTCACTCGGTTTGTTTTATCCGACTAGCCCCGGATTAAGGAGCTGTTTGATAAAACTGAAAGCTGAAAACTGAAAATTAAGTACTGAAAACTGAATGCTGAATTTATTAAGCTAATAAGCTGTTTGATATGTATTGAATATTTAGCACTGAAATAAATAATTTCTTTGATCTGTATAAAGAGCTGAAGTATTAAATTCACTAATTTTCTTAATTTGCCATTCATATATTCATACTAAAATGCATAAATGAAAAAAAAATACATTTGTGAAAATAATAAAAATATGTATAATATTGGCAAGATGATGGTATAGTGGTGGTAGTGGTAAGTTCACTAATTATCTTACTTTGTCTTTCATTTCATATATTCATACTGAAATACAAAAATGAAATTGGTAAATGAAAAAAAAAAGTACAATTATCAAAATAATAAAAATATACAGAATATTAGCAAGATGGTGGTATATCGGCAGTGGTGGTTGTAATTGTGGAGTGGTGGCCTCGTGGTGGTGGGAGAGCGATGATGGAGTAGTGGTGGTGTAGTGGCGGCAGTGGTGGTGGTGTCAGTGGTTGTGGTATTAGTGGTAAGAGTGACAGAGTGGTGGTGGTGATGGTCGGGTGGTGGTGATAGTGGTGGTGGTATGAATGTTGGTGGTGGGGTGGCAGCAATAATGGTGGTGGGGTCGTAGCGGCAGTGAGGGTGGTATGAGTGGTGTGGTGGGGTGGCGGCGGAGTGGTGGTGGTGGTGTAGTGGTGGAGTGATGGTTATGGTGTTGTTAGTGGTGGTGGTGTAATGGTGGAGTGGTGGTGGTTGGGTGGCAGCAATAGTGGTGGTGGGGGGTGGCAGCGGCAGTGGTGGTAGTGTAGTGGTGGAGTGATGGTTATGGTGTTGTCGGTAGTGGTGGTGGTGTAATGGTGGAGTAGTGGTGGTGGGGTGGCGGTGGCAGTGGTGGTGGGAGTGGCAAAGTGGCAGTTATGGTGGTGGTGAGAGTGGCAGGGTGATGGTGGTATAGTGGCGGCAGTGGTAGAGTGGCGGTGTAAGTGGTGGTGGCGGTCTGGTGGAGGAAAAAATAGTTAAATGAAACCACTCAGATCAAAATTCAGTAAAAATTAAGTAGCTCGAAGCTACTTAATTTTTGTCAACATTTTACCTTGCATTTTAAGAGCCACTTAATTTTTGAAGTAATGTAAAATGTGGTTATCAAACCTACTTAATTACTTATATACTTAATTCATTCAGTTTTAAGTGCGGAATCTGGGTTATCAAACAATGCCTAATAGTAGTACTTAATATGTTTGTAGTTATTTATCTATGTAAATTTCATTTGTTTAAATATTACTTATCTAATAATAAAATTTAAATAATTATTGTTATTTTTAACTTTTTAACTATCATCAGTAATTAATATTTTGTTTTATGGTCAAAATCCTCTCAAAAGAACAAAGTTAGTGCCTTATATCTTTGAGATTATATCTTGGTGACTCATCTCGATCACCCACGAAGAAAATAAAATTAATCAAGCATAGATTGTACGATCAAATAGTATTGCTCGAATGAAGTATTTTTTTGCATGAATATATATATACATATACCCCACGGTTCCAGTCAGGGATCCCTGACTGGAACAAAATGGGTGTTTTTTTTGTGTTGTAAATTATTTTGGGAAAATTCGAGCCGTCCAATGTGTTCAAAAAGTGTTTTCCAAGGTCCTAGCGGGAAATCTTCAAAAAAAAATACCGGGAAGGGCTTGATCCAAGCAGCCCTTCCCAGTATTTTTTTTTGAAGATTTCCCGCTCAGACCCTTGAAAACACCTTCTGAACACATTGGACGGCTCGGATCGTCAAAAAAATATTCGAATCATAGAGGTCCGGAAGTCCGGATCCCGGACTAGAACCGGCTTCTATATATATATATATATATTTTGCAAATCTGATAAAATATATAAAATTTAGATTATCAAAGTAGTATCGGTGTGCTGTGTCATAGAGCAATTGTCAACTCTTTGTAATGATATAACATTAACATTATAATTAACTTATTGACACATTAACATTATAACGTATGAAAAAATAAGTAGTATGAGCGACAATTCTCCGACTCCGACCTTCTCGCTTCAACCTGAGCGGCTATTCCCCGATTATAGTACTAATATTTTTATGTAACTAGGTAAATTGCATTTATTTAAATTTATCAGAGTAAACATCAAATATTAAATTACAATTTCATTCATTTATTTTCTTACTATTTTTTTTAACCTTTTAACTATCATCCCTCATTAATTTTTTTATTGTAAATATTCACCAAGATAACAAAGTTAGTGCAAATTACACTGGTAAAATTGAAGATCCGATTATTCCCTGCCCTCGGCACCTCCCTGATTTTCTCTGCTCTAGCTCTACGTGATGAGAAATGGAACAGAGACTGGCATTATAAATTCGATTTCGACAAGCCCCATTGAACCTTAGTCCATTATTATAGCGGTTGGTCACACACCCATGTGTGCGTGTGTGTGTGCAAGTGCAAGTGTAAATATGTGAGGAGTGGGAGTGGGTAGTTGAGTCCGAGTAATTTTACTAATTTTGCCCTAACAATTAATTCATATTACAATAAATTTATTGAAAATTTTAGGTTAAATTCCTAAAACACCCCCTCATCAATTCCAATTTTCCTAGAACACTCCATAACCTTTAACAACGTCCATACGCACCCCCTCATCTTTCACCATTAGCCACATTGACCCCTTCTGTTAAAAATCCGTTAACGGGAGGAAGAAAATGACAAGTTTACCCTTTAAAATTTTTAAAGTGCAAAACACAACCTCTTCTCTCTCCCTTCTCTCCCCTGCGACTGATATACTTCTCCCTCTCTCTCCATCAGTCTTGCATCTTTCCGAGCGATCGGAGTACGCCCATGCGCCACCACCGGCAACCGAAAACCACCACAGAAAATCCCGTCGTCCTCCAACTGGTGGACCCCGCTCTTCGGCTGGTCCTCTGAACTCGACTACATGGAGCCTGATTACGGACTCAGGCTCGATCTGGAGGCGAAATCGGGTCCGGATCGCGGTCCGACGACGTCGACCCGATCTTGGTTCGCGTCGGGAACCTTCACCGACGAGAAGGCGAAACGGCTCCGGTTGATGACGACCGACAAGGCGGGGTTTCACGACGCCATGTACCACTCTGCCATCGCCTCCCGCCTCGCTTCGGAGTTCTCCGACTGGTCCGATGCCTGACTGATTTCTGCCGCCGGCGATTCTCGCGCTCCTCCTATTGTTTTCATTTTTTTTTCCAACCGTTTAAAGTAATTATTAGTTGTAGAAAATTAGACGGTGGCGATTGACGTGTAGTGGTGTGGTATAGTTACGTAGTGTAAACTTGTCAGTCGCAAGGGAGAGAAGGGAGAGAGAAGAGGTTGTGTTTTGCACTTTAAAAAATTTAAACGGTAAACTTGTCATTTTCTTCCTCTCGTTAACGGATTTTTAATAGAAGGGGTCAATGTGGCTAATGGTGAAAGATGAGGGGGTGCGTATGGACGTTTTTAAAGGTTAAGGGGTGTTCCAGGAAAATTGGAATTGATGAGGGGGTGTTTTAGGAATTTAACCAAAATTTTACTCTAATTTTTACGAGGACAATTTTGAAAATCGCATTTGTGATGCAACTTTACAAAAGTGGTTAAATGTTGCAATTGGTAGTTTTACTTCAACTGTACTTCAAGTATAAAGAGTGGGCCCTCAGTGGGCCACAGACTTCACAGCCCATTAAGGCCCATATTAGTTACACGTGTCTCGATAAGTCTCGTTTGTTTCAAACTTCAATGACACACACACACAGCCGATGAAAAGCACGTGCACGAAACTCGGCTCCACCTCCACAGATACTCCTACCGATACTCTCTCTCCTCCCGCCTCTTTCTCTCTCCACTTTCTCTCTCTCTCTACACAACACTTTACCTCTCTACTGACAGACGGACTATGTTGATCCCCTCTGCCTCGCCTTGCAGATACGCTAGGGTTTCAATCTCTTCTTCTCCTTCACTCCTCTCCCCTTTCTCGAAGCTCGGCTCGATTCCTTCCTCTTTACCGGTCCGATTGAGCATTCCTCGCAGGTATCCCAGCGCTGTGCTCTGTTGCTCTTCAAGTGGAATGGCGGAGATGGTGGAGGATAAGAAGCCAAGCTCCGGTTACCACCGCGTTTCTCCTTCGTTTCTCGATGTCCAGACCGAAGAAGGTCAGTCAATGCTATCCTTACTGCCTTTTCTTTGTAAATTATAGTACAATGATGACTCGTTCATTCATTGATTCTCTAATTCAAATCGTGCTCTGTGTTTAGATACATTTATGTGATTAGAGGAGCTTCTCGATTCTGTTTCTTGTACATGCATTTACGTCTTCTTTGAATTCGATATTTTGATAGTGTTTTGTTGCTTGTGTGCATCACTGCATGTGTTTGTACCTGAAGTTGCGGTTTATGTGGTTGGAGGAGCTGTCTTCATTCTTAATTCTATTTAATTTGTATCCACTGCTGTTTCATACCGGCTTAGTTTCTTGATTTTGTGTGTTTTTGTGTGCAGGCCGCCCTGAGATTCTTGGGGCCTAAGACCGAACTTGTAAAACTGGAGCCCTATGTTTTATTGTGAAAAAATAAATTAAAACTAACCTCAAACAGAGAGTTACTTGGTCCCATATTTTGTTTTTTGTTTTTTTTTCCATGATTCGTTTCGCTGTTTCGATTAAAACTAGTTTTTGGTCCATATTATATTTTCCTATCAAAAAAATATCCCTTTGAAACTCTGAGTTCGTGAGAGAAAAAAAATATTTCTATGGAGAAGGAAAAGAGAGGCATAGATTAAATATATATTACATACCTCAGTTGTACCTATCCAGGGCCCTAATTTTTGTCCAAAATTCGGGGGCTTAAGTTGGCCTCCTTGCTCGCCTTAGCTCAGGGCTGGCCATGTTTGCTTGTTTACAAGTGTTATGCAATTTACTTGACTAGAGGAGCTGCTTAATTGTTGATTCGTGATTACGTTTGAGAACTATGCGTTGCTGTTCCATTTATGTCTGGAAAGTCTGGACCATGTAAGTATGTGACCTTTGTTTAATTGTTGTTAGTTGGGTTTATTGCATGTTCTTGTTGCTTCTGTTGATTGCTTTTTTTTATTTGGATATCTTTGTTATGATTGGAGTGTGCTAGTCACATGGATTTTTGATGGTCACTGTACACGTATTCAATTATAGGATTCAAACTAATCTGTTGGTTTTGCATGTTCAATGCGAAGAATTTCCGGGAATCTGATTGTTGACTTTGTAGGTTGCGATATCGGGAGGCAATCTTTGAATCGCTGGGTATCTAGATGCCACCTAGCATCTGGCTTGATGGTGTTTTGACAATTTTGTTGTCATTCTATTGCTGGATATATTCTTTTTGTTTTGGCCGGCATCAATACCGAATCTTGATTGCTTAGTGATACCTACCTGTTGTTTTCATTTTGTATTATTGTTGAGTGTTAAATTTCTTAATCTAGGTGCACATTGTATAAAAAAAAGAAGATACACAATCCATTAAAACAAAGTGAATCTACAAGGAAATCGTTTGCAAATTCCATTTGCTACGTGTAAATTAAAATGTGCTATTCTTTGGAACTAAGTTCTGATGGATCTCTAGATTTTTCTTTCGTGAGTGTAAATTTGGTATCTTTTGTTTTTTGAATTTCTTGCAGACTTGATTATCTGTTTTATTGAGAAATGGGTCAGCTTGCTGTCTTGCAAGTTTCAAAATGAATCTCTGTTGGTTTGCAAACTAAAAATTTAAAAAGGGAGGAGAAAAGGGGATCAAAAGTTGAAATTTATTTCAACTCCAGTGCTTTGCTTTTTCGTAAACAAAGTTTTATTTGAAGAAGTGCCAAAACGGGTGAATCTGATAGTGATTTTGTTAGATATCTAACAACTAGATTCCCTATTTTTTTCCAATCGAAAATGCACTCTTAAAATTCCCGAATTGAATAGGTTTATACACCTAGGCTCTTACGGGAATGTATAAATCTCCAACAAGCTGAATTGAAAATGAAATAGAAAAGGGACAAACTTGACTGTACGTGTTAGAAGTCCTCCTCCTATTGTGCTCCCTCCAATCAGTCCTCCAAGCACCGGTAACAGCTTCCAATACATTTCTTTCTATAGTCTTTTGAAATCAAACTCCAACGTGCAAGCATTTCACTCATAAAGAAGGCATTACCCAAGCGGCACCAATATAAAAAAAAAGCAAAATCCTTGCGTCTCTAGCACTAGACAATGAAGGAGAATATTATTGACACTTCCCTTACCTACTTCCAATTCATGGTAACAAAAGTTCCATCAGTGTGTGATCTTTGCTGCAAAACTAAATGGATTGGGAATTTGCACTGGCCTTCCCTTTAGATTTGGATAAAGTCACATGCAGCACTTGTTTGGGAAACTAGGAAGGGACCTCCCTCGCTGTAGAATCCAATGGATATATCATTTGATTGAGACTAAAAAGGACTATTCTACCTTTTTGTGCTATGCTGCTCAATTATGTAAACCATTAGTTGTTAAATATCGATAAAATTATTATTATATGACATATATTGTACTTTTAATGAACTTAGGTTTTAATAACCATACTTTGACATTCTAATTCGGTAATGTGGTGTATAATCGTAAGTATACCAAAGAATATAATTCTCAAATGGGAATTAGTCAATTTGGCCCTATTAATCATTACATTCTTGTTATGTTTAATAACTTTAACATGTGTTATATACACATCCATAGTTAAAATCCTACGATACAGGATACGTATCTTATGATTCGTATCATCTCCTGAAACGATATTTATCCTTCCTGTATCTTTTGGTATAGAAATTCTATGATACAATGACATATCCTACGATATATATGCTTATCCCGATTCGGTAAGTATCCTATGATTACTAATAGGGAAAAAGTCGGACCTTATTTCAATAAGCGGAATCCCAAACGCATTAATCTAAGTGGTTTCATCCATAGTTGCACAAAGTGGGAGCGGGAGCGGGAGATGGAGTGGAAGCGTGGGAGTGGGAGAATATAGAACCTCCCAAGGTTGGGATCGTGAAATGAACATGTACATATATTACCGAAATAAGATAGCGTAGGAAATACATTAAAACTACAATAGTTATAGAGAGTAAAAAAATACGGGCCAAGTCTACCTTAATATACGAATTATGATGGTGTTAGATTGTATGGTTTTCTTTTCAGGATATCATGACTTGGGCTATATATATGAGCTAAATTGAAGACCAATTTATAAATCTAAGTAACAAATTACTGTTTTCTATACCACTATCGTACCAAAGCTCCTATCTTCGTAAGGAGCGAGCTCCAGTCAAGCTCCTAAGTTGGGAGCGTAGAATCGTGCTCCTAAGGTGTGAGCAGGACCACTTTAGGAGCTCCCTGCAACTAACTTTCATCAAATTATTGCTACATTCAAACCATTTGAAAGAAAGCCAATCTCAATGTAGGGTTTGAATAGAGGAAAGAATCATACTTTGATTGTGTTTTGCCCGAACCATATAAGGGCAGAAAAATAAGGCAGGAAGCCTCAATGTGATAGGCTCACAGACCCCAGTTGAGTTGAGAGATTTGTAATTTTGCATCTTAAAAACTTTTTTCTTTACCATATGCATAGTTTGTTGGTGTTATTAGGCACACGTACTTTTTAATTGTATATTAATTATGGTTAACGTATCTATATGCGATACACATCCTGATATGATTTATGAAATGGAGAAAGTGATACACGATACGTATCCCGGTTTTAAAACACTGGAATACATCCTTGTATCTAGTGAGGGCCTTTTTGTTTTCGTTTTGGGCTTAGCTCTCCTCTACACGGATAGGATTGCCTTGATGCTCTTTCACCATATACACCTACCAGTGATTGCCCGTGCGTTCCAAGACTCGCCCTTTAAGCTTTAGTAGGGTAAAAAATTGAGGAAAATAAGAAACTTTATAATGTCTAATTGATTGATCCAATTGAAGTAATGGTGGGGAAAGACAGCGAACAAAGAATCACAAGGTGACAGCTAAAAAACCAAATGAGGGAAGATATAATCAAACCCCTAATTGAGCTACTCCAATTAAGCCAAAACAGGAACCCAAATCTGTAATCGGAGAGATAAGAACTGAGCTTTGGCAAATGGTTTCGGATACCATCATCGATTATGGCAAAATTCTGTTGTTATCTAATGCCTGATTGTGGAATCGATCCTTTGTTTTGTTACGATTCTGACGTCAAAACTGAGGTGGCCGGGGACCATTTTTGGTCGAATATCGGAACAATGGGAAATAGAGAACTGTTGCCAATGGCGGTGCCTGCTGTGATGGGTGTGGAGTTGATCCCCATAGGAAAATCAGAGAGAGGGAGAGAAAGATCCTTCTCCCGGAAAATCAGAGAGAGAGAGAGAGGCGAGAGCGAGCGAAACTTCGTTGAGGAGAATGAAAAAAGTAAAGAGAGAGACAGTGAAGATAAGGAGTAGGAACAGATCATTGCTTTGAGTGGGAAGTTCAGATTCTAGCCTTACAATCTTGTCCCTAGGATTGGAAGAGAGAATAAATCGGCCCTTAAAAGCAGTAGCAGTCCAGATTTGTGGAAAAACATCTAAACCATTTAAAAATTGACATGTGCATAATTTTCTCGAAAATTGTCCTGTTTTATTATGTAGATCTATCCTTATTTTGCTTAAAAATAGAAGATTCTGTATTAAAAAAGATCATGTAATTGTTAATGGCTTAGAAGACAATCTAATGCTTTATGCAGGGCTGGAAAAATCCTTTACTGATGTTACCTACTGGCTACTGTGAGTGGGATGTTTTTATTGCATCTGATTTTCCGCCTTAATTAACATTTCTTAGCAAAAAAGCTCATCCAGAGTACAGTTGATTGTGAATGAAGATGGCTGACAGATGTTGGATGTGTCTTATTCGTTCTTCACATTTTTTGATTACCATCTCTCGTGAGTTTAGCCTTAGTCGTTCTGAAATCATAAAAGTGATTGTAGTCGTTGAAGTTGTTCCTTTTGGCATTACTTCGGTTTTTCATATTGCAGAGTTTCCCGTAGTTGCAGGGGGATAGGGTTAGGGAGGGAAGGAGGAAGACAGGAAACAAGATTGTGATTTCTTTCTTTGACAACTTTGTAGATTTTATAGCGAATCTGATTGTTTAGGTTATAATTGATGGTGACAAGATATTCAGGCAGAGTAACAATTTAAGAACTCACTAGAAGGTGGAATGTTATGATGAATGGTGGTTGGAGGTATCTAGTTACTACCTATATATCTGGCATGGTTATGGACGTTATGGTGATCCTTCTGGTAGTGGAAAAGCATGTCTCTGTTCTGGTTTGATTTGACTTGCAAGTAAATTTTCAATGCATAACTTGAAGTCTTGATAGGTGGTTGATTACTTGCTAGACAAACAACTGAAAAGATTCTGAAGTAGTCTCAAAATTTCCTATTGCTTTTCAAATTATTCTGGTATGATCTCCGGGTACTTAGAACTATCTCCTTGTTTTAGAAGGTAGAACAAGCAGCACCATTCAAATATCGAACCAAATCCATGTATATTACTTAACCACATATTGAAAGATGTGTCTTGAAACCAATTATAAGTACTGTTATTAAGATTTGATTCTGGTGATGTCTATAATTTGGAAATAAAATCTGGATGATTTACTGCTGTCTTATGCGGGTCAGTGTTTAATGTATAAATAGATCTGCTTTTTGGAATAAAAAAGGAAGTAGAAGCTGGAAGGCTTCCTTCAAATGTAGCTCAAGGAATGGAGGAACTATATAGGAATTATCGCAACGCGGTAACTTCTCTTGAATTCATGCTATTGTGTTCTAGAAATTGGATCTTTTTTCCAATGTTTTTTTCATGTAATTCTTCTTCTTCTTTTTTCTTTTTGTGTGTATTATTAGCGCTGCTTCATCTGGCTGTGCACTGTAGATATTTCCTTCACTTCCCATGTCTTAGTAAATATATTTCTATTTCGTGCATGTCATGTACTTTACAACCAGATACTGTGTAAATGCTGAATTTAAAACAAGTTATTGCTGGAAATGGCCATAATTAGTTGTTTTGTTTTTGAAAAATTTCCCATACTTCGTTATGCTTTACCATTTTTTCTTTCCCTTCTCTACTATCCAATCCACATTTGACATATTTTGTCAATGACCATTCAGCTTCAGTGCCCTCTATTGACTGAATATGAAATAATATATTGTCTTTTCCCCAATATTAGTGGCTGCTTTTCGATTAGAATCTTGCCACTGTTTTCTCTCTAATTGTAATGACAGGAGTTTTAGTTTAGATGCAAGTAAGGAGCCACTATAGTTACGTTAAGTATACATCTAGCTGCATGGTAACTGCGCAAAACTGATAGAAGAACCTAATATGGCTTACCATATCAACACAAGACAATATAGGATTCAAAACTGATTAATTCAGTTGTAACATGCTCCGATATGTTAGCTGATGTTTTTATCTATGCTAAAAGCCTCAAGCATGTCAGTTTCCCTCTTGTTGGATTCTGGAATGAGGCCTATTTCTTTGCAGGAGCTTGGACATGACGTAAAGAGGGGTAGGATTCATGCTTGCACAAAGCTTTTCTGGACCAATATATTCAGCTGGTTTAAATGGTCTAATATTATGTATATTTATTTAATGTTCTTTCCAAAGTTTGTGGGTGCTACACAGAATATCAGGATTCCATAAAGCTAAATAGAATGTGATTTTTATCAAGAGGTTATTATCCAAAGATGAAGTATCTGTTAATGATAACAAATCATGATTTTTTGTGTCAAGGTGGTCTTCTTTTATATCTTATGGTGCTTGTTCCTTTTTCCTTTCTGTCATAGGTATTCTATAACTTCTTTGGCATGCTCCAATGTTTCAGGTTTTTGAAAGTGGAATCCCCAACGCAAATGAGATTGTTTTGTCAAACATGACTGTTGTACTTGATCGTGTTTTCAAGGATGTGGAGGTATCTGGACTTACATACTCTGTCAAGTTGTTTTATCTCTTCTGCTGGCTTTGCAGCTAACAATAATTCTTCAGGACCCTTTTGTCTTCTCGCCATATCACAGAGCCATACGTGAGCCATTCGATTACTACATGTTTGTTAAAAAATACATTCGTCCTTTGATAGATTTCAGGTTGGTAACTTACTCTTTTGTGCATCTTTTGTCTGTTACCTTAGTGGTTTGGGAGTAGTCAAATCTACTAAATGCAGTTGAGGCTAAGTCATTGAACTTGGAGATGTCACAGTGTGTTTCATTTTATATTTATGCTTGCATTTATGTATGGTTTATTCGCTTGAAGGAACAAACTTATGTTGGCAAGTGGAAATGTGGACACTAAACAAGTCTGTTTTAGCTCCACTATTGAAGCTAATCACTGCCCAGAGATTTATGTACCTTGGATGTCATACTCGTACATGAACCCATTTTAGAGTTGACCACTATTTTGATTTGAGAGGTAAAGGGTCATGATCATGACCTTTGTTTCTTTCCTTTGTTGGGCAAGTGATAAGTTGTTTTTAGAGCCTATGCCTTATTTGAATACCTTGCTCTTTAGTATCGATTCCTGAGGCTCATGGATAACAGCAATGAAAAGGCACATGAGTAACTATGTAGATTGTTGCATCCTTTTTCTTTATTATAAAATGGTAATTTTTGCGAGGATATAGGAAAGAACTCTCCAAGAAGGTGGAGGAGATTTTCGACTGGGAAAATTGCAAAACGGACATTTCTGACTGTATTTTGTCTGGTTTTGTATGCTTCATGTGTGCATGGCTGAGCACTATTGTATTACATCTTTCTTTCCAGGAAGGTATTAAAATCAGCTAGTCTAGGATGGGTCTATGTTTTCTGTTACAAATTAGATGGTTGAAGGATTTTGGAGAAATAAACATCCATTTATGTAACGTCATTAGAAACTCTCTTTTACCAACAAGTAATTATCCTGGCCCAGTGGACTGTTGTCTGGTGCAATTACCTTTGCATGGTCAGTGTTGATAGAATGATAATTTGTTTCCTTAGTTCCCTTAAACTTCTTTCCTTTCTTTCCCGTTGTATTTGCACCCAACTGGTGGAGTTAATTCTGATGCTTAAGCCCTTTGTAAGAACACAAAGGCATAAAGTTAGGTGCTTCTAGTGAACTTTGTTGAATAGCTTGATATACATTTTGGGCCCAATTCCTAATATCTTAAGCTTTTGGGGCAGTTGGTAACTTAACAACCTTAACCTTCACTAGCATGTTCTGAGTTCTAATTTGGAAGTTTGCACGAGGAATTTTGGGTTTGGTGTACAAGTAGTATTTATGAACAAAAATGAGAACATCCCTTGGAGAACCCTTTTCACTTGATTCCCATGGTGGGTACTATTCATTCGAATATGGTGTATTATTATTTATGGAACGAAAATACGTACACTACTTACATAGGTTACACAATATAAAGTGGAGCACTTCCTAATATAAGTAGAAAAGGAAACAACTTGTTTATACCTAAAATATGTACATAATATAAATGTCATTCCCGAAAAACAAAATAAAGCATCTGCAGTTGCTTGTTATAAGGAAGGCTAGTACTGGAGAAAGATCCGAGTTATGCTGCCATGTGTTGAGTCCCCCATTGGAATTCTACATGGGAATCTAGAGTACATAAGTTGGAGCAATATACCCAAACGGTTTTGTTGTGGCTAGCCTTTTGGCTTTTGGGTTAGTTTCCTGGAGTGTTAGAAGGTGGTACAGGTACTACATCATGTATCATGCAAAATCTCACTCTGTTCCCCATCCAACTGACTAGCGTATTATTTTCATTCCAACTTCCTTTTGTCAATTTAGTACTACCATTCCATAGGAGTAGGCACTTTAAAGTAGTTAAATTTTGGCAGAGGAAGGAATGCGAAATAAATGCAGAATGGATGGTTTGATGCTCTGTGCCTCTTTTATTTTGGCTAATTCTTGCTCAATATGCCTCCTGGCTTCTTTCTGGATCTAGGGCGTATAAAATGGATCAGGACATTCAAGCACTCTTATCTGGATCCCTAGTTTTATTTGTTCTTTGTTATCGTGACCTACAAATGGTGAGAAAGTCATCGAAATACATCAAACTCACCCCTCTGTACCCTTTAAACACTGGGTCAAGCAAAGGAAAATTATTATCTCCTTTGAAATGATCCTACTCACGGAGTTTGTATTTTCTTCAGTAAATGGATGCTCTCTAGTCTTCTCTTCCCACAGGCCTGCCTCCAGGTTTCCAGGGGAGGGATTAGGCGCATAACAAGGAGTAAACAGAATGAGCTGACATGACTTGAACTGTTCTAACCAGCAACTCTGTTCTTTCATAGACTGGATGACTAATCTCAAAGTTTATGGAAGTATAGCTCTTCAGGACTTAGATTGTTAAAAACATTCACTCGTCATCTCCTGGTTGTTTCTATCCTTGAAGAATGTTCTTTATCATGGTTCCTCCAAACCAAATAATTACTTAAACACCAAGGACTAAACTTCGATCTATCGGTCTTATACATGTTACGGGAGAATAGTTTGAACTCTGATAGATAGCCGGCAGACATCACAAGGTTGAGGCATCCTAGCTAGTATAGTCCCAAACTGTTTTTCGATTACTTGTTCTTTTTTATTTTTGGGCACATAGCACGATTATAAAGAGTTAAATAACACAGCAAGAAGACTCAGTCTATAACCACAGATTGTCGTCCAGTCTAGAGTGAAAGCCTGCCTAATGAACGTCAAGCCATCAAATATCATTTTTCTCCTTTTTGGCAAACTTCCTGGGCTCCCAATATCACTAGAAAAATGCACATAAGCGTGGACTCTTTGCGTGCTTGCTGCAGCTTGTAAGTCTAATTCATATTCATAATCTTTCTAAATGCTATGCCGGTATGCCCTATTTCCTTTAATCCTTGACAGTGGAAACTTCTTTTGTCAGTATATGATTTGAATATGTCCTTAGAAATATTCTGTTTTATTGTTAATAATGAGTAGTTATTAGGTTGCATACATTTTTGTTTTCTAACCACTGTATTATTTGTTATCCGTCCTTGAGAATTTTATATGATGAACTATATGCCTCTTAAATAATTCATTCATTCCTGCCCTTCGCTTTGATCGTTATTCTTTTCAGGAGTTCATATGTTGGTAACATCTCCCTTTTCTACGAAATAGAAGAGAAGCTTCAGCAGGTGCCTAGTTTTATTCCCCTTTTCTTTTCTTTTGGCATTTTTGTTGTTCTATAATTTTATTTGGTGCTGATTCTCCCCACCCCCACCCCCCAGCATGCACACACAGCTAAAGTCGACTGCCTCGTAATTGATATCCGTAGGAGATTATAAAATGTTGCAACAGAACTCTAATGCTTCTCCTTTATTTTCCTCACACCACCCGATATGGGTGAGCTAGCATTTAATTTAAGATTTGGAATTCTCTTTATTTTCCTCACTGGGAAAACGACTGTATGGTTATAGAAGTCTAACCGAAGGACAGCATGCCCATATTTTTTAAGCATAATGCATATATTATGATAACCATATGGAGTAACTACGCTTTTAAGTTTTGGCAATTTAAATTACTTTATTTATAGTAATGATATTAATGCTTTTAGTAGCTTACCTATAATAGGAATGCTTTGGTAATTTTTCTCTTCTATATATATGCAAAGTGCATGCATTTTTTCAATCCTTAATGATGAAAATGGGAGTTTTTTTAAAAAAAATTTATTTTATAAAAGACCGATTTATAAGATGATTGAATATGTATTCATCATGGGATGAAGTTGGTTTTTCAAACATATACTCCCTACGTCCCAAAATTTTGGACCCTTTTCGGGAATCCAACTTTGTTAGGAAACATCATAATTACTCACTAAAATTTATAGATTGCCAAAACTACCATTTGTCATTGCAATTGTGAATTTAGTAACGAAACAAAAAGTTCTGATTGAAAAGATACGATTTGGTGTAGGACAGTTTTGGCACTAAATAATTCCTGAAGCATGGAATTTGTAATTCAAGTTTTGGCCTCCAATTCAATGGAATTTAAAATCCCGCCATATTTATTCTCCCAACAGCAGTTCTGGGCCTCTGGCTCTAATGCAATTTCTTTTTTGATTTAATTATGAGTATGGGGAGGAAGGGCAGAAATGAAAATTTACCTATTTTCCCTCCTTGACTAGTCAAAACGGACAAGTATTTTGAGACAGCCAAAAATGGAAACATGGACCAAAATTTCAGGATGGAGGGAGTATTAGTTATTGCTTTTAGTTGGTTTACTGTGTGTGCGATATTATAGTTTGTTGTGCAAATGCTGTGTACTGCAATTTAACAGTTCGACCCTCACTTTTCTATGCTTGTGGTACAAGTTGAAATTTCATACCTGGATTCTCCTCTCCTCCCAGATGCTTTTTTTGCCTGCTTTTAGTTTTGTTTCTTTTAATGTATTGTACATGTCCTTCTGTTTCTCTCCTTGTTGAGATCTAATCAGTGCTGGAATACTATGAAACTCAGGGCCATAACATTATCTTGATCTCCAACCACCAAACTGAAGCAGATCCAGCTGTTATTGAATTGCTGCTTGAAGCAACTCATCCACATATAGCTGAGAACATGGTGACTGCTTCTTTTACAGAGTCTACAGACTAAGTGCAACATTTGTGCAATAAAATTGTTTGTATGACCTATGCCTACATATTGATGCAGACTTTTGTGGCTGGAGATAGAGTCATAACTGATCCTCTTTGCAAGCCCTTCAGCATGGGAAGGTGCTCAAAAGAGTTCTTGCTATGCAATTAATATTAATACTAATATAAAGCAGGATTACACTCATTTCTAGTTCATACCTTTTAGCCTTTCACTCGTTTTTCGCTTAGGAATCTCTTGTGTGTGTACTCGAAAAAGCACATGAATGATGCCCCTGAGCTTGCTGAGATGAAAAGAAAAGCCAATACGAGAAGTTTAAAGGAAATGGCTTTGCTTTTGAGGTATTTGTAGTACTTTCTTTACGTTGTCTATTTCATATCTTTCTAGGTATGACTTTTTTATTATAAGTAACTAAAAGTGAACATTGTGCACCAGAAGAGGTGGAATGATTTGTGCATGGAACAATGTTATCTGTACACTTGGTCCACCCCTCCCAACAGCCTGAATAGCAGGTATCAACATGGGGGAAATGTCTGCACATAGTTGTTACGGGGGTATATATGCATGTTGAGAAATATCGAAGATTTTTTTTTTGGATTTTAGATTGAAGGAAAATGCAAGGAATAATTTGTTATACCAAAGAAAAGTGAACCAGCCATGTACAAAGGAAACAAAAGGAGCAAAAGGACTTGTTATGTGTGTATCTTTCGTGAAAAAAAATCAACCCTTTTGATTCTTTCAGAAGAATCTACCGAAACGAACTTCGCAATCCGAAGAAGAAAGACTCTCCCATTAGTCCAACTATACAGATACAGGAAAGGGCATTTATGACTCTTTAAAATGACACTTCCACCCCTGGGAGTTCTTTAATTTCCCTCTCTCGGAAGAAGCCTCATCAAACACAGTGGTGCCAACTGCCACGCATTCCACCTCGGCTTCCCATCTCTGCCTCCCTTCCTATCCAACAATCTCTGATGACATTCTTCTGGAATCCCCCATGCATGCCAAACAAATCCAAACCAAGCTGCACATTTCCCAAGCCCCTATGAATAAGCAAATGATCGACCTGTGCACCGTTGCGTTTGCACAAGCAACACCAATAATCAGAAATTAACCCTAATCAAATTGTTGATGGTCAGAGACTCAGAATCTTCTGACAGCTGCATTCCAAACAAGGAAAGCAACCTTATAGGTGCATCGAATGCCAAATGCCTATCAGTAGAGGGTGTCTTTGTCCTCCTTGATTGCATCTCTAGTAGGGTCCATTAGTTTGGTGATCTTTTTTTATCATGCTCAATTTGTGGTCAAATAGGTTTTATGACCTACTCTTGACACCAGGGGTGGATCACAAATAATATGGATTGCACCAAGTGGTGGAAGGGACCGCCCAGACCCAGTCACAAATGAATGGTACCCGGTATGATTCCTATCTCATCAGTTTTACAGAGTAGTGGGGGAATATTGAAAAGGGAAACAAGAAACATGTGTACCCTTTTGTGCTTTATCATCTTTTCTTCTCTTGTTCTTGTTACTTTTATGTACTTATTGATCCACAGAAGTATATATTTTTCCTGTATTAGTTCTTTCATGGCACGTGACTCCTGTAAAAATGGGTGCATGATATCATTACAAGATATCATACCTTAGGAAGCTTAAGTGCGAAGTGGTTACATAGACAGTGTAACTTGTATCAGTGTGCTGGAGTTTGCATGTACAAGTTGCCATGTTCTCATGCACCCTGATTTTGAAAAGGACTGTATTTCTGTTCATGTATTTGAAGCATACGATTTTCTTGGACTGTATTTTTGTTCATGTATTTGAAGCATACGATTTTCTTTACATGTTGTAATGAAGTGATGTTCCTTCGATACTGATAAAAGAGGTTCAGGCACCTTTTGAAGCTGCTTCAGTGGACAACATGAGAAGGCTCACAGAACATGCTGGTGTTCCAGGTCATATATATCCATTAGCAGTATTATGTTATGACATCATGCCCCCTCCACCAAAGGTACATGCTTACTCCTAATATACCAGCCCCTAATGACTTCCATGTCTCTGTATTTACAACAAACAAATCTTTGCAAGGTTGAGAAAGAAATAGGAGAGAGAAGAGTAATCTCCTATCATGGAACTGGAGTATCATTGGCACCCGAAATCATTTTCCATGAAATTGATGCTGCTTGTGGAGACCCTGACGAGGTTTGTCCTCTCGTTTTCCTTTCCCTGAAAGAATAATAGCAGAATGCTTGTTATGAGGAAACTAATTTTGCTTCATTCTAAGAATGCCGCGCACCTCTTTTTATGGTGACATTATCGTTCCTGTTGATGTTAATCACAACCAAAATGAATCTAGAGACAGTTTATTAACATATTTTAATTGTTGGAACCTTTTATGTTCATGGTAGTACTCATTGACAATGACTATTTTTTTTCAATGCCATCAACTTTTCGACTCCTACCAAGTCTTTTTTTTTTTCTTGATCTGCACTCTTACCAAGTTGGAAACATAGCATTCCTTGTGAGCGGTCTTCATCTGTGGACCTAGTTCGGCCGCATAGGAGGCATTGTACAGATGGAAAAAGGGTGGAGTTAAGTATCTGAAAGGGATTTTTTGGCGGTTGAAGTTCTTTTAACTGTTGCAAGGTGGTTGAAGTTTCAAATGTTAGATCAAATTATCAAAAACATAGTTAAGAAGGCCATTTATTAGGCGTTTTTGTCTCTCATTGAAGGGTTATAACGCCCCGAAAATTTCGGGTCTTTACAATGGTGCTGGGGAAAAAAGATGGGGTATTGGGGAACAGTATTGTGGGATAATACAGCGAGGTAGTGGATTTGGTTAGATAGACTTGGATATGGTTGCAAAATTGCTTATCCATTGTGACCTAGGAGTTATTTACAGGTCAAGTGAGGGAGCGCAAGGGAGTTACTTTTGCACATCCATGTAACTTGACTTCAATTACAATTTGTTGTTATCCTTCGCTCTCTTTTTTCCCTTGCTTTCTGTTTTTTGGCTTTGTCCTATTTCAACCGACTTGTTAATGTTAGGAGAAGACCGAAAATACCCTACCTTCCACAGTCCTTTTCTCCTCTTCACCTAATACTCCATCATTAAGGATAGGTTTGGGATTGCTCCCCAAATGCCTTTTAAGTGGATTAAAAGAGTTTGAATCAAGTTGAAGCTCCAAAATAAACATTTGTTCTGAATCTGTGAACTCAATGGCTACCTTATCATCATTCTAATATTATGCCAAATAACCTACTTTTTGGTTTAAAAAAAATACTTCTAGACCTTCCGTACGACCATAATCGATTCTCATTTAAGTAAATGTAGATATGTTTCTTTTATCTTGCCTAAATTGGACCACCATTTGCAATTCATATCAGATTTCCTTCTAATATTTGAACTTGAATGTTTTCAATTGTAATTTGTTTGGAAGCTGACTCTTCTCTATTGTAGTCAAAGTTGGCATATACACGGGCACTATATGATTCTGTTGTCGAGCAGTACAATGTGCTCACTAGTGCTATACATGGAAAAAAGGGTCTTGAGGCTTCAATTCCTACTGTCTCACTGTCACAACCGTGGAATTAGTCAACTGCTTACGCCATAACGTTTTGCTTTATAACAGGTAATTTCATTTTTGTCTCCGCAGTTTTTCCCTCACCTTCTCTCGTTGTAAACTAGGGTAGATGTACTTTTTTTTGGTGTGATTTGGCTTTTTGCTTTCTTGGAATTTTTTTTAGGTGTCTTTTGTTTTTCCTGCCACTGGGTTTGTTCATCATCTTTGTTTTTAGGTTTTTTTATCGAAACTTTATTTTTGTTGAGATTGGCTGAAGTTTAAATGTCACCATATTGTACAATAGTCTGAAACTGCCCTCTCTTGTGGAAGTTTGAACTTTTATCCTACTTCGATTGTGGGTTTTCGTGACCATGTTTTGATTGTGGATTTTCCGAGGAATTTACCATGGAAAAAGTGAAATCACTTATTCATGACCGAAACAGAATCTATTGCAAAATTTTGATGACAGTTGCATTGCGTAAAAGACTGAATACGGCTTGTTATTTTGCAGGCTAAGACAATTCTTTCCAAGGAAATTTGTATAGCTTCTCACGAGTCTTCCCTCCCTCCAAACAATCGATAAACAAGTTGAAGGACGAAGCCTTATTTTCCTTGCCCATATCCTGTCTCCGGCAAAGCTCACATTTTTGTGACGAGATAAAATCAACAGATGCCAGAGTTGTTTATGTACAGTATAGTCTTACTTCCGGTAAAGAAACAAGTAAAATCATTGGGGACCAACTCACATGTATATATACCTACACACTGTGTCATAGGATTTTGTTGTCAAGGTAATTGCTCGGTTTAGTTCATCGTTTCTTTTTCTTCTTAAATATGCTGAGGGAATCGAGTTTTTCTGTTCGTTGGTTTGCTGATGGTGCGTTTACCCTTGGTTAGCTTTTCCTCTTCTCCTAATTTTATCCGGCGCGTTGTTTTTATATTTTTAGACCAACAAAACAGGCCCATTGTTGGGTTAGGGTTTATCAACTGATCATACCTTCTAAGTTGCCGAGAATGGATTCAAAGTATGACAAGCAGAAGCAAAAATTCACTGATATTATGTGCGAAGATATCCGTGCAAAAGTTGTTAGTAATCAGGTCGATTGGATATTGGTAGTTAGATAAAGGGATTACATTTTGTTAGAAAACTTTTAAAACAGTTTTCATGTTTTACGCGGAATTTATTCTGAATTTCTTTGTGCAATTCTACAATACGTATAAACTTGATGTTGATAAATCCGTGAGTCAACAAGATCAGTAGAATGAATGGTTTGGTCATGAAACCAGAACTCAAGTGGATTCGAGGAGGGATGATTCAGCCTCGTGTTCCTGGAAAAATTACTACTACTACAAGATCATTGTTTATTTGTAAATAATCAAGGACAGGCAGTTTGCACGCACCTCATTTTATAGCCCGATCCGATACGTCTCTAGTAACATCAAGTTTTTTTTTTTTTGTTACGGTTAGGGTTTGTAATACTTGTGGCAGGATTTCGTGTAAAACAAAACACTGTTAGTGTTAATCTGAGACATTCATTCTCCTTGCCTAGACACTTTTCGGAATACTTTTCATGTATCGTACCAACCCTCGTAAAAATTAGCAAGGTTTGCAACTTTTATGTGCCCCACGTGACTTGGTGGATAGGAAAAGAACTGTTCTTCGAATCTGCTCAAAAACTTTTACCCAAAATGACAAATTGTTTTTTGTGAAATTGCTTTCTTTCTCCTGCATCTGTGCCTTTTGTCCGTTCCTTTTGATGTTCGGTTTGGGACTTGACTAAGTGTACAGAAATTTTGGGTACATAAAATATACAAATGGTTTGTAGGATCGACTTTTGGGCTTCACACGAATAATCCGAACTGTTTCTTAATTTTAAAATATTTTTTCAAATGACCCTGAAAAACATCAACTCAATTAGATATGTGTAACTGGTTGATCCAAACTTTAAATTTTCATTCAGAGCAGGATTCTGAATGAAAACTTAAAATTTAGATCAGCTAGTTACGCAAATCCAATTGAGTTGATTTTTTGCATAGTCATTTGAAATATTATTTTAAAATTAAGGAATGGTTTGGATTATTCGTGTGGGGCCCAACAATAGACCCCACAAGCCATTTGTACATTTTATGTATCTCAAACTTCTGTACCTTCAGGATTTTCGGTTTGTTCCGGTAGTAAAGGGGAAGATCACTAGCACTTTCCCCACTGCATCTTTCAAATACCAATAGTTTATGATAAATTAAAAAACAACAAGGAATCCTCATGTGTTTGTGTGCTTTGTGGTTTCCTGATTTGTTTTGTGGGTTACAAGAAAAAAATAGTTATAAACAACTGACAGCCTTTGTTTTAAAATATGCAAAGCTAACTCTAACCCCAATGCAGCCTCAAAGGGTTAATCCGGTTAGTGGGTGAGTTTATTTCCCGTGTAATTGACCAAAGTTTGATTCTTAGAGTCAGAACGCAAGATTTATTGTGAATCAGTTAGTTCGGCGTTAGTAGCGTGCCTTTGACTTGATCGGAGAAGAAATTTGTCAATGTGCGCGTAAGTTTGTTGGCAAGGGCCCTGGAGGTAACGACCGGACATAATCCCCAATGGCCCCAAGAGTTTGCTGGCAAGGAGAATCGAACATGAAACCTAAGGTGAGAGCAAACCCCACTGCTTTGTTTATCCCTCTTTTGCAGTAAGACTACTGATTGGATACTATTGCATGTACTATGGAGTTATTTGAATTACTAGTATAATGGAATACTTGAAAAATGTGTGTGCATATTATAGATAAGCAAAAGTTGTGCCCACTTTTTTTACAAGAAATAACAAAACTTCAATTAAAGCCACAATGGAATATGAAGAACTGAACTAGCTTTATGCAAAAGGTGTTGGTCGTTTGTTTCTAAATGGTGCATAAAATTATCTAGTACCCATTTTTGCTAAGCAGTGAGCTAAATGAATATCCCGCGCTGAACCTTCATAATTCTACAAATAGAAAGCCTTGAAACCTTCTTCTAGATGTGTGTGTGATACTTTCACGAACAATGTCGGCTCATTACTTTTGGAGGCCTAAAACGGATTCATTAGATGATGCCCTCTATATATTTTGCATAATAATTTTTTTTAACGCAGTCTTCATTAAAAACCATTACAAAATATTTATTATCACACAAATTTAAACATATAGTTATAGTTATCCTTAAATAAATAACCATGACAATACTCCTAAATCGATCATCTGAACATTACTCTTCTTGAATTTGTAGCTGCAAATGTACTAATAAAGTATGCATTATATCGGGGGCCTCCATTTTCTTACTTTCTGGGGGCTGAAGCGATGGCTTCATTAATCACCTTATGTAACTCCTTTTTCTCATGGACAAATTCTATGGAATCAAATGAAAATGGGATTATTACCTTAGGTCTAGAAAAAAGATGTCTAATTACCACTAAGGTAAGTCATTTTTTTTAATCACCACTAAGGTAAGTCACTCTTTTTTGGAGTTTAGATTTAGGGTGCACTATCCTATTATAGGGTTTTAGTAGTTTAGGCACTTTCATAGAGTACCCTAAGATTTTAAGCAATTTCATAGAGTACCCTAGGATTTTAGGCACTTTCATAGGGTACCCTAGTCATAGGGGTACTCTAGAGTTTAGGTTTAGGGTGCACTTTTCTATTATAGGGTCTAGTGGTTTAGGCACTTTCATAGAGTACCCTAGGATTTTAGTCACTTTCATAGGGTACCCTAGTCGTAGGATACCCTAGTCATAAGGGTATCCTAGTCATAGGGTACCTAAGGTACCCTAGTCGTAGGGTACCCTAGAGTTTAGGTTTAGGGTGCACTTTCCTATTATAGGGTTTTAGTGATTTAGGCACTTTCATATGGTATCGCTTTGACCTAATGGGAATTTTTCAGAGTTGAGTTTGACCTGATGATAATTATGGAATCCAAGGGTGACCTGATGATAAATGTCCCAATGAAAATTAAGACAAAGAAAAGTGGAAACCATTGCCCCAGTGATCACCTTATGTAACTCCTTTTTCTCGTGGACAAATTCTATGGAATCAAATGAAAATTAACGACAAAGAAAAGTGGAAACCATCATTTGAGGGCAGATCAGTGGGGTATGTATGATAGCAATAATAATTGTTGCTTAAATAAAAAGTATGTGAAGCGTAATTTCCACCCTTTTCCCTTCTTAATGGCAACAACTTATCGGATTGGAGCCCCTGCAGTAAGGTTGGGCACTACAAGGGTCTAGTGCCATACCCAAGTCGTCCATCTCAGAAATTAATTGTCCAGATTTTAAAAAGACTTTTATATTCGTAGGAAATAGTTTTTTTTTTAACAAAATCTAAGCATTAAAAACAGTTTGGACGGCTGGGATGCGATACTACACCCCTGTAGTGTCGGGATTTTTTTTAACAAAATCCAAGCATCAAAAACACTTTGGACGGCTGGGATACGACTACCCCTCTAGTGTTGTTTTTTTAAAAAAAAAAAAACAAAATCTAAGCATTAAAAATGCTTTGCATGGCGGGGATGCGACATTACACCCCTATAGTGTCCAGCCTCACTACAGTGACCCCTAGTCCCCAACTAATAGCCATAGGGAAGACCAGAATTTGGAACCCAATTAAAAAAATTCTTCTTAATTTTTTTTTTTTTTTTTTTTTGAGATCAGTTCATTTAAGTTTCAAATTACTATTAGTTATAGTGAATCCTCCATTTGCAAAAAGCCCACGAAACATTGGACCATACCATGTTGTAATTGGGCCCTAAGAAGACCACCATTCTCCCCCATTCCTACACGTGTAGGTTGACGGACAGGTTAAGTCCTAGTAGCCATCCGATATACAGAATCATTTTTCCCAATACACCAGACGTACATAATCTAACGGATGCAATTGGCGTGACATGTATCAAGCGGGACCCCCCACACCTCACTTATTTTTTCGTGTTTCTTTTTATTTTGTCTGCGTTAGTTCGTTTTTCATCAACTTTATCTAATTTATTAATTTATTTCTACGAGAATAATTCAAAAAGTAAAATTCTGGTCCAAATTTATATTTTTTAAATAAAGACAAAAAAAAAAGATAGATATTTTGACATATTTTCATTTTTATTTAAAAATTTGAGAGTTCCGATCATTTTTTTTTTTTCCCGATTCATCTCGTTGACACGAACCAATAATACACAAACAATTGAAGCAAAACTCACTAAAACAAAAAAAAAATCAAATAAGTACAAAAAAAAAAGTCAAAGTGACTTATTACGCCAAGATTGGTAATCATACTTAATAATAGTCATTAGTTTCCTTTCTCTTTTTCTGTTTTTGAGAAAGGCAAGAAATAGTAATTGTACGTAGTTAGCGATGGTTGAACACCCGTTTTATGCAAGAAGTCGTTTAAGGAAAAAACTATTGGTACACCACTCATGCACGGCAAGTTGATGTGACGGATGAGGAGAACTCAATTTTTGGATGGGCCCACAGTGGGTTTTTCCTCATTTGCCGTATGCATTTGGCGTTCATGAGTGGTCTACTCATAGCATTTCTGGTCGTTTAAATTCTAGCAAACTCTCCACTGCGGATCTGGGGATCCTGTAGGGCGGTGTCATACTACAACCCTGTAGTGCGACACACGAGCCATTGATTTCGGCAATAAACGGCTCGGATTTCATTTCGGCAATGAAGGGCTCGGATCATGCAAGTACCAAGATGAAATCTGAGCCGTTGATTGTGCAATCAACGACTCAGATGCTGCACTATAACCCTGTAGTGTGGCACCGCACTACAGGATGCCCTCTTCCCTCCACTGCACCAAGCCACCAAACATGCCCTCAGTAGACAAATCACCACAATCAAATTATAGTAAGAGCTTTGACATGGCACAGTGACCGTTGTGCCACACGTGCCCTACTGAGTCTTACACCAAATAAATAATTAATGCACAAAGTTTCATTTTTCTCTCTCTTTATCCAAAAAGTTTCATTTTTCTTTTAAAATATAAACATAGAATTATGCATCATGCAACGTTTATCAGACAAAACATTTGGAGTATCACATTGCTTCAGTACAGGGTTGCAAATGAGTTGAGCAAAACTGAATTTTAGAATATTCAAGTTTGTTTGTCAAGTTTTTAGTGAACCTGAGTTTGGGTTTGAGCCCAGTAACTTCCTTACGTTTTAATCGAACTAGAACTCATTCACGAGACTTAACCAACTAAAATATCATATATGTATGCCCTCATATATATTACATAAAATAATAGTCTATAATAGTACTTATAAAAGTTCATACAAGTAACGATATAATCCTCATTAGGTGCACATACAAGTTTATATATGAAGTTCTCTAGAATATATGTTTTTTATGTTGACGAGTGTAAACGAATTGAATACTGTCAAGTTTGGACTTGGATTCACTATAAAGCAAGCCTAAAAACGAGGCTAAGATTTGATGGCCCTGTTCGTTTCCCAGTTTAGTTTTAGTTTTGATGACATTATCATTTTCCTCATTTCTCTTTCTATCTCGCTGCACTCATTACACCTGCTGACATCATCAAAACTGAACTAAACTATCTAATCAAACATAGCCGATATGTTTAATAAACAAATCAAACTCAAACAATTTTTTTTTTACCAATTGAAAAACGACTCGATTGATTTGGAACCTTAGTTTTTGTCTTTTCGAAACAAGTTTGGAACCCTTTACAGTAGAATTGAATAATTTTTCATGTGGGCCCTATAGAGGTCAGAGTGCATTATTAAGAAAGAGATGCAGATGCAGCAGAGAAACCCACTTGCTGTTGTCAGGTAGGAATCGAAGGGTCCCACTTAAGGGAGGTGTTTGGAACTAATTTCCGGATAAGATAAATCGGTGAAGCTTTCATGCGGTAGGGGAAGCAATCGCAATACTTTCCCGAGCCATTCTCTTGTCTTTTTGTTTAAATGGCATTTTTACGTTTTTTTATAATTTTTTATTTAGCTTTTTGTCATCATTTTTTGGATTAATCATTTGTATCGACAAGTCAAACATTTGCTAAATAGACAAACGTTTGTTTTTTTTTTGTCTTATTTGGTCTTTAGGCCTAGTTTTCCATTTAATAAAATGAGAATCTCATAACATTAACCCATTTGATTTTAGCAAATGGTTTTCTCGTTTGCTAAAATCAAACCATCGATTTTATGGGATTCTCATTTTATCAAATAGGAAAGAAGGCCTTATTAGACTAATGTTTGGTATTTTTTTTTTTTGGTCATGATATTTTACTTATAGACTCCTTTGATTAAGACGGATGATTAATCTTGAAAATATGACGCGAATCTAACAAAAATTGAGAAAGGACGAACAAAACAAGAAAAACGAAGACAAAAGAATGGAACCGGATGCTTATGACATGGTTGCACCTCGCAAAATGTAGGGAGTAACAACTATTGAAAAAAAAAAAATTGATTCTATTGAGAAAGAACTTATTTTTTTTTATTCCTTTTTAATTGTACGTCAAATATCTACTTTCTGTCTTGAATATAATTTTTTTTTTTTTAGGATTCGATGGATAGCTGTACAATATGAGTTTTTTTTTTAGTGAAAGAGAGATGGACGAAAATTGGTTATAAATTTAACCAAAAAAAAATTGCATGTGTGCGTGTATTTGCACTAGTTAAGCACTGGCACTGAGAGCAAACTGGGGCACATTGGGGCGTGGCATTGTGTTCAATATGAAGAGGGAACAACATGTGATTGAGATGACGTGCTAGGTTGTTTGGTTTGAATGCCTCTTGTTAGCGCCTCTAGGGCCCTGTTTGATACCTGGGTTGGAAGATGAGATTGGATTTGGAATTTTGTGGGACCTCTAATACTTTGTTTGGTGTTACAAAAAATGGGAGGATTGCTAATACCATGGGATTGTGAATCCCACAAAAGCATGGGATTACCCATCCCAAGGGGGTTGGGTATTGGCAATCCTACCCCATGGGATTGGAAGGATTCCTCTTCTGTGCAAACCCCTCCTAGCTGTGCACACCACCAAACCCCATGATCTAATCCTATCCTAGACAAAACAAACATGTTATTAACAATCACATGATCTAATCCTGTGTGAAAACAAACATGGGAAATGATTTGTCTCCTCATTAATAATCTCACCTTATAACCAATCTCAATCCTAATCCCATCTCATTATCAATCCCCCCAAAACAAAACCTTGTATCAAACGGGGCCCTAGTGGGTATATGACCGACGGGTTCATTAAATGGCATGTGCTAGTGAGGGCTAGGAAAAGCATGACATGAGATGTGCTCCCAACAGAACTAGGCAAGGCATGACACAACACATGCTTGTCACTAGGCTAGGCAAGACATGACCAGACTAGTGGTAGGTTGCAATGCCTAGTGACAAGGACATATTGTGCCTTGCCTCGACAAGCCCAGTGACATGCCATGCCTTGTACAGATAGTCTAGCGACAAGCGGGCCATGATGAGCCATGTTTTTTCGTATTGTGGCTTGAATGTGGCATAAGTCGTGCTTAGAATCATTTTTCAATGGCATACATGTACGATTTCAACGTCTAAGGGACAAATGGTATGGAAATTTTTATACCTTAGTGTTTTTCCTCACTTTTCTGTACTCGTGAAAAAAGGAGATAATAGCGGGAGGGAAGAGGAGGGACACATCGAAGCAACGTGAGGCAATAATGCCATACAATACTCCATCGCATATTTAAGTCATCTGCAAAAGATTCTACCCATCGTTTGATAGAAATTGTACTTTAAGGTTGCTTTCACAACACAACTGTCACGTAGGCTAAAGCCAAAGACACATGCCTTAGGGGCCAAATGGCCCCTACTGTTGGTCGACAAACTAACGGAGGGAGCATGCATCAACTCTAGCTCGTATTTTGACTTAAAGTTATTTAGACATAATCCGATGCATGGTACCTTCATGCCACTAGCTTTTAAACCAAGCGCGGTGACCAATTGTGTGAATCAATAGTTTCTCTCATATTAGGTTGAATTATTATTGTGAAACTGTCATTAGTAGGGTAAAACTAACCTGTCTTGTGACGGTTTAAACCATCTCATGTTCCCTACTAGTGGGGGAACAATTCTACACTTTGTGAATTCTGCTTAACGATGATAGGAAGAGTCGACGTTGAAGGATAAAAAAGCAACGTCGCGATGAACGCTTGGTTGCCACAAGCCAGTTATCCATGTGGTAACTTTTTTTGACACCTCGAGCAAATTTCGAAGGTTTAAAGGATCGTTAGGCGATACTTTCACATTCGTATTTGTACTGGAA
Organism: Vaccinium vitis-idaea; assembly: GCA_963854785.1. NCBI lineage: Eukaryota > Viridiplantae > Streptophyta > Magnoliopsida > Ericales > Ericaceae > Vaccinium > Vaccinium vitis-idaea. The sequence continues at coordinate 45,524,976 of OY978215.1, forward strand.
ATCAGAATCAAAGAGTTTTTACCCTTCTGTTTCACCTAAGATTTTTATTCTTGTTGAGCTCATCTTAGGACACTTATGTTATAATTTAACAAATTTGCCGTCCAACCGAACTCTCCACCTGACAATGTTTTTCGCTCGAATAGGCCTGCATAAGCAAGCCTTCGGTCCAAAAAGAAGGGCAATGCCCTGCCTCTGATTCTCAGAATAAGTAAAATAATATTAAATGTAGTGGTATTTCATTTTTGTCTTTTGTGCTCTCACTTATCCTACACCTATCAAGTCAATTCCCAAAGTTGGACTAGAGTCAAGCTCAATAAGGTCTTCTTTGCCCTTTGATTTTGCCAAATTGATTCTCTTGGCTGTGATTTTGCTGGATATTAGAAATGGGCAGTGAGAATCTCGTTAATCTAATTGGGATATATTCAAACTATATTGATGCAACTCTTACCTATTTACTATATTTATATATATTTTTCATTTTATTGTTTTATTTTGGCTATAAATATTTGATACTCCATTCGAATTTTTTTAAGTGTCCGCTACTGATATATGTGAATTTTTAAACCCCCCAAAAGATATTTCTCTGTGCAATTTTTAAATTTTTTTTAAAACCAAATTAAAGTATTCATTGAACGCTTTAATTTGGTGGATTTTTTTTTTAAAATTCTGTGGAAATACAATTTTTACATCCACAAAAATACACGTTTCCCAAAAAGGACATTTAAAAAGAGATTGATAAAGTAGTAATATTTTATGTCAATTATAAAAAAATGTTCACAATTTTTTAAATGATTTTTCTTTTTTTGTCTTTACAATGCCCAATAAAAGACAAAGTCCAACTGGGGACACGGACACAATACGGCATGACATAGTGTTAGGCATGCTATGGGCCGGGCCGAACATAATTTAAAATAGGTTGGTATGGCATGACACAACTAGTAATAAATAGACCGAACTAGGCTTGACATGAAACACGGCAAGCACAAAAACAAACTGATTAAGTCGACACGACACAACACAATATAACACGGCACGACACAACATAACATGACGCGTTTTACATTTCATGTGAAACCCACACAAGCCGTAGAGCCCGGAAACATGTTTAGATAATGGGTAGTAGTACTCCATTTGAATGAGATAAAAGGGAGCGAGTGTTGTCCCTTTCCACGCGCTAGTGAGTAATTGCATGGAAGTGCTCTCGCATTGGTCCAAAAAATGTCATCCAGTTCTGCAGCATAGCAGAGATCAGGGAAACAGTGACATACAAATAATCCCACTCCCCAACTCTTTAATTATTGACCAACACGCCCACCACCCTCCTCTATTCTCCCAAAACCAAAAAACTGACCCTTCCAAAGAAGACCCAATTCAATTTCTCATTTTTTCGAACTTCCAATGCTCACATCCCATAATATTCTGATTGATTTTCAAGGGGTGTTTCGTTAAGGGTGTTTTTAGAAAAAATTAAATTTTCACGATTTTTTATGTGATGTTTTTGAGAGAATGATTTGTCTTGATTTTTGAAAAAAAATTGTTCTTTTTTGTTAGTAGAACACCTCTAGTTTGCTATCTACACAATTGACCATGATTCGATCCTTAGAGTCAGGTCATATAATTTCTCGTAAATTCCTAAATCAGGCATGATGACCGGCCTTTGATTGAACTGAAGGGAATAGACGAGGTGCTCATAAAGTGACTTGGACAACTAACCCTCTAAACAGTGCGCATAAGGTGCCCAGACCTTGTAGGTCGGCCTCCAAGCCATCGGATGTGTTTTCAACGGTTTTGATTTCATCTCGACACTTTGTTAATCCAACCCGTCCGTTGTCAAGATGAAATTCGAGCCGTTGATTACCGAGATCAAAGGCTCGGATGCGCTCTCCAAGACCCGGGTCCGGCCCGGATACCTGACCCTCTGAACAAAAAAGACTTTAATGCTCACTGACTAAACTCACTCCCCCACCACTCCACTCTCTCTCAAAAACCACCACAGTGACTTCATTTCACCTGCACTCTCTCTACTACAGTCGGATTTCAATACCCAAGGAAAGAAAACTTGCTCTGTTCCTCTCTCTCCACCATCTTCTTCTTCTTATCCCCTCTCTCTCTCTCTCTCTCTCTCTCTCTTTCTCTCTGTGCGCACTCATATCACGGATTCACAGCCCCGTACCCAATCTCTAGCCAAAAAAACCAAAAACCCATAAACCTCAAACCAACTAACCCTCTCTCAACAACACATTGACATACACATGCATTCATGATTTTGGCCTTGGATGACCTTCCTGGTGGTTGGGCGGCGGCGGTGGTGGTGAAATGGGGTGTCTCGTATCTCAACTGGCCTCCAAATTCGCCTTCTTCCCTCCCTCTCCGTCCACCTACGCCGTGAAGAAGTGCGATGGCGGCAAGCTCTCGGCCGTATCGACGGCGGGGTCGATGCCTGTGCCGATCGGCGGAGACAACAACGGGTCGCCGTCGTCGTCGCTCGACGTGCTGTTGCTGGACACAAAGAGAGGGAACAAAATCGTGGCGTTTTATTTACGAAACCCATGCGCTCGCCTCACTCTGCTTTACTCCCACGGCAATGCTGCTGATTTGGGTCAGCTCTTTGACCTCTTTGTTCAGCTCAAAGCCAATCTCAGAGTCAATCTCATGGGGTCTGTTTTCCTCTAATTTTTTTGCTTCTTTTATTCTTTCCCCTTATGTGATTTTTGATATATCTTTGATTTGTGTCTATACCGTTCGAGCTCGTGTTTGCTCGTTAAAAGCTCGTTCGAGATCTGTTTGTTTGATTAAAAAACCAAACTTGAACATTTGTTTAAGCTCGTTAGATTTTCAAACCAAGCTTGAACAATCAGCTAGCCTCGTTCGGTTTGTTTATCAGAAGTCCTTGTGGAAGAAAGAACAGAAGAAGAGACCAGAAGTGTTGAGAAAGACTGAGAAATAAAAATTAAATTTTTGCTGGTCTAATTTTTTTTTTCACGAAAAAATGGCACAATTTATGGGTCAATCCAATGGTATCTGATTTGGGTATCTGTCTTTATATGTGTTATCTTTTTTATGCCGGCATATTTCCATAAACATGTAAATCTCACCTTTTGTCAAATCTTACTAAGTAAAGACTTGAGTTCCTCGCTCTACCTACCTTAATCTCTGTTGTTTCTGTTCAAGTTTTGTGGGGTTTTATCAAAGATGTGATGGATTGAATCTAAAATAGATTTCAGTCCATTTGGTCCTACTTCAGGTCTGATGTTGGGCTTAGATCTGGGAAAATCTTAGTTAATTAATCCTCGCATTTTTTATGCGAAAGCAATTAGAACTTTGTATTTTTCGTCTTTTCAAGTTGGCGTATGTGAGGAGAATGACATGTGAGGACCCATCTTGTGAAGCTTGAAAAGCCAAGAAGCGTTCTATTAGAGCGGAGCCTAATTGATTGCATTTGTTTGCAAGAATGATAAAAGTTTTAAGTAAAGTTGGGATGATTTTGGCTTCTCTTGTCGGTAACAGAACTTTGTTTTCTTTTTCATATTCTTCACATTCAATGTCTTTGTATGTAAAGTGAGCTTTTTAACTATTGTATTTGCGTAGATTGGGGGGAACTCTCTACGTGCTCTCTTTTTTGTGGATTGTGCCTTTTGTTCTTACTTATTACTTTTACTAAAAAAATATCCTCGTTTCCTACTGTTTGGTGCATATTTTGTTTTCCAATTGTCATTCATAGACACAGTGGTTCTAAAGATTAGTAGATCTTGAATTATTTGTCCTCTTCCACTTTTTTTGTTTTGTTTTAATCACTCCACTCCTTTTTCTTGAATCTACAGTATTAAAGTCTTTGGGCCGTGCTTGATTGATAAGACTAACTAATGATGGGAATCGGAAACCCTGTATATGAAATTCCACAGGTTTACTTGCCGCACTACAGGGCCGCCTTACAGGGGCTCGTTTCCTCATCCCGCCGGACTAATGATAATGCTACCAAAGTTCCCAAGTATTGGATATCCATGTTTTGTGGATTTTTTTTGGGTGACAAAGGAACCACCCTAGTAGGGCCCACTAATTGGACCCACCTGTAGGGTGTAAACCTCTGGTCAACCGAAACTGTCCACGGCCTCGGTCACCGGGTACACATGGTACCGCCCTAGAGAGGAGTCGAACCCTACGCAAAGGACCCACCCGTAGGGTATAAACCACTGGGCAACCGAAACTGTCCATGGCCTCGGTCTCCGGGTACACACGGTACCGCCCTGGAGAGGAGTCGAACCCTACGCAAATCCAGGCAAAGCACTACCTCTTCCGCTGGGGCAAGCCCCAAGGGTGGTCATGTTTTGTGGGTTGGTTATACAATGGATATATGATCTCAGATTTGTAGAATTCAATTGCCGGAAAAGCAGTCACTCTGATCTGTGGTTTACTGCACTATTGTGTTTTGCCCGGTGGAATCTTAGAATAAAATGCCAGCATGATATAGAATCCAATTTGTACGACTTTGAGTTACAAGAAGTTTGTCTTTTTTTTTCTTTTCAAAAAAAAAAAAAATTTCTTTTTCTCTTTTTTGGGTGGGTGTATGTTTCCCTCCCGTAATGCTTATGTTGTATCGAGGCGTTTGCAATTTAAAATCCTAATCTACTATCACAATTTTGATATGCAGGTATGATTATTCTGGCTATGGAGCCTCTACAGGCAAGGTAGGCTATTAGGGATGGTAGATATACGAGCAACATATTGTGACCTCTGTTTTGACTATTATAGCATTGGACCACAATCTAATAATGAGTTAGTGGACACTTGTTGTTCTCTACCTCATTACAATAGCAAGTTTATGATACTTGTCATCTGTTCTTTTGTTTTATTTGTGATCTTTCATCGGTATGTTTTAGTGGAACATCCAGAGTTTTCTCATTATCTAAAATCCGAGAACTTTTGTCACAGAATCACGATGCTTTAGCTAAACAAAGTTGTTGACTAACCAGAAGAAACAACTGTAATAAGAATGCCTGTGGTTTTGAATTGTTCGATTAAGTTTATGATTGTTTAAAATAACTTTCAATGCTATAAAATGGGGGATTTCTTTCACCTTGGTTACCCTTAAGCGGGCTTGCCATCTGTTTTTTTTTTCCTGGTTTTTGTAAATTTTTGGTACCTTGTAACTTTGAATTAATTTTTCTTTTCATGTCCAGCCAAGTGAATCCAATACGTATGCTGACATAGAGGCAGTATACGAGTGTCTTGAGACAGAATATGGTGTTAGCCAGGAAGACTTAATTCTCTACGGGCAGTCAGTGGGAAGCGGGCCAACATTGCACTTGGCAGCGAAGTTGCCAAGGTTGAGAGGCGTAGTTCTACATAGTGCCATTCTTTCTGGTCTTCGTGTGGTCTGCCATGTGAAGTTCACATTTTGCTGTGACATATATAAGGTGAGAAGCGTATTTCACTCACTGTACTTTTATTGGAGGTATCTGCTATCCCATTCTGCTACTGAAACAAAATGCCAAACAGATTGACTAAAATTTCTCCCTCGAGTTCCAAAATTTTTCAATCCGTTAGTTGTGTCGAGGAAATAAGCAAATGAAAATCTGGATTATTTCTCCCGAGGAAATGGTGCAAGTTTTCAAATTTGATATATAGTCTTTGTTTGTGTATAATCAATCACCTTCGTGTTGTATAATTTTAACATTGGTTTGGTTAAGTGCTTAATAGCCTGGGCCTGGGTGTGAGCATTTTATGCATTGGATTTTTACTTGTTTTTGCTAATGACTCAAGCTGTTATTCTTCTGTTAATGCAGAATGTAAACAAAATTCGGAAGGTGAAGTGCCCTGTGCTGGTAATACATGTAAGTAATTCTTGGTATGAAATAAATTATTCTGTTACCCCAATAAATTATTCTTGTAGTCTTCAAATAATTGTGTCAACCACAAGCATTTTCTTTCTGTTAGAAAGCTTGTTGTGTATGATACAAAAAAAGCTTTGTTGGGTCATTTTATTGGAGGGGTCGACATTGGAGGAATGGCTATGGGTTTCACCGTATTTCCATCTTAATTAGTCCGGTATAGTGCATAATTTCACCAGTATTTGCTGCAACTTTGCCTCCTAAAGCAGACCTTGCGAATGCTTTTTTCACTTGTCTCCCTCATCGCCACAAATTGTTCACACAGAGGACACTCATAGCTTGTTCAATTAATAAACATATTTGGGGGCTCAAATGGCTGGAAATGGGAAATGAAAATGTCCCCTTGCTTTGTTGTTTAACAAACCCGATTGATATGATTTGTTTGGTCAACATAATTTTTTATGATGACCAGAAATTACATGTAATAGTACTGGTCTGCAACCTGTGCATCATAGGACATGGTGCTACTATCGTATTTCCCTGGTCTTTCATCTTTGAAGTCATAGATATAGTTGAAACATTCAAGAATTTATTATACATAATGCAGTTGACGGCTTGACGCTAAAGGGATCTTTTCCCAAATCCTATCTTTCAAATTTACAAGTACGTGAGATTTGTAAACTTGGGTTATTAATGCAATTGTCATTTTCCATACAACTACGCCATATCTAAGTTCTAGCTACAGGTTAGTCTTACTTTCACATGGTTTTCTTTCTGGAATGCTTGCTGGAGCGGCTTGAACTGCTTGCTGTGCTTAGTCTCCCCCCCTCCAGAATAAAAAGAACCAACAAGTCGCTGCAAATTTCGTAGCCGAGTCCTCTGCCTGAGTTGAATTAATAAGTTTATCACCAGTTTTGCTTCTTTATTCTTTGTTCCAAGTTCCAACAACTGCCTCTTGATGCTTGTTTATAACTTCGATCTGATCAAACATTCTCAGGGTACAGAAGATGACGTTGTAAATTGGTTACATGGTAATGGATTGTGGAAAATGGCCAAGGACCCGTATGAGCCCTTGTGGATTAAAGGAGGTGGACACTGCAACTTGGAGCTTTACCCAAATTATATCCGCCACCTTTGCAAGTTTATCAAAGAAATGGAGAATATTACGACATCAATCCGTCTCAAAAAAATCAGGCAAAACCTCCTTTGGAATAAGAAGTCTAAATCGTGCAACAAAATTGCTATACAAAGGTGTTGTCGGATCAAATGTTGCCGGATAAAATTCCGACGACCAAAATGCCCAGAATGTTTGAAACCAAGCTGCACAGAATGTTGCTGCCGACTGAAATGCCCAGAATGGCAATGCAGGTGCCCAGAATGGCAATGTAGATGCCTGGAGTCACCTTGTAAATGCATGGAGTGCCGATGCAAATGCCTTGAATGTTGGAGACCAGGTTGTTTGAAATGCTTGTGCTGCCGATAGTCCATGGTCAAGGTATAAATAGCAATTTGGATGGAAACGCGGGATAACAAAAACTAATGGTGTTTATATTAGATTGCTGAACTAGCTAACACCCCTCAAACATGTGCAGTAGTGTGTTAAAACAAGAGGAAGTAGTAACTGATTAGAATTGGTGGAAGGGATACAGTTTGATTATATGGTTTCCTGATTAGAGTTGCTTTCCATGGAACTTTGTCATTTAATTTGCTGCTTTCTTTAGGATTTTTTTTATTCACTTTACGGTATCGTGCTCGATCAAATGCTTACCTTGCTTATCTGATGGATGTGATTGAATTTTGTGACTTTGTATGATGCTGAGGTGTGATGCAGTTCTCAGTTGAAATAGAATCATTTTTTTGATCATCTGTTCTTGGGACAAAAGCGTAACATTTTCAACATGACTTCAGTCCTACCATTGTTCCGGATTAGGGAACCATGGAGGGCGGCTCCCTGCTGCCTACAGGGCCGCCCTCCAGGATCCCGGGTCCCATTGTTCCAAACTAGGCCTCAAATCACATTAAAGATCTTCCAGGGCCGCCCTCCAAGACCCTCGGGTCCCATTGTTCCAAACCAGGCCTCAAATCACGTTAAGATCTTACTTGGTTGCCGACAAATCACGTTAAAGATCTTACTTGGTTGCCGACAAAAAAATGAAGACCATACTTGGTTAGGTTGGTTTGGTGCATGTTAAATTACCAATTGTTTCAGGGTATTTGTATTTGTGCAGATCCATTTTTTGTTTGATAACCTGATGTCCGGGCCAGCTTGCGCAAACCTCAATTAATTCTGGGGTCTTATAGGTAACGACTGGGCATAATCCCAGTGGCCCCAGGAGTTTCCCTAGAATTGAACCGGACACTTTAGGTGGGGGCAAACCCTTTAGTTTTCCATTTGATTTTAGCAACCCAGTTGCTAAAATCAACCATGATTTTAGTAAATGAGTTCAGAAGGTGCTAAAATTATGATATTTCAAATAAAAAAATTAAGTATTTTCGTGTATTATTTTTTGAATTTTTTTACACCAAATTAAAGTACACGAGGAGTACTTTAATTTAAAGTGAAAAAAAATCGAAAAACGATACACGAAACCACTTCATTTTTTTATTTCAAAAAATTGATTTAGCACCTGCACCTCTTGCATGTAGCACTATCTATTTATCAAGATCACTTTATCAACTTCTTTGGGTATTTGTGCATATCTATTTATCCACCAACACCTCTTGCATGTAGCACTATCTCGTATTGCAAACAATGATGCTATTGGCGCATTTACATACTTGTCCAAATACTTACATGCATTGAAGGTCTACACACACTGCACCACTCAGAGCCCGTTTGGATGCGGTATGCGGTATATAGCCCCTGACTAAATAATCCCTCTTCCCTTCATCCCTCTTCCATGCCATATCCATCGTTTGGCAACACAAAATAGCCCCTGCTTTGCTCATCTCCCTTCTCCGATAGTCAGGGACAACCCTGACTAAATAGAAGCAGGGGGAGGGGGTGTCTATGTTTAGTTTGGGGTGATATCCAACCCCTTTTTACCTCCCTACCCCTAATGTAAAAACAAGAACGGATTTGTCGATCCAAAAAACACAAGAATTGATTTTGAGCCATCCACGCATGTGTACCGTAATGTTTTTGCAACTCGTTCGATGTAACAAGACCTTTTGGTATTGTGGTCTACGGTTGGTTGTAGTTCTCCCTGTTGTTCTTTAAACTTTTGTATTTTCTCATTTAATGATTGAAGTTCTTAAATTTAAAATGGGGCTTGTTCTAGGACACAAATTTTGACACGAGTTTTGACATTCCATCCTAAACCTTTGATTTCAAAGGCTGAGATTAGAATCTTAAAGTGTACACCCTCTCACCTCTGTCCAATACAACAGAACTGGAACTGCAATTTTTTCTTTCAAAAATTCAAGGGAAAACTTCAAAAAAGCCTCTAAACTTTCACCGCAATGATTCACAGGCCTCCAAACTTAACGAAATTTCAATTAGACCTCCAAACTTCACCCATTTTAATCAATTACACCCACGCCGTTACTTCCTGTCAATTTTCTAACGGAAAATGCTTACCTAGTGTGTTAGCCCTCGTTTTGGATGAAAATGCAATATTTAGTTGGTCATCTCCTGCCATTTTGACTCCCTCCTTCATTTTATCTCTATATATACCCACCCCACACCAAATAACCCTAAAACCCGATTTCCCTTCTTCATTCTCTCTCTCCCATCTTAAAATCCACTTCCATCTTCTCTCTCTCACATCTGAAAAAGGAGAAATAAACGTGACATTGGCAATTTCATGGAAGACAATCTTGCAAAGTTTGTGGCAACCGGAGAGAGATGCACACCTCTTGGACAAGTCCTACCCGGTATTTTTGAATCAAGCCCTTCCCGGTATTTATAATCGGCATCGAAAAATCTATTCTCGAGGTTCTTTTTGAAAATTTTACATTTTCTACAATTGGCTCTGAATGTGGAAACATTATATCCATCTCAAAACCAATTGGCAATGAGTGGAAAGGTTCCAACATATATTAAGTGCTCATCCATTCCACTCCTAAACAATGTGAGACTCTAGTTCCTTAACACTGAAACACTCACAATGCAATACGTCAAAATGCAAAATGCATTAAATATGGTTACCAATCAAGCCCTAAGTTGGTTTGGTGCATTTCAAGGTATGTTCGATTCGTACCTGTGTCGTGCAGATGTCCATGTATATGGGTGTTGTTTTAAGATTGGAAAAGTTGTTACATTTCTTTTTTTCTTCTTTTTGTTCGACGGTTAGGGGTGTACAGGCCAACTTACGTGCACTTCGACTAATCCTCTCCCGGTCCGGTCAAAGGATGACCATCCACGCCAGGACTATGGGATTCACATGGAGGGGTTGGGTTATCGGGTAATGAGGACGGGTGGTTTAATTCACGGGGGCGTTGGTGTGAAGCTTCGCAACTCACGGCCTCCTCTAAATCTAGTCGTACCGCTTGTTTTGATTCAAAATGAAGACGAAGACGGGTGCTGTAATGGTGAACAAATTGAGACCTCACAGCAACGAAGACGGGTGTGAGCCGTTCTTTAATTCCGAACACAGACACGATTTGTTCACCAATATGGAACCGAACGAAACTAATCTGTTCGGCATAAAAAAATCGAATAATTTTTTTGAATGTTGGGGACTAAATTTCTTCAATTAATACATTGGGAACTAAATTGAGCCGTGGTCAATACTTTGGGGACTAAATTTTCTTTAATCTGCCTCTTTCCGCCCATATAACTAATCACACCTTAGATAATTAATCAACCCCCACATGAATCTTTCAACGTCGTTAAGTCAATTCCATTGACTATCTTGCATATGGAATGACAACTACAAGAACAAAGAAACCAGCAATATTTGACTTTGGCCTTGTTTTGCATGTTTTCACAAACGTACCTCAATTCAGAATAAACCACAAAACCAAAATGATGAATCCCCCAAAAAGGGTCTTCAATTTACTGCTTCCATTTCTTTTCTTCAAATTTTGCACTTCCATTGACACCATAACTCCAACCCAACCCATCAAAGACGGTGACATTTTAGTGTCCACGCGGGAAATCTTCAAAAAAAAAAAATACCGAGAAGGGCTTGATCCAAACAGTTTTTCTCAAAAACGTAAATATACAGTTTTTGCAATTTTGCGAAAAACTGCTTGGATCAAGCCCTTCTCGGTATTTGTTTTTGAAGATTTTTCGCGTAGACCCTTGAAAACACCTTTTGAACACATTGGATGGTTCGGATTTCCCCAAAACAATGTTTAACGTGAAAAAATTACATTTTTTCTTATTTATGGGAGGTCCTTACAAGAAAATTTGCATATATATATATATATATATATATATATATATATGCGCCGGTTCCCCTCACACTTAAAAAAACACTCGAATTTGTTCCAGACTCCACTGTGATGTTCCGAACCATTGATCTTGTTTAAATGAGTAAAATAGGAGGCCCTGCAAAATTTCAGCTCAATCGGATATTGGTAAGTGCTTGATCCAAACATTTTTGCAAAAACTGTGACAGGAACTAGTTTTTTTAAAACTGTTTGGATGAAGCACTTACCGATATCTAATTGAGTTGAAATTTTGCAGGACCTTTTATTTTACTTATTTAAACAAGATCAACGGTTCAGAACATCACATTGGAGCCTGGAAGAGTGAGGTGTTTTTTTATGTGTTTTTTTAAGTGTGAGGGGAACTGGCCCCATTGCTGTCACAATCAAAAGTTACTCTTACAGTGCTGTCACTTTGGTCTTCTAGAGCAGCACTATGCACCTTATGATCCATGTCAATTGATTGTGAAAGCTCCAAGAAGTTTTTCTCCCATTCAATACCAGATATGTAAAGAGTTAAGGATACACTCTCCCAAGGCTACAACATCCAATAATATTTAATAAATGAAAATGCTAACCATTTCTGTGGATAATGTGTAAAAAATATATCGATATCCATGAAAAATGTATAGATATCCATAACATGTATTCAATGTTTAACTCGGATTAGAGTGATATGTGTCTTATCGTCCGCCTAATAGGTGAATAGGTGATAGTTAGCATAACCGAACATAATGCACTATCCTTGATACTTCAAATCAATTGACCATCTCTTAGCTTCGACCCACAGAGAAATGACAAGAAAGGAAGAAACTAAGGCCTGGCAACGGCCATTCCAATGGAGGCTTTTGTTGCACATGAAACAAAATAATTTTTTTAGAAACTAAGGCCTCCAATTCTTTTGTACTGATGTTCATTAAAATGTTAAGCATTAATTCTTTTGTTTTTTAAAATGTTAAGCATTAATTGGCGTTGTCAAAAAATGTTGACAAAAAGCATTAATTCACGAAAGCATTAAACAACAAAAGTAACTGTTTCTGCATTACTAGTAACGAAAGCATCACGAAAATTCACAAAAGCATTTACCAGAGAATTGGGTAGAAGAAGCATGAACGCACTTGGCTTGTCTTCACCAACAATTCCCCAATCCCATGGGAGAGGTTTCATAATACCCAACCCCCCTTGGGTTGGCCAATCCCATGAAAATGGGGGATTGCTAGTCCCATGGGACTACTAGTCCGGTCCTCAAATTGCACACCAAACATGAAAATTAATGGACCCACAGGATTGGTAATCCAATCCCATGCTCCATCTCTCTTATCAAACATGGCCTTAAAGTAATAATCATTGTGATTAAATAGTAGATTCAAAGGATTAAATTACAAATACCAGAACATCAAGAACAGGGAAACAAATGTCGAACAAAAAATGGGAAATGACTGGAATCGGAGCAATTGCTTCAAAGGCGCGTAATCGCTGTCCTTAAGACGTTATTTGCCCCCACCTATTGGTATGCACCGGGTTACGGCAAATCGTCTCTCAGGATACAATGAAGCCCAACCTCTGGTTGTGTGTTGATCGGCGTCTGCACAAACGATAATCAACCCCAAATACTATAGGATGCGCAAATTCAAACAAGTTCTAGAGTTCTGAATCTGCAGTATATCAGAACCCCAGGAAGCAAAAGGAGATAATTATAAAGACTTTAAGAAGGGATGGGAAGGGAGAGTACAAACGTCCAGATTTTTGTGTGCATCAATGGCAATGTCTATTGCCTTATATAGACATCAGATTGTGACTGTTCCCAACAGTCACACCCTTTTGTTTTAAATTTAAACACCAAAGAGTCAATTAACTGTTCTGAACAGCCACCAAATAACTGCCTATAACTGCCATTTGCCCTGATTAAATTACGGTCGTCCGATTATACTTGATCGGATTGTTTCAAATCAATGACCCAGATTTAATCTGCACACGCGCACTTGCCGCGTATCCAAAACCAATGTTGAAAATCTTTCAACAATCCCCCACCATTTTCAAAATAATAAAAACACTTGTTCAAACTTGAGAATTTTATGCATACATAAGGGTGTCTTCTGGACTTGAACCTTTACTTAGTGGTAGTATATCAAAGCTAGTTAGTGCAACATAGTGGACAAGCCTTGAACTAGCCATCCTATTCGACAGGCCGGATAAACTCCACACATAAAATTCAGATCGTCTAGTATTCTTGAAAGCCGACTCGTGGATCGGCCTTGTCTATATCCTATTTCATGAGTGCTCTAGAGACAAGTCCCAGTCTCGTAGGAAGCGGCACCACTCCCGACACTCATATAGGTAGACTTTCAAAGGTGTCCTTGTAACTAAACACCCCACAGAAATTCTGTTAAAGTCTATTAAAAGTCAGCACTTAACCTCCTCTTCTACATTACAAGTACCAAGCATTATGCTCTTGGGATGGATATAATACAAAGTGTAGTGCTTGCAACCACCTCTTATGACATACTTTACTCATTGAACTCAAGAACTTGATGCTTCAAGTGTTGAGTTGAGGTTCTATCATTGGCGATTATGAGTTATGGACTTTAGCCCCATCCCTATAGATGTTTTCAACACCAAATCCCTTGCAAGTCCTTTTGTCAATGGATCAGCCAAATTTTGGCTTGACCTAACAAAATCGATAGTAATCACACCATCTGTGATCATCTGTCTTACATAACTATGTCTTAGGCCAATATGCCTAGATTTACCGTTATAGATTTGACTATAAGCCCGTGACAATGTTGCTTGACTGTCACAATGCAAAGATATAGGCGGCATCACCTTTGGCCAAATAGGAAGCTCTAACAACAAGTTCCTTAGCCATTTTGCCTCTTTGCTACAAGATGCTAGTGCTATAAACTCAGCCACCATTGTGGAATCTGAGATACAAGTCTGTTTCTTTGATCCCCAAGAAACGGCTCCTCCACCAAGGGCAAATATCCACCCACTTGTAGACGCATGATCCTCATTATTAGTGATCCAACTAGCATCTGTGTATCCTTCTAAAACTGATGGATACCCACTATAATGTATACCATAGTCCATGGTACCCTTCAAGTATTTTAATACTCGATAAACTGCTTGCCAATGCAAGAAACTAGGATTACTAGTATATCTACTAAGTTTACTAACAACAAAAGTGTAGGGGTCCGGATATACCGAGCACCTGGCTTGTACGCTGAATCAATAAGAGACACCTCTTTGTAGTCGCCAAGAGACTATCATTGAGGGACTCTTCGGAATTACGAATCAACACACTTAAAAGGAGCATATTAGGGCTTCGGCCCACTGCCTCGGCAAAGTGCCGAGGCCCATCTTATATCTAATTCATTTGTGGCCTTCCAAGGTTAACACCAAAAGACCTCGGGAGTTATCCGAGAGATGACACAACTAACTTCGCTACGCGGAGACGTGCCAAAAGACCAATTGCTGAGTCAGCAGAGCAGTTAATGCGGCATGTGCTCGTAACAAACTGTGATCATGACAGATGACGTCACCCGAACGGTTATGACAAGTGTCAAGACCTTACTGGGAGCATGTGCATGCAGTATATTCCTCCGGGCTCGTCATCATGACGTCACCCGAACGGTTAAGTCACGTGACGAGCACAGCTATGCTTGGAGGCCAAGCCAAGGCTCACCTATAAAAGGAGAAGTTCATCTCCTGAGAAAGGTACGCGCGCGATTCACTCTGAAACCCTAGATCTACATTACACTTCATCTTCTTCCCTTACTTACTAGACCGTCGGAGTGCCGTTTTGGACTCAACGGTCCAGTCCGGCGCTAACGGTTTGCTCAGTGTGCAGGTCTGGTTCTACTTGAGTGAAAGAGCACCAACTCCGTCGCTGACCACCACCGTGAAGAGCAACCGGAGAAAGAGGGCTCCACAAAAAGCAATATCTGGACGAGTAGAAGTCATAGCATACATAAGGCAACCAATAACTCTAGCATACTCTAATTGATTCACAGTTCTACCAGTATTCGGATATAATTTCATATTCATGTCATAAGGAGTATTCATAGGTTTGCACTCAAAATGATCAAACTTCTTTAAAACTTTTTCAATATAATGAGACCGAGTAAGACATAAACCATGCTCATTCCTAATTATGCGAATACCCAAAATAACATCAGCAATACCCATATCTTTCATCTCAAAACTAGATGACAAAAGTTTCTTAGTATCCTCAATGCAATCTAGATCAGTACCAAAAATTAGCATATCGTCAACATATAAGCATATTACTACACCTTTATTCTTCACAAATCTACTATACACACATTTATTAGATTCATGTATACAAAAACCATTTCGAACAATAACCTGGTCGAATTTTTCATGCCACTGTTTTGGAGCTTGTTTAAGCCCATATAGAGATCGAATAAGTTTACAAACTTTGGACTCGTGGCCGGGCATAATGAAACCTTATGGCTGTTCCATATATACCTCCTCATCCAACTCTCCATTTAGGAAGGCTGTTTTCATGTCCATTTGATGGATATGAAGTTTGTAGATAGATGCCAAGGATATTAGGACCCTTATAGTTGTGATCCTAGCAACGGGTGCATAGGTATCAAAATAATCCAATCCCTCCTTCTGTGTAAAGCCTTTGGCTACTAGCCTGGCCTTAAAGTTCTCTATTGTACCATCTACCTTTAACTTCCTTTTAAAAATCCATTTACAGCCTATAGGCTTAGAGCCATGGGGTAAATCCACTAGTTTCCAAGTGTTGTTCCCCATAATTGAATCCATTTCGTCATTTATAGCTTCCTTCCAAAATGCAGCATCTTGCGATTTCATCGCTTCTGCATAAGTAAGAGGATCGGACTCGACACTAGGTGAAATCATAGTTTGCCTAGAGTGAGAACTTCTAGTACCCTCCACCAGATAGACCACAAAATCTGGTCCAAAGGATTTTTCTATTCTCATCCTTTTACTCCTAGGTTCACTTTCCTTTGGGGGACCACTTGCATCAAGCGGTTTCAATGGTTCTGATGGATCATTAATTTTAGGAATCATAGTGAACCTATTTTCATAAAACACCGCATCTCTAGAGTCAATAACAGTATTAACACTGTAAGCATCATTCGGCTCAACAATCATGAATCTATATGCCTTACTATGATCAGCATATCCAAGGAAAATACATTCAATTCCTCGATGTCCAATTTTCTTTTGCTTAGGTTCGGGTAACCGCACAATTGCTCTACAACCCCAAGCTCTAAGATAATTTAAGTTGGGCTTTCTTTTCTTCCATAGCTCGTATGGGGTAATCCGAGTCCTCTTAATAGGAACTCTATTCAAAATATAACACGCCGTCAGTACAGCTTCACCCCAAAAACCACTACTTACCCCCGAATTGCTCATCATAGCATTGACCATTTCTACCAAGGTCCTATTTTTCCTTTCCGCTACTCCATTCTGTTGTGGAGTATATGCTGCAGTTGTTTCATGTATCAAACCTATGGATTCACAATAGGCTGGGAATTCATATTCCCCGCCTCTGTCCGACCTCAAACACTTTATCTTAGCGTCACATTGATTCTCGACTTCTGCTTTATACAACTTAAATTTATCAAGCACCTTGTCCTTAGAATGCAACAGATAAACATAACAAAACTTAGAATAATCATCGATGAATGAGAGAAAATACTTTTTGCCACCTCTAGTAGGAGTACTATGCATATCACATAAATCGCTATGTACCAATTCTAGTAGAGATGAACATCTATTCACTCTAGGAAAAGGCTGTCTAGTTATCTTGGTTTTTACACAAACAGAGCACTTATCAATAATATCATTAGCATATCTCGGTATTAACTCCAAATTGGCCATATCATTCATTTTGGCAACATTCACATGTCCTAATCTATTGTGCCATAAAGATAAAGAGTAAATCATGTAAGCAGAAATTGTAGTCTTATTCATAATACTGAGTTTGAACATGCCCTCGTACATATAGCCCTTCCCAACAAACTCCCCTCCCTTAGAAAGCACAAATTTATCCGACTCGAACACAAGTTTGAACCCAAACTTATTCAAAAGACTTCTAGACACCAAATTTTTCCTAACTTCTGGAACATGGTACACATCAGTAAGAGTTAAACTCTTTCTAGAAGTAAACTCTAGGATCACATCTCCTTTGCCTTTGACCGGAGCTGTTGACATGTTTCCCATATAGAGGTACATAGTTTGTGAAGAAGCCTTTGTCTTTGCAGACATGTCTCGTTGCCCCGAGTCAATCCACCACACACTGTCATCTTCCACAGTGTTGATTTCAGAGATCATCGCCACAAACTTTTCAGTTGTGTCTGGTCCACCTTTCTTCTTGTTGAGTAGACGACAGTCCCTCTTGAAGTGTCCGGGTTTGCCACAATGGAAGCACCCACCCTTCTTCTTCTTATTTCGGTTCTGGATCTGACCATTGTCATGGTCCGCCTTCCGTTTCTTATTCTGGTTCTGATTTCCATGTTTGGACTGATGAGGTTGCCTTGAACTTTGGCCTTCTTCCATCACATGAACCTTGGAAGTGCTCTCTTCTACACTTGTCAGGTTTTGCCTAAGCACTTCCTCAACTTGGAAATGTTGGCCCAACTGTTCCAGAGTCATTTCTTCCTTCCTGTGCTTAAGGGATTTCTTAACATCTTTCCATGTTGAAGGCAGTTTGTCAATAATAGATGAAACAGAAATAGACTCATCCATATTCATGTTATGTTGACTAAACTGATTTAGGATATGCATAATCTCATGGAATTGCTCAACGACAGATCTAGCATCAACCATTTTATAACTAAAAAACTTGGTAGCGAGAAATTTCTTACTGGCCGCGTCGTCAAGCATATACTTAGCCTCTAGCGCATCCCATATTTCTTTCGCAGTCGCCTTATTCTGGTACACATCAAACAGATTGTCCGACATGCCATTCAAGATGTGTCCTTTGCAAATATAGTCATCCGACTCCCACTTCAGCCTCGCCCTTGTCTCTGCCAGTATTTCATTCTCTGTCTGCACTGGCTTCGGGGTAGTCAGAACATAGACCACGTTGAGAGCTGTCACGAGGAAATGCATCTTTTTCTGCCAGCGTCGGAAATTGTTGCCATCAAAGCTATTGAGTTTGACGAAGTCGGCAGCAAACTGACGAAGTGAATTGATCCCAGACATTGTTGCAAAATAACGTCTTAAGATTGTTGAACAAAATATGGGAAATGACTGGAATCGGAGCAATTGCTTCAAAGGCGCGTAATCGCTGTCCTTAAGACGTTATTTACCCCCACCTATTGGTATGCACCGGGTTACGGCAAATCGTCTCTCAGGATACAAGGAAGCCCAACCTCTGGTTGTGTGTTGATTGGCGTCTGCACAAACGATAATCAACCCCAAATACTATAGGATGCGCAAATTCAAACAAGTTCTAGAGTTCTGAATCTGCAGTATATCAGAACCCCAGGAAGCAAAAGGAAATAATTATAAAGACTTTAAGAAGGGATGGGAAGGGAGAGTACAAACGTCCAGATTTTTGTGTGCATCAATGGCAATGTCTATTGCCTTATATAGACATCAGATTGTGACTGTTCCCAACAATCACACCCTTTTGTTTTAAATTTAAACACCAAACAGTCATGTAACTGTTCTGAACAGCCACCAAATAACTGCCATTTGCCCTGATTAAATTACGGTCGTTCGATTATACTTGATCGGATTGTTTCAAATCAATGACCCAAATTTAATCTGCACACGCGCACTTGCCACGTATCCAAAACCAATTTTGAAAATCTTTCAACAACAAACGCCGGGAAAACAAAAACATGAAGCCATCAATTTCACAGGGTAGACCAAACATCCAAAATTCCAATGAAATAAGTGGAGGTGCCAACTTTTTTTTAAAATTTTTTTTTATCTTGATTTTGTTTTCAGATGACAAAATACATATAAGCAATTTTTGTTTTAGATGACAAAATATACGTATACACCTATCAACATAGGTTGAATTGTTGGGCGGAAAGTTCTTCACAAGAGTAGCTTATATCGTTGAGTGGATGTGGTCCATGCAAGGGCGGAGCCAGGACATTAATCTACCTTGGACTAACCAAAATTTAGTAAACTACTATATATATATATATATATATATATATATAACTAATATCCGATAACCTTGTATATAAATACGTAAATGTTCAAAAGAAAAGTACAAGAAAGTACACTACTGAAGTTGTACTTTACGATGTTTTATAGAGTAGAATTCATCGATTATCGAATTTGAATCAATATCTTCAACAAGTTCTCTTTCAATGAAGACAATCATAGAATCCGCAAGAAAATTGTCCCCCATTTTGTTACGAAGATCAGTTTTCACATGCTTCATAGCTGAAAATGCTCTTCCGTAGTTGCCGTGGTAACAGGAAGAGTTAAAACAAGATGAATCAACCTTTCGATCAAATGATAGTTCTCTGAATTTTCTGTGTCAACTAATCCTCGGCATACTTCAGAAATGGTGGACATCTTCAGGAATTTCTGGTTTCGAGGTACATCAAGCTTGTAATGTTCCAACTGCATTCTTAGATAATCTCTCTCTTGTGCAGTGAAATCATCAGGATAATATTTCTCGGCAAGAGTGCAAATATTATCAATGTTACAAGATTTAAAGCTATCCTTAGGTTCTAAAGCCGAGCTAAGAATAAGGAGTTCCACTACCCCCTCGTTGAACCTATTATTCAACTCCACCAACTGAAAATCTATTGCAGCGTTGAATATATTAATTTGGTAATGATGCTTTACTGTGAGGACGTCCTTTTGCTGACAAGTACGACCTGTAGCTGTTTTGTGACGAGCACTCGTATCGGGTATATCAATGTCATATTGTGCGCAAATTGATTCCACATACATCAAAAGAGGGCCAAAACCATATTCTCTCAAGGACTGAAGGAGTTCTTTTGTAGTTGAGACCAAGTCCATGGCATTTAAGATGTCTAGAGTTTTGTGTTGCAAGGCTCGACAAAGTATATCAGTGATTGCCATAATTTTATGCATCAAATGCAAAATAAATATGAACTCAAATGACTTCATCGCAATTAAAGCACCACTGGCTTGCCCACGTATAGCGTTGGAGGAATGTGGCCCCTCATACATCATTTGAAAAACGTCAATAGTTGCACCAAACATATCAATCAAGTTGCAATAGAATCAAAATGAGAGCTCCAACGAGTTGTTCCAGGTTGATGCAAATTACCCATCTGATTAGCCCCCCTACCTGTCTCACGTTCACCAGTATCTATCATATGTGCAATATTAATAGCTTGGGCAGATTGTAACTCAGTATGCCGTTTTGGAGAAGCACCAACAAAATGCTGCATCTTTTTTAGGGGAATACTCTAGCCAAGGAAATTGTCTGAACCAAGGCGATTGAAATCGACGATATTGCTGCCCTGAAGCAGACCGTGGAAACTCTGGAAGATTAGGTTGATATGGCCCCGCTTTGATATAAGCTTGTCTAATCGCATCATGTTGATTAACGGGATGTTCCCATATCGGAGGGCGTAACCCCGGCTCCCGTACAAGAGAACTATCATCAAATTTGACTCTTTGAATTTTAGGAGGAGGTTGCTCATCGGCAATTGAATCATCAACATTGGACTGAGAAGGAATATCACTTTCTGATGTATTCACTCTTGGTTTGAAGAACGACAAAAGAGTTTTTCCTCCTTTTTTTGGTTGTTGTTCCATTATAATTTAACCCTAAAAGAGTAAGAGTGTAAGAACCAATATAATTTAATATCAGTCAGTACTCTATACTTAACATACAAAAACTAAGCACTCTATATTTAACATACAAAAACTAAGCACACCCGCCAGTGCTCTACATTTAACAACATAAGTACAAATCTAAGCACACCAGCCAGTACTCTGCATTTAACAACATAAGTACAAATCTAAGCACACCAGCCAGTGCTCTGCATAATAAATGAATACTTACAGATTTGAAGCTTCGGGATTCGACGAATTTGATGAATGTTTAGAGATAAAAGCAGCACCCAAATATTCAATATATTATGATTCCCATATTTGTAAAGGTTGGAGCTCGATCGAAAACCTAAACACTTGAAAAAAGAACACAAGAAAGTACTGTTATAAACTTATAATAACTAATAAGAGAGACAATAGAACTATGTTGAGTAAAATAGTAAAAAGGAAAAGGTGAGAGAGTGGAGTTAATGGCCCACAAAGTTAAATACTATACGTTTTGTTGTTGTTGTCTTCAAGTGGAGTCAGAGGACTAGAGGAGTATATATATATTTATATGTATAGTTGAGGTTTGAGGTGTTCATTAAAGACCCAAGTCCCAACCTCACTGACAACAGAAAACCCCAACTATATATGCACAGTGAGAGTGAACCATAAAAATCAATATTCAATAGATAATAGACCCGAGATTCGAATGAAGCAATAGGAAAGGAAACACCAAAATTGTGAAAGATCATCTAACCTGCTTGGCTGCTTCGAAGTTAAGACCTTCGAACATGGAGTTTTCTCAAAGTTTAAGGCTGTGAGGAATGAGGATCATGGAGTAATGGAAAAACTGAACAAACCATGGGTTTTGACGTTTTGTTCTTCACTCCGGCCTCCAGGTATGAGAAAAAGTGAAACCCTTTCTTTATCCTTCCAACTCCAAGTTCAATTTTTTTTAAAACAGATCCGACACATCTGAAAATATTAGATGGGCTACACAAAAAATTCTGATGGGCTAAAATTTAAAATGAGATGGGTTATACACAAAAATGAGGTGGGTTAAAACTTATTAGGGTATAATTTTACATATAAAATTTTTTTTTTTTCATTTTTTTTTGCTCCCCACCTGGGCTATAGCCCACCTCAGTCCCTTGTTGCATCCGCCCTCGTCCATGTGAAAGTAAAATGTAAAGTTCGGATGCTTGAAATGTCCATTTTCCCAAGAAGGACCGGAGATGACTCAGAGTCTATCATGAACAATTATACGTCTTCTTTGCTGACTATCTTGCACATGGGAATGACCATTAACATCCAAGAGGCCAACCTCATTTGACTCTGGCCTTCTGCTATAGAATATCATGTTTTCTGTCCAGTAGGGTACCTCAGTTCAGAATAAATCACAAACCAAAACGATGAATCCCAAAAAATGGGTCTTCAATTTACTGCTTCCATTTCTTTTCTTCAGATTTTGCACTTCCATTGACACCATAACTCCAGGCCAATCCATCAAAGACGGCGGCGTTTTAGTGTCCACTGGTGAAACATTCGCACTTGGGTTTTTCAGTCTAGGAAATTCCAGTCGCAGGTATGTTGGAATATGGTATAACAAGATTTCGGTGCAAACCGTTGTTTGGGTAGCCAATAGGGATAGCCCAATCAACGGTACTTCCGGAGTTCTATCCCTCAACCGGGATGGGAACCTTGCCATCTACGACAATACCCGTAATTCTACCGTTTGGCAGACAAATGTTTCCGCTGCTTCTTTTTCTGCTCGGCTCTTGGATTCAGGGAATTTGGTGTTGTTACAAGGAGATACTGGGAGTAGTCTTGTTTGGCAAAGTTTTGACCATCCTACAAATACCTTTTTGCCAAACATGAAGCTTGGGTTGGATCGGAGGACTGGTCTCGAACGGTTTCTCACAACGTGGAAGTCAAAAGATGACCCTGGTACAGGAGAATACTCTTACCGGGTTGAACCGAATGAGTTGTACCAGATAGTACTGTTTAAGGGCTCAACTCGAGTCTCGAGGATAACCACATGGTTCGAGGCCACACCGACTTTCATATTCAATTTTACTTACGATAATAATCGTGACGAAGTCTTTTCATTTTACACCCTGATCAATGCGTCGAACGTGTCGAAAATCTTCTTGAATGAATTGGGTTCCTTAAAAATGGTGACGTGGGTTGGGAAATGGGTTGAGTTCTATTCGTACCCTAAGGAACAATGTGATTATTACAGCCGGTGTGGCGTGTATGGTTACTGCGACTCCAACAACGATCTAGAGTTTGACTGCACGTGCCTTCCAGGGTACGAGCCCAGGTCCGCAGATGAGTGGTACCTGCGGGATACATCAAGAGGGTGCATTAGGAAGCGCGAGGCACTTTCCATGTGTGGAAATGGAGAAGGGTTTGTGAAGGTTGCGAATGCAAAGGTTCCTGATACCTCCAAGGCACGTGAGTGGATGAGCCTGAGTGTGCAGGAGTGCAAGGAGGAGTGCTTGAAAAACTGTTCTTGCTTGTCTTACGCGACTGAATCAGGAGGAGGAGAGAGGGCGAACTGTTTCACTTGGTATGAAAATTTGATGGATGTGAAAAGAATCCCCAAAGGCGGACTGGACTTGTATGTACGGGTTGATGCGATTGAATTAGGTATGTCATGTCGACCCAAATTTTTGTAGCCTGGCCAACAAAAATGGTGCTGCTAATCCAGGCCAACAAACGGAGCATTCTTATTGTTCCATCACTTTCAAAAACTCAAAACTACACCATTCTTACTGAAGATTCTCTAAACAAATTCCAATAAAGTAGCATTGTGCTATGCAATTTAAGGCCTGAGGCTATTTAATTAAAATGCAAAAACAACTGGGATTATGAAGGCTTATAGTACTTAACTTTACCATCAGAGGCAACAGGGTAAGCATCTAAAATCAACCACAGCATGATGATTTATGCAAATGAATGTGTAAAATTTGTGATTTGAAGAATTAATGTCCCTTGTTTTCGATTGATTCAGCTCAACACATGGAATCTAGAAGACTAAACAGAAAGATGGTAGCCGTTGTGGTGACATCTGTTGTCTTGACATCAGGCCTAATTATCACCTTAGTTTTTTGGTTGGTGATGAAGAAGCGAAGAAGAGGTAAGCAATTAATCTGAAATTCTTACTCTTCTTTCTCATGTCTTTTTCATTATGTCATGTTTGGCTGCATAGGAACATTTTGCTATTCGATAATGATATACAAACAGAAAAACATAGAGAAAAGTCATACAGACGATCTGTTTGAAAGGCGGGCATACCACTCTCAATAAAGAACCATTTTATTAGGAAAGAATTACATTTTCCAAACAGTATTTGTCACCTCAGTTTTGTTTATGAGTACAAAGAAAGAATCAGATAAAACATAGAGAGCAGCGAACTATTAGCTTTATATTTCTTGCGTTTTGTGATCATTGATGCAGGACTAGGCATTAAAGACAGTGACCAAGAAAACGTAGAATTGCCCATCTTTGATATGGTCACCATTGCCGGGGCAACTAACAGCTTTTCTGATACAAATAAAATTGGAGAAGGGGGGTTCGGCTCTGTTTACAAGGTAATTTTCCTTTTTGATTGAACCCATAAATAAATGAAACGGTTAAAACTCTCTAAAATGAGATAAAAGCAAGAGACTTGTGAATTAGTCGTGATGAAAATGACTCTGTGTTTATTAACGTAGGGGCATCTGTCAACCGGAGAAGACGTAGCAGTCAAGCGGCTTTCAACGGACTCCAAACAAGGTCTTAAGGAATTCAAAAATGAGGTTATTTTGATTGCCAAACTTCAACACCGTAATCTAGTTAGGCTTTTGGGATGTTGCATCTGCAGAGAAGAACGAATGCTAGTTTACGAGTACATGCCTAATGGAAGCTTGGATTCCTTCATTTTTGGTTTGCCCAATAACCTTCCCTTTTTTTCTTGGGTTATTTACCGAGACACCCCCTGTAAGTTAACGTTTATCACCAAACACCCCCTGCAAGAAAAGAACCTACGACGAACCCCCTCTATCTTCCAAAACTTTACCCCAAGACCAGTTCCGTCATCCTTCCGTGTAAAACTGTCTAGAACCATTATTATTATTTTTATTTATGATCCAAACCGTTCAATTTGTTTAAAACATGGTTTTAAGTGTACCCGCGGAGAAATCGGCTCAAAATATGATCAGGAAGTGCTTGATCCAAACAATTTTTCATGTATGAAAATTGTTTGGAATTGTTTGGATTAAGCACTTAAATGAAAAATTGTTTGGATCAAGCACTTCCCGATCATATTTTGAGCCGATTTCTAGCGTGTACCCTTAAAACCATGTTTTAAACAACTTGAATGAGTTGGATCATCAAAACATGACCCGGAACTTTGAGATTCGAGATGGAAGGGGTCTTCGGGTAACGTTTTGGAAGATAGAGGGGGTTCGTCGTAGGTTTTTGTTCTTGTAGGGGGTGTTTGGTGAAAAACGTTAACTTACATGGGGTGTCCCGGTAAATAACACTTTTTTCTTTTCCTCAGAATTCATACTTTATCAGTAGGGAATTCTGTTTGTCCACAAAAAAGTTCGTCAGATTACATGACCAGAAAAATAAACTTATAAAAAATGTTATGAATTTGGTGAAGAGGCAGAAATAACACGAAGCAAATTGCTCACATGGAGTAGGCGTTTGGATATCATTGTTGGGATTGCTCGAGGGGTTCTTTATCTTCATCAAGATTCCAGATTGAGAGTCATTCATAGGGATCTTAAAGCTAGCAATGTGCTACTTGATAGCGAGATGAATCCCAAAATTTCAGATTTTGGCTTGGCTAGAGCTTTTGGAGGTGATCAATTATCGGCAAAAACAAAAAGGGTGGTTGGAACTTAGTACGTGATCTAACTCATGTTTCCCTGTTTTACGAGTAATAACCTTTAGCACTATTTTTTCATTTTTTTTTCCAATGTTATGCAGTGGTTATATGGCTCCCGAATATGCAATCGATGGCCTATTTTCAACAAAATCAGATATTGTTAGCTTTGGAGTCATAGTTTTGGAGATAATGAGTGGCAAAAGAAACAGAAAATTCCATCATGCAGACCACGATCTAAACCTTCTTGGACATGTAAGTTCATACGCAAAGAATCTGATAGCCTTTTGCACCATTCTCCTATTTTTTGATATTTGATGTCTAACTATATTGAGCCACTACAGGCATGGAAACTTTGGAAAGACGGAAAGGCTTCAGAGTTAATAGATCCATTGATGGAAGGTTCATTTTCAATGTCTAAGGTGTTGAGATGCATACAGATTGGTCTCCTATGCGTACAGAAATGTCCTGGAGACAGACCAACTATGTCATCTGTGGTGTCAATGTTGGTTTCAGATACTGTAGTTTTGCCCCAGCCCAAACAACCTGGCTTTTATATTGAAAGGAGTCCCGAAGAGACGCATGACCGTTCGCCGGCTCAAAGTTCTCCTAGCATCAATGAAGTGACCATGAGTTACCTAGAGGCTCGCTAAAATATACGGAGTATTTGATTTGGAAAAGGATAATTGAGGTGAAACTAACAGATATGTTTGGCTGGGATCAACCTGTATTATTTAGACTCACCATGTTACCTAAACCAAGCCAAACCTAGATTTCGGCTTTGATTGGTATTCTTATTTTCCTCTGTATTTGTGATCAACCTTAGTAACTTGCGTGGCTCGGTTATCTCTAAGTTGAAATTCATCCAGTTCTACAAATATGAATAGTACACATAACAATATAATTGTTATTCCAAGGCCAAAACATGTACAGATACTGAATATAATTGTTGGAAGGATACTGCTTGACTATATAGTTTTTCCTAATTAGAGTGGCTTTCCACGAACCTTGTCATTTAATGCGCTGCGGTGTTTAAAATATATATATATATATATATTTTTTTTTTTTGAAAAGCTAAAATATTTTGTTTTTTAATTTGCGGAATCATTCATGATCAACTGCATACTTACTTATCTGATGTTTTTTTATTCGATTTTGTGGATAAGTATGATGTTTGAGGTGTGATGCATTTTGCAGTTGAAATAGAAGCATTTTCTTTGTATCGTTCCAATTTTATCGGATGTCTCCGAAGGGACAAATTAGAAGCATTTTCTTGTTCTCTTCTTGGGACAAAACCTTCAACGAAAGTATCTCCAACATGACTTTAGTCCTAGGCATTCTTCCAAACCAGGCTTCAAATTACACCAAACATATTACTTTGTTAAGGAGGTGTATGGGAGCTAATTAATTTTAGATTCTGGATTGTACATTATAGATTATAGATTTCGGATGCTAATTAAAATTTATAAGTGTTTGGATGATATGAGCAGAAAAGATTTTGTGAAAGGATTCGGTGAGTGGAAGTATAATCGGTATCCAAAAATCTATTCTCGCGGTTCTTTTTGAAAATTTTACATTTTTCTGCTCATTTTTCAGAATACATTCTACAATTGGCTCTCAAACACTCACATTGCAATACCTCAAAATGCATTAAATATATATGGTTACCAATCAAGCCCTAAGTTGGTTTGGTGCATTGTTTCAAGGTAAGTTTGCATATCATTCACATGGATTAGGGGCTCCACACACACTACACCATCCAGTGTACGTGAGACCCTCCGGCTATGTGAGTAAATGTTTGCAAAATTTACGTCAAATACATATTTTTTGCGTCTTGGTCAAAGGTTTGTCGGTATTCTCAACACGCCCGACAGGCTCTCCTCCATAAGCGGGCTAAACATGTCCATATTTTAAATATTAGGTAGGCGGTGAGGTTCGAACATAAGATCTATTAAGAACCATGGTTAGAACGAACCGGGCCGTATAATATATATAATATTTATACGTGTGCAAAATTATGAATCTTATAAAATCCTATAATTATTTATTTATTTTATGAGTTGTTTTGGTGCTCTAAATTCTAAATAATCTTTTGAACTCGTGTTGTTATAAAGTCTTTTTTTTTTTTTTTTCCCCGGTAAATACAAGCAACGTGTTGTGTGATAAAGTCTTCCTTAATCGGGTAGAACCGAAACCGAACCGAAACCGGTCCGGTCTTGCAGTTTGGATTTGGACAGGTTCTTCATGTGTATTGGTTAGGATTCGGTTTTAATTTCTAGAACCGGTCGAAATGGTCCGGTTACTGGATTTGTAGAGAACCGGTCCAATTCGGACCGTGTGCACCCCTAGCCTTATTGTCGGCTAGGTGAAACCATTAAACGTAATGCACTATCCGGATTCAATCGTAAGCTTCCTTGATACTTAGTAATTGGATGGCCTCAAATTGTTGAATTGACCATCTCTTAGCTTAGACCCCAGAGAACGACAAGAAAGACTTGTTCCACGTGCAACAAAAGTCTCCATTGGAAATTTGGAATGGCCTTTGCTAGGCCTTAGTTTCCTTCCCTCCCCTTTTTACCACCAAAAAGGAGCCAAAAAAAAAAGTGGTGGGGCTTTTGACAGCCTTCTCACCAATTCTAGGGTTTGAATCCTCCCCTCTCCACCAATTATTTTGTGCTGATGTTATTGGATGTTTAAAAACTAAAACCTAACATCAAGCCATAAATTTCATGGGGTAGACCAAACATCCAAAAATCTCAATGAAATAACAGCTCGTTTGGCTAGTGCATTAGGGGTATAAGGCTTAGGGGATAAGTACTCTCGGCCTCCAACTAACACTTGGTTTAGAAGGAATTGGACGTGGGGTATAAAATAAGACCCGGACTAAATAGAGAGGCCCAAAGGGTATTATTAATTACAGTCTAGGGGCTGTTATTATTTATTACCTCCTTATCCTTCCTTCTCAATGCCCCCAATCTACTCCAAACTCTCTTATTTATACTTAATAGTCGTAGCCGACGTGCTTCGCACGTCGCCGTGTGCTCAGTGGTGAAAAAGTGTTCAGTTGTACCAAAGAAGAAAGAGTGTTCAGTAACAAGTAACTTTCCGAAGCACCAAAAAAAAAAGAAAAAGGAAAGTGTTCAGTGATGAAAAAAGTTGTTTGATTTTCCTGTGTAGGAGCATTCTATCCTTTTGCGAAAAGAAGACGTTTTTTGTTCAGTTCCGGAATTGAAATAAACCTTCACTCTTTCTAGATACTACTCCGTTACAAAATTTTCTTTAGCCACCAAGGCACAACTGTTGTGGACTCACAAAGTCATATTACCTCAAGGTAGGAACTTGATGTTGTAGAGCTGAGAAATGAAATGGGAAATACCTTCTCGAATTGAATTGGTTTCATCCTAAAGCCGGGTTGCAGATTAGCACAGCACTGTTCTACTTTCACGAGCAGTTCATTGATGACTGCTGCGTCATCTATGGAAGCAGTGGACAGATTGGTAGCCTTTTCATCAGTCTCAATATGCACATCTTTCTTGGGTTGAAACTTGGGAACCATCATTCTAGCCACAGCTTCGGCCAACTTACAAGGGTTCTTGACCCAATCCGGAATTGGAATGCCAAATGTCTCCGCCGGTAGCATCGAAGCTGCCATGAGGAAATGGAGGTGGCTGGATCAGCAGTTGAGAACTGTAATGGGCGGGGGAAATGCTTAAGGGCTGACCAAAATAGAGCCCCGGTACTGGTTGCAGCATCCTCTGGGAAAGTAAAAGCCAACTGCTTCACCCGGTCCTGGATACATTAGATACAGAAAACAAGAGTGTTATTCTTCTATCGTTCAAACGAAAACTCTCTGTCCCCACATTGCCGTCTTTATACAGTCGTGAACTTTAATAAGGTTATAGAAAACATATTTTCGTGAAAAACTAAGAAGCACCCACACTCCTAGAGATGACTCTATTTTTTATCAGGAAAGTTACCAGATACATGTGATTTTGGTATCAGATGGATACAAGGAAGTTACAAGAAGTTCTTCCAACAAAAGCCTTGTTTAATTTAAGTACATAACCAACTTACAGAAAAAGTTACATTAGGCTACAACCGAGAGAGGATGTCTGTAAACAGACAATGCAAAAATGGAAAACAACACGAATACTTTCCGAGTCATCATAGGGGCTAGTTTGTTCGTCTCCCTTGTCATTACCATCTACAATGTTTCAAGAAGAATCATTCACCTTGTAAAATGAGTGCTCATTCAAGTTAAAGAGCCGCTTTATGCTACCAATGGCTGGGTCAATGATGTCTAGGAATCCCGTTAACCATGAAGCATCATCGGCGACTTCTGTACGCTATTGCAAACGACAAAAAGGTCTTTAACCGATATTTGTCTGACAAATCTCCATTTTAAGTAATGTATCTAAATGATCCAGGCTGTGGACCTAGGCTTTAAGCCAAACCATGCACATCCTTTAATTCTTGAATGACTGCTTTGGTTTCTGTTCTCATTTTCATTTCCATATTAACATAATTGCCGAAAGTGAAGCATTCATTAGTAATTATCAGGGTGTTTCATTCACTTGCTCATATTGAAGAGTTAGTCATTATGAGCAAATCGAATGCAATGGATTGAGTGGAAAATACCTGCTGATATATAGATTACAAATCTCCTCAACGAGGATAGAATTTCCTTGATCCTCCTGAAAAGACGCCCACGTCATCCACGTAACATAGCTTTGGGAATTTTTGTTACAGAAGCCCTAAGTAGTCTCTGAGCAGCTGATAAGTTGCCAACCCTCTGCTCTAAAACTCCCAAGCCTGTAAAATACGACATAGCAACTAAACTTGAGCATGGCACAGTTAATGGGCAAAAGGATAAACCGAGCCACGAGTCACTTTTTCATATGGTCTGTTCTACCTGAAGACAACGAACTTGTCAGCGCCCTTTGGTACAGTTCCCTCGCTGTGTCTATGTTCCCTTCTTTCCACTCGATCCAACCCCTAGCCTAAACATCCCAAGAAAAAACTATCAACCCTACACCTGAAATCCTATAAAGAAACCACAGTGGGTATTGAAAGATATAAGTTATCATGTATCAAAAACTATTATTCATCATTTTAAAATTATTACAATAATATACATCATTTGTGCACAAGTTCCACGAACACGGAATTCAGTGCTAATCCAAGTAAGCTGCAAACAAAAGCAACCAAATCTGGATATGAAATCGGGGAATCAACAAAGTGGAACGTACTATGGGCCTTGGGGCCTAGTCATCAAGACGTAAATAGTGCCTACCACCTAGGCTTAAAGACATATAGTCATAGCACCTAAAACTGGGATTTTGGTAACGAAGCACTAAGCAGCATTGTCCTTCATTCCTTTGTACGAATAATTGGGGATCCAGAAGTCAAGTCTCTAATAAAGAGAATAGGAGCAGAACTCAGTAAACTGTGACAAAATAATTTATTATTAGCACTGTCCGATTAAGTATAACAACTTACAATCCACACTGGATGGTGCCTTGGGTCCACTTCGGATGCTCTCTGGATCAAAGCTGGAGCAAGGTTAGCTGTTAAGTAATTATATTCCGCCAATGCAAGAGACTGGAGAAGAACTTGATCCCTTGGATTTACTGCATGGCCTATTTTTAGAAGTTTCCTTCCGAATTCAACAGTCCCCTGATTAGCTTCAAAAGGTCCCCTTACATGCCACGTAAACATATTCTTTAGACTGTTTTCTGCAATTTAGAGAGAGGGAGAGAGGGAAGTATTAGTAACATAAAGACAAGTTATGAAAGGAAAAACAAACTAACAAATAAGGCACAGTTTGGGAAAGCTCTAGCTGTAACTCTTTAAACCAGAGTGGAAACTCATAAGTAGAAGAGATTTGTTTTATTATGCCCCTCAAATAGCTACAATCCTTCACATGGAGGATTTCCTATCACTTTCTAGCAACCAGTGCTTTGAAATCCTTTTGGGGAAAGCTCCAAAATTCACTGCCTAAGTTCGTGAATAAACTCACAAATCTTGAGTTGAGCTCCTCGCCCTGAATATTAACTTCTGTTTCAATGGAAATCGACATCTACCCAAACGGATTCTAAAGAAGAGCTCAATATAGAGCTTCTCAAGAAGTAAAATATCGACCTGATGGAGCAAGAAAAATATAACCACCTCAAAAAGTTTCCGAGCAGCACTGATGTTTTGTTGCTGCATTTCTAGCTGTGCCCATGCCTGGCCAAGAAAAATAGAGGGATACAGGTAAAAGACTTCATTAAATCCTAGAACATGAATGATGAAACAGGAAATCATCCTCACAAAAACTAAGGTAGTAAAACACTTACAAGCGTGCTGGCACAGCTTTTTGGGTTACATTTATAGTGGCTTGCCTGAATAAATACCATGCCTGCTCATAAGGAGTTGCTCTTTCAAGCAATGCTAGTATTTTATACATACTCATTTCCACCATAGTATAAAATGCATTTACCGGGAAGATCTCTGGGCTCCTAGACTTGCCCGTCCATGCCAAGCTGCAATATGTTTCTTATGAGCAACAATTCTGTAGCTCTCCTTATTTTCCAGCCTTATTTTTCTGAACAGCCCAGCAATGTTCCAAGGGAATGAGTCCACATATAAACTTCTAATGCAATAATTTTTTTTACTCAGCTATTATGTACCAAATATTCCTTTCTAATAGAAGTTAATTCCTTGATTTTCACCAGAGCTGGCATCTACTGGGGAGAAAGAATGGTACTTCTACTGCCCGAGGGACCATAAATACTGGAACATTGGCACATTGCACGGCCAAACCGTGTCACTGGAGCTGGTTCTTGGAAGGCTACCAGAACAGAGAGACCAATTTACTCCTCTGATAGCAGCAAATGCATTGGTTTGAAGAAGTCTCTGGTTTTCTACAGGGGCAGAGCTACTAAAGGACTCAAAACTGACTGGATGTTGCATGAATTCCAACTACATTCTGTGTCTGACTCAGCCTCACCTAGGAAAATTTTCGACGAAAACCTTTCTGCAAACCAAAGTTGTCCGGTCTTCTGATAATCTCAGGTTTGCTTTGGCATGGGGGATCCCTGTTGCTATTTTCCATGCATAGTTTAGGTAGGGATTGTAGCTAGGCCTTGGCTAGTTTTGGTTTTGCTTGCTCCTTGTATTGAATTTTCTTGATCTCTTTGTATAGTTTCTCAAGGCCTTTTCCTTGATTTTGTTTGGGCTTGTCCCTTTATAAAATTGACTTCTTACAAAAAAAAAAAAAAAAAAAAGGTCTATTTTTCTACTTGTTCTTTGCTTTTATCAGTTTATGGTCGTTTTTGTTCGCTAGACCACAAGCAACCCCTTATTTAATTTCATCATTGTACACATAGGAGGCATGGGCTATCTGTAGGATATTCAAGAAAACTAACTCCAAGGCGCAAAGAGCACTTTCTCATTCTTGGGTATCTCCAATACCAGAAACTACAACATCGATGTTGAACTTAGGTCCACACTCTACTCATTTATGTTTAGAGACACACTTTTCTTGCACAACCATCGTTGGATCAGCCACCCAGTTATGCAATAACTATGACGTACAGCAGGTCTCTACAGTCAGTTTTTCTCCTCTAGATTTTCCCTCCTATTAATCCAACAATTCAAAAAACATCTCCCTTCCCCACAGGTTGAAATAGCGAGAATTCAATAACTTATGTAGCAATCCTTCCTTCAAAGCAATAAGCTTTTTTCTAAAACCTATGGGCTTATTTATTGTTTATGAAAGATATTGGAAAAATCCATATGACTATAGTAAGATTACTTGAACTTTGCCTACCAGTCATACTAAAAATACTCGAAGTTATACTCGGTACTTTTGAGGAAAATTTAAACTTTGGGTGGAGACCTCTAACTCTACGTCTGGCTCAAAGGAAAAGAAGTCATATTGCAATGTACATATACCTTCCTATTCATCGCACACCGATTTTCACCTCTCCAGGTATGCTATCATTCAAAACAATGTCTTCAGGAACTTTAGCTACCTGCATCCAAGATGAAGGCTTATAGAAGACAAGAGTCCACGTCAATCATTTTGGTTTTGGAAATCAATGAGCAAGTCCATGGGATTTATGCCAGTCAAAAGGACTTACCAAACAGTAAGTTTCAGTATCCTTCATCTGCTTCTCCAAGTTGTTGAATGCACCCTCCTCTTTATTTGGGTGACCCTTTAATGGGCCTCAATTCCTCTCTCTCAAAATATATCATCAAAGATAGAATGTTTGGATTCATTACGGGTAGATTTAATGTGTCCGACTCCATTTGCAAATTTCCAAGTATCAATTCATGTTTTTCCTTTGAGCCCCGCCTTCTTGCCAAAATACTTTTTGTCCCACACACAACCGCCAAACACCCTACAATTGTAAAGCTAAATTGCTTATTACATGCACAGAAAAGACACATAAACATTTTGCACGTACAAGCAACAATAAGCGCTAGCTTCACAATTTCCACTAAAACAGTAAACACAAATCCAAAATCATAACATAGAGAGACTACATAAATTACCTAAGCAGCCTTGTAAGAGTTCATGGTGTACTTGGCAGCGTCGTTACGCTCATCACCGACCTTGAACTCAGCCATATACCTACGATATCCCCCTTCATCTTCAAATACGAAATGATTGAAGCTGAGCTTGTGGTCTAAAAAAGTGTCAAAACCCACCACCAAGAATAATTTTGGTTCTTCCTCCACATTTTGCGATCCGCCCGCAGCCTTAACAGGAGATAATAGCAAAAACTCCGGGAGTATAGACTTCCACGAGCCACACCGGCAGTTGAATGGTTTCTCTATTAGTCCACAAGATATGCAGGGCAGTCTAGGCAGTTTAGAGGATGATATGGGATTGAGGAAATATTCAAGCGAAGGCCGTGATAGTAACGGATGGGTAAACATCCGATCATTTGTCTTTCCTTTCAGTTTGTCATCAGATCTTCCTGACGAATGGGACTATGATTAACAAAGTTAAGAAAAAGGGACTATGATTTTGGGGACAAAATGTCCAGCACACCTAAAAAAAAAAACCAGAACTAAGAGTCTCATTGGCAGGTATTCTAATCCCATTCACATAATCACACTATTAAAAAAAAAAAAATCAAACCAAAAAACAATAATCTCTGCGATGTTTGCCTCACCAAAATGGTACAAGCCCTTCAGATGAACGATTTTTCAAGAGTGTGAACACTGATTTCTTCCTTTTCTATGCTTTATTTTACTTCATCGTCTTCTGATAATTTATTTGTCGTTTGTGTTTCCTCTTCTTCTCGATGCTATAAAAAATATTGAAGACTAGACCAGGTTCATAAGAAAGCCCATAAATAGTAACCAAATTTACGTAATCGTAGCTATCAGAAATCTAAATCACCCAAATGTATGAATAGATAACAAGACATAGCAGATAAATACCAAACCCCAAAAAGAAAATCGAAAAATCAGGAAACGAATTTATCTTCACAACAATACCAGTAAAAGACCACAAACAAATAGTGCAAATTTAGTTTGTCATTTTCTTCCACAGCTGAACCAACATACGAAATGGCAAAAAAAAAAAAAAACCCCCGGAATCAATCAAAATCGAACGCAAACCATGCAAAGAGCCAAAACTTGAGAAATGGAGGAACTGAATCCTCTGTGAGAAAAGATTTTATACATCGACAGCCGCAACAACAGTAATTCAAGGACGTCTCCAGGACAAACAATAGTGCTCAAGTACTTCGTACGGTGATCTTTTAATGGGAACGATCGCCGCATCAAGCGGTGCAGACCAAACTTCTTCGCAGAAGCCGAAACACTTGGCACTGTTGGTCGTCCTTGTGACCTGAATCAAGTACAGTCCTCTGGTAGATATACTGTTCCAGCGGCGGATTCTAGTCGAGGCGGAGGTGTAAGTCTCTTACCCTTTTCTCTCTCTCCTCCATCTGCCCCTCACTTACCCGCTTTTGGTTGCAAGCAAAAGTGACAGACGAAAGTGACCAAAAATCTGCCCGCCCTTTATGTATGGATAAACCTGGGGGTACAGAAACTTTTGCACAGAAATGGTACCGAGCTCCTTCGGGGACCCACTTTTGGGTCCCACCCGAGTGATCCGAACCGTTCATTGTTCTTAAAACATTTTTCCGAGGGGACCCACAAAATTTCAGCTCAATCGGACGGTTGGAAGTGCTCCAACCAAAGTCCCACCGTTCCAACCAAAAAAATGTTGGTTGGAACGGTGGGACTTTGGTTGGAGCACTTCCAACCGTCCGATTGAGCTGAAATTTTGTGGGGCCCTTCGGAAAAATGTTTTAAGAACAATGAACGGTTCGGATCACTCGTGTGGGACCCAAAAGTGAGTCCCCGAAGGAACTCGGTACCATTTCTGTGCAAAAGTTTCTGTACCCCCAGCAGGGTCCTTTATGTATAGGTATGATACCCCTATTTCAATTATGAATCATGATACATACACACCCCCACATACACTCCCAACCACACCCTCTCTCACATGGGGTGTGGGGCTCACATGAGGCCCACATGTGAGGCCCACACCCCATGTGAGAGAGGGTGTGGTTGGGAGTGTATGTGAGGGAGTGTATGTATCATTTTTGTTCAATTATTATAAGAGCATTCCGCTCCTACACCAAATATTTATATTTGACTAAATTTAAATTTGAGTAAAAATTACTCAAAAATCCACTCCAGTACTCCTTCACCAAATTTGTTCAACACCCAAATTGCTCCAATTTTTCACCAAATTTGCTCAACACCAAATCCTTCACCAAATATGCAACGACTCTATTTGTTCCATTGAAGACCTGTTTTCTTGTTTCCACAGCGAAGAGGAAGATGAGGATGAAAATGAATTGACAAACTGAAAAAAAAAATGAAAAAAAAAACTATTTTTGACAAAATGGTGGGAAAGTTTTAGAGCCAAAATGAAAAAAAAAAAAAAAAAAAAACTGTTTTTGACAAAATTTTAACTAGAATTTGGTTAACAAGTGGTTTTCCATTGGAAGGGGTGAAATCAAATCAAGTTTTTGACCAAATTTTTACTCAAATTTGAGTAAAAATTTGGTGTAGGAGTGGAGATGCTCTAACAAACCAAGTACTATTTAATCTATCTTTCATAAATGTCATACTAATGTGGATCCATTCTCTATAAATAAAATCCCCTACTATCTTATCCCCGTTACTATAGTATATTCCAAAAATTTATCCCGCATCCAATCGGACCGTAAGTAGAGGTGCCAACAATTTTTATTTTTATTATATTGAATTTTTCCAGATGACAAAATATATATTAGTCATTTTTTTTTCAAATGACAAAATATACCTGTAAGCCTCTCAAATAATTGGACACTTTTTCAAAATTGGTTGGATTCGGATCTGTGGCGTGCAGATGTCCACAGATATGTGTTGTCTCTAGATTGGAAAAGCTGTTACATTTCTCGTTTTTCTTTTTTTGGTTCGATGGTCAGGGGTGTTCGAGTCAACTTACGCGCACCTCTACTAATCTCCTCCCGGTCTGGTCCAAGGCAGGCTATCCACGCCGGGACTGGGAGATTCACAAGAAATTACTTTTTTGCGGTCTAACATAAATAATTGAACCTTATTCAATTGTGTGGGGAGCACAACCAATCGGACTAACCCTGGAGTTGAAATCTCTTACATTTCGATGTTGAATTGTGAGCAATAATCCACAAAAGTTTGACGCAACACAAATAAACGCAAAAAAAATAAAAAGAAAGACAAAACCCAAAAATCATAAAGTGTTATGAAACTAAGCGGATAATAAGAGCTGAAAAGGAAATGAGATACTGAACACAAATGCATGAAAAAAAGGTTAGTCTTCTGGACTACTCAAATATTATTCAGAGTGATATTTTGCTTTCTGCCTTTTCTTTCTCTCTTGCTTGTACCATTTATTTCTGGCCGATTGCCTTATATAGCCAAAAGGCTACAAATGCAACCAACATATTTAAGGCTTATAGATACCCTACTTAATACAATGGCACTTCCCAAGAATATCTATCTGGTCATCCACACGTATCTTTTATAACATAAAGACAGTTGTTATGGAACAAGCTAATTATGGAAATTGATATTGGCACTCTTCTTTTCTCTATAGGCACTTCTTTTTTGGTCTTTACATATAAAGTTCAAGAGTAAGTTTACCAAATAAAAACAAAAAGGGAGTGTCAATAGAGAAAAGAGGGGTGCCAATAACACTTCCTTAATTAATAGGAACGGAAGCTTTTATCATTGACTGGGTGTGGAAGTAGAATGTAAAGTTTGGATGCTTGAAATCTCCCCAGAGGACCGGAGTAAGGGGCTGTTTGAAAAAACTGAAAGCTGAAAATTGAAAACTGAAAATTAAGTACTAAAAACTAAATCCTGAATTTATAAGCTAATAAGCTATTTGATATGTACTGAATCTTAAGCACTGAAATAAATAAGTTGTTTGATTAGTATAAGGAGCTGAAGTATTAAATTCACTAATTTTCTTACTTTGCCTTTTATATATTCATACTGAAATACATAAACGAAAAAAACTGTTCATTTATCAAAATAATAAAAAAATGATGGCGGTGTAGTGGTGGTAGTGGTGGAATGGTGGTGTCAGTGGTGGTAGTGGTAGTAGTGGTGGGAGTGGCAGAGTGGTGGGAGTGGCAGAGTGGTGGTGGTGGTGGTGTAGTGGCAGTGATGGTGATGGTGGTGGGGTGGCGCGGCAGTGGTGGTGGGAGTAGTGGACTAGCGGTTATGGTGGTGGTGGTATAGTGGCGGCAATGGTGGTGGGAGTGGCACAGTGGTGGTGTGAAGGCTAGTGGTGGAGGAGAAAATTGTTGAATGAAACCACTCATAAATTCAGTGAAAATGTATATATAAACGATTCAGAGTCTATCATGCACATTTACAAGTCTTCTTTGCTGACTAATTTCCCAGCTGTTGTCATCAAATGGTCCCTTTCAAAATCACTAAAACCATGGTTGTAAAGAGCAATAACATAAATACTATAATTTAGTAACAAACTTTTGAGCTAAATCAATGATTTAGCATTTTCGTTCGTTTTATTTTTAATAATTTTTTGTTAGATTTACATCAAATTTTGTGGACTAATCATTTGACTCAATGAAGGCTGTGTTTGGATGAGTTTTGAAAAGAAATTTTTGAGAAGAATTTTTGAAATAGTGTTTGGTTGAGTTTTTGTAAATGAGAATAATGAAGTAATGATTAGAGAGAGATAGAGAGAGAAATGAGAAATTTTATGAAAAGAAAGAATCTTTTGGAATTTTTTTTTTGAAAATAGGTAAAGAAGGGAAGTGAACAAGAAATTGAACATTTTTCAATTTCGGTCCAATTTTTTTTACATTTTTTTATTCCTCTCGTAGAGATGAATGATTGGTCCCAATAAAACTCAATACTAACACTGATTGTCTTTAAGACAAATTAATTTGTTCCAAACTCACGTGTCTTTTGGGTTGCCTTGAATCCGCTGTTCCTAAAAACTCTACATTGTCCATGTTTCAACGCAATTTCAGTCTCGTGATTGTGTTCCAAAAAACTCTACATTTCCAAAAAGCTTGTTTCGAGGTTATCATAGTGGTTTTCGAGTGCACCCGGACACGGGACAAAAATACCAAGTGGTTTTGGAGTGTATTCGGACACGGGACAAAACGGGAATAAAAGATTCGTAGCCAAGAAAAAGTATCCGCAAAATGAAACAATAAACCACTAATCACACATGCTCGAAAATACATTACAAGAAATTACATATATAACACTCCAAATCATCAGACGTAAAATTCTTGAGCGGCTACATCCGAGTCCCATTTGTTCAGAATAACAGATTTAGATCAAATGGTTTATCAGATTGGATAAATATAATCAGATTTATAATGTCTCGGATTGAATCCGAATCTAATTGGTTCTATTGACATGCCTAAGTTGAAGCGCTTCCTTGCCAAATATGATGCCTCAAAATTAATGGTAGAAATCATTGTGGAAAAAACTTAGATTGTTATGAAATTAGCATTAGTTTTGGCTGACCACACAAAAGTTGTTGTAATAGTCTTATGGGTAGAAAAATCAGAAACGTGGTTTAATGGGGATAGGACTTGGTGTCCTTAGCCTGCACCTTTTTCCTATATATAAATGGACATCCATCCATATGTAAATAGACAGAGAAAAGGAGAGCATAAAGAAAGAGAGAAGAAAGAGATAGAAAGGGTGTTTATAATGAGAATTAGAATGGGTCAAGAAGATCAATTAATTTGTGATAGTTCCTGAAGAAAAATCTTTTGCATATATTCTGTGTTGATCAACATTAGTCTTAATTTTATGTAGTTTTCTTTATTATTTGCCTTAAATTTATAACACGTTCAGTGGCGACTTCAGGACTTCAGTAGTGTGGGGTCATCGATCTATAAACATCAAATACTTTTACTAATTATTTATAAATAAATACTAATAAAAACGCACCATAGTAATAGCAACTACAAATATTGTTCCAACGAAAATCACACTTTGAAACTTAATAAGTGTTCCAACTTTTAAATAATAGACAAAAGAAATCAAAAGGCACATACTAATACAATTTCTTTTCAGTTTTCACCACACAAAAAAAGCTACACAAGCTTCTACAATTGCATTCAATGCGGTTTCATACTTTGGAATCGTTGCAAGATAGTCTCTAGGCCGATATTGTCAAATACATATTTTTTATTTGATAACCAGGTGTCCAGGCTAACTTCGCTCACCTCGACTAATCCTGGGCGACCAATCCCAACGTTCACTAGCGAGGCCCCTATTTAAAGCCAGAGCAAATCTCCGTATGGACTGGCCCCAAAGGAGCTGATAGCACCTACGAGGTTTTGGACTTGAGACCTCAGGAGAGAACAAACCCAAAGTCCCAAGCCTTGACCATTAGGCCAACCCATTGGGGTTAAAATTGTTTAATCACTTGCAAATATCATTTGATCATCCCATACGTGTCTTTCAAGGACGTTAAATCAGTTTCATTGACCGTTTCATGTGGAAATGACAATTAACATCTAATAGGCCAACCTCATATGACTCTGGCCTTCTGTTATAGAATATCATGTTTTCTGTTCAGTAGGGTACCTCAGTTCAGAATTTACAAACCAAAACGATGAATCCCAAAAAATGGGTCTTCAATTTACTGCTTCCATTTCTTTTCTTCAGATTTTGCACTTCCAATGACAACATAAGTCCAACCCAATCTATCAAAGATGGGGACATTTTAGTGTCTACCGGTGAAAGCTTCGCACTTGGATTTTTCAGTGCAGAAAATTCCAGTCGCAGGTACGTTGGAATATGGCATAACAAGATTTCGGAGCAAACCATTGTTTGGGTAGCCAATAGGGATAGCCCAATCAACGGTACTTTCGGAGTTCTATCCCTCAACCGGGATGGAAACCTTGTCATCTACGACAATACCCGTAATTCTACACTTAGGCAGACATATGTTTCTGCGGTTTCTTTTCTGCTCGGCTATTGGATTCAGGGAATTTGGTGTTGTTCCAAGGAGATAGTGGGAGTAGTGGTGTTGTTTGGCAAAGTTTTGATCATCCTACAAATACCATGTTGCCAAACATGAAGCTTGGGTTGGATCGGAGGACTGGTATCGAACGGTTTCTCACAACGTGGAAGTCAAGAGACGACCCTGGTACAGGAGAATACTCCTATCGGATCGAACCGAATGAGTTGCCCCAGATAGTACTGTTCAAGGGCTCAACTCGAGTCTGGCGGATACCAGCATGGTTAGAAAGCCAATGGAGAGCCAAGCATGAGGCCACACCGACTATCATATTCAATGGAATTTACGTTAATAATCGTGACGAAGTCTCTACATTTTACACCCTGATCAATGCATCAAACGTGTCGATACTCTTCTTGGATGAATTGGGTTCTTTAAAAATAGTGATGTGGGTCGGGAAATGGGTTGAGTTCTATTCAATCCCTGAGGACCGATGCGATTATTACAGCTGGTGTGGTGGGTATGGTTATTGCGACTCGAACAACGGGCGAGAGTTTGATTGCGCGTGCCTTCCGGGGTACTAGCCCAGGTCCACAGATGAGTTGTACATGCAGGATGCATCGGGTGGGTGCATCAGGAAGCGCGAGGCACTTTCCATGTGTTGAAATGGAGAAGGATTTGTGAAGGTTGCGAATGCAAGGATTCCAGATACTTTCAAGGCACGTGTGTGGATGAACCGGAGCGTGGATGAGTGCAAGGAGGAGTGCGTGAGAAACTGTTCTTGTATGGGCTACACAAGTGACGCAGAAAGAGGAACAAGGGCAAACTGTATCACTTGGTATGAAACTTTGATGGATGTAAGACGAATCCCTAAAGGGGAAGGGGGAGTGGACTTGTATGTACGGGTTGATGCGGTTGAATTAGGTATGTCATGTCGAGCCAAATTTTAGTAGCCAGGCCAACAAAAACTCAAAACTAAATAGCTACTAATCCAGGCCAACAATCGGAGCATAGTTTGCTATTCCTGTCCTAAACCAATTGTTCCATCACTTACAACAACTCAAAACTACACCATTCTTATTGATGATTCTCTAAAAAAATTCCAATAAAGGCTTATAGGTCATCTCAAAAAATAATGCGGAATTAAATAACTAAGTGCAACACCCAATTATAAAATTAAATTGATTCAAGCACACATGCAATAATAAATAACAGCAAATAAAGAGTATATAGAGGAGAGAATCAAACACAGAGATTTATCGTGGTTCGGTCCGCAACTTCACGGCCTAGTCCATTCCCCAAGTGTCCAACTTGGGATTTGCTGCACTATCTCCAATAGTAACACTTTCTAGCTTCGCGGGTGCTAGAGAAACCTTTACAACGAGCAATTTATCCCCAATTGCTCCAACTATTTTTGACTCCAGTGTTAGTCACACCTAACCCAACTAGTTTTCACTCCGGTGCTAGTCACACCTAACCAAGTAATTTTTTCTCCAAAATCACTCAC
The DNA here is from genome assembly GCA_963854785.1 of Vaccinium vitis-idaea. Taxonomy (NCBI): domain Eukaryota; kingdom Viridiplantae; phylum Streptophyta; class Magnoliopsida; order Ericales; family Ericaceae; genus Vaccinium; species Vaccinium vitis-idaea. Next base: position 45,567,833 of record OY978215.1, read on the forward strand.
AAAAAGATAAACTCTCACAAGGGGTCACACTCTCTTTTTCAATGAAATCTCACAAATCAAACACTCTCAAAAGTGTGATAAACAAAAAATTAAGCTCTAATTTTTCCTACCAAAAAAGTAAACAACTTTGAAGCTCAAATAATGATCCTTTTTTTTTTCAATTTACTGCACGACTTTCTCTTCAACTTGGTCCCTTTTATTCTTCAAAAAAAATATGAACATTGGCTGCCACTTTATATATGTGGAAATAAGCCACCCAATGCTTTATAGCCTTAATAAAAGCACATCCAAACAATTCCCTGAAGTAGCCGTTTGAACCAAGTATGGAAATAATTAAGCCATTGAATCCTTGTATTATGGCCTTAATTGAATCAAATGATTGCCAATACAATCCCTTCCTTTTTGCTGTATAGCCGTTGAACCAAGGAAGATTATAAATTCATTCTATTTGCTCTGCTAGCCGTTTGAAATTTATTTGGCTCCATGGGTTTTCCTGAAGTTTTCAAGGCGCAAGGGGATGTGAGTTGTCTCCCAGAGATCCATCGACGAAACAAAACAGCGGAAGACACAGTTATCATGAGGATGTATCGTGAACTCTACAAGGCAGCACAGCAGGGGGATGTGGAGTATCTTCATAGAAACAGAACACAGGAAGTGGACAGCCAAGAGAGGATGAGAGGAAGTTTTAGATTTCAGAGGATAGCAAGTAAGATCGTCAAGGATAATGAGAGGAGTGGGAATTTTGGTTTTCAAAGTATGGGCAACAAGATTGAAAAGGGAAATCTTACAACGGTTTTCGTGGATAATCTTCCAGCTAACATTAGGAAAATCTGGGTTTACAATCTATTCCATCGATTTGGTAAAGTAGTGGAATGCTTTATCCCAAACAAAATGTGTAAAATCTCTGGCTCAAGCTTTGGTTTCGTAAGATTTGCAGCTAAAGAAGATGCAATTACAGCCATATCCAAGACAAATGGGTTTTGGTTTTGGGGTCAAAAATTGGTGGTCAATATTGCCAGATTCCAATCGAAAAAAAGGGAGCTACACTTGGAAAATCCAACTAGAGCCAATCTTCATAGCAGGAATAATCAGAATGCTATCCAACCTAAAGGGAAGAAAGTCTTTAATCAATGGAAACAAAAAGATCTGGGAAACATAAAGCAGAGGCCTGGGGTACAACTTGAAGCTGACACTTCTTATAAGAATTTCCAATACAAAGGGAGCTCAAAAACTTTTATCAAAGCCAAGCAATTGGGTAATGAATGGCTTCGAAGAACTGCTATTGCCAAATTGAAGCCATGTCGATCCATGATTTATGTTCAAGATCATCTCAGAAATCTAGGATATGTAGATATTGAGGTTAAACATATGGGTGGGGATAAGGTGATTTTGACTTTCAAGAGCATTGAGGAAAGGGATTCTCTATGGTGTGAAGGAAAGTTTGCTTGGCTCAAAGAATGCTTTCAAGAAATTCAGAAATGGGAGGAAAATATGGCCACTTCAAACTCCAGGTTAGTATGGCTCAATTGTTATGGTGTTCCTCTTCATCTATGGAATATGGATACTTTCATGAAATTGGGTTCAATTTGGGGTGATGTAACTTTGATTAGTGAGGAGACAATTAAAGGTCTCTCATATGCGGTCGGTAAAGTTCTTATTTCCACAGATGTTATGGAGATAATCAATCAGGTTGTGGAATTGGATAATAACAATAAGTCCTTTCAAGTCTGTGTTATTGAAGAACAGATGGTTATCAACACGTTTTTGAAAACTGATTGTAATTGTTCAGGCTATTATGTGAATGGTTCTTTTATCCAATCCCAATCCAAAAGCTGTGATGTTGATGATGGGAAAAATTCAATCCCTAGCCGAATTCTGGAAATAGAGAAAGAGGAGGAAAATAACCATTTGGCTAACCAAAATGTTGATGGGGAAAATAGCAACAGCAAATTGCAATTTGAAAAAGTGGTTGAGGAACAAGTAGTAAAAGCTGATAAGAGTGGGACAGAATTAATGAAGGGTGGGCCACAATTAGTAGTAAGGAACTCACAAAACATTTATGACAATGGTACTAATTCATTATGCTCCTCTTCGGGGATTGAATTTTCAGTGGTGGGAAATGAAAAGTCCTTGGAAACCTCTGTCAAGGATATGGATCTTAACCAAGCTCTTGGCCTCAATTACAACCAAGAAATTGTTGGACCTAACACTGCTGCCTCTCATGATTATGATGCACCTATCCAAGCTGCAATTAAAGGAGTAAAAGGGAAAAGCAAGAGAAAATGCATCAATGATATACTGGGATTTTCGAAAGTAGAGAAAGGAGTCAACATCAAAGGGAGAAGGAATAAAAACAAATGTGTAGTGCTGAGATCTGCAGTAGCCTCTGCTGCATTGTCTGCCTCTTTATCCTCGGAAGGTATTAATAATAGAAATAGAATTTTGCTAGATGAAGCAAAAGCAATTTGGGAAGTCGACAAGCTTTTTGGTATACGCTATAATGGCGATGAAGGAGGTTGTAAGCAAGATAGTTGAAATGGAAGCTCTTAACAAAGCAAGGGCTGATTGTCAACATTAAACAAGGGCTGATTGTCAATTTTAATCATAGATCTTTTCAGAGGTTTATTGGAAGTGCTGTGAGGAACTCATTGGGGAGTGGGGCCTAGGGTTTGGTGGTGAGTGGGGTTTTTATGGGGTGCCATAGGGGTTGCGTATTGGGGTGTTTGTGTGTGGGCTATCTTTTGGAGGGCTGATTTTCTAGCATTTTTTGATCATTTTGTTAGGTGTCTTTGCAGAGGTTTGTTTGATTTTCTGAGGTGTGTTTGGGTGTGGCTGGTTGATCTCTTGCCAACCTTCTATGCCCCTTTTATTGTATCTATTCTATATGGAGCAATAATATTTCTTTTTGCCGTGCAAAAAAAAAAAAGAAATTTATTTGGCTCCATTTCATGATTCATGTCTTTGAATTTCCATGATCTTTGTTGTCCAAAATATAGGAAAAGATTTGTCCTTAATCTTTTTCCTTTTGATTTAAATCTTGACTATTGGAGTAGTGATTTGGTGTAGAATCTCTCTATATGTGTACCTCAACCAAATCCTACAAAATACACCATTATTCAAATGAGCACCACATATCACAAAATGAATTATATTTCTCCAATTAATAAAATCAATTTTGTTATCATAAAAAATCACTAAGGTTCTATAGAAACCTTTGGGCTAACAATCTCCCCCTTTTTGATGATGACAAACAATAAATAATTTTATTCAAATAAATTTCAGAAATATAATTATAGAAAAAGAAATAAGATACTCCCCCTTAATTGATGCATCCTTTGCTTGAGCTTTTTCTCCCTCTCTAGCTTTCACAATATTTCTCCCCCTTTGTCATCAACAAAAAGTAGAGGAACACTTTGCTCATAGTATTCCATAAAACTCCCAATCTTTTCACATGTAAATCTTCAAGCTTCACAAACTCATAAGCCACCTCAACTTTGAAAAATTTGTTAGACAAATAATTACAATAAAAATACTTCAATCAAGCCATGGACCATTGATAATGTCAAGTGTCAAGTTACTGCAAAAAAAAGTATTTTATTTTGAAAAAAGTACCTTTCACAAAAAGTTTTGAGCAATTTTTTTTTTTTTTATAAAAAAAAGTTCACATATGCAAGAATAAGTAGATAGAATTTCAGGCAATTCATCAAAATCATGTAGTTTTAAACAAATTAGAACCTTTGGGCAAATAAATTAATATTTTTTTAAAAAATACCACATGAATCTGAACTAATTCTACCAATTATTGAACTTACTCCATTGTAGAAAGTTAACTTTCTCATTGTCGAGAAATTATATCTCAACATTTACTTTTGAGCACATCCACCTACAAAAAATAACTCATGTGCAATTCTTTGGTACCCAAATTTTCATGGGTCCGAGAGGGTTAGTAACAAGATGCTTAGGAATCCACATTTTTCTAGCTCCAACATAAATATTTCTTTGAATAGGACAAGAATATGATAAATGACCTTTCATGTCACAATAATTGCAAGTAGTGTGAGGATGACTAGAAGAACTTGATTTCACAAACAAATTTTGGTAAAACTTTTGCGTTTTGCTTGGATTAAAACCGATGCCCGCTTTATCAAAAACACATCTTTGTTTTCGGAGAATCATATCCAAATTATCTCTTCCTTGAACAAGCTTAGAAAGAGATGTTTTCAAATCCTGAACTTCTTTTTTCATTTTCAAGAATCAAATCATTTTTAGTTTCTTTTGGAGAAGAAATTTGCTCATGAATTTTTTCTTTTAAAGAATCATTCTCATTTTTCAAAAATTCATTTTCAGCAAGTAGCAAAGAATTAGTCTTTTTGAAAGAACTAATTTTGGAACTCAATTTTTTAAACTCGGAATGCAATTCTTCATATGCATCTAACAGTTCATCATAATCGAATTTATCATCTGAATCATCAACAGAGTTTACCTCAAAGTTTTCATTAGCCATTAAGCATAGGTTGGCTTGGTCATTGTCCTCTTCGGAACTACTGTCATCACTGCTGTTACCCCATACTGCAAGCATTGCTCTTCTTTTTGCCTTCTTGCTAGATTCTTTGGCTTGGGGGCATTCGGACTTAACATGACCTGGTTTTTTACACTCATAACAAATTATAGGATCTCTCTTGTTCTCATTTTTGCTCCATCCCACTTAAAAAACCTTTTGCCATTTTCTTTTTTCTTTCTCATGAATCTTTTGAATTTTCTAGTAAACACAGCTATTTCCTCGTCACTGCCACTTGACTCTGAATCATCTCTATGATCATCTTTTGAACTCGAAGTGAAACTTTTGAGGGCTAAATCCTTCTTTTTCTTGCCTTGATCTTCTTCCAAGTTCATTGTGATTTCGTGAGTCATAAGGGATCCTAGGAGTTCATCCAAGCTATATTTGGTGAGATCTTCTCTTGCCTCAAAGATCGCGGTCACCTTTGGCTCCCATTACTTTGGTAGTGACCTGAGAATCTTCCTCACAAGATCAACATTAGAATATGGTTTTCCAAGAGATTTCAAGCCATTAACAATATCAGTAAAGCGCGTAAACATGCTTGAAATTGATTCATTAGACAACATTTTAAACAATTCATACTTATGAACAAGCATGTTGATTTTAGACTCTTTGACCTGACTAGTACCCTCATGCGTGACCTCTAACTTATCCCAAATTTCTTTAGCAGAATCACATGCAGATTTTCTATTAAATTCATTTGGGTCTAATGCACAATATAAGAGGTTCATGGCCTTGGCATTCATTTGAACGCCTCTCAAATCATTCTCATCCCATTCATTTTCCTCCTTAGGTACTACAACCTTATTCACTGTTTTAGTAGGCCAGTGCGGCCCATTAACGATAATTTTCCACAACTCATAATCTGACGCTTGAATATAAACGCGCATCCTAGCCTTCCAATAATTATAGTTAGACGCACTAAACAAAGGAGGTCTATTGGTCGATTGACCTTCGGAAAGGAAAGTACCAAAAGGTGTTGCCATAGATCTTACCCTAAGACGATTAATTCAAAAAAAATACTAGAGCCGTAGCTCTGATACCAATTGTTGGCCCAGATAGCAACACGAGAGGGGGGGGGGGGGGGGGGGTGAATTGTGTATCTCAAAAAATAATGCGGAATTAAATAACTAAGTGCAACACCCAATTATAAAATTAAATTGATTCAAGCACACATGCAATAATAAATAACAACAAATAAAGAGTATAGAGAGGAGAGAATCAAACACAGAGATTTATCGTGGTTCGGTCCGCAACTTCACGGCCTAGTCCACTCCCCAAGTGTCCAACTTGGGATTTGCTGCACTATCTCCAATAGTAACATTTTCTAGCTTCGCGGGTGCTAGAGAAACCTTTACAACGAGCAATTTATCCCCAATTGCTCCAACTATTTTTGACTCCGGTGTTAGTCACACCTAACCCAACTAGTTTTCACTCCGGTGCTAGTCACACCTAACCAAGTAATTTTTTCTCCAAAATCACTCACAAAAAGATAAACTCTCACAAGGGGTCACACTCTCTTTTTCAATGAAATCTCACAAATCAAACACTCTCAAAAGTGTGATAAACAAAAAATTAAGCTCTAATTTTTCCTACCAAAAAAGTAAACAACTTTGAAGCTCAAATAATGATCCTTTTTTTTTTCAATTTACTGCACGACTTTCTCTTCAACTTGGTCCCTTTTATTCTTCAAAAATATGAACGTTGGCTGCCACTTTATATATATGGAAATAAGCCACCCAATGCTTTATAGCCTTGATAAAAGCACATCCAAACAATTCCCTGAAGTAGCCGTTTGAACCAAGTATGGAAATAATTAAGCCATTGAATCCTTGTATTTTGGCCTTAATTGAATCAAATGATTGCCAATACAATCCCTTCCTTTTTGCTGTATAGCCGTTGAACCAAGGAAGATTATAAATTCATTCCATTTGCTCTACTAGCCGTTTGAAATTTATTTGGCTCCATTTCATGATTCATGTCTTTGAATTTCCATGATCTTTGTTGTCCAAAATATAGGAAAAGATTTGTCCTTAATCTTTTTCCTTTTGATTTAAATCTTGACTATTGGAGTAGTGATTTGGTGTAGAATCTCTCTATATGTGTACCTCAACTAAATCCTACAAAATACACAATTATTCAAATGAGCACCACATATCACAAAATGAATTATATTTCTCCAATTAATAAAATCAATTTTGTTATCATAAAAAATCACTAAGGTTCTATAGAAACCTTTGGGCTAACACTAACTTTATTATCAGAGGCTACAGGATACAACAAAGGCAGTCTAGCACTCAGATTTTCCGATAACAGTAGAGCATAACACTATGATTTATGAATTAATGTCCCATGTCTTCGATTGATTCAGCTCAACATATGGAATCTAGAAGACTAAACGGAAAGATGGTAGCCGTAGTGGTGACATCTGCTGTCTTGACATCAGTCCTCACTATCACCTTAGTTTTTTGGTCGGTGATGGAGAAGCGAAGAAGAGGTAAGAAATTAATCTGAATTTCTTACGACTATGCTCTCTTATCTATTTTTCTTTATGTTATGTTTGGAAAGAATAACATAGAGATTACAGAGTAGTGAAATCATTAGTCTTTAGCTTTATATTTCTTTCGATTTGTGATTATTGATGCATGCAGGACTAGGCATTAAAGACAGTGAGGAAGAAAACGTAGAATTGCCCATCTTTGATATGGTCACCATTGCACGAGCTACTAACAACTTTTCTGAAAAAAATAAAATTGGAGAAGGGGGTTTCGGCTCTGTTTACAAGGTAATTTTTTTTTTGATTGAATCCATAAAAAGATGGAACGATTAAAACTCTCTAAAATGAGCTAAAAGCAGGAGACTTACAAATTAGCGTGATGAAAATGACTATTGTGTCTGTTAACATAGGGGCATCTGTCAACTGGGAACGACATAGCAGTCAAGCGACTTTCAACGGACTCCAAACAAGGTCTCAAGAAATTAAAAAACGAGGTTATTTTAATTGCCAAACTTCAACACCGTAATCTAGTTAGGCTTTTGGGATGTTGCATCCGTGGAGAAGAACGAATGCTAGTTTATGAGTACATGCCTAATGGAAGCTTGGATTTCTTCATCTTTGGTTTGGCCACTAACCTTCCTTTTTGTCTCTTCCTCGGAATTCATACTTGATCAATAGGGAAGTCTGTTTTCCACAAACATTTGTCAGATTACATCACCAGGAAAATAAACTTATAATAAAGTATTATGAATTTCGTGCAGAGGCAGAAATAACTTGAAGCAAATTGCTCACATGGAGCAGGCGCCTAGATGTCATTGTTGGGATTGCTCGAGGGGTACTTTATCTTCATCAGGATTCAAGATTGAGAGTCATTCATAGGGATCTTAAAGCTAGTAATGTGCTACTCGACAGTGAGATGATCCTAAAATTTCAGATTTTGGATTGGCTAGAGCTTTAGGAGGTGATCAATCATCGGCAAAAAAAAAAAGGGTGATTGGAACATAGTACGTGATCTAAGTCATGTTTCCCTGTTTTATGGGTAATAAACCTTTAGCACTATTTTTCATTTATTTTCAATGTTATGCAGTGGTTACATGGCTCCCGAATACGCAATCGATGGCCTAATTTCAACAAAATCAGATATTTTAAGCTTTGGAGTCATAGTTTTGGAGATAATGAGTGGCAAAAGAAACAGAAAATTCCATCATGGGTACCACAATCTAAACCTTCTTGGACATGTAAGTTCATAGACAAACAATCTGATAACTTCTTAACCATTCTCCTATTTTTTGATATTTTATTTCTAACTATATTGAGCCACTTCAGGCATGGAAACTTTGGATAGACGGAAAGGCTTCTGACTTAATAGATCCACTGATGGAAAGTTCATTTTCAATGTCTAAGGTTTTGAGATGCATATAGATTGGTCTCCTATACGTACAGAACTGTCCTGGAGATAGACCGACTATGTCATCTGTGGTGTCAATGTTGGTTTCTGATACTGTAGTTTTGCCCCAGCCCAAGCAACCTGGCTTTTATATTGAAAGGAGTCCCAAAGAGATGCATGATTGTTTGCCGGGTCAAAGTTCTCCTAGCATCAATGAAGTGACCATGAGTCACCTAGAAGCTCGCTAGAATATATTTGATTCTGAAAAGGATAACAGAGGTGAAACTAAAAGATACGTTCGGCTGGGATCAACATGTGTATTTTAGACCCACCATATTACCTAAACCAAGCCAAACCTAGATTCCGGCTTGGATAGTCATCTACAATTGAGTTTTTTTTTTTTTTTGGTTTTTGCCTCTGTAATTTGGGTTCAACGTTTAGGAATTTTTGTGGCTCTGTTATTTCTACGTTAAAAATTCTTCATTAATTTTTTATTTGTATGGTATTACTCTAGTGCAAATTGAATAACGGCTCATTCGTATACCGACTATCAGCTCTTAGTGGTGGTATGAGAGATTCATCCAGTTCTACGTGTGATGTCTAGAGTTAGATGAACCCCTTGGCTTGACCCTTGTCCACCGTAGGTAGCAATCTAGGCTCAACTGGTACTCCTGCATAAGGAACACCCACAGTTAGCACCCTACCTGGCCAGAATTTGGCCAAGGAAGACACTCCAACGGTCAAGTAAGGACACTTGAGTGCTAACCGTCATGGTGACGTAAGGTAAGTTGTTACGTGCACATGGCTCATCACGAGTGCTAACCGTCTCGGACAACATCATCGATGTCGTCAAAAACGAATTGCCTCCCGTACGGTTTACCCGACTCGGGTGACTCGTCCGGATCAGTGCCGTCTCGACCGTGATGCTAGTCCATGCCGATTTGTACCGTCTCAGCACGATCATATTGGGCTTGGAGACCGCCTCGGCCCGTTAAAGATTGTAAATGGGCTTTGCTCTATTTGGGCCTTAAGCCTTTGCTCTGAGCCAACTGTGACCTGTCCGATCATTATATTTCGGTCCACTGCACTATGAATATGAATACTACAAAAACAAAATATCTACAAAAACTGATTTGAATTGTTGGAAGGGATACTGTTTCACTCTATGGTTTCCTGATTAGACTGGCTTTCTTGGATTCTTGTCATTCAATTTGCTTCTGCTTTAGAATATTTTGTTTATTGATTTGCGGAATCAAGCTTGATCAAATTCATACTTACCTATCTGATGGTTTTTAATTGGATTTTGTGAATTAGTACGATGTTTGAGATGTGATGCAGTTCACAAGTTGAAATAGAAGCATTTTCTTGTTCCAAACCAAGCTTCAAATTACACTAAAATCTTACTTGGTTAAGGGGGTGTATAGGAACTAATTATTTTTAATTTTGGATGGTATATTATAGATTTTAGATTTTGGATGCTAATGAAAATTTGCAAGTGTTTGGATGATATGAGTAGAAAGGACTTTGCGAAAGGATTTGTGGGTGAAAGTATAATTAGTATCCAAAATTCTCTTCTTGAGGTGTTTTTGGAAATTTTTTCATTTTTTTGCTCATTTTTCGGAATACATACTACAAGTGGATTTGAAACACTCACAATGCATCACCTCAAAATAAAATGCATAAACGCATAAATGTGGTTACAAGTCAAGCCCTAAGTTAGTTTGGTGCATTGTCTCAAGGTATGTTTGCATATCATTCACACGTGATGGAGGCTCCACACACACTATACCATTCAGTGCGCGTGGGATCCTCCAGCTATGTGAGGCTTGTGAGTAAATGTTTGTGCAAAATGTACATCAAATACAATTTTTGGTGTATTGGTCAAAGGTTTATAGGTGTTCTCCATTAATTAGGGCATTTGTTTCTTGAAGCTTTTACATTGAGAATATAAAACTCAGACAGAACTAGCAATAATGCTAAAACTATGAATTGCTACGGGCCCAACAATTATATAAACATGCCAATAAAGAACAAAAAAGGAACAGAACAAGTGAGAATAAATCTATATATATTATACATGTATGCGGCCGGTTCCCTTCACACAACCATTAGCACAAAGTTTGACACAAAAATAATCGGAGTTCCACGTTAATAATGAGGCGTTCAATTTGTTTAAAAATATGTTTTAAGAGTACCCGTAAAATATCAACCCATTCAGATATGGTAAGGGCTTTATCGATTCATTCAGTTTTTATATATCAGTTTCGGGGACAAATATCAATCAAGCCCTTACCGATATCCGAATGAGGTGATTATTTGTGGGAACTCTTAAAAACATTTTTTAAACAAATTTAACGGCTCGGGTCTTTTGCTTGAGACTCCAAAATGAGTGGTTTACTTTTTTGTGTCAAAAATTGTATTAGATGCCGTGTGAGGGAACCGGCCCATATATATCAAGCTTCCCAATCAAAAGTTACTCTTACATTGCTGTCACTTTGGTCTTCTGGAGCAGCACTATGCACCTTATGATCCATATCAATTCATTGTGAAAGCTCCAAGAAGTTTTTCTCCTGTTCAATACCAGATATGTAAAGAGTTAAGGAGACAGTCTCCCAAGGCTACAACATCCAATAATATTTATTTAATAAATAAAAATGCTAACCATCTCTTTGGGACGTGGATAATGTGTAAAAATTGCATCGATATCCGTGAAAATATATTGATAACCATGGAAAATGCATAGATATCCATAACATGTATAGAATGTTTAACACAATTGGAGTGATATGTGCCTTATCGTCCGCCTAATAGGTGATAGTTAGCAAAACCAAACATAATGCACTATCCAGATTCAATTGTAAGCTATCCTTGATACTTAGTAATTCTAGGGTTTGAATACTCCCCTCTCCTCCAATTCTTTTGTACTGATGTTCTTGTCTGATTTAAAACAAACGTAATTCTTGTGATTAAATAGTAGATTCAAAGGATTATATTACAAAGACCAGAACATCAAGAACAAGAAAATAAACCCCGGAAAAACAAAAACATGAACCCATCAATTTCACAGGGTAGACCAAACAGCCAAAAATTCCAATGAAATAAGTGGAGGTGCCGACTTTTTAAAAAAAAAATAATATTTTATCTCGATTTTGTTTTCAGATGACTATATATAAGCAATTTTAGTTTTTGATGACAAAATATACGTATAAACCTATCAACATAGGTTGAATCCGGATTGTTGGGTAGAAAGTTCTTCATAAGAAAAGCTTATATCGTTGAGTGGATGGGGTCCATGTGGAAGTAAAATGTAAACTTTGGATGCTTGAAATCTCCATCTTCCCAAGAAGGACCGGAGATGACTCGGAGTGGGCTCAAAGCTTTGAAGAATATTCTACGGTTCTTCAATCAAAGTTTCAAAGCTTTGAAGAACATTCTACGGTTCTTCAATCAAAGCTTCAAAGCTTTGAAGAACATTTACACGTCTTCTTTGCTGACTAGTCCAAGTGGCCGAGGCAGCCGGCCTTCCCCTCTCCCACCAGCCTCAGGTTCAAGACTTGAGGACCAGAGGGCTGGTAGGGAGCATAGATTTAAATATCGGCCGAGACGTCTCGTATTGGCCAATACGTACCGGTATTTGGGCCTCCGATACGGATACAGGCCGATATCTCGGTGTGAGGAAAAATCGCACCCTATCTCGGCCGATACCCGAGACGTATCGGTGTCTCGGCCGATACGGAAAAAAACCAGATAAAACCGAGCAGCAAACAGAGAGAAAATCTGTGGACGTTTCAAGCTTTTTTATGAAACCTGAGCAAAATCCATTGGTGGTGCCAAAGATTTCTTCAAAAGAGAAGCATTTCCAAGTGGGTTTGAAGAGAGAGAGGAGGAATTTTTCGAGCTCTGGTCCAGGCTCTGGTCTTTTGAAGAAATCTTTTGAGGAACCATTTCCAAGCTCTGGTCCAGCAGCTATCTTTGAGAGGCTTCACTGTTGTCTTCATAGAGAGAGAGAGAGAGAGGGAGGAGGAATTTTTCGAGAGAGCCAGATGGCAATTTTTCGAGCTCTGGTAAAGGTGAAATGGTGTTGAATTTTCTCCAGAGAGAGAGAGAGAGAGATGGAAGGAGAGAGAGAGAGAGAGAGATGGAAGTTAAAGACTTATTAGTTGTTCTGCACAAGAAAAGAAAAAGGAGAGGCAAATTGCACGGTGATCAATTGTACCACGTTTTCTTCTTGGGAATACACGAAAGTCTGTGAATGCTGGGGGTGGAAAAATTATTCAGTGTATGTTTGTTCTACACAATCAAGTACTATCAAAGAACCTTTACACCTACACGTGGACAAATTAAGCTATTAATTATGTAAAAAACTTGTTCCATTAGTTTTATATGTGCTAAGATTGGTTAAAATATGATTAATTAAGCTAATGAAAGAAAAAAAAGTGTACCATCAAGTTTTATACATATTGTTAATGATTTTAAAAAATTCACGGCCGAGACTGCCGATTCCCGCGACGTATCGCCGATACGTCCCGATACCGATACACCGATACAGCGACCTATACCGAGATTTAAAACTATGGTAGGGAGGGCCTCATGTGGACAAGGGACAAAAATACCATGTGGTTTTGGAGTGCATTCGTACACGGGACAAAACGGGGCTAGGAGATTCATAGCCAAGAAAAAGTATCCGCAAAATGAAATAATAATCTATTAAACAATTAAACACACAAGCCTGAAAATACATCAATTGAAATTAAATATATAACACTCCAAAAAATCAAACATAAAATTCTCGAATCGGACAAATCCGAATCCGATTTGTTCGGAATAACGTATTTGGATCAAAGGGTTTATCAGATCGGATAAATATAATAAGATTCGGATCGTCTCAGATCGAATCCAAACCTAATCCGATCCATTGACATGCCTTAGTTGAAGTCTTACCAAATATTATGCCTCTATACTAGTGAAATAAGAGCATATATGTATTTTTTGGGCTTAAAAGCTCTAGGTGTGGCAGAACAGTGAAAACGTTGACTTGTAAATCCCTAGCTTCATCATTTTGTCACATTTTTCTTTAGTCTGCTTCTTTCAGCCCGTATAAGTATATAACTAATCATAACCTTAGATATTTAATCAACTCCAGTACGTATCCTTCAGGCTTCAACCTTAAGTCAATTCCATTGACTAAAGAAACACTAAAGAAACTAGCAAAATTTGACTCTGGCCTTCTGCTATAATAATATCATGTTTTCCGTTCACAAATGTACCTCAATTCAGAAAAAAGTACCGCAAAACCAAAACGATGAATCCCAAAAAAAGAGACTTCAATTTACTGCTTCCATTTCTTTTCTTCAAATTTTGCACTTCCATTGACACCATAACTCCAACCCAATCCATCAAAGACGGCGATGTTTTAGTGTCCACCGGTGAAACATTCGCACTTGGGTTTTTCAGTCCAGGAAATTCCAGTCGCAAGTATGTTGGAATATGGTATAACAAGATTTCGGAGCAAACCGTTGTTTGGGTAGCCAATAAGAATAGCCCAATCAACGGTACTTCCGGCGTTCTATCCCTCAACCGGGATGGAAACCTTGTCATCTACGAGAATACTCGAAATTCTACCGTTTGGCAGACAAATGTTTCCGCAGTTTCTTATTCAGCTCGGCTCTTGGATTCAGGGAATTTAGTGTTGTTCCAAGGAGATAGTGGAAGTAGTGGTATTGTTTGGCAAAGTTTTGATTATCCTACAAATACCATGTTGCCAAACATGAAACTTGGGTTGGATCGGAGGACTGGTCTCGAACGGTTTCTCACAACGTGGAAGTCAAAAGACGACCCTGGTACAGGAGAATACTCCTATCGGGTTGAACCGAATGAGTTGTACCAGTTAGTACTGTTCCAAGACTCAACTCGAGTCTCTAGGATGACCGTACGGTTCGAAAACCAATGGAGAGCCTCACCGAGTTTCATATTCAATGGAACTTACGTTAATAATCATGACGAAGTCTGTACATTTTACACCCTGATCAATGAGTCGAACGTGTCGAAAATCTTCTTGGATGAATTGGGTTCCTTAAAAATGGTGACGTGGGTCGGGAAATGGGTTGAGTTCTACTCGTACCCTAAGGACCAATGCGATTATTACAGCCGGTGTGGCGTGTATGGTTATTGCAACTCCAACAACGGGCTTGAGTTTGACTGCACATGCCTTCCAGGGTACGAGCCCAGGTCTGCAGATGAGTGGTACCTGCGGGATACATCGAGCGGGTGCATCAGGAAGCGCGAGGCACTTTCCATGTGTGGAAATGGAGAAGGGTTTGTGAAGGTTGCAAATGCAAAGGTTCCTGATACCTCCAAGGCACGTGAGTGGATGAGGCTGAGTGTGCAGGAGTGCACGGAGGAGTGCTTGAGGAACTGTTCTTGCTTGGCTTACACGACTGAATCAGAAGGAGGAGAGAGGGCGAACTGTTTTACTTGGTATGAAAGTTTGATGGATGTGAGAAGAATCCCAAAAGCCGGACGGGACTTGTATGTACGGGTTGATGCGGTTGAATTAGGTATGTCATGTCTACCCAAATTTTAGTAGCCTGGCCAACAAAAATGGTGCTCCTAATCCAGGCCAACAATCGGAGCATTCTTATTGTTCCATCACTAACAAAAACTCAAAACTCCACCATTCTTATTGAAGATTCTCGAAACAAATTCCATTAAAGTAGCATTCTGCTATGCAATTTAAGGCCTGAGGCTATTTAATAAAAATGCAAAAACAACTGGGATTATGAAGGCTTATAGGACTTAACTTTACCGTCAGGGGCAACAGGGTAAGCATCTAAAATCAACCATAGCATGATGATTTATGCCAATGAATGTGTAAAATTTGTGATTTGATGAATTAATGTCCCATGTTTTCGATTGATTCAGCTCAACATATGGAATCTAGAAGACTAAACGGAAAGATGGTAGCCGTTGTGGTGACATCAGGCCTAATTATCACCTTAGTTTTTTGGTTGGTGATGAAGAAGCGAAGAAGAGGTAAGCAATTAATCCGAACATAAGTCGCTAGGGGCTATTCGATAATGCTATACAAACAGAAAAAAAAAAACAGACAGAAAAGTAGAACGATGTGCTTGAAAGGCGGGCTTATGACTCTCAATAAAGAACCATGTTGTTTGGAAAGAATTACATTTTCCAAAAGTATTTGTCATCTCAGTTTTGTTTATGGGTACAAAGAAAGAATCAAATAAAACATAGAGTAGTGAACTATTAGCTTTATATTTCTTGCGTTTTGTGATTATTGATGCACGACTAGAAATTAAAGACAGTGAAGAAGAAACCGTAGAATTGCCCATCTTTGATATGGTCACCATTGCCGGGGCAACTAACAACTTTTCTGATACAAATAAAATTGGAGAAGGGGGTTTTGGCTATGTCTACAAGGTAATTTTTCATTTTGATTGAACCCACAAATAAATGGAACGATTAAACTATCTAAAATGAGATAAAAGCAAGAGACTTATGAATTAGTCATGATGTAAATGACTATTGTGTTGATTAACATAGGGGCATCTGTCAACTGGAGAAGACATAGCAGTCAAGCGGCTCTCAATGAACTCCAAACAAGGTCTTAAGGAATTTAAAAGTGAGGTTATTTTGATTGCCAAACTTCAACATCGTAATCTGGTTAGGCTTTTGGGGTATTGCATCAACATAGAAGAACGAATGCTAGTTTATGAGTACATGCCTAATGGAAGCTTGGATTCCTTCATTTTCGGTTTGCCCAATAACCTTCTTCTTTTTTATTTTTTTCTCTTCCTTGGAAATCATACTTGATCAATAGGAAAGTATATTTTCCACAAAAGTCTATCAGATTACATGACCAAGAAAATACACTTATAAAAAGTGCGATGAATTTCGTGCAGAGGTAGAAATAACACGAAGCAAATTGCTCAGATGGAGCAGGCGCCTGGATATCATTATTGGGATTGCTCGAGGTGTACTTTATCTTCATCAAGATTCGAGATTGAGAGTCATTCATATGGATCTTAAAGCTAGCAATGTGCTACTTGATAGTGAGATGAATCCTAAAATTTCAGATTTCGGCTTGGCTATAGCTTTCGGAGGTGATCAGTCGTTGGCAAAAACAAAAAGGGTGGTTGGAACTTAGTACGTGATCTAAGTCATGTTTCCTTGTGTTATGAGTAACTACATTTAGCACTAATTTTCATTTCTTTTAAATTTTATGCAGTGGTTACATGGCTCCCGAATACGCAATTGATGGCCTAATGTCAACAAAATCAGATATTTTTAGCTTTGGAGTCATAGTTTTGGAGATAATGAGTGGCAAAAGAAACAGAAAATTCCATCATGCAGACCACGATCTAAACCTTCTTGGACATGTAAGTACATAGACAAAGAATCTGATGACCTTTTGCACCATTCTCCTATTTTTTGATATTTGATTTCTAACTATATTGAGCCACTTCAGGCATGGAAACTTTGGATTGAGGGAAAAGCTTCTGAGTTAATAGATCCACCGATAGAAGGTTCATTTCAAATGTCTAAGGTGTTGAGATGCATACAGATTTGGTCTACTATGCGTACAGAAATGCCCTGATGATAGACTGACTATGTCATCAGTGGTGTCAATGTTGGTTTCAGATGCTGTAGTTTTGCCCCAGCCCAAGCAACCTGGCTTTTATATAGAAAGGAGTCCCAAAGAGGTGCATGAATGTTCGCCGGCTCAAAGTTCTCCTAGCATCAATGAATTGACCATGAGTCACCTAGAGGCTCGCTAAAATATTTTTGATCTGAGAAAAGATAACTGGTGTGAAACTGACAGATACATTTGGCAGGGATCAACCTGTATTATTTAGACCCACCATATTATTTAAACGAAGCCAAACCTAGATTTCGACTTTGATCGGTATTTTTATTTTCGTATTTGCCTCTTTAATTTGGGATCAAGCTTTAGCAACTTGTGTGGGTTTGTTATCTCTAAGTTAAAATTCTTCACAAAATTTTTATTTGTCTGATATTAATTGATATTGATTTATTGCTAATTGAATATCAATTCATTTGGATATTGAATATCAGCTCTCAGTTGTGATATGATAGATTCATCTAGTTCTACCAATATGAATACTATGCGTAAGAATAAGGCTGCAACATGAACATAAATCTCATTCTATGACATTTCTCATCTTTCCAAGAACAAAACATATGCAAAAACTGATTATAATTGTTGAAGGGATACTGTTTGACTATATCATTTCCTAATTAGAGTGGCTTCACTGGATTGTTGTAGTTTAATTTGCTGCTGCGCTTAGAATATTTTGTATTTCGATTTCCGGAATCTTGATTGATCAAATTCGTACTTACCTATCTTGTTGGAATTGTGCCTTGATTTTTCCCTTTTTTGGGGAGAATTCCAATTGTGTTTAGGATTACCTATTGTGTTTATGATTTCCTATTGATTGTGCTTCTTATAAATAGAGGCTTTTGGGGATCCTTTAGCTATCTCTCATATTGTGGCCTCTCCAGAGTTACGGATCATAGCCGGCTCTTTGTATCTCTTCTTCACCATTGATAGTGAACTCTCTCTCTCCTCGCCTGTGGACGTACCTCAATCTTGGGGGAACCACGTAAATCTTTTGTCTCGTGTGGTTGCTTGTTTTGTTTGCTTTCTCCTAACTTAGTCGCATTCATAACTTTGGAGAGTAAAGATGAAGGCTCTGTTAATCAACAGGGATTGCACAAGGTTTTGTTAGGATTGGCGAAGTCCGGGGTCAGTCCGGAGAATTGGGAAGACATGGATGCCAAAGCTCTGAGTTCTATTCAGTTGAGTTTTGCAGACGATGTCCTTTGCGAGGTGGAAGAAGAAACTTCAGCAGCAGGTATTTGGCTGAAGTTGGAAGGCATATATATGACGAAATCGCTCATGAACAGGTTGTATCTTAAACAACGTCTTTATACGTTTCGAATGCGTGAAGGTACACCTGTTAAGGATCACTTAAACGAGTTTAATCGTAGTATTATGGATCTTAAAAACATTGATAGTAAAATTGAGGATGAGGACTAAGCCCTAATTTTGTTATGTTCTTTACCACCTTCATATGAGCATTTTGTAACCACCCTGTTGTATGACAAAGACACAATTTCTATGGAAGATGTTAAGTCCAGCCTCTATTCGAAAGAATTGAGGAAAAAAGTGTCTGGCGAGGGTGATGCACATGCGGAGGGTTTGATTGCTAGGGGAAGAACAACAGAAAGGGATGAGTTGAGTAATAGGGGTAGATCCAAGTCAGTGAAAAAGAAGAAGGGGAAGTGCAATTTTTGCAAGAAACCCGGGCACTGGAAATTTGATTGTTTAAAACTCAAAGAGAAAGAAAGGAGAACCAGAAAGGGAGTAAAAATATTGCTGGAGTTGTTGAAAGCTCAGATGAGTTGGATACAGTGTTATCAGTTACAGCGGGTAATTCCCGTTCTGACAACGAGTGGATTCTGGATTCTGGATGTTCATACCACATGTGCCCGCATAAAAGATGGTTTACTACTTATGAGGCGGTCAATGGTGGTACAGTTTTGATAGGCAACAACATGGCCTGTAAGACTGTTGGTGTTGGAACGATTCAGCTCAGGATGCATGATGGTGTTGTTAGGACTTTATCTGGGGTTCGATATGTTCCAGATTTGAAGAAGAATCTTATCTCCGTGGGTGCTCTTGATTCTCTTGGTTGTAAATTTCTTGGTGGAGGTGGAGTTTTGAAGGTCTCGAGAGGTGCATTGGTACTGATGAAGGGGGTCAGCAGCGTGGCAACCTCTATATACTTCAATGCAGTACAATTATAGGTGCTGCAGCAACAGTTGCCTCATCAAAGGTTTCAGATTCAGACTTGACTCGTTTGTGGCATACGCGTCTTGGGCATATGAGCGAGAGGGGGATGACAGTTTTGAGCAAATAGGGTTTTGCTATGTGGCTAGAAAATTGAGAAGCTGGATTTTTGCGAGCATTGTGTCTACGGCAAGCAGTGCAGGGTCAAATTCAGTACAGCTGTTCATCGCACCAAAGGCACGGTGGATTATTTTCACTCGGATCTTTGGGGTCCGGCAAAGGTAACTTCTAAAGGTGGTTTTCGATATTTTATGAGTATTATCGATGATTTCTCTTCTAAAGTTTGGGTGTATATGCTAAAACATAAAAGTGATGCCTTGAGTACATTCAAACAGTTTAGAATTTTGATAGAGAATCAGACGGGTGAGAAAATAAAACGTTTGAGAACTGACAATGATATGGAGTTTTGTCTTGGCGAATTTTATAAGTTTTGCAGTGATGAGGGCTTTGTGAGGCATCACACAGTGAGAAAAACCCCTCAGCAGAACGGTGTGGCTGAACGAATGAACATGACTCTTTTGGAGAAGGCGCGTTGTATGTTGTCCAATGCCGGGTTGGGCAAAGAGTTTTGGGCTGAAGCTGTTTTCACAGTATGCTATTTGGTGAACAGGTCTCCATCAACTGCTATTGAGTGTAAGACTCCGTTTGAGGTATGGTCGGGTCATAAGTCTGATTATTCCATACTGCGTGTGTTTGGGTGTCCAGCTTATGCTCATGTGAATGAGGGTAAGTTGGAGCCACATGCCAAGAAGTGAATTTTCTAGGCAGGTGTGAGAGAGTACAGATTATGGTGTCCACAAACCTCTAAGTTTTTAATTAGTAGAAATGTTACTTTTGATGAAAACTTTATGGTTAAGAGGTCTAAGCAGGTTGAAGATGCAGTTGAGGAACTGAGGGTTCCAAAGTAGGTGGAGTTGTTATGTGAATCTTCTGGCTCAGAGAAGAATGACACTGATCAGCCAATTGAAGAGGAGTTCAAAAGTTCAGACACAGATGATGATGTACCGGCAGAGCAACTAGGCACTATTGCTAAAGATAGTCCAAGGAGGGAGATTCGGCCTGCTGAAAGGTATTCGGCTTATTCTGAGATGGTGGCCTATGCTTTATCAGTCACTGAAACAATAGAGTATGATGAGCCTTCTAGCTATGCGGAAGCTGTTTCGAGCAATGAGTGTGCGTAGTGGTGTGTTGCTATGAGTGAGGAGATTGAGTCTCTTCGGAAGAACTAGACATGTGAGTTGGTAGAACCGCTGAAAAATAGGAGGATTGTTAGGTGCAAGTGGGTCTTCAAGCGCAAGCAAGGTATTCCAGGGGTTGAAGAGGCACGGTTCAAAGCTCGGCTAGTGGCGAAAGACTTTAGTAAGAAAGAAGGTGTTGACTACAATGAAGTATTTTCACCAGTTGTAAAGCACAGTTCCATTCACACTTTACTTGCTATTGTTGCATGTTATGACCTTGAGTTAGAGCAACTTGATGTCAAAACGACGTTTTTGCATGGGGAGCTTGAGGAACAGATTTATATACGTCAACCGGAGGATTTGTTGTTTCTGGTAAGGAAGATCATGTGTGCTTGCTTCGTAAGTCTTTAAATGGCGTAAAACAATCTCCTAGGCAGTGGTATAAGCGGTTTGATACATTTATGATAAGCCAATCATATTCTAAGAGTGTGTCACGCCCCGCCCCGCAAACGGCACCCGTGGTGGGCCCGAGTCGGTGCGGCCACGTGGCATTCCAACACAAGACCCAACATCACCTTACAAAAACTCAGAATAAAAATACAGCGGAAGACTTCATCATATAAATAAAAGTGTCAACGTTAACCACAGTTTTAAACACCAACAACCGTCTACTAAAAAAAAATAGCTTAAACATTACATGTACTCAAAACACTCTCTTATTACAAATCATTAAAAGAGCTAGACGACAACATGTCCAAAATTCACTCGACACCAACTGCACAACCCAACGCTGACCGGTAGTGGACCCCCTCTACAGCCCCTGCTATCTGGAAAACCATAAAGGAAAACCAGGAGTGTGTGAGACATAGAAATGCTCAATAAAATACAACCAAATCAACATCCAAAACACAACAATATTATACAACAACTATCAACATGTATACAACCAATCACATGCAAGTGGCACGTCTGCCACATCCTATGTATCCTAGGTCACTGTGGGAAAACACCCCGCTCGTTGTCACCGGTAGCTAGCCGACACAACGTACTCGCGGTGTAACCCAATCCACAGCCCCTTCGCAGATACCATCTTTCACACACAACATACATGCATATCCACAGCTAAAACATCTATTAGCATGATATACATCCATCTTCACAACACCACGTCATCAACATAGTTATATGTTATTGAACATAATCATGTCAAACACACTCACCTGAGAAACGACCGAAGTATGCCAAACTATAGTTTTGGCACCTCCCGAATGACCGGCTCTTTACCTAGCCACAAATCAACTAATATCAATCTATGAGCTTCCATTGATGTCTCACATATAATCAAAAAGATAAACATGTAACATAAACAACTTATATGGTCATCACAATTGAAGACAAGTCAAGATACAACACCACTCTAAAACTAGTAAGAAATATGATAACCAGCCCACCGTGTCTGGGCTATCGTTTTCTATGGGTTCAGAATAAGGTCATGAGACCACCACCACTAGAAAGAAGACTTTCGGTACATCAATATCGATATAAAATTTGCCCTAATCGGAGCCCGGATAACCAAGATATGCTTGTTTGAAGTTACACAAAAAGAAGCACAAAATTGCAGGTTCAGCAAGTACACCAACTTCGAATCAAAAACTGCTATTGCCTAGAACAAATCAAGGCACAAACCCTACAAAGTATCGAAGATATACGAGTCTAGTTTCCAAATCAAAAAGCGGTTTGCAAAACGGATACTCGAGCCATGAGTTATGCCCATTTTCCCAAAGAGTGTCAGTGCTGTCTGCACAGACGCGAACTCGACAGCAGCTCGGTAAAACATTTTTCATATTTTCTGTGTTTCGAATTAAACTCTGAAAATTTAACACAACATATAAGACATCCATGGATAGCTACTGTAAAAATCTCATAAATTTACGAGCTCTAGAACTATATCTAAAAATTCGGCCAAAATCATGGCAGATTCAACTTGTTCAAACACAAACTCACATATCCATAACATACACGAATTCTTTCACATAAAAACCCAATTCCAACTTCTAAAACCCATTTTCATGGACACAATCAGTTGTAACCTAGATGTAAAAGAAGAAGTTGAACACTTAAATCATGAAATTAGAACATAGAAAAGCACAAACTCACCAAGAACTACTAGTATCAAGATTAATCAAGGCTCCCTCTTGATTTCCCCCAATTTCCCCTTCTTCTTCTTCTTCTTCTTCTTCTTCTTCTCTCTCTCTCTCTCTCTCTCTCTCTCTCTCTCTATTAGGATCATCAGACCAAATAAAGGAAAAGAATAAAATATCTTGGCAAAATTACACTCCACCCCCTCCAACTTTGGGTTCTATTAGCCTTAAGCCCAACACTCATAATTATTCCAAAATGCGAATTAAAATCTAAACATGAACTAAACATCAAATGCCCGGGACGGGTATTACAGAGTGAATATGACAGTTGTGTGTATTTTCGAAGACTTCCAGATGGTTCATTTATTTATCTATTGTTGTATGTTGATGATATACTTATTGCTGCCAAAGGTGTATCAGAAATCAACAGGTTGAAACAACAGTTGGGTGGTGAATTTGAGATGAAGGATTTGGGTGCAGTAAAACGGATTTTGGGTATGGAGATTAGCAGAAATCGAGTAGATGACAAGTTGTTCTTAAATCAGAAGTCATATGTTCTCAAAGTGCTTGAGCGCTTTGCCATGCAGAACTCGAAGCCAGTTAGTACCCCTTTGGCAGCACACTTTCGACTTTCAGCAGAATTGTCATCACAGTTAGAGGATGAGAATAAGTATATGTCTCAGGTTCCATATTCGAGCGCGGTTGGGAGCCACGCCATGGTATGTACTCGTCCTGGTATTTCACATGCAGTTAGTGTCGTTAGTCGCTATATGGGGCGACCGGGAAAGGCACATTGGGAGGCTGTGAAGTGGATACTTCGGTATTTGAGAGGTACTGCAGATATGGGTCTTTTGTATGGGGTTTCCAATCCGGGTAATCAAGTAGTTGGATATGTTGATTCGGATTTTGCCCGTGACCATGATAAAAGGAAGTCTCTGACAGGTTATGTGTTCACTTTATCCGGAAGTGCCATTAGTTGGAAAGTAACTTTGTAGGCTACGGTCGCGCTATCTACAACGGAAGCGAAGTATATGGCCATTGCCGAAGCTGTAAAGGAGGCATTGTGGATGAGGGGAATTCTTTGCGAGCTTGGTGTTGCACAAGGGGTCACTTCAGTATTTTGTGACTCGCAGAGTGCTATACATTTGACTAAAAATCTGATGTATCATGAACGGACCAAGCATATTGATGTCAGGTATCACTTTGTTCGAGAGATCATCTCACAGAAGCAAGTTGAGGTGAAGAAAGTGGGAACGTCGGATAACCCAGCGGACATGTTGACTAAACCGGTTCCGGTTGTCAAGTTCAAGCATTGCTTGGGCTTGGTATTTGCAGTTGATCGCCCCTTGGGGGCAATGTGGCGAGGTAGAGGCAGAAGAGGGTTGCTATAATTAGTGATTTGGGTTCAGTGAAATTCAAGTCAAGGTGGAGAATTGTTGGAATTGTGCCTTGAATTTTCCTTTTTTGGGGAGAATTCCAATTGTGTTTAGGATTTTCTATTGTGTTTAGGATTTCCTATATATTGATTGTGCTTCTTATAAATAGAGGCTTTTCGGGATCCTTTAGCTATCTCTCATATTGTGGCCTCTCCAGAGTTACAGATTATAGCTGGCTCTTTGTATCTCTTCTTCACCATTGATAGTGAACTCTCTCTCTCCTCGCCCTTGGGGGAACCACGTAAATCTTTTGTCTCGTGTGATTGCTTGTTTTGTTTGCTTTCTCCTAACTTAGTCGCATTCATAACGTGCGTTTTACAACATATCTGATGGTTCTGATTGGATTTTGTGAATTAGTATGAGGTTTGAGGTTTGAAGCAGTTCACTGTTGAAATAGAAGCATTTTGATGTTCTCTTCTTGGCGCAAAAATTTCTGTGAATGTACTTCCAACATGACTTTAGTCTACGGCATTGTTCCAAACCAGGCTTCATATTACACCAAACATCTTACTTTGTTAAGGGGGCGTATGAGAGGTAATTAATTTAAGATTCTGGATTGTATACATTGATTATAGATTTTGGATGCTAATTAAAATTTGTAAGTGTTTGGATGATATGAGGAGAAAAGATTTTGCGAAAGGATTCTGTGGGTGAAAGTATAATTGGCATCTAAAAAACTATTCTGGAGGTTCTTTTTAAAATATTCCCTTTTTGTGCTCATTTTTCAGAATCTATTCTACAATTGGCTCTGAAACACTCACAATGCATTACCTCAAAATGCAAAGTGCATTAAATATGGTTACCAATCGAGCCCTAAGTAGGTTTGGTGCATTGTTTCAAAGTATGTTGGATTCATATCTGTGTCGTGGAGATGTCCATGTATATAAGTGTTGTTTCAAGTTTGGAAAAGCTGTTCCATTTCTTTTTTCTTTCTTTTTATTCGACGGTCAGGGTGTCTGGGCCAATTTATGCACACCTCGACTAATCCCCTCCCGGTACAGTCAAAGGCAGGCTATTCGCGCTAGGACTAGGGGATTCACAAGAAATTACATTCTTGTGTCTTGACTCCAATAATTGAACCCTGATAAATTGTGTGGGGAGCACAACCAACCGGACTAACTCTTGGGGTTGAAAAGTTGTTACATTCCGATGTTGAATAGTGAGCAACTAAATGAGGATAATTGTCAATAGTCCAAGCTTATATCCTTGACTGGATGTGGAAGTAGAATGCTTTGAAATCTCCCTCTCTCAAGAAGGACCGGAGTTTATATGCATGGACAACTCAGAGTCTATCATGCACATTTACAAATCTTCTTTGCTGACTAACTTCCCAGCTGTTGTCATCAATGGTCCCTTTCAAAATCACCAAAACCATGGTTGTTCAATAAATTCACAAACTTTTGGGCTAAATCAAAGATTCAGCGTTTCCGTTCGTTTTTTCAAATTTTTGTTAGATTCATGTCAAATTAATTTTGTGGACTAATCATTCGACTCAATAAAGTCTTAAAAAAAAAATTAAGATCAAAAGCAACTAATATGGAAATTTGGTTTCTTGCAGATAGACTATCTATCTGACGCAGTGGACGAGAACCACTGTCCTCATTATATGAAATATTTTGTATATTTTTCCTCTCTTATAAGTGGAATAGTTTTCTATACGATATATATTAACTCGATTCATTCTTCCATGAATTACTGAAAGCGAAAAGAGGTTTTTGTTTCCTCCATTACCTCCATAAATAAGATTTTTCTGATTTCTGCTTTTCTTAGTAATATAGTTCCATAGATTAAGGAACTTCACTAAAAATGCTTTGAATCAAGCCTTATTAGTAGGGCCACCTTTCATTTCTACTTCATAAAACTGATCGACAAAAATTCATTTTTATGCGATGAGGTTGAACCAATCTTTCATAGAGCAGCCTATTATAGACTGATGTGAACATCACGAACTGTCCCGTAACAAAACCAGCCATTGCTGCTACCCGTCTCCAGTTGTCTTCTATCAAGAATCTTTGTAGTTCCTACGGGGTGGAGATGATGGGGTTGGTCCGTGGATTTTCCTTCCTTTTGCCGTGTTTCACTCAAAGGGTTGAAGGGAGATAGTGTATTAAGTTGTTCACAAGGGCCAACTTGATCATCTTCCCCAAGGATCCCAGATGAGGGAACCCTAGGAGAGCTGATGACTCCAACTACCGTCCATGTACGATCCATACTAGATTTGACCAACCGCCCCCAAATTAGTCAATCTCGAATTTTTTATCCCGAAACAAAACCAGTCATTGCTGCTACCCGTCTCTAGTTGTCTTTTATGAAGAACTGTCAAACAATTCTTCATAAAAGACAACCAGAGTCAACTTTGGTCTCTCTTGTTATAACAACGACAACGAAAAGAAGATTTTATTAGTAATACCCTCTTTAATTTCTATTCTGACGGACTGAATATCTTTTATAAGAAATTGGAGGAAAACACGAAGATTTTTCCTCCTCTCTTTTAAGTGGAATAGTTTCTAAACAATATATATTAACTCGATTATCTCAGTCATTTTTTTGATGACTTTTTTTTGTTCGATTCGCTGCCATTCCAGTCGAATAAGTGAAATAGATAAAACAACAAAATAAAATAAACTAAAGAATCACTGAGGACAAAAGCAAATTGAAATAGTTGTCTTTGTTGTTTTTAGTGTTGTCTTATTGAACTTTTTTCAATTACGATCCAAATTTTTACAATTTTTTTTTATTCCACTCGTTTGGATGAATGATTGGTACAAATAAAACTAAATAACACCGATTTTCTTTAAGACAAATTAATTTATGCCAAACTCATGTGTCTTTTGGGTTGCCTTGGATCCGCTGTTCCTAAAAGCTCTACATGGCCCATGTTTCAATGCAATTTCAGTCTCGTGATTGTGTTCCAAAAAACTCTACATTTCCAATAAGCTTGTTTCCAGCTTATCATAGTGATTTTGGAGTGCACTTGGACACGGGACAAAAATACCATGTGGTTTCGGAGTGCATCAGGACACGGGACAAAATGGGGATAAAAGATTCGTAGCTAAGAAAAAGTGTCCGCAAAATGAAATAATAAAAACCTTAAACAATTAATCACACAAAGCCAGAAAATACATTACAAGAAATTACATATACAACAATTCAAAACGTTAGACATAAAATTCTCGAATTGGATACATTCGAGTCCGATTTGTTCAGAATAACGCATTTAGATCAAATGATTTATAAGATGGGATAAATATAATTTGATTCATGTTGTCCTGGATCGAATCCAAATCTAATCGGGTATATTGACATGTCTAAGTTTAAGCGCTCTCTAAACTAATGGTTAAAAATCATAGTGGAAATAGCTTAGATATATTTTTTTGTGCTTAAAAGCTAGACTGAACACCGAAATCGTTGACTTGAAAAGTCAGTGTGTGGGTCATTCAACTCATTCGGCACAAGGAAAATATTTCTTGAAAAGTCAGTGTGTGGGTCAAATTTTTCTTTAATCCTTCTTTCTGCCCATATAATCACTTGCAAATATCATTTAATCAACTCCCAATCGTACCTTTCAATAGGGTACCTCAGTTCAGAATAAACATCTAGGCCATCCTATCTTGCACATGGTAATGATAATTAGCATCTTTTTTGAACACCATGATAATTAGCATCTAGGCCAACCTCATTTGACTCTGGCCTTCTGCTATAGAATATCATGTTTTCTGTTCAATAGGGTACCTCAGTTCAGAATAAACCACAAACCAAAACGATGAATCCCAAAAAAAGGGTCTTCAATTTACTGCTTCCATTTCTTTTCGTCAAATTTGGCACTTCCATTGACACCATAAATCCAGCCCAATCCATCAAAGACGGCGACGTTTTAGTATCCACTGGCGAAACATTCGCACTTGGGTTTTTCAGTCTGACGTTGGTGGTAAAGCCCAATCCATCAAATTTTTACTTTGATGTTGGGGGTAAAGCCCAGCCCATCGAAGAAGGTCTTAAACTTATGGCTTTTGGACAGGATCCTATGTCTTTCTTCCTCATTTACCTCCACAGCAGGTTGGTCATAGCTCGCGATTTCTTCGATATGATCGTAGAAGGAGGTCATGTAAACTTCCTCGACTTCATCTTCCATTTCATACATGAAATCATAGTATCCACCATTATAGCATTCCGCCATCGCGACCCCTTCACCATGCTGGGGGTAGGGCCTGTCATGTACATCTCTGTTTATGCCAATCGTTAACTCGTTGTTGTCCTATTTCTTTTTGAAAAGTTCTTTGAGCGTCCAACAGCCACTCGTAGGGTGCTGCACCTTCCTATGAAAGACGCAATACCTTGGGTTCGCGCGATCCTGCTGGGTGGGCTGAACCTCCACTTCTGGAAGTTTCAAACATCCGTCTGCGACCCACGCATTAACAAGATCTATGATCTCTTCTACGCTGCAAGGATATGGCAGTGCATCTCTTGTTCGTTCCCTGTAATCCTTAAAAGGCTTGTTCCTTCTCTTAGGGTTGCCATGACCCCCCTGAGGCTTTCGCGAGGCTTGCGCGGAGGCCGCAGTAGCAATCCCACCAGTTTTGTTTTTCTATGCTGTTTTTGGTATTTCCACATCGACAGTGCCGCAAATATAAAACGCTGCTTCCATCAAAGCAGAGAACGTTTGATATTTTCCATTGATTAAATGTTTCTTGTATTCTTTGATCATGCCTAGAAGGCAAATTTTCACCAGTCTTTTTTCTGGGACAGGTTCATGACATTGAACTGCTTTGTCTTGAAATCGCTTAATGAAGTCAACGATATCCTCTGTTAGCTTTTGCTTCTCGTTTATAAGGTTTAATGAAGTTATCTTCTCTGTCACTTGGAAGAATTTGGTGTAGAACATATTCACCATTTCCTCCCAAGTGTTTACATAGTGTGGCTCGAGATTAACATACCAAGTGTATGCATGAGAGGTGAGGGACTTAGAATATTCCCTCAATCGAAGATTGACATCTTGGGAGTTGACACCCAAAGTTTCAATGAAACGATGGACGTGCTCTTGAGCACTTCCTTCTTTCCCATTAAACTTGACAAATTTGGGTGGTACGTACCCTTCTGGATATGGCATGGCCATGATCACAGTAGGGTATGGTGGTTGAATCTCAGGACTAGGTAGTGTTGGCAATGTGGCCTTAGCCTTTTCTTGTTGTAGTAAAGCTTGGACATTCGCCAAGGTGAGAAATGCTTGGGGCTGTGGTTGTTGGATGGCACCCCCTACAGCTGGTGTGCTTGGTGCTAATGCTTGTGGGACCATAGGGTCTGCGCAGGGCCGGCCCTGACATTTCAGGGGCCTAAGACGAAGTTTGAAAATGAAGACCCTTAAAAAGGCTAGCGAAACTAAATATAAAGTCGATAAACACCGTTTCAAAACTACATGCATGTATTTAACACGAAAAAACCCCAAAAATACATTATACTATAAGAATCAAAAGCATCGTCCACCATCATCACTTAAAATGGGCCTACATACTTGGTGCTAAAAAATATTAGGGGGCCTTATTTTTTCATTTTTTGGGGGGGCCTAAGATGCCGGCCTACTGAGCCTTAGCTCAGAGCCGGCCCTGGGTCTGCGTTATTTCCATTTGGTAGTGGAGCTGGCGGTACAGCAGGTGGGATACCGCCAGGCAGGTGTATAACTTGTGGAGGCTGTCCTCCCAGGTTTCCCTCCATAACATTTAACACTACAACAAATTCTAGTTGTTGCAATGAAAAAAATTTCCTCACAACAAATTTTGTCACAATATATTCACTTATTGTGACAAGATTTCATTTTGTAGCATCAAGCCACCGATGGTGGAGTTATAGTGACAAAATCGATTTTCGTTGCAATGTTTTGTCACAACAAGTATGGCAGGAAAGTTTCCCGCTGGCGGGAATTGCATCTTGCCACAAATTATTTTTGTCACTACATTTTTGTCGCAATAAAGGCTTGAGTTCGATATATGGTGATGAAATTAATTGTCACGACAGGATATTGTTATTACTACAATCCATTTTGTTGCAAGAGATTTGGGAATGTACTTATAGTAACAAAAATAAACTTTGTTGCAACTGATGTGGATATTTGCAACGAAATAATTTGTCGCAATAGCTTTAGTTTTTGTGACAAAATTTCTTGTGTAACAATAGAGCTACAAGGGATAGCTATGGTGACAACACTGGTTTCGTCACTATAATTGGTCGCAATACTTTTGTGTCTTGCTACATATTATATTTGTCACAATATATTTGTGGCAATAAAATGCAATTTAGAGATAAGGCTACGAAATATTTTGTCACGACAAGGAATTGCTATTTCTACAAAGTTATTTGGTTGCAAAAATTTCATCATTGTATTTTTAGCAATAGAAAAAAAAATTATTGCAAAGCAAAATTATTTTCGCAATAGTTTATTTACTATGACAAAATATCATCTATAGCAATGAGATAAGCTATGGTGGCGAAACTAAATTTGAAGCAACCTATAATGCAAAAAACAAAATTGATTGTACACCGTAGCCACATGATCAATCGGGACAATTAATTATTAATTTAATCTCTTCCTTCACGATCAAAACCGTCAATCTTGTACATAATATGGAGTCAATCATTCCTCTCAAGAATGAAGTTGTTTTTTGAAACGAATAAATGAAGTTGAGTCGTATCGGTATACACTTGATAAAAAAGAAACATCACTTTATTGAGGAATCTGCGTTTCAATGAAGGGGCGTACGAAATCCGATCAAATAAAAAAATTAAGAGAATTATTAAATCAACAAGTACAATAAAATCAACGGTCTTGATCGTCATGATTGCATCGCGGTCATGTGGGTATTGTACATTCAGCTACAACACAACACATAGTCTGTTATAAAGTTGCTTGAACGTTGAATTTTAAAGATCACTATCGAGTCAATTTGAACCACTAGAATTTCATCTATTACAGATTCCATCATTGTCACTAAAATCAAACATCATGTAATACCGGTGAACGTGTGATCAAAAGACATTTAATGCATCTGAGCCATTAAAGTCTTACACTGCATTGCCCAAGCCCACCAGAGTTCATTTTCTTTTATGCATTTAAGCCATTGATCTTTTAAATACTAGGGATTAGATCATTCTTCCCCGTAATGAAGTTAATTGTGGCTATGCAGACACTTGATCGAACATAAAGTATGATTTTATTCATGAAGTTGCATCTTGATGACAGAGCTTTTGGATCATGATCGAGTAAAAAACTTACGATAATGGTTTAATCGACAAGCATAACAAAATCAACAGTCTTGATCATCATGATTGTGCTGTGATCGTGTGGCTACTATACATTCAACTACAACACAAGACTTAGTTTGTTATAAAGTAGGTTGAACGTATAGATTTCAAAATCGATCATTGCTGATTAAAATTCCTTTATTGGTCGATCTAAACCGTTAAGATTTCATGGCTTATAGATTAGAGCATTGTTACTAAAATTGGAGATCATCGGATATCAATAACCATATAATTGAAAAACATCTAATGCATTTGGAGGCATTAAAGTTTCATAGTCACTACAACAAATCCACTCTCAATAGCAGTTGCTTATAGCGTGTTTTTCAAATGCACCAATTGTCTTTTTGTATCTTTTAGTTTTGTCTTTATTTAATTTTTTTTTTCGGCTTGCTAATTTTGCAAAATTTAGTAATTTTTTTCAAAATACTTTTAGATTACGAGGTCCTAAATTCCAAATGAAAAATAGAAAGAATGTAACCAATTACTTACAAATGTCGGATGGGCCTGATTTTTTTTCCAAATGCACTCGAATAATTATTTTAGAATTAGTGAACGGTTTGAATCATTTGGGTGAGACTCCAAAGTGGGCCCCACATTAGCGAAGTGCAGTGAATTGCTCCCAGAACGACGTCGTTTTGGGGGTTGCTTTTGTTGGAGCATGAGGCACCCGGCTTCCAGCGTTTATTGAATAGATGAGGTTTGTTTTGACTGCAAATAGGGTATGAGTGACGTATACGTGCGACACATCCGGACCGTCCAACAATCAAACTAAAGGTCTGGATTTTTTATATTGAAACACACTTTTTCTTCTCTCTCTTTTTTTTTTAATCCGCTTGGCATAAACCCACTTTTTCTTTTCCTCTTTTTTTTTAAAATAAAAAATCCGCTCGACATTTTTAATCCATACCGTCGGTTGCAATTTTTGGACGACCACCTTCTCTTCTCTCTCTGTCTCTCTCTCTCATTTTTTTTTAAATCTGCCCGGCATAAACCCACTTTTTCTTTTCCTTTTCCTTTTTTTTATTATAAAAAATCCGCTCGACACTTTTAATCCAGATCATCGGTTGCAATTTTTGGACGGCCAGTGTGCCGCACGGGTAAACTCCCTCTATATACCCAAAATATTTTCCTAAAACTGCCCTCAAAATTTACGCGGTAAATTATACAGCGGTTTCCCTCTAATCAGTTCTCTTATCAACCACGACTCCCTAAGTTGGGAATTTTTTTTGATACCGATCGGGTACCACGTGGCTATGCCGAGCACAATCTCGGCCATCCAAAAGTGTTTTTGACGGTTGAGAGTGATTCCCTCTCTCTCCTCTCACCCAACCACTCTCTCTTCTCTTTTTCTCTCTCCTCTTCCGAACCGTCGGATCGCTTTTTGGACGGGTAAGATTGCCGAGCGGATACACGTCGACATTACCCACCCGACACTAAAATATTATACAGCGGTTTCCCTCGCGGTTTCCCTCTAATCAGTTCTCTTATCAACCACGACTCCCTAAATTGGATCTTATCTCTCGTCTTCCCTCTAGTGCTCGTATATATCTTCATATCTCGTTCTGAAGCTACGGTAGATTTTCTTGGGAAAAGTGTTCATCTGAAGGTAATTCTATTCTCCCTATTCTTCACATCAGTAGATATATTTGGTCATACACATGATTTTGAGTGGTTAATAAGGGAATTTGCTTAAAGAAAGAGTGGAGTTATTTTGTTCGGTGCAGTCCCTAGAGAGACTAGTGGATTCGTTTTCAATTAAGGCATAACTTCTTTTCAATTTTTCTTTGCTCTTTGGTCCTGATTTTTTTGTGCCCTAATTTGATTATTTTATTTACTTATGTTTTCAATTAGGGGCAATGTTCGAATCATGATATCTGTTTTTTTTTTTTTTTTTTTTACAAGGAGTTGAGTTCTTGAGCCAGAGGACAAACAATTACAGGTGTGTTCATTAAGAGAATCTTAGATACATGTTTGTTTTCCCCTTTTTCAAGAGTAAATCTTTGAGTTTATTGGTATGTTTCATGTATTTAGATTTTGTGTTGTTAATTGTGTGTTGATTAGGCGATTGACTTAAAGATATGAAAAAGAAGAGAACCTTTTGAGATGTTTATTGATTTTTAAACAAAGCATATGAAAAGTTGTTCAAAAAAGAAACAAGAATGAAGTAGAGTAAAAGAAAATCTAACTACTCAGGGGCTTGTCATGAGATATGGTACAAAGGGGCGGAGCTAGGATTTTCGAGTAGTGGGGTCAAAAATTAAAACTAAGCGCAATGCAAAAAAAGAAATTCGACCTTCAACTCGTAACCGCGATCACAATAAAACTTACTAAATGTTTTGATTTCACCTAGAAGAGTGAGGGTTTCCAAAATTCCTTTTCCTTTTATTTTTCAAATCTCCCTTCGAAGTCTCAACCAATTTTGATCCTTCGACTCTGTCTATGCACGAATTCGGGAAAAAAAAAAACAACAAAGTTGAGCGTTGGTAAACTGGTACAGTTGATGTCGAGAGAGATAGAGACAGAGAGCATTTACTCTGATGTTTTGTGGATTCTCCGTGGCAATCGGCGAGTCCTGTTTGCTAAGAAGACCGATCGGTGTATATAGTTTGAGGATTTCTTAGACGCTATTGTGGGGGAACCTAGGTAAGGAGACGCTATTTTCCAAACTTTCCAAACATAAAAGACCTCCACAATGGGAGGGACACAGTTTAGGTAAATTAAAAATTTGAAGGGGGGTCAAGTTAGTAAACTTTGTGTGTAAACCATACATATCCCTGGTGAAAAAAGGAAGCCAAAGGGGTGAACTGATCCCTGTTGTCTCAACGTGTCTCCGCCCTTGCTCAGATGTGTAGCTTCGTACAAATTCAACAATGCTCTACATCACCAATCAACGATTCCTTAAATTTTCCTTCATTGTCCTTGAGTTTGTTGAAGATACCCAATCAGATTTAATCTACCCTTCATAACTATCAAACAAACCTATATCTCAGGTTTGCACTGTCTTGCAAAATGAAGTACTCTTTGCGAACTACAATTTGATTTGGTTATATGCTTGTGAGATATGGCTTGCTGCATAGACCAATCTACTTCGTTAGTTGAACCAGCGGACAAAGGTCCAGAAACAGTCAACTAGGAGTTCATATTGTGTAGGAAAGATGTCGATTTTTATCAAGATTGAGAAGGGAAAGAAATTCCCTTAACTTCTTGTTATGAGATCCAAAATGTGCTATCAAGGAACTTCATGAGGACTTCACTTACAATAGTATCAAATTGTTTCAAAATGGGTACTTTGAGAATATCCAAGGACACATAGTCCTAATGGAACAACATCCCTTCTATTGTTGGACCTACTCTACATGCTTATGTGACATTTTTATTGGTTACTTTCCACTTCCATTTTACAAAATGTCATCTTGGATTGGACACATCTGTTCAAAAAAAATAAAAATGGATCTTTATTTAGGTGTGTCTCAGATGTGTATTGAGAGTGTCGTGTCATGTCCGTGTCAGACATGTATCTGTCTGGTACTGCTGGCTTCCCTTGTTTTGTTCCTTCTAGATTGGTGATGCTGCTAGGTGATGAAGTTTATAGTTAATGGTTAGGTTCAAAATTGGGGTCATATGTTGAATGTACTAGTTTGCTATGATGTTACTATTGAATCTATTTTATGTTAAGCATTGGATAATTCTGCATTTTGAGTTGCTGCTACTGCTCTTCTTCATTACTGCATTTTTTCAAGTTTGCTACCAATCTAAGTTAAACATGCCATGTGCAATCGCTAACTTGTTGAGATGCTAATTGAATGTCTTGTTTTGATTGCATTTTGGTTGTCTACTTGTACTAAAATCTTGGCCTTTATTTATTGCGGCCTATCCTTTGCTTCTTTCCATGTACTCTTCTTCCATATTGCCGATTAGTAAAAACAAGGTGGTTAACTAAGTTAAGCTTCACTCTTGTGATTGCAGGTGGATGGAAATTTTGAAGGGGATGGCGACACGATGAAACCCATTTGTGAAGGATTCAACTCCTTATGTTAGATTTGGTGTTTTTAATTAGGTTTTAGTTCAAATAATAGTTCTTCTAGTATTTAAGGTAGTCTATCATATTGTTTATGATTAGGTAAGTGACTATTTCACAGCTTGTTTTGCTTGGGATCTCTTTCTGCAAATGTTTTCCTAGGAAAGACTACTTGTTTAACATTAACGGTTAATTTCTGTCTCGTGAATGAATGTAAGGGATTTATGCATGGTTTATGCAATTAGCTTTTGAATCACTTGTGGACTTGTATTAGTGACAATATTTTTTGTCAATGGCACATGGTTTTAGTATTTTTTTGTCTCAATAGCATCTCCCTCAAAATAATAATTGGATTGGGTAACAAAATATTTTGTAACAAGAAAGTAAACTATTGTGACAAAATGATTTTATCACCAGAAGAAGACTACTATTATTGTGATGAAATTTCTTGAATAGTAATTTTGTGGCAAATTAAATTTTTTGTGACAGAATTGTGCTAATAGTGACGAAATTAATGATTATGTTGTGACCAAATAATTGTTACAACTGCTTAATTATTACTGTGACGAATAGGTTTTTCTCACCACAAGCTTATAATGACGAAATTAGATGATCAATTGTAACAAGTTTGTTTTGTCTCAACAACTTTCTAACGACGGAATTGGAGTTTTTGCGACAAAATCATTTGTCACCATAATATTTTTATACCCCATAGAAGTACCTTATCGTGACAAATCTCAACCTAATAGCAACAAAAGAATTACAAATTGTAACCAAATAGTTTGTCGCTACTATTGATACTTTTTGTGAGAAACTCTTTTTGTCACCATAGTTTGTGGTTTTTTGTGACAAGTTTGAAATTTTGTCACTAAAAACTTATTGCTACGGGCTTGTTGTGACAAAAGTGCGACAAAAATATTTTGTCACGAGAACTTTGTTGTGACAAAAAACTAACATGTAGTGACAAAAAATTTCGTAGCAAGATCCGAAATTTGTTGTAGTGTTTGGTGGGGGCATTGGTGGAGCCACTGGCGTTGTAGCAGCCATCACAGCTTGAGTAAGCTGAGTTATGGCCAAAAGCAACTGAGTTTGACTTTGTTGCATCTGCTGTTGTCCAGCTCTAATGGCCAGTAGAGTTTCAGCGTTAGCAGCTAAAATTTGTGTAGTATCAACCTCTTGAATTTCTTCTATCACAGGTGGTTGATGCTCCGTTGCTCGTTGGCGAAGAGTTTCGATTGTATTCAAGAGATTGTGTGAAGAAGAACCTTGTATTTGTGAACCACTTCGTTGTGTTTGTAAACGACTTCTTGTATCAACCATCAGCTATGAGAGCCTCCCCAGCGGAGTCGCCTTATGTAGGTTAGGGTTCTTGGTGTGAGTCAAATAAAGTTAACTTGCAGAGGCAAACAATAACTAATGGTCAGACAAGGAATAGGAGAGTGAGTGGAGGGGTGAATGATTAAGCCAAGTATACAGAAAGAGAAGGCAGCAGTGTTCAGTCCATCCCTCTTTAGGACATCATCCTCCTCCTCGTGACACAGTCCTAAAAGAAAGGTAGGCTCGCGAGCCCTAGCAAGAACAATGTTCTTAATTCCAGAGCTCCGAGTTACTTTTTCTCTCTAAGATTTTTGTGCCTTAAAGATGAATCAATCTCTCTGAGGATTTGTGAAGGAATGCCTCATATTTATAGGGATCTACACCCAATCATTGGGCTTCAGACATTTCCCCAATAATATGATGACACGTGGTCTCTCCGTATACCTGGGCGACGTGGGTGACGTCACTGGCCGTTAGAAAGATTCCTTTAGGTTATTCCAACGCACGTCATTCCCTCGCAGCGAACCTTAATCCTTTTAAAGCCACCAAGCCACTTGTATCTCCCCAATTCCCGCGATGTTGGTTATGGCTGTGAGCCCCTTTTCTCGCGCCAATGCTTCACTCAAGACTCGTAATGACCTTCCTGCCCCTGCCTTATGGCCAGGTTCAGTCGCGAGCTCAAGCGTGAGTGTTATCTTTTCCCGTCGCGTCGATTCCCTTTTGAGTGGACCTCGCGACGGGTTATTCCCCTTAGAATGGACTCCCCCTACTCAGGGTCTTGTTATGACTTCATTATGCGTTTCCTTGCGATGACATTCCCTTCGCAAAGGGGTTTGTTTTAATCATTTTAATTAGGCTATTATCCGACGTG
This sequence comes from Vaccinium vitis-idaea, assembly GCA_963854785.1. Classification (NCBI taxonomy): domain Eukaryota; kingdom Viridiplantae; phylum Streptophyta; class Magnoliopsida; order Ericales; family Ericaceae; genus Vaccinium; species Vaccinium vitis-idaea. The sequence goes on from OY978215.1 coordinate 45,605,420, forward strand.
TACTTTACAGCAATCCTTCCCACGTGGCAAGCTATTATAGGCCGATCGGTGGTCTATTTATTTAGACGCGCTAAACCTACCTACACTTAGTAACTGGATGGCCTCAAATTGTTGAATTGACCATCTCTTAGCTTAGACCCACAGAGAACGATAACAAAGTCTTGTTCCACATGCAACAAAAGTCTCCATTGGAAATTTGGAATGGCCTTTGGTAGGCCTTAGTTTTCCTTCCCTCCCTTTTTTACCACCAAAAAGGAGCCTCCCCCACCCCACAAAAAAAAAAAAAAAAAAAAATGGTGGGGATTTTGGTAGCCTTCTCGCCAATTCTAGGGTTTGAATCCTCCCCTCTCCACCAATTATTTTGTGCTGATGTAATTTTTGTATAAAGTATAACCATTGTGATTAAATAGTAGATTCAAAGGATTAAATTACAAATACCAGAACATCAAGAACAAGGAAACAAACCCCGAGAAAACAAAAACATGAAGCCATCAATTTCACAGGGTAGACCAAACAACCAAAAATTCCAATGAAATAAGTGGAGGTGCCAACTTTTTTTTTTAAATTTTTTTTTTTATCTTGATTTTGTTTTCAGATGACAAAATATATATAAGCAATTTTTGTTTTAGATGACAAAATATACGTATACACCTATCAACATATATAGGTTGAATTGTTGGGCGGAAAGTTATTCACAAGAGTAGCTTATGTCGTTGAGTGGATGTGGTCCATGTGGAAGTAAAATGTTGAATTGTTCGGATGCTTGAAATGTCCATTTTCCCAAGGACGTTTCAATTTCATTGACTATCTTGCACATGGGAATGGCCATTGACATCCAAGAGGCCAACCTCATTTGACTCTGGCCTTCTGCTATAGAATAGCATGTTTTCTGTCCAGTAGGGTACCTCAGTTCAGAATAAATCACAAACCAAAACGATGAATCCCAAAAAATGGGTCTTCAAGTTACTGCTTCCATTTCTTTTCTTCAGATTTTGCACTTCCATTGACACCATAACTCCAGGCCAATCCATCAAAGACGGCGGCGTTTTAGTGTCCACTGGTGAAACATTCGCACTTGGGTTTTTCAGTCTAGGAAATTCCAGTCGCAGGTATGTTGGAATATGGTATAACAAGATTTCGGTGCAAACCGTTGTTTGGGTAGCCAATAGGGATAGCCCAATCAACGGTACTTCCGGAGTTCTATCCCTCAACCGGGATGGAAACCTTGTCATCTACGAGAATACCCGAAATTCTATCGTTTGGCAGACGAATGTTTCCGTGGTTTCTTATTCAGCTCAGCTCTTGGATTCAGGGAATTTGGTGTTGTTCCAAGGAGATAGTGGAAGTAGTGGTATTGTTTGGCAAAGTTTTGATCATCCTACAAATACCATGTTGCCAAACATGAAGCTTGGGTTGGATCGGAGGACCGGTCTGGAACGGTTTCTCACAACGTGGAAGTCAAGAGACGACCCCGGTACAGGAGAATACTCCTATCGGGTTGAACCGAATGAGTTGCCCCAGTTAGTACTGTTCAAGGGCTCAACTCGAGTCTGGCGGATGATCGGATGGATAGAAAGCCAATGGAGACCCAAGCATGAGGCCACGCCGACTTTCATATTCAATGGAACTTACATTAATAATCGGGACGAAGTCTGTACATTTTACACCCAAATCAATGCGTCGAGCGTGTCGACACACTTCTTGGATGAAGTGGGTTCTTTAAAAATGGTGACATGGGATGGGAAATGGGTTGAGTTCTATTCGAACCCTAGTGACCAATGTGATTATTATAGCCGGTGTGGTGTGTATGGTTACTGCGACTCCAACAACGGGCGAGAGTTTGACTGCACGTGCCTTCCGGGGTACAAGCCCAGGTTCGCAGATGAGTGGTACCTGCGGGATACATCGGGCGGGTGCATCAGGAAGCGCGAGGTACTTTCCATGTGTGGAAATGGAGAAGGGTTTGTGAAGGTGGCAAATGCAAAGATTCCTGATACGTCCAAGGCACGTGTGTGGATGAGCCTGAGTGTGCCTGAGTGCAAGGAGGAGTGCTTGAGAAACTGTTCTTGCCTGGCTTACACGACTGATTCAGGAGGAGGAGAGAGGGCAAACTGTTTCACTTGGTATGAAAATTTGATGGATGTGAGAAGCTTCCCCAAAGGCGGACTGGACTTGTATGTACGGGTTGATGCGGTTGAATTAGGTATGTCATGTCGACCCAAATTTTTGTAGCCTGGCCAACAAAAATGGTGCTGCTAATCCAGGCCAACAATCGGAGCATTCTTATTGTTCCATCACTTTCAAAAACTCAAAACTACACCATTCTTACTGAAGATTCTCTAAACAAATTCCAATAAAGTAGCATTGAGCTATGCAATTTAAGGCCTGAGGCTATTTAATTAAAATGCAAAAACAACTGGGATTATGAAGGCTTATAGTACTTAACTTTACCATCAGAGGCAACAGGGTAAGCATCTAAAATCAACCACAGCATGATGATTTATGCAATTGAATGTGTAAAATTTGTGATTTGAAGAATTAATGTCCCTTGTTTTCGATTGATTCAGCTCAACACATGGAATCTAGAAGACTAAACAGAAAGATGGTAGCCGTTGTGGTGACATCTGTTGTCTTGACATCAGGCCTAATTATCACCTTAGTTTTTTGGTTGGTGATGAAGAAGCGAAGAAGAGGTAAGCAATTAATCTGAAATTCTTACTCTTCTTTCTTATGTCTTTTTCATTATGTCATGTTTGGTTGCATAGGAACATTTTGCTATTCGACGATCTGCTTGAAAGGCGAGCATACCACTCTCAATAAAGAACCATTTTATTAGGAAAGAATTACATTTTCCAAACAGTATTTGTCACCTCAGTTTTGTTTATGAGTACAAAGAAAGAGAGCAGCGAACTATTAGCTTTATATTTCTTGCGTTTTTGTGATTATTGATGCAGGACTAGGCATTAAAGACAGTGACCAAGAAAACGTAGAATTGCCCATCTTTGATATGGTCACCATTGCCGGGGCAACTAACAGCTTTTCTGATAAAAATAAAATTGGAGAAGGGGGGTTCGGCTCTGTTTACAAGGTAATTTTCCATTTTGATTGAACCCATAAATAAATGAAACTTTTAAAACTCTCTAAAATGAGATAAAAGCAAGAGACTTGTGAATTAGTCGTGATGAAAATGACTCTGTGTTTATTAACATAGGGGCATCTGTCAACCGGAGAAGACGTAGCAGTCAAGCGGCTTTCAATGGACTCCAAACAAGGTCTTAAGGAATTCAAAAATGAGGTTATTTTGATTGCCAAACTTCAACACCGTAATCTAGTTAGGCTTTTGGGATGTTGCATCTGCAGAGAAGAACGAATGCTAGTTTACGAGTACATGCCTAATGGAAGCTTGGATTCCTTCATTTTTGGTTTGCCCAATAACCTTCCCTTTTTTTCTTGGGTTATTTACCAAGACACCCCCTGTAAGTTAACGTTTATCACCAAACACCCCCTGCAAGAAAAAAACCTACGACGAACCCCCTCTATCTTCCAAAACTTTACCCCAAGACCAGTTCCGTCATCCTTCCGTGTAAAACCGTCTAGAACCATTATTATTATTTTTATTTATGATCCAAACCGTTCAATTTGTTTAAAACATGGTTTTAAGTGTACCCGCGGAGAAATCGGCTCAAAATATGATCAGGAAGTGCTTGATCCAAACAATTTTTCATGTATGAAAATTGTTTGGATTAAGCACTTAAATGAAAAATTGTTTGGATCAAGCACTTTCCGATCATATTTTGAGCCGATTTCTAGCGTGTACCCTTAAAACCATGTTTTAAACAACTTGAATGAGTTGGATCATCAAAACATGACCCGGAACTTTGAGATTCGAGACGGAAGGGGTCTTCGGGTAACGTTTTGGAAGATAGAGGGGGTTCGTCGTAGGTTTTTGTTCTTGTAGGGGGTGTTTGGTGAAAAACGTTAACTTACATGGGGTGTCCCGGTGAATAACACTTTTTTCTTTTCCTCAGAATTCATACTTGATCAGTAGGGAATTCTGTTGTCCACAAAAAAGTTCGTTAGATTACATGACCAGAAAAATAAACTTATAAAAAATGTTATGAATTTGGTGAAGAGGCAGAAATAACACGAAGCAAATTGCTCACATGGAGTAGGCGTTTGGATATCATTGTTGGGATTGCTCGAGGGGTTCTTTATCTTCATCAAGATTCCAGATTGAGAGTCATTCATAGGGATCTTAAAGCTAGCAATGTGCTACTTGATAGCGAGATGAATCCCAAAATTTCAGATTTTGGCTTGGCTAGAGCTTTTGGAGGTGATCAATTATCGGCAAAAACAAAAAGGGTGGTTGGAACTTAGTACGTGATCTAACTCATGTTTCCCTGTTTTACGAGTAATAACCTTTAGCACTATTTTTTCATTTTTTTTCCCAATGTTATGCAGTGGTTATATGGCTCCCGAATATGCAATCGATGGCCTATTTTCAACAAAATCAGATATTTTTAGCTTTGGAGTCATAGTTTTGGAGATAATGAGTGGCAAAAGAAACAGAAAATTCCATCATGCAGACCACGATCTAAACCTTCTTGGACATGTAAGTTCATACGCAAAGAATCTGATAGCCTTTTGCACCATTCTCCTATTTTTTGATATTTGATGTCTAACTATATTGAGCCACTACAGGCATGGAAACTTTGGAAAGACGGAAAGGCTTCAGAGTTAATAGATCCATTGATGGAAGGTTCATTTTCAATGTCTAAGGTGTTGAGATGCATACAGATTGGTCTGCTATGCGTACAGAAATGTCCTGGAGACAGACCAACTATGTCATCTGTGGCGTCAATGTTGGTTTCAGATATTGTAGTTTTGCCCCAGCCCAAACAACCTGGCTTTTATATTGAAAGGAGTCCCGAAGAGACGCATGACCGTTCGCCGGCTCAAAGTTCTCCTAGCATCAATGAAGTGACCATGAGTTACCTAGAGGCTCGCTAAAATATACTCCCTCCGTCCCTTTTTAAGTGATCCATACGGGAATACGTGCAATTTCAAATCCCTAAAAAACATATTTCTCTATATAACTTTTTAATTTGTTTTATACCAAATTAAAGTGCTCATTGAGTACTTTAATTTGGTGCAAAAAAATTTTAAAAACGATATGCTAAAGTACATTTTTAAACGTCCGCAAAAATACACGTTTCCCAAGTGGATCACTTAAAAAGGGACGGAGGGAGTATTTGATTTGGAAAAGGATAATTGAGGTGAAACTAACAGATATGTTTGGCTGGGATCAACCTGTATTATTTAGACTCACCATGTTACCTAAACCAAGCCAAACCTAGATTTCGGCTTTGATTGGTATTCTTATTTTCCTCTGTATTTGTGATCAACCTTAGTAACTTGCGTGGCTCGGTTATCTCTAAGTTGAAATTCATCCAGTTCTACAAATATGAATAGTACACATAACAATATAATTGTTATTCCAAGGCCAAAACATGTACAGATACTGAATATAATTGTTGGAAGGATACTGCTTGACTATATAGTTTTTCCTAATTAGAGTGGCTTTCCACGAACCTTGTCATTTAATGCGCTGCGGTGTTTAATATATATATATATATATATATATATATATATATATATATATATATATATATATATATATATTTTGAAAAGCTAAAATATTTTGTTTTTTAATTTGCGGAATCATTCATGATCAACTGCATACTTACTTATCTGATGGTTTTTTATTCGATTTTGTGGATAAGTATGATGTTTGAGGTGTGATGCATTTTGCAGTTGAAATAGAAGCATTTTCTTTGTATCGTTCCAATTTTATCGGATGTCTCCGAAGGGACAAATTAGAAGCATTTTCTTGTTCTCTTCTTGGGACAAAACCTTCAACGAAAGTATCTCCAACATGACTTTAGTCCTAGGCATTCTTCCAAACCAGGCTTCAAATTACACCAAACATATTACTTTGTTAAGGAGGTGTATGGGAGCTAATTAATTTTAGATTCTGGATTGTACATTATAGATTATAGATTTCGGATGCTAATTAAAATTTATAAGTGTTTGGATGATATGAGCAGAAAAGATTTTGTGAAAGGATTCGGTGAGTGGAAGTATAATCGGTATCCAAAAATCTATTCTCGCGGTTCTTTTTGAAAATTTTACATTTTTCTGCTCATTTTTCAGAATACATTCTACAATTGGCTCTCAAACACTCACATTGCAATACCTCAAAATGCATTAAATATATATGGTTACCAATCAAGCCCTAAGTTGGTTTGGTGCATTGTTTCAAGGTAAGTTTGCATATCATTCACATGGGTTAGGGGCTCCACACACACTACACCATCCAGTGTGCGTGAGACCCTCCGGCTATGTGAGTAAATGTTTGCAAAATTTACGTCAAATACATATTTTTTGCGTCTTGGTCAAAGGTTTGTCGGTATTCTCAACACGCCCGACAGGCTCTCCTCCATAAGCGGGGTAAACATGTCCATATTTTAAATATTAGGTAGGCGGTGAGGTTCGAACATAAGATCTATTAAGAACCATGGTTAGAACGAACCGGGCCGTATAATATATATAATATTTATACGTGTGCAAAATTATGAATCTTATAAAATCCTATAATTAATTATTTATTTTATGAGTTGTTTTGGTGCTCTAAATTCTAAATAATCTTTTGAACTCAAGTGTTGTTATAAAGTCTTTTTTTTTTTTTTTTCCCCGGTAAATACAAGCAACGTGTTGTGTGATAAAGTCTTCCTTAATCGGGTAGAACCGAAACCGAACCAAAACCGGTCCGGTCTTGCAGTTTGGATTTGGACAGGTTCTTCATGTGTATTGGTTAGGATTCGGTTTTAATTTCTAGAACCGGTCAAAATGGTCCGGTTACTGGATTTGTAGAGAACCGGTCCAATTCGGACTGTGTGCACCCCTACACCCCTAGCCTTATTGTCGGCTAGGTGAAACCATTAAACGTAATGCACTATCCGGATTCAATCGTAAGCTTCCTTGATACTTAGTAATTGGATGGCCTCAAATTGTTGAATTGACCATCTCTTAGCTTAGACCCCAGAGAACGACAAGAAAGACTTGTTCCACGTGCAACAAAAGTCTCCATTGGAAATTTGGAATGGCCTTTGCTAGGCCTTAGTTTCCTTCCCTCCCCTTTTTACCACCAAAAAGGAGCCAAAAAAAAAAGTGGTGGGGCTTTTGACAGCCTTCTCACCAATTCTAGGGTTTGAATCCTCCCCTCTCCACCAATTATTTTGTGCTGATGTTATTGGATGTTTAAAGTTACATTAGGCTACAACCGGTTCTAGAAATCCAGTAACCGGACCATTTCGAAATGGTCGGGTAGAACTGGATTTGTAGCCATAAATTTCATAGGGTAGACCAAACATCCAAAAATCTCAATGAAATAACAGCTCGTTTGGCTAGTGCATTAGGGGTATAAGGCTTAGGGGATAAGTACTCTCGGCCTCCAACTAACACTTGGTTTAGAAGGAATTGGACGTGGGGTATAAAATAAGACCCGGACTAAATAGAGAGGCCCAAAGGGTATTATTAATTACAGTCTAGGGGCTGTTATTATTTATTACCTCCTTATCCTTCTCAATGCCCCCAATCTACTCCAAACTCTCTTATTTATACTTACTAGTCGTAGCCGACATGCTTCGCACGTCACCGTGTGCTCAGTGGTGAAAAAGTGTTCAGTTGTACCAAAGAAGAAAGAGTGTTCAGTAACAAGTAACTTTCCGAAGCACCAAAAATAAAAGAAAAAGGAAAGTGTTCAGTGATGAAAAAAGTTGTTTGATTTTCCTGTGTAGGAGCATTCTATCCTTTTGCGAAAAGAAGACGTTTTTTGTTCAGTTCCGGAATTGAAATAAACCTTCACTCTTTCTAGATACTACTCCGTTACAAAATTTTCTTTAGCCACCAAGGCACAACTGTTGTGGACTCACAAAGTCATATTACCTCAAGGTAGGAACTTGATGTTGTAGAGCTGAGAAATGAAATGGGAAATACCTTCTCGAATTGAATTGGTTTCATCCTAAAGCCGGGTTGCAGATTAGCACAGCACTGTTCTACTTTCACGAGCAGTTCATTGATGACTGCTGCGTCATCTATGGAAGCAGTGGACAGATTGGTAGCCTTTTCATCAGTCTCAATATGCACATCTTTCTTGGGTTGAAACTTGGGAACCATCATTCTAGCCACAGCTTCGGCCAACTTACAAGGGTTCTTGACCCAATCCGGAATGGAATGCCAAATGTCTCCGCCGGTAGCATCGAAGCTGCCATGAGGAAATGGAGGTGGCTGGATCAGCAGTTGAGAACTGTAATGGGCGGGGGAAATGCTTAAGGGCTGACCAAAATAGAGCCCCGGTACTGGTTGCAGCATCCTCTGGGAAAGTAAAAGCCAACTGCTTCACCCGGTCCTGGATACATTAGATACAGAAAACAAGAGTGTTATTCTTCTATCGTTCAAACGAAAACTCTCTGTCCCCACATTGCCGTCTTTATACAGTCGTGAACTTTAATAAGGTTATAGAAAACATATTTTCGTGAAAAACTAAGAAGCACCCACACTCCTAGAGATGACTCTATTTTTTATCAGGAAAGTTACCAGATACATGTGATTTTGGTATCAGATGGATACAAGGAAGTTACAAGAAGTTCTTCCAACAAAAGCCTTGTTTAATTTAAGTACATAACCAACTTACAGAAAAAGTTACATTAGGCTACAACCGAGAGAGGATGTCTGTAAACAGACAATGCAAAAATGGAAAACAACACGAATACTTTCCGAGTCATCATAGGGGCTAGTTTGTTCGTCTCCCTTGTCATTACCATCTACAATGTTTCAAGAAGAATCATTCACCTTGTAAAATGAGTGCTCATTCAAGTTAAAGAGCCGCTTTATGCTACCAATGGCTGGGTCAATGATGTCTAGGAATCCCGTTAACCATGAAGCATCATCGGCGACTTCTGTATGCTATTGCAAACGACAAAAAGGTCTTTAACCGATATTTGTCTGACAAATCTCCATTTTAAGTAATGTATCTAAATGATCCAGGCTGTGGACCTAGGCTTTAAGCCAAACCATGCACATCCTTTAATTCTTGAATGACTGCTTTGGTTTCTGTTCTCATTTTCATTTCCATATTAACATAATTGCCGAAAGTGAAGCATTCATTAGTAATTATCAGGGTGTTTCATTCACTTGCTCATATTGAAGAGTTATTCATTATGAGCAAATCGAATGCAATGGATTGAGTGGAAAATACCTGCTGATATATAGATTACAAATCTCCTCAACGAGGATAGAATTTCCTTGATCCTCCTGAAAAGACGCCCACGTCATCCACGTAACATAGCTTTGGGAATTTTTGTTACAGAAGCCCTAAGTAGTCTCTGAGCAGCTGATAGGTTGCCAACCCTCTGCTCTAAAACTCCCAAGCCTGTAAAATACGACATAGCAACTAAACTTGAGCATGGCACAGTTAATGGGCAAAAGGATAAACCGAGCCATGAGTCACTTTTTCATATGGTCTGTTCTACCTGAAGACAACGAACTTGTCAGCGCCCTTTGGTACAGTTCCCTCGCTGTGTCTATGTTCCCTTCTTTCCACTCGATCCAACCCCTAGCCTAAACATCCCAAGAAAAAACTATCAACCCTACACCTGAAATCCTATAAAGAAACCACAGTGGGTATTGAAAGATATAAGTTATCATGTATCAAAAACTATTATTCATCATTTTAAAATTATTACAATAATATACATCATTTGTGCACAAGTTCCACGAACACGGAATTCAGTGCTAATCCAAGTAAGCTGCAAACAAAAGCAACCAAATCTGGATATGAAATCGGGGAATCAACAAAGTGGAACGTACTATGGGCCTTGGGGCCTAGTCATCAAGACGTAAATAGTGCCTACCACCTAGGCTTAAAGACATATAGTCATAGCACCTAAAACTGGGATTTTGGTAACGAAGCACTAAGCAGCATTGTCCTTCATTCCTTTGTACGAATAATTGGGGATCCAGAAGTCAAGTCTCTAATAAAGAGAATAGGAGCAGAACTCAGTAAACTGTGACAAAATAATTTATTATTAGCACTGTCCGATTAAGTATAACAACTTACAATCCACACTGGATGGTGCCTTGGGTCCACTTCGGATGCTCTCTGGATCAAAGCTGGAGCAAGGTTAGCTGTTAAGTAATTATATTCCGCCAATGCAAGAGACTGGAGAAGAACTTGATCCCTTGGATTTACTGCATGGCCTATTTTTAGAAGTTTCCTTCCGAATTCAACAGTCCCCTGATTAGCTTCAAAAGGTCCCCTTACATGCCACGTAAACATATTCTTTAGACTGTTTTCTGCAATTTAGAGAGAGGGAGAGAGGGAAGTATTAGTAACATAAAGACAAGTTATGAAAGGAAAAACAAACTAACAAATAAGGCACAGTTTGGGAAAGCTCTAGCTGTAACTCTTTAAACCAGAGTGGAAACTCATAAGTAGAAGAGATTTGTTTTATTATGCCCCTCAAATAGCTACAATCCTTCACATGGAGGATTTCCTATCACTTTCTAGCAACCAGTGCTTTGAAATCCTTTTGGGGAAAGCTCCAAAATTCACTGCCTAAGTTCGTGAATAAACTCACAAATCTTGAGTTGAGCTCCTCGCCCTGAATATTAACTTCTGTTTCAATGGAAATCGACATCTACCCAAACGGATTCTAAAGAAGAGCTCAATATAGAGCTTCTCAAGAAGTAAAATATCGACCTGATGGAGCAAGAAAAATATAACCACCTCAAAAAGTTTCCGAGCAGCACTGATGTTTTGTTGCTGCATTTCTAGCTGTGCCCATGCCTGGCCAAGAAAAATAGAGGGATACAGGTAAAAGACTTCATTAAATCCTAGAACATGAATGATGAAACAGGAAATCATCCTCACAAAAACTAAGGTAGTAAAACACTTACAAGCGTGCTGGCACAGCTTTTTGGGTTACATTTATAGTGGCTTGCCTGAATAAATACCATGCCTGCTCATAAGGAGTTGCTCTTTCAAGCAATGCTAGTATTTTATACATACTCATTTCCACCATAGTATAAAATGCATTTACCGGGAAGATCTCTGGGCTCCTAGACTTGCCCGTCCATGCCAAGCTGCAATATGTTTCTTATGAGCAACAATTCTGTAGCTCTCCTTATTTTCCAGCCTTATTTTTCTGAACAGCCCAGCAATGTTCCAAGGGAATGAGTCCACATATAAACTTCTAATGCAATAATTTTTTTTACTCAGCTATTATGTACCAAATATTCCTTTCTAATAGAAGTTAATTCCTTGATTTTCACCAGAGCTGGCATCTACTGGGGAGAAAGAATGGTACTTCTACTGCCCGAGGGACCATAAATACTGGAACATTGGCACATTGCACGGCCAAACCGTGTCACTGGAGCTGGTTCTTGGAAGGCTACCAGAACAGAGAGACCAATTTACTCCTCTGATAGCAGCAAATGCATTGGTTTGAAGAAGTCTCTGGTTTTCTACAGGGGCAGAGCTACTAAAGGACTCAAAACTGACTGGATGTTGCATGAATTCCAACTACATTCTGTGTCTGACTCAGCCTCACCTAGGAAAATTTTCGACGAAAACCTTTCTGCAAACCAAAGTTGTCCGGTCTTCTGATAATCTCAGGTTTGCTTTGGCATGGGGGATCCCTGTTGCTATTTTCCATGCATAGTTTAGGTAGGGATTGTAGCTAGGCCTTGGCTAGTTTTGGTTTTGCTTGCTCCTTGTATTGAATTTTCTTGATCTCTTTGTATAGTTTCTCAAGGCCTTTTCCTTGATTTTGTTTGGGCTTGTCCCTTTATAAAATTGACTTCTTACAAAAAAAAAAAAAAAAAAAAAGTCTATTTTTCTACTTGTTCTTTGCTTTTATCAGTTTATGGTCGTTTTTGTTCGCTAGACCACAAGCAACCCCTTATTTAATTTCATCATTGTACACATAGGAGGCATGGGCTATCTGTAGGATATTCAAGAAAACTAACTCCAAGGCGCAAAGAGCACTTTCTCATTCTTGGGTATCTCCAATACCAGAAACTACAACATCGATGTTGAACTTAGGTCCACACTCTACTCATTTATGTTTAGAGACACACTTTTCTTGCACAACCATCGTTGGATCAGCCACCCAGTTATGCAATAACTATGACGTACAGCAGGTCTCTACAGTCAGTTTTTCTCCTCTAGATTTTCCCTCCTATTAATCCAACAATTCAAAAAACATCTCCCTTCCCCACAGGTTGAAATAGCGAGAATTCAATAACTTATGTAGCAATCCTTCCTTCAAAGCAATAAGCTTTTTTCTAAAACCTATGGGCTTATTTATTGTTTATGAAAGATATTGGAAAAATCCATATGACTATAGTAAGATTACTTGAACTTTGCCTACCAGTCATACTAAAAATACTCGAAGTTATACTCGGTACTTTTGAGGAAAATTTAAACTTTGGGTGGAGACCTCTAACTCTACGTCTGGCTCAAAGGAAAAGAAGTCATATTGCAATGTACATATACCTTCCTATTCATCGCACACCGATTTTCACCTCTCCAGGTATGCTATCATTCAAAACAATGTCTTCAGGAACTTTAGCTACCTGCATCCAAGATGAAGGCTTATAGAAGACAAGAGTCCACGTCAATCATTTTGGTTTTGGAAATCAATGAGCAAGTCCATGGGATTTATGCCAGTCAAAAGGACTTTCCAAACAGTAAGTTTCAGTATCCTTCATCTGCTTCTCCAAGTTGTTGAATGCACCCTCCTCTTTATTTGGGTGACCCTTTAATGGGCCTCAATTCCTCTCTCTCAAAATATATCATCAAAGATAGAATGTTTGGATTCATTACGGGTAGATTTAATGTGTCCGACTCCATTTGCAAATTTCCAAGTATCAATTCATGTTTTTCCTTTGAGCCCCGCCTTCTTGCCAAAATACTTTTTGTCCCACACACAACCGCCAAACACCCTACAATTGTAAAGCTAAATTGCTTATTACATGCACAGAAAAGACACATAAACATTTTGCACGTACAAGCAACAATAAGCGCTAGCTTCACAATTTCCACTAAAACAGTAAACACAAATCCAAAATCATAACATAGAGAGACTACATAAATTACCTAAGCAGCCTTGTAAGAGTTCATGGTGTACTTGGCAGCGTCGTTACGCTCATCACCGACCTTGAACTCAGCCATATACCTACGATATCCCCCTTCATCTTCAAATACGAAATGATTGAAGCTGAGCTTGTGGTCTAAAAAAGTGTCAGAACCCACCACCAAGAATAATTTTGGTTCTTCCTCCACATTTTGCGATCCGCCCGCAGCCTTAACAGGAGATAATAGCAAAAACTCCGGGAGTATAGACTTCCACGAGCCACACCGGCAGTTGAATGGTTTCTCTATTAGTCCACAAGATATGCAGGGCAGTCTAGGCAGTTTAGAGGATGATATGGGATTGAGGAAATATTCAAGCGAAGGCCGTGATAGTAACGGATGGGTAAACATCCGATCATTTGCCTTTCCTTTCAGTTTGTCATCAGATCTTCCTGACGAATGGGACTATGATTAACAAAGTTAAGAAAAAGGGACTATGATTTTGGGGACAAAATGTCCACCACACCTAAAAAGAAAAACCAGAACTAAGAGTCTCATTGGCAGGTATTCTAATCCCATTCACATAATCACACTATTAAAAAAAAAAAAATCAAACCAAAAAACAATAATCTCTGCGATGTTTGCCTCACCAAAATGGTACAAGCCCTTCAGATGAACGATTTTTCAAGAGTGTGAACACTGATTTCTTCCTTTTCTATGCTTTATTTTACTTCATCGTCTTCTGATAATTTATTTGTCGTTTGTGTTTCCTCTTCTTCTCGATGCTATAAAAAATATTGAAGAGTAGACCAGGTTCATAAGAAAGCCCATAAATAGTAACCAAATTTACGTAATCGTAGCTATCAGAAATCTAAATCACCCAAATGTATGAATAGATAACAAGACATAGAAGATAAATACCAAACCCCAAAAAGAAAATCGAAAAATCAGGAAACGAATTTATCTTCACAACAATACCAGTAAAAGACCACAAACAAATAGTGCAAATTTAGTTTGTCATTTTCTTCCACAGCTGAACCAACATACGAAATGGCAAAAAAAAAAAAAAAACCCCCGGAATCAATCAAAATCGAACGCAAACCATGCAAAGAGCCAAAACTTGAGAAATGGAGGAACTGAATCCTCTGTGAGAAAAGATTTTATACATCGACAGCCGCAACAACAGTAATTCAAGGACGTCTCCAGGACAAACAATAGTGCTCAAGTACTTCGTACGGTGATCTTTTAATGGGAACGATCGCCGCATCAAGCGGCGCAGACCAAACTTCTTCGCAGAAGCCGAAACACTTGGCACTGTTGGTCGTCCTTGTGACCTGAATCAAGTACAGTCCTCTGGTAGATATACTGTTCCAGCGGCGGATTCTAGTCGAGGCGGAGGTGTAAGTCTCTTACCCTTTTCTCTCTCTCCTCCATCTGCCCCTCACTTACCCGCTTTTGGTTGCAAGCAAAAGTGACAGACGAAAGTGACCAAAAATCTGCCCGCCCTTTATGTATAGGTATGATACCCCTATTTCAATTATTATAAGAGCATTCCGCTCCTGCACCAAATATTTGACTAAATTTAAATTTGAGTAAAAATTACTCAAAAATCCACTCCAGTACTCCTTCACCAAATTTGTTCAACACCCAAATTGCTCCAATTTTTCACCAAATTTGCTCAACACCAAATCCTTCACCAAATATGCAACGACTCTATTTGTTCCATTGAAGACCTGTTTTCTTGTTTCCACAGCGAAGAGGAAGATGAGGATGAAAATGAATTGACAAACTGAAAAAAAAAATGAAAAAAAAAACTATTTTTGACAAAATGGTGGGAAAGTTTTAGAGCCAAAATGAGAAAAAAAAAAAAAACTGTTTTTGACAAAATTTTAACTAGAATTTGGTTAACAAGTGGTTTTCCATTGGAAGGGGTGAAATCAAATCAAGTTTTTGACCAAATTTTTACTCAAATTTGAGTAAAAATTTGGTGTAGGAGTGGAGATGCTCTAACAAACCAAGTACTATTTTATCCCCTTATTACCAAAATCTTCCAAACCAAGTATTATTTAATCTATCTTTCATAAATGTCATACTAATGTGGATCCATTCTCTATAAATAAAATCCCCTACTATCTTATCCCCGTTACTATAGTATATTCCAAAAATTTATCCCGCATCCAATCGGACCGTAAGTAGAGGTGCCGACAATTTTTATTTTTATTATATTGAATTTTTCCAGATGACAAAATATATATTAGT
Source organism: Vaccinium vitis-idaea (assembly GCA_963854785.1). NCBI lineage: Eukaryota > Viridiplantae > Streptophyta > Magnoliopsida > Ericales > Ericaceae > Vaccinium > Vaccinium vitis-idaea. The sequence goes on from OY978215.1 coordinate 45,620,877, forward strand.
CATTTTTTTTTCAAATGACAAAATATACCTGTAAGCCTCTCAAATAATTGGACACTTTTTCAAAATTGGTTGGATTCGGATCTGTGGCGTGCAGATGTCCACAGATATGTGTTGTCTCAAGATTGGAAAAGCTGTTACATTTCTCGTTTTTCTTTTTTTGGTTCGATGGTCAGGGGGGTGTTCGAGTCAACTTACGCGCACCTCTACTAATCTCCTCCCGGTCTGGTCCAAGGCAGGCTATCCACGCCGGGACTGGGGGATTCACAAGAAATTACTTTTTTGCGGTCTAACATAAATAATTGAACCTTATTCAATTGTGTGGGGAGCACAACCAATCGGACTAACCCTGGAGTTGAAATCTCTTACATTTTGATGTTGAATTGTGAGCAATAATCCACAAAAGTTTGACGCAACACAAATAAACGCAAAAAAAATAAAAAGAAAGACAAAACCCAAAAATCATAAAGTGTTATGAAACTAAGCGGATAATAAGAGCTGAAAAGGAAACGAGATACTGAACACAAATGCATGAAAAAAAAGTTAGTCTTCTGGACTACTCAAATATTATTCAGAGTGATATTTTGCTTTCTGCCTTTTCTTTCTCTCTTGCTTGTACCATTTATTTCTGGCCGATTGCCTTATATAGCCAAAAGGCTACAAATGCAACCAACATATTTAAGGCTTATAGATACCCTACTTAATACAATGGCACTTCCCAAGAATATCTATATTGTCATCCATACGTATCTTTTATAACATAAAGACAGTTGTTATGGAACAAGCTAATTATGGAAATTGATATTGGCACTCTTCTTTTCTCTATAGGCACTTCTTTTTTGGTCTTTACATATAAAGTTCAAGAGTAAGTTTACCAAATAAAAACAAAAAGGGAGTGTCAATAGAGAAAAGAGGGGTGCCAATAACACTTCCTTAATTAATAGGAACGAAAGCTTTTATCATTGACTGGGTGTGGAAGTAGAATGTAAAGTTTGGATGCTTGAAATCTCCCCAGAGGACCGGAGTAAGGGGCTGTTTGAAAAAACTGAAAGCTGAAAATTGAAAACTGAAAATTAAGTACTAAAAACTAAATCCTGAATTTATAAGCTAATAAGATATTTGATATGTACTGAATCTTAAGCACTGAAATAAATAAGTTGTTTGATCAGTATAAGGAGCTGAAGTATTAAATTCACTAATTTTCTTACTTTGCCTTTTATATATTCATACTGAAATACATAAACGAAAAAAACTGTTCATTTATCAAAATAATAAAAAAATGATGGCGGTGTAGTGGTGGTAGTGGTGGAATGGTGGTGTCAGTGGTGGTAGTGGTAGTAGTGGTGGGAGTGGCAGAGTGGTGGTGGTGGTGTAGTGGCAGTGATGGTGATGGTGGTGGGGTGGCGCGGCAGTGGTGGTGGGAGTAGTGGACTAGCGGTTATGGTGGTGGTGGTATAGTGGCGGCAATGGTGGTGGGAGTGGCACAGTGGTGGTGTGAAGGCTAGTGGTGGAGGAGAAAATTGTTGAATGAAACCACTCATAAATTCAGTGAAAATGTATATATAAACGATTCAGAGTCTATCATGCACATTTACAAGTCTTCTTTGCTGACTAATTTCCCAGCTGTTGTCATCAAATGGTCCCTTTCAAAATCACTAAAACCATGGTTGTAAAGAGCAATAACATAAATACAATAATTTAGTAACAAACTTTTGAGCTAAATCAATGATTTAGCATTTTCGTTCGTTTTATTTTTAATAATTTTTTGTTAGATTTACATCAAATTTTGTGGACTAATCATTTGACTCAATGAAGGCTGTGTTTGGATGGGTTTTGAAAAGAAATTTTTGAGAAGAATTTTTGAAATAGTGTTTGGTTGAGTTTTTGTAAATGAGAATAATGAAGTAATAATTAGAGAGAGATAGAGAGAGAAATGAGAAATTTTATGAAAAGAAAGAATCTTTTGGAATTTTTTTTTTGAAAATAGGTAAAGAAGGGAAGTGAACAAGAAATTGAACATTTTTCAATTTCGGTCCAAATTTTTTTACATTTTTTTATTCCTCTCGTAGAGATGAATGATTGGTCCCAATAAAACTCAATACTAACACTGATTGTCTTTAAGACAGATTAATTTGTTCCAAACTCACGTGTCTTTTGGGTTGCCTTGAATCCTCTGTTCCTAAAAATTCTACATTGTCCATGTTTCAACGCAATTTCAGTCTCGTGATTGTGTTCCAAAAAACTCTACATTTACAAAAAGCTTGTTTCGAGGTTATCATAGTGGTTTTGGAGTGCACCCGGACACGGGACAAAAATACCAAGTGGTTTTGGAGTGTATTCGGACACGGGACAAAACGGGAATAAAAGATTCGTAGCCAAGAAAAAGTATCCGCAAAATGAAACAATAAACCACTAATCACACATGCTCGAAAATACATTACAAGAAATTACATATATAACACTCCAAATCATCAGACGTAAAATTCTTGAGCGGCTACATCCGAGTCCCATTTGTTCAGAATAACAGATTTAGATCAAATGGTTTATCAGATTGGATAAATATAATTAGATTTATAATGTCTCGGATTGAATCCGAATCTAATTGGTTCTATTGACATGCCTAAGTTGAAGCACTTCCTTGCCAAATATGATGCCTCAAAATTAATGGTAGAAATCATTGTGGAAAAAACTTAGATTGTTATGAAATTAGCATTAGTTTTGGCTGACCACACAAAAGTTGTTGTAATAGTCTTATGGGTAGAAAAATCAGAAACGTGGTTTAATGGGGATAGGACTTGGTGTCCTTAGCCTGCACCTTTTTCCTATATATAAATGGACATCCATCCATATGTAAATAGACAGAGAAAAGGAGAGCATAAAGAAAGAGAGAAGAAAGAGATAGAAAGGGTGTTTATAATGAGAATTAGAATGGGTCAAGAAGATCAATTAATTTGTGATAGTTCCTGAAGAAAAATCTTTTGCATATATTCTGTGTTGATCAACATTAGTCTTAATTTTATGTAGTTTTCTTTATTATTTGCCTTAAATTTATAACACGTTCAGTGGCGACTTCAGGACTTCAGTAGTGTGGGGTCATCGATCTATAAACATCAAATACTTTTACTAATTATTTATAAATAAATACTAATAAAAACGCACCATAGTAATAGCAACTACAAATATTGTTCCAACGAAAATCACACTTTGAAACTTAATAAGTGTTCCAACTTTTAAATAATAGACAAAAGAAATCAAAAGGCACATACTAATACAATTTCTTTTCAGTTTTCACCACACAAAAAAAGCTACACAAACTTCTACAATTGCATTCAATGCGGTTTCATACTTTGGAATCGTTGCAAGATAGTCTCTAGGCCGATATTGTCAAATACATATTTTTTATTTGATAACCAGGTGTCCAGGCTAGCTTCGCTCACCTCGACTAATCCTGGGCGACCAATCCCAACGTCCACTAGCGAGGCCCCTATTTAAAGCCAGAGCAAATCTCCGTATGGACTGGCCCCAAAGGAGCTGATAGCACCTACGAGGTTTTGGACTTGAGACCTCAGGAGAGAACAAACCCAAAGTCCCAAGCCTTGACCATTAGGCCAACCCATTGGGGTTAAAATTGTTTAATCACTTGCAAATATCATTTGATCATCCCATACGTGTCTTTCAAGGACGTTAAATCAGTTTCATTGACCGTTTCATGTGGAAATGACAATTAACATCTAATAGGCCAACCTCATATGACTCTGGCCTTCTGTTATAGAATATCATGTTTTCTGTTCAGTAGGGTACCTCAGTTCAGAATTTACAAACCAAAACGATGAATCCCAAAAAATGGGTCTTCAATTTACTGCTTCCATTTCTTTTCTTCAGATTTTGCACTTCCAATGACAACATAAGTCCAACCCAATCTATCAAAGATGGGGACATTTTAGTGTCTACCGGTGAAAGCTTCGCACTTGGATTTTTCAGTGCAGAAAATTCCAGTCGCAGGTACGTTGGAATATGGCATAACAAGATTTCGGAGCAAACCATTGTTTGGGTAGCCAATAGGGATAGCCCAATCAACGGTACTTTCGGAGTTCTATCCCTCAACCGGGATGGAAACCTTGTCATCTACGACAATACCCGTAATTCTACACTTAGGCAGACATATGTTTCTGCGGTTTCTTTTTCTGCTCGGCTATTGGATTCAGGGAATTTGGTGTTGTTCCAAGGAGATAGTGGGAGTAATGGTGTTGTTTGGCAAAGTTTTGATCATCCTACAAATACCATGTTGCCAAACATGAAGCTTGGGTTGGATCGGAGGACTGGTATCGAACGGTTTCTCACAACATGGAAGTCAAGAGACGACCCTGGTACAGGAGAATACTCCTATCGGATCGAACCGAATGAGTTGCCCCAGATAGTACTGTTCAAGGGCTCAACTCGAGTCTGGCGGATACCAGCATGGTTAGAAAGCCAATGGAGAGCCAAGCATGAGGCCACACCGACTATCATATTCAATGGAACTTACGTTAATAATCGTGACGAAGTCTCTACATTTTACACCCTGATCAATGCATCAAACGTGTCGATACTCTTCTTGGATGAATTGGGTTCTTTAAAAATAGTGATGTGGGTCGGGAAATGGGTTGAGTTCTATTCAATCCCTGAGGACCGATGCGATTATTACAGCCGGTGTGGTGGGTATGGTTATTGCGACTCGAACAACGGGCGAGAGTTTGATTGCGCGTGCCTTCCGGGGTACTAGCCCAGGTCCACAGATGAGTTGTACATGCAGGATGCATCGGGTGGGTGCATCAGGAAGCGCGAGGCACTTTCCATGTGTTGAAATGGAGAAGGATTTGTGAAGGTTGCGAATGCAAGGATTCCAGATACTTTCAAGGCACGTGTGTGGATGAACCGGAGCGTGGATGAGTGCAAGGAGGAGTGCGTGAGAAACTGTTCTTGTATGGGCTACACAAGTGACGCAGAAAGAGGAACACGGGCAAACTGTATCACTTGGTATGAAACTTTGATGGATGTAAGACGAATCCCTAAAGGGTAAGGGGGAGTGGACTTGTATGTACGGGTTGATGCGGTTGAATTAGGTATGTCATGTCGAGCCAAATTTTAGTAGCCAGGCCAACAAAAACTCAAAACTAAATAGCTACTAATCCAGGCCAACAATCGGAGCATAGTTTGCTATTCCTGTCCTAAACCAATTGTTCCATCACTTACAACAACTCAAAACTACACCATTCTTATTGATGATTCTCTAAAAAAAAAAATTCCAATAAAGGCTTATAGGTCTAACTGTTGGCCCAGATAGCAACACGGGGGGGGGGGGGGGGGGGGGATTGTGTATCTCAAAAAATAATGCGGAATTAAATAACTAAGTGCAACACCCAATTATAAAATTAAATTGATTCAAGCACACATGCAATAATAAATAACAGCAAATAAAGAGTATATAGAGGAGAGAATCAAACACATAGATTTATCGTGGTTCGGTCCGCAACTTCACGGCCTAGTCCATTCCCCAAGTGTCCAACTTGGGATTTGCTGCACTATCTCCAATAGTAACACTTTCTAGCTTCGCGGGTGCTAGAGAAACCTTTACAACGAGCAATTTATCCCCAATTGCTCCAACTATTTTGACTCCGGTGTTAGTCACACCTAAACCGACTAGTTTTCACTCCGGTGCTAGTCACACCTAACCAAGTAATTTTTTCTCCAAAATCACTCACAAAAAGATAAACTCTCACAAGGGGTCACACTCTCTTTTTCAATGAAATCTCACAAATCAAACACTCTCAAAAGTGTGATAAACAAAAAATTAAGCTCTAATTTTTCCTACCAACAAAGTAAACAACTTTGAAGCTCAAATAATGATCCTTTTTTTTTTCAATTTACTGCACGACTTTCTCTTCAACTTGGTCCCTTTTATTCTTCAAAAATATGAACGTTGGCTGCCACTTTATATATATGGAAATAAGCCACCCAATGCTTTATAGCCTTGATAAAAGCACATCCAAACAATTCCCTGAAGTAGCCGTTTGAACCAAGTATGGAAATAATTAAGCCATTGAATCCTTGTATTATGGCCTTAATTGAATCAAATGATTGCCAATACAATCCCTTCCTTTTTGCTGTATAGCCGTTGAACCAAGGAAGATTATAAATTCATTCTATTTGCTCTGCTAGCCGTTTGAAATTTATTTGGCTCCATGGGTTTTCCTGAAGTTTTCAAGGCGCAAGGGGATGTGAGTTGTCTCCCAGAGATCCATCGACGAAACAAAACAGCGGAAGACACAGTTATCATGAGGATGTATCGTGAACTCTACAAGGCAGCACAACAGGGGGATGTGGAGTATCTTCATAGAAACAGAACACAGGAAGTGGACAGCCAAGAGAGGATGAGAGGAAGTTTTAGATTTCAGAGGATAGCAAGTAAGATCGTCAAGGATAATGAGAGGAGTGGGAATTTTGGTTTTCAAAGTATGGGCAACAAGATTGAAAAGGGAAATCTTACAACGGTTTTCGTGGATAATCTTCCAGCTAACATTAGGAAAATCTGGGTTTACAATCTATTCCATCGATTTGGTAAAGTAGTGGAATGCTTTATCCCAAACAAAATGAGTAAAATCTCTGGCTCAAGCTTTGGTTTCGTAAGATTTGCAGCTAAAGAAGATGCAATTACAGCCATATCCAAGACAAATGGGTTTTGATTTTGGGGTCAAAAATTGGTGGTCAATATTGCCAGATTCCAATCGAAAAAAAGGGAGCTACACTTGGAAAATCCAACTAGAGCCAATCTTCATAGCAGGAATAATCAGAATGCTATCCAACCTAAAGGGAAGAAAGTCTTTAATCAATGGAAACAAAAAGATCTGGGAAACATAAAGCAGAGGCCTGGGGTACAACTTGAAGCTGACACTTCTTATAAGAATTTCCAATACAAAGGGAGCTCAAAAACTTTTATCAAAGCCAAGCAATTGGGTAATGAATGGCTTCGAAGAACTGCTATTGCCAAATTGAAGCCATGTCGATCCATGATTTATGTTCAAGATCATCTCAGAAATCTAGGATATGTAGATATTGAGGTTAAACATATGGGTGGGGATAAGGTGATTTTGACTTTCAAGAGCATTGAGGAAAGGGATTCTCTATGGTGTGAAGGAAAGTTTGCTTGGCTCAAAGAATGCTTTCAAGAAATTCAGAAATGGGAGGAAAGTATGGCCACTTCAAACTCCAGGTTAGTATGGTTCAATTGTTATGGTGTTCCTCTTCATCTATGGAATATGGATACTTTCATGAAATTGGGTTCAATTTGGGGTGATGTAACTTTGATTAGTGAGGAGACAATTAAAGGTCTCTCATATGCGGTCGGTAAAGTTCTTATTTCCACAGATGTTATGGAGATAATCAATCAGGTTGTGGAATTGGATAATAACAATAAGTCCTTTCAAGTCCGTGTTATTGAAGAACAGATGGTTATCAACACGTTTTTGAAAACTGATTGTAATTGTTCAGGCTATTATGTGAATGATTCTTTTATCCAATCCCAATCCAAAAGCTGTGATGTTGATGATGGGAAAAATTCAATCCCTAGCCGAATTCTGGAAATAGAGAAAGAGGAGGAAAATAACCATTTGGCTAACCAAAATGTTGATGGGGAAAATAGCAACAGCAAATTGCAATTTGAAAAAGTGGTTGAGGAACAAGTAGTAAAAGCTGATAAGAGTGGGACGGAATTAATGAAGGGTGGGCCACAATTAGTAGTAAGGAGCTCACAAAACATTTATGACAATGGTACTAATTCATTATGCTCCTCTTCGGGGATTGAATTTTCAGTGGTGGGAAATGAAAAGTCCTTGGAAACCTCTGTCAAGGATATGGATCTTAACCAAGCTCTTGGCCTCAATTACAACCAAGAAATTGTTGGACCTAACACTGCTGCCTCTCATGATTATGATGCACCTATCCAAGCTGCAATTAAAGGAGTAAAAGGGAAAAGCAAGAGGAAATGCATCAATGATATACTGGGATTTTCGAATGTAGAGAAAGGAGTCAACATCAAAGGGAGAAGGAATAAAAACAAATGTGTAGTGCTGAGATCTGCAGTAGCCTCTGCTGCATTGTCTGCCTCTTTATCCTCGGAAGGTATTAATAATAGAAATAGAATTTTGCTAGATGAAGCAAGAGCAATTTGGGAAGTCGACAAGCTTTTTGGTATACGCTATAATGGCGATGAAGGAGGTTGTAAGCAAGATAGCTGAAATGGAAGCTCTTAACAAAGCAAGGGCTGATTGTCAACATGAAACAAGGGCTGATTGTCAATTTTAATCATAGATCTTTTCAGAGGTTTATTGGAAGTGCTGTGAGGAACTCATTGGGGAGTGGGGCCTAGGGTTTGGTGGTGAGTGGGGTTTTTATGGGGTGCCATAGGGGTTGCGTATTGGGGTGTTTGTGTGTGGGCTATCTTTTGGAGGGCTGATTTTCTAGCATTTTTTATCATTTTGTTAGGTGTCTTTGCAGAGGTTTGTTTGATTTTCTGAGGTGTGTTTGGGTGTGGCTGGTTGATCTCTTGCCAACCTTCTATGCCCCTTTTATTGTATCTATTCTATATGGAGCAATAATATTTCTTTTTGCCGTGCAAAAAAAAAAAAGAAATTTATTTGGCTCCATTTCATGATTCATGTCTTTGAATTTCCATGATCTTTGTTGTCCAAAATATAGGAAAAGATTTGTCCTTAATCCTTTTCCTTTTGATTTAAATCTTGACTATTGGAGTAGTGATTTGGTGTAGAATCTCTCTATATGTGTACCTCAACCAAATCCTACAAAATACACCATTATTCAAATGAGCACCACATATCACAAAATGAATTATATTTCTCCAATTAATAAAATCAATTTTGTTATCATAAAAAATCACTAAGGTTCTATAGAAACCTTTGGGCTAACAATCTCCCCCTTTTTGATGATGACAAACAATAAATAATTTTATTCAAATAAATTTCAGAAATATAATTATAGAAAAAGAAATAAGATACTCCCCCTTAATTGATGCATCCTTTGCTTGAGCTTTTTCTCCCCCTCTAGCTTTCACAATATTTCTCCCCCTTTGTCATCAACAAAAAGTAGAGGAACACTTTGCTCATAGTATTCCATAAAACTCCCAATCTTTTCACATGTAAATCTTCAAGCTTCACAAACTCATAAGCCACCTCAACTTTGAAAAATTTGTTAGACAAATAATTACAATAAAAATACTTCAATCAAGCCATGGACCATTGATAATGTCAAGTGTCAAGTTACTGCAAAAAAATATATCCATTTAGAAGTATTTTATTTTGAAAAAAGTACCTTTCACAAAAAGTTTTGAGCAATTTTTTTTTTTTTAAAAAAAAAAGTTCACATATGCAAGAATAAGTAGATAGAATTTCAGGCAATTCATCAAAATCATGTACTTTTAAACAAATTAGAACCTTTGGGCAAATAAATTAATATTTTTTAAAAAAATACCACATGAATCTGAACTAATTCTACCAATTATTGAACTTACTCCATCGTAGAAAGTTAACTTTCTCATTGTCGAGAAATTATATCTCAACATTTACTTTTAAGCACATCCACCTACAAAAAATAACTCATGTGCAATTCTTTGGTACCCAAATTTTCATGGGTCCGAGAGGGTTAGTAACAAGATGCTTAGGAATCCACATTTTTCTAGCTCCAACATAAATATTTCTTTGAATAGGACAAGAATATGATAAATGACCTTTCATGCCACAATAATTGCAAGTAGTGTGAGGAAGACTAGAAGAACTTGATTTCACAAACAAATTTTGGTAAAACTTTTGCTTTTTGCTTGGATTAAAACCGATGCCCGCTTTATCAAAAACACATCTTTGTTTTCGGAGAATCATATCCAAATTATCTCTTTCTTGAACAAGCTTAGAAAGAGATGTTTTCAAATCCTGAACTTCTTTTTTCATTTTCAAGAATCAAATCATTTTTAGTTTCTTTTGGAGAAGAAATTTGCTCATGATTTTTTTCTTTTAAAGAATCATTCTCATTTTTCAAAAATTCATTTTCAGCAAGTAGCAAAGAATTAGTCTTTTTGAAAGAACTAATTTTGGAACTCAATTTTTTAAACTCGGAATGCAATTCTTCATATGCATCTAACAGTTCATCATAATCGAATTTATCATCTGAATCATCAACAGAGTTTACCTCAAAGTTTTCATTAGCCATTAAGCATAGGTTGGCTTGGTCATTGTCCTCTTCGGAACTACTGTCATCACTGCTGTTACCCCATACTGCAAGCATTGCTCTTCTTTTTGCCTTCTTGCTAGATTCTTTGGCTTGGGGGCATTCGGACTTAACATGACCTGGTTTTTTACACTCATAACAAATTATAGGATCTCTCTTGTTCTCATTTTTTGCTCCATCCCACTTAAAAAACCTTTTGCCATTTTCTTTTTTCTTTCTCATGAATCTTTTGAATTTTCTAGTAAACACAGCTATTTCCTCGTCACTGCCACTTGACTCTGAATCATCTCTATGATCATCTTTTGAACTCGAAGTGAAACTTTTGAGGGCTAAATCCTTCTTTTTCTTGCCTTGATCTTCTTCCAAGTTCATTGTGATTTCGTGAGTCATAAGGGATCCTAGGAGTTCATCCAAGCTATATTTGGTGAGATCTTCTCTTGCCTCAAAGATCGCGGTCACCTTTGGCTCCCATTACTTTGGCAGTGACCTGAGAATCTTCCTCACAAGATCAACATTAGAATATGGTTTTCCAAGAGATTTCAAGCCATTAACAATATCAGTAAAGCGCGTAAACATGCTTGAAATTGATTCATTAGACAACATTTTAAACAATTCATACTTATGAACAAGCATGTTGATTTTAGACTCTTTGACCTGACTAGTACCCTCATGCGTGACCTCTAACTTATCCCAAATTTCTTTAGCAGAATCACATGCAGATTTTCTATTAAATTCATTTGGGTCTAATGCACAATATAAGAAGTTCATGGCCTTGGCATTCATTTGAACGCCTCTCAAATCATTCTCATCCCATTCATTTTCCTCCTTAGGTACTACAACCTTATTCACTGTTTTAGTAGGACAGTGCGGCCCATTAACGATAATTTTCCACAACTCATAATCTGACGCTTGAATATAAACGCGCATCCTAGCCTTCCAATAATTATAGTTAGACGCACTAAACAAAGGAGGTCTATTGGTCGATTGACCTTCGGAAAGGAAAGTACCAAAAGGTGTTGCCATAGATCTTACCCTAAGACGATTAATTCAAAAAAAATACTAGAGCCGTAGCTCTGATACCAATTGTTGGCCCAGATAGCAACACAAGGGGGGGGGGGGGGGGGGGGGGTGAATTGTGTATCTCAAAAAATAATGCGGAATTAAATAACTAAGTGCAACACCCAATTATAAAATTAAATTGATTCAAGCACACATGCAATAATAAATAACAACAAATAAAGAGTATAGAGAGGAGAGAATCAAACACAGAGATTTATCGTGGTTCGGTCCGCAACTTCACGGCCTAGTCCACTCCCCAAGTGTCCAACTTGGGATTTGCTGCACTATCTCCAATAGTAACATTTTCTAGCTTCGCGGGTGCTAGAGAAACCTTTACAACGAGCAATTTATCCCCAATTGCTCCAACTATTTTTGACTCCGGTGTTAGTCACACCTAACCCAACTAGTTTTCACTCCGGTGCTAGTCACACCTAACCAAGTAATTTTTTCTCCAAAATCACTCACAAAAAGATAAACTCTCACAAGGGGTCACACTCTCTTTTTCAATGAAATCTCACAAATCAAACACTCTCAAAAGTGTGATAAACAAAAAATTAAGCTCTAATTTTTCCTACCAAAAAAGTAAACAACTTTGAAGCTCAAATAATGATCCTTTTTTTTTTCAATTTACTGCATGACTTTCTCTTCAACTTGGTCCCTTTTATTCTTCAAAAATATGAACGTTGGCTGCCACTTTATATATATGGAAATAAGCCACCCAATGCTTTATAGCCTTGATAAAAGCACATCCAAACAATTCCCTGAAGTAGCCGTTTGAACCAAGTATGGAAATAATTAAGCCATTGAATCCTTGTATTTTGGCCTTAATTGAATCAAATGATTGCCAATACAATCCCTTCCTTTTTGCTGTATAGCCGTTGAACCAAGGAAGATTATAAATTCATTCCATTTGCTCTACTAGCCGTTTGAAATTTATTTGGCTCCATTTCATGATTCATGTCTTTGAATTTCCATGATCTTTGTTGTCCAAAATATAGGAAAAGATTTGTCCTTAATCTTTTTCCTTTTGATTTAAATCTTGACTATTGGAGTAGTGATTTGGTGTAGAATCTCTCTATATGTGTACCTCAACTAAATCCTACAAAATACACAATTATTCAAATGAGCACCACATATCACAAAATGAATTATATTTCTCCAATTAATAAAATCAATTTTGTTATCATAAAAAATCACTAAGGTTCTATAGAAACCTTTGGGCTAACACTAACTTTATTATCAGAGGCTACAGGATACAACAAAGGCAGTCTAGCACTCAGATTTTCCGATAACAATAGAGCATAACACTATGATTTATGAATTAATGTCCCATGTCTTCGATTGATTCAGCTCAACATATGGAATCTAGAAGACTAAACGGAAAGATGGTAGCCGTAGTGGTGACATCTGCTGTCTTGACATCAGTCCTCACTATCACCTTAGTTTTTTGGTCGGTGATGGAGAAGCGAAGAAGAGGTAAGAAATTAATCTGAATTTCTTACGACTATGCTCTCTTATCTATTTTTCTTTATGTTATGTTTGGAAAGAATAACATAGAGATTACAGAGTAGTGAAATCATTAGTCTTTAGCTTTATATTTCTTTCGATTTGTGATTATTGATGCATGCAGGACTAGGCATTAAAGACAGTGAGGAAGAAAACGTAGAATTGCCCATCTTTGATATGGTCACCATTGCACGAGCTACTAACAACTTTTCTGAAAAAAATAAAATTGGAGAAGGGGGTTTCGGCTCTGTTTACAAGGTAATTTTTCTTTTTGATTGAATCCATAAAAAGATGGAACGATTAAAACTCTCTAAAATGAGCTAAAAGCAGGAGACTTACGAATTAGCGTGATGAAAATGACTATTGTGTCTGTTAACATAGGGGCATCTGTCAACTGGGAACGACATAGCAGTCAAGCGACTTTCAACGGACGCCAAACAAGGTCTCAAGAAATTAAAAAACGAGGTTATTTTAATTGCCAAACTTCAACACCGTAAGCTAGTTAGGCTTTTGGGATGTTGCATCCGTGGAGAAGAACGAATGTTAGTTTATGAGTACATGCCTAATGGAAGCTTGGATTTCTTCATCTTTGGTTTGGCCACTAACCTTCCTTTTTGTCTCTTCCTCGGAATTCATACTTGATCAATAGGGAAGTCTGTTTTCCACAAACATTTGTCAGATTACATCACCAGGAAAATAAACTTATAATAAAGTATTATGAATTTCGTGCAGAGGCAGAAATAACTTGAAGCAAATTGCTCACATGGAGCAGGCGCCTAGATGTCATTGTTGGGATTGCTCGAGGGGTACTTTATCTTCATCAGGATTCAAGATTGAGAGTCATTCATAGGGATCTTAAAGCTAGTAATGTGCTACTCGACAGTGAGATGATCCTAAAATTTCAGATTTTGGATTGGCTAGAGCTTTAGGAGGTGATCAATCATCGGCAAAAACAAAAAGGGTGATTGGAACATAGTACGTGATCTAAGTCATGTTTCCCTGTTTTATGGGTAATAAACCTTTAGCACTATTTTTCATTTATTTTCAATGTTATGCAGTGGTTACATGGCTCCCGAATACGCAATCGATGGCCTAATTTCAACAAAATCAGATATTTTAAGCTTTGGAGTCATAGTTTTGGAGATAATGAGTGGCAAAAGAAACAGAAAATTCCATCATGGGTACCACAATCTAAACCTTCTTGGACATGTAAGTTCATAGACAAACAATCTGATAACTTCTTGACCATTCTCCTATTTTTTGATATTTTATTTCTAACTATATTGAGCCACTTCAGGCATGGAAACTTTGGATAGACGGAAAGGCTTCTGACTTAATAGATCCACTGATGGAAAGTTCATTTTCAATGTCTAAGGTTTTGAGATGCATATAGATTGGTCTCCTATACGTACAGAACTGTCCTGGAGATAGACCGACTATGTCATCTGTGGTGTCAATGTTGGTTTCTGATACTGTAGTTTTGCCCCAGCCCAAGCAACCTGGCTTTTATATTGAAAGGAGTCCCAAAGAGATGCATGATTGTTTGCCGGGTTAAAGTTCTCCTAGCATCAATGAAGTGACCATGAGTCACCTAGAAGCTCGCTAGAATATATTTGATTCTGAAAAGGATAACAGAGGTGAAACTAAAAGATACGTTCGGCTGGGATCAACATGTGTATTTTAGACCCACCATATTACCTAAACCAAGCCAAACCTAGATTCCGGCTTGGATAGTCATCTACAATTGAGTTTTTTTTTTTTGGTTTTTGCCTCTGTAATTTGGGTTCAACGTTTAGGAATTTTTGTGGCTCTGTTATTTCTACGTTAAAAATTCTTCATTAATTTTTTATTTGTATGGTATTACTCTAGTGCAAATTGAATAACGGCTCATTCGTATACCGACTATCAGCTCTTAGTGGTGGTATGAGAGATTCATCCAGTTCTACGTGTGATGTCTAGAGTTAGATGAACCCCTTGGCTTGACCCTTGTCCACCGTAGGTAGCAATCTAGGCTCAACTGGTACTCCTGCATAAGGAACACCCACAGTTAGCACCCTACCTGGCCAGAATTTGGCCAAGGAAGACACTCCAACGGTCAAGTAAGGACACTTGAGTGCTAACCGTCATGGTGACGTAAGGTAAGTTGTTACGTGCACATGGCTCATCACGAGTGCTAACCGTCTCGGACAACATCATCGATGTCGTCAAAAACGAATTGCCTCCCGTACGGTTTACCCGACTCGGGTGACTCGTCCGGATCAGTGCCGTCTCGACCGTGATGCTAGTCCATGCCGATTTGTACCGTCTCAGCACGGTCATATTGGGCTTGGAGACCGCCTCGGCCCGTTAAAGATTGTAAATGGGCTTTGCTCTATTTGGGCCTTAAGCCTTTGCTCTGAGCCAACTGTGACCTGTCCGATCATTATATTTCGGTCCACTGCACTATGAATATGAATACTACAAAAACAAAATATCTACAAAAACTGATTTGAATTGTTGGAAGGGATACTGTTTCACTCTATGGTTTCCTGATTAGACTGGCTTTCTTGGATTCTTGTCATTCAATTTGCTTCTGCTTTAGAATATTTTGTTTATTGATTTGCGGAATCAAGCTTGATCAAATTCATACTTACCTATCTGATGGTTTTTAATTGGATTTTGTGAATTAGTACGATGTTTGAGATGTGATGCAGTTCACAAGTTGAAATAGAAGCATTTTCTTGTTCCAAACCAAGCTTCAAATTACACTAAAATCTTACTTGGTTAAGGGGGTGTATAGGAACTAATTATTTTTAATTTTGGATGGTATATTATAGATTTTAGATTTTGGATGCTAATGAAAATTTGCAAGTGTTTGGATGATATGAGTAGAAAGGACTTTGCGAAAGGATTTGTGGGTGAAAGTATAATTAGTATCCAAAATTCTCTTCTTGAGGTGTTTTTGGAAATTTTTTCATTTTTTTGCTCATTTTTCGGAATACATACTACAAGTGGATTTGAAACACTCACAATGCATCACCTCAAAATAAAATGCATAAACGCATAAATGTGGTTACAAGTCAAGCCCTAAGTTAGTTTGGTGCATTGTCTCAAGGTATGTTTGCATATCATTCACACGTGATGGAGGCTCCACACACACTATACCATTCAGTGCGCGTGGGATCCTCCAGCTATGTGAGGCTTGTGAGTAAATGTTTGTGCAAAATGTACATCAAATACAATTTTTGGTGTATTGGTCAAAGGTTTATAGGTGTTCTCCATTAATTAGGGCATTTGTTTCTTGAAGCTTTTACATTGAGAATATAAAACTCAGACAGAACTAGCAATAATGCTAAAACGATGAATTGCTACGGGCCCAACAATTATATAAACATGCCAATAAAGAACAAAAAAGGAACAGAACAAGTGAGAATAAATCTATATATATTATACATGTATGTGGCCGGTTCCCTTCACACAACCATTAGCACAAAGTTTGACACAAAAATAATCGGAGTTCCATGTTAATAATGAGGCGTTCAATTTGTTTAAAAATATGTTTTAAGAGTACCCGTAAAATATCAACCCATTCAGATATGGTAAGGGCTTTATCGATTCATTCAGTTTTTATATATCAGTTTCGGGGACAAATATCAATCAAGCCCTTACCGATATCCGAATGAGGTGATTATTTGTGGGAACTCTTAAAAACATTTTTTAAACAAATTTAACGGCTTGGGTCTTTTGCTTGAGACTCCAAAATGAGTGGTTTACTTTTTTGTGTCAAAAATTGTATTAGATGCCGTGTGAGGGAACCGGCCCATATATATCAAGCTTCCCAATCAAAAGTTACTCTTACATTGCTGTCACTTTGGTCTTCTGGAGCAGCACTATGCACCTTATGATCCATATCAATTCATTGTGAAAGCTCCAAGAAGTTTTTCTCCTGTTCAATACCAGATATGTAAAGAGTTAAGGAGACAGTCTCCCAAGGCTACAACATCCAATAATATTTATTTAATAAATAAAAATGCTAACCATCTCTTTGGGACGTGGATAATGTGTAAAAATTGCACCGATATCCGTGAAAATATATTGATAACCATGGAAAATGCATAGATATCGATAACATGTATAGAATGTTTAACACAATTGGAGTGATATGTGCCTTATCGTCCGCCTAATAGGTGATAGTTAGCAAAACCAAACATAATGCACTATCCAGATTCAATTGTAAGCTATCCTTGATACTTAGTAATTCTAGGGTTTGAATACTCCCCTCTCCTCCAATTCTTTTGTACTGATGTTCTTGTCTGATTTAAAACAAACGTAATTTTTGTAGAGATTTAAAGTAATAACCATTGTGATTAAATAGTAGATTCAAAGGATTATATTACAAAGACCAGAACATCAAGAACAAGAAAATAAACCCCGGAAAAACAAAAACATGAACCCATCAATTTCACAGGGTAGACCAAACAGCCAAAAATTCCAATGAAATAAGTGGAGGTGCCGACTTTTTAAAAAAAAAAATTATTTTATCTCGATTTTGTTTTCAGATGACTATATATAAGCAATTTTTGTTTTTGATGACAAAATATACGTATAAACCTATCAACATAGGTTGAATCCGGATTGTTGGGTAGAAAGTTCTTCATAAGAAAAGCTTATATCGTTGAGTGGATGGGGTCCATGTGGAAGTAAAATGTAAACTTTGGATGCTTGAAATCTCCATCTTCCCAAGAAGGACCGGAGATGACTCGGAGTGGGCTCAAAGCTTTGAAGAATATTCTATGGTTCTTCAATCAAAGTTTCAAAGCTTTGAAGAACATTCTACGGTTCTTCAATCAAAGCTTCAAAGCTTTGAAGAACATTTACACGTCTTCTTTGCTGACTCGTCCAAGTGGCCGAGGCAGCCGGCCTTCCCCTCTCCCACCAGCCTCAGGTTCAAGACTTGAGGACCAGAGGGCTGGTAGGGAGCATAGATTTAAATATCGGCCGAGACGTCTCGTATTGGCCAATACGTACCGGTATTTGGGCCTCCGATACGGATACCGGCCGATATCTCGGTGTGAGGAAAAATCGCACCCTATCTCGGCCGATACCCGAGACGTATCGGTGTCTCGGCCGATACGGAATCTGTCTCGGCCGATACGGAAAAAAACCAGATAAAACCGAGCAGCAAACGGAGAGAAAATCTGTGGATGTTTCAAGCTTTTTTATGAAACCTGAGCAAAATCCATTGGTGGTGCCAAAGATTTCTTCAAAAGAGAAGCATTTCCAAGTGGGTTTGAAGAGAGAGAGGAGGAATTTTTCGAGCTCTGGTCCAGGCTCTGGTCTTTTGAAGAAATCTTTTGAGGAACCATTTCCAAGCTCTGGTCCAGCAGCTATCTTTGAGAGGCTTCACTGTTGTCTTCATAGAGAGAGAGAGAGAGAGGGAGGAGGAATTTTTCGAGAGAGCCAGATGGCAATTTTTCGAGCTCTGGTAAAGGTGAAATGGTGTTGAATTTTCTCCAGAGAGAGAGAGAGAGAGAGAGAGAGATGGAAGTTAAAGACTTATTAGTTGTTCTGCACAAGAAAAGAAAAAGGAGAGGCAAATTGCACGGTGATCAATTGTAACACGTTTTCTTCTTGGGAATACACGAAAGTCTGTGAATGCTGGGGGTGGACAAATTATTCAGTGTATGTTTGTTCTACACAATCAAGTACTATCAAAGAACCTTTACACCTACACGTGGACAAATTAAGCTATTAATTATGTAAAAAACTTGTTCCATTAGTTTTATATGTGCTAAGATTGGTTAAAATATGATTAATTAAGCTAATGAAAGAAAAAAAAGTGTACCATCAAGTTTTATACATATTGTTAATGATTTTAAAAAATTCACGGCCGAGACTGCCGATTCCCGCGACGTATCGCCGATACGTCCCGATACCGATACACCGATACAGCGACCTATACCGAGATTTAAAACTATGGTAGGGAGGGCCTCATGTGGACAAGGGACAAAAATACCATGTGGTTTTGGAGTGCATTCGTACACGGGACAAAACGGGGCTAGGAGATTCATAGCCAAGAAAAAGTATCCGCAAAATGAAATAATAATCTATTAAACAATTAAACACACAAGCCTGAAAATACATCAATTGAAATTAAATATATAACACTCCAAAAAATCAAACATAAAATTCTCGAATCGGACAAATCCGAATCCGATTTGTTCGGAATAACGTATGTGGATCAAATGGTTTATCAGATCGGATAAATATAATAAGATTCGGATCGTCTCAGATCGAATCCAAACCTAATCCGATCCATTGACATGCCTTAGTTGAAGTCTTACCAAATATTATGCCTCTATACTAGTGAAATAATTAAGAGCATATATGTATTTTTTGGGCTTAAAAGCTCTAGGTGTGGCAGAACAGTGAAAACGTTGACTTGTAAATCCCTAGCTTCATCATTTTGTCACATTTTTCTTTAGTCTGCTTCTTTCAGCCCATATAAGTATATAACTAATCATAACCTTAGATATTTAATCAACTCCAGTACGTATCCTTCAGGCTTCAACCTTAAGTCAATTCCATTGACTATCTTGCATATGGAAGCACAACTACAGGAACACTAAAGAAACTAGCAAAATTTGACTCTGGCCTTCTGCTATAATAATATCATGTTTTCCGTTCACAAATGTACCTCAATTCAGAAAAAAGTACCGCAAAACCAAAACGATGAATCCCAAAAAAAGAGACTTCAATTTACTGCTTCCATTTCTTTTCTTCAAATTTTGCACTTCCATTGACACCATAACTCCAACCCAATCCATCAAAGACGGCAATGTTTTAGTGTCCACCGGCGAAACATTCGCACTTGGGTTTTTCAGTCCAGGAAATTCCAGTCGCAAGTATGTTGGAATATGGTATAACAAGATATCGGAGCAAACCGTTGTTTGGGTAGCCAATAAGAATAGCCCAATCAACGGTACTTCCGGAGTTCTATCCCTCAACCGGGATGGAAACCTTGTCATCTACGAGAATACTCGAAATTCTACCGTTTGGCAGACAAATGTTTCCGCAGTTTCTTATTCAGCTCGGCTCTTGGATTCAGGGAATTTAGTGTTGTTCCAAGGAGATAGTGGAAGTAGTGGTATTGTTTGGCAAAGTTTTGATTATCCTACAAATACCATGTTGCCAAACATGAAACTTGGGTTGGATCGGAGGACTGGTCTCGAACGGTTTCTCACAACGTGGAAGTCAAAAGACGACCCTGGTACAGGAGAATACTCCTATCGGGTTGAACCGAATGAGTTGTACCAGTTAGTACTGTTCCAAGACTCAACTCGAGTCTCTAGGATGACCGTACGGTTCGAAAACCAATGGAGAGCCTCACCGAGTTTCATATTCAATGGAACTTACGTTAATAATCATGACGAAGTCTGTACATTTTACACCCTGATCAATGAGTCGAACGTGTCGAAAATCTTCTTGGATGAATTGGGTTCCTTAAAAATGGTGACGTGGGTCGGGAAATGGGTTGAGTTCTATTCGTACCCTAAGGACCAATGCGATTATTACAGCCGGTGTGGCGTGTATGGTTACTGCAACTCCAACAACGGGCTTGAGTTTGACTGCACATGCCTTCCAGGGTACGAGCCCAGGTCTGCAGATGAGTGGTACCTGCGGGATACATCGAGCCGGTGCATCAGGAAGCGCGAGGCACTTTCCATGTGTGGAAATGGAGAAGGGTTTGTGAAGGTTGCAAATGCAAAGGTTCCTGATACCTCCAAGGCACGTGAGTGGATGAGGCTGAGTGTGCAGGAGTGCACGGAGGAGTGCTTGAGGAACTGTTCTTGCTTGGCTTACACGACTGAATCAGAAGGAGGAGAGAGGGCGAACTGTTTTACTTGGTATGAAAGTTTGATGGATGTGAGAAGAATCCCAAAAGCCGGACGGGACTTGTATGTACGGGTTGATGCGGTTGAATTAGGTATGTCATGTCTACCCAAATTTTAGTAGCCTGGCCAACAAAAATGGTGCTGCTAATCCAGGCCAACAATCGGAGCATTCTTATTGTTCCATCACTAACAAAAACTCAAAACTCCACCATTCTTATTGAAGATTCTCGAAACAAATTCCATTAAAGTAGCATTCTGCTATGCAATTTAAGGCCTGAGGCTATTTAATAAAAATGCAAAAACAACTGGGATTATGAAGGCTTATAGGACTTAACTTTACCGTCAGGGGCAACAGGGTAAGCATCTAAAATCAACCATAGCATGATGATTTATGCCAATGAATGTGTAAAATTTGTGATTTGATGAATTAATGTCCCATGTTTTCGATTGATTCAGCTCAACATATGGAATCTAGAAGACTAAACGGAAAGATGGTAGCCGTTGTGGTGACATCAGGCCTAATTATCACCTTAGTTTTTTGGTTGGTGATGAAGAAGCGAAGAACAGGTAAGCAATTAATCCGAACATAAGTCGCTAGGGGCTATTCAATAATGCTATACAAACAGAAAAAAAAAACATACAGAAAAGTAGAACGATGTGCTTGAAAGGCGGGCTTATGACTCTCAATAAAGAACCATGTTGTTTGGAAAGAATTACATTTTCCAAAAGTATTTGTCATCTCAGTTTTGTTTATGGGTACAAAGAAAGAATCAAATAAAACATAGAGTAGTGAACTATTAGCTTTATATTTCTTGCGTTTTGTGATTATTGATGCACGACTAGAAATTAAAGACAGTGAAGAAGAAACCGTAGAATTGCCCATCTTTGATATGGTCACCATTGCCGGGGCAACTAACAACTTTTCTGATACAAATAAAATTGGAGAAGGGGGTTTTGGCTATGTCTACAAGGTAATTTTTCATTTTGATTGAACCCACAAATAAATGGAACGATTAAACTATCTAAAATGAGATAAAAGCAAGAGACTTATGAATTAGTCATGATGAAAATGACTATTGTGTTGATTAACATAGGGGCATCTGTCAACTGGAGAAGACATTGCAGTCAAGCGGCTCTCAATGAACTCCAAACAAGGTCTTAAGGAATTTAAAAGTGAGGTTATTTTGATTGCCAAACTTCAACATCGTAATCTGGTTAGGCTTTTGGGGTATTGCATCAACAGAGAAGAACGAATGCTAGTTTATGAGTACATGCCTAATGGAAGCTTGGATTCCTTCATTTTCGGTTTGCCCAATAACCTTCTTCTTTTTTATTTTTTTCTCTTCCTTGGAAATCATACTTGATCAATAGGAAAGTATATTTTCCACAAAAGTCTATCAGATTACATGACCAAGAAAATACACTTATAAAAAGTGCGATGAATTTCGTGCAGAGGCAGAAATAACACGAAGCAAATTGCTCAGATGGAGTAGGCGTCTGGATATCATTATTGGGATTGCTCGAGGTGTACTTTATCTTCATCAAGATTCGAGATTGAGAGTCATTCATATGGATCTTAAAGCTAGCAATGTGCTACTTGATAGTGAGATGAATCCTAAAATTTCAGATTTCGGCTTGGCTATAGCTTTCGGAGGTGATCAGTCGTCGGCAAAAACAAAAAGGGTGGTTGGAACTTAGTACGTGATCTAAGTCATGGTTCCTTGTGTTATGAGTAACTACATTTAGCACTAATTTTCATTTCTTTTAAATTTTATGCAGTGGTTACATGGCTCCCGAATACGCAATTGATGGCCTAATGTCAACAAAATCAGATATTTTTAGCTTTGGAGTCATAGTTTTGGAGATAATGAGTGGTAAAAGAAACAGAAAATTCCATCATGCAGACCACGATCTAAACCTTCTTGGACATGTAAGTACATAGACAAAGAATCTGACGACCTTTTGCACCATTCTCCTATTTTTTGATATTTGATTTCTAACTATATTGAGCCACTTCAGGCATGGAAACTTTGGATTGAGGGAAAAGCTTCTGAGTTAATAGATCCACTGATAGAAGGTTCATTTCAAATGTCTAAGGTGTTGAGATGCATACAGATTTGGTCTACTACGCGTACAGAAATGCCCTGATGATAGACTGACTATGTCATCAGTGGTGTCAATGTTGGTTTCAGATGCTGTAGTTTTGCCCCAGCCCAAGCAACCTGGCTTTTATATAGAAAGGAGTCCGAAAGAGGTGCATGAATGTTCGCCGGCTCAAAGTTCTCCTAGCATCAATGAATTGACCATGAGTCACCTAGAGGCTCGCTAAAATATTTTTGATCTGAGAAAAGATAACTGGTGTGAAACTGACAGATACATTTGGCAGGGATCAACCTGTATTATTTAGACCCACCATATTATTTAAACGAAGCCAAACCTAGATTTCGACTTTGATCGGTATTTTTATTTTCGTATTTGCCTCTTTAATTTGGGATCAAGCTTTAGCAACTTGTGTGGGTTTGTTATCTCTATGTTAAAATTCTTCACAAAATTTTTATTTGTCTGATATTAATTGATATTAATTTATTGCTAATTGAATATCAATTCATTTGGATATTGAATATCAGCTCTCAGTTGTGATATGATAGATTCATCTAGTTCTACCAATATGAATACTATGCGTAAGAATAAGGCTGCAACATGAACATAAATCTCATTCTATGACATTTCTCATCTTTCCAAGAACAAAACATATGCAAAAACTGATTATAATTGTTGAAGGGATACTGTTTGACTATATCATTTCCTAATTAGAGTGGCTTCACTGGATTGTTGTAGTTTAATTTGCTGCTGCGCTTAGAATATTTTGTATTTCGATTTCCGGAATCTTGATTGATCAAATTCGTACTTACCTATCTTGTTGGAATTGTGCCTTGATTTTTCCCTTTTTTGGGGAGAATTCCAATTGTGTTTAGGATTACCTATTGTGTTTATGATTTCCTATTGATTGTGCTTCTTATAAATAGAGGCTTTTGGGGATCCTTTAGCTATCTCTCATATTGTGGCCTCTCCAGAGTTACGGATCATAGCCGGCTCTTTGTATCTCTTCTTCACCATTGATAGTGAACTCTCTCTCTCCTCGCCTGTGGACGTACCTCAATCTTGGGGGAACCACGTAAATCTTTTGTCTCGTGTGGTTGCTTGTTTTGTTTGCTTTCTCCTAACTTAGTCGCATTCATAACGTGCGTTTTACAACAAACTGTTATCAGAGCTTCTGGTTGAAAAACTAGGGTTTCGTTTCCGATTGTGGTTATGGCGGCTAAGTTCGAGATTGTGAAAATTGATGAGCAGAGCAGCAGTTTCAGTCTTTGGAGAGTAAAGATGAAGGCTCTGTTAACCAACAGGGATTGCACAAGGTTTTGTTAGGATTGACGAAGTCCGGGGTCAGTTCGGAGAATTGGGAAGACATGGATGCCAAAGCTCTGAGTTCTATTCAGTTGAGTTTTGCAGACGATGTTCTTCGCGAGGTGGAAGAAGAAACTTCAGCAGCAGGTATTTGGCTGAAGTTGGAAGGCATATATATGACGAAATCGCTCATGAACAGGTTGTATCTTAAACAACGTCTTTATACGTTTCGAATGCGTGAAGGTACACCTGTTAAGGATCACTTAGACGAGTTTAATCGTAGTATTATGGATCTTAAAAACATTGATAGTAAAATTGAGGATGAGGACTAAGCCCTAATTTTGTTATGTTCTTTACCACCTTCATATGAGCATTTTGTAACCACCCTGTTGTATGACAAAGACACAATTTCTATGGAAGATGTTAAGTCCAGCCTCTATTCGAAAGAATTGAGGAAAAAAGTGTCTGGCGAGGGTGATGCACATGCGGAGGGTTTGATTGCTAGGGGAAGAACAACAGAAAGGGATGAGTTGAGTAATAGGGGTAGATCCAAGTCAGTGAAAAAGAAGAAGGGGAAGTGCAATTTTTGCAAGAAACCCGGGCACTGGAAATTTGATTGTTTAAAACTCAAAGAGAAGGAAAGGAGAACCAGAAAGGGAGTAAAAATATTGCTGGAGTTGTTGAAAGCTCAGATGAGTTGGATACAGTGTTATCAGTTACAGCGGGTAATTCCCGTTCTGACAACGAGTGGATTCTGGATTCTGGATGTTCATACCACATGTGCCCGCATAAAAGATGGTTTACTACTTATGAGGCGGTCAATGGTGGTACAGTTTTGATAGGCAACAACATGGCCTGTAAGACTGTTGGTGTTGGAACGATTCAGCTCAGGATGCATGATGGTGTTGTTAGGACTTTATCTGGGGTTCGACATGTTCCAGATTTGAAGAAGAATCTTATCTCCGTGGGTGCTCTTGATTCTCTTGGTTGTAAATTTCTTGGTGGAGGTGGAGTTTTGAAGGTCTCGAGAGGTGCATTGGTACTGATGAAGGGGGTCAGCAGCATGGCAACCTCTATATACTTCAATGCAGTACAATTATAGGTGCTGCGGCAACAGTTGCCTCATCAAAGGTTTCAGATTCAGACTTGACTCGTTTGTGGCATACGCGTCTTGGGCATATGAGCGAGAGGGGGATGACAGTTTTGAGCAAACAGGGTTTTGCTATGTGGCTAGAAAATTGAGAAGCTGGATTTTTGCGAGCATTGTGTCTACGGCAAGCAGTGCAGGGTCAAATTCAGTACAGCTGTTCATCGCACCAAAGGCACGGTGGATTATTTTCACTCGGATCTTTGGGGTCCGGCAAAGGTAACTTCTAAAGGTGATTTTCGATATTTTATGAGTATTATCGATGATTTCTCTTCTAAAGTTTGGGTGTATTTGCTAAAACATAAAAGTGATGCCTTGAGTACATTCAAACAGTTTAGAATTTTGATAGAGAATCAGACGGGTGAGAAAATAAAACGTTTGAAAACTGACAATGATATGGAGTTTTGTCTTGGCGAATTTTATAAGTTTTGCAGTGATGAGGGCTTTGTGAGGCATCACACAGTGAGAAAAACCCCTCAGCAGAACGGTGTGGCTGAACGAATGAACATGACTCTTTTGGAGAAGGCGCGTTGTATGTTGTCCAATGCCGGGTTGGACAAAGAGTTTTGGGCTGAAGCTGTTTTCACAGTATGCTATTTGGTGAACAGGTCTCCATCAACTGCTATTGAGTGTAAGACTCCGTTTGAGGTATGGTCGGGTCATAAGTCTGATTATTCCATACTGCGTGTGTTTGGGTGTCCAGCTTATGCTCATGTGAATGAGGGTAAGTTGGAGCCACATGCCAAGAAGTGTATTTTCTAGGCAGATGTGAGAGAGTACAGATTATGGTGTCCACAAACCTCTAAGTTTTTAATTAGTAGAGATGTTACTTTTGATGAAAACTTTATGGTTAAGAGGTCTAAGCAAGTTGAAGATGCAGTTGAGGAACCGAGGGTTCCAAAGTAGGTGGAGTTGTTATGTGAATCTTCTGGCTCAGAGAAGAATGACACTGATCAGCCAATTGAAGAGGAGTTCAAAAGTTCAGACACAGATGATGATGTACCGGCAGAGCAACTAGGCACTATTGCTAAAGATAGTCCAAGGAGGGAGATTCGGCCTGCTGAAAGGTATTCGGCTTATTCTGAGATGGTGGCCTATGCTTTATCAGTCACTGAAACAATAGAGTATGATGAGCCTTCTAGCTATGCGGAAGCTGTTTCGAGCAATGAGTGTGCGTAGTGGTGTGTTGCTATGAGTGAGGAGATTGAGTCTCTTCGGAAGAACTAGACATGTGAGTTGGTAGAACCGCTGAAAAATAGGAGGATTGTTAGGTGCAAGTGGGTCTTCAAGCGCAAGCAAGGTATTCCAGGGGTTGAAGAGGCACGGTTCAAAGCTCGACTAGTGGCGAAAGACTTTAGTAAGAAAGAAGGTGTTGACTACGATGAAGTATTTTCACCAGTTGTAAAGCACAGTTCCATTCACACTTTACTTGCTATTGTTGCATGTTATGACCTTGAGTTAGAGCAACTTGATGTCAAAACGGCGTTTTTGCATGGGGAGCTTGAGGAACAGATTTATATACGTCAACCGGAGGATTTGTTGTTTCTGGTAAGGAAGATCATGTGTGCTTGCTTCGTAAGTCTTTAAATGGCGTAAAACAATCTCCTAGGCAGTGGTATAAGCGGTTTGATACATTTATGATAAGCCAATCATATTCTAAGAGTGAATATGACAGTTGTGTGTATTTTCGAAGACTTCCAGATGGTTCATTTATTTATCTATTGTTGTATGTTGATGATATACTTATTGCTGCCAAAGGTGTATCAGAAATCAACAGGTTGAAACAACAGTTGGGTGGTGAATTTGAGATGAAGGATTTGGGTGCAGTAAAACGGATTTTGGGTATGGAGATTAGCAGAAATCGAGTAGATGACAAGTTGTTCTTAAATCAGAAGTCATATGTTCTCAAAGTGCTTGAGCGCTTTGCCATGCAGAACTCGAAGCCAGTTAGTACCCCTTTGGCAGCACACTTTCGACTTTCAGCAGAATTGTCATCACAGTCAGAGGATGAGAATAAGTATATGTCTCAGGTTCCATATTCGAGCGCGGTTGGGAGCCTTATGTACGCCATGGTATGTACTCGTCCTGGTATTTCACATGCAGTTAGTGTCGTTAGTCGCTATATGGGGCGACCGGGAAAGGCACATTGGGAGGCTGTGAAGTGGATACTTCGGTATTTGAGAGGTACTGCAGATATGAGTCTTTTGTATGGGGTTTCCAATCCGGGTAATCAAGTAGTTGGATATGTTGATTCGGATTTTGCCCGTGACCATGATAAAAGGAGGTCTCTGACAGGTTATGTGTTCACTTTATCCGGAAGTGCCATTAGTTGGAAAGTAACTTTGTAGGCTACGGTCGCGCTATCTACAACGGAAGCGAAGTATATGGCCATTGCCGAAGCTGTAAAGGAGGCATTGTGGATGAGGGGAATTCTTTGCGAGCTTGGTGTTGCACAAGGGGTCACTTCAGTATTTTGTGACTCGCAGAGTGCTATACATTTGACTAAAAATCTGATGTATCATGAACGGACCAAGCATATTGATGTCAGGTATCACTTTGTTCGAGAGATCATCTCACAGAAGCAAGTTGAGGTGAAGAAAGTGGGAACGTCGGATAACCCAACGGACATGTTGACTAAACCGGTTCCGGTTGTTAAGTTCAAGCATTGCTTGGGCTTGGTATTTGCAGTTGATCGCCCCTTGGGGGCAATGTGGCGAGGTAGAGGCAGAAGAGGGTTGCTATAATTAGTGATTTGGGTTCAGTGAAATTTAAGTCAAGGTGGAGAATTGTTGGAATTGTGCCTTGAATTTTCCTTTTTTGGGGAGAATTCCAATTGTGTTTAGGATTTTCTATTGTGTTTAGGATTTCCTATATATTGATTGTGCTTCTTATAAATAGAGGCTTTTCGGGATCCTTTAGCTATCTCTCATATTGTGGCCTCTCCAGAGTTACAGATTATAGCCGGCTCTTTGTATCTCTTCTTCACCATTGATAGTGAACTCTCTCTCTCCTCGTCCGTGGACGTACCTCAATCTTGGGGGAACCACGTAAATCTTTTGTCTCGTGTGATTGCTTGTTTTGTTTGCTTTCTCCTAACTTAGTCGCATTCATAACGTGCGTTTTACAACATATCTGATGGTTCTGATTGGATTTTGTGAATTAGTATGAGGTTTGAGGTTTGAAGCAGTTCACTGTTGAAATAGAAGCATTTTGATGTTCTCTTCTTGGCGCAAAAATTTCTGTGAATGTGCTTCCAACATGACTTTAGTCTACGGCATTGTTCCAAACCAGGCTTCATATTACACCAAACATCTTACTTTGTTAAGGGGGCGTATGAGAGGTAATTAATTTAAGATTCTGGATTGTATACATTGATTATAGATTTTGGATGCTAATTAAAATTTGTAAGTGTTTGGATGATATGAGGAGAAAAGATTTTGCGGATTCTGTGGGTGAAAGTATAATTGGCATCTAAAAAACTATTCTGGAGGTTCTTTTTAAAATATTCCCTTTTTGTGCTCATTTTTCAGAATCTATTCTACAATTGGCTCTGAAACACTCACAATGCATTACCTCAAAATGCAAAGTGCATTAAATATGGTTACCCATCGAGCCCTAAGTAGGTTTGGTGCATTGTTTCAAAGTATGTTGGATTCATATCTGTGTCGTGGAGATGTCCATGTATATAAGTGTTGTTTCAAGTTTGGAAAAGCTGTTCCATTTCTTTTTTCTTTCTTTTTATTCGACGGTCAGGGTGTCTGGGCCAATTTATGTACACCTCGACTAATCCCCTCCCGGTACAGTCAAAGGCAGGCTATTCGCGCTAGGACTAGGGGATTCACAAGAAATTACATTCTTGTGTCTTGACTCCAATAATTGAACCCTGATAAATTGTGTGGGGAGCACAACCAACCGGACTAACTCTTGGGGTTGAAAAGTTGTTACATTCCGATGTTGAATAGTGAGCAACTAAATGAGGATAATTGTCAATAGTCCAAGCTTATATCCTTGACTGGATGTGGAAGTAGAATGCTTTGAAATCTCCCTCTCTCAAGAAGGACCGGAGTTTATATGCATGGACAACTCAGAGTCTATCATGCACATTTACAAATCTTCTTTGCTGACTAACTTCCCAGCTGTTGTCATCAATGGTCCCTTTCAAAATCACCAAAACCATGGTTGTTCAATAAATTCACAAACTTTTGGGCTAAATCAAAGATTCAGCGTTTCCGTTCGTTTTTTCAAATTTTTGTTAGATTCATGTCAAATTAATTTTGTGGACTAATCATTCGACTCAATAAAGTCTTAAAAAAAAAATTATGATCAAAAGCAACTAATATGGAAATTTGGTTTCTTGCAGATAGACTATCTATCTGACGCAGTGGACGAGAACCACTGTCCTCATTATATGGAATATTTTGTATATTTTTCCTCTCTTATAAGTGGAATAGTTTTCTATACGATATATATTAACTCGATTCATTCTTCCATGAATTACTGAAAGCGAAAAGAGGTTTTTGTTTCCTCCATTACCTCCATAAATAAGATTTTTCTGATTTCTGCTTTTCTTAGTAATATAGTTCCATAGATTAAGGAACTTCACTAAAAATGCTTTGAATCAAGCCTTATTAGTAGGGCCACCTTTCATTTCTACATCATAAAACTGATCGACAAAAATTCATTTTTATGCGATGAGGTTGAACCAATCTTTCATAGAGCAGCCTATTATAGACTGATGTGAACATCACGAACTGTCATGTAACAAAACCAG
Source organism: Vaccinium vitis-idaea (assembly GCA_963854785.1). NCBI lineage: Eukaryota > Viridiplantae > Streptophyta > Magnoliopsida > Ericales > Ericaceae > Vaccinium > Vaccinium vitis-idaea. The sequence goes on from OY978215.1 coordinate 45,650,908, forward strand.
CCATTGCTGCTACCCGTCTCCAGTTGTCTTCTATCAAGAATCTTCGTAGTTCCTACGAGGTGGAGATGATGGGGTTGGTCTGTGGATTTTCCTTCCTTTTGCCGTGTTTCACTCAAAGGGTTGAAGGGAGATAGTGTATTAAGTTGTTCGCAAGGGCCAACTTGATCATCTTCCCCAAGGATCCCAGATGAGGGAACCCTAGGAGATCTGATGACTCCAACTACCGTCCATGTACGATCCATACTAGATTTGACCAACTGCCCCCAAATTAGTCAATCTCGAATTTTTTATCCCGTAACAAAACCAGTCATTGCTGCTACCCGTCTCTAGTTGTCTTTTATGAAGAACTGTCAAACAATTCTTCATAAAAGACAACCAGAGTCAACTTTGGTCTCTCTTGTTATAACAACGACAACGAAAAGAAGATTTTATTAGTAATACCCTCTTTAATTTCTATTCTGACGGACTGAATATCTTTTATAAGAAATTGGAGGAAAACACGAAGATTTTTCCTCCTCTCTTTTAAGTGGAATAGTTTCTAAACAATATATATTAACTCGATTATCTCAGTCATTTTTTTGATGACTTTTTTTTGTTCGATTCGCTGCCATTCCAGTAGAATAAGTGAAATAGATAAAACAACAAAATAAAATAAACTAAAGAATCACTGAGGACAAAAGCAAATTGAAATAGTTGTCTTTGTTGTTTTTAGTGTTGTCTTATTGAACTTTTTTCAATTACGATCCAAATTTTTACAATTTTTTTTTATTCCACTCGTTTGGATGAATGATTGGTACAAATAAAACTAAATAACACCGATTTTCTTTAAGACAAATTAATTTATGCCAAACTCATGTGTCTTTTGGGTTGCCTTGGATCCGCTGTTCCTAAAAGCTCTACATGGCCCATGTTTCAATGCAATTTCAGTCTCGTGATTGTGTTCCAAAAAACTCTACATTTCCAATAAGCTTGTTTCCAGCTTATCATAGTGATTTTGGAGTGCACTTGGACACGGGACAAAAATACCATGTGGTTTCGGAGTGCATCAAGACACGGGACAAAATGGGGATAAAAGATTCGTAGCTAAGAAAAAGTGTCCGCAAAATGAAATAATAAAAACCTTAAACAATTAATCACACAAAGCCAGAAAATACATTACAAGAAATTACATATACAACAATTCAAAACGTTAGACATAAAATTCTCGAATTGGATACATTCGAGTCCGATTTGTTCAGAATAACGCATTTAGATCAAATGATTTATAAGATGGGATAAATATAATTTGATTCATGTTGTCTTGGATCGAATCCAAATCTAATCGGGTATATTGACATGTCTAAGTTTAAGCGCTCTCTAAACTAATGGTTAAAAATCATAGTGGAAATAGCTTAGATATATTTTTTTGTGCTTAAAAGCTAGACTGAACACCGAAATCGTTGACTTGAAAAGTCAGTGTGTGGGTCATTCAACTCATTCGGCACAAGGAAAATATTTCTTGAAAAGTCAGTGTGTGGGTCAAATTTTTCTTTAATCCTTCTTTCTGCACATATAATCACTTGCAAATATCATTTAATCAACTCCCAATCGTACCTTTCAATAGGGTACCTCAGTTCAGAATAAACATCTAGGCCATCCTATCTTGCACATGGTAATGATAATTAGCATCTTTTTTGAACACCATGATAATTAGCATCTAGGCCAACCTCATTTGACTCTGGCCTTCTGCTATAGAATATCATGTTTTCTGTTCAATAGGGTACCTCAGTTCAGAATAAACCACAAACCAAAACGATGAATCCCAAAAAAAGGGTCTTCAATTTACTGCTTCCATTTCTTTTCGTCAAATTTGGCACTTCCATTGACACCATAAATCCAGCCCAATCCATCAAAGACGGCGACGTTTTAGTATCCACTGCCGAAACATTCGCACTTGGGTTTTTCAGTCTGACGTTGGGGGTAAAGCCCAATCCATCAAATTTTTACTTTGATGTTGGGGGTAAAGCCCAGCCCATCGAAGAAGGTCTTAAACTTATGGCTTTTGGCCAGGATCCTATGTCTTTCTTCCTCATTTACCTCCACAGCAGGTTGGTCATAGCTCGCGATTTCTTCGATATGATTGTAGAAGGAGGTCATGTAAACTTCCTCGACTTCATCTTCCATTTCATACATGAAATCGTAGTATCCACCATTATAGCATTCCGCCATCGCGACCCCTTCACCATGCTGGGGGTAGGGCCTGTCACGTACATCTCTGTTTATGCCAATCGTTAACTCGTTGTTGTCCTATTTCTTTTTGAAAAGTTCTTTGAGCGTCCAACAGCCACTCGTAGGGTGCTGCACCTTCCTATGAAAGACGCAATACCTTGGGTTCGCGCGATCCTACTGGGTGGGCTGAACCTCCACTTCTGGAAGTTTCAAACATCCGTCTGCGACCCACGCATTAACAAGATCTATGATCTCTTCTACGCTGCAAGGATATGGCAGTGCATCTCTTGTTCGTTCCCTGTAATCCTTAAAAGGCTTGTTCCTTCTCTTAGGGTTGCCATGACCCCCCTGAGGCTTTCGCGAGGCTTGCGCGGAGGCCGCAGTAGCAATCCCACCAGTTTTGTTTTTCTATGCTGTTTTTGGTATTTCCACATCGACAGTGCCGCAAATATAAAACGCTGCTTCCATCAAAGCAGAGAACGTTTGATATTTTCCATTGATTAAATGTTTCTTGTATTCTTTGATCATGCCTAGAAGGCAAATTTCCACCAGTCTTTTTTCTGGGACAGGTTCATGACATTGAACTGCTTTGTCTTGAAATCGCTTAATGAAGTCAACGATATCCTCTGTTAGCTTTTGCTTCTCGTTTATAAGGTTTAATGAAGTTATCTTCTCTGTCACTTGGAAGAATTTGGTGTAGAACATATTCACCATTTCCTCCCAAGTGTTTACATAGTGTGGCTCGAGATTAACATACCAAGTGTATGCATGAGAGGTGAGGGACTTAGAATATTCCCTCAATCGAAGATTGACATCTTGGGAGTTGACACCCAAAGTTTCAATGAAACGATGGACGTGCTCTTGAGCACTTCCTTCTTTCCCATCAAACTTGACAAATTTGGGTGGTACGTACCCTTCTGGATATGGCATGGCCATGATCACAGTAGGGTATGGTGGTTGAATCTCAGGACTAGGTAGTGTTGGCAATGTGGCCTTAGCCTTTCCTTGTTGTAGTAAAGCTTGGACATTCGCCAAGGTGAGAAATGCTTGGGGCTGTGGTTGCTGGATGACACCCCCTACAGCTGGTGTGCTTGGTGCTAATGCTTGTGGGACCATAGGGTCTGCGCAGGGCCGGCCCTGACATTTCAGGGGCCTAAGACGAAGTTTGAAAATGAAGACCCTTAAAAAGGCTAGCGAAACTAAATATAAAGTCGATAAACACCGTTTCAAAACTACATGCATGTATTTAACACGAAAAAACCCCAAAAATACATTATACTATAAGAATCAAAAGCATCGTCCACCATCATCACTTAAAATGGGCCTACATACTTGGTGCTAAAAAATATTAGGGGGCCTTATTTTTTCATTTTTTTGGGGGGCCTAAGACGCCGGCCTACTGAGCCTTAGCTCAGGGCCGGCCCTGGGTCTGCGTTATTTCCATTTGGTAGTGGAGCTGGCGGTACAGCAGGTGGGATACCGCCAGGCAGGTGTATAACTTGTGGAGGCTGTCCTCCCAGGTTTCCCTCCATAACATTTGGTGGGGGCATTGGTGGAGCCACTGGCGTTGTAGCAGCCATCACAGCTTGAGTAAGCTGAGTTATGGCCAAAAGCAACTGAGTTTAACTTTGTTGCATCTGCTGTTGTCCAGCTCTAATGGCCAGTAGAGTTTCAGCGTTAGCAGCTAAAATTTGTGTAGTATCAACCTCTTGAATTTCTTCTATCACAGGTGGTTGATGCTCCGTTGCTCGTTGGCGAAGAGTTTCGATTGCATTCAAGAGATTGTGTGAAGAAGAACCTTGTATTTGTGAACCACTTCGTTGTGTTTGTAAACGACTTCTTGTATCAACCATCAGCTATGTAGGTTAGGGTTCTTGGTGTGAGCCTCCCCAACGGAGTCGCCTTATGTAGGTTAGGGTTCTTGGTGTGAGTCAAATAAAGTTAACTTGCAGAGGCAAACAATAACTAATGGTCAGACAAGGAATATGAGAGTGAGTGGAGGGGTGAATGATTAAGCCAAGTATACAGAAAGAGAAGGCAGCAGTCTTCAGTCCATCCCTCTTTAGGACATCCTCCTCCTCCTCGTGACACAGTCCTAAAAGAAAGGTAGGCTCGCGAGCCCTAGCAAGAACAATGTTCTTAATTCCAGAGCTCCGAGTTACTTTTTCTCTCTAAGATTTTTGTGCCTTAAAGATGAATCAATCTCTCTGAGGATTTGTGAAGGAATGCCTCATATTTATAGGGATCTACACCCAATCATTGGGCTGCAGACATTTCCCCAATAATATGATGACACGTGGTCTCTCCGTATACCTGGGCGACGTGGGTGACGTCACTGGCCATTAGAAAGATTCCTTTAGGTTATTCCAATGCACGTCATTCCCTCGCAGCGAACCTTAATCCTTTTAAAGCCACCAAGCCACTTGTATCTCCCCAATTCCCGCGATGTTGGTTATGGCTGTGAGCCCCTTTTCTCGCGCCAATGCTTCACTCAAGACTCGTAATGACCTTCCTGCCCCTGCCTTATGGCCAGGTTCAGTCGCGAGCTCAAGCGTGAGTGTTATCTTTTCCCGTCGCGTCGATTCCCTTTTGAGTGGACCTCGCGAGAGGTTATTCCCCTTAGAATGGACTCCCCCTACTCAGGGTCTTGTTATGACTTCATTATGCGTTTCCTTGCGATGACATTCCCTTCGCAAAGGGGTTTGTTTTAATCATTTTAATTAGGCTATTATCCGACGTGTACTTTACAGCAATCCTTCCCACGTGGCAAGCTATTATAGGCCGATCGGTGGTCTATTTATTTAGACGCGCTAAACCTACCTACACTTAGTAACTGGATGGCCTCAAATTGTTGAATTGACCATCTCTTAGCTTAGACCCACAGAGAACGATAACAAAGTCTTGTTCCACATGCAACAAAAGTCTCCATTGGAAATTTGGAATGGCCTTTGGTAGGCCTTAGTTTTCCTTCCCTCCCTTTTTTACCACCAAAAAGGAGCCTCCCCCACCCCACAAAAAAAAAAAAAAAAAAAAATGGTGGGGATTTTGGTAGCCTTCTCGCCAATTCTAGGGTTTGAATCCTCCCCTCTCCACCAATTATTTTGTGCTGATGTAATTTTTGTATAAAGTATAACCATTGTGATTAAATAGTAGATTCAAAGGATTAAATTACAAATACCAGAACATCAAGAACAAGGAAACAAACCCCGAGAAAACAAAAACATGAAGCCATCAATTTCACAGGGTAGACCAAACAACCAAAAATTCCAATGAAATAAGTGGAGGTGCCAACTTTTTTTTTTTTAAATTTTTTTTTATCTAGATTTTGTTTTCAGATGACAAAATATATATAAGCAATTTTTGTTTTAGATGACAAAATATACGTATACACCTATCAACATATATAGGTTGAATTGTTGGGCGGAAAGTTATTCACAAGAGTAGCTTATGTCGTTGAGTGGATGTGGTCCATGTGGAAGTAAAATGTTGAATTGTTCGGATGCTTGAAATGTCCATTTTCCCAAGGACGTTTCAATTTCATTGACTATCTTGCACATGGGAATGGCCATTGACATCCAAGAGGCCAACCTCATTTGACTCTGGCCTTCTGCTATAGAATAGCATGTTTTCTGTCCAGTAGGGTACCTCAGTTCAGAATAAATCACAAACCAAAACGATGAATCCCAAAAAATGGGTCTTCAATTTACTGCTTCCATTTCTTTTCTTCAAATTTTGCACTTCCATTGACACCATAACTCCAGGCCAATCCATCAAAGACGGCGGCGTTTTAGTGTCCACTGGTGAAACATTCGCACTTGGGTTTTTCAGTCTAGGAAATTCCAGTCGCAGGTATGTTGGAATATGGTATAACAAGATTTCGGAGCAAACCGTTGTTTGGGTAGCCAATAGGGATAGCCCAATCAACGGTACTTCTGGAGTTCTATCCCTCAATCGGGATGGAAACCTTGTTATCTACGACAACACACGTAATTCTACCGTTTGGCAGACAAATGTTTCCGTGGTTTCGTATTCAGCTCGGCTCCAGGATTCAGGGAATTTGGTGTTGTTCCAAGGAGACAGTGGGAGTAATGGTGTTGTTTGGCAAAGTTTTGATCATCCTACAAATACAATGTTGCCAAACATGAAGCTTGGGTTGGATCGGAGGACCGGTCTCCAACAGTTTCTCACATCGTGGAAGTCAAGAGACGACCCCGGTACAGGAGAATACTCCTATCGGGTGGAACCGAATGAGTTGCCCCAATTAATACTGTTCAAGGGCTCAACTCCAGTTTGGCGGGTAACCGCATGTTTAGAAAGCGAATATAGAGCCACGCAAGAGGCCACACCGACTTTCTTATTCAATGGGGCTTGCGTCAATAATCGTGATGAAGTGTATACATTTTACACCCTGATCAATGCATCGAACATGATGACACACTTCTTGGATGAATTGGGTTCTTTAAAATTGGTGACATGGGTCGGGAAATGGGTTGAGTTCTATTCGCACCCTGACGGCCGATGCGATTATTACAGTAGGTGCGGCATGTATGGTTATTGTGACTCGAACAACGTGCGAGAGTTCGAGTGCACGTGCCTTCCGGGGTACAAGCCCAGGTCCGCAGATGAGTGGTACCTGCGGGATGCAAAGGGCGGGTGCATCAGGAAGCACGAGGCACTTTCCATGTGTGGAAGTGGAGAAGGGTTTGTGAAGGTTGCGAATTCAAAGATTCCGGATACATCCAAGGCACGTCTGTGGATGAACCGGAGCGTGCATGAGTGCAAGGAGGAGTGCGTGAGAAACTGTTCTTGTCTGGCTTACACAAGTGACGCAGAAGGAGGAGCGAGGGCGAACTGTATCACTTGGTATGAGACTTTGATTGATGTGGGACGAATCCCTAAAGCCGGAGTGGACTTGTATGTACGAGTTGATGCGGTTGAATTAGGTATGTCATGTCGAGCCAAATTTTAGTAGCCAGGCCAACAAAAACTCAAAACTACAACATTCTTATTGAAGGCTTATAGGTCTAACTTTACCATCAGAGGCAACAGGATACAACAAAGGCAGTCTAGCACTCAGATTTTCCGATAACATTATGATTTATGCAAATGAATATGAGTAAAATTTGTGATGTGATTAATTAATGTCCCATGTTTTTGATTGATTCAGCTGAACATATGAAATCTAGAAGACTAAACGGAAAGATGGTAGCCTTAGTGGTGACATCTGCTGTTTCGACATCAGTCCTAATTATCACCTTAGTTTTTTGGCTGGTGATGAAGAAGCGAAGAAGAGGTATGAAATTAATCTGAATTTCTTACTATGCTTTCTTATGTATTTTTCTTTATGTTTTGTTTGCAAAGAATAACATTTTCCAACAGTATTTGTCACCTCACTTATGTTTATGGGTACGAAGAAAGAATCATTACTCTTGCGATTTATGATTATTGATGCAGGACAAGGCATTAAAGACAGTGAGGAAGAAAACGTAGAATTGCCCATCTTTGATATGGTCACCATTGCAGGAGCAACGAACAACTTTTCTGATAAAAATAAAATTGGAGAAGGGGGATTTGGCTCTGTTTACAAGGTAATTTTTCTTTTTGATTGAATCCATAAAAAATGGAATGATTAAAACTCTCTAAAATGAGTTAAAAGCAGGAGACTTACGATTTAGTCGTGATGAAAATGAATATTGTGTTGGTTAACATAGGGGCATCTGTCAACTGGAAACGACATAGCAGTCAAACGGCTTTCAACGGACTCCAAACAAAGTCTCAAGGAATTCAAAAACGAGGTTATTTTGATCGCCAAACTTCAACACCGTAATCTAGTTAGGCTTTTGGGATGTTGCATCCGTGGAGAAGAACGAATGCTAGTTTATGAGTACATGCCTAATGGAAGCTTGGATTCCTTCATTTTTGGTTTGCCCAATAACCTTCCTTTTTTTCTCTTACTCAGAATTCGTACTTGATCAATGGGGAAGTCTGTTTTCCGCAAAAACGTTTGTCAGAATACATGACCAGGAAAATAAACTTATAAAAAATGTTATGAATTTCGTGCAGAGGCAGAAATAACACGAAGCAAATTGCTCACATGGAGTAGGCGCCTGGATATCATTGTTGGGATCGCTCGAGGGGTTCTTTATCTTCATCAAGATTCGAGATTGAGAGTCATTCATAGGGATCTTAAAGCAAGCAATGTGCTACTTGATAGTGAGATGAATCCTAAAATTTCAGATTTTGGCTTGGCTAGAGCTTTTGGAGGTGACCAATCATCGGCAAAAACAAAAAGGGTGGTTGGAACTTAGTACGTGATTTAAGTCATGTTTCCTTGTTTTACGGGTAGTAACCTTTAGAGCAATTTTTTCATATTTTTTTTCCAATGTTATGCAGTGGTTACATGGCTCCAGAATACGCAATCGATGGCATATTTTCAACAAAATCAGATATTTTTAGCTTTGGAGTCATTGTTTTGGAGATAATGAGTGGCAAAAGAAACAGAAAATTCCATCATGCAGACCATGATCTAAACCTTCTTGGACATGTAAGTTCATAGACAAAGAATCTGATAGCCTTTTGCACCATTCTGCTTTTTTTTTTTTTGATATTTGATTTCTAACTATATTGAGCCCACTCCAGGCATGGAAACTTTGGATTGACGGAAAGGCTTATGAGTTAATAGATCCACTGATGGAAAGTTCATTTCAAATGTCTAAGGTGTTGAGATGCATACAGATTGGTCTCCTATGCGTGCAGAAATGCCCTGAAGATAGACTGACTATGTCATCAGTGGTGTCAATGTTGGTTTCAGACGCTGTAGTCATGCCCCAGCCCAAGCAACCTGGCTTTTATATTGAAAGGAGTCCCGAAGAGACGCAGAACCGTTCACCGGGTCAAAGTTCTCCTAGCATCAATGAAGTGACCATGAGTCACCTAGAGGCTCGCTAAAATATTTTTTATTTGGAAAAGAACAACTGAGGTAAAACTAACAGATACGTTTGGCTGGGACCAACCTCTATTATTTAGACCCACCATATTATTGTAGTTTTGCCCCAGCCCAAGCAACCTGACTTTTATATTGAAAGGAGTCTTGAAGAGACGCATGCTGTGGTTTCAAGGTATGTTTGCATATCATTCACATGAGCCGGAGGCTCCACACACTCTACACCATCCAGTGTACATGGGACCCTCCGGCTATGTGAGACTTGTGATAAGTAAATGTTTGTGCAAAATGTACATCAAATACATATTTTTTTGTGTCTTGGTCAAAGGTTTGTAGGTATTCTCAACACGCCTAGCTGGGATCTCCTCCATAAGCGGGCTAAATAAGTGTAAATGTTAAATATTAGGTAGACGGTGAGGTTCAAACATAAGATCTATTGCCTGCTTTGATACCATATTAGATTTTAAACGATCAACTCATCTAAAAGCTTAAACTGTTAGAGAGATGGACAACTTTATTATTCATATTCTCAACAACTTAAACCATCAATAACGAAACATGCCAATAAAGAAAAAAAGAAAAATGAAAAAAAAAGAAGGGACAATAACAAGTGTATGCCCAACAAAAGTTACACCAGCATTGCCGTCACTTTGGTCTTCTAGAGCAGCACTATGCACGTACAAAACGTGAATGGTCAGTTGATTATGAAAACTCCAAGAACATTTTTGTCCAATTCAATACCTGATATGAAAAGAGTTAAGGATACAGTCTCCAAAGGCAACAACATCCAGTAACATTAAAGAAATGAAAATGCTAACCATCTCTCTTACGGAAGTGAATAATGTACTATAAATGTGCATTGATATCTGTGAAAAACATATTGATATCCGTAAAAAATGTATAGCTATTCATAACATGTATTGAATGTTTTAACTCATATGGAGTTATATGTGCCTTATTGTCGGCTAGGTGAAACCATTAAACATAATGCACTATCCGGATTCAATAGTAAGCTATCCTTGATACTTAGTACTCCCTCCGTCCCAAAAAGTTTGGCCCACTTTGCTTTTTTGTCTGTCCCAAAATATAGAGCCAATTTAAAATTTTCAACAAAGGAAAGTGGGTAAATTTCATTTTTGCCATTGAGATGCTTTTAACAATCAATATAATGAGACCAAAAGAAGAATAATTGAAAATTTTAAAGTTTAAAGTGTGTTTTAAAATTTTGAAAAAGTGCTCTGATTACATGGGCGGCAAGACTTTTCGCTTTTCGGAAAACAATTTTAATTCAAAACTTGATTAACTCCTATTTTATTAGATTCAACTAACGAATGACAAACTTGAAAAGTTAAATTTTTTTGATAACATTATGTATTGTACATAAAATACTGAAATTTAAAAATAAGCCAAACTTTTTGGAACGGAGAGAGTAATTGGATGGCCTCAAATTGTTGAATTGATCATCTCTTAGCTTAGACCCACAGAGAACGACAAAAAAAACTTGTTCCACGTGCAACAAAAGTCTCCATTGGAAATTTGGAATGGCCTTTGCTAGGCCTTAGTTTTCTCCTCTTTTTACCACCAAAAAGGAGCACAAAAAAAAAGAGTGGTGGGGCTTTTGATAGCCTTCTCACCAATTCTAGGTTTGAATCCTCCCCTCTCCACCAATTATTTTGTGCTGATGTTATTGCAACCTAAAACCTAAAACATCAAGCCATCAATTTCATAGGGTAGACCAAACATCCAAAAATCTCAATGAAATAACAGCTCGTTTGGCTAGTGCATTAGGGGTATAAGGCTTAGGGGATAAGTAATCTCAAGCCTCCAACTAACACTTGGTTTAGAAGGAATTGGACGCGGGGTATAAATAGTGAGGCCCAAAGGATATTAATTAATTCCAGTCTAGGGCTATTATTATTTATTACCTCCTCATCCTTCCTTCTTAATGCCCCCAATCCACTCCAAACACTTTTATTTATACTTATACCCCTATTTCAACTACTATAACAAACCAAGTACCATTTTATCCCCCTTATTACCAAAATCTTCCAAACCAAGTATTATTTAATCCACCTTTTATAAATGTCATACTAATGTGGGTCCACTCTCTATAAATAAAATCCCCTACTATCTTATCCCCGTTACTATAATATACTCCAAAAACTTATCCCGCATCCAATCGAGCCGTAAGTGGAGGTGCCAACAGTTTTTTTTTTTTATTATATTGAATTTTTCCAGATGACAAAATATATATTAGTAATTTTTTTTTTCAAATGACAATATACCTGTAAGCCTCTCAAATAATTGGACACTTTTTCAAAATTGGTTGGATTCGGATCTGTGGCGTGCAGACGTCCACGGATATGTGTTGTCTCAAGATTGAAAAGCTGTTACATTTCTCGTTTTTCTTTTTTTGGTTCGATGGTCCGGGGTGTTCGAGCCAACTTACGCGCACCTCTACTAATCTCCTCCCGGTCTGGTCCAAAGCAGGCTATCCACGCCGAGACTGGGGGATTCACAAAAAATTACTTTCTTGCGGTCTAACATCAATAATTGAACCTTATTCAATTGTGTGGGGAGCACAACCAATCGGACTAACCCTTGAGTTGAAATCTCTTACATTTCGATGTTGAATTGTGAGCAATAATCCACAAAAGTTTGACGCAAAACAAATAAACGCAAAAAAAATAAAAAGAAAGACAAAACCCAAAAATCATAAAGTGTTATGAAACTAAGCGGATAATAAGAGATGAAAAGAAAATGAGATACTGAACACAAATGAATGAAAAAAAAAGTTAGTCTTCTGGACTACTCAAATATTATTCAGAGTGGTATTTTGCTTTCTGCCTTTTCTTTCTCTCTTGCTTGTACCATTTCTTTCTGGCCGATTGTCTTATATAGCCAAAAGGCTACAAATGCAACCAACATATTTAAGGCTTATAGACACCCTACTTAATACAATCGCACTTCCCAAGAATATCTATATGGTCATCCATACATATATTTTATAACATAAAGATAGTTGTTATGGAACAAGCTAATTATGTGAATTGATATTGGCACTCTTTTTTTCTCTATAGGCACTTCTTTTTTGGTCAATACATATAAAGTTCAAGAGTAAGTTTACCAAATAAAAACAAAAAGGGAGTGCCAATAGAGAAAATAGGAGTGCCAATAAAAACAAAAAGGGTGGTGGTGGTGGTGGTGGTGGTATAGTGGCGACAGTAGTGGTGGGAGTGGCACAGTGGTGGTGTGAAGGCTAGTGGTGGAGGAGAAAATTGTTGAATGAAACCACTCATAAATTCAATCAAAATGTATATATAAACGATTCAGAGTCTATCATGCACATTTACAAGTCTTCTTTGCTGACTAATTTCCCAGCTGTTGTCATCAAATGGTCCCTTTCAAAATCACTAAAACCATGGTTGTAAAGAGCAATAACATAAATACAATAATTTAGTAACAAACTTTTCAGCTAAATCAATGATTTAGCATTTTCGTTCGTTTTATTTTTAACAATTTTTTGTTAGATTTATGTCAAATTTTGTGGACTAATCATTTGACTCAATGAAGAGTCTCGAAAAAAAAATTACGATCAAAAGTAAGAAAAGAAAATAAAGAATCACTGAGGACAAAAGAAAATTGAAATCGCTGTCTTTATTGTTTTTGGTGTCGTCTTATTGAACTTTTTTCAATTTCGGTCTAAATTTTTATGCATTTTTTTTTTATTCATCTCGTACAGATGAATGATTGGTCCCAATAAAACTAAATACTAACACTGATTGTCTTCAAGACAAATTAATTTATGCCAAACTCACAAGACCTTTGGGTTGCCCTGAATGGCTGAATCATCTGTTCCTAAAAACTCTACATTGCCCATGTTTCAACGCAATTTCAGTCTCGTGATTGTGTTTCAAAAAACTCTACATATCCAAAAAGCTTGTTTCAAGTTTATCATAGTGGTTTTGGAGTGCACCCGGACATGGGACAAAAATACCATGTGGTTTTGGCGTGTATTCAGACACGGGACAAAATGGGAATAAAAGATTCGTAGCCAAGAAAAAGTATCCGCAAAATGAAATAATAAAAACCTTAAACTAATAATCACACAAGCTCGAAAATACATTACATGAAAATAAATATATAGCACTCCAAAACATCAGACATAAAATTCTTGAGCGGCTACATCCGAGTCCCATTTGTTCAGACTAACGGATTTAGATCAAATGGTTTATCAGATTGGCTAAACATAATCAGATTCCTAATGTCTCGGATCGAATCCGAATCTAATCGGGTCTATTGACATCCCAAAGTTCAAGCGCCCCCTTGCAAAATATGATGCCTCAAAACTAATGGTTAAAAATCATTGTGGAAAAAACTTGGATTGTTATGAAATTAGCATTAGTTTTGGCTGACCACACAAAAGAAGTTGTAATAAACGTGGTTTAATGAGGAAAAGGACTTTGTGTCGTTACGCCTGCACCTTTTTCTCCTATATAAATGGACATCCATCCATATGTAAAGGGACAGAGAAAAGGAAAGCATAAAGAAAGAGAGAAGAAAGAAAACATATAGACAGAAAGGGTATTTATAATGAGAATTAGAATGGGTCAAGAAGATCAATTAATTTGTGATAGTTCCTGAAGAAAAATCTTTTGCATATATTCTGTGTTGATCAACATTAGTCTTAATTTTATGTAGTTTTCTTTATTATTTGTCTTAAATTTATAACACGTTCAGTGGCGACTTCAAGACTTCAGTAGTGCGGGGTCATCTATAAAAGGTTAATAATCCACTTGCATTCGACGCGGTTTCATATTTTGGAATCGTTGCAAGATAGTCTCTAGGTCGATACTGTCAATACATACCCCTTTTTTTTTTTTTGATAACCAGGTGTCCGGGCTAATTTTTGCTCACCTCGACTAATCCTGGGAGACCAATCTCAACGTCCACTAGCGGGGGCCCATTTAAAGCCAGAGCAAAGCTTTGTATGGATTGTCCCCAAAGGAGTTGACAACATATACGAGGTTTCGAACCTGAGACCTTGGGAGGGAACAAATCCTAAGTCCAAAGCCTTGACCACTAGGTCTAACCCCTCGTGGTTAAATTGTTTAATCACCTGCAAATATCATTCAATCATCACATATGTCTTTCAAGGACGTTAAATCAATCAAAAGAGATAAGTGTACAACAAAAAGTCTCCAATTAGGCTCCAACACACTCACATCCCACACACATTTCACACTCAAGAGTGTGTGGACTCTATACACCATGTGAGTGTGTTGGAGCCTAGTTGGACACTTTTGTTGTACATATACCACTACTCTCTAAATCAATTTCATTGGCTATGTTTCACATGGAAATGACAATTAACATATAAGAGGCCAACCTCATAGGACTCTGGCCTTCTGTCTATAGAATACCATGTTTCCTGTTCAGTAGGGTACCTCAATTCAGAATAAATCACAAACCAAAACAATGAATCCCAAAAAAAGGGTCTTCAATTTACTGCTTCCATTTCTTTTCTTCAGATTTTGCACTTCCATTGACACCATAGGTCCAACCCAATCCATCAAAGACGGCGACATTTTAGTGTCTACCGGTGAAACCTTCGCACTTGGATTTTTCAGTCCAGAAAATTCCAGTCGCAGGTATGTTGGAATATGGTATAACAAGATTTCGGAGAAAACCATTGTTTGGGTAGCCAATAGGGATAGCCCAATCAACGGTACTTCCGGAGTTCTATCCCTCAACCGGGATGGAAACTTTGTCATCTACGACAATACCCGTAATTCTACAGTTTGGCAGACATATGTTTCTGCGGTTTCTTTTTCTGCTCGGCTATTGGATTCAGGGAATTTGGTGTTGTTCCAAGGAGATAGTGGGAGTAATGGTGTTGTTTGGCAGAGTTTTGATCATCCTACAAATACCATGTTGCCAAACATGAAGCTTGGGTTGGATCGGAAGACTGGTCTCGAACGGTTTCTCACAACGTGGAAGTCAAGAGACGACCCCGGTACAGGAGAATACTCCTATCGGATTGAACCGAATGAGTTGCCCCAAATAGTACTATTCAAGGGCTCAAGTCGAGTCTGGCGGATACCAGCATGGTTACAAAGCCAATGGAGAGCCAAGCATGAGGCCACACAGACTATCATATTCAATGGAACTTACGTTAATAATCGTGACGAAGTCTCTACATTTTACACCCTGATCAATGCATCAAACGTGTCGATACTCTTCTTGGATGAATTGGGTTCTTTAAAAATAGTGATGTGGGTCGGGAAATGGGTTGAGTTCTATTCAATCCCTGAGGACCGATGCGATTATTACAGCCGGTGTGGTGAGTATGGTTACTGCGACTCGAACAACGGGCGACAATTTGATTGCACGTGCCTTCCGGGGTACAAGCCCAGGTCCACAGATGAGTTGTACAAGCGGGATGCATCGGGTGGGTGCATCAGGAAGCGCGAGGCACTTTCCATGTGTGGAAATGGAGAAGGGTTTGTGAAGGTTGCAAATGCAAGGATTCCGGATACTTTCAAGGCACGTATGTGGATGAACCGGAGCGTGGATGAGTGCAAGGAGGAGTGCGTGAGAAACTGTTCTTGTATGGCCTACACAAGTGACGCAGAAAGAGGAACAAGGGCGAACTGTATCACTTGGTATGAAACTTTGATGGATGTAAGACGAATCCCTAAAGGGGAAGGGGGAGTGGACTTGTATGTACGGGTTGATGCGGTTGAATTAGGTATGTCATGTCAAGCCAAATTTTAGTAGCCAGGCCAACAAAAACTCAAAACTAAATAGCTACTAATCCAGGCCAACAATCGGAGCATAGTTTGCTATTCCTGTCCTAAACCAATTGTTCCATCATTTACAAAAACTCAAAACTACACCATTCTTATTGATGATTCTCTAAACAAATTCCAATAAAGGCTTATAGGTCTAACTTTATTATCAGAGGCTACAGGATACAACAAAGGCAGTCTAGCACTCAGATTTTCCGATAACAATATAGCATAACATTATGATTTATGCAAAAGAATATGAGTAAAATTTGTGATGTGATGAATTAATGTCCCATGTCTTCGATTGATTCAGGTCAACATATGGAATCTAGAAGACTAAACGGAAAGATGGTAGCCGTAGTGGTGACATCTGCTGTCTTGACATCAGTCCTCACTGTCACCTTAGTTTTTTGGTCGGTGATGAAGAAGCGAAGAAGAGGTAAGAAATTAATCTGAATTTCTTACAACTATGCTTTCTTATCTATTTTTCTTTATGTTATTTTTGGAAAGAATAACATAGAGATTAGAGAGTAGTGAAATCATTAGTCATTAGCTTTATATTTCTTTCGATTTGTGATTATTGATGCATGCAGGACTAGGCATTAAAGACAGTGAGGAAGAAAACGTAGAATTGCCCATCTTTGATATGGTCACCATTGCACGAGCAACTAACAACTTTTCTGAAAAAAATAAAATTGGAGAAGGGGGTTTCGGTTCTGTTTACAAGGTAATTTTTCTTTTTGATTGAATCGATAAAATTAAAGATGGAACGATTAAAACTCTCTAAAATGAGATAAAAGCAGGAGACTTACGAATTAGCGTGATGAAAATGACTATTGTGTCTGTTAACATAGGGGCATTTGTCAACTGGAAATGACATAGCAGTAAAGCGGCTTTCAACGGACTCCAAACAAGGTCTCAAGGAATTCAAAAGCGAAGTTATTTTAATCACCAAACTTCAACACCGTAATCTAGTAAGGCTTTTGGGATGTTGCATCCGTGGAGAAGAATGAATGCTAGTTTACGAGTACATGCCTAATGGAAGCTTGGATTCCTTCATCTTCGGTTTGGCCAATAACCTTCCTTTTTTACTTTTCCTCAGAATTCATACTTGATCAATAGGGAAGTCTGTTTTCCACAGACGTTTGTCAGATTACATCACCAGGAAAATAAACTTATAAAAAGTATTATGAATTTCGTGCAGAGGCAGAAATAACAAGAAGCAAATTGCTCACATGGAGTAGGTGCCTAGATATCATTGTTGGGATTGCTCGAGGGGTGCTTTATCTTCATCAAGATTCAAGATTGAGAGTCATTCATAGGGATCTTAAAGCTAGCAATGTGCTACTCGACAGTGAGATGAATCCTAAAATTTCAGATTTTGGATTGGCTAGAGCTTTTGCAGGTGATCAGTCATCGGCAAAAACAAAAAGGGTGGTTGGAACTTAGTACGTGATCTAAGTCATGTTTCCCTGTTTTACGGGTAATAAACCTTTAGCACTATTTTTCATTTATTTTCAATGTTATGCAGTGGTTACATGGCTCCCGAATACGCAATCGATGGCCTATTTTCAACAAAATCAGATATTTTTAGCTTTGGAGTCATAGTTTTGGAGATAATGAGTGGCAAAAGAAATAGAAAATTCCATCATGCGGACCACAATCTAAACCTTCTTGGACATGTAAGTTCATAGACAAAGAATCTGATAACTTCTTGACCATTCTCCTATTTTTTGATATTTTATTTCTAACTATATTGAGCCACTTCAGGCATGGAAACTTTGGATTGACGGAAAGGCTTCTAACTTAATAGATCCACTGATGGAAGGTTCATTTTCAATGTCTGGTTTTGAGATGCATACAGATTGGTCTCCTATGCGTACAGAACTGTCCTGGAGACAGACCGACTATGTCATCTGTGGTGTCAATGTTGGTTTTTGATACTGTAGTTTTGCCCCAGCCCAAGCAACCTAGCTTTTATATTGAAAGGAGTTCCAAAGAGATGCATGATTGTTTGCCGGGTCAAAGTTCTCCTAGCATCAATGAAGTGACCATGAGTCACCTAGAAGCTCGCTAGAATATCTTTGATTCTGAAAAGGATAACTGAGGTGAAACTAAAAGATATGTTCGGCTGGGATCAACATGTGTATTTTAGACCCACCATATTACCTAAACCAAGCCAAACCTAGATTTCGGCTTGGATAGTCATCTACAATTGAGTTTTTTTTTTTTTTTGCCTCTGTAATTTGGGTTCAACTTCTAGGAATTTTTGTGGCTTTGTTATCTCTGTGAAATATTATGTTGTATCTTGTATTTTAGGAATACATGATTACCTTATAATCATATATTATGTATCTTTTATTTTAGGCATTGATTGCATGTATCGTGATCTTCTACTTTAGGTAGTGATCACACCTTGTAATCTTTTCCTCTTTAGCGTAGCTTCCTTTGCTTGTTAGGCGTAGTGGTTCTCCTATTTAAACATGTAATAGCTAGCGTTATTTTTCATTCAGAAATACAGCCTCAGTTTCTTCACCTCTGTTTGTTGTCACTGAAATTATCATGGTATCAAAGCAAGGTTGAGAACCTTCCATACCTCAGTTAACTGCCTCTATCGATATCTTCCTCTGTCTCTTCTCTCGGTCTCTCTCTCTCTCTCTCTCTCTCTGTGAATCAAGACCACCACCATACATCTTACCAGCAGAAAAACCCTCGATTAGCACTCCATCAGCCATCATCAGCCTCGTTACTCCAGATCTACTCGAACCAACCACAATCAGTCATCGTCTCCCTCCAACGATCACCAACATACTTCCGACAAGTCTCAAAACATGTCGTCGGACCTTCAGCTAGTCACTGTGACTTCCGGCGAACCCCGCTTAGCCTCCAGCAGCCATCGCCGACCACCAGAAAACTTTCTTTGGTACTGTTCTCCTCAAGATCGACTCTCACCAGTGAGTTTCGATCTCCGGTGACCCAGCTCAGACCTCCGACGAGCACCTCAGATCTCCGGCGACCACTACTGGACCCTACATAGTCTTCGTTAACCCTTTGTTGTGTCTTGGACAGATCTGTTGTGTCTTGGCTCTTATCAACATCGGTTTAAGTATCTCTGGTAACTCTAGTTTGGACATCTGGTTCAGTGTTGACTCTGGTTTAACCTATACTCTTACACCAGCATTAACTCTAGTTCGACATCTGGTATTTTCTACCTCTGATATTCAGCATCTATTCATAGCTCTATTAATTGGTTTTTATCATGTCTGGAGATAAGAATTAGTTTATTAGTGTCCGTCTGACAGGTCATAATTACTATTATTGGTCTAATGTGATGAAAATTTTTGTGGTTGGTAAGGGACTATGGGGACACTGTTAGAGCTTGTCCCACATTGGTTAATTATAACCTCCAAAGCTAGTATATGAGTCTGGGCGGCCTCTCCACTCATTGCCAATTGGTTTTGAGTTGGATGCTTTAATATGGTATCAGAGCTAGGCTTTCGGAGGCTTTTGGACAAGACTTTGTTAATTGGTTGCCCCGTTGTTTGTGCCTTAAGTGCACCTTGTTTCGTTGTGATCCCAATGTTGTGGATCCATTGTTTAACTCTCCACGTGCGGGTCAAGGGTCGCACGTGCGGGGGAGTGTTACTGTGTTAGAGCATGTCCCACATTGGTTAATTATAACCTCCAAAGCTAGTATATGAGCCTGGGTGGCCTCTCTACTCATTGCCAATTGGTTTTGAGTTGGATGCTTTAACAGACACGTTGATGGTTCAACGCTATGTCCAACTGATCCAAAAGCTGAAAATTATGTCACTGCACTAGACAAATGGACCATAGAAAATGCACAGATTCTCACTTGGTTTCACAACTCTGTAGAACCAAGCATTGGGATGAATTTTTCAAAATATGACACATCCAAGAAAGCCTGGGATTACTTGAAGGGTATGTAGCTTGAATCTAATTTTGCAAAACAGTATGAACTTGAGTGGTCCATTCGTAGTGCAACCCAGGGTGATAAAACTATTCAAGAGTTCTATAACGAAATGACTACTTACTGGGATCAATTAGCTTGCATGGAACCTGCTGTTTTACGTTCACAGCTTAAGCTTATTGAGTATTGTGAGCAACGGAGGTTGGTCCAGTTCCTTATGCCTCTTCGAGCTCAGTTTGAGCCCCTTCGCGGGGCAATTCTACACCGTGATCCTCTACCTTCCATGGATGCGGCTGTTCATGAACTTATTGCAAAAGAAACCCGGTTCAAAGTAGCTAGTATGGCTTCTCCTGGTTCACAGTCAGTCTTTGCAGCTCTGCCTACTTCAGACCGCTCGCCTTCAGCATCTCTGTTGCCCACTCTAGCCTCACATCTTATTCTGTCTAGGGGCAAGCCCAAGCCTAATTGGCCTCAGACACCCGTGGATGAGTGCACCTATTGTCATGAGAAGGGTCATGGGAAGCATGCGTGCCCTAAACGTCTCCAGCCTAAGGGACGTAATGCTTCTCAGTCAACTAATTCTTCAGCTCGTAGGCCACCGCAGCAGCATTCTCACCCTCCTTCAGCTTTGGCAACACCTTCCTCTAGCAGCACTCATCCTCCGTTTGATGTTGAGCAATTTCAGCAGTATCTGGCTTACATGGCAGCCATTCAGGGCAATTCTAACCAAGCTTCTGCCCTAACTAGTACTAGCTCAGGTTTGCATGGTGCTTACACCACAGGTATCTTACCCACCACCTGGCTATTTGATTCTGGTTCCTCTCATCATATGACTCCTGATTTGTCTCTTCTTAGTCATTGTTCGCCTCCTGTTTCTCCTATTAGTATTTCTACTGCCAATGGCTCTCCAATGCAAGTTGTTTCTATTGGTCCATCCTCCCTACTACATCTTCTACTCTATCTATTCCTAATGTCTTTTATGTTCCTCAATTGACATTGAGTCTTCTTTCGATTAGCCAGTTGACTGATTCCGGTTTTGATGTTATCTTTTCCTCTTCTGGTTGTGTTGTGCAGGATCGGGATTCTAGGAAGCAGATTGGGGCAGGCCGTAGAGTTGGTGACCTCTATATCTTGGAGCGTTTGCATATTCCATTAGAATCTTCTTCTACTACTGCGTCATCTTTTCGTTTAGATAATAAATCTTCTCCTTTTTATCTTTGGCATTCTAGATTAGGACATTTGTTTTGTGAGCGTCTGAAACTTTCGGTTAAAACCGGTCATATGGGAAACATTTCTATTAATGATATTTCTGCCTGCAGTGGTTGTAAGTTTGCTAAAATGACTGCTTTACCTTTTAATAAAAGTTCTTCTGTTTCTACTTCTCCCTTTCAGCTTGTTCATGCTGATTTGTGGGGTCCTTCTCCTGTTGTCGCTAAAGGTGGTTTTGTTTACTATGTTTCTTTTGTGGATGATTTTAGTCGGTATACATGGGTGTACTTAATGACGCACAAATCTAATTTCTTTCAAATTTATCAAAGTATTCATGCTATGGTTCAAACTCAATTTTCTGCATCTATTAAAATTCTTTGTTTTGACTTGGGTGGGGAATACTCTCTTTCTGAGTTTGATAAATTTTTAGACACCCATGGGACTATCCATCAGTCTTCTTGTACCGATACTCCTGCTCAAAATGGTAAAGCTGAAAGAAAGCATTGTCATCTTCTTGATACTGCTCGATCTTTGCTATTATCCTCCTCTATTCCTTCTCCTTTTTGGGGAGAAGTTGTTCTCACTGCAGCCTATCTTCTGAATCGGATGCCCACTCCTCTTCTCTCCGGTCGCTCTCCTTATGAGCAGCTTTATGGTTAAGTTCCTAACTACTCTCTTCTTAAGGTGTTTGGTTCCACTTGCTTTGTTCTTCTTCCCAAGAAAGATCGCACTAAGCTCGCTGGCTTATCTCTGTATGGGTGTTCTGTCACTTCTCCAACGCTTCTTTATTGTGATAACAAGAGTGCTATTCAGATAGCCCACAACTCGGTCTTCCATGAGCGTACCAAGCATATTGAAATTGATTGTCACTTCATTCGCCAGCACCTTCAGTCTAACACCATTACTTTACCCTTCGTCTCTTCTACACTGCAGTTGGCGGACTTCTTCACGAAGACCCACACTGCTGCTCGTTTTCGCTTTCTCCTTGGCAAGCTCTCGATGCTCTCTGCCCTCGCATCCTGAGTTTGAGGGGGAGTGTGAAATATTATGTTGTATCTTGTATTTTAGGAATATATGATTACCTTATAATCATATATTCTGTATCTTTTATTTTAGGCATTGATTGCGTGTATCGTGATCTTCTACTTTAGGTAGTGATCACACCTTGTAACCTTTTGCTCTTTAGCGTAGCTTCCTTTCCTTGTTAGGCGTAGTGGTTCTCCTATTTAAACATGTAATAGCTAGCGTTATTTTTCATTCAGAAATATAGCCTCAGGTCCTTCACCTCTATTTGTCATCTCTGAAATTATCAATCTCTACGTTAAAAACTCTTCATTAATTTTTTATTTGTATGGTATTACTCTAGTGCAAATTGAATAACGACTCATTCATATACCGACTATCAGCTCTCAGTAGTGGTATGAGAGATTCATCCAGTTCTACGTGTGGTGTCTGGAGTTAGATAAACCCCTTGGCTTGACCCTTGTCCACCGTAGGTAGCAATCTAGGCTCAACTAGTACTCCTGCACAAGGAACACCCACAGTTAACACCCTACCTGGCCGGAATTTGGCCAAGGAAGGCACTCCAATGGTCAAGTAAGGACACTTGAGTGCTAACCGTCATGGTGGCGTAAGGTAAGTTGTTATGTGCACATGGCTCGTCATGAGCTGGTCACGAGTGCGTCTCGGACGACATCATTGATGTCGTCAGAAACGAACTGCCTCCCGTACGGTTTACCCCACTCGGGTGACTCGTCCGGATCAGTGCCGTCTCGATCGTGATGCCAGTCCATGCCGATTTGTACCGTCTCAGCACGGTCATATTGGAATTGTTGGAAGGGATACTGTTTCACTATATGGTTTCCTGATTAGACTGGCTTTCTTGGATTCTTCTCATTCAATTTGCTTCTGCTTTAGAATATTTTGTTTATTGATTTGCGGAATCAAGCGCGATCAAATTCATACTTACCTATCTAATGGTTCTAATTGGATTTTGTGAATTAGTACGATGTTTGAGATGTGATGTAGTTCACAAGTTGAAATAGAAGCATTTTCTTGTTCCAAACCAGGCTTCAAATTACACTATAATCTTACTTGGTTAAGGGGGTGTATAGGAGCTAATTATTTTTAATTTTGGATGGTATATTATAGATTTTAGATTTTGGATGCTAATGAAAATTTGCAAGTGTTTGGATGATATGAGTAGAAAAGACTTTGCGAAAGGATTTGTGGGTGAAAGTATAATCGGTATCCAAAATTCTCTTCTTGAGGTGTTTTCGGAATTTTTTTCATTTTTTTGCTCATTTTTCGGAATACATACTACAAGTGGCTCTGAAACACTCACAATGCATCACCTCAAAATAAAATGCATAAACGCATAAATGTGGTTACAAGTCAAGCCCTAAGTTAGTTTGGTGCATTGTCTCAAGGTATGTTTGCATATCATTCACACGTGATGGAGGCTCCACACACACTATACCATTCAGTGCGCGTGGGATCCTCCAGCTATGTAAGGCTTGTGAGTAAATGTTTGTGCAAAATGTACATCAAATACAATTTTTGGTGTATTGGTCAAAGGTTTATAGGTGTTCTCCATTAATTAGGGCATTTGTTTCTTGAAGCTTTTACATTGAGAATATAAAACTCAGACAGAACTAGAAATGATGCTAAAACCATGAATTGCTACGGGCCCTACAATTATATAAACATGCCAATAAAGAACAAAAAAGGAACAGAACAAGTGAGAATAAATCTATATATATTATACATGTATGTGGCCGGTTCCCTTCACACAACCATTAGCATAAAGTTTGACACAAAAATAATTGGAGTTCCACGTTAATAATGAGGCGCTCAATTTGTTTAAAAACATGTTTTAAGAGTACCCGTAAAATATCAACCCATTCAGATATGGTAAGGGCTTCATCGATTCATTCAGTTTTTATCTATCAGTTTCGGGGACAAATACCAATCAAGCCCTTACCGATATCCGAATGAGGTGATTATTTATGGGAACTCTTAAAAACATGTTTTAAACAAATTTAACGGCTCGGGTCATTTGCTTGAGGCTTCAAAATGGGTGGTTTACTTTTTTGTGTCAAAAGTTGTATTAGATGTCGTGTGAGGGAACCGGCCCATATACATCAAGCTTCCCAATCAAAAGTTACTCTTACATTGCTGTCACTTTGGTCTTCTAGAGCAGCACTATGCACCTTATGATCCATATCAATTGATTGTGAAAGCTCCAAGAAGTTTTTCTCCTATTCAATACCAGATATGTAAAGACTTAAGGAGACAGTCTCCCAAGGCTACAACATCCAATAATATTTATTAAATAAATAAAAATGCTAACCATCTCTTTTGGGACGTGGATAATGTGTAAAAAGTGGATCGATATCCGTGAAAATATATTGATAACCATGGAAAATGCATAGATATCCATAACATGTATTGAACGTTTAACACAATTGGAGTGATATGTGCCTTATCATCCGCCTAATAAGTGATAATTAGCAAAACCAAACATAATGCACTATCCAGATTCAATAGTAAGCTATCCTTGATACTTAGTAATTGGATGGCCTCAAATCAATTGACCATCTCTTAACTTAGACCCAGAGAGAAATGGCAAGAAAGACTTGTTTCAGGTGCAACAAAAGTCTCCAGTGGAATGGCCATTGCTAGGCCTTAGTTGCTTCCTTTCTGGGACCACCAAAAAGGGGGAAAAAAAAAAAGAGAGGTGAGGCCTTTGATAGCCAGCTCACCAATTCTAGGATTTGAATACTCCCCTCTCCTCCAATTCTTTTGTACTGATGTTCTTGTCTGATTTAAAACAAAAAGTAATTTTTGTAGAGATTTAAAGTAATAACCATTGTGATTAAATAGTAGATTCAAAGGATTATATTACAAAGACCAGAACATCAAGAACAGGGAAACAAACCCCGGAAAAACAAAAACATGAACCCATCAATTTCACAGGGTAGACCAAACAGCCAAAAATTCCAATGAAATAAGTGGAGGTGCCAACTTTTAAAAAAAAAAAATTATTTTATCTTGATTTTGTTTTCAGATGACTATATATAAGCAATTTTAGTTTTTGATGACAAAATATACGTATAAACCTATCAACATAGGTTGAATCCGGATTGTTGGGTAGAAAGTTCTTCATAAGAGAAGCTTATATCGTTGAGTGGATGGGGTCCATGTGGAAGTAAAATGTAAAGTTTGGATGCTTGAAATCTCCATCTTCCCAAGAACAAAAATACCACGTGGTTTTGGAGTGCATTTGGACACCCTCTCTCACATGTGTGGTGGGGCCCATCACTATTGTCCCAAGAAGGACCGGAGATGACTCAGAGTCTATCACACATTTACACGTCTTCTTTGCTGACTAGTCCAAGTGGCCGAGGCAGCGGGCCTTCCCCTCTCCCACCAGCCTCAGGTTCAAGACTTGAGGACCAGAGGCTTGGTAGGGAGGGCCCCATGTGGACAAGGGACAAAAATACCACGTGGTTTTGGAGTGCATTTGTACACGGGACAAAACGGGGCTTGAAGATTCATAGCCAAGAAAATGTATCCGCAAAATGAAATAATAATCTATTAAACAATTGAACACACAAGCCTGAAAATACATCAATTGAAATTAAATATATAACACTCCAAAAAATCAAACATAAAATTCTCGAATCGGACAAATCCGAATCCTATTTGTTTGGAATAACGAATTTGGATCAAATGGTTTATCAGATTGGATAAATATAATAAGATTCGGGTCGTCTCAGATCGAATCCATACCTAATCCGATCCATTGACATGCCTAAGTCAAAGTCTTACCAAATATTATGCCTCTATACTAGTGAAATAAGAGCATATGTATTTTTTGTGCTTAAAAGCTCTAGGTGTGGCAGAACAGTGAAAACGTTGACTTGTAAATCCCTAGCTTCATCATTTTGACACATTTTTCTTTCGAGAAAATCTTATTCACGGATGATCCGTGAATAAGAAGAATGCAGCAGCCAATCATCTTTGAACACATCACTCACATAGCCTTTGCACATCTTGGACAAAAGCAAATGTCAGTCACATCCAATCAAAGCTCTTTCCTCCTCAGCTATGGTCAACGTGGAACGGAATTGTCCTACACGCGCCAATACTCCAGGGACACACTCATCCAATAGGAGTATTTCCTTATCTTTTATCTTTTCCTTTTTCTTTTTTTTTTTTCGTTTTCCTCTAGTTACGTATTTTCTAGAAGAGTAAAATTGTGTACACCCATTTTTTTGCCCTGTAGTTAACAAAAAGTTAAAGGGGTTTTTTGGCTTACCAATTCAAGTGTAGAAGTATTGGCTGTGTTTGGTTATATAATTTAGGCTCCTTTGGCTTAAAAGTCAAAAACTGAATTATTGGATTATTCGTTGTCTTTATTCAAATTTTTTTTGCATTTGTTAGTTTTGCGTCAAGATTTTGTGGTTTCTGGATTCCTCTCGACGAGACGAATCTAACAAGTATAAAATTATGGTCAAAACTCAAATTTTTTTTAATATAGCCAAAATAGTTGGATTATTGGGCCAACTGTTTCACTTGGTATGAAAATTTGATGGATGTGAGAAGAATCCCAAAAGCCGGACGGGACTTGTATGTACGGGTTGATGCGGTTGTCTACCCAAATTTTAGAAGCCTGGCCAACAAAAATGGTGCTGCTAATCCAGGCCAACAATCGGAGCATTCTTGTAGTTCCATCACTAACAAAAACTCAAAACTCCACCATTCTTATTGAAGATTCTCTAAACAAATTCCAATAAAGTAGCATTTTCCTATGCAATTTAAGGCCTGAGGCTATTTAATTAAAATGCAAAAACAACTGGGATTATGAAGGCTTATAGGACTTAACTTTACCGTCCGGGGCAACAGGGTAAGCATCTAAAATCAACCATGATGATTTATGCCAATGAATGTGTAAAATTTGTGATTCGATGAATTAATGTCCCATGTTTTCGATTGATTCAGCTCAACACAGGGAATCTAGAAGACTAAACGGAAAGATGGTAGCCGTTGTGGTTACATCTTCTGTCTTGACATCAGTCCTAATTATCACCTTAGTTTTTTGGTTGGTGATGAAGAAGCGAAGAAGAGGTAAGCAATTAATCTGAACATAAGTCGCTAGGGCTATTCGATAATGCTATACAAACAGAAAAAAAACATACAGAAAAGTAGAACGATGTGCTTGAAAGGCGGGCTTATAACTAGCTTGGTTCCTGGGATGATTCTCTTAAGCTAGTGTGCCCGTGCCTGATGAAGACAGCCCGTCTAGAGCTAGGAGGTAAAGAACCATGTTGTTTGGAAAGAATTACATTTTCCAAATGTATTTGTCATCTCAGTTTTGTTTATGGGTACAAAGAAAGAATCAAATAAAACATAGAGTAGTGAACTATTAGCTTTATATTTCTTGCGTTTTGTGATTATTGATGCAGGACTAGAAATTAAAGACAGTGAAGAAGAAAACGTAGAATTGCCCATCTTTGATATGGTCACAATTGCCGGGGCAACTAACAACTTTTCTGATACAAATAAAATTGGAAAAGGGGGTTTTGGCTCTGTCTACAAGGTAATTTTTCATTTTGATTGAACCCACAAATAAATGGAACGATTAAACTATCTAAAATGAGATAAAAGCAAGAGACTTATGAATTAGTCATGATGAAAATGACTATTGTGCTGATTAACATAGGGGCATCTGTCAAGTGGAGAAGACATAGCAGTCAAGCGGCTCTCAATAAACTCCAAACAAGGTCTTAAGGAATTTAAAAATGAGGTTATTTTGATTGCCAAACTTCACATCGTAATCTGGTTAGGCTTTTGGGATATTGCATCAACAGAGAAGAACGAATGCTAGTTTATGAGTACATGCCTAATGGAAGCTTGGATTCATTCATTTTCGGTTTGCCCAATAACCTTCTTCTTTTTTATTTTTTTTTCTCTTCCTTGGAAATCATACTTGATCAATAGGAAAGTATATTTTCCACAAAAGTCTATCAGATTACATGGCCAAGAAAATAAACTTATAAAAAGTGCGATGAATTTCGTGCAGAGGCAGAAATAACACGAAGCAAATTGTTCAGATGGAGTAGGCTCCTGGATATCATTATTGGGATTGCTCGAGGTGTCCTTTATCTTCATCAAGATTCGAGATTGAGAATCATTCATAGGGATCTTAAAGCTAGCAATGTGCTACTTGATAGTGAGATGAATCCTAAAATTTCAGATTTCGGCTTGGCTAGAGCTTTCGGAGGTGATAAGTCATCGGCAAAAACAAAAAGGGTGGTTGGAACTTAGTACGTGATCTAAGTCATGTTTCCTTGTGTTATGAGTAACTACATTTAGCCCTAATTTTCATTTCTTTTAAATTTTATGCAGTGGTTACATGGCTCCCGAATACGCAATCGATGGCCTAATGTCAACAAAATCAGATATTTTTAGCATTGGAGTCATAGTTTTGGAGATAATGAGTGGCAAAAGAAACCGAAAATTCCATCATCCAGACCACGATCTAAACCTTCTTGGACATGTAAGTACATAGACAAAGAATCTGACGACCTTTTGCACCATTCTCCTATTTTTTGATATTTGATTTCTAACTATATTGAGCCACTTCAGGCATGGAAACTTTGGATTGAGGGAAAGGCTTCTGAGTTAATAGATCCACTGATGGAAGGTTCATTTCAAATGTCTAAGGTGTTGAGATGCATACAGATTGGTCTACTATGCGTGCAGAAATGCCCTGATGATAGACCGACTATGTCATCAGTGGTGTCAATGTTGGTTTCAGATGCTGTAGTTTTGCCCCAGCCCAAGCAACCTGGCTTTTATATTGAAAGGAGTCCCAAAGAGGTGCATGAATGTTCGCCGGCTCAAAGTTCTCCTAGCATCAATGAATTGACCATGAGTCACCTAGAGGCTCGCTAAAATATTTTTTATCTGAGAAAAGATAACTGGAGTGAAACTAACAGATACGTTTGGCAGGGATCAACCTGTATTATTTAGACCCACCATATTATTTAAACCAAGCCAAACCTAGATTTCGACTTTGATTGGTATTTTTATTTTCGTATTTGCCTCTGTAATTTGGGATCAAGCTTTAGTAACTTGTGTGGGTTTGTTATCTCTAAGTTCAAATTCTTCACAAATTTTTTATTTGTCTGATATAAATTTATAGCAAATTGAATAACAGTTCATTCCTATATTGAATATCAGCTCTCAGTTGTGATATGAGAGATTCATCTTGTTCTAATAATATGAATACTATATATGCGTAAGAATAAGGCTGCAACATGAACATAAATCTCATTCTATGACATTTCTAATCTTTCCAAGAGCAAAACATATGCAAAAACTGATTATAATTGTTGAAGGGATATTGTTTGACTATATCATTGCCTAATTGGAGTGGCTTCACTGGATTGTTGGTGTTTAATGTGCTGCTGCGCTTAGAATATTTTGTATTTCGATTTCCGGAATCATGCTTGATCAAATTCGTACTTACCTATCTGATGGTTCTGATTGGATTTTGTGAATTAGTATGAGGTTTGAGGTTTGAGGTTTGAAGCAGTTCACTGTTGAAATAGAAGCATTTTGTTGTTCTCTTCTAGGCGCAAAAATTTCAGTGAATGTACTTCCAACATGACTTTAGTCTTCGGCATTGTTCCAAACCAGGCTTCATATTACACCAAACATCTTACTTTGTTAAGGGGGCGTATGGGAGGTAATTAATTTCAGATTCTGGATTGTATATATTGATTATAGATTTTGGAGGCTAATTAAAATTTGTAAGTGTTTGGATGATATGAGGAGAAAAGATTTTGCGAAAGGATTCTGTGGGTGAAAGTATAATTGGCATCCAAAAAACTATTCTGGAGGTTCTTTTAAAATATTCCCTTTTTGTGCTCATTTTTCAGAATACATTCTACAATTGGCTCTGAAACACTCACAATGCATTACCTCAAAATGCAAAGTGCATTAAATATGGTTACCAATCGAGCCCTAAGTAGGTTTGGTGCATTGTTTCAAAGTATGTTGGATTCGTATCTGTGTCGTGGAGATGTCCATGTATGTAAGTGTTGTTTCAAGTTTGGAAAAGCTGTTACATTTCTTTTTTCTTTCTTTTTGTTCGACGGTCACGGTGTCCGGGCAACTTATGCATGCCTCAACTAATCCCCTCCCGGTCCGGTCAAAGGCAGGCTATTCGCACTAGGACTAGGGGATTTACAAGAAATTACTTTCTTGTGGCTTGACCCCAATAATTGAACCCTGATCAATTGTGTGGGGAGCACAACCAACCAAACTAACTCTTGGGGCTGAAAAGTTGTTACATTTCGATGTTGTATAGTGAGCAACTAAATGAGGATACTTGTCAATAGTCCAAGATTATATCCTTGACTGGATGTGGAAGTAGAATGCAAAGTTTGGATGCTTGAAATCTCCTTCTCTCAAGAAGGACCGGCGTATATACGTATGGACAACTCACAGTCTATCATGCACATTTACAAGTCTTCTTTGCTGACTAACTTCGCAGCTGTTGCCATCAATGGTCCCTTTCAAAATCACTAAAACCATGGTTGTTCAATAAATTCACAAACTTTTGGGCTAAATCAAAGATTCAGCGTTTCCGTTTCTTCACCACTCGCGGTCCCACGTTGCCGTTGATAGTCCTCTCCCCCGGTGAACTCAACACAGGATGAAACCATAATTTCAAGATAGTTAAAGGATGATTATTTAAGTGCCCCAATTAATTTTGTGGACTAATCATTCGACTCAATGAAGTCTTAAAAAAATTATGATAAAAAACAAATAAATTAAAATAAAATAAAATAAAGAATCAGTGAGGACAAAAGCAAATTGAAATAGTTGTCTTTGTTGTTTTTGTGTTGTCTTATTGAACTTTTTTCAATTTCGATCCAAATTTTTATATTTTTTTATTTCACTCGCAAGGTTCTAAAACTCGGTAGGCGCTCCCAGGGCGGCTGGGCACCTTCTAGCTTCCAGGGCCGAGTACTCGGCGTCTAGTCGGGCAATTAGTCGGGATAGTCAGTCTAGTTGGGCTAGGAGGCGAGTACTCGGCCTTCTAGACCTTCTTTTAGAACACCCACTCGTTTAGATGAATGATTGGTACCAATAAAACTAAATAACACCGATTTTCTTTAAGACAAAGATTTATGCCAAACTCATGTGTCTTTTGGGTTGCCTTGGATCCGCTATTCCTAAAAACTCTACATTGCCCATGTTTCAACGCAATTTCAGTCTCGTGATTGTGTTCCAAAAAACTCTACATTTCCAATAAGCTTGTTTCCAGCTTATCGTAGTGGTTTTGGAGTGCACTTGGACACGGGACAAAAATACCATGTTGTTTTGGAGTGCATTAGGACATGGGACAAAATGAGGATAAAAGATTCGTAGCCAAGAAAAAGTGTCCGCAAAATGAAATAATAAAAACCTTAAACAATTAATCACACAAGCCGGAAAATACATTACAAGAAATTACATATACAACAATCCAAAACGGTAGACATAAAATTCTCGAATTCGATACATCCGAGTCCGATTTGTTCAGAATAACGGATTTAGATCAAATGGTTTACCAGATTTTTTTTTTCCCGGAAGAAGAGATATTTATTAACTAACAGCATGGTCCGAAGACCTAACATCAGTCGTGGTAAAATTGGCAAGCCAATGGGGGACAGGACCCCCCCAAAATTCCAATTTTCCACTAAATAGGGATTGCTTAGCCAAAGAGTGGGCTACCCTATTACAAGAACGTTTAACATGAACAAACTTGCATGAGGAAAAAAGAGGTAGTAACTCCAAACAATCAAAGAGGATGGAGTTACAATCAGAAAAAAGATCCTTTGCTTTCGTAAGTGCTTGAACAACTTGGGCACAATCACCTTCCACAATAATGTGAGACATCCCTTTGTTTGCTGCAATAACCAATGCTTCCCGAAAACCCATAGCTTCAACAGATCGAGGAGAGAAGAAACCAATGAAAGGGACTGATGACGCTCCCAAAATCTGACCCATATGGTTACGGGCCACAATTCCCACACCAACAACACCTTCTTTCTTATTTGTAGCTCCATCAACATTAAACTTGATAATATTAGGAGGAGGGGGACACCATACAAGCACCGGTTCATGGGGTCGAATAGTAGGAGGAAATGGTTTAGCAAGGCTTGCTTCCTTAAACTCCAAGCATGAAGCAATAGCTTTTTGTTGCACATTAGCACCGTTCCAAATCCGGCTATCAAATAAAACCTTGTTTCGTGCTTTCCATATAAACCAACAGAGAGAAGCTAGAAGAGCATCCATATCCACCAAATTTCCATGGACCGGGTTAGGCCCAGATGGTCGACCACCATTCCATAAAAGAGAGAGAGCTCCATGAAGTCGAGACAGCAGGGGAAAACGGGGACATAAGCCACAATTCCTTAGAATATTTGCATTGAAAAATCAAGTGCTCCAAGGTTTCACGATGGGCATGGCATCTCGGACAATAGGGTGAAACCTCAACATTTTTTCCGTGTCAGATTATGTAACACAGCAACAGCATTATAGGAGCACCTCCATACAAACATCTTGATTTTTTTGGGGATAGACAAAGCCCACAACGATTTCCAAAAGGAGTCAGAAAATGTACCTGAGCTAGATTCACCACGCTCGCGAGAGTTACGGGGAAAGGAACAAAGCTTAGCCAAGTTATAAGCCGACTTGACAGAGAAAATTCCATTGCTCGTATAGTGCCAAAGACCTTTATCCACAGTGCCAAGGTGACTAATAGGGATTGAGAGGACTGTTTCCACATCAAAATCCGAGAATAAGCTCTTAAGTAACGGGATATTCCAGCTATGAGTTTCTCCGTCAATAAGCTCAGAGACAAAATGGACATTGGAATGGGGAGAATCGGTTAAAGGAGGGGGACTAAGAACGTTGAAAGATAGAGACCGAGGGAGACAAGGGTCCTTCCAAATATCAATAGATGCACCATTACCCACATTCCATCTCCAACCCTTCCTTAGGATCGGTCGACCTGCAACAATACTGCGCCACACCCATGAAGCTGAATTAGGGCATCCAGCTTCCCAGAAAGAGGTATCATGAAAGTATTTCCCTTTGAACAGCCGCTGAAATAAAGAGTTAGGCTCGTGTACGAGTTTCCACCCCTGCTTAGCTAAAAAAGCCAGGTTGAGAGAATGTAGATCTCGAAAACCCAATCCACCATCACATTTCTTTTCACAAAGTTTGTCCTAGCTTACCCAGCAAATCTTCTTCTCCCCTTGTTTGGAACCCCACCAAAATTTCCGAATGATGCTACATAGCTCCTTACAGACTCGTTTCGGAAGAAGAAAACAATTCCTAACATAGTTAGGCATAGTAAGCAAGACAGTCTTAAGCATCACTTCTCGACCAGCCATATTAAGAACCGAGTCATCCCAATTTCTTAATTTGGCATTCACTCGATCTTTAATATAATTAAAAACCCCTGTTTTAGATTTCCCAATAATGGAAGGTAACCCCAGATATTTCCCCCCTTGTGAATCAATGTGAATCTGGAGAAAATCAGAGATACCTTTTTTGACATTGTCCGGCGTGTTGGGGCTGAAAAAGAGAGAAGATTTATCCTTGTTCACCATCTGACCAGAAGCAACCTCATATTTGCGCAGAATATGATCAATAGCATGGCACCCAGAGGCTGAAGCCTCCCAGAATAGGACTGAATCATCTGCAAAAAATAAATGGGAGATGGAAGGACAGTGACGGCCAACCTGAATCCCGTGGAGGGTGCCTTCTTCTACCTCTTTCTGAATTAGGTAATGGAAGCCTTCTGCACAGAGGATAAAGAGATAGGGTGAAAGTGGGCAGCCTTGTCTGATGCCTCTGGAAGGGGTGAAAAACTCGCCTTTCTCACCATTGATCACCGTTGCAAAGGACACTGTGGTAACACATGCCATAACCCAGTGGACCCATTGATCAGCAAACCCAAACTTACAAAGCACAACCTCTAAATATGCCCATTCGATTCGATCATAAGCTTTAGCCATGTCAAGCTTCAAGGCAACCCAACCATTGTTCCCGTATCGCCGATTCTTAAGAGAATGCATCAGCTCATGGGCAATTAAAATACAATCTGTGATCTGTCTCCCTCCAACAAACGCACTCTGATTATCAGAAATTATAAGAGGGAGGATAGGCTTGAGGCGATTGGCTAGGGATTTTGTAATGATTTTGTAGGAAACATTGCAAAGGCTAATTGGGCGGAATTGATTGGGTTTTGTAGGGCGTAGGGCGAGAAATTTTAGGGATGAGGGTGATGAGGGTTTTGTTGACACTGCGTAACAGGTGAGATGTATGGAAAAAACTCTTCACGGCTGCCACAACGTCAGTCCCCACCGTCGGCTAGTAGTTTTGAAAAAATAACGGGGTCATTCCATCAATACCAGGGGCCTTGGTTGGCTCCATACACTGCAGAGCTTCCTGAATTTCCAAAGTGGTTACAGGTCGGGTTAAATCATGGTTCATGGCAGTGGAGATTTTATGGGGAATGGCTACTATAGTCTCGGCAATTTGGGGGTTATGAGAGGCAGTGAAGAGATCAGTAAAGAAACGTTTAAATTCCGCCTGTACAGTACTAGAATTGTCCAATTAGACACCATTAGAATCCTCAATGCCGGAAATTCGGTTGAAGGCTCTTCGTCTCATAACAGAAGAATGGAAAAACCGAGTGTTTTTATCCCCATGTCGTAGCCAGTTTACTCTATATTTCTGCTTCCAGAAAAGTTCTTCTCTGT
Organism: Vaccinium vitis-idaea; assembly: GCA_963854785.1. Classification (NCBI taxonomy): domain Eukaryota; kingdom Viridiplantae; phylum Streptophyta; class Magnoliopsida; order Ericales; family Ericaceae; genus Vaccinium; species Vaccinium vitis-idaea. The sequence continues at coordinate 45,685,825 of OY978215.1, forward strand.
CCCATTCTTGTTTAAGCCGCCATTTGAGATCTTGGATCATAGCTAAGGGAGGCCCGGATGCTGAATTTTTTAGGGAAAAAATCTTAGCTTTTAATTCCTCAATACGTACGTTGACCTGAATGGATACATTTACGACGCTTCCAGTTTGCAAGAGAAGAACGGCAACTTTGTATTTTCTGAAACACTGAAAAAGCATGCGAACCATGCACCGGGATAGACCAAGATTGGGTAATAATATCCTGAACCTCCTCCTCCTCAACCCACCGGGCATCAAATCGGAATGGAACTCGGCGTCGAGGAGGGACAGCCCTGAGGTGTAAAAGAATCGCACTATGGTCGGACCCCACTGTATCCAGATGAACAACTGAGGCCTGATGGAACATAAGACACCATGACGGGGTAGCAAGAACACGATCAAGACGCTCTTGAATGTACGCATGTCCGGGCCGATTGTTACGCCAAGTAAATGGGTTGCCCGAAAAACCAAGATCCACCAAGCCACGATCATCGACAAATTTTTGGAACTTCCTGATGGACCATGGAGGACGGGTCACACCACCAAGTTTTTCCTCTGGATTTAAACTATCATTCATATCCCCCCATATCACCCAATCATCCCCTAAACACGCCTTGTATTGCACGAAAAAAGCCCATTGTTCCCTCCTTTTAGAGTCATCAGTATTGAAATAAACGTTCACAAGACGCCATGATTTATTGAGAGAGGAGTCAAAAATACTTACGTCGATAAACCACGGGCACAATTTTACCAACGTAACAGAGGATGTTCCTTTCCAAAAAATAGCTAAACCACCAACAGTACCATCAGGATCAACTTGAATAGCACTATCCATATTCAGAGACCTTTTAATCAGATCAAGTCTATGCACCCTATTCTTCGTCTCGGAAAGAAAGAATAGAGTGGGGGAGTGGAGACGAGAAAGCTCCTTGAGTTGATGGAATGTCAGGTGCTTGACCGAAATCCTATACCTAAATTACTGGGTTGCCCCAAGCGTAGGGCGGAGACCGGTGTAGCACAATACCTGGTAAGACCGGAATCGAATCCACAGAGAAGGTGGAAAGTGCTTAACTAAAAACTCGGGATGCTAGTTTAAACACGGCTCTTAGGTAGCCACCCTTTTTGGTTTGATTGGTGAATTAACTAAATTAAGAGAAAACTGATTTTGATTAAATTAATTAAAAGGAAGTACAGTCGTAGGGTTCATAACACGGTGACCAGGTCCGGATATTTCCTGCTCCATTCGTTGTTCCAAAAACAGTTGACTTTAGAGAGAAAAAGATACCCCGAAAGATGCGAATCCTTGTGGTCGCCGTTTACCCATGTACAGCGAAGAACGAGTTTTGGTCCCCCGTACCTCGCGTTACATGGGCTCCGACGATGCCCGGATTCGTCCAACGGACGTTCTTTAATAACCTAAAATTGCTTTTACCGTTATTAACCGTGAAAATCGGAGCAAGAACGTATCCAGCCCTGGCCACGGCGTGTTAATCACCCCGTGACCATACCTAAGAAACTACTCACTCATATTGAACAGAACACATAAGAAAATTCTGAAATTAAACATGCTATTTTACTTGAATATGAATTAAAACACAAGATTTGAGTCTCAGAACGCGGACAAACTCCCGCAAACTGAGATTAATGTAAAGAAAGTAGAAAGTTACCGAAAGCAACACTTGAATCCTCAACGAAACGCCAAAAACTTCAATGAAAATAAGCTCCGAAAAGTAGAATCTCCGAAGGAAAAACGGCTGCGAAAACTAGACGAAAAACTAACAAAGTTCGAACCCTAATTCGACCTAAAATCGGAGTATTTATCTCCCCCCGAAGTCAAAACACGTGGCAAGTCAATTTCTGGCTTTTAAGACCCTCGGTATCGATACAGCTAAAAGCCTGTATCGATACCCAGACATTCTGTTCGCGTATGAGCACTTGGGTATCGATACAGGAGAAGTCCTGTATCGATACCGAGCCTGCTAAAATGAAATTCCAGCTGTTTGGTCGTCCTTGCTTGGGTCCCACCGGTTCCCAACATGCCCGATGTCCTATTGCCACTTTCCCGTGCTCCTCCGGCCTGTTTCCTACAAAACAAACACAAACACCAAAAACAAGAGACAACACCGCATCAAGTGGAAAATGGAATAAATCGAGCCTCTAATGCGCTAATTTGCCCTACTTAGGCGCTTATATCTATGACATTGCGCGCCTATCATCAGGGTGCTCCGCACACCCTGACAATTCCAGGTAATCATTGAGGTGCGGGAGACCACTTTGGGCTGGTCTCCGCCACCATATCGCAGCTAAAATCATGCGGTTCAGCACCCCGACATCCAGTAACCCGGGCTTTCTTGCATGGCAAAATTGGGGGTTCTGGGGAAGAGAGTACAGGTTCGGTTTGAGAGGGGCCGCCAAGATCGTGACAGCGTTTCCCATTAGGATTGAGGGCAGCTTTGGTTGAAGGCAGGGGTGGAGTAAGGTGCTGTCGGGTACCCCTACCCCGTCCCGCAGTCCCGCTCCGGCCACGGTTAGAAGTAGCAGCACTAGAATTGTGCTTCCTGGGAGTTTTGGTTTTTGGAGCAGCAGCTAGGATGGGAATATCTATGAGCGATGCATTTTTGGTAGCAAAGGGGAACTCAGAAATTGTGGGAGTTAGGGTTTGAGGAAGTGAGGCAGGGAGGGTAAAAGTAGATGGGGACTTGGTAGTAGGTGAGGAACTGGACGTGGGTAAAACAAATACTTGAGGTATATTAGTGACAGGGTTATTTAGTGGGGATTTATTTGGTGACAGCGGGTGAATGGCGGTAATGGGCGGGCTAGAAGTAGTACCAGGTAATGAGAGGTTGGGCTTTATGTGGTTTAAGCAAAGTGAAGGTTTGGATGGGTTTGATGGGCCAGAGGGGTTAGACATAGAAGTGGGAGGGGTTTTAATGGGAGAAGGGGATTGGGCCGAATTCATATGGGCTAATGGAGAAGGAATGGGCTTGGCATATTTTTTGAGGATTTGTTCCTGAAATGGGGTAAGGCTATTTCCCTCCAATGATTCAAAATTTGAAGTACCACAATCGCGGGACCTCTCCGCAAGATATGCCTCCGTAACCATTTCGGCATGGGCATCATCTGTGGTAACGGCATGCAAATCTGCTGAGATTTGATTATCACATCTTTTGGAATTTGAAACTTCCTTCCTAGAATCACTCCCCTGATTTTTCGCCAAGGAATCTCCGGAATCAGAGACAGAATTCGCCGCTGACCGGCGCCCCTCCGAAGGTGGGCTTTCATTCCGGCGGCCCTGTTGTGTGGCTGGCGACGCCCGTAACCAATCACCGTACTCTGCCGGACGTAACACGTCATCCTCCATATCAAGAAAACGTTTATCACAAGTCAAGAGTTCGTGGCCAACTTTGACGCAGTAACGACAAAACGTAGAAAGTTTTTCATACCGGAACTCGATCCACGTAGGTTTAGCATTAGGAAATCTGATCATACAACCCCGTTTCAAAGGCTGTGTAACATTCACCACGGTTCTGATACGAAGGAAACGACCCTCTCTGCTACCCGAGTGAGGGATAACAACATCATCCACATTGCCAAACTTGAGACCAATCTTGACACCCACATCTTTTGAAAGGAACTGGAGGGGTATACCCCATGCTTGGATCCACATCGGCGTAAAACTGAAGCAATAGTTTTTAGGAGGAGTATCCGGTTTCCATCTTTCAAGAATCAGAAAATGATTATTAAAAAACCAAGGTTTTCCACGTAGAACACGAGTAGCAGCCAATTCTGAGGGGAAAACAAACTGGAAAATACCATCTCCCACAGCTAGAACACGAAATTTTTTTGGGTTGGCCCATACCTTTTCCATGGTGTTCTTAAGCCCAACTAGGTTTGCAGGTTTCTGAGAGACTACCTTGCCGAAAAGACTTGAGCGGCACTCAGCTTCACTTTCCACGACATCAACTTGGGAAAGAATAACATCATCTTGCTCTACTTCCGTGAGAGTGAAAGATTTCAAGCGAAGAGATAAATCGTCCTCAACTTGAGGACCATCCATAGTTTCCTGGGGGTTTGCCATAAGGTAAAAGATGGAAATGATGATGAGGAACGGGCCATAAGGTAAAAGGGGAGAAGGAGAGGAAGGGAGGCAGAGAAGGAGACAAGAACCCTACTCAAAGAGTAGACTAGACTCTTGCAGAGACGCAAGACGACGAAACCCTTGTGGGAGGGACTCCTGGTTTACCAGATTGGATAAATACAATCTGATTCATGTTGTCTTGGATCGAATCCATATCTAATCGGGTCTATTGACACGTCTAAGTTTAAGCTCTCTCTAAACTAATGGTTAAAAATCATAGTGGAAATAGCTTAGATATATTTTTTGTGCTAAAAAGCTAGACAGAACACCGAAATCGTCGACTCGAAAAGTCAGTGTGTTCGTCATTGATGATTGAACTCATTCAGCACAAGGAAAATGCCTACCTTCATTAGTTTGTCAAAATTTTCTTTAATCCTTCTTTCTGCCCATATAATCACTTGCAAATATCATTTAATCAACTCCCATGCATTTCTTTCAAGGACGTTAAGTCAATTTCATTGACTATCTTGCACATGGTAATGAAAATTAACATCTAAGAGGCCAACCTCATTTGACTCTGGCCTTCTGCTATAGAATATCATGTTTTCTGTTCAATAGGGTATACCTCAGTTCAGAATAAACCACAAACCAAAACGATGAATCCCAAAAAAAGGGTCTTCAATTTACTGCTTCCATTTCTTTTCTTCAAATTTTGCACTTCCATTGACACCATAAATCCAGCCCAATCCATCAAAGACGGCGACGTTTTAGTGTCTACAGGTGAAACATTCGCACTTGGGTTTTTCAGTCCAGGAAATTCCAGTCGCAGGTATGTTGGAATATGGTATAACAAGATTTCGGTGCAAAACGTTGTTTGGGTAGCCAATAGGGATAGCCCAATCAACGGTACTTCCGGAGTTCTATCCCTCAACCGGGATGGGAACCTTGCCATCTATGACAATACCCGTAATTCTACCGTTTGGCAGACAAATGTTTCCGCTGCTTCTTCTTCTGCTCGGCTCTTGGATTCAGGGAATTTGGTGTTGTTACAAGGAGATACTGGGAGTAGTCTTGTTTGGCAAAGTTTTGATCATCCTACAAATACCTTTTTGCCAAACATGAAGCTTGGGTTGGATCGGAGGACTGGTCTCGAACGGTTTCTCACAACGTGGAAGTCAAAAGATGACCCTGGTACAGGAGAATACTCCTATCGGGTTGAACCGAATGAGTTGTACCAGTTAGTACTGTTCAAGGGCTCAACTCGAGTCTCGAGGATAACCGCATGGTTCGAGGCCATACCGACTTTCATATTCAATTCAACTTACGTTAATAATCGTGACGAAGTCTTTACATTTTACACTCTGATCAATGTGTCGAACGTGTCGAAAATCTTCTTGGATAAATTAGGTTCCTTAAAAATGGTGACGTGGGTTGGGAAATGGGTTGAGTTCTATTCGTACCCTAAGGACCAATGTGATTATTACAGCCGGTGTGGCGTGTATGGTTACTGCAACTCCAACAACGGGCTAGAGTTTGACTGCACGTGCCTTCCAGGGTACGAGCCCAGGTCCGCAGATGAGTGGTACCTGCGGGATACATCAAGCGGGTGCATCAAGAAGCGCGAGGCACTTTCCATGTGTGGAAATGGAGAAGGGTTTGTGAAGGTTGCGAATGCAAAGGTTCCTGATACCTCCAAGGCACGTCAGTGGATGAGCCTGAGTGTGCAGGAGTGCAAGGAGGAGTGCTTGAGAAACTGTTCTTGCTTGGCTTACGCGACTGAATCAGGAGGAGGAGAGAGGGCGAACTGTTTCACTTGGTATGAAAATTTGATGGATGTGAGAAGAATCTCCATAGGCAGACTGGACTTGTATGTACAGGTTGATGCGATTGAATTAGGTATGTCATGTCGACCCAAATTTTTGTAGCCTGGCCAACAAAAATGGTGCTGCTAATTGTAGACACCCCGATTTTGAACCCAGGATGCACTCGAGCATTCCCGATGATGAAATAGACCAATCATGCATACCTCGAGGCTAAGAACAAAGCTTGAACTCACCGAACCACCCTAAACCATTCTAAACCCTCCTAGAACAACCTTAAACCGACCAAAATGACCAAAATACCCTTCAAACCATCCATAAACCATTTCAAAACAAACCCAAGCCTACATCATCTTCTAGTACATTCAAAACCCTCTTTATTGATATATAATACGTCTCAATCCATTTTGAAATGAGGGAGATGTGTCCGTTTTACCAAAATGACTTATTTTCCCGACCTTCTGAGGGTAAAATGGTCACATACTTGAATGTACAAATTATCTTGGGTTCAAACTACTTGGGTTAGAAAGTACACTCGACAAGCTTTCCAACGCTTCAAACCACGCATGAAACGGAGTTCGGTAGCACCCGGGGCGGCCTCGCAAAGTTTTACCTTTTGAGCAACAGCCTTGAGCGCTCAAGCCCATGGCTTTGAGCGCTCAACTCCGAGCCAGATCAGTTTTCTGCAGAGCATCTAATCATGATATTCTACTGCAAGAGGAGCGTCTACCTATGTTTTCTACTGCCTAAATACACTTCCTAGACCCTTGAACATCTCCTCAATCACCCCCCAAACCCAATTCAAAAATTAAACCCATTTCCCTCCCATTTCTCTCTCTATATAAACCCCCTTTGGCTGATCTCTTACACTCTCACACCCTTCATCAGCCCTCTCCACTCTCTCTCATCACTTCAATCACGTTTTAGCATTTCTCTCCTCCATAGCCACCACCCTCCATCATCTTCAACCTCCAAAACACCCAAAAATCTCATCATTAAGGCCTACAACACATGGGTCTTTGAGAAACCAACTTCAACAGCCCCTCTCTCACTCTAACAAGCCATTTACAGCCCATACACTCCATCAATTTCGTCCAAACCTAACTCTTCCATCAAAACCCACCTCATCCAAGCCAAAATCACCATTTTAAGCTTAAATCCTCCATCATCCACTCAATCAATCACTCAATCAACCCTACACTTACACTCCTCTGACCAAAATACTTCATCTATAGCCCATAAACACAGCCACTACCCATCCATTCATCAAACCACAAGTTCAAGCCTTGATCATAGCCGAAAAGGTAGAAAATCATGTGAAAATCACTATTTTGGTCTTGTTGAGGGAGACTAGTGGGCTCATTCAAGTTCCTCATACTTGAAATGAGCCTACAAATTCTGAAAAGTATCATAAAATAGCAGAATTTGGCGATCTGGGAAGGGCTTGAGCGCTCAAGGCCTTCACCTTGAGCGCTCAAACCCCAACAGATAGACAGTCACAGTGTTTCAGCCATAACTTTTTACTCCGAACTCCGTTTTCAACGTATTATATATCAAAACGTAGATAATTTGAAGGGCTACAACTTTGTAGTTTTGTGTTTTTCTCATTTCTATATCAAAACCCTCCAAAACATGAAAATAGTGTCGGAAAGATAAATAATTTTGTTCAAAATGGTGTTTTAAGTTCTATTTTTCTCCTTCATTGTCATTTTCCTTGTTTATATCATTCTGTAATCGCATTGTACACTTCACACAAGCATCCACCATCACTTAGTTTGTGTTTTAATATTCATTTACGTGTTTGTCATTCCCGTATCTCCCATTTCGTGTTTAAAATCAAATTTCAAACATTTCCAAAATCCCACAAAATGTTGAGTAGAGACCGGTTCACGGACCGGGCGAGAGGGGTGCCGTAAAACCCTTCCCCTCTCGTAACCAAACCCCCGAATCCGAGAAATCTTTGGTTCCGCCATGATCAGTGAAATCTTTTTCAAATGGGCAAACAAGTCATGTTTATTTTTGATCGGTTTCTCGGGTTCGGACCTCAAATCCGGGTGGCGACTCTAACAATCACAATCTTTTTCGCGCAATCCCGGTGGGCCGTCCACAAGCTGGCGTCTCCGCTGGGGATATTGGTTAATATATATTTTATTTAATTACACTTGTGCAATTTTTGTTACACTTGTGTAATTTTATTGAAATATGTGTTAATCAAAGCGGGTTTGAAAAATATTTTGTGGGATTTTTCAAATGTTTGAAATTTAATTTTTGCATTGCATTTGCATTGTTCTTAACCCCGCTGGCGTGTTTTGGCAATCCTGCCCGGCTTGCCGGTGACAGGGAATCCCGAAATGCCCAGCAGCCCTCGACCGTGATAAATCACATCGTCGCTATCGTTTTTAACGGTAGGAGACGGTTTTGATTTTGAGTCCGGGGTACCCTCAGTGACCAAAACCGGCCTTTGCATATAGTTAACCATAGAACCCCACGTTAGATAACCAACCAATGTGTTAGGATTATGTGCTCCATCCTGTTACGTGCTATGTGTTACCGTCTTTCCAAGCATGCCATACTGCATACATGCATACACTTGCATCCGTACATATTCGTGTCTTACATGTTGTCGGCATAGCATAAGTTAGGTTTCCGGCAGTTAGTAGAAGGTTGCCTTGGCCCGATGATGAGTCGCGCATCCCATATGCGTGTTGTTCTTACGAGTAAGCCTTTAGGACGACCGGACATGGAAAAATTTGGATCATCAAACTCCTAACACTGATCTAAACGGGTTTAAGGGACCTTGGCCCGAGGAGGGTCAATCGCCCTTAGGCATCTGATCTTAGATCATTGTCGGAATTTGTGTGGATCAGAATTTCCCAAATCCGACCATCCGATATCAAGGAGTTATCACTTAAAAGAAAACTTGAGGATTGGGGCAATCTTCCAAAGCTGTCGCATTCAGTCTAGGAGACTTTAAATCCATGGAGTTCCCGTTTAGTTTTAGTGCCTCGGCAGTTAGTAGAAGGTTGCCTCGGCCCGATGATGAATCGTGCATCCCATATGCGCGTTGTTCTTGCAAGTTAGCCTTTAGGACGGCCGGACGTGGGAAAATTTGGATCATCAAATTCCTAAACACTGATCTAAACGGGTTTAAGGGACATTGGCCCGAGGAGGGTCAATCGCCCTTAGGCATCTGATCTTAGATCATTGTCGGGACTTGTGTGGACCAGGATTTCCCAAATCCGACCATCCGATATCAAGGACTTATCACTTAAAAGAAAACTTGAGGATTGGGGCAATCTTTCAAAGCTGTCGAATTCAGTCTAGGAGACTTTAAATCCACGGAGTATGAGATACCTCCAGTGTTGGTCGTGCCCGAACGGCCACCGTGATTTGAACTAGCCTTAAGGTCATTAGTATCTGGATTACAACACCCAAATTGCTTTGTCTCGGATGATCAAGAAAAGTGATTGGCTCTGATTCCAACAAGTTTGGAATTTAACCTGCCGAGTAATGGTCTACCCGGGGTGTTGGAAAATCTTCTGTGCAATGATCTTAAGTGAGATTCGGATCCGGTAGACTAACCCTAAGGTTGTACATGCAGTCTAGGAGACTTTAAATCCACAGAGTTTGAGATACCTCCGGTGTTTGCCGTGCCCGAACGGCAGCCCGTGTTTCAAACTAGCCTTGGGCCCATTTGTAACTGGATGGCGGCACCTCATTGCTTTGTCTCGGATGGTCAAGAAAGGATAACGGTTGCGGCTTCAACATTTAGGCTGAAGGTTGAAAAGCCGTAACTGCCGAGTAAACGACTTACCCGTGGTGTTGATTCAATCTGCTGTGCAATGGCTCTAAGTGAGATTTGAAACCGGTAGACTAACCATAGGCTAACCTTAGCATAATCTATAGGATAGATGTCAGTCTAGGAGACTTTAAATCTACGGAGTTTGAGATACCTCCAGTGTTTGCCGTGCTCGAACGGCTCCCCGCGTCTCGGGCTAGCCTTAAGTACATTCGTATCCAGATTTCAACAACCTCATTGCTCTGTCTCGGATGGTCTATAAGGAGATTGGCTCTGATTCCACGACAATTGGAATTTAACTTGCCTGTCACGACTTACCCGTGGTTGTTGTTTCGAACATCTGTGCAATGTCTTAAGTGAGACCGAGACCGGTAATCTAGATCTTAGACACAACTTGACAACGACACATGCACAACATTTCCTTCAATAAAACCAGGGGCACAATCTGAATTTGACCTTTTTGCTTTACTGTCAGTCCCGAGCCATTGATCCAAGAAAGAAGCCTTACAACTTCTCTAACAGAAGTTGACTCAACCCAAACCTCAAGACATGGATGTTCCGGCTGAAATCGAAGGACTCAAGATAGCTGTGAATAACCTGGGAAATCAAATCACCCAGCTCATAATCATGGTGCAAGACATCCGTGACTGTCTTCCAGGGGTCCAAGAGAACCTCCAACGACCTGGAAAAAGCCCAGAAATGGCCGCAGCTTTGGCCAAGATCTCTGAACTGGAGGAGTCTATCATGGAAAGATTCAAACCCATATGCTTTGGAAATTCCATTGACACGAGAGATGTGGAGATGCACCACTGGGACGTCGAAAAAGACCACCTCACTCCAGAAGGCGAAAAGGTCTACCTCGAGAAAGCCAAAACACCATTTACCAACAACAATGCAAAAGCCACCCCCAGCTCCACAAATATCAACCCCAACTTCTCAACCAGCACCATCAGCAAAGCCAAACCAACCACCACCATAATCCAAATCAACCGGCCCAAAGACCAATCAAGAAAATTCTCCCAATTCCCCGCACCTCTGTCCTCGGTCTATGAAGAGCTTCTCATGGCCGGTCTTCTTAAACCACTCTCTCCAACTCCTTTACCTCAAAAGCTCCCAGCTTACCACAATCCAAATGCCTTCTGTGCTTTCCATCAGGTGCCCGGTCATGCTATCAACAATTGTCAACGCCTCTGTCACAAGATCCAGGATCTCATTGACGATAAAACCATCTCTCTTTTGCCATCAAAATCCAACACTCCTCAACAAAAACAAGATCTCAGTGTCAATCAAATCAGCCTTACTTCCACTAAAAGTGCCCCTTCGAACTTCACCAACAATGATCCCAACCAAACTGAACCAGTCAACGAAGTCACAACACAAATCAACCGCCCTCTAAGTCGACGAAGAAAATTTTCCCAACTCTCTGCACCTTTGCCCTCGGTCTATAAGGAGCTTCTCATGGCTGGTTTTCTCAAACCACTTCAACCAACCCCACCTCCACAAAGTCCTCCACGTTCCTACAACCCAAATACCTTCTGCATCTACCACCAAATACCCGGTCACCCTACCGAGAGATGCCAACGCCTTTGTCACGAAATACAAGATCTCATTGACAACGGATCCATCTCTGCTCCACTGGCGAAACCAAGCACCTCGTCAAATCAATGAACCATCGATGGCCATGTAATAAGTCAATCTTCCACGAGTCTTGGAGGTATTCAAGCGTCAAGTCAAGAATCAGTTTGCAAGTCGTGTTAGTTTGTGTCTTTGTTTTCCTTGTCTGTGTGTTTTCATCTTCGAGTCTGTCGTGTTCTTGTGTCTATGAGTTTTTCAAGTTCAAGTCTGTAATATATTGTTGTTGTCAAAAAAAAAAAAAAAAGAGACCAAAAATAGAGTCAACTTTGTAGTCCTGAACTACGCACGACCTGATTCCTTGCAAAGGGATACGTAGGCAACCCTTCGCGGTTCGGTCGTAACTATCAAAAATCAATGTTGTCCCCCATTGTGTTAAAATTGTCAATCATAAACTTGGATTTTTGTAATAATATCTCAACTTGGAATTGTTTTCCACCATCATTTGAGAAACATGATAATCACTTCAAAACACGAGATGGATTTGGATTGAACTCTCGCCCCGTACAAGGAGGATTTTCAATGGACCATTCCCCAGCACCATCAAGAAGCAATGCTTTGACACAGAAAAAGCCTGCTAGGTCGAAAACCCGTAAGGGCGGTCTAGGCAAAAGTTAAGGCAAAAAGCTCGCTAGATCAAACTTCAAAATGAGATCTAGGCAAAAGTTAGAGCAAGCATGAGTTCTCCACATCAAGTTGCACAATTCAAAATGAAGAAAGGCATTCTTTGTTTGATTCCCCACATAAATATCCATTGCAAAGCCCTTTTGAGCCTGAATCAATTTCCTTGAAAAAGAACCCAGCTAGGCAGCTATCCCCCACACTGGGGTGAAACAAGAAATATGAAAGTGTCAAACACATGACAGCCAGTAGAATAAAAGGGCCAAAGATACAAGCGTGTGAAGATTCAAAGTATCATAACAATGAAAGTGCCAAACTCATAGGCTTGTCAAATACATGGGTGCAACAAGATGAAGAACACTGAAGAAATTTGAAACGAATGAAAGGAAGTGCTCATTTAAAGCAAGAAAAAGCACATGAAAGCATCCATCAGAAGCAAAAATGGCACAAAAAGTCCAAGATAGCTGCTAGCTCAAATAACCCCGAGGAAAAATGAGATGTTTTGAGCCTATAATCCTTCCTTTGTTAAACCCATAACCTTGGCCCCATCATAACCTAGATAAAAGTCCTTTCAGATTGGAAAGTGCAACTTGATAGTGAGAATTCAAGTCAAAAGGGAACAGTCTAATCTCCCTTGAAAAAGTCAAAGCATTGTGCAAACACTGGCGTCATGCAAAGCAAAAATCCAAACTGGGGCATATCAACGGGTCTTCATTAGCAGCCCTCTAAACTGGGGAATTTTGAAGGAAAACCAATGAGGCATCATCAGCAATCTGGGGCATGGGTTCACGACAAGAAATCTTGTGTTTTATTGTAGATTTGAATGAACATCACTTGACGGAGTAAAACAATCACAAAATCAAAATCTAATTTTATCATGACAATTTTGACATCAATGGTGAAGCATGGTTGCCATCTTTCAGAAACTTTGGGTCAGCATAGTCTTCCATACCCTTCGAGTTGACATGATTCTTCCGTATCAACCTTTGCTCACTCAGGGCACCCCAATCAAGCCATTCACATAGTTGCTCATATCCGTCATGTCAACCTGGTCAATCAAATTCCCCAAGTCTTATCTGTCACAATCCACCCCCTTGTCAAAAAGGTCGATCAAATTCCTTGGCCTTGTCTGTCTTATCAATGTCCATCCTTTTGTCAAAAAGGCCGATCAAATTCCTTGGCCTTGTCGGTCTCATCAATGTCCACCCCCTTGTCAAAAAGGTCGATCAAATTCCTTGGCCTTATCGGTCTCATCAATGTCCATCCTTTTGTCCAAAAGGCCGATCATGTAAAAATCCACCTCTTTGTCAAACAGTCAATCATGTAGTCTTAATCTTGTCTATCCTTGACTCGTGGAAACAATTTCAATGCATCAAAGAACCCGTGTTTGGGTACATGGTCAATTGGTTGTCAAAACCATCAGCAGAGCCGAGAAAGAAAATCAGATTTGAGGATCATCATCTGTGGGGCATGTCAGCCTAATTCCATTTCTGGGGGAAGTATACACCCAAATCCAGGACTGGGGCATAGAAGCCTAAAAGCCTCAAACCAATCCAAAACCCAAGTTTTGCTTAGCTCCAACCCAAACCTTGGCCTCAAGGGAAAGACAGTAAAGCAAAAGAGCCACCCATTGAACCTCCTACTTTTTTAAAGAAGGAATGTTGTCGTTGTTGTCGTCAAGTGTCGATGCACGAGTCGCATGCAATCGTCCTGCGGGACAGTTTTCAATCAATCGTCCTCAATCGTCCTGAGGGACAACTTTTAAATCAATCGTCCTAGGGGACAACTTTTAAATCAATGGTCCTAAGGGACAACTTTTAAGTCAATGATCCTGAGGGACAAGTTTTAAATCAATCAATCGTCCTGAGGGACAGTTTTCAACCAATCATCCTGAGGGACAAGTTTTAAATCAATCAATTGTCCTGAGGGACAGTTTTCAACCAATCATCCTGAGGGACAACTTTTTCAATCAATTTCAAGACCAGAAATGGTCACCTTTTCAAAATTAATTTCAAGACCAGAAATGGTCACCTTTTTCAAAATTAATTTCAAAACCAGCATGGTCAAGTCATTTGGGATAATCATTGAAAAGCCGCCTAGCTGGTGCATTCAATCAATCAATCATTTATTGTGTACATCAATCATGTCAAGTTGTTTGAGTATATTTGTTTAACCAGTTAGTGCATTTAATCAGTTGTTCTGAGAATTTGTTGTTGACGAACCATTGTGCCGCTAAGACCATCACATTTATGTGTTTGGTACAATAGCGTATTGATTGCCTCTTTGCTCAGTAAGCAATCACATTTCCTCGATTGTCTCGTTGCTCAGTAGACAATCATCTTATCATTGGTTATCTTGTTGCTCAAGGGATAGCCCCATTAAATTTAGCCTCACCGTTCAGAGGGTAGCTACACTCAATCACAATCAGAATCCAATCACAATCACAATCACAATCCAATCACAATCTCAATCCAATCACAATCACAATGACAATCACAATCACAATCCAATCACAATCACAATGACAATCACAATCACAATCCAATCACAATCACAATCCAATCACAATCACAATCACAATCACAATCATAGTCACAATCATTTGCTTTTAGTGTTTCGACTCGGGAAGGCTTGACGATTCACGAAAAATCATAATTCATTTGTTTGGCGTTTCACGACTCGGGAAGGCTCGTTGATTCGCATAATTGTTTGGCATTTCACGACCCGGGAAGGCTCGTTGATTTGCATAATTCAATTGTTTGGCGTTTCACGACCCGGGAAGGCTCGTTGATTCGCATAATTGTTTGGCGTTTCACGACCCGGGAAGGCTCGTTGATTCGCATAATTGTTTGGCATTTCACGACCCGGGAAGGCTCGTCGATTTGCATGGTTTCAATCGTCCTGAGGGACAAAACTTTTTAAATCAATCGTCCTGAGGGACCAAACTTTTTAATCAATCGTCCTGAGGGACAAAATTTTTTACATCAATCGTCCTGAGGGACCAAACTTTTTAATCAATCGTCCTGAGGGACAGGAGAACCCGTTGCATTTGCTTGCATATGCCCCCAGGAACTACGCCGGTCTGATCCCTACAATGGGGTACGTAGGCAGCCTGAGTGGCACGACCGATTGATCTTTAAAGTTTTCCTTTGTGACTTGAGATGTATCGCGGGGAATGAGTCGGGTTGTCTATGTCTTGGACGTCACTCATACCAAATCAATGGCATCGAGTCCCGTCCAAGAGGGGCAACTGTAGACACCCCGATTTTGAACGCAGGATGCACTCGAGCATTCCCGATGATGAAATAGACCAATCATGCATACCTCGAGGCTAAGAACAAAGCTTGAACTCACCGAACCACCCTAAACCATTCTAAACCCTCCTAGAACAACTTTAAACCAACCAAAATGACCAAAATACCCTTCAAACCATCCATAAACCATTTCAAAACAAACCCAAGCCTACATCATCTTCTAGTACATTCAAAACCCTCTTTATTGATATATAATACGTCTCAATCCATTTTGAAATGAGGGAGATGTGTCCGTTTTACCAAAATGACTTATTTTCCCGACCTTCTGAGGGTAAAATGGTCACATACTTGAATGTACAAATTATCTTGGGTTCAAACTACTTGGGTTAGAAAGTACACTCGACAAGCTTTCCAACGCTTCAAACCACGCATGAAACGGAGTTCGGTAGCACCCGGGGCGGCCTCGCAAAGTTTTACCTTTTGAGCAACAGCCTTGAGCGCTCAAGCCCATGGCTTTGAGCGCTCAACTCCGAGCCAGATCAGTTTTCTGCAGAGCATCTAATCATGATATTCTACTGCAAGAGGAGCGTCTACCTATGTTTTCTACTGCCTAAATACACTTCCTAGACCCTTGAACATCTCCTCAATCACCCCCCAAACCCAATTCAAAAATTAAACCCATTTCCCTCCCATTTCTCTCTCTATATAAACCCCCTTTGGCTGATCTCTTACACTCTCACACCCTTCATCAGCCCTCTCCACTCTCTCTCATCACTTCAATCACGTTTTAGCCTTTCTCTCCTCCATAGCCACCACCCTCCATCATCTTCAACCTCCAAAACACCCAAAAATCTCATCATTAAGGCCTACAACACATGGGTCTTTGAGAAACCAACTTCAACAGCCCCTCTCTCACTCTAACAAGCCATTTACAGCCCATACACTCCATCAATTTCGTCCAAACCTAGCTCTTCCATCAAAACCCACCTCATCCAAGCCAAAATCACCATTTTAAGCTTAAATCCTCCATCATCCACTCAATCAATCACTCAATCAACCCTACACTTACACTCCTCTGACCAAAATACTTCATCTATAGCCCATAAACACAGCCACTACCCATCCATTCATCAAACCACAAGTTCAAGCCTTGATCATAGCCGAAAAGGTAGAAAATCATGTGAAAATCACTATTTTGGTCTTGCTGAGGGAGACTAGTGGGCTCATTCAAGTTCCTCATACTTGAAATGAGCCTACAAGTTCTGAAAAGTATCATAAAATAGCAGAATTTGGCGATCTGGGAAGGGCTTGAGCGCTCAAGGCCTTCACCTTGAGCGCTCAAACCCCAACAGATAGACAGTCACAGTGTTTCAGCCATAACTTTTTACTCCGAACTCCGTTTTCAACATATTATATATCAAAACGTAGATAATTTGAAGGGCTACAACTTTATAGTTTTGTGTTTTTCTCATTTCTATATCAAAACCCTCCAAAACATGAAAATAGTGTCGGAAAGATAAATAATTTTGTTCAAAATGGTGTTTTAAGTTCTATTTTTCTCCTTCATTGTCATTTTCCTTGTTTATATCATTCTGTAATCGCATTGTACACTTCACACAAGCATCCACCATCACTTAGTTTGTGTTTTAATATTCATTTACGTGTTTGCCATTCCCGTATCCCCCATTTCGTGTTTAAAATCAAATTTCAAACATTTCCAAAATCCCACAAAATGTTGAGTAGAGACCGGTTCACGGACCGGGCGAGAGGGGTGCCGTAAAACCCTTCCCCTCTCGTAACCTAACCCCCGAATCCGAGAAATCTTTGGTTCCGCCATGATCAGTGAAATCTTTTTCAAATGGGCAAACAAGTCATGTTTATTTTTGATCGGTTTCTCGGGTTCGGACCTCAAATCCGGGTGGCGACTCTAACAATCACAATCTTTTTCGCGCAATCCCGGTGGGCCGTCCACACTAATCCAGGCCAACAATCGGAGCATTCTTATTGTTCCCTCCCTTTCAAAAACTCAAAACTACACCATTCATACTGAAGATTCTCTAAACAAATTCCAATAAAGTAGCATTGTGCTTTGCAATTTAAGGCCTGAGGCTATTTAATTAAAATGCAAAAACAACTGGGATTATGACGGCTTATAGTACTAACTTTACCATCAGAGGCAACAGGGTAAGCATCTAAAATCAACCACAGTAGGCCTGTCAACGGATCGGATCCGACCCGGATCCGATCCGAAAATCCGGATCCGGGTCAAATCCGACCCGTAAGCATGTAAATTGGAAAAACCACAAGCAAGCTAGCTGGAAAGGATAAAAAAAAATTAAATTACCGAATCGGATTCGGTTTTTCGGATCGGATATCCGAAATTCGGATCCGTATTAACGTTTTCGGATTTGTGCTTATCGGATCTGAATTCGGATCCAAGCTTATCGGATCCGGATCGGATTCGGATCCGGATCGGATCCGGCCCGTTGACAGGCCTAAACCACAGCATGATGATTTATGCAAATGAATGTGTAAAATTTGTGATTTGATGAATTAATGTCCCATGTTTTCGATTGATTCAGCTCAACATATGGAATCTAGAAGACTAAACGGAAAGATGGTAGCCGTTGTGGTTACATCTGCTGTCTTGACATCAGGCCTAACTATCACCTTAGTTTTTTGGGTGGTGATGAAGAAACGAAGAAGAGGTAAGCAATTAATCTGAAATTCTTACTCTTCTTTCTCTTGTCTTTTTCATTATGTCATGTTTGGTTGCATAGGAACATTTTGCTATTCGATAATGCTATACAAACAGAAAAACGCTATACAAACAGAAAAACATAGAGAAAAGTCATACAGACGATCTGCTTGAAAGGCGGGCATACCACTCTCAATAAAGAACCATTTTATTAGGAAAGAATTACATTTTCGAAACAGTACTTGTCACCTCAGTTTTGTTTGAGTACAAAGAAAGAATCAGATAAAACTTACAGAGCAGCGAACTATTAGCTTTATATTTCTTGTGTTTTGTGATTATTGATGCAGGACTAGGCATTAAAGACAGTGACCAAGAAAACGTAGAATTGCCCATCTTGGATATGGTCAGCATTGCCGGGGCAACTAACAGCTTTTCTGATACAAATAAAATTGGAGAAGGGGGGTTCGGCTCTGTTTACAAGGTAATTTTCCTTTTTGATTGAACCCATAAATAAATGAAACGGTTAAAACTCTCTAAAATGAGATAAAAGCAAGAGACTTGTGAATTAGTCATGATGAAAATGACTCTGTGTTTATTTTTTTTGAACAATAAACAATTTTATTAATCTTTGAAGAAATACAAAGATTAAAAGGGTAAGAAGAAAACAACTTCAGACCCAAGGGGAGAGCCAAACAGTTAGCAAGATGCCAACTAAAGAGTACATGATACAAGGCAAAACCAAGACAAGAAACAACAGAACCAGGCAGAGAGCATCACAAGGATGCCAAGACATTCTTGAGCCTGAAGAGGAAATCATCCATTGAGTAGCCTTTGCCCTCCAGATTCGGTTTAACCCAGAGAGCAATTCTTATCTTGATAGTGTCTGCAGCTCCATGCCAATCAGGTGCTTCCTTTTCAAATATCCAATTGTTTCTCAAATTCCAGATTGTCCACAAAATCGCCATGGGAGTGACTTCCCAAATCATCTTCTTGTCATTTTTCAGATCCCAATCTTTCCACAATTTTAGGAGATCAACCACTGATTTGGGGGTAGCCCATTGGACTCCCCACCAATCTAAAATTTCCATCCACAGATTCCACACTAAGTTACAGTGCAGTAGAAGGTGATCAACAGATTCAAGTTGTAATGAGCAGAACTTGCAGATAGCATCCTCAATATTATGAAACACACCAATATTAAAGAGAACCTCAGAGGATTTAATTTTGCTAAGGTGAATCAACCAACAAAAGCATTGTACCCTATAAGGGGCAACATTTGTCCAGATAATATCAAAAGCATCATCAGTTACGGTAGAATGAGGACTTGCCATTTCATAAAGTGATTTTACTGAGAATGAAGAGTTACCTGCCCAGACTAGACTGTCTTTCTGCCCCAAAGAGATCGTGATATCAGAACCGTCCAGTATTGTGAGCAGCTCATCCATCAGAACCTGTTCCCAATCATAAAGTCTTCTCCTAACTTGGAATTCCCAGCAATGTGAGTTATCCCTCCTTGAAAGAACATCTCTCAGTGATTCATATTGGTTACTTAATACTCTGAAAATAGGTGAAAAAACAGAGGCTAAGCTTTGGGATCCCAACCATTCATCAATCCAGAATAGGATTGAGCAACCATCTCCCACTAACAGCTTGGCATTATCTGAAAAGATAGAATGCATAGCAGGATTTCTGACTTTAGTAAGCAAGATATCTTTCCAAATGGTTGAGACATGTCTTGAAAGGATGGTGTTAGGAAGCCAGTCACTTTCCTCCCCTTTGTATTTGGACTTGATTACCTTCCTCCAAAGTGCATCTTTTTCCACACCGTATCTCCACCACCATTTTATAAGCAATGCCTCATTCATATCCTTTAGGTTTTTGATGCCCAACCCACCACTACTTTTACTATGAGTTATCTTGGCCCAAGCTACCATGTGTAGCTTTTTCTTAAGATCAGTGCCACCCCACAAAAACTTTGCCTGAATGGATTGCAAGGTTTTTAACACACCATCAGGCATTTTAAAAACAGACATGAAGAAGATTGGCAAGCTGCATAACACTGATTTGATTAGAACAATTCTACCACCGAAAGAGAGGTATCTCCTTTTCCAAGAAGCAAGTTTCGTTCTGAATTTATCGATGACCGGTTTCCATGTTGATTTACGTTTAGGACTTGCTCCAAGTGGTAAACCAAGATATTTGACTGGCAGCTTTTGTACTTGACAATTCAGAACTTGAGCCAGAATTTGGAACTCAGAATCGGACACACCAACCCCACTCAGAATTGTTTTGTGATAATTGATCCTCAACCCAGATATCTCTTCAAAGTCTCCTAATAGCTTCTTGATAACTTGAACTTCCTCCTTCCTGGCTTTGCAAAAAACTAGGGTATCGTCAGCAAATTGTAGGTGGGTAATAATAGGGCCCTCATTTGTCATTGATAATCCACTAAGAGTACCTTGCATCAATGCCTTTTTAAACAACCAATTCAGCCTCTGTCAACCGGAGAAGACATAGCAGTCAAGCGGCTTTCAACGAAATCCAAACAAGGTCTTAAGGAATTCAAAAATGAGGTTATTTTGATTGCCAAACTTCAACACATGCCTAATGGAAGCTTGGATTCCTTCATTTTTGGTTTGCCCAATAACCTTCCCTTTTTTCTGGAGTTATTTACCGAGACACCCCCTGTAAGTTAACGTTTATCACCAAACACCCCCCGCAAGAAAAAAAACCTACGACGAACCCCCTCGTAGGTTTATTTTTCTTGTATGGGGTGTCCCGGTAAATAACACTTTTTTCTTTTCCTCAGAATTCATACTTGATTAGTAAGGAATTCTGTTGTCCACAAAAAATTTGTCAGATTACATTACCAGAAAAATAAACTTATAAAAAATGTAATGAATTTCGTGAAGTGGCAGAAATAACACGAAGCAAATTGCTCACATGGAGTAGGCGTTTGGATATCATTGTTGGGATTGCTCGAGGGGTTCTTTATCTTCATCAAGATTCGAGATTGAGAGTCATTCATAGGGATCTTAAAGCTAGCAATGTGCTACTTGATAGTGAGATGAATCCCAAAATTTCAGATTTTGGCTTGGCTAGAGCTTTTGGAGGTGATCAATTATTGGCAAAAACAAAAAGGGTGGTTGGAACTTAGTACGTGATCTAAGTCATGTTTCCCTGTTTTATAAGTAATAACCTTTAGCACTATTTTTTCATTTATTTTTTCAATGTTATGCAGTGGTTACATGGCTCCCGAATACGCAATCGATGGCCTATTTTCAACTAAATCAGATATTTTTAGCTTTGGAGTCATAGTTTTGGAGATAATGAGTGGAAAAAGAAACAAAAATTCCATCATGCAAACCACAATCTAAACCTTCTTGGACATGTAAGTTCATACACAAAGAATCTGATAGCCTTTTGCACCATTCTCCTATTTTTTGATATTTGATTTCTAATTATATTGAGCCACTTCAGGCATGGAAACTTTGGATTGACGGAAAGGCTTCTGAGTTAATAGATCCACTGATGGAAGGTTCATTTTCAATGTCTAAGGTGTTGAGATGCATACAGATTGGTCTCCTATGCGTGCAGAAATGCCCTGAAGACAGACCGACTATGTCATCAGTGGTGTCAATGTTTGTTTCAGATGCTGTAGTTTTGCCCCAGCCCAAGCAACCTGGCTTTTATATTGAAAGGAGTGCCAAAGAGGTGCATGAATGTTTGCCGGCTCAAAGTTCTCCTAGCATCAATGAAGTGACCATGAGTCACCTAGAGGCTCGCTAAAATATTTTTGATCTGGGAAAAGATAACTAGAGTGAAACTAACAGATACGTTCGGATGGGATCAACCTGTATTAGTTAGACCCACCATATAATTTAAACCAAGCCAAACCTAGATTTCGACTTTGATCGGTATTCTTATTTTCCTCTGTATTTGTGATCAACCTTTAGTAACTTGTGTGGCTCGGTTATCTCTAAGTTAAAAAATTCATCCAGTTCTACAAATATGAATACTACACACAAGAATATAATTGTTATTCCAAGAACAAAACCTATACAGAAACTGAATATAATTGTTGGAAGGATACTGTTGACTATATAGTTTCCTAAATATTAGAGTGGCTTTCCACGGAATTCGGGGGAGGTGTTGTGCGGTAAGTGTTGTGCGGCAAAACTACGTCGTTTTGCTCATTTTCTTGGTATATCCAAGGGCTCTGTTTGGAGAGTTAATTTTGGGGTTCACTTTTAGGGGATTTAGATTCTTTGGGGTAGGGTATAGTAGGTTTAGGCACTTGGATTTAGGCACTTCGGGTTTAGCCATTTCGGGTTTAGGTTTAGGCACTTTGGTTTTAGGCACTTTGTAGTTGTTTTTTCTTCCTCCAAACAAGGCCCTTGGACGCTTTGGAGATTTGTACAAAATCAAGCAAAACGTTGTAGTTTTGCCGCACAACACGGCGCACAACACCTACCGCATAACACCCACCCCGGATCCCTTTCCACGAACTTTGTCATTTAATTCGCTGCGGTGTTTAAAATAGTTTGTTTTTTAATTTGCGGAATCATTCATGATCAACTGCATACTTACCTATCCGATGGTTTTTTATTCGATTTTGTCGATAAGTATGATGTTTGAGGTGTGATGCAGTTTGCAGTTGAAATAGAAGCATTTTCTTTGTATCGTTCCAATTTTATCGGATGTCCCCGAAGGGACAATAGAAGCATTTTCTTGTTCTCTTATTGGGACAAAACCTTCAATGAAAGTATTTCCAACATGACTTTAGTCCTAGACTCCCAGGCATTCTTCCAAACCAGGCTTCAAATTACACCAAACATATAACTTTGTTAAGGAGGTGTATGGGAGCTAATTAATTTTAGATTCTGGATTGTACATTATAGATTATAGATTTCGGATGTTAATTAAAAAAATTATAAGTGTTTGGATGATATGTGCATAAAAGATTTTGCGAAAGGATTCGGTGAGTGAAAGTTTTACATTTTACATTTGAAAATTATAAGTATCCAAAAATCTATTCTTGCGGTTCTTTTTGAAAATTTTACATTTTTCTGCTCATTTTTCAGAATACATTCTACAATTGGCTCTCAAACGCTCACATTGCAATACCTCAAAATGCATTAAATATATATGGTTACCAATCAAGCCATAAGTTGGTTTGGTGCATTGTTTCAAGGTATGTTTGCATATCATCCACATTAGTTGGGGGCTCCACACACACTGCACCATCCAGTGTGCGTGAGACCCTCCGGCTATGTGAGTAAATGTTTGCAAAATTTACGTCAAATACATATTTTTTGCGTCTTGGTCAAAGGTTTGTAGGTATTCTCAACACTCCCGGCTGGCACTCCTCCATAAGCGGGCTAAACATGTCTATATTTTAAATATTTGGTAGGCGGTGAGGTTCGAACATAAGATCTATTGCCTACCCCGATACCATATTAGATTTTTAACCACCAAATCATCTAGCTTAAACTGTTAGAAAGATGGACAACTTTATTATTTATATTCCTAACAACTAAAACCATCAATAACGAAACATGACAATAAAGAAAAAAAAAAGGGACAACAACGAGTGTGTAAAAAAATACTATATTGATATCCGTGAAAAAATGTATAGCTATTCGTAACATGTATTGAATGTTTAACTCATTTGGAGTTATCTGTGCCTTATTTGGGGGTGCACAAGAAAACCGATATAACTGTCAAACCGATCCGATCTGGACCGAACAGTGACGACTCCAGCAATTTGCGAGTGTGGGGTCAATCATAACCATCAAAACTTCTACCATTTATAAAACTAAAAAATATACAATAACAATGGCAATTAAAAATCTAGTTCCGACGAAAATTACATTTAAAACTCAACAAGCGTGATTGGTTCATTACTTTCCCTTCAAAGGGATAGGTCCGGAGTTCAAGTCCTTATGAAGGAGGTGCTCAACTAATTACTAACTCATACCATCCTATCCTTTAGAAGGTTGAAAACTATCTGGTGTGGTGTCGCTATTAATTCATATGGAGTTATTTATATATTTCGGTAAAATTTAAGTATACTAATATATATTTATATTTTGTCCTGTGGGGTCGCCTGACCCCACTCCCTTTGTTGTGGCGTCGCCCCTGGGACCGAACCGATTGATTTGGTGAGGTTCTATGGTTCATTGGTCTGGTAGTGGTTCTAAAAATCTAAGAACCGGTAATTATAGTTCGGTTACTGGTTTTCAATTTAAGAACCACGGTTAGAACCGAACCGGGCCGTATAATATATATAATATTTATACGTGTGCACAATTATGAATCTTATAAAATGATTAAAATCCTATATTTATTTATTTATTTTATGAGTTGTTTTGGTGCTCTAAATTCTAAATAATCTTTTGAACTCATGTGTTGTGATAAAGTCTTCTTTCTTTTTTTTCGGTAAATACGAGCAGCGTGTTGTGTGATAAAGTCTTCCTTAATCGGGTAGAACTAGAACCGAACCAAAACCTGTCCGATCTTGCGGTTTGGATTTGGACAGGTTCTTCATGTGTATTGGTTAGGTTTTGGTTTTAATTTTCTAGAACCGGTCGAAATAGTCCGGTTACTGAATTTGTAGAGAACCGGTTCAATCCGGACCATGTGCACCCCAAGTCTTATTGTCAGCTAGGTGAAACCATTAAACATAATGCACTATCCGGATTCAATAGTAAGCTATCCTTGGTACTTAGTAATTGGATGGCCTCAAATTGTTGAATATACCGTCTCTTAGCTTAGACCCCAGAGAACGACAAGAAAGACTTGTTCCACGTGCAACAAAAGTCTCCATTGGAAATTTGGAATGGCCTTTGCTAGGCCTTAGTTTTCCAACTTTTCCTTTCCTCCCCTTTTGATAGCCTTCTCACCAATTCTAGGGTTTGAATCCTCCCCTCTCCACCAATTATTTTGTGCTGATGTTATTGCATGTTTAAAAACTAAAACCTAAAACATCAAGCCATCAATTTCATAGGGTAGACCAAACATCCAAAAATCTCAATGAAATAACAGCTCGTTTGGCTGGTGTATTAGGGGTATAAGGCTTAGGGGATAAGTAATCTCAAGCCTCCAACTAACACTTGGTTTAGAAGGAATTGGACGTGGGGTATAAAATAAGACCCGGACTAAATAGTGAGGCCCAAAGGGTATTATTTAATTACAGTCTAGGGGGCTGTTATTATTTGTTACCTCCTTATCCTTCCTTCTCAATGCCCCCAATCTACTCCAAACTCTCTTATTTATACTTATACCCCTATTTCAACTACTATAACAAACCAAGTATTATTTTATTCCCCTTATTACCAAAATCTTCCAAACCAAGTATTATTTAATCCACATTTCATAAATGTCATACTAATGTGGGTCCACTCTCTATAAATAAAATCCCCTACTATCTTATCCCCGTTACTATATTATACTCCAAAAGCTTATCCCGCATCCAGTGGCGACGCCAGCACATGCAGGCAGAGGGTTCACACTTCAAAGCAGTTTATTGTCTGCAATTCTACAAAATTGAAAAACCTATTGCCAAACATTTTCTAGTAATATAATTGGTTGGGTTTCAAAAGGGGGCCAAAAAAACTTAGGAAAATGCGCCCTTAGAACAGAAGATAATGTGTAGAAAGTGCATCGATACTCGAAAAAAATGTATTGATATCCGTGAAACGTGTATTGATATCTAAACTTATTTATCATCATATACATATTATCCTCCACTTAATTGACAGAGTCCTCCGACGCTATGTAGGTACTCCTTTATATGCTATTGGAGTTAGGTGTCACTCATCTAGACTCAAAACTTTTGATTGTGTAAGGATACAATTCCAGCGTATTATTTTCTATCCCACATGTAACAAGAGGCCATCCAAGTGGCACATCCCCCACCTTAATTTGTTTGCAAAAGATCTCAGGGTTCACAAGAAAAGTTTACTGGGTTCAACAGAAAGAGATGCTAATATAGGAAGTAAAAATATTATATAGGTAGTACATGATTTTTAAATTTTAGTGGGTTCACTTGCACCCACAGCACTCCATGTAGCGTCGCCCCTGCCCACATCCAATCGGGCCGTAAGTGAGGTGCCAACAGTTTTTGTTTTTATTATATTGAATTTTTCCCCAGATGACAAAATATATATTGGTAATTTTTTTTTTCAAATGACAAAATATACCTGTAAGCCACTCAAATAATTGGACACTTTTTCAAAATTGGTTGGATTCGGATCTGTGGCGTGCGTCCACGGATATGTGCTGTCTCAAGATTGGAAAAGCTGTTACATTTCTCGTTTTCCTTTTTTTTTGTTTGATGGTTAGGGGTGTCCGAGCCAACTCACGCGCACCTCTACTAATCTCATTCCGGTCTGGTCTAAGGTAGGTTATCCACGCCGGGACTGGGGCATTCACAAGAAATTACTTTCTTGTAGTCTGACATCAATAATTATTATTATTTTTTTTTTAACTTCTGACATCAATAATTGAACCTTATTCAATTGTGTGGGGAGCATAACCAATCGGACTAACCCTTGAGTTGAAAACTCTTACATTTCGATGTTGAATTGTGAGCAATAATCCACAAAAATTTGACGCAAAACAAATAAACGGAAAAAAATTAAAAAGAAAGACAAAACCCAAAAATCATAAAGTGTTATGAAAGTAAGCGGATAATAAGAGCTGAAAATTAAATGAGATACTGAACACAAATGTATAAAAAAAAAAAGTTAGTCTTCTGGACTACTCAAATATTATTTAGAGTGGTATTTTGCTTTCTCCCTTTTCTTTCTCTCTTGCTTGTACCATTTCTTTCTGGCCGATTGCCTTATATAGCCAAAAGGCTACAAATGCAACCAACATATTTAAGGCTTATAGATACCCAACTTAATATAATCGCACTTTCCAAGAATATCTATATGGTCATCCGTACATATCTTTTATAACATAAAGACCGTTGTTATGGAACAAGCTAATTATGGGAATTGATATTGACACTCTTCTTTTCTCTATGGGCACTTCTTTTTTGGTCTTTACATATAAAGTTCAAGAGTAAGTTTACCAAATAAAAACAAAAAACTCTACTTTTCCGAAAAGCTTGTTTCAAGTTTATCATAGTGTTTTGAAGTGCACCCGGACACGGGACAAAAATACCACGTGGTTTTGGAGTGCATTCAGACACGGGACAAAACGGGAATAAAAGATTCGTACCCAAGAAAAAGTGTCCGCAAAATGAATAATAAAAACCTTAAACTATTAATCACACAAGCTCGAAAATATATTACAAGAAATTACATATATAACACTCCAAAACATCAGATGTAAAATTCTTGAAGTGGCTACATCCGAGTCCCATTTGTTCAGAATAACGGATTTAGATCAAATGGTTTATCAGATTGTTATGAAATTAGCATTAGTTTTGGCTGCCCACACAAAAGTTGTTGTAATAGTCTTATGGGTAGAAAAATCAGAAACGTGGTTTAATGAGGAAAGGACTTTGTGTCCTTACGCCTGCACCTTTTTCCTATATAAATAAGCCTCATCATTTCGCCCATGGCCCGCGGCCCGCCCGAAACCCGCTAGGCCCGTTGGGATTTATCCGAGCCCGTCAAGTGGCGGGCTAGCCCAGCCCGACTTTTCCATGGGCAGGGCTTGGGCTTAGGAATTTTAACTCTAACCCGCCCGCCCGTTGGCCCGCCCATGAGCCTAGCCCGCAGGCCCGAGATACTAGCCCGCCCATAGTCTGTACACTTAGACACGCATAATTTTATATGGGAGTTGTACACCTACACTTCACACCAACACATGGGTTTTTGGGAAGAATTCTTGTCCACACTTCACACGCGTAATATTTCGGGGATTATGGGTAATAGTCCAGAAACATAGATTATGCATCAACAGTAGTGCCCTTGCAGTTCAAAAACAGTAGTGCCCTTAAGTTGGGGAATAAAAAATAAGAAAAATGGTACAAAAAAAATATGAATTTAGGTTGGTGGAGGTGGAAAAAGAAAGAAGGAATATAAGGCACATGCTAAAGAATGGATTTTTTTATTTATGCATTGGGTGGACCGGAGTGTTTTTTTTAAAATAAAAAAACAAAAGCATTGGGCCCGCCCAAATAGCCCATCTTAGCCCGCCCGAAGACTGGCCCGCCCGCCCGCCCGACTAGGATAAGCCCGTGGGCTGGGCCTGGCCT
Source organism: Vaccinium vitis-idaea (assembly GCA_963854785.1). Taxonomy (NCBI): domain Eukaryota; kingdom Viridiplantae; phylum Streptophyta; class Magnoliopsida; order Ericales; family Ericaceae; genus Vaccinium; species Vaccinium vitis-idaea. The sequence goes on from OY978215.1 coordinate 45,713,959, forward strand.
TCATCTTTTGAGAGAGAGCCCGGCCCACTAAAAAATAAAAGCCCGCAAAGCCCGGCCCCCTGGCGGGCTTGGGCTGGAAGTTTGCGGGCTGGGCCGGCCCGACCTGGCCCGATGATGACCCTTATATATAAATGGACATCCATCCATATGTAAATGGACAGAGAAAAGGAAAGCATAAAGAAAGAGAGAAGAAAGAGATAGAAAGGGTATTTATAATGAGAGTAAGAATGGGTCAAGAAGATCAATTAATTTGTGATAGTTTCTGAAGAAAAATATTTTGCATATATTCTGTGTTGATCAACATTAGTCTTAATTTTATGTAGTATTCTTTATTATTTGCCTAAAATTTATAACACGTTCAGAGGCGACTTTAGGACTTGAGTAGTGTGGGGTCATCTATAAACATCAAATACTTTTACTAATTATTTATAAATAAATACTAATAAAAACGCACCATAGTAATAGCAACTACAAATATTGTTCCAACAAAAATCACACTTGAAACTTAATAGGTGTTCCAACTTTTAACAAATAGACAAAAGATATCAAAAGGCACATACTAATACAATTTCTTTTCAGTTTACACCATACAAAAAAAGCTATACAAGCTTCTACAATTGCATTCGATGCGGTTTCATACTTTGGAATCGTTGCAAGATAATATCTAGGTCGATATTGTCAAATACATATTTTTTATTTGATAAACAGGTGTCCGGGCTAGCTTCGCTCACCTTGACTAATCCTGGGCGACCAATCCCAACGTCCACTAGCGGGGGCTCTATTTAAAGCCAGAGCAAAGCTCTGTATGGCCTGGCTCCAAAGGAATTAATAGCACCTATGAGGTTTTAGAGCTGAGAACTTAGGAGAGAACCAACCTAAGTCCTAAGCCTTGACCACTAGGCCAACCCCTTGGGGTTAAAATTGTTTAATCGCTTGCGAATATCATTTGATCATCCCATACGTGTCTTTCAAGGACGTTAAATCAGTTTCATTGACTGTTTCACGTGGAAATGACAATTAAGATCTAAGAGGCCAACCTCATAGGACTCTGGCCTTCTGCTATAGAATATCATGTTTCCTGTTCAGTAGGGTACTTCAGTTCAGAATAAATCACAAACCAAAATGATGAATCCCAAAAAATGGGTCTTCAATTTACTGCTTCCATTTCTTTTCTTCAGATTTTGCACTTCCATTGGCACCATAGCGAAAACTTCGCACTTGGGTTTTTTAGTCCAGGAAATTCCTTTAGTCCAGGAAATTCCAATTGCAGGTATGTTGGAATATGGTATAACAAGATTTCGGAGAAAACCATTGCCTTGAATCCTCTGTTCCTAAAAACTCTACATTGCCCATGTTTCAACGCAATTTCAATCTCGTGATTGTGTTCCAAAAAACTCTACATTTCCAAAAAGCTTGTTTCAAGTTTATCATAGTGTTTTAGAGTGTACCCGGACATGGGACAAAAATGCCATGTGGTTTTGGAGTGCATTCAGACACAGGACAAAACGGGAATAAAAGATTCATACCCAAGAAAAAGTACTGTCCGCAAGATGAAATAATAAAAACCTTAAACTATTAATCACACAAAGCTCGAAAATACATTACATATATTACTCCAAACCATCAGAATTCTCGAAGCGGCTACATCCGGGTCCCATTTGTTCAGAATAACGGATTTAGATCAAATGGTTTATCAGATTGGATAAATATAATCAGATTCATATTGTCTCCGGTCGAAGGATAAATATAATCAGATTCATATTGTCTTGGATCGAATCCGAATCTAATCGGGTCTATTGACATGCCTAAGTTGAAGCGCCCTTGCCACATATGATGCCTCAAAACTAATGGAAAAAACATAGATTGTTATGAAATTAGCATTAGTTTTGGCTGACCACACAAAAGTTGTTGTAATAGTCATGGCCTCATGGGTAGGAAAATCATAAACGTGGTTTAATGAGGAAAAGGATTTTGTGTCCTTTTTCCTATATAAATGGACATCCATCCATATGTAAAGGGACACAGAAAAGGATAGCATAAAGAAAGAAGAAAGAAAACATATATACAGAAACGGCATTTCTAATGAGAATTAGAATGGGTCAAGAAGATCAATTAATTTTTGATAGTTCCTGAAGAAAAATCTTTTGCATATATTCTGTGTTGATCAATATCAGTCTTAATTTATGGATTTTTCTTTATTATTTGCCTTGAATTTATAACACGTTCAGTGGTTACTTCACGACTTCAGTAGTGTGGGGTCATCTATAAACATCAAATACTTTTACAAACTATATATAAATAAATAAATAAAACCGACCATAGTAATAGCAACTACAAATATTGTTCCAACGAAAATCACACTTGAAACTTAATAAGTGTTCCAACTTTTAACTAATAGACAAAAGATATCAAAAGACAAACTATGATACTAATACTATTTATTTTCAGTTTTCACCACACAAAAAAAGCTACACAAGCTTCTACAATTGCATTCGACGCGGTTTCATATTCTGGAATCGTTGCAAGATAGTCTCTAGGTCGATACTGTCAAATACATACCTTTTTTTTTTTTTTTTATAACCAGGTGTCCGGGCCAATTTTCGCGCACCTCGACTAATTCTGGGAGACCAGTCTCAACGTCCACTTGCGGGGGCTCCTTTTAAAGCCAGAGCAAAGTTTTGTATGGACTGTCCCCAAAGGAGTTGATAACACGTACGAGGTTTTGAACCTGAGACCTTGAGAGGGAACAAACCCTAAGTCCAAATCCTTGACCACTAGGCCTAACCCCTCGTGGTTAAATTGTTTAATCACTTGCAAATATCATTCAATCATCCCATACGTGTCTTTCAAGGACGTTAGATCAATAAAAAATGGTAAGTGTACAACAAAAAGTCTCCAATTAGGCTCCAACACACTCACATTTCACACACATTTCACACTCAAGTGTGTGTGAGCTCTGTACACCATGTAAGTGTGTTGGAGCCGAGTTGGACACTTTTGTTGTACATATATCACTACTCTAAATCAATTTCATTGACTATGTTTCACATGGAAATGACAATTAACATATAAGAGGCCAACCTCATAGGACTATGGCCTTCTGCTATAGAATACCATGTTTCCTGTTCAGTAGGGTACCTCAGTTCAGAATATATCACAAACCAAAACAATGAATCCCAAAAAAAGGGTCTTCAATTTACTGCTTCCATTTCTTTTCTTCAGATTTTGCACTTCCATTGACACCATAGGTCCAACCCAATCCATCAAAGACGGCTGACATTTTAGTGTCTACCGGTTAAACCTTTGCACTTGGGTTTTTCAGTCCAGAAAATTCCAGTCGCAGGTATGTTGGAATATGGTATAACAAGATATTGGAGAAAACCATTGTTTGGGTAGCCAATAGGGATAGCCCAATCAACGGTACTACCGGAGTTCTATCCCTCAACCGGGATGGAAACCTTGTCATCTACGACAATACCCGTAATTCTACAGTTTGGCAGACATATGTTTCTGCGGTTTCTTTTTCTGCTCGGCTATTGGATTCAGGGAATTTGGTGTTGTTCCAAGGAGATAGTGGGAGTAATGGTGTTGTTTGGTAAAGTTTTGATCATCCTACAAATACCATGTTGCCAAACATGAAGCTTGGGATGGATCGGAGGACCGGTCTCGAACGGTTTCTCACAACGTGGAAGTCAAGAGACGACCCCGGTACAGGAGAATACTCCTATCGGATCGAACCGAATGAGTTGCCCCAGATAGTACTGTTCAAGGGCTCAACTAGATTCTGGCGGATACCATCATGGTTTGAAAGCCAATGGAGAGCCAAGCATGAGGCCACGGCAGCTATCATATTCAATGGAACTTACGTTAATAATCGTGACGAAGTCTCTACATTTTACACCCTGATCAATGCATCAAATGTGTCGAGACTCTTCTTGGATGAATTGGGTTCTTTAAAAATAGTGATGTGGGTCGTGAAATGAGTTGAGTTCTATTCGATCCCTGAGGACCGATGCGATTATTATAGCAGGTGTGGTGTGTATGGTAACTGCGACTCGAACAACGGGCGAGAGTTCGATTGCACGTGCCTTCCAGCAGGGTACAAGCCCAGGTCCGCAGATGAGTTGTACCTGCGGGATGCATCGGGTGGGTGCATCAGGAAGCGCGAGGCACTTTCCATGTGTGGAAATGGAGAAGGGTTTGTGAAGGTTGCGAATGCAAGGATTCCGGATACGTCCAAGGCACGTGTGTGGATGAACCGGAGCATGGATGAGTGCAAGGAGGAGTGCGTGAGAAACTGTTCTTGTCTGGCTGACACAAGTGATGTAGAAAGAGGAACAAGGGCGAACTGTATCACTTGGTATGAAACTTTGATGGATGTAAGTCGAATCCTTAAAGGGGAAGGGGGAGTGGACTTGTATGTACGGGTTGATGCGGTTGAACTAGGTATGTCATGCCAGGCCAACAAAAACTCAAAACTAAATAGCTACTAATCCAGGCCAACAATCGGAGCATAGATTGCTATTCCTGTCCTAAACCAATTGTTCACTTACAAAAACTCAAAACTACACCATTCAGGGGAGGTCAGTGAAATTTACCCAATTAATAAGTGTTCCAACTTCAACTAATAGACAAAAGATATAAAAAGGCACATACCAATACTATTTTTTTTTTCAGTTTAATTTCACCGCACAAAAAAAGCTACACAAGTTTCTACAATTGCATTCGACGGGGTTTCATATTTTAGAATCGTTGCAGGATAGTCTCTAGGTCGATACTGTCAAATACTTACTCTCTTTGTCCTTTTTTAAGTGATCCTTATCGAAATATGTGCAATTTCAAACCCCTAAAAAGCATATTTCTTTATATAATTTTCTAATTTTTTATACGAAATTAAAGTGCTCACTGAGTACTTTAATTTAGTGCAAAAAAAAAATTAAAAACGTTCTACGGAAATACATTTTTTAATGTCCACAAAAAAACACGTTTTCCGAAGGTATCACTTAAAAAGGGACAAATGAAGTACCTTTTTTTTTTTGATAACCAGGCGCCTGGGCCAGTTTTCGCTTATCTTGACTAATCCCAAAGTCACTAGCGGGGGCACCATTTAAAGTCAGAGCACAGCTCTGTATTAGTTGGCCCCAAAGGAATTGGTAACACGTACGAGGTTTGAGATCTGAGATCTTAAAAGAGAACAAACCCTAAGTCCCAAGCCTTGACTACGAGGCCAACCCCTTGGGGTTAAATTGTTTAACCACTTGCAAGTATCATTTAATCATCCCATACGTGTCTTTCAAGGACGTTAAATCAATTTCATTGACTATGTTTCACGTGGAAATGACAATTAACATGTAAGAGGCCAACCTCAAAGGACTCTGGCCTTCTGCTTTAGAATATCATGTTTCCTATTCAGTAGGGTACCTCAGTTCAGAATAAATCACAAACCAAAACGATGAATCCCAGCAAATGGGTCTTCAATTTACTGCTTCCATTTCTTTTCTTTAGATTTGGCACTTCCATTGACACCATAGGTCCAACCCAATCCATCAAAGACGGCGACATTTTAGTGTCTACCAGTGCAAACTTCGCACTTGGGTTTTTTAGTCCAGGAAATTCCAGTCGCAGGTATGTTGGAATATGGTATAACAAGATTTCAGAGCAAACCGTTGTTTGGGTAGCCAATAGGGATAGCCCAATCAACGGTACTTCCGGAGTTCTATCACTGAATCGGGATGGAAACCTTGTTATCTACGACAACACCCGTAATTCTACCATTTGGCAGACAAATGTTTCCGTGGTTTCTTATTCAGCTCGGCTCTTGGATTCAGGGAATTTGGTGTTGTTCCAAGGAGAGAGTGGGAGTAATGGTGTTGTTTGGCAAAGTTTTGATCATCCTACGAATACCATGTTGCCAAACATGAAGCTTGGGTTGGATCGGAGGACCGGTCTTGAACGGTTTCTCACATCGTGGAAGTCGAGAGACGACCCTGGTACAGGAGAATACTCCTATCGGGTGGAACCGAATGAGTTGCCCCAAGTAATAATGTTCAAGGGCTCAACTCGAGTTTGGCGGATAACCGCATGGTTAGAAAGCCAATGGAGAGCTACGCATGAGGCCACACCGACTTTCATATTCAATGGGACTTATGTCAATAATCGTGACGAAGTGTATGCATTTTACACCCTGATCAATGCATCGAAAGTGTCGACACACTTCTTGGATGAATTGGGTTCTTTAAAAATTATGACATGGGTCGGGAAATGGGTTGAGTTCTATTCGCACCCTGATGGCAAATGCGATTATTACAGTAGGTGCGGCATGTATGGTTACTGCGACTCGAACAACGGACGAGAGTTCGAGTGCACGTGCCTTCCGGGGTACAAGCCCAGGTCCGCAGATGAGTGGTACCTGCGAGATGCAACGGGCGGGTGCATCAGGAAGCGCGAGGCACTTTCCATGTGTGGAAGTGGAGAAGGGTTTGTGAAGGTTGCGAATTCAAGGATTCCGGATACATCCAAGGCACGTGTGTGGATGAACCGGAGCGTGCATGAGTGCAAGGAGGAGTGCGTGAGAAACTGTTCTTGTCTGGCTTACACAAGTGACGCAGAAGGAGGAGCGAGGGCGAACTGTATCACTTGGTATGAGACTTTGATTGATGTGAGACGAATCCCTAATGCCGGACTGGACTTGTATGTACGAGTTGATGCGGTTGAATTAGGTATGTCATGTCGAGCCAAATTTTAGTAGCCAGGCCAACAAAAATGGTGCTACAAATCCAGGCCTACAATCGGAGCATTGTTTTCTATTCCTGTCCTAAACCAATTGTTCCATCACCTACAAAAACTCAAAACTACAACATTCTTATTGAAGGCTTATAGGTCTAACTTTTCCATCAGAGGCAACAGGATACAACAAAGGCAGTCTAGCACTCATATTTTCCGATAACATTATGATTTATGCAAATGAATATGAGTAAAATTTGTGAGATGAATTAATGTCCCATGTTTTTGATTGATTCAGATGAACATATGAAATCTAGAAGACTAAACGGAAAGATGGTAGCCGTAGTGGTGACATCTGCTGTCTTGACATCAGTCCTAATTATCACCATAGTTTTTTGGTTGGTGACGAAGAAGCGAAGAAGAGGTATGAAATTAATCTGAATTTCTTACTATGCTTTCTTATGTATTTTTCTTTATGTTTTGTTTTCAAAGAATAACATTTTCCAACAGTATTTGTCACCTCAGTTATGTTTATGGGTACAAAGAAGAGAAATTTAATTAGCCATCCTACTTCAATATTATCCTTAGCATGCCACCCTATGAGGTTTGAATCTTTATGATTCAATCCTGTAAATGTAATTTGGACTATTATGCCCCTATTATCTGGGATAGCTTCACTTCCAAGGCTTGAAGTCATTTATTGGTAAATCAATTATCCCCTAATTCTGGCATTACAATCAATTATCCACTAATTCCGGCATTACAATCAATTATCCACAATCAGTTATGTTTATGGGTACAAAGAAAGAATCATTACTCTTGCGATTTATGATTATTGATGCAGGACAAGGCATTAAAGACAGTGAGGAAGAAAACGTAGAATTGCCCATCTTTGATATGGTCACCATTGCAGGAGCAACTAACAACTTTTCTGATAAAAATAAAATTGGAGAAGGGGGTTTCGGCTCTGTTTACAAGGTAATTTTTCCTTTTGATTGAATCCATAAAAAATGGAATGATTAAAACTCTCTAAAATGAGCTAAAAGCAGGAGACTTACGAATTAGTCGTAAATGACTATTGTGTTGGTTAACATAGGGGCATTTGTCAACTGGAAACGACATAGCAGTCAAACGGCTTTCAACGGACTCCAAACAAGGTCTCAAGGAATTCAAAAACGAGGTTATTTTGATCGCCAAACTTCAACACCGTAATCTTGTTAGGCTTTTGGGATGTTGCATCCGTGGAGAAGAACGAATGCTAGTTTATGAGTACATGCCTAATGGAAGCTTGGATTCCTTCATTTTTGGTTTGCCCAATAACCTTCCTTTTTTCTCTTACTCGGAATTCATATTTGATCAATAGGGAAGTCTGTTTTCCGCAAAAACGTTTGTCAGAATACATGACCAGGAAAATAAACTTATAAAAAATGTTATGAATTTCGTGCAGAGGCAAAAATAACACGAAGGAAATTGCTCACATGGAGTAGGCGCCTAGATATCATTGTTGGGATTGCTCGAGGGGTTCTTTATCTTCATCAAGATTCCAGATTGAGAGTCATTCATAGGGATCTTAAAGCAAGCAATGTGCTACTTGATAGTGAGATGAATCCTAAAATTTCAGATTTTGGCTTGGCTAGAGCTTTTGGAGGTGATCAATTATCGGCAAAAACAAAAAGGGTGGTTGGAACTTAGTACGTGATTTAAGTCATGTTTCCTTGTTTTACGGGTAGTAACCTTTAGCGCTATTTTTTCATATTTTTTTTCAATGTTATGCAGTGGTTACATGGCTCCAGAATACGCAATCGATGGCCTATTTTCAACAAAATCAGATATTTTTAGCTTTGGAGTCATTGTTTTGGAGATAATGAGTGGCAAAAGAAATAGAAAATTCCATCATGCAGACCATGATCTAAACCTTCTTGGACATGTAAGTTCATAGACAAAGAATCTGATAGCCTTTTGCACCATTGTGCCTTTTTTTTTTTATATTTGATTTCTAACTATATTGAACCCACTTTAGGCATGGAAACTATGGATTGACGGAAAGGCTTCTGAGTTAGTAGATCCACTGATGGAAGGTTCATTTCAAATGTCTAAGGTGTTGAGATGCATACAGATTGGTCTCCTATGCGTGCAAAAATGCCCTGAAGACAGACTGACTATGTCATCAGTGGTGTCAATGTTGGTTTCAGATGCTGTAGTCATGCCCCAGCCTAAGCAACCTGGCTTTTATATTGAAAGAAGTCCCGAAGAGAAGCAGAACCGTTCACCGGCTCAAAGTTGTCCTAGCATCAATGAAGTGACCATGAGTCATCTAGAGGCTCGCTAAAATATTTTTTATTTGGATAAGAATAACTGAGGTGAAACTAACAGATACGTTTTACTGGGACCAACCTCTATTTTTTAGACCCACCATATTACTGTAGTTTTGCCCCACCCAAGCAACCTGACTTTTATATTGAAAGGAATCTCGAAGAGACGCATGCTATGGTTTCAAGGTATGTTTGCATATCATTCACATGAGCTGGAGGCTCCACACACTCTACACCATCCAGTGTACATGGGACCCTCTGGCTATGTGAGACTTGTGATAAGTAAGGGGGAGTTCTTGAATGGATTTTATGAGATAAAATGGGAAACACTACAACAAATCTGGGAATTCCCAGCGTTTTTCAAACCCCGGGAAAGGTACCTTAAACGCCGGAAAAAGTCATTCCCGGCGTTTATCCCGGCGTTTAAACAAGTGTGCCCGATACCCCTGTCGGGAATGCTTCCCGGCGTTTATGAAACGCTGGGAATGGTTCCCGGCGTTTTTCCCAGCGTTTGGTAAAACCCCGGGATTGATTTTCCGGCGAACTAAAATCCGGCGCCGGCGACCCCAATGCCGGCGTTTGCAAACCCCGGGAATATTCCCAGCGTTTTTAAAAACCCCGGGAATGGTTCTAATAAACGCGGAAAAATTTTAAAATTTGGCCCCATTCCCCGGGTTTAATAAACGCTGGGAATATTACCGGCGTTTAAAAACCCCGGAAATGGCTATAATAAACGCTGGAAATCATGACAATATTAATCCATTTCAAGGGTTTAACAAACGCTGGGAATATTACCAGCATTTAAAAACCCCGGGGATGGCTTTAATGAACGCCGGTAATAGTTTTTTCCACTAGAAATTTTTTGTATTTTCCTTAATTGTTCTCCTATATAGCCAGCAATTTTTATCCAATACAATACAAATGGCATTAAAACATCTCAAATACATTCACATAAGTTCACAAATAGCCAAATACGCTCCGACATATTCAATACCACCATCGAGTCAGAACATGAACCACATAACATAATATCTCCAAATATATCCAATACATCAACTCATAAACAGTTCTCAAAAGCCATTACAAATTGTGTAATTTTTCCAAAATGAAGCCAACTAACATAAGATATGACTGTAAAACCCTACGTCAAGTCGTCAAGTACCACCTAGTTGCTACGGAGATCTTCAACGTGGATAAACCTGAAATCAAACATCACAACCAAATTTAGAGTACATCACATAAATTAAGAAGTTCATTCTATCATTTGTTATGTAACTTGCTCGGTTAGTTCACCCCACTTGAATGCTAATTATTAGCCTTCACTAACAATATAGAGTGTAAAACCATTCTTATCTTATTATGCCACAGACAACGACACTGAATGGAATATCCAGAGAATTAATGATTAGGCTAATTACTTGCATTGGAAGAGATTATTTAAATCCCTTCATAATGTAGCATTTTGGACCTTCATGATATACATATATGTATATTTATATCAATATATGAAAAAACAATTATGGTAAGTAATATGTACTTGTCGAGTATCATGTGCATTTGCTCTATTTTTCAAAGGTGTGTACATCAATTTGGTAACAAAAAACATTATGAATATGGCTGACAACATTCAAGTTTAATGATGACCCCCTAAAAAGAAATTTTTTGCTTGGTCACTGGATATAAAATCCAAAATTTAATTATTAAGTTGTCACTGGATATAAGATGTGGATTCCATCAACTTCAATGACTCGGTAGTCCATACTTAACATTTTTTACGGGAATGACCCGCTCAACCTTTTTTTTTATACTTTAAAAGGGACAATTATGTTGCGTGTGTGCTCAATTTACCACTGGTATAGCACCCGCAAATTGGCAAAACGCCATCATTATCACATGAAACTGGGCTCAGCTATGCAACCCACAAATGAGAGCAAAAAACTCCAGGTGCAGCAACTACAAACTGGCCTCAATAATAATCATTGGCCTCAATAAAACCTGGGCTCAGCATAGTAAACCAAAACATGCCCAGAAACATTGGCTCATCATTGCCCACAAATGACAGCAAAATATGTCACAATACCAGCACAAGAAGCAACAAATGGAAGCTACCAAGTTGACATCAAAGCCCAGATTTCATTGCACTAAATTGAGTAACAACAACAGAAACTGGGCTCAGCTATGCAACCCACAAATGAGAGCAAAAAACTCCAGGTGCAGCAACTACAAACTGGCCTCAATAATAATCATTGGCCTATAGGCGCATTCCTGGTGACACTTATAATCTCTACTCCAAAATATTATGAGGATTTTACAAGAAAAGAAAGTATACTCACTTTTAGTTTCTCTTTTGCTTTAATTGCTTCCATTTGTTTGGCAGCTAACCTTTTGGCTTCCAATGGATCAACCATAATCACTTCTTTCTTTGAACTTCCCTTTCTCAGCTAACCTTTAGTCAAAGTATTTGAACCTCTTTCCACAAGTTAATCAAAGATCCAGATAGCCCATGAGAAACTGTTTGGAAGTTGGAATCAAGAAGATAGCTTCAAAACTCAAAACTCAATCATCTAATACAGCATTCACTTGCTAAAAAGAAAATGAAGACAAATGAACAGCTTGGGAAAATGACCTTTCTTGCAGATAATCCACCCAAGGTTTGTATTCCTTGATGAGCAATGTATTCACTATCAACTACTCCCACCTTCCTTGTTTTGGCCCCCTATAAAAGACAAATTCTATCGAATATAACGATGCTACATGCTAATGCAAGTACAAAATTTCAGGAAAAAATCATAAGGGAAAAAAGGAAAAAAGCATAAAGAAAGAGGAGTTGCTCAATAAATGGTTTTGTTCTGCTGTGTGTAGCTTAATAAGTACACATGAAAATTTGAAGTAAACATCTAACCTGTGCACAATACCCAAGTTTCATATCCATTCCCCATCCATGAACAAGATCATTCTGCAAAAAAGAGAAAATGGAAGCAGCATGTGACTTGCAGTTGGGCTTGAACCCAACACAATGGTAATCCATGTATGTACTACATTCAAATAGACACTCGGGAGCAGAAATACCTTTGGGCTTTCAGAGCCCGATGAAGAATAACAACCAATTTTGACGGTCTTACCAAAGAAGCAAGAAAAACTTTTAAGTGCTAAATTATGTTTGCATCATTAGCTTGTGCTACGACAGGAAGAAAAAATAGACAAATTAATTGACAAACTATGTTCAAATGACAAGGCATATTGCATGAAGCTTAGGTCCTCAATGACAAGGCATCCATCCAAGGGTTGTATTGCCATCAAAGGAACTCTCATGATGCTGTAATTTGTTCAAAGTCTCACAGACCTGAGCTATATTACCAATTATATCACCTCCTTCGTATTGCAATGTGGTGGACCTAATTTTCTAAAAAGTCTCCCATATTGAACCCCATATAATCAGGCATTTCAGTCAGGCATAGGCATTAAGCAAGTGATAAGGTGACACTACATGCAAAGGAAACTCAAAACAGACGAAAATTGCATTTCACAAAAATAAGCATCCGTGTATATGAATATATAAATGAATGTATCTGTGTATACGTATATGGTCTGACCGACTATGACTTACTAAGCATCAGATGTTTACAAGTAAGATTGATTTTAGATTAAGATCTCACATAAGGTGACACTTTCAACCTACGGTTCCTATAAAAACCCACAAAATGTGTAACCACCAATGTTCCAAAAGGAGTCATGTGTTTCAAAGAGATATCAGTATGTAATTCAAATAAGCAGGAAGTCTGAAAGGAAAAAACTATCTAAACTCACCTGTATAAGATGCCAAGCACACTGACACGCAGAACTAGAAAATACTGGAGCCATTCCTTCCACAAATCTACAGCAATGAAGCGTTCAACTCAATTTTAGTAACAAACAAACATTTCCATTGCAATCAGTATTCTTAAATATTTAGGAGGTTTCATATAGAACTAATATGCTTCTTGAAGAGTTATTACACAATAACTGTTCTAGCACGAGAAAGAGCATAATTATTAACCCAGACAGTGCAATTATAAATAGGGAAAATTAAATATGAATATGGCCATAATATTGGTGTTTATGATAACTTGCCCAGTGCATGGTGGCCCCTCACTGTCCTCTGAACACTTCGCACTGCCTCTAACTTCCCAGACTCTTCCGCGTCAAGTAAAATATGGTAGACTTAGTACGACAAGACTTCAGAAAGAGCATTATATAAAAATAAAAATAAAAAAGAAGCGCAACGGCCATCCCGCTCACCTATGAAGCTTATTTGCTCTTGCGCGTATGGTAATTCTGTGATGTATACCAGTCGAATTTGGGTCTAAAGCTTGCTGAGATATCTCCAATCCTTCTGATTTCACAATCATAAGTATCGGTGATAGGAAAACTACCACTCAACCAATCTGTTCTATTAAGGAACTAACAACCTAAGTGACGAAATGTCCTCCACAAACTCAACAAGAGGGGGGGAAAAAGAACCAAAGGAAGAACTGAAGAATGAAAACTTTCAATATCAACTCTATTGCTCTTGTTGAGTAGGTTCATCACATGGTATGCCAAAGAATATAAGCAATAAAATCCATTATTTACAAAGAGTCAAGAAGAACTGAAGGCGCAGGGACAACACCTTATAGACAATTCTTTTACTGTCATGAGAAATTTAAGAAGTCAATGGACAATTCTTATGATATGACAAATAATAGACAATTCTTTTACTGTCATGAGGAATTGTCTATAATGAGGAATTTAAGAATTGTCATGAGGAATTGTCATGGTATGTCAAAGAATTGTCTATAATGATGACCAAACAATAGAAAATTTTTGCATCATAAAAGAAGTACCATAAAAATTGTAGCTTATAGGCTTGTTAATAGCAAGGTCTGCTGATACTTGGTCAACCAATTCGCAAGTAATATTCTCGCTCTTCAATGTCGGCAACAAAATTTAGAAGTATGGCCTAGATGCAAATGCATTTATTGAAAACAAATAACTTTAGCAAGGGGTGCTATCTGAGCCCTAGGCATGTTTGTATGCAAAGAGAGTATAGAACTCTTATGAAACCAAGGCAAATTCAAATAACCAGAGAGAAATTCAAGAACAAGAAGTGCATACCAAAACCGTGACAAACAGAAGCCACCAAAACAGATAAACACAACTTCAGTGAACCTTCCAACCCGAGATTCTAAAACATTCACAACAGGAAATACAAACGCATCACAGTTCGAAGGTACCGTATAAACGAGAAATCACCACATAAAGAAAATAAAAATCAGATTGAAATGGTAGAGGGTACCTCACAAACATTGAGATTGAACCCGGAAAGCACAGTGCTAGACCTGAAACCCTCAAAATCACAGAGACAAACCAACCCCCAAACTTCTTATTTGGACCGAATACGAATCGCACTGGCCAATAACCCTAGATCGGAGAGTAGAAGCCACAGCCCAGAGAACCCCTGAACCAATTTCACACTGATCACACTTGGAAACTCCATAGCTGAGAGAAACCATAAAAATGGAGCTAGAATCGGAGAAAACCCCCAAACATGCAGACCGAGGGAAACCCGAAATTGACTAACCCATGTCGATGAAGGTATGAGAGAGAGAGACGAAGAGAAAGAAACCTAGGTTTCTATCGAGTGAACGAGGGAGCGTGCTGCGTGTGAAGAGGATAAATCCATCGGGGGTGTAGGCTTTAAACTAGCTTCTTTTTTCAACCACGCTGGAATACAAAGCGAGATTAAAGGGAAGACACTACTTGTTCAACGACACAAACAAAGAAACCATAGGCGAAGCCCCTTCGTCGGACCAAATCGAGATGAGGAACTGAGAAGTGAGAAAGTAAAAGAGGCATCGACACTTTTCTGTGGCTCTGTGCAGTGCAGCTCGCTTTCACCCAAGGCTGAGCTAAAAACCACCAAGTTAGGGCTCGATCTGGAGTTGGCTCCCTGTGTACCAGCAAGAGAGAGAGAACGATCTAGAAGACAGCTAGGGCTTCTCTCGGGGATGGGGGGAAATAAGAGGGGGAAGGGAAATATTTGGGAAAGTGAGGCACCGCCTTTTTTTTTGGTCCGGCCCCCGTACAAAATAAGAGGCTTTCCCAGGGTTTTTTTAAAACGCGGGGAAGGAAGTGCCGGAAAAAGCCTAATTTGTTGTAGTGAAAGTTGATTTTAGTTGGTATTTTATGGAGGGGTGATAAAATTACCTTGTTTTCCCAATAGATAAAATCTAGTGTGCTAAAATGTTGTGGACCACTGGTGTGATAAAATCAACCCTCCTTTTATCTATTCGTAAAAGATGATGATAAAATCAAATAATCCATTCAAGAACTCCCCCTAAATGTTTGTGCAAAATGTACATCAAATACATTTTTTTTTTGTGTCTTGGTCAAAGGTTTGTAGGTATTCTCAACACACCCAGCTAGGATCTCCTCCATAAGCGGGCTAAACAAGTGTAAATTTTAAATATTAGGTAGGCGGTGAGGTTCAAACATAAGATCTATTGCCTGCTTTGATACCATATTAGATTTTAAACGACCAACTCATCTAAAAACTTAAACTGTTAGAGAGATGGACAACTTTATTATTCATATTCTCAACAACTTAAACCATCAATAACGAAACATGCCAATAAAGAAAAATGAAAAATGAAAAAAAAGAAGAAGGGACAATAACAAGTGTATGGCCAACAAAAGTTACTCCAACATTGCTGTCACTTTGGTCTTCTAGTGCAGCACAATGCACCTTGTACGTGAATGGTCAGTTGATTATGAAAACTCCAAGAACATTTTTGTCCAATTCAATACCTGATATGAAAAGAGTTAAGGATACAGTCTCCCAAGGCTACAACATCCAGTAATATTAAAGAAATGAAAATGCAAACCATCTCTCTTATGGAGGTGGATAAGGGTACTATAAACATGCATTGATATCTGTAAAAAAAATATATTGATATCCGTGAAAAAAATGTAAAGCTATACGTAAGCAAAATAAAATAGCTACAAGGTCTATCCTCATTAGCAAAGGTATAATTCATATTATTAATCCAGGTGATGAGTTATGTCCCTTATGCACTTTGGACGTTGAAAGCCCAACACATTTACTGCTGCACTGTAATTTTGCTTGGAAAATCTGGTCGGCAATCTTAAGGTGGTGGAACATAACATGGGCTTGCCCTGGATCACTGGGTGACCTTATGCTGTGGTGGTTCTCGAGCAACTTCAAAAATTTGGAAAAATTCTGTTGGGAGGCGTGTTTCTATGCTGTTTTATGGTCAATTTGGCTGGCTCGGAATGAGATTACTTTCAACAATTCTTCAATGGAGGCAGAGGAGGTACTAGAGTTGGTAAAAACTAGAATGGCTTTTTGGATCAAAGGGAAATATGACATCAAGGACTACTCTGTTGAGGATTTCGTGAGGTGCCTTGAAGGCATTAGAAGAATCAAAGTTTAATTGGGCTTTCTACTGCTGCTAGTGGTGTGATTGGTGGAAAGTGTTGCTCTGCCCTGTTTGCTGTAGGGGCAGACCGCTTTCTTTTTCTTTTTCTGTTATTTCCTTTTCCCTTGCTGTACTTCTAGTTTCTCGCTAGTTGTGTTGCTTTGCCTTACCCTTGCTTTGTGCTTGGTCTGGCTCATATCGATGTACCCTTGGTCGAGTTTTGAATAAAGTTTTATTGCTGATCAAAAAAAAAAAAAAAACATGTATTGAATGTTTAAGTCATTTGAAGTTATATGTGCCTTATTTGGTGGTGCATAAGAAAACCGATATAACTGTCAAACCAATCCGATCTGGACCAAACAGTGGTGACTCCAGGAATTTGCAAGCGTGGGGTCATACATAACCATCAAAACTTTTACCATTTATAAATCTAAAAAATGTACAATAATAATGGCAATTAAAAATCTAGTTCCAACGAAAATTACATTTAAAACTCAACAAGCGTGATTGGTCATTACTTTCCCTTCAAAGGGATAGGTCCGGAGTTCAAGTCCTTATGAAGGAGGTGCTCGACTAAGTAGTAATTCAAATGGAGTTACTTTCCCATCCTATCCTTTAGAAGGTTGAAAAATTATCTGGTGTGGTGTCGCTATTAATTCAAATGGAGTTATTTATATATTTCAGTAAAATTTAAGTATAATATATATATATATATTTGTCCCGTGGGGTCGCCTGACCCCACTCCCTTGGCTGTGGCGTCGCCCCTGGGACCGAACCGATTGATTTGGTTAGGTTCTATGGTTCAGTGGTCTGGTAATGGTTCTAAAAATCTAAGAACCGGTAATTATAGTTCGGTTACTGGTTCTCGATTTAAGAACCACGGTTAGAACCGAACCAGGCCGTATAATATATATAATATTTATACGTGTGCACAATTATGAATCTTATAAAATGATTAAAATCCTATATTTATTTATTTATTTTATGAGTTGTTTTGGTGCTCTAAATTCTAAATAATCTTTTGAACTCATGTGTTGTGATAAAGTCTTCTTTTTTTTTTTCCCGGTAAATACGAGCAGCGTGTTGTGTGATAAAGTCTTCCTTAATCGGGTAGAACCGGAACCGAACCAAAACCTGTCCGGTTTTGCGGTTTGGATTTGGACAGGTTCTTCATGTGTATTGGTTAGGTTTTGGTTTTAATTTTCTAGAACCGGTTGAAATGGTCCGGTTATTGGATTTGTAGAGAACTGGTCTTGCGGTCCCAGGGGCGACGCCACAGCCAAGGAGAACTGGTCTTACCATCCTATTCTTCATGTGTATTGGTTAGCGTGATTGGTTCATTACTTTCCCTTCAAAGGGATAGGTCCGAAGTTCAAGTCCTTATGAAGGAGGTGCTCGACTAAGTATTAACTCATACCATCCTATCCTTTAGAAGGTTGAAAAATTATCTGGTGTGGTGTCGCTATTAATTCAAATAGAATTATTTATATATTTCAGTAAAATTTAAGTATAATATATATATATTTGTCCCTTGGCGTCGCCCCTGTGAATCCCCCTGTCCCATGTGCACCCCTAACCTTATTGTCGGCTAGGTGAAACCATTAAACATAATGCACTATCCGGATTCAATAGTAAGCTATCCTTGGTACTTAGTAATTGGATGGCCTCAAATTGTTGAATTGACCATCTCTTAGCTTAGAACCCAGAGAACGACAAGAAAGACTTGTTCCACGTGCAACAAAAGTCTCCATTGGAAATTTGGAATGGCCTTTGCAGTTTTCCACTTTTCCTTCCCTCCCCATTTTACCACCAAAAAGGAGCAAAAAAAAAAAGTGGTGGGGCTTTTGATAGCCTTCTCACCAATTCTAGGGTTTGAATCCTCCCCTCCACCAATTATTTTGTGCTGATGTTATTGCAAGTTTAAAAACTAAAACCTAAAACATCAAGCCATCAATTTCATAGGGTAGACCAAACATCCAAAAATCTCTATGAAATAGTTAACAACTCGTTTGGCTGGTGCATTAGGGGTATAAGGCTTAGGGGATAAGTAATCTCAGGCCTCCAACTAACACTTGGTTTAGAAGGAATTGGACGTGGGGTATAAAATAAGACCCGGACTAAATAGTGAGGCCCAAAGGGTATTAATTAATTACAGTCTAGGGGCTGTTATTATTTATTACCTCCTTATCCTTCCTTCTCAATGCCTCCAATCCACTCCAAACTCTCTTATTTATACTTATACCCCTATCTCAACTACTATAACAAACCAAGTACTATTTTATCCCCCTTATTACCAAAATCTTCTAAACCAAGTATTATTTAATCCACCTTTCATAAATGTCATACTATTGTGGGTCCACTCTCTATAAATAAAATCCCCTACTATCTTATTCCCGTTACTATATTATACTCCAAAAACTTATCCCGCGTCCAATCGAGCCATAAGTGGAGGTGCCAACAGTTTTTGATTTTATTATATTGAATTTTTCCAGATGACAAAATATATATTAGTAATTTTTTTTTTCAAAAGACAAAATATACCTGTAAGCCTCTCATATAATTGGACACTTTTTCAAAATTGGTTGGATTCAGATCTGTGGCGTGCTGATGTCGACGGATATGTGTTGTCTCAAGATTGGAAAACCTGGTACATTTCTCGTTTTCCTTTTTTTGGTTAGATGGTCAGGGGTGTCCGAGCCAACTTACGCGCACCTCTACTAATCTCCTCCCGGTCAGGTCCAAGGCAGGCTATCCACGCCGGGACTGGGGGATTCCCAAGAAATTACTTTCTTGCGGTCTGACATCAATAATTGAACTTATTCAATTGTGTGGGGAGCGCAACCAATCGGACTAACCCTTGAGTTGAAAACTCTTGCATTTCGATGTTGAATTGTGAGCAATAATCCACAAATGTTTGACGCAAAACAAATAAACGCAAAAAAATTAAAAAGAAAGACAAAACCCAAAAATCATAAAGTGTTATGAAACTAAGCGGATAATAAGAGCTGAAAAGTAAATGAGATACTGAACACAAATGTATGAAAAAAGAAGTTAGTCTTCTGGGCTACTCAAATATTATTCATAGTGGTATTTTGCTTTCTGCCTTTTTTTTTCTCTCTTGCTTGTACCATTTCTTTCTGGCTGATTGCCTTATATAGCCAAAACCAAAAGGCTACAAATGCAACCAACATATTTAAGGCTTATAGACACCCTACTTAATACAATCGCACTTCCCAAGAATATCTATATGGTCATCCATACATATCTTTTATAACATAAAGACAGTTGTTATGGAACAAGCTAATTATGAGAATTGATATTGGCACTCCCCTTTTCTCTATAGGCACTTCTTTTTTGGTCTTTACATATAAAATTCAAGAGTAAGTTTACCAAATAAAAACAAAAAAAAGAGTGTCAATAGAGAAAAGAGGAGTACGTGCCAATAACACTTCCTTAATTAATAGGAACGAAAGCTTTTATCATTGACTGGGTGTGGAAGTAGAATGTAAAAGAGTAGTCTATCATGCACATCACAAGTCTTCTTTGCTGATCCCAGCTGTTGTCATCAAATGGTCCCTTTCAAAATCACTAAAACCATGGTTGTAAAGAGCAATAACATAAATACAATAATTTAGTAATAAATTTTTGAGCTAAATCAATGATTTAGCATTTTCGTTCGTTTTATTTTTAATAATTTTTTTGTTAGATTTACGTCATTTTTTTTGGACTAATCATTTGACTCAATGAAGAGTCTCGAAAAAAATTACGATCAAAAGTAAAAAAAGAAAATAAAGAATCACTAAGGACAAAAGAAAAATGAAATCGTTGTCTTTATTGTTTTTGGTGTCGTCTTATTGAACATTTTTCAATTTCGGTCTAAATTTTTGTACATTTTTTTATTCCTCTCGTAGAGATGAATGATTGGTCCCAATAAAACTCAATACTAAAACTGATTGTGTTTAAGACAGATTAATTTGTTCCAAACTCACGTGTCTTTTGGGTTGCCTTGAATCCTCTGTTCCTAAAAACTCTACATTGTCCATGTTTCAACGCAATTTCAGTCTCGTGATTGTGTTCCAAAAAACACTACACTTCCAAAAATCTTGTTTCGAGGTTATCATAGTGGTTTTCGAGTGCACCCGGACACGGGACAAAAATACCAAGTGGTTTTGGAGTGTATTCAGACACGGAACAAAACGGGAATAAAAGATCCGTAGCCAAGAAAAAGTATCCGCAAAATGAAATAATAAAAACCTTAAACCACAAATCACACAAGCTTGAAAATACATTACAAGAAATTACATATATAACACTCCAAATCATCAGACGTAAAATTCTTGAGCGGCTACATCCGAGTCCCATTTGTTCAGAATAACGGATTTAGATCAAATGGTTTATCAGATTGGATAAATATAATCAGATTCATAATGTCTCGGATCAAATCCGAATCTAATCGGGTCTATTGACATGCCTAAGTTGAAGCGCTTCCTTGCCAAATATGATGCCTCAAAACTAATGGTAAAAATCATTGTCGATAAACTAATGGTTTATCAGATTGGATAAATACATTACAAAAGTTGTTGTAATAGTCTTATGGGTAGAAAAATCAGAAACGCGGTTTAATGAGGAAAGGACTGTGTAAAGGGACGTCCATCCATATGTAAAGGGACAGAGAAAAGGAAAGCATAAAGAAAGAGAGAAGAAAGAGATAGAAAGGGAATTTATAATGAGAATTAGAATTAGAATGGGTCAAGAAGATCAATTAATTTGTGATAGTTCCTGAAGAAAAATCTTTTGCATATATTCTGTGTTGATCAACATTAGTCTTAATTTTATGTAGTTTTCTTTATTATTTGTCTTAAATTTATAACACGTTCAGTGGCGACTTCAAGACTTCAGTAGTATGGGGTCATCTATAAACATCAAATACTTTTACTAATTATTTATAAATAAATACTAATAAAAGCGCACCATAGTAATAGCAACAACTACCAATATTGTTCCAACGAAAATCACACTTGAAACTTAACAAGTGTTCCAACTTTTAACTAATAGACAAAAGATATCAAAACGCACATACTAATACAATTTCTTTTCAGTTTTCACCACACAAAAAAGGCTACACAAGCTTCTACAATTGCATTCGATGCGGTTTCATACTTTGGAATCGTTGCAAGATAGTCTCTAGGTAGATACTGTCAAATACATATTTTTTATTTGATAACCAGGTGTCCGGGCTAGTTTCGCTCACCTCGACTAATCTTGGGCGACCAATCCTAACGTCCACTAGCAGGGGCCCTATTTAAAGCCGAGCAAAGCTCTGTATGGACTGGCCCCAAAGGAGTTGATAGGACCTACGAGGTTTTGGACCTGAAACCTTAGGAGAGAACAAACCCTAAGTCCCAAGTCTTGACCACTAGGCCAACCCCTGGGGTTAAAATTGTTTAATCGCTTGCAAATATCATTTGATCATCCCATACGTGTCTTTCAAGAACGTTAAATCAGTTTCATTGACTGTTTCACGTGGAAGTGACAATTAACATCTAAGAGGCCAACCTCATAGAACTCTGGCCTTCTGCTATAGAATATCATGTTTCCTGTTCAGTAGGGTACCTCAGTTCAGAATAAATCACAAACCAAAATGATGAATCCCAAAAAATGGGTCTTCAATTTACTGCTTCCATTTCTTTTCTTCAGATTTTGCACTTCCATTGACACCATAGGTCCAACCCAATCCATCAAAGACGGCGACATTTTAGTGTCTACCGGTGAAACCTTCGCACTTGGATTTTTCAGTCCAGAAAATTCCAGTCGCAGGTATGTTGGAATATGGTATAACAAGATTTCGGAGAAAACCATTGTTTGGGTAGCCAATAGGGATAGCCCAATCAACGGTACTTCCGGAGTTCTATCCCTCAACCGGGATGGAAACTTTGTCATCTACGACAATACCCGTAATTCTACAGTTTGGCAGACATATGTTTCGGCGGTTTCTTTTTCTGCTCGGCTATTGGATTCAGGGAATTTGGTGTTGTTCCAAGGAGATAGTGGGAGTAATGGTGTTGTTTGGCAGAGTTTTGATCATCCTACAAATACCATGTTGCCAAACATGAAGCTTGGGTTGGATCGGAGGACTGGTCTCGAACGGTTTCTCACAACGTGGAAGTCAAGAGACGACCCCGGTACAGGAGAATACTCCTATCGGATTGAACCGAATGAGTTGCCCCAAATAGTACTGTTCAAGGGCTCAACTCGAGTCTGGCGGATACCAGCATGGTTACAAAGCCAATGGAGAGCCAAGCATGAGGCCACACAGACTATCATGTTCAATGGAACTTACGTTAATAATCGTGACGAAGTCTCTACATTTTACACCCTGATCAATGCATCAAACGTGTCGATACTCTTCTTGGATGAATTGGGTTCTTTAAAAATAGTGACGTGGGTCGGGAAATGGGTTGAGTTCTATTCAATCCCTGAGGACCGATGCGATTATTACAGCCGGTGTGGTGAGTATGGTTACTGCGACTCGAACAACGGGCGACAATTTGATTGCACGTGCCTTCCGGGGTACAAGCCCAGGTCCACAGATGAGTTGTACAAGCGGGATGCATCGGGTGGGTGCATCAGGAAGCGCGAGGCACTTTCCATGTGTGGAAATGGAGAAGGGTTTGTGAAGGTTGCAAATGCAAGGATTCCGGATACTTTCAAGGCACGTATGTGGATGAACCGGAGCGTGGATGAGTGCAAGGAGGAGTGCGTGAGAAACTGTTCTTGTATGGCCTACACAAGTGACGCAGAAAGAGGAACAAGGGCGAACTGTATCACTTGGTATGAAACTTTGATGGATGTAAGACGAATCCCTAAAGGGGAAGGGGGAGTGGACTTGTATGTACGGGTTGATGCGGTTGAATTAGGTATGTCATGTCAAGCCAAATTTTAGTAGCCAGGCCAACAAAAACTCAAAACTAAATAGCTACTAATCCAGGCCAACAATCGGAGCATAGTTTGCTATTCCTGTCCTAAACCAATTGTTCCATCATTTACAAAAACTCAAAACTACACCATTCTTATTGATGATTCTCTAAACAAATTCCAATAAAGGCTTATAGGTCTAACTTTATTATCAGAGGCTACAGGATACAACAAAGGCAGTCTAGCACTCAGATTTTCCGATAACAATATAGCATAACATTATGATTTATGCAAAAGAATATGAGTAAAATTTGTGATGTGATGAATTAATGTCCCATGTCTTCGATTGATTTAGGTCAACATATGGAATCTAGAAGACTAAACGGAAAGATGGTAGCCGTAGTGGTGACATCTGCTGTCTTGACATCAGTCCTCACTATCACCTTAGTTTTTTGGTCGGTGATGAAGAAGCGAAGAAGAGGTAAGAAATTAATCTGAATTTCTTACAACTATGCTTTCTTATCTATTTTTCTTTATGTTATTTTTGGAAAGAATAACATAGAGATTAGAGAGTAGTGAAATCATTAGTCATTAGCTTTATATTTCTTTCGATTTGTGATTATTGATGCATGCAGGACTAGGCATTAAAGACAGTGAGGAAGAAAACGTAGAATTGCCCATCTTTGATATGGTCACCATTGCACGAGCAACTAACAACTTTTCTGAAAAAAATAAAATTGGAGAAGGGGGTTTCGGCTCTGTTTACAAGGTAATTTTTCTTTTTGATTGAATCCATAAAATTAAAGATGGAACGATTAAAACTCTCTAAAATGAGATAAAAGCAGGAGACTTACGAATTAGCGTGATGAAAATGACTATTGTGTCTGTTAACATAGGGGCATTTGTCAACTGGAAACGACATAGCAGTAAAGCGGCTTTCAACGGACTCCAAACAAGGTCTCAAGGAATTCAAAAGCGAAGTTATTTTAATCACCAAACTTCAACACCGTAATCTAGTAAGGCTTTTGGGATGTTGCATCCGTGGAGAAGAACGAATGCTAGTTTACGAGTACATGCCTAATGGAAGCTTGGATTCCTTCATCTTCGGTTTGGCCAATAACCTTCCTTTTTTACTCTTCCTCGGAATTCATATTTGATCAATAGGGAAGTCGATCTGTTTTCCACAGACGTTTGTCAGATTACATCACCAGGAAAATAAACATATAAAAAGTATTATGAATTTCGTGCAGAGGCAGAAATAACAAGAAGCAAATTGCTCACATGGAGTAGGCGCCTAGATATCATTGCTGGGATTGCTCGAGGAGTGCTTTATCTTCATCAAGATTCAAGATTGAGAGTCATTCATAGGGATCTTAAAGCTAGCAATGTGCTACTCGACAATGAGATGAATCCTAAAATTTCAGATTTTGGATTGGCTAGAGCTTTTGCAGGTGATCAGTCATCGGCAAAAACAAAAAGGGTGGTTGGAACTTAGTATGTGATCTAAGTCATGTTTCCCTGTTTTACGGGTAATAAACCTTTAGCACTATTTTTCATTTATTTTCAATGTTATGCAGTGGTTACATGGCTCCCGAATACGCAATCGATGGCCTATTTTCAACAAAATCAGATATTTTTAGCTTTGGAGTCATAGTTTTGGAGATAATGAGTGGCAAAAGAAATAGAAAATTCCATCATGCGGACCACAATCTAAACCTTCTTGGACATGTAAGTTCATAGACAAAGAATCTGATAACTTCTTGACCATTCTCCTATTTTTTGATATTTTATTTCTAACTATATTGAGCCACTTCAGGCATGGAAACTTTGGATTGATGGAAAGGCTTCTAACTTAATAGATCCACTGATGGAAGGTTCATTTTCAATGTCTAAGGTTTTGAGATGCATACAGATTGGTCTCCTATCCGTACAGAACTGTCCTGGAGACAGACCGACTATGTCATCTGTGGTGTCAATGTTGGTTTCTGATGCTGTTTTGCCCCAGCCCAAGCAACCTGGCTTTTATATTGAAAGGAGTCCCAAAGAGATGCATGATTGTTTGCCGGGTCAAAGTTCTCCTAGCATCAATGAAGTGACCATGAGTCACCTAGAAGCTCGCTAGAATATCTTTGATTCTGAAAAGGATAACTGAGGTGAAACTAAAAGATATGTTCGGCTGGGATCAATATGTGTATTTCAGACCCACCATATTACCTAAACCAAGCCAAACCTAGATTTCGGCTTGGATAGTCATCTACAATTGAGTTTTTTTTTTTTTGCCTCTGTAATTTGGGTTCAACTTTTAGGAATTTTTGTGGCTCTGTTATCTCTGTGAAATATTATGTTGTATCCTGTATTTTAGGAATACATGATTACCTTATAATCATATATTATGTATCTTTTATTTTAGGCATTGATTGCATGTATCGTGATCTTCTACTTTAGGTAGTGATCACACCTTGTAATCTTTTCCTCTTTAGCGTAGCTTCCTTTCCTTGTTAGGCGTAGTGGTTCTCCTATTTAAACATGTAATAGCTAGCGTTATTTTTCATTCAGAAATACAGCCTTAGTTCCTTCACCTCTGTTTGTCGTCTCTGAAATTATCATGGTATCAAAGCAAGGTTGAGAACCTTCCATACCTCAGTTAACTGCCTCTATCGATATCTCCCTCTGTCTCTTCTCTCGGTCTCTCTCTGTGTGAATCAAGACCACCACCATACATCTTACCAGTAGAAAAACCCTCGATTGGCACTCCATCAGCCATCATCAGCCTCGTTACTCCAGATCTACTTGAACCAACCACAATCAGTCATCGTCTCCCTCCAACGATCACCAACATACTTCCAACGAGTCTCAAAACACGTCGTCGGACCTTCAGCTAGTCACTGTGACATCCGGCGAACCCGGCTTAGCCTCCAACAGCCATCGCCGACCACCAGAAAACTTTCTTTGGTACTGTTCTCCTCAAGATCGACTCTCACCAGTGAGTTTCGATCTCCGGTGACCCAGCTCAGACCTCCGACGAGCACCTCAGATCTCCGGCGACCACTACTGGACCCTACACAGTCTTCGTTAACCCTCTGTTGTGTCTTGGATAGATCTGTTGTGTCTTGGACAGATTTGTTGTGTCTTGGCTCTTATCAACATCGGTTTAAGTATCTCTGGTAACTCTGGTTTGGACATCTGGTTCAGTGTTGACTCTGGTTTAACCTATACTCTTACACCAGCATTAACTCTAGTTCGACATCTGGTATTTTCTACCTCTGATATTCAGCATCTATTCGTAGCTCTATTAATTGGTTTTTATCATGTCTGGAGATAAGAATTAGTTTATTAGTGTCCGTCTGACAGGTCATAATTACTATTATTGGTCTAATGTGATGAAAAATTTTGTGGTTGGTAAGGGACTATGGGGACACTGTTAGAGCTTATCCCACATTGGTTAATTATAACCTCCAAAGCTAGTATATGAGCCTGGGCGGCCTCTCCACTCATTGCCAATTGGTTTTGAGTTGGATGCTTTAACAGACACGTTGATGGTTCAACGCTATGTCCAACTGATCCAAAAGCTGAAAATTATGCCACTGCACTAGACAAATGGACCATAGAAAATGCACAGATTCTCACTTGGTTTCACAACTCTGTAGAACCAAGCATTGGGATGAATTTTTTTAAAATATGACACATCCAAGAAAGCCTGGGATTACTTGAAGGGTATGTACCTTGAATCTAATTTTGCAAAACAGTATGAACTTGAGTGGTCCATTCGTAGTGCAACCCAGGGTGATAAAACTATTCAAGAGTTCTATAACGAAATGACTACTTACTGGGATCAATTAGCTTGCATGGAACCTGTTGTTTTACGTTCACAGCCTGAGCTTATTGAGTATTGTGAGCAACGGAGGTTGGTCCAGTTCCTTATGCCTCTTCGAGCTCAGTTTGAGCCCCTTCGCGGGTCAATTCTACACCGTGTTCCTCTACCTTCCATGGATGCGGCTGTTCATGAACTTATTGCAAAAGAAACCCGGTTCAAAGTAGCTAGTATGGCTTCTCCTGGTTCATAGTCAGTCTTTGCAGCTCCGCCTACTTCAGACCGCTCGCCTTCAGCATCTCTGTTGCCCACTCTAGCCTCACATCTTATTCTGTCTAGGGGCAAGCCCAAGCCTAATTGGCCTCAGACACCCGTGGATGAGTGCACCTATTGTCATGAGAAGGGTCATGGGAAGCATGCGTGCCCTAAACGTCTCCAGCCTAAGGGACGTAATGCTTCTCAGTCAACTAATTCTTCAGCTCGTAGGCCACCGCAGCAGCATTCTCACCCTCCTTCAGCTTTGGCAACACCTTCCTCCAGCAGCACTCCTCCTCCGTTTGATGTTGAGCAATTTCAGCAGTATCTGGCTTACATGGCAGCCATTCAGGGCAATTCTAACCAAGCTTCTGCCCTAATTAGTACTACCTCAGGTTTGCATGGTGCTTACACCACATGTATCCTACCCACCACCTGGCTATTTGATTTTGGTTCCTCTCATCATATGACTCCTGATTTGTCTCTTCTTAGTCATTGTTCGCCTCCTGTTTCTCCTATTAGTATTTCTACTGCCAATGGCTCTCCAATGCAAGTTGTTTCTATTGGTTCCATCCTCCCTACTACATCTTCTACTCTATCTATTCCTAATGTCTTTTATGTTCCTCAATTGACATTGAGTCTTCTTTCGATTAGCCAGTTGACTGATTCCGGTTTTGATGTTATCTTTTCCTCTTCTGGTTGTGTTCTGCAGGATCGGGATTCCAGGAAGCAGATTGGGGCAGGTCGTAGAGTTGGTGACCTCTATATCTTGGAGCATTTGCATATCCCATCAGAATCTTCTTCTACTACTGCGTCATCTTTTCGTTTAGATAATAAATCTTCTCCTTTTTATCTTTGGCATTCTAGATTAGGACATTTGTTTAGTGAGCGTCTGAAACTTTCGGTTAAAACCGGTCATATGGGAAACATTTCTATTAATGATATTTCTGCCTGCAGTGGTTGTAAGTTTGCTAAAATGACTGCTTTACCTTTTAATAAAAGTTCTTCTGTTTCTACTTCTCCCTTTCAGCTTGTTCATACTGATTTGTGGGGTCCTTCCCCAGTTGTCGCTAAAGGTGGTTTTGTTTACTATGTTTCTTTTGTGGATGATTTTAGTCGGTATACATGGGTGTACTTAATGACGCACAAATCTGATTTCTTTCAAATTTATCAAAGTATTCATGCTATGGTTCAAACTCAATTTTCTGCATCTATTAAAATTCTTTGCTCTGACTTGGGTGGGGAATACTCTCTTTCTGAGTTTGATAAATTTTTAGACACCCATGGGACTATCCATCAGTCTTCTTGTACCGATACTCCTGCTCAAAATGGTAAAGCTGAAAGAAAGCATTGTCATCTTCTTGATACTGCTCGATCTTTGCTACTATCCTCCTCTGTTCCTTCTCCTTTTTGGGGAGAAGTTGTTCTCACTGCAGCCTATCTTCTAAATCGGATGCCCACTCCTCTTCTCTCCGGTCGCTCTCCTTATGAGCAGCTCTATGGTCAAGTTCCTAACTATTCTCTTCTCAAGGTGTTTGGTTCCACTTGCTTTGTTCTTCTTCCCAAGAAAGATCGCACTAAGCTCGCTGGCTTATCTCTGATATGGGTGTGTCTGTCACTTCTCCAACGCCTCTTTATTGTGATAACAAGAGTGCTATTCAGATAGCCCACAACTCGGTCTTCCATGAGCGTACCAAGCATATTGAAATTGATTGTCACTTCATTCGCCAGCACCTTCAGTCTAACACCATTACTTTACCCTTCGTCTCTTCTACGCTGCAGTTGGCGGACTTCTTCACGAAGACCCACACTGCTGCTCGTTTTCGCTTTCTCCTTGGCAAACTCTCGATGCTCTCTGCCCTCGCATCCTGAGTTTGAGGGGGAGTGTGAAATATTATGTTGTATCTTGTATTTTAGGAATATATGATTACCTTATAATCATATATTATGTATCTTTTATTTTAGGCATTGATTGCGTGTATCGTGATCTTCTACTTTAGGTAGTGATCACACCTTGTAACCTTTTCCTCTTTAGCGTAGCTTCCTTTCCTTGTTAGGCGTAGTGGTTCTCCTATTTAAACATGTAATAGCTAGCGTTATTTTTCATTCAGAAATACAGCCTCAGTTCCTTCACCTCTATTTGTCATCTCTGAAATTATCAATCTCTATGTTAAAAACTCTTCATTAATTTTTTATTTGTATGGTATTACTCTAGTGCAAATTGAATAACGGCTCATTCATATATTGACTATCAGCTCTCAGTGGTGGTATGAGAGATTCATCCAGTTCTACGTGTGGTGTCTGGAGTTAGATAAACCCCTTGGCTTGACCCTTGTCCACCGTAGGTAGCAATCTAGGCTCAACTGGTACTCCTGCACAAGGAACACCCACAGTTAGCACCCTACCTGGCCGGAATTTGGCCAAGGAAGGCACTCCAACGGTCAAGTAAGGACACTTGAGTGCTAACCGTCATGGTCCCGCCTTGATCGTTTTGGGTTTCAAGACCCGATTTTCTCAATTATTATCCGATTATTATCCTTATTGGGTACATGAATAAGGACTTACACGGTGGCGCAATGGATACCGGCGACAAAGAGATGGGGGAGTTGTGACAGAGCGTATGAAATCCATTTTGAATACCCCTTGCCTCCCAAATCAAGCTCTCAATTTGACAAAACAGATCCAGTGCCATCTTGCCCAGCCCCTCATCGGACCCCTTTCACTTCGGCGACCCTGAACGGCTTCCAAATTTTGACGAATTCCGGCGAGCCCAGTTGAGCACTCCTCAGAACTTTGACGAACAAATTAAGAAAAGACAGAAGAGAGGGGAAATAATAGCAATCATCTCTCCTCCTTTCCCTGTATTTCTTTCTTTTCCGGAGCACCCAGTAGAATTCCTCATCTCCAGACAGAGGCAAGGCCGGAGCTGAACAAAACATTAAAAGCGTGTTACAAAACATGTTTTTAGAAAGCGTGTTTGTCAAACACGTTTTCAAGCCGAATTAGAATTAACTTAATTTTTTAGTTAATCCATCTTAACTCACGGTGAAAACGTGAAACGGAAACACGTTTTCACTTACTTTGGGAATAAAGTTAAAAAAAACACGCGTTTTATTTAATAAAATTAAAAAAAAAAAACATAAATTGGTTAATGGGTGAGGGAGAGAGACCGAGTTAAGTGATAAAATGCAGTTTCATTTTTGGGTAAATTTGACAGACACTCCCTGAGGTCTTCATTATGTACAGATTCTACCTTGAGGTCTGGGAAATGATTTTCTCCTCCCCTTGGTTTGTATTAGCATTTCAATTATCCCAATCGGTTAGTTTACTGTTAACTAACAAATTCATTCCTGTTAATAGTTAATGGGATGGAGGGAGTATCCTTGGACTCCGTGCCGGACAAATTTTATGGGACGGAGAAGTATACTTTAATAGTTTTTTTTTTTTTTGTTGGTGTTAAAAATAAAATCAAAATACTAATTGTATTATTCTGTTATTCATTTTTGTGCCTCTGAACATCAATTTCAATGTAATTGTTGGAACCTTGAGTATTTTAATATTAAAAAATGTGATTTTTAATTAGTTCAATTATTATTTGAAAATAGTAATATATTATTAACTTAGTATATGAGCTGGTATATTCCATTCTTGGAGGCAAAGTAATAGAGTAATTGTCTCATACATTATCGATGCTTATAAGTCTTTTGTGAAGAACTTGGAAGGCATTCATTCCTAGGCCTTATCTTTTCCTTCAAGGCAAAGTATTATAGCCTTATCACTTGAGTTTGAAGGGAATCAAAGGGGTGAGTTGTCACCCTTCCCTATTTTCATCTTCTATATATGCATGCATATGTTATCTTCTTGTATTCAGAAGCAAGACTAAGGGCCTAAGGCTATGATTAAGGTTCTCGTATATTGCTCCATAGTTCTATATTGTGTTTTTATATAGAGAAAGATTACCTAGTAAATTGCAAGGGTGTTTATGTGGTGGAGCTTTGGGTCCAACTTACTTGTGCATGGTGGTTCGAGCCAATATGACTTATTAGTCAAGTTGTTGTATCCTGGGGGAGACATGCCATGTGGGTGTTCGGCTTCATCGGCTAGTGGTTCAAGATTCAATCAGCCGCAGAGGACTTGAATCTCCTTAAAGAAAGCAAGATTTCCACATCTCAGTCCGATATTTGCGTAATTCCATTTTTTTTATTATAGATAATTGTGTTATATCCACTGTGATTTACCTGATATGTAAGTGGATACATATAATTATTGAGATTTATTAATGATTAATGGATGAGGCTGCCCATGGAGTAGGATATTTGGCTAAAAACTAAATTTATCTGAACCACGTAAAAATCTTGTGTTCATGGTTTGATTATGGTTTAATTTGATTTATTGGGTCAATATTAATTTTTGGCACAAACCCCCAACAGTCACTACTGACTAATCTAGTTTTTGTTACATGTTTTGAACAAGTTGAATTGCTTTGAAATGTTACTCTAATGTTTTACCGTCCTAATATACAAAGTAATTTAACAATGATCCAAATACTTCGCTGAAAATAGAAGAGTTAAAGCAGCAAAAGTTGTGAACATAGATACTCCGTATAACTAATAGTATGTGTATAAATTCATATGAGTAAATTATGTTATACGACTAGAAGACACATATGAGGTTATTGAGGGTTAAATTTGTTAATGCAAATCTCAGAAGGTAATTGAAATTCTAATGCAAACCTCAAGGAGGCAAAAACCAATTTTCATACCTATAAGGAAAATCTATACATTATGCAAACCTTAGGGTGTGTCAATGTAATTTACCCTATATTTTTCTGAACAGTCGGGCAAAAATCAAATCAATACACGGATTGAGAAGCTGGAGAACCAAACAAGACATAATATTCATAGAACTAAATAATTAAATTACGGTTCGGTTTCGGTTTTGAATCACACTTCACTTGAAATTGAAATAAATTACTTAAAATTTATATGTCAAAAACTAAACCTACTAGTATGTATAGAATATAGCAAGGTGAAAACTATTGACGGAGAAGATAATGGCTAACAAAGAGGGCTTATTGTTGGTTGGGGCAGAAAGAGATGGATGCATTTTTGTTTATTTATTATATGTATTTACGGTAGGTTTTCACGTACAGAAATTTAGGATAATGTCTTGGTAGAAAAAGAATAAGGCGGCTGAGTGGTGTATTAGATTCGACAATTAATTGACTATTGTTGAGCCGATTTTTATTAATTTGGTGCATCTAATATATATATACCTCCATACACAATAAACTTCTAATAAGGGACCCTTATTAAAGTTTCCATGAGGACCTAGGGGTATTTTTGACTTTTTGGACCAAATTTTTATGATACGAACCGCTCAATGTTTTTAAAACGTGTTTTTAAGGGCCCCCACGAGGAATCTCCAAAAAAAAAAATCTCGGAAGGGCTTGATCTAATCAGTTTTTGATAAAAACTGTACATATATAATTTTTATCAAAAACTGATCGGATCAAACCCTTCCGGGTATTTGTTTTTGGAGATTCCTCGCGGGGGCCCTTAAAAACTCATTTTAAAAACGTTGAGCGGTTCGGATTGTCGAAATTTGGTCCGAAAAGTCGAAAATACCCCTAGATCCTCATGGAAACTTAAATAAGGGTCCCTTATTGGAAGGGACTCCTACATATATATATAGGGAGAGCTTCTCTTCCATGATCCGAGCATTTTTTTTGACGATCCAAACGTCCAATGTGTTCACAAGGTGTTTTCAAGGGTTCACGGGAGAAATCTTCAAAAAAAAAAAAAATACCGGGAAAGGCTTGATCCAAGCAATTTTTCGCAAAAACTGCAAATACCGGTATTTTTTTTTAAAACACCTTTTGAACACATTGGACGGTTTGGATTTTCCAAAAACAATTTTTAAAAGTGAAAAAATCAATTTTTCCTTAAATCTGGGGGTCCGGATAGGAAACTTCTTATATATATATATATATATATATATATTATAGGAAGATGTTCTATTGAGAACTCCCTCAAAGATCTACTCCGTGAGGACCACCCCTTTTTTGATTTTTCGGACCAAATTTCGACGATCCGAACCGCTCAATGTGTTTAAAACATGTTTTCCATGGCCAACGCCAGGAATCACAAAAAACAAATACCCGAAAGGGCTTCATCCGAGCGGTTTTTCGTAATAACCGTACATATATAATTTATCGAAAAATGCTCGAATGAAGCCCTTCCAAGTATTTTTTTTTTGGACGAATCCTCGCAGTGACCCTTAAAATCACGTTTTAAACACATTGAGTGGTTCGGATCGTCGAGATTCGACCCCGATCCATGAGGTCCGCAAATTACGAGTTTGAGGGAGTCCTTAGTAGAACGGGATCCATATATCACTACTAGAGAAAAGGGTTTTTGTGTCAAGCCACCCCCGACGCAAAAGGTAACAAGGCCGACGCTAATAGTCTTTTGCAACGGCCATGCGACGGCAAAGTGGGGGACGTCGTTGGTTGGGTCTCAAAAAGTTTTTTGCGTCGGCAAGAGCCGTCGCAAATTAATTGCGACGGCCTAGATTTATTTTTTGCATCAGCAGTGATCTTGACTCAAAAGGATTAAAAAATATATATAATTATTAGCATCGGGTTGCTTTGCCGTTGCAAATACTATACCTTTTGCGTCGGCAATTAGCCGACACCATAGCCCTACTATATAACTCATGTTTTTGCGTCCAAGTTGCTGCCGTCGCAAAAAAGAAAACGAGATCGATTGTACCTGATCTAAATTTTTTTTCACCCAAATTACACTACTAAGCTGCATATCTAATGTTTTTCTGGGCATAGAAAAAAACCACCAACTACCAAGCATCCAAAGCAATGAAATCATGTCCTCATTCATTCTCATACAGGAACTCTTTCATCAAGAAACTAATTACATCCATTAATTTATCCATTCAATCAGTTCTAGAAGGAGAGATCCGGATAACATTGTTCAAATAAAATGGTTAGGAAGTAAAATCTAAAGTTGGATGTTTGTTCATCAAAGATGCATGTTTCTCATAAGTGAGCCATCTGAATGGTAACTGTGGCACATGCCATCACTTGAACCAGTGTCAAACAGCAGTAGCTAGCATCAACGTATCTCCAAGCAGCAAGCAACCAAGAAAGATCACCAAGTAGCGCCTATAAGTAGCACAAGAGATTATGGTAAGCAGCATGACAGATCCCCGCCAGCACATGTAACACATGTATTGGATAAAGGAATGCTATAACTATAGGCTGAGATAACAGTAGCAGAAGTTTTTCTTCATAGTAACATATTTCAAAACAAATCAGCTGAAATGTTCATCTAAGTTTGAACCCAGTTCCAGATTCACATTCTTCTTTTTTTTAGTCAGACAAGGTGAAGATTTGGTAGTTCAAAAACAAAACAAAAAAAAAGACAAGTGAAGAGTTTTGATCCAGAATTGAACATCAAGCTTACTTTTTGACAGCAGAAAAGAGACTGGCATGGTAATGCATTTTTCTAAGTACCAATCAAGTCCTAAGTTTGCAATGCAATTTGCAATCCTACTACAAATTTGTATCCCAAAAGATGCACTACGAGTCTTAATTTTGCAAAATTTTGTATTCCCTTGCTACGAAATGAATGGCACTAGCCAATAAGAGATTCAGATGAAAACTTTAAAATACCTTCGTATAAACCTCAAGAATTGCACTTTTCTCCTGAAACGACTGCATTGCTGCTCTTTCAGCATTCTTTCATCAATTTGAACTACTTTTTTCTCCTCCAAGGCCCTCTGCAAGCAAAAATGATTATGTTGGAAGAAGGGGCAAAGAGGAAAGTATACAACATACTAAGAAGGATAAGAGCATTTTTTTTATGTCACAACAGAATATTTCTGACCAGGTTACAAAATATGACTCAGAATTTAATTTGTGAAAATAAAGAAGGTTAATAAAGACAAACAGGATATAGTGGGCATCCAGTGACTTAAAACACTATTTTAACCCATTATGTCCTGCTTGTTTGTGGTTAACCTTCTTTATTACAGAACATCAAACAAGCAGGATATAGTATCCCATTATGGGACCTCAACATTGGTCATAATGCGTTCTCTTAAGTCAAAATCAGAAACTTGGAAAATCAGGGGTGGGACAAGCATTGCAGTCCCTTTTTATATCGGCATTGCAGTGAAAAACTCAGGCACACAAAACTACTATTCGATAGGCAAATTGGCAAAGCATACAATAGCATATCTAATTGACTAATATATTCCCAGAAACGAACACTCACCCCCAGGTAACCTACCAACTACCCATATCAGTACAACCGTAAAAATGAATGTAGGAATCTACATAATAAATGAATACAATACTTCTAAAGAGAACAAATCACCAAAAAGAAAAAATCATGGGCATTTTCAAAACAACCATGTAAGCATCTACATTTTATTTTTTATCAAATGCATGTAAACATGTACATCAGTCTCAGCTTGTACATCAGTCTCACCAAATCCCACTCCAAACAGTTGGTCAATCTACCTCTTGAATAGGATCCTAATCTTCAGCCAAATGCTAACACATATAGGTACAACAAGACAAAAAACTGTATTCCAGTTGCCGTTTAAGGCAACTCAGGTGCACCAAGACAAAAAACAAGAACAAATCATCATATTTCCTGCTATTAAACTGCATTGGGTTTGCTCTATAGACCATACTTGTGCTCAATTCTATAGCAGTTAAGTAAACCTAAGAAGATATGAGATACCTGTGTTGCTTGAGATGGTAGAGCACGAGATGTGTGAGTCACCTTAATAGTCCTAGTGTTGGAAAATAAGCGGTGTATCAAATGAGCTAGAATTGTAAGGAAAATAAGCTAGAACAAGTCATTATTAAAAGACAAGTAAAAATCAATGAGCATGATCTTCTCAGTGTCAAAAAGCACTGCCTTGGCCTCACAGCCTGAATCAAAGTAGCATTTTCTGCATTTTCTTCCCATTAGTTCAAAGAAACCTTAATGTAAATTTAAGCGGTGTATCAAATGAAATACACCTACTTTTTTCACTAACAACTGAAACTGATTAGATAACTTACGTTCAAGATTTGAAATCAATTCAGAAAAGCAATTCCATACAACTAGTCATTCCCTTTGAAAAACAGCATACAAAGGGCAGATAATAGGGAAAAAGAGTAAAATATCCCCAATGGAAAGAATACTGGATTAGGTTCAACTAGATTTGCCCAAACGCTTAATTTAAAGTAACAAGTCCCTAACATATCAGCGACTAAAGGGCTACAAAATACTAAGGCCATATTGATCAGACGATCACTAAAAGTGTTTTAAACTACTTTAATACACTCATGCAAGTATGCACAAGATCGTATAGAAGTGCGTTTCATCGTCTCTAAAAATCTTCCATCTTGAGCATTTGGAGACAAAAATCAAAATCAATGCTCGCACATATGCACGTGTTTACTTTTGTGGTATTGTCCCCGCACTACAACCTAAATCACATAACACTTTGTCTGGCGCGGAGAAAGGAAAACTGGGGCAAGGGTGTGGAGAAGGAAAGAAAGCTGATCATAAGGAAAAGGATGGTGTTCCCTTCTAAGTTATTTGATTGTCCAAAACAGATAGTATTTTCATCTGCTAAACAATTGCAGAGATTTTCTCCTCCTTTACTCTCATTTTTGGGCTGATTTCAAACCAATAGCTGCATAATATAACATAAACACTAGCATAGCTCTTTGTTTTGTTTCTTTTGATAAATAAAAAAATATGTAGACTTAGACTTAGAAAGACAACACATGCCGTTTTAGAGAAGAGTTCTCGTATGTAGGCCATTGATCTCAACATGGCACCTAAAGTATCCCTCAACAGTCAACACCTAAAATTTGATCTCCGATTCTCCTGAAGTTGTCTCGGTATCTTGGAGCTGAAAGATATGATAGAGAATGACCAAATTGAAGAAACATTTAGCTACGGTGAAACATGTAAAACAATGTTAAAAAAAAAAGGTTTTGGCAACAAAAAGGTATCCACACACAAACCAGATATATCACTCCTATGAGAAGATGCACTTGCAGCAGTTTATGGAAGGAAAATCTCAGCAGATGTTTATTTGCAAGTGATTTTGATGACTCAGAAACTCACCATCAACATGAACTTTTTACCCATGTTATCTATATGTGGCTGAATTGTGCCTAGATAGAATAGTTCCCGCTAGATTCCAAAGAGTAGAACCTCATAGATGTCTATATAAATCTCAAAATCTGCTCACATTCCAGCATCTCCAACCAAAACATCCTGCAATGCAGCAATAGAATTAGCAAGAGCATTACAAGACAACTACTAGAGTAGTATCCAGTACCAAATAGAAGACTTCATAAGCAGAAATAGAGTCCAGCTATCCAAAAGAAAAACAGATACAGCTAGCAAGAGCTGCCTAGAATTACTTTGACAGCAAAATGAATTTCTAATCAAGTCCAGAAATAGAGGAATTTTGCGATTCCAGAGAGCAAATCAGAAGTTCAAGCTCATTATTGTATCATCCACCCTAAGCAGCATATGATCAGTAGTAGCAGCAGAAAAGTATGGCTGAAAAAAAAAAAAAAAAGACGACTTGGACTAAGAGTATTGGCAAACAGACTAGTAGCAAGCAGAGCTATAACGAAGAGTATTGCATAGTGTGTACTTTACAGAGGAATAGTTCGTAGCAATAGTCTCATAAATTTAACAATTGCCTATACTGATGAAAATTTCTGGTGTATATATTATAGGAGCGTTATGCTACCACCTATTTCTCTGGCACCGAAGAAAATGCTCGATCTTCTAATGACCTTCACAAAATGGAAGCTTAAAATCTAGGAACACCAAGTTGGACTAAGAATGAAATTCTTGTTTGTAATCGATTTGGTTCCATGATGACGGTTGGGGAAGTTGATAAAAATGGTACAACTACATAACTCGGATCCTGCTCAGCTCGCTCCAAACAACATAACGCTGAAAAATTTGTATCACGTGCAAAGCACATGACAACTTCTAGTATTCAACAAATCACATAACCACACTTGATGAATTCCAACTACGCCCCCTAACGATATATATATATATAGGAATAGATAAATACACTTCGTTATCTATCTAAAAAAGATTAAAAATATATATATATATATATATATATATATATATATATATATATATATATATATTCACAAATAGAAGGCAAAGAAATCAATGAATCAACATGACAATCCTCTTTAACTAAAAATAAACCAAAAGAGCATATACTCATAATGGAGATCAACGTGCAGCTTTAAAATACTAAAGTTCCCCTCTTGTTTGAGGCTATAGACTTCACCAAAGGTTTTGTCTCTATGTGGAGCACAAACTCTAACCCCAACTCTGTTTAAAAAAATATATGTTTTGCTTCTTTTATTACAGTTTAATTGATGATTTATTTCAATTAACGACTGGATCTGAGGTTCTCTTTGAGCATACCGATAGTGGAGTCAACTGGTAGTAGCAACGGCGTGGTGTTCAACGGTGTTCCTTGCGGTGCTTGCAATTTTCGATTAACACATTCTAGCTTCCCATATCTCAGCAGCAGAAAAGTTAGGGCAAAAGGAAAAAGCATTATAGGAAGACAGAGAGATTTGTTTGGGTGCAACAACTGGACAGAGAAGAAATTAATGATTGCAACTGAGAACCTCTTTGAGCATACCGATTGTGCAATCGACTGGTAGTAGCAACGGCGTGGTGTTCGACGGTGTCCCTTGCGATGCTTGTGGTCTTCGCTCAACAGGTTCTAGCGTCCTAACATCTCAGCAGCAAAAAAGTTGGGGCAAAAAGAAAAGGCATTAGAGGAAGATGAGGGAGATTTGGGTTTTGGGGGCAAAAGTGATTTAGGTTTTGGGGGCAATTCTGTTTTCAGGAGAAAACGAAATAGCTTAAGTTTTACCCCCAAAATTTTGGACGAAATTTAGAATTTTTGTTGTCTCCCCGCCAGTTTGGTAGAGTATTTACGTCCGGGAATATTTTGCCGTCACAAACATTAACTATTTGCCACTAGTTTTTTTGTGACGGGATATGGTTGACGCAAATTGATACTTTTTGAGACGGGATCTACTGCTGTCCCAATAAAATAGCTTTTTGTGACAGTAATTTTTGCCGAAGCAAATTGGTTGACACCAAAACCAGATTTTCTTGTAGTGTATTATATATATATATTCGGATCGGAGTAGAATTTGAATCGGAACCGTTAATGTAAATTCACATTCCAAACATTTGAACATGGTTTATAATTTTTTGAAACCGTGTTCACACAACACAAATAAAAAATCGAACCAAACCATTCGATTTAGATTGATTTCAACCGGATAGAGTTGGTGGACCAGTCTCAGGGTGATGAACTTTGAGTATGATACAAATGTAAATATGATTAAAAATTTTAAAATTAGGAGAACACTACACCATTGCCCAAAAAAAAGTGACAAGGAATGGACCTACCATTGCCCAACATTTTTCAAAAAAAATTGGGTACAAACATCTGACGCGGGGATGCTGCTGTGCAAGGGGCGCACAGTAGCTGCTGTGCAGCTGAAAAACGACGTCGTTTTGATGCCAAAACGCGGAAAAAATCCGGACTTCTGTTTGTGGCCATTGGATTAGATCCAACGGCCACAAACAGAAGTTCGGAGTTTTTCCGCGTTTTGGCATCAAAACGACGTCGTTTTTCAGCTGCACAGCAGCTGCTGTGCACCCCTTGCACAGCAGCATCCCCGCGTCCACAAACATCAAGCCCTCGATTCAAAACTCTTTTTATTCAAGTTGATAAAATATAGTCGTCACTCAAATTTTCCGTCTTTATTCTTTTGTCTTGATGTATGCGTGTATACAATTTATTTTCAAGTTGTAATTATCATTAGAAAAATGATCTTTCTTCATTTTCATTTACGAAAACATATAGGGGCCCTATTTTCCAATCTTGCATAGGAGGCCTTATGTTTAGGGCCGGCCTTGGTTGTTTTGTTATATGCTCATAATGAAAGGCCATACACAATATTCTTTTCAAATATTAATTAATGAATTTCTTTTGCTGATCGAAAAAACAAAAACATTCTTTGTGCCTATAGAAGTGAAGGTAAATAAAAAAAAAAGAGCCATCTGATAAAAATTAAAGATAATTTGTACAATAGGCCAAATGATAGTTTCATGATTTAAGCACACTTGCCATGGTTCCAATTACAGTATACTTTGCCACATTCAGTGATCATGGGAACATATCCAATGGAGTAAATTAAAAACTCTCACAAACAGTACAACAACATAATACTTGTACATAAATACTATTAGCTCCTAAGTGCTAGGTTTCATGAGGCTTGAGACAAATCGGAAGACCTCTTTCAGGGGACTTAAAAATTATCTTATCATTTGGTATTAATTTCTTCCAGTGGAACTTCTTCACCAAATTATAAATAAACGCAAGTATCTCTATCCGAGCATACTCTTTCCCAGGGCACATCCGTTGCCCTCCGCCGAAAGGTACGAATGTATATGGCGCAGGTCCGTTTCCTTCAAACCTATTCGGATCAAATTTCTCCGGATTCGGGAAGTAGGCAGGATCTTTGTGAGTTGAGTGAAAACTCCAACAGACCTACAAGAACAGCAAATTGAATGGAATTTTAATAGTAGTAAATTCACCCACATAAACTAAATTCTTGAATTTGGAATACAGAACATTTGAGTCATCTTAAATGACTGAATTCGTACGGAACTTTAGCTTATTGGCTTTTTAGATTCTTAAATTGGGAATACAGAACTTTAACTTATTGGCTTTTTGGCTTTTTTGGTTTTTTAAGTTTTATGAGAGAGGTAATTCTCCTTATATCCATCAACCCCAAAAGCCAAAAAAAAAAGCCAATAAGCTAAAGGTAGTGGAGCAAGCCCAAATGTATTATTTAGACCTTGCATTTTACGTTTTTGTTCCATGCTTTCTTCCTTTGACTATATATATATAGTCACTCTGTCCCAAATTATTGGTCCTGTCAGATTCCAATGCTTAATTGTTCATATCTTTCAATATATAACGTATTTTATGTGCAATATGGATTTTATTTGATAGATCTCACATAGTTTTTTTTTTACAAAGTTTTTAAAATCTCTAAAAATATTATAGATTAAAAGATATAAACCGTTAAAAATTGAGTTGAAATCCGAACAGGACAAACATTCTGGGACAAAGGAGACACTTATTATTCCAGCTAGCAAGATATGTAGAGCTGAACAAACAAACAAGCTTACCTTAGACTCCTTAGGTATTGTATAACCATCAAAAGTGAAGTCGGTTAAAGCCTCTTTGAAAGATATTTGTGCAGGGGGTGCTAGCCTCATAACCTCACATACTACATTCCAAGTATACCTCATTTTTTGAATGTCACTCCAATTTAACAGCTCTCCTGGCCCTTTGGCCTTCGCGATCTCCATTACTTCTGCAAATACACAAATAAAAAACATATTTATATAGACGAATAGGTGTGTATTGTAGCTATTCTCACTTACATATGGGTTTGAACGCAAATGATACATGAGGAATCTCGAATCTTCATATAGTACCTTTGTAGACCTCTCGATAAATATGGGGAAGCTCTGCCAGATTTTTTATAGTGTAGGTGAGTGCCATGGATGTAGTTTCAAAGCCACCGATCATTATGCCCATGATCTTCTCAGCAGTGTCTTCGACGGTCCTGAATTTTCCATTCTCATCTGGAGTGAGAAGATAGCCTGAAACTAGGTCAGGGATGGTCGAATTTTCTTCCTTCTCGAGCATTGCTTTTCTCTCTTTGACGATAGACACAAGTTTTTCGCTAACGAATCTAGCATCTTTTATGGCCTTTCTAAACGTTGTTCCTGTCACAAAAAGCAAGTTAAATCGACAAATTCTAAAGGACATTGAAGGCATGATGCGGGCTTTCTTGTGGTCTGGTGTGGATCTTAAAACTACTGGTGCCAAAGTGAGGTGGATAGATGTTTGCACTCCAAAGCTTGAGGGTGGCTTGGGTTTTAAGCCTTTGAAGGAATGGAACAAAGCAACAATGCTTAGGCATTTGTGGGCCATTAGTAAGAAAACCGATAGCCTTTGGGTTCGTTGGGTTCATATGTATATCATTAAGCATCATAACTTGTGGCATATGGATCTTCCTACTGATTCTTCTTGGACCATTAGGAAATTGTTCAAGCTAAGATCTCTTGCTCAGCCTTTGATTAAACACAAAATTGGGAATGGGAATGACACCTATGTTTGGCTTGATAATTGGCACCCACTTGGCCCTTTGTACCAGAAGTTTGGTGAAGCAGTGGTCTATAACTTGGGGAGGTCTTTGTTTGCTAGGGTTGCTGATATTATTCAGAATGGCAGTTGGCTTTGGCCCAGACCAAGGAACAGAGTTACATTGCAAATTATTGCAGCTACTCCAGCTGAGTTTCTTCCTGACCCTTTGTCTAAAGATGAGGTTTTTTGGTCTCCTTCTTCTTCTGGCCTCTATTCTACCAAGTCCGCTTGGAATGCTATTAGGATTGTTGGTCAAAATCCTCCTTGGTGCTCCGTTTGTGTCAAAATTGGAATGTATCTTCATCCTTGCTTATTAGTAGGAGTAGGATTTAGATTCTGCTTCTAATTGTTTGTCTATGGTTGTATCTGGTTGTTTCTCCTAAGGTTTGGCCCTGGGATAGTCGGTTTCTTGTGGTTGGTTATAAAATGTTAACTTACCAAAAAAAAAAAAAAAGTTAAATCGACAGGTGCACAGAATAACGACACTACTACATATCCAAAAAACACACCCAGAATTTATCCAGAATTTTAAAATCATGAATCTGGACCATTGCTTTTCACTTTCTTGGTAAATTCTGGGTCCCATCTCTGGGCACCTAGACTTTCTGTCAATCATAGAGTGTATGTTATGATGAGAATGGATCCTCTCACATGCATGATATATCCCGGGTGACCCTTATGTGAGGAGGATGGGACCCAAGAAAATTCTATTGTGATGATATTGGACATGTTGTGCCTAAACTCAAAGTAAAGAATATAACAAATTAACAAGAAAACAAGAGACAATGATTTACGTGGTTCCCCCCAAGCACGAAACTCTAGAGGTACGTCCACGGGGAAAGAGCAAGAGGATTCACTATCAACGGGGAGAAATACAAAGAGTCGGCTATAACCATAACTCTACTTGAAGCATCCAATAGATATCTCGGAACAAATCTCTGAGGCGCGACCTACAAAACATCAATGTCTCACATACATAAAAAAGACGACTCCAAACCCTAGATATCTATCCCAACTAATGACTAAACCAATGGAACAACCAAGAAACCCTAACACACTACGGAGAGACCCATGGAGGCTCCCTCAAAGGGATTCACTCAAGAAGTCCAAAACCCTAGGAGGCAACAAAGCTCCTATTTATAAGAAAACACAGAATATTAGGTTAAACCCTACAAAAACGCACAGCCCAGCACATTCTGTACGGAACTCGGACCGGACTCAAATCCCGTCTGGAGTAAAATTTTAGCAACTTAAAAACAGTCCCCAAAACTGAAATCTGCTCGCCACAAACTTCTGTGCTTCTTGAAACGTCTAAATTCAAGGCATATCTTCAACATGACATGCATTTTAAATGTTAATATATAATTCAAGTTAATGCGATAGTTATCTTGATTTCTGTTCTCTTTGAACCGCAAAGAGTGGGAAAGGTGACTAGCGTAGCAACTCCCTTTGGGCGTGATCATATGGGTTCGCAACCCGCTACGGAATGTCCGGTATAACTACTGTCTAGAAAGGCGAGTCCGTCCCCACAGCACCATCTCAGTAGTAGATGGATGGACAAAAGGCCCACCTCGTCAGTCCTGTAGTTGGAGGGACTCGAACATGGATAGATCGTGTACGGGAGGGAGGGAGCACGTAAGTCCACTCACCCTTGCCATCTAGGCTAACACCTTTGGGGTAATAGTTATCTTGATTGATCATATTCCGGTTCCTATGAGGGATACCTTTCTTTGCTACGGTGCGGAGTACCTCTCCTTCTCCCGGTCATATTTTAATGATCCAAACCATTCAAGGTGTTTAAAATATGGTTTTAAGGGTATATACAATTTTATGAAAAATTACTTGGATTAAGTACTTTCCGGTCTTTTTTTTTTTTTTTGGTGTTTTCCATAAAACTTTGTACACACATATATATATGTATGTATATGATTGCAGATTTCGTTTCTAGCTCCTCTATGAAATCAAATCAATCACATGAGAAAACTT
This sequence comes from Vaccinium vitis-idaea, assembly GCA_963854785.1. NCBI lineage: Eukaryota > Viridiplantae > Streptophyta > Magnoliopsida > Ericales > Ericaceae > Vaccinium > Vaccinium vitis-idaea. Next base: position 45,758,748 of record OY978215.1, read on the forward strand.
TGTTTGCTTATTCTGGCTTAACTTAGATAAACACTTGGAAAACATGTATAGTCTTCCGTCCCGAAAATTAGTCTACTATGAAAAAGACGTTCTATTTTCGGATGAAGAATAAAGTGTTTTCGTGCATAATTTTTCAAATTTCTTCACACAAGTATAAATCAACTTACTAATTTGGTGCCAAGAAATAATTTTTAAAATTTATGGACTAATTCTTTATTTTTGAAAATTGCATGTCTTTTTATAATAGACCGTCTTTCGTATTGGACTTTTTCTTTTGGGACGAGAGAGTACAAGTTAAAACATCTTTTGGATGTGAAAGAAAACAAATTTCATTAATCAAAGAACGGATTAAAAGGATTAAGGCCAAAATGGCATCATAAACGGAAACAATGTTTTCGTTTTCAACGGCACTTACCTGGTAAATCTATGGGCACAGACGTCATCCCAGCCAAAACACTGGCAAACTTATCATGAAATTCAGTCCAATGCTCAGGATCTTCAATTCCTGCCAGCAATTTACAAGCCAACTCAAACGTATACTTCTTCGCACCCTCGTAAACCACCACTTCTCCACCGGCCTTCGGCTCCCAGTACTTATCTATATGCTCCCTCGCTACACGATCCATGGTAGCCGTGAAACTCTGCACTGTGTTCGGCTTAAGGAACACCACGATCAACTCCCTGGACAACTTCGATTTCACCACGATGGAAGTGTTGGAGACAGAAGGGTCGGAGTAAAACAACTTATCAATAGCCTTTGGCCACCACGACGCGACTAACTTGTTCTCGTTGGAAAACAAAAACTTGTTCGCGGCAGGACCACAAAAGAAGAACATGTCATGCCCGAACAAAGAGGTTAAGAATACATCCGACGAGTACTTTGCTCTTCTTTCGCTTATGAACTTGTCCTGGTGGCCCTTTCGGAAGAACAGGAGGTATTGCAGGGTTTCTCCTATCATTGGGTATCCCACTTTTCCAGGGGGAAGATTTGCACTAGGAGATTTGTGTTTGCTTAATGGGAAGAAAGAGAAGAGAAAGATGAGAGTGAGGGATGTGCAAAGTAGTAAAGCAGCCAAAGGGGAGAGGGAGAACAGATCCATGTCTATTGATGAATAATGGAGCATGCAGGAGAAGGAAGAAAGAGTGAATAAAGTTATAGCTTTGATTAAGTTGATCAGTATAAATCTCTATTTCTATATACCGATGTATAGCAGTAACTACAAACCGATGTAGTTATTATAGTGACCTGGGGTTGCTGATGTGCACAATCTAGGCAGTCTGTGACGCCCTACATTTTCTTTTCTAAATAATTAATTTCGCATTAAAATTTAGCATTTATGGTTGGATCCAAGTTAATTATTTTGGCGCGCACTACAAGTACTATTGGCATTATTGTAATTTTGGGTATATAAGATTACATTTTGAATAATAATATTGTATTAAGCTAATAAGATAAATATATGTATTTTTATTTGTTGCCCATGTTACTTTAAATAACTACTTAGCTATAGTTTAGGGGTACGTGATGGGTAGTTTGGTAGACTCTCACTTAAAAAGAATATGTTAGTTGGCTAGGGTTTAATATTGGAGAAAACAGTTTAAGAGAACATTGGGAGGAGGCGCAAAGAGAGAGAGCAGCCGCCGCCGCCGCCGAAAAAGAGTTTTTCGAGGTGGTCCTCATAACCGTATTCATCTTCCATTGCGGTACGTATAATATATATAAGTTAATTTTATTGTTTTTATCACTTTAGAACGAAACTGTTTGGTAGAGGGGATCGAAAAGTTTCTTTTTGTTTACACATTCTTTTTGGTTTGAAGTTATGAAATGAGTTGGTGGATTAGAGGACGAGAGTGTGCCGTGTGTGCATATGCGACGGGTGTGTGGTGGTGCTACTAGCGTCGTCACTTGGGGTATTTCTGGAGTTTGAGTTTCGGGGTTATCATAATATGAATATTATAGGCGGGTGATTTAATTGGAGTATGGACTTTTAGATTGCATGTAAGGAAATTGGGAAGTAATTGAACAAGGGCTATGGCAGTACATTTGTCTATGATGGTTTGACTGGGATTTAGTTTGGAGAAACAAATCTTGGAGTTGACAATTTAATTTGGGATTTGTAGATTCATAAGGCTACTGATGATTGGTGATCTAGGATTGGCATAGTTTGGGTACTTTATGAAATTTCTGGCTTTACATACTCAATGTAATATTATTCGAATAGTTAGTTATTTCGTATTTTCTATTTTGTACAGGTTAGTCTCTTTTTGCGTATTCAAGTTGTGTTACCTTTGAACCCAGGTGAGTGGTTAAGTGTGCTACATACTTTCGAAACTTCCCCGTGTCCTCTAAATTGTTCTGTAAAAACAAATAGAATTGTTAATTGGAAAAGCAAATTATTTTTATTTGGTTCTTTAAATTGGCACGCGATAAAAAATGTTCTTTTTGGTGAGAACTTTATGGATATTATTGGGAACCTTTATTATTGGAAGTCCAGGGAAATTATTCCTTTATATAGGTGACCCTGGCCATTAGGGAAGAGACCCGGGTTTGGCCGGTGACCCTTTTGCTCAACGGCTGTCTTTTCGCCGGATCGACTTAGGGAAGAGTACCTCGGTCTGCCAACGCCTGGTGACTCTAAGTTCGATATTGGATCCAATTTTGAGATTATTGTTCTGTTGGCCATGGTACTATTTGGTTGTGGTTCCCCATTGTTATTGGATATCATCTTGCAATCACCATTAAGATTTATTATTGTGTTATTTTACATCGTGTGTGCCAAATTATGATCATACGGTAATTTAATTTAATTCCTGCTTTAGAACCTTATTTAATATACATGCTTTTCCATTCACTGAGCTTGTCAGCTGACGGATTTAATCCAACACCATTTTCAGGAAAATCAAGTCGTTAGATGAGGACTCTGGCGGTGTCTTGGGGAACTACTGTGTCGACCTCCGTAGGATTGCATGCATCGTAGTTTATTTATTTAATTTATTTCGCTTCCGCACATGGTTAAACCTTTTTGGTAAAGGATTGGATTTATGGTATTATTGGTGATCATTTTTATCGTTTGGTTCATGGGATGGTGTGCCCCATGCTTTGTTGAGACAATTTAGTTCATTTTATTTATGAAATAAAGAATGGTCTCTTAGTATCCATTAGTTTATTTTATTTTAGGCTGCGTGTTCCATAAGTTGGCCTTGTGGTTCACGGCCGGTCATTTCCCGTTTTGGGGTGTGACAATTGTGGTATCAGAGCCTATGTTTCGACAATATTTTTATCTTAAAAAAAAAAAAAAGAAATCATCATATGCATTTAGTGGAGGTTCGAGTCCCCAGAGTCATTTAGGCATTTGAGAGAACGTTGGTTACTTCATTTGTATCGATATCTACATTTTACTATGGAGATATTCGGCGACATAACTCCAGTAACATTTAATTTATTATTTATTATTTTTTTTTTTTGGATTCCATCAGGTATTGGTAGAGAGTTGGAAAAGAGATTTTATTCGTTGAGCGAATCATCACACATATTTTATGAGTGCTCTGGGGAGCAAATGTAGTTGGACTGTTAGTTGCATTGTGATGTTATCAAATCTAAGGAATTAGGATCCAAGGTATGAATATTTGGAGTGTGATTTAAGAATGTCAAAAGGACGAATGCTTTGCTATGTTGTGGATGTTGGGCCCAGTTTACTGGTTTAAGATTGCACTATTAAGGCTGGAAAAAAAAAAAAAAAAAAAAGAGACGAGAATCTATTATTAGGATTTTTGGTAAGTGATTATTTCTTGCTGTAATCGTAATAGAGATTCTGGTACCTTTTATTACAAGAGTTAATAGTTGTGCATCATCTAAGGACATATTATAATACTACATGGGATGTCGATATTTATTAGGAGATTATTGTATGAATAGAGACAAGATTCTCATGTTTCACCATGGGCAGATGTTCGATATAAGAACTTTCAGACAATCCAGATTAATATGATATGGGAGTGGCTTCATTGTTTAAATTGGTGTATTTGTTCTGTGATGATATTAGCTAGGATTTGAGGTTTGACAACAAATTGAAAGATTTTAGTTTTAGTAAGTGAGGATTCTTGACCGTGCAGATGGCTGTAGTTGTATTAATTTGGGAGCGCTCGGCAGTCGGCATGCTTGGGGTTTATGAAAGTGAAATTTTAGGGTGTGTTAGGCAGTAAAGGTATGGAAGGTTGACTTTGAAATCTAGCATTGTGGTGGTTGAAAGTTTTGGAAATAGAAGATTGGGATACATAGACTTATTGAATGAGACTTGTTACTGGAGGTTCACGTGAATATTCATTGTTATTCATTTGGATCATTGGTGGTTTTGGAAACATTTACTTCTTGCGATATTTTAGACACAATCGTGATGAGAGAATTTGTAGCCTACAAGATTCAATGGAGTTAATTTTAATGGTTTAGTGTGTGGGTTTAGGCCCTAAGTTGTTGAGTGAATTAAAAGTTTTGGAGGTTGTCTTTGAGTATTGCTATTTTATGGATTATCCTAGGGGCTAGTTTTGGATACATAAGTTTTCATGACCCTACTCAAGTCTAGTAATTGATAAGGTTCTCCATGTGTAAAATTTTATTAACTAGTGGTACCTAAAGCTCGGTAGTGACAGCTGAAGCTTCGTTTAGGTCTTTGCCCAGCACTGACGTCTTTTCCTATGTACTGGCGATAACACAGTTAATAAAATTTTCTGTCTATTGTAAAAAAAAAAAAAAAAATTGATGATAGCAATATTTTTTTTTATTTCCTTCAGTGGCTAAGTGGAGTTAGATTTTTAGTTCGAATTTGACATGTCTATTTGTCTTAATAGCATCATTGTTATATAAAGAGCTAAGTCGAGGAGGATAGAGTAAAATTATTTGACTTCAAGAATTGTTTTCTTACTACTATTTTTGTATGGCATTGTTAGAGAATTAGATTCGAGAGGCTTAATTACACTGTATATCAAGTTCTAATTTTGAGTGATTATATGCTTGAGGTAAGGAGAAAAGTGGATTAGAGAATTCACCTTAATTGGTCGGTGTTAAGTTGTAAAAAGTTGTAAAGTACATGTACAGCAAGAAAGGGTCACAGGAGTGATATATTGAGTTATTAGACTCTTGGAGCTAAAAGAAACTTTAGTAGCTTTGGAGTTTAAGGAGTTCAAGGTGGAGTTCCTGTTTGCATACCAGAATGTATGATGATAATTTATTATTGTAGTCTACTAATTAGAGCTTGGTTCGCTTGCGAGCTAGGTTTATTTTGGACTAGTTCTGGGGTTATGGATCTTGTTTCTGATTTTGGCCACTCCCCTTCTTTGGGCTTCAGTGAGTTTATTTTGGTGAAGTCTGCATTTTCAGCGAGATTTTTGTGAGTGTACTATTGAAGCTTGGTCGTCAAAAGGGTAGAAGTATTTTAGATGGAGTTTTAAGTTTGAGATAACTAGTGCTACTTTGGATTTAATATCATGTGATAAGGAAAGATTCATTACTTTGGATAGTACACTCTTGTTGATAAAGATAGACAGATCGAAATATAAGCAATGTATGTATGTGAAGTCTTTTGGATTATTGACCTCGAGCCTTGCTCTAAACCCAATGATTGATAAGCATAGACTGTTAGGTGATTAGTTGTATGTTTTGTTTTAGCAATTTCTTTTAGATTATTGCTTAAGTGTCGAAATTGAACAGTCCTACTTTAGTGGTTCTTAGAATTAGGAGGTATTCTGGTTTATTGTGGAATATTCAGATTTGAATTTCATCAAATGATTAGAAACTCTAGCATAAGTGATAGCTTGTTGAAAGTAAGGATAAGCAATGGGTTGGGAAGATATATTGGGAATTATATGTATTAGAAAAGTGATACCATTGGTCTATGCCGAGCCATTTTGCACTGGTGTTCTTCAACAAAATAGATTAGACTTACTTCATTGCAGTTTTGGATATAGAATGAGGAGCTTGTAAAGACATGATAATTGAATAGTGAGCGAGGAACTTTAGAGCTTATAGGTCATTGACTTATTCAATTTTACGGAGACTCTATTTGTTTGAGATTCAATGGTGACCATATAGATTTTCAAGATCTCGATTTGAGTGTTTTGGAGCTGTTTGCGGATATAGGAATTTTTCTAATGATTTTACGATTTATGTTTGAGATTTATATTTTGATTTTTGAACTAACTACAAAAAACAAGAATTTATTTTGCAGAGTTTGCTATGGAAGGTATTTGTTTCTTCTTAACTACTCAATTTATATACTACAAGCTACTCTACAATTTTGGTACGGAAAATTTTCTTTTGTAGGGATTACTGTAATGTTTTTATGTTTTTCGATATAAAAGAAGATTTAAATACATATATATTCAACTAGGTTTTTTTTTTTTTTTTTTTTTTTTTTTTTTATCTTCCAAGGATGAACCATTTTGAGGAGAGAAGGATGTGACACCCAGACTAAGTCCATTAAAAGCAATAATTTTGGTTTTTATCCTGGATCACATTGTGGGAAGTAATATTTTCTAAGAAAAGAAAATCTTTAGATTTATTTATTTATTTGTTTATTTTTGTATGAATCTTATTTAGAGAGCAAAAGTTATTGGTTTCAAAGAACAAAATTAAGTGGTATATATGGAAATTTTGGGCACAGGCTTTTCCACCGTAAATTGGATTGGTTTTGGAATACTTCAAACACTATGGCAAACTTGTGTTATTATGTTTTCCTCATTTTATTCGGGCAGTTAATTCTTGATTTGATTAATCAAGTTGGTTGGTTCACTTCTATAGTTTTAGCTGAGTGTGTCTTGGGTAATGCGGCAAATCGGCGATATGTATGTGCACTCATATTAGAAGAGATTTTTTTTTTTTTTTTTTCTCTCAAAAGTTGTAGGATTGAGATCGAAGTTTAAATAGGAGATATGCTATTTCTTGAGGTTTGCAAGGGTGTCTAGTTTGGCAAAAGGAAAAAGTAATTGAGTCCTCTCTACATTAGGCCATTTGAGGTTTTGGCTATAAGATTGGTAAATTGGCATATTTGGCACAACGGCTTAGTTCAGTTAGAATTCATGAGGATTTCCAGGTATCTATCATTGTAAAGGAAATATGTTTATGGTTCCTCCCACGTGATTTTGGTTACCAATTGTTTCATATTGATGAAAACTTAACCTACATGACGAAAAGCTTATTGGGATTCTGGATACAAAGGGAGAGTAGCAAAGGGTCAAATGATTTGATTGGTTGAAGGATTGGGAAGCAATTATCTGGTCAAGGAAAATACTTGCGAGGGTGAGGAGGAGATGCGAGAGAAATAGCCACATTTCTACGCTAGAGGTTAGTATGCAATTTCGAGGACGAAATTTATTTTAAGGGGGGAAGGATGTGACGCCCTACATTTTCTTTTCTAAATAATTAATTTCGCATTAAAATTTAGCATTTATGGTTGGATCCAAGTTAATTATTTTGGCGCGCACTACAAGTACTATTGGCATTATTGTAATTTTGGGTATATAAGATTACATTTTGAATAATAATATTGTATTAAGCTAATAAGATAAATATATGTATTTTTATTTGTTGCCCATGTTACTTTAAATAACTACTTAGCTATAGTTTAGGGGTACGTGATGGGTAGTTTGGTAGACTCTCACTTAAAAAGAATATGTTAGTTGGCTAGGGTTTAATATTGGAGAAAACAGTTTAAGAGAACATTGGGAGGAGGCGCAAAGAGAGAGAGCAGCCGCCGCCGCCGCCGAAAAAGAGTTTTTCGAGGTGGTCCTCATAACCGTATTCATCTTCCATTGCGGTACGTATAATATATATAAGTTAATTTTATTGTTTTTATCACTTTAGAACGAAACTGTTTGGTAGAGGGGATCGAAAAGTTTCTTTTTGTTTACACATTCTTTTTGGTTTGAAGTTATGAAATGAGTTGGTGGATTAGAGGACGAGAGTGTGCCGTGTGTGCATATGCGACGGGTGTGTGGTGGTGCTACTAGCGTCGTCACTTGGGGTATTTCTGGAGTTTGAGTTTCGGGGTTATCATAATATGAATATTATAGGCGGGTGATTTAATTGGAGTATGGACTTTTAGATTGCATGTAAGGAAATTGGGAAGTAATTGAACAAGGGCTATGGCAGTACATTTGTCTATGATGGTTTGACTGGGATTTAGTTTGGAGAAACAAATCTTGGAGTTGACAATTTAATTTGGGATTTGTAGATTCATAAGGCTACTGATGATTGGTGATCTAGGATTGGCATAGTTTGGGTACTTTATGAAATTTCTGGCTTTACATACTCAATGTAATATTATTCGAATAGTTAGTTATTTCGTATTTTCTATTTTGTACAGGTTAGTCTCTTTTTGCGTATTCAAGTTGTGTTACCTTTGAACCCAGGTGAGTGGTTAAGTGTGCTACATACTTTCGAAACTTCCCCGTGTCCTCTAAATTGTTCTGTAAAAACAAATAGAATTGTTAATTGGAAAAGCAAATTATTTTTATTTGGTTCTTTAAATTGGCACGCGATAAAAAATGTTCTTTTTGGTGAGAACTTTATGGATATTATTGGGAACCTTTATTATTGGAAGTCCAGGGAAATTATTCCTTTATATAGGTGACCCTGGCCATTAGGGAAGAGACCCGGGTTTGGCCGGTGACCCTTTTGCTCAACGGCTGTCTTTTCGCCGGATCGACTTAGGGAAGAGTACCTCGGTCTGCCAACGCCTGGTGACTCTAAGTTCGATATTGGATCCAATTTTGAGATTATTGTTCTGTTGGCCATGGTACTATTTGGTTGTGGTTCCCCATTGTTATTGGATATCATCTTGCAATCACCATTAAGATTTATTATTGTGTTATTTTACATCGTGTGTGCCAAATTATGATCATACGGTAATTTAATTTAATTCCTGCTTTAGAACCTTATTTAATATACATGCTTTTCCATTCACTGAGCTTGTCAGCTGACGGATTTAATCCAACACCATTTTCAGGAAAATCAAGTCGTTAGATGAGGACTCTGGCGGTGTCTTGGGGAACTACTGTGTCGACCTCCGTAGGATTGCATGCATCGTAGTTTATTTATTTAATTTATTTCGCTTCCGCACATGGTTAAACCTTTTTGGTAAAGGATTGGATTTATGGTATTATTGGTGATCATTTTTATCGTTTGGTTCATGGGATGGTGTGCCCCATGCTTTGTTGAGACAATTTAGTTCATTTTATTTATGAAATAAAGAATGGTCTCTTAGTATCCATTAGTTTATTTTATTTTAGGCTGCGTGTTCCATAAGTTGGCCTTGTGGTTCACGGCCGGTCATTTCCCGTTTTGGGGTGTGACAATTGTGGTATCAGAGCCTATGTTTCGACAATATTTTTATCTTAAAAAAAAAAAAAAGAAATCATCATATGCATTTAGTGGAGGTTCGAGTCCCCAGAGTCATTTAGGCATTTGAGAGAACGTTGGTTACTTCATTTGTATCGATATCTACATTTTACTATGGAGATATTCGGCGACATAACTCCAGTAACATTTAATTTATTATTTATTATTTTTTTTTTTTGGATTCCATCAGGTATTGGTAGAGAGTTGGAAAAGAGATTTTATTCGTTGAGCGAATCATCACACATATTTTATGAGTGCTCTGGGGAGCAAATGTAGTTGGACTGTTAGTTGCATTGTGATGTTATCAAATCTAAGGAATTAGGATCCAAGGTATGAATATTTGGAGTGTGATTTAAGAATGTCAAAAGGACGAATGCTTTGCTATGTTGTGGATGTTGGGCCCAGTTTACTGGTTTAAGATTGCACTATTAAGGCTGGAAAAAAAAAAAAAAAAAAAAGAGACGAGAATCTATTATTAGGATTTTTGGTAAGTGATTATTTCTTGCTGTAATCGTAATAGAGATTCTGGTACCTTTTATTACAAGAGTTAATAGTTGTGCATCATCTAAGGACATATTATAATACTACATGGGATGTCGATATTTATTAGGAGATTATTGTATGAATAGAGACAAGATTCTCATGTTTCACCATGGGCAGATGTTCGATATAAGAACTTTCAGACAATCCAGATTAATATGATATGGGAGTGGCTTCATTGTTTAAATTGGTGTATTTGTTCTGTGATGATATTAGCTAGGATTTGAGGTTTGACAACAAATTGAAAGATTTTAGTTTTAGTAAGTGAGGATTCTTGACCGTGCAGATGGCTGTAGTTGTATTAATTTGGGAGCGCTCGGCAGTCGGCATGCTTGGGGTTTATGAAAGTGAAATTTTAGGGTGTGTTAGGCAGTAAAGGTATGGAAGGTTGACTTTGAAATCTAGCATTGTGGTGGTTGAAAGTTTTGGAAATAGAAGATTGGGATACATAGACTTATTGAATGAGACTTGTTACTGGAGGTTCACGTGAATATTCATTGTTATTCATTTGGATCATTGGTGGTTTTGGAAACATTTACTTCTTGCGATATTTTAGACACAATCGTGATGAGAGAATTTGTAGCCTACAAGATTCAATGGAGTTAATTTTAATGGTTTAGTGTGTGGGTTTAGGCCCTAAGTTGTTGAGTGAATTAAAAGTTTTGGAGGTTGTCTTTGAGTATTGCTATTTTATGGATTATCCTAGGGGCTAGTTTTGGATACATAAGTTTTCATGACCCTACTCAAGTCTAGTAATTGATAAGGTTCTCCATGTGTAAAATTTTATTAACTAGTGGTACCTAAAGCTCGGTAGTGACAGCTGAAGCTACGTTTAGGTCTTTGCCCAGCACTGACGTCTTTTCCTATGTACTGGCGATAACACAGTTAATAAAATTTTCTGTCTATTGTAAAAAAAAAAAAAAAAATTGATGATAGCAATATTTTTTTTTATTTCCTTCAGTGGCTAAGTGGAGTTAGATTTTTAGTTCGAATTTGACATGTCTATTTGTCTTAATAGCATCATTGTTATATAAAGAGCTAAGTCGAGGAGGATAGAGTAAAATTATTTGACTTCAAGAATTGTTTTCTTACTACTATTTTTGTATGGCATTGTTAGAGAATTAGATTCGAGAGGCTTAATTACACTGTATATCAAGTTCTAATTTTGAGTGATTATATGCTTGAGGTAAGGAGAAAAGTGGATTAGAGAATTCACCTTAATTGGTCGGTGTTAAGTTGTAAAAAGTTGTAAAGTACATGTACAGCAAGAAAGGGTCACAGGAGTGATATATTGAGTTATTAGACTCTTGGAGCTAAAAGAAACTTTAGTAGCTTTGGAGTTTAAGGAGTTCAAGGTGGAGTTCCTGTTTGCATACCAGAATGTATGATGATAATTTATTATTGTAGTCTACTAATTAGAGCTTGGTTCGCTTGCGAGCTAGGTTTATTTTGGACTAGTTCTGGGGTTATGGATCTTGTTTCTGATTTTGGCCACTCCCCTTCTTTGGGCTTCAGTGAGTTTATTTTGGTGAAGTCTGCATTTTCAGCGAGATTTTTGTGAGTGTACTATTGAAGCTTGGTCGTCAAAAGGGTAGAAGTATTTTAGATGGAGTTTTAAGTTTGAGATAACTAGTGCTACTTTGGATTTAATATCATGTGATAAGGAAAGATTCATTACTTTGGATAGTACACTCTTGTTGATAAAGATAGACAGATCGAAATATAAGCAATGTATGTATGTGAAGTCTTTTGGATTATTGACCTCGAGCCTTGCTCTAAACCCAATGATTGATAAGCATAGACTGTTAGGTGATTAGTTGTATGTTTTGTTTTAGCAATTTCTTTTAGATTATTGCTTAAGTGTCGAAATTGAACAGTCCTACTTTAGTGGTTCTTAGAATTAGGAGGTATTCTGGTTTATTGTGGAATATTCAGATTTGAATTTCATCAAATGATTAGAAACTCTAGCATAAGTGATAGCTTGTTGAAAGTAAGGATAAGCAATGGGTTGGGAAGATATATTGGGAATTATATGTATTAGAAAAGTGATACCATTGGTCTATGCCGAGCCATTTTGCACTGGTGTTCTTCAACAAAATAGATTAGACTTACTTCATTGCAGTTTTGGATATAGAATGAGGAGCTTGTAAAGACATGATAATTGAATAGTGAGCGAGGAACTTTAGAGCTTATAGGTCATTGACTTATTCAATTTTACGGAGACTCTATTTGTTTGAGATTCAATGGTGACCATATAGATTTTCAAGATCTCGATTTGAGTGTTTTGGAGCTGTTTGCGGATATAGGAATTTTTCTAATGATTTTACGATTTATGTTTGAGATTTATATTTTGATTTTTGAACTAACTACAAAAAACAAGAATTTATTTTGCAGAGTTTGCTATGGAAGGTATTTGTTTCTTCTTAACTACTCAATTTATATACTACAAGCTACTCTACAATTTTGGTACGGAAAATTTTCTTTTGTAGGGATTACTGTAATGTTTTTATGTTTTTCGATATAAAAGAAGATTTAAATACATATATATTCAACTAGGTTTTTTTTTTTTTTTTTTTTTTTTTTTTTTTATCTTCCAAGGATGAACCATTTTGAGGAGAGAAGGATGTGACACCCAGACTAAGTCCATTAAAAGCAATAATTTTGGTTTTTATCCTGGATCACATTGTGGGAAGTAATATTTTCTAAGAAAAGAAAATCTTTAGATTTATTTATTTATTTGTTTATTTTTGTATGAATCTTATTTAGAGAGCAAAAGTTATTGGTTTCAAAGAACAAAAATAAGTGGTATATATGGAAATTTTGGGCACAGGCTTTTCCACCGTAAATTGGATTGGTTTTGGAATACTTCAAACACTATGGCAAACTTGTGTTATTATGTTTTCCTCATTTTATTCGGGCAGTTAATTCTTGATTTGATTAATCAAGTTGGTTGGTTCACTTCTATAGTTTTAGCTGAGTGTGTCTTGGGTAATGCGGCAAATCGGCGATATGTATGTGCACTCATATTAGAAGAGATTTTTTTTTTTTTTTTTTCTCTCAAAAGTTGTAGGATTGAGATCGAAGTTTAAATAGGAGATATGCTATTTCTTGAGGTTTGCAAGGGTGTCTAGTTTGGCAAAAGGAAAAAGTAATTGAGTCCTCTCTACATTAGGCCATTTGAGGTTTTGGCTATAAGATTGGTAAATTGGCATATTTGGCACAACGGCTTAGTTCAGTTAGAATTCATGAGGATTTCCAGGTATCTATCATTGTAAAGGAAATATGTTTATGGTTCCTCCCACGTGATTTTGGTTACCAATTGTTTCATATTGATGAAAACTTAACCTACATGACGAAAAGCTTATTGGGATTCTGGATACAAAGGGAGAGTAGCAAAGGGTCAAATGATTTGATTGGTTGAAGGATTGGGAAGCAATTATCTGGTCAAGGAAAATACTTGCGAGGGTGAGGAGGAGATGCGAGAGAAATAGCCACATTTCTACGCTAGAGGTTAGTATGCAATTTCGAGGACGAAATTTATTTTAAGGGGGGAAGGATGTGACGCCCTACATTTTCTTTTCTAAATAATTAATTTCGCATTAAAATTTAGCATTTATGGTTGGATCCAAGTTAATTATTTTGGCGCGCACTACAAGTACTATTGGCATTATTGTAATTTTGGGTATATAAGATTACATTTTGAATAATAATATTGTATTAAGCTAATAAGATAAATATATGTATTTTTATTTGTTGCCCATGTTACTTTAAATAACTACTTAGCTATAGTTTAGGGGTACGTGATGGGTAGTTTGGTAGACTCTCACTTAAAAAGAATATGTTAGTTGGCTAGGGTTTAATATTGGAGAAAACAGTTTAAGAGAACATTGGGAGGAGGCGCAAAGAGAGAGAGCAGCCGCCGCCGCCGCCGAAAAAGAGTTTTTCGAGGTGGTCCTCATAACCGTATTCATCTTCCATTGCGGTACGTATAATATATATAAGTTAATTTTATTGTTTTTATCACTTTAGAACGAAACTGTTTGGTAGAGGGGATCGAAAAGTTTCTTTTTGTTTACACATTCTTTTTGGTTTGAAGTTATGAAATGAGTTGGTGGATTAGAGGACGAGAGTGTGCCGTGTGTGCATATGCGACGGGTGTGTGGTGGTGCTACTAGCGTCGTCACTTGGGGTATTTCTGGAGTTTGAGTTTCGGGGTTATCATAATATGAATATTATAGGCGGGTGATTTAATTGGAGTATGGACTTTTAGATTGCATGTAAGGAAATTGGGAAGTAATTGAACAAGGGCTATGGCAGTACATTTGTCTATGATGGTTTGACTGGGATTTAGTTTGGAGAAACAAATCTTGGAGTTGACAATTTAATTTGGGATTTGTAGATTCATAAGGCTACTGATGATTGGTGATCTAGGATTGGCATAGTTTGGGTACTTTATGAAATTTCTGGCTTTACATACTCAATGTAATATTATTCGAATAGTTAGTTATTTCGTATTTTCTATTTTGTACAGGTTAGTCTCTTTTTGCGTATTCAAGTTGTGTTACCTTTGAACCCAGGTGAGTGGTTAAGTGTGCTACATACTTTCGAAACTTCCCCGTGTCCTCTAAATTGTTCTGTAAAAACAAATAGAATTGTTAATTGGAAAAGCAAATTATTTTTATTTGGTTCTTTAAATTGGCACGCGATAAAAAATGTTCTTTTTGGTGAGAACTTTATGGATATTATTGGGAACCTTTATTATTGGAAGTCCAGGGAAATTATTCCTTTATATAGGTGACCCTGGCCATTAGGGAAGAGACCCGGGTTTGGCCGGTGACCCTTTTGCTCAACGGCTGTCTTTTCGCCGGATCGACTTAGGGAAGAGTACCTCGGTCTGCCAACGCCTGGTGACTCTAAGTTCGATATTGGATCCAATTTTGAGATTATTGTTCTGTTGGCCATGGTACTATTTGGTTGTGGTTCCCCATTGTTATTGGATATCATCTTGCAATCACCATTAAGATTTATTATTGTGTTATTTTACATCGTGTGTGCCAAATTATGATCATACGGTAATTTAATTTAATTCCTGCTTTAGAACCTTATTTAATATACATGCTTTTCCATTCACTGAGCTTGTCAGCTGACGGATTTAATCCAACACCATTTTCAGGAAAATCAAGTCGTTAGATGAGGACTCTGGCGGTGTCTTGGGGAACTACTGTGTCGACCTCCGTAGGATTGCATGCATCGTAGTTTATTTATTTAATTTATTTCGCTTCCGCACATGGTTAAACCTTTTTGGTAAAGGATTGGATTTATGGTATTATTGGTGATCATTTTTATCGTTTGGTTCATGGGATGGTGTGCCCCATGCTTTGTTGAGACAATTTAGTTCATTTTATTTATGAAATAAAGAATGGTCTCTTAGTATCCATTAGTTTATTTTATTTTAGGCTGCGTGTTCCATAAGTTGGCCTTGTGGTTCACGGCCGGTCATTTCCCGTTTTGGGGTGTGACACAGTCCACAAGTGTTTTCAACGGTTCGGATTGAAATCAAACTATTCGCGTGAAAAGTTATTCTATTTTGCTTGAAATTTGGATCATTCATCAAAGTAACGGACGGCCTAGACCATGCACAGCAGCTGCTGTGCAGTGAACAACAGCAACCCTCCGTCCTTATTATAGTCAGGGATGGCGGCAGGATTTGAATCCAATGGTGACAAAAATGTACTGAAATTTTTTCTATACAAAACACGGTATAAAATGGATCCGAGGATCATGTAGGGCGGGTGGGCCCTACAGGATTGTAATGCATGATTTGAACTGTTCAAAGTATTTTTACTAGTCCAAATTATCCTATGCGTAAGATAATGTCTGAAATCTGAACTATTGAAAATACTTTGGATTGTCCAGATCGTGCATTGTAGCCCTGTAAGAAACTACCGCCCTACATGATATGAAGATATTTCTTTTGGTTGAAATTATATAGAACCAACTTTATTTTATTTTGGTAAGCTATAGTACTAAGTGGTCCCAATAACTTAATTTAAGTGACTTTTCATTTACTCTAACTTCGTATGAATGATTTCATACGGACAATATCATAGAAACATGGCGGAGCCGGCCATGCATTATTATAGTGACACTTGGATTAATAGTGCATACCTATATTAAATAAATTGGTTGACTCATTTTTTTTTTTAAATCTTGCCGAACAGAAATCTCTGGAAAAATATTATTTCCTCCGTATCAAATTGTTAGTTACTTTTAGGAATTTTAACTTTTTAAGTAGACGTGTAATAAAACTGCATTCAATAAATGTATTCACATTAAACAGATTCATTAATTTCCAACAGTGCCCTTATATTTCAACTTTTGAATGAAATAATTGTTGTTGGTAAATGGGTTATTTTGGAAGATTAAACAAATTTTATGTTTATTTTTTAAAGAGGAATAATAATTTGAAACATCTCAAAATAGTGTAAGTGACAAGCAATTTGGAACGGAGGGAGTAAAAGTTATTAGTCCAGATATCTGCTTTGGATTGGCCGATTGGGTGCCTTCGTTTGTATTAGAATATTAATGAACCTCAAACACTTTTAAATAGTTATTTATATTCTTTTGAATTATGTTTTAACTTTTATATCTATGGGCTACCTGTGGCAAGGTTGCTCGCTCCTGAGGGAAAGGGCAGTGCGCCTTCCAGCAGCGACACTGCTCGTGATAGGCTTCTATTTCATGATACTTCGACGTCAGGTCCTCCGGCGGAAATGTTCCGTCACTATATACTGAACTGTATTCTTGTTTTTTTTTTAAATAGTGAAAAAAGAGAATGTTGGGATTTATCAAAATAAAATAAGCTTTTATTTGGGTGTTTTAAAATATTCCTATTCTTTTAGAAGTCTCATTTTATGTGTGGAGGTTTGTAACTTTTTGTCTCTTAGCCTTAAAGTTGTGGTTTGTGGAGAGTAGAGACTTTTAGTTCATTTTACTAAAAGTTGTGTCTATATATTAGTTTACACTAATTAGATGTTGATATTGGATTGAAACCAAAACGTATGTCATTCTAATACAGGGTCGTGCCCGAATTCCTTAACGGAATTGTTTCGGAATAGCACCGAATGGGTGCCTTTGTAGAATGGGTGTTTTTGTTCAATTTATTTGAAATGCATCGAAAGGCTGGATCATTTGATTTAAATGGCAACCTGCCATTGGTTTATTCAAAGGGTGTGGCAACCAAAGGTTGCCAATGGTTCATTCCAACAGGTGCTATTTAAGGCCTATATAAAGGCATTGGTTCCTATTGTTGTCGGCATGCACTTAACAGATTACTCTCAACAGAAATTCGACTTCTCCATATAAATAAAGTTAGGCTTTAGTTCTATGTTTTGTTGTTCTGCAGAAACAAAATACAGAAATCCTTGGTTTTTTCGATCCTATTTTCGACTTGGTATTATGTCTGTCCTTCGTTTGTGCGGACGCAGGCAGAAGATCATTGAATTGATCGGGCTTCGTTGTATCCTCGAACAGATTCGCTATCAACCCGGTGCACACTAAACGGTGAGGGCGAATACTGTTTTCGGAAAGCGACTCAGTAACGTGCCTCGAAGCAAGTTTCAACATATTTCACCATCAAGGCGTTCAGATTTCTCGAAGACTCTCGGATTTGCACCAACAATCGAAAACAGTATTCCGGAATGGCATTAGCATCAAGGTCTCTGCGACAACTGACACAAGACTTCGTGAAATTCGACAAGTTTGATGGCGGGAACTTCAGGCGTTGGCAAAAGAAGATGCACTTCATGCTCACGACATTGAATGTCGTGTATTTTCTCACCATACCGTATCCAGAGAAAAAAGAAGATGAGACATTGGAGGAGACACGGGTGAGGATGAAACATGAGAACGATGACTACATCTACAAGGGGCACATTCTGAATGCACTTTCGGATGCTTTGTTCGATGTGTATTCGAATACGAAGACAACAAAGGACACGTGAGAATCATTGGAGGGCCGTTACTTAACTGAGGATGCAACAATCAAGAAGTTTCTGGTCAGTCAATTTATGAGTTATAAAATGGTAGACAACAAGTCAATGATTGATCAACTGCATGAAATTCAGCATATTTTGAACCTGTTTAAGATTAAGAACATGAACATGGATGAATCGATCGTGGTGTCTTCTGTGATCGATAAACTTCCTCCTTCCTGGAAAGACTACAAGAAAAGTCTTAAGCACCAAACCGAGGAACTTACGCTGGAGCAATTGGATGTTCATCTCACTGTGGAGGAACATACAAGGCGTCAAGAGAAGGAAGAACTTGGGGCTAGTACCTCCAAAGTTCATGTTGTGGAAGAAGGAAACGGTTCCAACAAGGGTAAACATAAGAAACAGAAAGGCCGGCGAGGCAACGACCGGGGCAATGACCCGAAAGGGAAAAGGCCAAAGGTTGAGTGTCGGCGTTGCGGACAACCGGAGCACTTCAAAAAGGACTGCAAGTCAAAGAAGAAGAAGGATCCAGAAGCATCAGGTCCAAATGGTAAATTCTTGGCTATTGTGTCCAAATTCAACATGGATGGGGATGCCAAAAACTGGTGGATCGACTCAGGGGCTACAAAGCATGTTTGCAATGATAAAAGGGTCTTCACCGACTATGAAGTGGTTGATGACGGTTTGGTTATCTACATGGGAAATTCGTCAATTGCTCCTATCAAAGGCAAAGGCACAGTGGACTTGGAGTTCACTTCTGGGATGACTTTAGCTTTGACTGATGTTTACCATGTACCAGAAGTTAGGAAAAACCTTGTATCTGGAAGCCTGCTTAATAAGCATGGCTTTAGGCCAGTGTTTGAGGCAGACAAATTTTTCTGTCTAAGAGTGGCACATTTGTTGGAAAGGGCTATGTGTATGAGGGGATGTTCAAAGTCAATATCAATAACACATTCACAGTTTCTGCTTACTTGTTTGATTCTCTTTCTTTATGGCATAATCGTTTAGGTCATGTGAACACTAGGAAGATGGTCATTGCTATGCTTAGCAATTTAGGATTAGGCACTGGTTTGTGGGGCAAAGCCATACTTACCGCTACTTGACTGATGTTTACCATGTACCAGAAGTTAGGAAAAACCTTGTATCTGGAAGCCTGCTTAATAAGCATGGCTTTAGGCCAGTGTTTGAGGCAGACAAATTTTTCTGTCTAAGAGTGGCACATTTGTTGGAAAGGGCTATGTGTATGAGGGGATGTTCAAAGTCAATATCAATAACACATTCACAGTTTCTGCTTACTTGTTTGATTCTCTTTCTTTATGGCATAATCGTTTAGGTCATGTGAACACTAGGAAGATGGTCATTGCTATGCTTAGCAATTTAGGATTAGGCACTGGTTTGTGGGGCAAAGCCATACTTACCGCTACTTATATCTTGAATAGGGTACCTCTAAAGAAGCCACAAGTAACTCCGTACGAGTTATAGAAAAAGAACAAACCTAACCTAAGTTATTTTAGGACTTGGGGTTGTAGAGCAATTGTGAGATTGCCGGAACCCAAAAGGAAGAAATTGGGTGAAAAAGGAATTGAGTGCATATTCATTGGTTATGCTTTACATAGTAAGCCATATAGGTTTCTTGTTTCCAAGCCAAATGATTTTTATGGGGTTAGTATCATAATTAAATCACGGGATGCTATGTTTTATGAAAATAGATTTGTACCTATTCCGAAAGAGACTAATGAAGAGGATGGACCAATCTCTTATGAGCCTGATATAGAGGTGGAACCTACGGACCAAGTCGAACTTATGAGAAGTAAAAGGGCTCAACTTGCTAAGTCCTTTGGTCCTGACTTTATAGTATATCTAGTTGAAGGAACTAGAGATACTACATGTAATCATACCATGTTTTCACTTCATGTGGGATCGGATCCCTTGACGTACGAGGAGGCTATGAAATCGCAAGACAGTGCTTTCTGGAAAGAAACAATCCAAGATGAAATGGATTCTATCATGGGTAATGATACATGGGTTCTTACTGATTTGCCACCGGGTTCCAAAGCCATTGGTTGTAAATGGATTTTCAAGAAGAAAATGAAAGTTGATGGCATAATAGACAAGTTTAAGGCACGGTTGGTAGCCAAGGGCTTTACGCAAAAGGAGGGTATCGATTACTTCGATACCTATGCACCGGTAGCAAGAATCTCTACCATTAGAGTTCTTCTTGCTATAGCTTCTATTTATAAACTTCAAATTCACCAAATGTATGTGAAAATAGCGTTTTTGAATGATGAATTGGATAAAGAAATTTATATGAAGCAACCAGAAGGTTTTGTTGTGCAAGGTCAAGAACACAAAGTATGCAAACTTGTTAAGTCTTTTTATGGACTTAAACAAGCACCTAAACAGTGGCATGAAAAGTTTGATAAAGTAATTATATCAAATGAGTTTAGGATACACCAATCGGATAAATGTGTATATAGCAAATTTACCGGAAACCGAGGTGTAATTGTGTGTTTGTATGTGGATGATATGTTCATCTTTGGAACTGATTTAGATAGCATACAAAGCACCAAAGATATGCTTTCATCTAGTTTTAGAATGAAAGATATGGGTGTGGTTAATGTAATTCTAGGAATTAGAATTAAGAGGGAGGAAGGGAACATAGTGCTTACTCAATCTCATTATATTGAGAAGATACTAAAGAAGTTTAATCACTTTGACAGTACTCCTATTTCTACACCTTATGATCCACATCTCAAGCTATATCCTAACACAGGTAGAGCAGTATCATAGTTAGAATATTCTAGGGTGATAGGTAGCTTGATGTATGCTATGACTTCTACTCGACCGGACATTGCATATGCGGTGGGTAAATTGAGTAGGTATACTCATAACCCGAGTGATATTCATTCGAATGCGGTTAATCAGGTGTTGAGCTATTTGAAGAAAACTATTGACTACAGGATAGTCTATAGTGGGTATCCTTCGGTTCTTGAAGGATACACGGATGCTAGTTGGATTGCTGAGAATGAAGATCATTTGTCAACAAGTGGATGGGTCTTCACTCTTGGTGGCGGGGCAATTTCTTGGAGATCAAAGAAATAGAGCATAATTACAAACTCGACAAGTGGTAGCCGAGTTTGTGGCACTAGCATCGGGTAGCAAAGAGGCAGAGTGGCTAAGAAGTATGTTGTGGGAGATACCCAAGTGGCCAAAACCTATGTCACCGATATCTTTGCATTGTGATAATCAGTCAACACTATCACGAGCTTACAGCCAGGTGTATAATGGTAAGTCCAGGTATATTGGACTTAGACATAACTATGTGAGGAATTTGATAACCGATGGGGTGATAACCATTGATTATGTCAAGTCAGGTCAAAACCTGGCAGATCCTTTGACAAAAGGTCTTGCAAGAGATTTGATGTGGAAAACATCATAGGGGATGAGACTTAAGCCCATTGAAATATAATCACTTCTAGTGGAAGCTCGACCCAACGTTTGTTTAGCTTCAAGTCCTTGGGTTCAATGAGCAAACTACACCATAAGTCGTGATCGCAAGCACTTTCCGGTTACACCCATCCTATGTTAAAGTGTTTGGTACCTATAATTTAAAAGGAGAAGGTGAGCTACTTAGTTTTTAATAGACTTCTAATGATTTAGTTAGGTGGATGTTGTTGTTACAGGGACATTCTTAAAAGTCTACCTATATGAGTGTGAGGGTGGTGCCGCCTTCTATAGGTTCATGGGATAGAACTTTAGAGCACTCACGAAATAGGATATAGATACACGGCCAACCCACGTGTTGGCAATTTTGAATACCTAAGTCAGGTAAGATGCGTGCGTGAAACGTGTCCGGTTGGTCATTATAGGATCGCTGGTTAAAAGACAAGTCTACCATACGTTTCAACTAACTTTGATGTATTTCACCAGATGATGGTTAAAATCGTGAGGTATCTTCATTGATGCACATATCTTTTCAAAATAACCAAGGCTTCTTCTTCTTTATTTTGAAAATGGTGGGGGATTGTTGGGATTTATCAAAATAAAATAAGCTTTTATTTGGGTGTTTTAAAATATTCCTATTCTTTTAGAAGTCTCATTTTATGTGTGGAGGTTTGCAACTTTTTGTCTCTTAGCCTTAAAGTTGTGGTTTGTGGAGAGTAGTGACTTTTGGTTCATTTTACTAAAAGTTGTGTCTATTAGTTTACAATAATTAGATGTGGATATTGGATTGAAACCAAAAGGTGTGGCATTCTAATATATGGTCGTGCCCGAATTCCTTAACGGAATTGTTTCGGAATAGCACCGAATTGGTGCCTTTGTAGAATGGGTGCTTTGGTTCGATTTATTTGAAATGCATCGAAAGGGTGCATCATTTGATTTAAATGGCAACCTGCCATTTGTTTATTCAAAGGGTGTGGCAACCAAAGGTTGCCAATGGTTCATTCCAACATGTGCTATTTAAGGCCTATATAAAGGCCTTGGTTCTTATTGTTGTCAGCATGCACTTAACTGATTACTCGCAACAGAAATTCGACTTCTCCATATAAATAAAGTTAGGCTTTAGTTCTGTGTTTTGTTGTTCTGCAAAAACAAAATACAGAAATCCTTGGTTCTTTTGATCCTATTTTCGACTCGGTATTATGTCTGTCCTTCATTTGTGCGGACGCAAGCTGAAAACTGTGGGGGCGAATACTGTTTTCAGAAAGCGACTCAGTAACGTGCCTCGAAGCAAGTTTCAACATATTTCACCATCAAGGCGTTCAGATTTCTCAAAAACTCTCGGATTGCACCAACAGAGAATTTATTAATGTCAAGAAAAAATTACAGAGATTAAAAAGATCCAAAAAAAGATGGCATCACGACAAGGAACAAGCATCCCAACAAATTATGACACCCACACTTCTTGACGATCATATACCGCCCTGACCCCAAAAAACAGGTTGGCAAAAGGCCAACCGAAAATACTCCTACTCCACTCTCACCTCCTAAAAGGCCACCAAATAACAAAACGCAAACACCTCTGTCTCATTAGTAAGATCCTTCCCTCCTCAGCCAATATAGCTCTAGTGACAGAATTGTCCTGTTTATGGTCAATGAAGCAGAGGGGAAATCACTGGCATCCCAAAACCTAATCGTTGATTGGCAGCGGTACAAGAGGTAATCAATGGATTCATCATCTCTTTCACAGAGAGGACAAAGAGAGGAGAGAGATGTTGCATACAAAGAGCAAGTCCACTTCTCACAGATAGAATCCTTTAAGCATTTTCACATAAAAACCTTTATGCATTTAGGAAGATCTAAAGCCCATACGAGATTCAAGCATTATGGCCTTTGTCAAAAGTTGAGAGATAGTATTCATCAAAGATTCCCATGGGGAAAGATTGGGAGTCCACAGATCGGACACTCCAACGACAATAGGTCACAGAAATACAACGAGAAAGCATATGACCAAACCAACGGAACACACCGGACAAAATCCGGCCTAAAGCCGGACATAACCGGCCTAAAGCCGGACAAAACACAAAAGAAACGAGAAAAAAGATACACTCCCCTTCGTCGCTGAGCAGCCCATCTCTAGCCAAACCTCCAACCGGTCACGCGCCTCTACCGGAGGCCTAAGAAGCCGCCGGAACCCGTAAGGTTGCAAAGGAGGAGCAGACGAATCGTAACGCCCAACAGGGCTGCGGAACGCCAAGTTCCAACGATTGGCGAACGGAAGGCGGATATGGTGCAGAAGGGGAAGGGGAAACCAGATCTAGAAAGGGGATTAGTCCCTCCCCTCCCGCCGCCCAAAGGGTGTGCAACCCATGGAGGGGGAGGGGAAGGAGGGGCGGCTAGGGTTTGAGTTTTTTTTAGAGAGAGAGAGAGAGGCTTTTTTTACGTAAGCCCAGCTCTTTTTACGTAAGCCCGGCCTTTGTAAATCCAATGTATAGCAGTATAGCTACAGTGGATGAGTAATTGCTTCTCTGTTGTTGATCGTAGAGAGATATGTATCCTGATTTTGTCAAATGAGAAACTCAGCACTTGGAAAGCCTTCTCTATTACATTTTCTATATCTTTGGGTAATTCAACCTTCATTACTGGACCTTTGGCATCTTCTTGGTCAACATTGTCATTCATTATCAGTAATTCTTAGAAGCGATGTTAGCTCTTCGAATTTTTTGAGGATTAAAAGCAAATTTGTTGTCAATCTCATCTCTAAATACTGCATTAATTAAGAGCATGTTACATGAAGTGGTAGAATCAAGTCAACAAGACCAAAATACATAAGAGTTTGAGACAACTCATACAAATACAAAAACTTAGAATTTTCAGATCACCTATTGATAGGCCCCACCACGAGACTTTTTACAATAATTAAAATCATCCGTCTTGTAGGGTCCGCGGAGAAATATATTCACGCAAAAAATCAGCTTGATTTAACATCAATAGGTATACAAATTTTGGTTCATAAAGTGGATGCCCTGGATTCTGTCAACAGTTTTAAAGTTAAAATGACCACAACCGTGCATTTTATAAAATAAAATTCAAATTTTGAAATACCTTTCAATGTCCGATCAAGCTAATTTTTTGCATGAATACATTACTCTGCAAGCCCTACAAGATGAACATTTCAGATTATTGTAAAATACACAAAGTGAGCCCCACAATGGGTAGGGTTTCCGCCACATCCGGAAACAATTTATTCTCAACTTTGAAAAGTGTATGTTCTATAAACACAGCTTCGGATAAAAATTATTGGGAAAATATGATTTCTAGCAAACACTTTTTTAATGTTTTTAGATTTTTGATGTGATCAATTAAAATGCACATCAGTTGAGTGTCAATTGAACCATCTTCTTGATTATAACCATTTCTTTCCGCCACATCCGGAAACAATTTATTCTCAACTTTGAAAAGTATATGTTCTATAAACACAGCTTCGGATAAAAATTATTGGGAAAATATGATTTCTAGCAAACACTTTTTAATGTTTTTAGATATTTGGTGTGATCAATTAAAATGCACATCAGTTGAGTGTCAATTGAACCATCTTCTTGATTATAACCATTTCTTTCCGCCACATCCGGAAACAATTTATTCTCAACTTTGAAAAGTATATGTTCTATAAACACAGCTTCGGATAAAAATTATTGGGAAATATGATTTCTAGCAAACACTTTTTAATGTTTTTAGATTTTTGATGTGATCAATTAAAATGCACATCAGTTGAGTGTCAATTGAACCATCTTCTTGATTATAACCATTTCTTTCCGCCACATCCGGAAACAATTTATTCTCAACTTTGAAAAGTATATGTTCTATAAACACAGCTTCGGATAAAAATTATTGGGAAAATATGATTTCTAGCAAACACTTTTTAATGTTTTTAGATATTTGGTGTGATCAATTAAAATGCACATTAGTTGAGTGTCAATTGAACCATCTTCTTGATTATAACCATTTCTTTCCGCCACATCCGGAAACAATTTATTCTCAACTTTGAAAAGTATATGTTCTATAAACACAGCTTCAGATAAAAATTATTGGGAAAATATGATTTCTAGCAAACACTTTTTAATGTTTTTAGATTTTTGATGTGATCAATTAAAATGCGCATCAGTTGAGTGTCAATTGAACCATCTTCTTGATTATAACCATTTCTTTCCGCCACATCCGGAAACAATTTATTCTCAACTTTGAAAAGTATATGTTCTATAAACACAGCTTCGGATAAAAATTATTGGGAAAATATGATTTCTAGCAAACACTTTTTAATGTTTTTAGATTTTTGATGTGATCAATTAAAATGCACATCAGTTGAGTGTCAATTGAACCATCTTCTTGATTATAACCATTTCTTTCCGCCACATCCGGAAACAATTTATTCTCAACTTTGAAAAGTGTATGTTCTATAAACACAGCTTCGGATAAAAATTATTGGGAAAATATGATTTCTAGCAAACACTTTTTAATGTTTTTAGATTTTTGATGTGATCAATTGAAATGCACATCAGTTGAGTGTCAATTGAACCATCTTCTTGATTATAACCATTTCTTTTAATTGAAGTTCCAAAAAATAAAGCATTGATAGCATGAATTGAGGTCCGAATCCCGATAGGGCCGGCCCAGGCCCAAGGCCCACAAGGCCTGGGCCTAGGGCACTCCAAAAATGGTCACTTTTGGGGGCACTCCACCATTTTATACTAATGGGCTTGACTAGAACAATTTTTTGGACCAAAATAAAGAAAAAAAATCCACTATAAGTTACAAAAGAGCCCAACCATTGTGGCCCAATGTTTAAAAAAAACCCAAAAACTATTGTGGCCCAAAATTTTAAAAAAGGCTCAAAGCTAAAACTGATTTAAAAAAAAAATCATTTTCTGCTTGTTACAGTTTTTATTTCTGGTTTTGTAAAAAATCAAGGTAGTTCTAAACGAAATGATTAAGTTTAGTTTATTATTTGCTTAAAGACGAAGTAATTAGGTAGTAATTTTCTAATCTTCTTGTTAGAGTTTTCGAGTGGGTTTGTATTTGGGATTTCTAAATTGACACAAGTTCTTGAGTTTTTCCAAGTAACCAAAAAGTTGATCAAATTTCATTGTTTTTCCAACAAATAAAGTCATAATATTAATTCCAGCAGATCAAATTTCTTACTTATTATAAGTAGTTAAATGAGCCATTTTGACCCAAATTTTTTAGAGGAAACTTGAAGAACAACAGATTTGGGTAAAACTAGGGTTCGGCATTTCCATAGCAAAGGAGTTTTGACCCAAATTTTGTTGCAAAAAAGGCATAGGATCTCTAGATGCTCTACATCATTGTTAAATTTAGATTGTATTAATACCCTTTTGACAGGGATATTGTAGTAACAAAAACGTAGAAAGTTTGGCTGAGAAACATGAAAATTTTTAGGGCACAATTTTTTTAATTAGGCCTAGGGCACCCAAATACCTTGGGCCGGCCCTGATTCCCGAATGTCATCACATGAGATTCCAAACATCAAGCGAGAATTAAACTAAGGAAAATTTCATGAAATACCAAAGCAGACGGGAACATGCTAAAACTTTCTTTGCATCAAGAATGCGTGTGAAGTAGGCCTGTCAATGGACCGTATCCAATCTGAATCTGTTCCGAAAATATCTCATTCAAATTATGAAAAAAAAAAAAAAAAACTCTCACTGATACAGTTTCAAATCCCAATTATTTTTGCTATCTCTCTCTCTCTCTCTCTCTCTCTCTCTCTCTCTCTCTCTCACCCACACCCCAGAAAATTACAGAGACCTCCACCCATCGCCACCAAAGACGCCACCGACCAACCCCTAACTGTGTCCCGAGAAATTATTTACCACATTTCTAGTCCAAACCTCTCGAGAATAAGAAAAAATTGATTTTTTTTGTGTTGCAAATTATTTTTGGAAAATCCGAGCCGTCCAATGTGTTCAGAAGGTGTTTTCAAGGGTCCTCGCGAGAAATCTTCAAAAAAAAAATACTGGGAAGGGCTTGATCGAAGCAGTTTTCGCAAAAAATGTATATATATATATTTTTTGCGAAAACTGCTTGGATCAAGCCATTTCCGATATTTTTTTTGAAGATTTCCCGCTGGGACCCTTGAAAACACCTTCTGAACACATTGGACGGATCGGATCGTCAAAAACATTTTTGGATCATGGAGGTCCGGAAACGGGAGGTTCGGATTAGAAGGGAACCCTATATATATATACCGTGGGGTTCTAATCCGGGATCCCGGATTAGAGCATTTGGGGTGTTTTTTTTGTGTTGCAAATTGTTTTGGGAAAATCCGAGCGGTCCAATGTGTTCAAAAGGTGTTTTCCAAGGTCCACGCGGGAAATCTTCAAAAAAAAATACCGGGAAGGGCTTGATCTAAGCAGTTTTTCGCAAAAACTGTATATTTACAGTTTTGCGAAAAACTGCTTGGATCAAGCCCTTCCCGGTATTATTTTTTGAAGATTTTCCTCGTGGACCCTTGAAAACACCTTCTGAACACATTGGACGGATCGGATCGTCAAAAAAATGCTTGGATCATGGAGGTCCGGAGGTCCGGATCCCGGACTAGAACCGCGTCCTATATATATATATATATATATATACACGAATTATCCTATCAAGGATCCCGGATTTCCCGGATTGAAGCGTTTTGATGCTTTTCCCGATATTTTTTTGACGATCCGAGCCGTCCAATGTGTTCAAAAGGTGTTTTCCAAGGCCCACGCGGGAAATCTTCGAAAAAAAATAGCGGGAAGGGCTTGATCCAAGCAGTTTTTCGCAAAAATTGCATATTTACAGTTTTGCGAAAACCGCTTGGATCAAGCCCTTCCTGGTGTTTTTTTTTTAAGATTTCCCGCGTGGGCCTTGGAAAAAACCTTTTGAACACATTGGACGGTTCGGATCGTCAAAAAAATATCGGGAAGGTGGAGTCCCGGATCCGGGACTCCCGGACTAGATCGGGCCTCATATATATATATAGAGTCCACTTCTAGTCCGGGATCCGGACTTCCGGACCTCCATGATCCAAGATTTTTTTTGACGATCCGATCCGTCCAATGTGTTCAGAAGGTGTTTTCAAGGGTCCACGCGGAAAATCTTCAAAAAAAAATACCGGGAAGGGCTTGATCCAAGCATTTTTCGCAAAACTGTAAAAATACAGTTTTTGCGAAAAAATGCTTGGATCAAGCACCTCCCGTTATTTTTTTTTGAATATTTTCCGCGTAGACCCTTGTAAACACCTTCTGAACACATTGGACGGCTCGGATTTTACCAAAACAATTTGCAACACGAAAAAAATCAGTTTTTTCTTAAATCCAGGAGGACCGGATAAGAAAATGACTTTATATATATATATATATATGTTTGCCGTGCCCTTTTGAAAAAAATAATATATATTTTCCGTGCAAAAAAAAAAAGAAAGAAAAAAAAACTCTTCTATATAAATGTACTAGGGTTTGCCCGTGCCTAAAGACACGAAACAACGCGTTCTGAACACGGTTTCATTGAATTAGGCTTCTCTAACGTGCTAACCAAGCCGACTTCTCATAGAAGTAGAGTTCTTAAAGAAGTTTTGAATAGAGTTCATCTAATAAACGGGCTCAGCCAAGTACAGAATATATCAATTCAATGTGACATTAAAAATTGTTCACAAAAATAGTACATTTTCTGTAATTGTCAATCTTTTCCAAGATAATGCTTGCATCAAAATATATTTGTCGTGCTCATATTCATTGGATCCTAACTAATGAATGAGAGACAAGGGTTAAGGACTGCATCATGGTGATTAGAAAAATCTATAGTGGAACTCTGACATATGACCGCCGAAAAACCCGCGGAATCCATTTATAGCTGGACGTATCCTTCTTTCGATTTGGTCGTTTTGTCTGTCTTCCTTGTATGTACTATATCTTTTTATTGTCTTTGTTTGAACTCGGTAATTTGTAATATCTCTTATCAATGAAGTTTTTACTTCCTCTAAAAAAACCAGAAAAATTTATCTATTCATAATATATATAGTTATATTTATAAAAACATTGAGCGACTTTTCTACACTGTAACCCTAAGAGCGTCATGTCTTGAGACGTTAAATTTTTCAAATATTCTAAAAATATCCTAAATATATTATCATGACTTTTTTTTTTTTTTTTTGTAGAAAAGAAAGTTCCAATTGACCGGCCAATATAAAATATAGATAAGTCATGATAACAAATCAAATCTTATGGACATGTGCGTCATCACCATCATTTTTGCAGAAAAATAAACGCATCAAAGTATTTTTAATACCAGAAGTTAGTCAAATCTTCTACATATATAAAGTTATTTGCGTTATCACAATATTTTCCAACATAATAAATACCTAACGTCAAAAAATGTCTTGTGTTCCTTGTACTAAATTAATTGCAGATTTTGATGATTGAAAGGTCGATATATATAGATTAGTCGTATGTTATTTTGATAGGATCAGACCGAATGATACATGACATTGTCTTTTACTAGCTACGTCACGGTGAACAACTATACACTTGTGGTAGTTGTGTCTTTTATTTTTCGTTTTTTATAAGATTTGAGAAAATATCTATACTATATAATAATATTTAATTACACTTCATTCGGATAGCCCTCCGAATGTAACGTGATAAGAAATCGAATGTTTAGATTCGTATAATGGTATAGAGTTCAATCGATGAATATCTACTTCATGTCTATACTATATAATAACACATAGTTACGTTTCTTGACGATAACCTCTGAAAGTAATGGATAAGACATTGAATTTTTAGATTAGTATGACGGTATAGAGTTCAATCTGACGTATATCTACTTCATGAAAGTTCTTGAAAAATAAATAACGCTAAACAAATGAAAGTATCCTCCTAGTTAGAAAATCAGGAATGGCCCTAAACTTCTGTTTCCCATACTTTACCTTCCAAAAATACCCCTTCAAAAGACTTGAATAACTAGCTGACCCTATGTGATATAGAGTTTCAAATTTTAGATTTTGTTCAAAATGTTGTAGGGATTTTGGAAAAAAGTTGAAGTGGGACCCACACACCATTGAGGTGGGTCCAAGTAGATTTAGATATTTTTTAATTAAGTGGTTTAAACGGTGAAAAAATATGATGAAGAAGAGGCAAATACATAATCATTTTGGAGAAACCTTTCACCTGCAGGAAGATTAAAAAGGGTAATAAATTGGTGGATTCAATTCCGGAATAAGGTCTTGCAACTGAAGACATTCAATTTGGTGATTTTCCATTTTGGCTATAAGTGTTAAAACGACTAAAGACATTCAATTTGATGTATCTGAGGAGATGATATGTCTCAAAATTCGTGTTTTAGATTTAGACATTTTAGAACTTTTTGTACTTTTAGAAAAATGAAAAACTACCCCTAATTCACTTCAGCAAAAATATATGAGGGTAGAACTTTGAAGGCCCATTTATCCTGACCCGGGGTGTTAGTGTGCGCCTCTGTTGTGCGCATCCGAGCTATTGATCTCGGCAATCAATGGCTCGAATTTCATCTTGGCAATGTACAACTTAGATCTGCAAAATACCAAAATGAAATTGGGACCGTTGAAAACATATTTGACGGCTCAGATGCCGCACACTATAGCCATACACCAGAAAGCGCACACCAACACTATAGACTTAGTTGCAGGAAACTCAGTTCAGGCCCATCAACACAGCAGTCCAGTCCCAAGCCCTAAAGCCGAAACTACCTGTGCCATTATTAAACGGATAAATCTAATGGGCCCAAGGCCCAATCCCGGCAGCATGGGCGTGTCGTAAATGGGTCATAAGACTCACAACCCTCTCAGCTCATAACCGTAAAACACACATTATCCAATATCCATGTTTGTAAGATTTAGGTCATGGAAAAGGAAGGTCAAAGCTTCTTAAATAATTAATTGTGCCAGCGTGTGTTTTTTATTTTTATTTTTTTTTGGAGGGAGGGGCGTTTCGAGATCATGGTGGAGTATTGAAAATTTGGTTGTAATTACAAGTTAGTAACTCCATTGATAACATTCTATGGTTAAATGTGTTAACTACTTTTGAAAATCAAGCTTAGATTGCATAAACGTTGACCAAATTTTATGGTTGAAATTCTCACTACGTTATCTATTATGTTGACAATGTCATTGGTGTCTCTCGTAAACTACGATTTACGTTGTTTGAATAAATTGCAATAAATTGAAAAACATTGGTCTTGTCACCCTTTTCGATAATGTTTATTGAGAATGAGATTTGGTAAGCTTAATTAACTCGATATCTAGGGTGATCATTTGTCATCATTGTTGCGATTACGGGATTTTAGAATGGTTCAACTATAAGTATTTGTATGTTACTTAATTTGTAAGACGCGTAGTTGACTTTTAGAATCGGTCAATGACAGACCATAAATTAATTGAGTCATGCAAGTAATAATACCTAAGGAAAAACCATATCTTTTAGAGTATGAGGAGATCAACAAGGGAGACTAAAATATATCTTCAAGGCTGAGTCAACAGATTGAGTTAATTAGTTCTAATCCGTCAAGTTGGCTTATTGCCTTATTTGGTTAAAAATTTGAACATTTAGTGTTGCTTCCATCATCATCATCATCATAGTCCTTATTTTTGTTGATGAATTTTGATGATTCTCTTCTTTTTATATTCCTTTTGGGTAGCTCTTTATATTCGTAATCAAAGAGATATCGTGAGAATAAGTCAGAGTTGGACTAAAAAGATAGGTTGATGAATTTGGATGATTATATTCCTTCCATTATCATTATCATTAGAGTAGAATGTAAAAATGTCTATTCCTTTTTCCCAAAGTTGTTTGGTTGATTATTAAGAATTGAATGTTGTTAGCAAGTTGTTACAGTCTTATTGGAAATTAATTTTCTTGTGTCATTGGCTTAATATTTTTTAAATTTTGTCTTTATTCATTTTTTTTTTTGGCGTTTATTAGTTTTGTTTTGAACTTTTGGTGATCATAGGTTCGTCTCGACGAGAGGAATTGGAATCAGGTAAAATTATGACTTTTTTTTTATCGGCATAGGTTTGTCTCGGCGAGAGGAATCGAAATTGGGTAAAATTATGACTTTTTTGTTTATCGGAAAAGAATTTACTAATGAAAACTTGACAAATGGTACATCAAGATGAGGGGAGAGGGGAGTGGACTCCAACCAACGGTTAAAGGAATTAAACACCAAATGGGGCAAGCCCAAAAGAATCCAAGGGCCTAGCCCAAAATACCTATGGCCTAGCCCATGAGGGCAGACTAGATAAAACATTGAAGCCTATAAAAGGCCCAAACCCAACCAAGGAACCCTAATCTACATCTTCCGACTCTACCACCTGCCACGTGCCACCTTCTCCACCACATGCCAAAAGCACACTTCACCCCCCAAACACCACGCAACAGCAAAACACACCAAAAATGATACATACACTCCCTCTCAGCCACTCCCAACCACACCCTCTCTCACATGGGGTGTGGTCCCCATATGTGGGCCCCACACCCCATGTGAGAGTGGGTGTGGTTGAGAGTGACTGGGGAGGGAGTGTATGTATCACTATTGAAAACACACAGACGGCAACACCCGAAGTAAGAGAAAAGAGGAAGAGACGGAGGTAAAATAATGACTATACCCAAATATTTTTAGAAATACCTAAGAAAAAGTATAAAAAGACGGTTTAAGCGAGCTTAATATACCTTGTCCATAGCCGAATGAAGGTGTAATATAACCGTACCAAGCCATTGACCGTAAAATATCATAATGCAGCCATAAACATATATACTAAAATATGAAATATTCAAATCTTGATAAGTACTCCTATCTCTTTACCCAAAAGAAATACTTGATAAGTAAAAAGTACTCGTATCATAATTTAAAAAAATCTTGATAAGTAACAAAAAGTATTTGTATCATAATTAAAAAAATACCATATCAAATAGTACATACATAAAGCAAAATGAGATGCAACTCTCATGTATGCTAGGTGACAAAAATTTGATGTACCTTGTCCATAACACATTGTAAGTTAACCATATATAACTACATCTAAGAAAATACAAAATATCCAAACCTTGACAATCAGCAAAAATTATCCGTAACTAAACAAGAAAATATACGTACTCCCAGTAAAGTATTACTATGATAACATCCATAAGTTATCAACACTAATAAAATTAGAAAGTTTCATTACATATTTTATGGTAAACCAAAATAATTTATAACTCAACAAACACAATTTGCAACATACCCATAACCAAATGTAACATGTTCAAATGTTGCATTTTGTAGGTACAACTACATACATGTGCCACCAAAATTTGTCGTAATTAAGCTGTCCAGAAACTGCTGTAATTTGAAAATACCAAATTAAGTTGTAACTAAAACATGAGATGTCTTGGCCTATGGAAGCAGAAGTTGTCATCAAAGATATTCGCCGTGAGATTGATCGATCTAGGTTTGTGATTTTCTTTTTATTCATAGATCGGCAAAAGTTGTTGCATACACTTTGCAACTTTGGGTTTGTGAGGTTCTACTATTCGTGCTTGGAAAGCTTGACCTCCTAATTGATTATTGAATTCCTCCATGGAACGATAATCATCATCGTTAATATACTACTATGCTCATTTTCATAAATGAAAGTTTATTATGAAGTTGAAAGGAAAAGGATGGACTGGGTTGTAGAATTATTTAAGTAAATAAAAACAGATAGACGTACTAGTTGATCAATAATGTAATAGTTAGTTATTAGTTCTTGCGGATACGTTTTATAAGCTCCACTTAAATAAACTATCTGACTGTTTTTCCCGAGGGATGTAATCTACACATAGTGTCAGTTACCATTTTAAGACGTTTGAGAGAGAGAGAGAGAGAGAGGTATATTGATTAGAAGATTGGATCACTGCATCTTCTAAAAAAGAAAATGTTTTGATGACAATAATTTAACAAGAAAATATAATCGGATTCCCGAGGGTGTTTCTTTATTTGTATGCCTAGATATTTTGTAAAAAAATGGTTTGTTTTATAATATAGACTAGTGTAACCTTATCGGACAATATTGCATCTTGTACGACCAAAAAAATAAAAAATACCTTGAAGATACAGTGATCCAATGGTAAACCACCATTTAAAATTCTTTCCCGTACTTAACTGTCTTACTCAAATACCTTGAAGATGAAAATGTCATTTTCCTAGCTATCACGCACGCATTACTTAGTGAAAGGTCTTCAAGACTTCATCACATCACGTAATTCTTCGGAAGTCCCTTAATTTTAATTTATTACCAAAAGTTGCGTCATTGTTCCGACCATTATATAAAACGCTTTCGTGAATGGCTTTATAATCTTTTTGCCTTTAATATCAAAATCTCTAATTAGTTTTTTAAATTGATGTGAAATAATAAACAAATAATGCCTGAGATTCTAGGTTGAAAAGTTTCAGAGTTCGTGGTTTCAAGTGTAAAAGATTTGATTTTTTGCTATACGACAAACGGCTCTCTAATTAGAATTCGGGGGTCTATGTATCGAATAATAAAGTAGAGGACGTATAAGATAAAATGATCAAACTACATCGAGTGTAAGTAAATACTCTCCCATTGTTTTTCAAGGTAAATTTCACTGAACCACCTGAGCTTTCCATTATATATTGATTCCTTCTGCAGGTATGATAAATAATTTACACATCCCTAGGGCTTGCATAGCATTTCAATTAACAGATGGTGGTAATTGAAATGGAGCTAAGGCAAACCTTAGGGAGGGCAATATCATTTCTCATAACGTACTGGAGGGGAAATCTGTACATAATGCAAACCTTAGGGGTGTAAGTGAAATTTATCCTTTTTTATTACAAAACATTTATCCTATTTTTATTACAAAAACGCCATAACTTTTCTTTTCTTTTTTTCTTTTTCTTAACAGCAAAAGATTTAATAATAGAATTTTATTAATAGACTAAAATTACTCCCTACCCTCCATCCAAGAATGACAGTTTAGTATATATTAATAGATTTAATACTAATACAGTTTTCTAAAGAAAAAGGTCAAACTTTTTTCATGAATTAAAAAAGTCCATTGAAATCTAGTAAATTGTTAAAAAAACATTTGAATTTTTTTTGGGTAATTAACATTTGAATTTTTCTTGAAAAAAATGCATTATTGTAATGAACCAGACTATCATTTTTAGAGAGATAAAGTATATGATAGGGAAGAGTGGAATACTATCGCACATGTATCCATAGCATGTCATTCTTCTTCACCCTATAAATTGGCTACAAGCACTTGGAATTCAACAAAACCCACACCAAGCCAAGAGCCTTCTAAAAATCAGTGCCTCTATTTATGGGTTCTGAAGCTCCTCCTCCAAGGATTCCCGTTATCAATTTCCCCCCTTCAGGAGTGCTAAAGCCAGGCACTCCTGAATGGGAATCAATCAAATTCCAAGTCGTTAAAGCCCTCGAAGAATACGGCTGCTTCGAGGCTATCTTCGACAAGGTTTCTCTAGACCTCCGAAAATCCGTTTTCAGTTCATTAAAAGAGCTTTTCGATCTCCCTTGAGAAAGGAAAATGAAAAACTCTTCGGAAAAAACCCTTTCATGGGTATCACGGGAAGATACCGCGAATGCTGCCGTTTGAAAGCCTGGGAATTGACGATGCACCTGTACTTGAAAAGGTTCAAGGTTTCACCGATATCTTGTGGCCAGAAGGAAATCCTAAATTCTGGTAAGTACCAAAGATTAAGGTTTTTAAGCCGTTCACAGTTTTTTTTTTTAAATCTCAAGGAGCAATTCGTTTTCAAAGGAAAAAAAAAAAAAAACCCTCAAGGATCATTTCAATTTATTCAAAAAATTAACTGAAGATGGAAAAGTTAGAGCATCAATATCAGGCGACACAAACAATGTTAAAAGCTATAGTAGCAAGTAAAAGAGCAAAAAATGAGCAAAATCAGGCACACAAGTTAACTCAAAGTTATAGGAAATGAATAGTAACTTAACAAAACAGGGAGCAACTGTTCACTTACCAAAACCCAACAAAACAAATAGTAGAAATCGCAAAAATGGGCAGATCTAGGTTTCTGACGGGAAAATACTACAGAATCAACTAACAAAGAACAAAACCTCACTTTCCGTTGCATAAAAAAAATTCTAAAAAAAAAAAAAGAGAGAACAAAACTTCCCGGAAGGACAAAAATCCAAAGTGCTCTAATGGTGGTTTTGTCCGGATGGATTTGAAGCTCTCACCAAGTAGAACAACCATCCCTCCTAGATCTTAGATCGAATTCCACGTTATTAGCCTTCGATTTTGGGTTAGAAGCATGAGATTGGGTTTGGAGTTGAGAGAGAGAGAGAGATGGAAAATAAAAAATAAAAAAAAAAGCAGAGAATCATCAAAAGGGTTTTCTTTACGAGCAATGCAGGTAAGAAATAAAATGTGGGAAGAAATAAAATGTGGATGGTATTTGAATAGAAACATAGGAGTCGAAAAAAAGAATAAGTTAACGTAGTAAAGTTAGAATAGAGAGTTTGATTTTGTGACTGTTTGAAAAAATGATTTGCTAAATTATAGAAGGTGTTTTTGAGGTTAAATTGGTTACACAATGCCACTCTTTGAATCCTCCTTACTTTTTTAGAGCCAGTCAGGCTCTCGGATGTGTACAGCAAGGAACTCAAACAACGTTGTCCAACTCAAGGGTGATTTGATTTGGCTAAATAATCTGTTAAGAATTCTTGTGGAATCCTCCTTAGTTTTAGAGCCTGTGAGAGGCTCTCGCATGTGTATAGCCAGGAACTCAAACAAGGTTGTCCGACTTAGGGTTGGTTTGGCTAAATAATCCGTTTGGATTGTTTTTGTTGTATTTATTCAAATTTTTTGCACATTTGTTAATTATGTACTACTATTCATTTTTTTCTCTTTTTTTTTGTAAAATAATTCGTTCGTCTTTTTTATTTTATAATATTCGTTCATCTTCACCACCCATAAAAAACAAATGAACATCCAAATCCGCCTTCCCTCAAGAGTTGTTTCCTAAATCCATCTCATTGCTCAAGTTTCGTAATCCCTCCGAAATACCTCAAGAAGTCTGTCAAGGAGGACTGCAATACACACTTCTCAAAGATTTGTACCATATGCACCTACTATTTGATCCAAATTGTGTCATCTCATAATGATTCAGAACATTTTTATGCGTACGTATCATAACTTTTATACTAAAAACTCGTAAATTTTCAGCAATATGATTCATAACATTTTTACTGGGAATCGTAATATTTGCTTCTTGTAACTTTTCAGCACTAAAAATCATAACATTTTCACTGAAAATCATACTCCTTCGATTCCTTTTTAAATGTGTTGTTTCGTAAATTCAATTTATTAAAGAGACATCATCATTACACCTTTCACATCCACTTTTAGCTCCACTTTACACCTTTCATACCAGCTTTTATCTTTACTTTTCAAAATTATCTTCCGCTTCTATGTATTAACATTTTACCCACTTTTCAAAAGAGCAAAATAATAATTGTACAAACTTATACCTATTAACTTTTCAATATACACACTTATTAAGAGGCAGCCTAAAATGGAATGGTTGACTATACAGTGCGTATTGTAGCTTTTTTATTAAAATCTTGTAAGATTGCGAAAGTGCACATATGGTACACTCCCAAATAAGGCTTTGTATTGTAGCATTTTCCGTCACAATGTAGACCTATTGTAACTTTTATTAATTGATTCGTAACTGATACACACCCAAATAGAGAGTGTATATTGTAGGCTTTCCTTTTTGTCCAACTTTCTATTTTGGCTTTGATTAGTTCGAGAAATACACCATGTTCTGCTTCTTTTGTTCTTGAAAATCCAATTGTTGATCTCCTTCCAGATTGACCACACCACCACACACAAAAAACAAAAAAAAAAACTAATCTCCCAACAAGCCTTTTCCAGATTTGAGAAAGATTTGTTGAACCAAGTTCCCATATGATCAATATACTGGCCTATTCGATCGGTGTAGCTTAGTCACATAATCCTTCAACCATCACACTATATGCTCTCACTCCTCACTCTCGCAGATTTTAGTAGTTTGGAATGTACTTCAACGACGCTTTCATGCTCAAGTTTGCACTTCCACTCACGCACACATGCAAATTGTGTGACTTAGGCGTAGAGATACCCGAAGGCTTCTCCCACCACTTAATAATGCTTGAGCAAACACTCCACGAAAATTAGCAGAGTAGCATCGAATGATCTGTGGTCTCAACCTTCTCAGAACATAGGAAACATAAATCATGGCCGATATTATCATGAGTGTTGATTCCCCTCCATATTAAAGCTCCTTTGGTAGCCAAACAATTCCATAAAACCTTCCATCTGAAAATTTCTATCTTACTAGGCAGAAGTTTTTCCACTGCATAAATCTGAGGATCTATTTGATGACATTGCTCTTCCCAAATCCACTGCAGTTCATCGTCGTTTGCCCTCGACGGTGTTGGTGGGTAAAAGAGAGTAATTCACACACAAACTCAACACAATTTTATTAAAACTTTCACAAATACAAAACATACACTACTCACACATCTCATGCACATACTCTCATGCACACACATTACCCTCTTTTAATAAAATTGTGAGGGCCCTCACTCTCTCTTTTTCTCTTTTTATTTCCCACGTACACAAAACACCATAACACATACATATACTTATACAATGAGCAAAGCACTTACAACCACTCATATTGAGCTACTGCCCAACTTCCAATTCCATGTCAAACAGCCCACGTCTATCTTTCTTGCTGGCTTGGATAACTCATAAACACAGATGCATATATAATATACAAATAATGCAACTCTCCTATCTCCCATTAATTCCACCGAATGGTACAGCTGATTTTCTTCTTTGGCTTGGCCCCTTCTCATTTAATCCCATCTACATCTTTGTCTTTTAGTCCCTTACCCAAATCACAACCAAACCCCACACACAATAATCAAGATTATCTCTCCACAGATGGCTATACCCCATTCAGTGGCTGGTTTTCCATTTTGGCTAAAAGTGATAAAAGTGATGAACTGACGAAAAGTGCTAAATCTAGTTGATGTGATGTGTGGCAATAACATGTCTTGAAATCCACGTTTAGCCCTTTTAAGACTTTTAGCTCTTTTAGAAAAAATGGGAAACCAACAATTATCTCACTCCCATAGAAAGAGCTCTTTCCTAAATTGCAGCTTCCAGTTCCCCATCAAATTGACCCCTGTTATGTCATCCTGTAATGCCCCAAAACACTACATGGTAATGCCCCAAAGCACTACATGGTTGTAGTCTCCCAATCTAACTGTTCATCTACGCAACCAACAACTCGGATATATTTGTTAACTCTTCGCGGCAAGAGCATATTCTTAGCGGTAAGATTATATCCGCGAATCTAAACCATCGATTGAGGAGATGAACAGTTCGGATATATTTGTTAACTCTTTGCGGCAAGAGCATATTCTTAGCAGTAAGATTATATCCGCGAATCTAAACCATCGATTGAGGAGATGAATAGTCGGATCGGGGGACTACAACCCTATAGTGCCCCTTGTAGTGCCTTGGGGCACTACAGGCTCCTCGCTTCTGCTATCACTTACGTACTCTTGCTTCCTTCTGTGATTATGATAGTAGAAAGAGCCTAGGGAAGGCTATCTTGAGATTGGAATCACCTTACCAAAA
Organism: Vaccinium vitis-idaea; assembly: GCA_963854785.1. Taxonomy (NCBI): domain Eukaryota; kingdom Viridiplantae; phylum Streptophyta; class Magnoliopsida; order Ericales; family Ericaceae; genus Vaccinium; species Vaccinium vitis-idaea. The sequence goes on from OY978215.1 coordinate 45,798,860, forward strand.
ATATGACCCCTGCTATCGTAAGTTTATAAACTATCACATCTATTACTAACAATTAACAAACATGCCCAAGTCATAATCGTACCCTAATTTCCGTATAAAATCGATATTGTTTTCTTGTTACTTTGGAAAACATGGTTCCTTGACTTGTTAACTCTTGCTTTGGCAGCGAAACCATACAATCTTACTCGGAGAAGCTTTCTGAGTTGGATCAGATAATTAGGACAATGATTGTGGAGAGCTATGGCGTGGAGAAACATTTTGACGAACTCATGGACTTAACGAACCACCTTCTTAGAGTCATGAAGTATAACGTAGACGAAACAACCACCGATGGAGAGGCCGTTGGGTTGCTCCCACACACGGATATGAATTTATTGACCATTTTGTGTCAAAATCATGTGAATGGGTTAGCAGTGCAGACAAAAGATGGGGAGTGGAACGATGTTATACCCTCGTCGGTGAACTCGTTCACAGTTTTTTCTGGTGATGCTTTCCACGTAAGTCTTTGTGTGCAAAAAATGGTTTCTTTTTTTTTTTTTTTTTGGGTAATACGGAATTAAAATAGAAAGGAAACAAAGATCACTCCAACAGGGAGGTAAGTTAGGGTACAACTCCAGCAAGACAGAAATTAGTCTGACAAATTCCTAAGACCCAATCGGTCTCTATTCCAGAATTCTCTCAGCGAAGGCGGCATCACATCCAAAACCACAAGATGTTCTTCTTGTTCAGCCCCTTTCTGTGCCAGATGATCAGCACACTCGTTTGCACTTCGGGAAACATGTGATATGGTAGCACCTGTTCTTTGCTTCAGAGCTTTAGTCTCAAATATCATGTTACTTTGGGGGTGACAACCATCAAAGTTAGTATTAATGAGATTCACTGCCATGAGAGAGTCAGATTCAATGGTAACATTCTGCATGTTTTTCTCCAAGATGATGGTTAATCCACGATAGATAGCCCATAGTTCAGCCGCCAAGCTTGTCTCCCAGATTAACTTTCCATAGTAGCCTAGAATCCATTCTCCTTCGTTGTTGCGAAACAGCCCTCCACATCCCGCTTTTTGAGTTGTATCATACCAACAATCGTCCGTATTAAGCTTAAGACCTGATGATGGAGAGCACCAACGTATTAAAGGAGTTTTAACAGGCCTCATGATGAGTAACGATTTGAATGCCTCCTCTATATCTTTAGCATAGGAAATGGTATTTTTAAAACTTACGGTCACCGGAATCTCAATATTGTCAAAACTTTTTCTGTTTCTATCTTTCCAAATTTGCCAAAGAATCGCCAAGAAAACACAACTCCAAGGGATACCATTTCCTATACCAGAGGCCTTTTTGGATTTGAGATTACGAGTAATCCAATCCACAACGGAGCATTCCGAACCATTACACAACCATGGGCTGCTGCGAAAGAATGACCAAAAGTCCTGGGCTTTACGGCATTTACGAAATAAATGATCAATGTCTTCAATATCAGAGTTACACCTAGGGCATAACCCTGATTGACAGAGCCCTCTATGCTTCCTGAGTTTATTCGTGGGAAGTTTGTTAAGAAATATCAACCAGATAAAAGTTTTCAGTTTCAAGGGAACTTTAAGTTTCCAAAACCATTTCCATCCAGAATAGTCACTTGCAAAAAATGGTTTCTAGCGTTACAGATTTTAGGAAACTTGCACACAAACTGGACGATTTAATCTGTTTTTGATGTTTTTGCAGGCTTGGACGAATGGTCGATTGCACTCTCCAAAACATCGCGTCATATTGAGGGGCAACGAGGCAAGGTACTCAGCTGGATTGTTTGCGATCCCAAAATCAGGACACATCATAAAAGCACCAGAAGAGCTAGTAGATGACGAGCACCCATTACTCTTCAAGCCTTACGATCATGTCAAATTCCTCGGATACTTCTACGTCGAGTCTCAGGATCCTGATAAAATAGGCATATCTGCCCTCAAGACCTATTGTGGTGCCTAAATTCGGCTTGTGAAGGATGTTGAACACATATTTAACATGTGTTCCGCAGTTTAATACTGTGTTGTCGAATGGCTTTGCGGGTTTTTTTTTTTTGCTTCTCTTGTGGTTAATATTTTGGGTGTTGAAGGCTTGTTATGTTTTTTTAGATAAAGAAATAGAAATATCATATAACCATCAACCAGAGAGTACAAAGTCGCAAGATAAGTAACAACCAAGATGGCCAAAACAACAAGACCGAAAAGACAGACACAGACACTAAACATAAAAAATAAAAAAATAATAAAAACTAAGATAATGACTCTAGGACTCTTCCATCACCAGTGTCCAGGTGTGGAAAAAAATAGCTAAGGCTTGTTATGTTTTACTCCCAAGCTTTATTACATCTCTTCATGACTGGAAATGGAAGCAGTTCTCAAAAAAAAAAAAAAAAAAACCCCAGAATCCATCACTTTCTCCAGAATTTTATCCTCCAAAAAGGCAAAAACAATGGACCCAACTACGGGTATAGGAAAAAAAAAAAGTATAAAAAACGTACCAACGCCTTGTGGATCAATCATTTACGCATATTCAATTGAGTTGATTTTCATAACAACACCCAAAAAAATATTTTAAAAATAATGAACGATTCAGATCATTCGTGTGAGACCCAAACGTGGGCCTCACAAGGCGTCGGTACATTTTATAAACGCCTTGGGTATGTACCCGTAGCTAATTTATCGAAAAACAATACACAATGTTCATCTATATCCAGTGGCAGATGCAAAAATCCTATATACTAAAATACTATAAAAAAAATAATGAGTTAATCGAGAGGTGTGCAAAGGTCCGGACCCCCACAGACACCCTCTAGGACCGCCCGGCTATATCAGACTATCATCTATTCCTTTTCCACTTCCCCGTTGAAAGGGGAAGGCCCAATCTGGACAGAAATCAGTCACTTTGGGTGCCAAAAGAGAAGGTAAGGTTGTAAGATGCCAAATCACTATCTTCGTCACCATCCTTAGCAACCAGACAGAGCATAATAAAATTGACACCAAATTAAACAAAGTTTACAGTCAAACAAAGTGTAGATTGATATTGACTCCCACAAATAAATTTCACTGTATTTAATGGACTTGGGGTGTTTTGTCTCCCTTGGCCATCCGATCGTGTTTTAGATGATTTGGATGCGTTCGGCAATTTTAAAAAAATCAAAACACATTCAGACCGTCCAAAACGCGATCAGATGGCCGAGGAGTGCACAACACCCCGGATTCGGTATTTAATAGTACTATTGATTAAGAAAAATGACGGCAAAATGAAGTTTGACCCGGCCCCATGTTCCCAAAAAGCTGTGTACTGCAAACGAAACAGAATTTCCGACGTAAATTTTGCGCAAAATAACGTGACATTTTGTGGCCATTTGTGTTCCTATCCGCAAAACCATAATCTGTAGCTCAATAAATCACATAGACAGTAGCATAAAATGGGGGGGGAATTTTCAACGCCGAGTGGGCAACACTGCCCGGTGGTGCCCGTCGGCCATCTATCCGTGTTTTGGACAACTTTGGACAGCCAAGGTCTGTTGGGGTTGTTCGGTGGAATTTTGTAATTTCGAGCAGTGAATTTACCCCAACAAATTTGGACCATCCAAACCACTGATGGACGGCCCGGATGAACTGACGGACACCACCTGGCAATGTTGTCCACTCGGCACTGAAAAATTTCTCGTAAAAAGGTGATAAAATTCAACGATGTACTATTCTTTTCTGCAAAAAATGTTTGACGGGACTGAGCAAATCGCCCATAAATGTAAAGTTTCCATGAGAGCCTTAACCTCACACATAGGCCCATGGCTGATGTGAAACTCCCATTTGAACCTGGTTCCATGACCACTCTACAGAATCTCACGACAGGCAAGAAAATGATTCCAGGGACTTGTGATCGTTACCGACGAAAAACGCCATAATCTCAAACTTTGCAGAATATTTCACGTTACTATATATCATGCTTCTATGCCCTTGGACTTCCAGAAAAACGAAAGGAAAGAAACAGAAAGATCAGTGTTCTGATTGAATCAGATAGACTTGCTGTAAATTGAATCTAGTCGAATAAAAGAAGGTAACCCGCAAACAAAAATGAAATTTGCACGCGTATCCATGAATAACTAGTTCATTTTGAATTGGATGATTGACAATACAAAATGGACATTTTTTCTCATTAGGTAACATATCCTTTGCTGTATAAATTACAGGAATAAGGCACAACAAGAAATAATGGTTTCATTAATACCACGGGCTGAACCTGGTTCAAGGCTGCCTACGTACCCAAAATAAGGGATCAAGCCACACGTAGTTCTTGTAGTTACATACATGAGAATCCAATCAAAATACATCAATCCATGCAAGTCCGCATCTGCTATCGTCTCCTCATATGCTCCTTGGCCTTTTGAGTCTTAGCGTAAGCAGTTACTGGTTGAGGAAGATCTATGAACTCAATCACTTTGCTCATCTTCCGAGCTGTTCATTGAAATTTTAGAAAAGAATAAGCTGATGAAAACATGTAATCAAAGATGAACACATGAAAGTTTTGATTGAAGTTGCAATGACTGATTACCCTTCTGCGCTTGTTCATATCCTTCGTGAAGCTTCCTCTTAGTGGCTTTCAGTTTCAACTCAATCGCTTCTTCATCTCTGTTTGATAGTTTTGGCTGTATCAATCAACAAGAATTAAGAAATACATTAGATACGGATAAAACATTCATCTTTCGATCCTAAACTCGTATGGTTACTTTGCTTCTATGGTTGAAAGTAAGAAACAATCAAATAATTGGTGACCACCCAGTTGCTTAGTTGCTTACTTTTAACGGGAGATAAACCAATAACCAATATGTAAAAACACAAGCTGTACTTGTTTATTGCTTATTTTTTACAGGGGAAAAAGCAAATAAGCAACAGGAACCAAACAGGCCCTGCTAAGTTTCTGTTGGGCAAAAGAAGAGAGAAAGCAATAGGCCAATTAGGCAATTACCTTCTCTTGAACCCCTTCTCTGTTATTGGTTCTTCTCGTCATGTTTTGCTTTAGTGACTGATCTTGTGCATTTTGAACATGTCCAGAGTCCAATCGCTTGCCTTTGGCACATTGTAACAGCAACTCTGTGTTTCTTCTTGTCTGTTGATTCTCAGCATTGCTTGGCAAGTTGTCTTCGGTCGCTGAACTTATAGCAACCACAGAAGCAGGCCTGATGTGTTTTGTGCTAGCAGATTCATCCCGCGGCCCTCTGTATATCAAAAGTTTAAGCTATAATGACAATTGACAACTTCAAAGAGTATAAAACATAACAATCATAAATAAAACCTAACTATTCCCAAAACTTTGCAAAGAAAAATACATAACAGCAGAATAGCGATTGAAACTCCCAAAATTAAAACATTTATGGAAATCATATCCATTGGAAACCCTTCTTGATAAACGCGTGTACATAAAGCATCTAGAACAGAATTGCGAGGCAAACTGATTTTTGAAAAGCTTATCCAAGTGTACAGAAATTGATTTTGAATCCGTAAATCTTGTCGCCTATGGTGAATATGTAAAAAAGCCAAGTGCAGTTTTTCCACCAGCTTGTCTTTAAAAGTTGTATTGGTGTTTTGTGTCACTTTTGATCATTATCTATCAACTATTAACCACCTAAGAAACGATAGGAAGATCAACCAGAAAACCAAAAAAAAGGTGACCATAAACTTCTACCAGATTTCTACAACATAACATTAAGAATTACTGTATATTACATCTTATGATAGAAAAGTATACCTGATTGGGGTTTTGGTTGGGGTAATTGTCTGGTATGATTTATTACAGATTCTGCGCTCCTCACTTCGTTGTGGTGATTTGTCCGCTTCACTTTGAACAAGTTCAATATTTGGCAACCGCTTTCCTTTTTCACAAAGTGTCGACGACTTTGTCTTTTCAATCTTTCTTGCCTTTGGTTTGTCCTCTTCAGCCTTTGAAGTTTCAGTAGCTATACTCGCAGCTGCCAATGCTACGACAATAGGCTTTGGCTTTTCCTGGATCAATCAATACAAATGCATTAGCTACGGATCGATTCTTGACTTCAAAAAATAGGCAAATGTGTATGTTTTGAAAAAGAAAAGAGCAAAAAGTACGCCAACTAATCAATTACCTCTTCTTGAACCTTTTGTCCATTACTTATTCTTCTCCCTGTGCTTTGCTTCAGTGATTTTTCTGGTGCATTTTGAACAAGTACCCCTTTTCTGCAATCCGTCAAAAGAAAATAAAATTACAAACACACTCACACAAAAACCAATCCAGCTATGGAAACCATTTCAAAAGCCATGGCTATAGATTTGGCTGTGTCTAACAACTTCTGCAGGAAGCATAGCCATTTCATTTTAAGTGTATTGTGCGGCAACTAAAACATACCTGATTGGGCTTTTTGTTTGGGCACTAATCTGGCATGCTTCATCACAGATTCTACTCTCCTTGCTTTGCTTCAGGGGAATTTTCGGCCCACTTTGAATGGCTTCGCTATTTGGAAACAGATTTTCTTTTCTGTGAAGCATGGACGACTTTATCTTTATGATCCTTCTGGTTTTCGGCAAGTCCTCCTCAATCTTCGCAGTTTCAGCAGGCATATATGTTGACACCAAGATAGGCTCTGGCTTTGCCTTTATCAATCATTGACAAATGCTAATTAGGGATCAAATCTTTTACTTCAAATTTGCAAAAGATGTCTGCTGTGTAACCAAAAAAAAAAAAAAAAAAGAACACTTATCCACGTACTTGTTCCTGACCACTGCAACTTTTGGACAACTTTTTGATATTACTACAAAATGTATGTTCTTCAGTACTTGAGCTTCCAGGCAATGATGCAGATTCCCAGAGGGATTTTGAATCGTCGAATTCGACCCATGACCCAGTAGAACAAGGATTCCTGTCCTGGCAGTAACTGGTCATAAATGACGAAATCAAATTCGAGCACAAAATCAAGAAAAATTACTGAAAAATAAAATCAAAAAACCATGAAGCCGGTGAATTTAATCAGAAGAAAAACAATCAAACATTACGTTACTCCATTCGCAAAAACTAAATATTAGAAAACAAAACTAACAATTACAAAGAATCAACGATTAACAACAGTTGTTACGATTTGATTCGTCCACAGATAAATCAGTACGTATCCCCTCCCCATATATACAATATGCATACCATAGGTTACTTGTCTTATTTGGGGGTATTCGTCAAACACTTTTGTGAATTATTATTCTTTTGTGAATTATTATTTCGTCGAGAAAGAATCAGAGAACTAAAAAAATATGACTTTTACCTTCTTTCTTTTTTTGAAATATCCAACTTTTAGTACCAAAATGAAGAATACGATACACAACACGTATGATATATTTCGGTTTGACAACTTCGGCTGTACCTCATTATGGTTTGGGGCTTGTCGACACGGCAGATCGATCCTCGTGCATCTCCCTTCTTCTTGAACAGTAGCTCGGCTATGTGATCCCTCCACATCAAGAACTTATCCGGCTCGTACCAAACTGCAACCATGATCCCGGCTTCTATCGCTTCGAACACGTCGGAACCAGAACTATCGAAGAAACTCTTCCATCGATCTATCACGGTCAAGTCGAGACCATCCATTGCCCAAAAAACAAACTAGCTAGACACTCGGACAGGCGTGGAACAGGTTTTCAAAAACTGGTCGTGGAAAGTTGGTAGTGTAGTGTGTAGAGATCAACAACTGGGTTAGGGTTTCTCGCTGATGGTGGTGGAAAGGTGGTGGTGATGTAGAGAAAGCGCGGAAGGTCGGTGGTGGGGAAGGCGGGAACTAGGTTTTTATTACTCCTTTATATATGCAGTGCGTGAGAGGGATGAATGATCCCCCTAGCTTGCTTGTGCTCCAAGGCCCAAGCTTCCCCACTTTAATTTATTGATTGGGATTTTATTTTGAATGAATTGTTGAGAATTTTAATAATTCGCAGAATTAATCATTTAAATTTAATCCCGGTAGATGTAATTTCGAAAACATTTATCATTTAAAAAATTGAATAATAGACTGAATCAAAATATGTTTATTGAATATGAATATGCTACAATAATTAGTTTTTCAACATCCGCTTAATTTGATATTTTTTTTAAGTGGTTTAACTTTTCAGTGAGTTCTGCGAAGTATACGAATTTGATTATTAAATTGATCCAAGAAAAAGAAGAAGAAAAACAAGACTGATCTACTTTTCCTGATTTTATATGCACCCCCTTGTTATTTCACAAGAAATGAGAGTGGCGTCCATGTAGTGTGTCATCCGAGCCGTTGGATATGTTTCCAACGGTCTTTATTTCATCTTGACTCTTTGCAGGTCCAAGCCGTCCATTGCCAAGATGAAATTCGAGTTGTTCGTTGCCGAGATCAACGGCTCAGATGCTACACTACAGGGGCGCGTTACAACACCTCTGTTTCCTAAATTCCAAATGAAACATTAGAGATCAACCACTTGCATATATCTAATTGAGTTGATTTTTTGCAGGGTCATTTAAGAAATTATTTTTAAATTAATAAACAATCAGGATCATTGGTGTGGGATCTAAAAAGTAGGCCCCACGAGATGTATGTACGGATTTATGTACTTAATACTTCTTTACCCGTAGGTTTATTGTTGTTATATGCCTGTGGCCCAAGTTTTGGACTGGGCATGGCCCCTGGGTTTAATCGGAATGGGCTTTTCACATTTTTGCGCTCAGAGGGGGCTTTTCGGTTGGGCTTTGTATGATTTTAACCCCAAATTTTAAGCCCAAACAAATTATGGGCAGTTGCCTACACAACATTCAGGACCTGCCTCCTTTGGCTAAATCCAAAAAATTGGTTTTTTGATTTTTTTTCGTTGTCCTTATTCAAAAAAAAATTGCATTTGTTAGTTTTCGGTCGATTTTTTGTGGTTTCTTGGCTTGTCTCGACGAGAGGAATTTAAAAAGTATAAAATTGTTAGCCAAACTTAAAGTTTTGTGAATAAAGTTTTGGGTCTCAACACCAAAACGACGTCGTTTTGGTGTTGTGGCCTTTTTGTTGTCAAAGTATGTTGTGTACATATCATTTTCCGAGAAGGAGAGAGGATGAGGAAAGAGAGAAAGAAGTGTGTCAGGAAGCCTACCGAAACCGTATAAAACAACTAATTATATAATCTTTTTCATATTTTTGTAAACTTTGTACGTATAAAACAACTAATTGAGATCTATCAAACAAGATCTATATTGCATATTTTTTGAGATCCATATTGAAAGATATAAACAATTTAAAACAACTTCATAAATTTCACAGTTTTGAAGGATAATTTTGAAACTCTAAGACAATAACCTTGTCTCCTTAAAAGTTAGATTCCCTAAAAAGAACGAGCAATATGGGACAGAGGGAGTAATATAATGCACACTGAACTTCATTCAAGATTCTGAACTTAATGCATGGTTTCAAGTAGAATAAATGGATACCAACATATAAATGCACAGATTTGGGTAATTCAGCAATCTTTTGTATTTTGTGTCTGCTATAACATAAATGCACTTGCTTGTTTCTCGGGAAAAAAAAAAACAATCTTGAAAATATAGGGGAGAAAAATAAGGAACTCGCATGAACCGTAAAACAACAAAATTGGTACACAAACACAATTACTAAGTGGTAGTGGCTTCATGAGGCTTGAAACGAATCGGAAGACCATTTTCAAGATATGGATTTGGATTGAAAACTATCCTCTCATTTGGTATTAGTTTTCTCCATTGGAACTTCTTCACCAAAAAATAGATAAACACCAGTATCTCCAGTCGAGCGTATTCTTTCCCCGGACATATTCGAGGCCCTCCGCCAAATGGAACATATGTGTATGGCACAACTACGTTTCTTTCAAACCTAGTCGGATCAAATTTCTCAGGATCCGAAAAGTATGCGGGATCTTTGTGAGTTGTGTGAGCACTCCAACAGGCCTACAAAATTAAATAATTGCAATGAATTTTAATAGAAGTAAATTCTTCCACGCAAAATAAGTTGTGCAACTCATTATTGAAAGCATTAGTATTTCGGCTTTATTCAAAAAAATATTTGGTTTGACCATAATTTTGTACTTGTTAGATTCGTCTCGTCGAGAGGAATCCAGAAACCATAAAATCTTGACGCAAAACTAACAAATGCAAAAAAAATTTGAATAAAGACAAAATGAATAATGCAATAATCCATAAGCTGGATTATTAGCCAAAGTAGGCCATTATATCTTACATGAGTTTAGATCAGTACAACACAAATGTACCCTTTTATTTTGATAATCAACATAAATGTCCTTGTATACACATGTGAAGTTTGTTCATGCTATATTTATCTGCTTATAGGATCCTTCTAGTGACTGCTCATAGACCATTCTTTGAGTGCAAAACCAGTAAAAACATAATTTTACCGGTCAAACAATGGTCTTAGTGACAGCCCAGTGGACTGATTTTAGATTTTTCCTTGTTTATATAACTAATATTCAAGAAATATATCCAAAGCTAAATAAACAAAAAAAAAAAACTTACCTTCCACCCTTTGGGGATTGAAAAACCAGCAAAAGTGAAATCAGTTAAAGCCTCTTTGAAACCAATTTGAGCAGGGGGTGCTAGCCTCATAGCCTCACATACTACATTCCAAGTATACCTCATTTTGGTAATGTCGTCCCAATTTAGCAACTCTCCTGCCTCTTTGGTCTTTGCAATCTCCATTACTTCTGCAAATACATAAAGAAAACAATAGCGTGCATGCTGATAAAAAAACAACGGCGATACATACACTCTCTGGGAGCCACTCCCAGCCACACCCTCTCTCACATGGGGTGTGGTCCCCACATCTGGGCCCCACACCCCATGTGAGAGAGGGTGTGGCTGGGAGTGGTTCCCAAGGAGTGTATGTATCATTTTTCATCAAAAAAATAAGAATAGTGTATATGGATATCATTTGAGGATCCATAAGTCAATATTTCTTTTATTTAAATCAATATCCAAAGATAATTTGGCATGAAATATATGCATGCCCAAACAAGTGACATGGCAGCATAATGTTGCAAAAAATAAAAAAAAATTGTTCAAGAAAAATTTAAAAAAAAAAAAACAAAAACAGAATTACACTAGTCTTAAAGGTTTTGTAACGGCTTGGATTTTCGTATAACAAGGTTCTCATATTTTCCAAAATCTTGAAAATGATATTTTTGACAAACCAAAATAGCGTAAAGCTTCGGAAATAAAAACTTCCGTATCAACAATAGGACGAATACGATGGACCTTAACATGAGAAAATCTATACATCTAAATGACTTCTTCAAAACCAGGCAACGAACTTTGTATCGTTGTCATCATTGATCGGTGGCTCTACAGCGGACTTAAGCATTACGGACTATTCAAATGGAATTTCTACATGTCCACAACGAGACTAAACAATTTTGGATAACTTCAACCACCACTTCGATCATTTGGATCATGACTAACAAGTATAATCATTCTGAAGAGTAGTAGGATACATGAATACTTTTTCCGAAAATATCTTGTCATGGAAAGAGAAATGAAAGGTCCATGTTCTTCATTTGTCTTTCCTGGACATTTTCGGGGAAAGTTTTACTGTATCCTAACATTTCCGAATCATTTTTCATGCTTATGAAATTTCTGATATATATGTACCACATCAAACAAACGCATGAAGAAGTAGTACCTTTGTAGACCTCTTGATAGACATGGGGAAGTTCTGCTAGATATTTGATAGTGAAGGTGATTGCAGTGGACGCAGTTTCCCCGGCAATCAGCAGGCCCAAGATCTTATAAGAAATGTCTTCTTCACTCATGAACTTGCCATCCGTGTCCGGAGTGAGAAGAAAGTAGGACAATAAGTCTTTAACAGTCGGATTCTCCTCCTTCTCTAGCATTGCTTTCCTCTCTTTAATTATAACCAGAGTCTCTTTTCGAAGGAACGTAGCATCTTTTATGGCCTTGTTAAATGTTGTCCCTGCACGAGAAAGTTATCTTAAATGATCATAGCTGTTTGTTGCTTGAATGGACACCCTCGATCATGTGATCCTTTGAAAAGATTATGAAGTCGAGTTTCCCGTTTTTAGTACTCATTGCTAAATGTTATTTTTGCCTAAAAATGCTAAAAGCTACGTTGTTTATAAAAATCATTTTGTTTTGACTTTTGGCATTTCAATTAAGGAGAAACCAAACTTTTAACACTTTTAGGCAAATGACTTTCAGCTAATAGAAAATTAGAGTCCTAAAAGTCATAGGTGCTAAAAACGAGAAACTCAACCATGAGGTGAATGGAACTTGCCATTCTTCTTTTGATGATCTATGCTATTTATTGTAGAAGTATCGATATGTCAATTGCTCAATATTAAATCAAGAAATTTGAAGATTAAAAAACAAATACTCCCAAAGTCCCAAAATGTTGCTCTTTCTTTTCTCTTTTCATTGCCTCAAAATGAATGACCAATTTAAAAAGTTAGCAAAGAAAAATTAGAATTTCTTTCCTTTTTTTAATATAATTATGTAATTTTCATAAATAAAAAAATGGGATTCCTGGGACAGAAACAACAATTTGAGTCAAAGAGAGTATCATACATTGTCTTTTAAGAAATGGTCAATGAGAACTCCTAGACTCCGTTTGTTTGAATGTAAAATATTTTTCTTGTTGGGATTCCACCCCGTGTGGGCCGGATGGGCTTAGGCCCGAATGGGAGTGATTTTCTATTGCATTTAGGATTTCCTATAGGGATTAGGATTTCCTATTGCGTTCTATTTTGTATCTCTATAAATACTCAGATATGTCTTGATTATTTTAGTGCGGTAGCACAATGTGAGCGGGACAAGCTGAGAGTGTGAGAGGGGGAGCCGGTTGTGGCTTCCCCCGCCGGAGCGGGAGCCAGTTATTGCTCCCCGGAGAGGTTTTTCAACTTGTATATTATGTGAATATATGCAAGGGAGATTTCCTCAGATTTCTTGTGTGTGTTTGAATGCGTGTGACCCGGATTGCACAACATTTCTGTAAAATATTTTCTATTTTGGTGTTTGATTGCACAACTGTAGGAAAAAATGTTATACTTGTAAAACACTTCCTGGCAAAGAGGGGAAAATGACTTTTACTTAAAAGTCCCGTAAGTCATTTTCCGAAGTTAATTGGGATCCTCTGCTTTCCTTTTTTTTTTGTCACGGAAATATCACGATTTATGTCCAACTTTTGTCCATTGTCTTTTACATAAAATCCCAACCCCAATTTTGCTTCTCTCCCTCTCTCACTCACACACACACACATTGAAGCAAAAATTAATTACATAAACCCGTCCCCTGCTTTCTTCTTGTGATTGAGTATCTCTAACCATTTAGATTAGAGGCTTAATCAATCTGAGCCCTTGAGGAAATTACAATCCCTTCAAATGGATTGAAGAAAACAATCTCTCCAATTCCGATCCGAATTTTTTTTTTCCCGATCCCACTTCAATGATCACACATTTTTTTTTCCCGAATTTTTTTTGAGAAAAAGAGGACATAAATTACAAAATCTCCCCTCAATATGTCACTTCCACTCCTCATTTTAGAGAGGAGAGGTAGTGTTGGAGTTAGGGTGAATATTGGGGAGTGCATTGGGTTTTAGGTGTACTTTTGTTAGTTTTTTATCCAATTATTTAAGTTTTTTTCTTCTCTCCTCTATTTTGTAATTTTTTATTGTACCAATGAAATATTACTTCTTTTATTAAAAAAAAGTGGAATCGGGGAAAAAATTCCCTGGCCGGAATTGTTCTCTCCAATCCATTGGATGTTGGAGAGGTCCATTATGATGTGTACATCATCAGTTTATTCTTAGAATATTTGACAAGGAGATCTATTTTGCCAACTTACTATTACATAAAAAACAGTTGACATGGTACTCAAACTTAATATATATTGATCCAAATGCCGTGTTTTGGCTAAAAAATTGAGTCAGACCATTCATTTTTTTTCAAATTTACTAGTTTTGTGTCAATTTTTTGGATGAGAAATTTAACATGTGAAAAATTATTTAGCAAACTAAAATTTTTGTGAATAAAGACAAAAATAATCTAAGAAGTCTTTTTATTTTGGATTTTTTTTTTTGTGAACTTATATAAGATTTGATTATAAGTTTTTACTTTTTAGATGTCTATCATCGAGACGAACTAATAATCCACAAAAATCGATGTGAAACTAACAAATTTGAAAAAACTTAAATAAAGACAAAAATAATAATTTGGTCCAATTATTTAGCCAAAACTCCCATAATTCATGTGTAATGTCTCTGGTTTATGCAACTATGAAAGTAGCCCTTGTATTAATTGCTACTGGAAATATCAAGCTCAAGTTATTTACCAGCAACCAAGTAACTCATGACATCTTACTTATATAACAAGGGAATTATATATCCCAACTCTTTAAGACCCATTTCTATCTCAAAATAAGATTTCTAGAGCAATTATCAAAACTCAAAAGGAAAATAATTTAGGAACTCCAAATATTGATAGACACTCTCTAATATTTGTCTTTTAATATTCTTTTTCTGGGTATTTGAATATTCTTTTTCTGCGTATTTTGAATACTAAAAGACAAATATTGGAGTGTCAAAATCAATTACCTTATCAAAAATTATTTTTTTAAAAACAAAAACACTCAACATCCTACATTCTTCGTTTTCGACTTTTCGTCTACCAAACTTTTTTATTTTTATTTTTTGTCAATTTATAAATGCTTCCAACACTATTTACCTGGAAAATCTATGGGCACAGACATAATCCCAGCCATAACACTAGCTAACCTTTCAGGACATCTTGCAAACTGTTCTTGATAATCAATTCCCATCATCAACTGACTTGCCATCTCAAGGAGATACTTCTTCACCACCTCATGAACCACAACTTCTCCCCCCTTTTGTTCCCATTCTGTCTCTATATGCCTCCTTACTATACAATCCATGGTAGGTATATAATTCTTCATCACATCCAACTTAAGAAACCCTAAAAGCAAATCCCGATACGGCTTCATTTTCTCCACTATCGAAGTTCTCGTATCGGAGAAAAATAGTCTGTTGAAACTGTTTGGCAACCATGCCGCGACCAGCTTGTTCTCGTTGGAGAACAAGAACTTGTTCGCGGCAGGGCCACAGAAAAATACCATGTTGTCCCCGAACAAAGACGTTCGGAATATCTCCGAGGAGTACTTGTTTTTTCTTTCGTTGATGAACCTTTCCGGGTGGCCCTTCCGGCCTAGTAGGAGGAACTGCAGGGTTTCTCCCATTATTGGCCATCCTGTTTTTCCTGGAGGGAGATTTGGCATAGGTGATTTGTGTTTGCGTAACTTAAAGAAGGAGAAGAGAAAGATAAGAGTTAATGCTGTGAAAGGAAGTACACCAGGCAATCGGAAAAGGGAGAAGATCATATCCATGTCTATTGATGAACAATAGAGCATGGATATAGGAGTATGGAGAGAGAATCAACTAAGCTAGTTATCATAAAGGTTATTATGAATGAAGGTTGAGTGCTGTATATAGGTCTATAGACTATAATACCCAGGGACGGAGTCAGATATTTCACAACGTAAGGACAAATATTTTTTCTAAAATACTTTGCAGGAGCGAGCCTATATAATTCATAGGAAATTTTTTTTCCATATATAATACTAGAGGGTTTTTTTTCCCTTGCAGGGTCGACCGCTCCTACTGGCCCCTCCTCTGACTTCATCCCTGATAATACCAACTGTGAACGGACATAGTTACATTATGAGCAATGCTACAGATACTAAATAGTTTACAAACTAGTACACTAAATTTACACTTCCTCCGTCCGTGTTTGCTGGTTCACAAACATACTTTTTTTCGTTTTTTAAAGTATGTCCACGTTTGAAGGTCAATAAGTAAATTGTGTCAATATCACTATTTTACCATTGTGTTAAAATGTTTAATCAGCAAATCAATTATGATTGAAGAATAAAATTGGAAAGACAAAAATTATACAAGGCAATCATGATGCTCCCCAAAAAAGTTAAAAATCCCAAAATGGACTAACAAATACTGATGGAGAGAGTACATGTCAACACTACATACACCTATGTTGCAATACATGGGTAGGCTATCCACTAAAAAATTGCCACGTGCAAATTTAGTACATTTGTTTGTAACTTATTTAGTGTCTCTAAACTTTTTCATAGAGACTACTTCCAGGTGCACGCAAACTAACCTTAGACACCCTTTATTACATAGTATAAAAAATAAAAATACATGATTATAAGAATTTAAGTCAACACAAGTAGAAGCATGGAAAGAGAATGTTCTGTTTTTATTTTATTTTATTTTTTTGAACTCGAATAGAATGTTCTGTTTTGATACCTTAACTTCATGGACTTCATGCTCTAGGAAACAATATGAAAATACTAGGATGACGTTTTAATATGGTTCGGGATTATAGGCCAGGTTCATGGCCGATGATGCATGTGAATGCGAACCATAGTATGGCCAGGTTCATGGTCGATGATGTATGTGAATGCGTGGTTGTTACGTACGTGAATATTTATGTCGGTTAAATGTCTCGTATGTGATTATATATGTCGGATATTTCGGTTGCCAACCTTTTCGTTTGGGTTGTCTAGGGTCCTTCTTTTCGGTCTCGAGAGGCAAATAATTGTCGTCGGCTAGGGTGCCACAACCTCGTTGGGATTCTGGTCATTCTGATGCTTTTCTTGTACCTTATTCAATTAATAAAATATTTTTTCACGGTCAAAAAAAATGTCTCTTATCGAAATATGCAGATTGATGAGCAATCGAATTGTTGCCACGAAATATTTTTGGCTCCAAATATAAACGCAATGGTTGTGAGATTTATGATTTATGATTCTTGTTTTGCAAATGCATTTTGGAATGCCACTCTATTCATGAAATTAAAACATGTAATTTAGAGGTTTGTGTTCTCAGAGAAAAACTTGGGTGTCAGACAGGTACCACGTGGCTGTATCGATCCGTCGGGCGTCTCGCCTGTCTAAAAGTATTTTGGACGGCTTAGATTTCTCTCACCCTAGCTCTCACCTTGTCTCTCTCCTATTTCTCTTTCTTCTTTTTCTCTTTAAAATATGTGTCATTCAAAACATTTTTGGACGGCAAAGATTGGTGTTTGGCACCACATGTGCCCCTTCCCGCTTAGCACCAAAATTTTCTCG
Source organism: Vaccinium vitis-idaea (assembly GCA_963854785.1). Classification (NCBI taxonomy): domain Eukaryota; kingdom Viridiplantae; phylum Streptophyta; class Magnoliopsida; order Ericales; family Ericaceae; genus Vaccinium; species Vaccinium vitis-idaea. The sequence goes on from OY978215.1 coordinate 45,816,049, forward strand.
CGTTCTCATGCTACCGTAGTGATCACGATTTTCAAACTTGAAAAAAATTTCAAGCTATCGAGGACTTGGTACATATTGCATGTGCATATGGTTTTGAAAGCTTTGGTACATTGCATTAAACATTCTTTTGGAGCCATGGACTCGTGTTGCTATATATAAGTATAATGTTTTGTTTGGATGAGAGGAATCGAAAATCAAGAAAGGGGTTCTATTCCTTGAATGTCCTTACCGGTAACGCGATTTCATTATAGTATTTGGTTAATACAGGATTAATGCTTCAAGACAAAAGTTGAAATCCTTTTCAAGCATGTGATCTGACCATTGGAAGCATGGGAATGGAATATAGTCTTTTCCAAGCTACCTTTCAACATTTCTTTGTAAACTATAATTTTTTCGAAATATTTAAAATGGGATACAAATATTCCTCATTAGCTAAACATTTTTAAACTTAAAAGTACGAGAAGGTTAATCAAGATCGGTTGATAGCTGCAGTTGGTCTCTCATAGGTAGATAAATTAAATTAAAACCTACTACGCTGTCACGTAGAATATAGAGTACTACAAAAAATTAATAAAATAAAATAAAATAGTGTGATTGATTGGTGTCTCCAGATTTTCATTTTTTTTTAAATAAAAAATCAAGTTTTGACCTTTATAATGCAATCATATCAACGTTCGAAAGGTAAAAAAAAAAAAAGGAGCAAATATATAACCTTTTGTAGTTGTGCACTTGTGCTTGTCGATATTTTGGGGGTTTTTTTTTTTTTTGAAATTGTTGCATTTAGGTTCATCAACAAAGTTATTATCAAGTACGTGAACCAATAAATCTTTTATTCAACATCCATTTGCTCTCTTATTATTAAATAAATCATCGTTTGTTTCTTCATTTCCTTTTCACTTTAGTCCTAAGAAACTTCACAGATAATTGTTAAACAAGAAAGAAAGTGGGGGCAATTCATAGAGGGGGAGAGGGAAAACAGAGAAGTTGCAGGGTTTCTCCCATTACCATCCTATGTTTCCAGGGGAAGCTTTGGCATGGGGGATTTGTGTTTGCATAATGTAAAGAAGGAGAAGAAAAAGACAAGAGTTAATTATGTGCAAAGTACGTACTAAAACAGGTAATCGGGATAGAGAGAAGATCAAATCTGATGTAGAGTGGGTTGTGTCCACATTTCTTGAGCATTTGAACCGTTCACGGTTCAAAAGAAACTAGTGGGTGACGGCCCAAACGGAACTAGTGTGTCGGGTTGATTCGCAAGTCCTATGGTTGATGCGGCGGCCCAACAACCAAGGACCATCGTTTTATAGAACCATGGGCACCAGTGATTTTCGGCCGCTATAGGAAATATTTGATTTGCTTATAACTTTCAGTAAGAAATTTCGTTTTAGTTGATGTCTGTTTTGGCAACATTAAATTTCTTTCTAATTTTTTTATTTTCTAGTCAAATTAGAATTTTTTTTTTTTTGTATAATTTTCGTATTTCATTTACTTAAGGCTGGATTAGCAATCAATACTTTTAATTATTTTGTTTCCTAATTGGTTTAGGTTTCTACGACCCTGTAAGTAATACTGTAAGCCTTACGGCTAATTGGTTTTTATTGATAAATGAATAATTACTGGGTTCTAGGGTGAACTGGTTTCTATGACCCTGTAAGAGTTTTCTCTTCTCGTTTGTTCAAGGAGAAAGTATCTCAATTTCAAACATTGTTTGTAATTGTCCTTGTTCTCGTCAATCTTTAATTCACGCGCTTCACTACATCAGTTGGCATAAAAGCGTAATGTTCGTACTTATTGGTAAAGAAACGGAAAAGAATCAAAATGGGGTTTAAGGTTCGAAAAGTCGTGCAACCCTTTCAGAAGGAGTTATATTTGTGGATATGTTTCCGGATGAGTTGCCCTATGGGTTGCTGCCATTACACAAAATTTAGCATCAGATTGATCTTGCACCTAGTTTGAGCCTGTCCAATCGTGCTCATTATTGTATGAGTCCGAAAGAGCATGACAAGCTACGGAGGCAAGTGGATGAGTTACTATCCAAGGGTTTTATTCGGGAGAGTCGCAGTCCTTGTGCATTTCCTGCTATATATGGTAACTAAAAACAGAACTTGGAGGATGTGCATGGACAGCCGAGTCAAATTTGGTTTTTCAATCCCTCAATTGGACAATTTATTGAACCAACTAGCAGGGACAAAGGTCTTCACTAAACTGCATTTGAAAAGCGGGTATTACCAACTTCGAATTAGAATAGGGGATAAGTGGAAGACTGCCTTCAAGACGTGGGAGGGCCTATACAAGTGTCTGGTTCTATACAAGTGTCCGGTTCTACTATTCTATTTATGTAATGCACCAAGCACTTTCCTGTGTGTGATGAACCAGGCGTTACGAGCATTCATTAGTAAGTCTGTGGTGGTTTACTTTAATAAGATTCGAATTTAGCCACCCCAGAATTACATGTGAAGCACCTCAAAGAAGTTTTGTCCGTTGTAAGGCGAAAGAAGTTGTTTGGAGCTCTTAAAAAGTGTGTTCATGACATATTTGGTAGAGGCCCACTCTACCTTTCTTTCTTTACCTTAGACTTCGTTCTTCAAGGAGACTCATGTGCATTTCCTCCGAGAGAGACTTTCATTGCTTTCGGGTGGGCCAGCTATTGGCAAGGGGACACAACGGAAAAAGACGGAGATGGGGAAGCAATGGATGAATCTAAGGTGGAGGCAATTAAACAGTGGCCTCAACCAAAGACCTTATTTGACATTCGCAATTTTCATGGTTAGCTGTTTTTACCATCATCTCATTCCACACTTCAGCACAGTTTTGGCACCTATCACAAAGTGCATTAAAGGAGGAAAGTTCATGTAGTCAGACGAGGCAGCTAAGGCATTCCCTTTAATAAAATAGAAGCTGACTTTTGCTCTTGTTTTAATTCTGTTTGATTTCTCGCAGCCTTTTAGATTGCATTGTGATGCTTCTGTGGTTGGAATTGGGGTAGTTGTAAGGACCCATAAATTTAAACTTCATTTTTATGTGTTTATGATTATTGTGGATGGATGTTAATTAAAGTTTAACTATGACTTCAAAGATGAAGTGCACGGGTGGATGTATATGATAAGCCCACAATATTGTAAATAACCGGGGCTTATCTCGCTCATTTATTCCACCCACACGCGTGATTTCGCGTTTTATTTGGTTGATATGCGTGCAGTGGTGTTTTTGTAAGTTACAGGTTAAACATGGAAATTGAGCGCGTTTGGTGCGCATTGAGATCCGTGCCACGTTACCGAGGGCCACGTGCCCCATGGCACGCCAACACCGGGCCTCACAAGCCACGAAACGACGATTCGGTCAAGGCCCGGGAATGCGAAAAGTTGGTGCTTTGAAGCCGTGCTTCACGTTCACAAAAACTCCCGGTGGGGTCCGGGATTGAACAAGCACTCACAAGACCGAGGTTCATCTCCCCCGAGGGTCACACGATCCATTTGAGTCCATTGGAAGAAATCCGGAAGCACGCAATTCAAGCGGAGTGATCAAAGGAGTGAAATTCAAGCTTAGAAGAAGTTGGATTGATCCAAACTTGAGATGGATTGATCCAAGTTTCATCAAAATTCCAGCAGAGCCTTTTGGATCGATCCAAAGGAAGGTTGGATCGATCCAAGTTTCATCAAATTACTCCAGAGCAGCTTGGATCGATCCATGGTCAAGTTGGATCGATCCAACTTCACAAGTTTGGATCGATCCAGACTTCAAAAATTCTTCGCCAGCAACTTTTGGATCGATCCAAAGGAGGTTTGGATCGATCCAAACTCACCCGGGGAGCAATTATGGTTCACTTTTTGTACTTGCCTTTTATGGAAAAAATTTATGTTTTGTGAGAGCTTTATGGACTTTTAGTAGAGAGAGAAAATAGGATGATTAAATACACCCTCCTCTCTCCTTCTCTCATACTTCTTACTCTTTCATTTTCTAGCTTAGTTTTGTTCCTCCATGGGAGAAACCTCCAAGGTCTCTCTCTCTAGATTTCCCGTGTAAGTTTACTTCTCCTGTTAATTTGTCGTGTATTAATCTTGTTCCTCTTGTTGAGATCATTCTATATATCTAGTTTATTTCCGTTGTGGTTAAGTTTTTAGTTTCGTGATTTTCTACCTTTCTCCTTAGTAAACACTAGTTTTTATTAATTGGTTGTTATTTTCTCAAGGTTTAAAGTTGTAGGCTAACTTAGGATCTTCTATAAAAATCAGTTTTTAAACTCAATTGTTATGTTCGTTATTTCCTTCATAAAAATAGTCATGTTTCCCGTAGTTATGATTGAGTAGTCGTTTTAGGCTTGGTCATGGGGTGATTAACACCCCGTGACTTAACCTTGGTTTTCCATTTGCTAAAATGGAAATCTCATAAAATCAAGTAGTTGATTTTAGCAAATGAAGTGGGGAAAATCACCTCCCCACTTCATTTGCTAAAATCAACCTCATTTTATCACCTCCACCTCATTTTATCTTTTGGCAAACTATAGGCTCATTTGCTCTCTTCGCCATAATGCAAACATTATTTGTTAATCAAAGAGTACGGATTGATTTTATGTATCAAAATTGGGATTTGTTAATCTCTTTGATCACTCGTAGCCAAGGGCTTGACCACTTGGCACGTGTGATACTTAGGGCGATGTCAATCAAAATGTTTGTTTAAATGGCACAAGAATCCTACTCTTTGAGAAACCCCATTTCTAGTTAAACGAACTTAAATACCAAATCTTCCATTCGGGTTGTTTAACAATGCCCCCGAGCCGGTTATTTCAGAGGAGAATGAATTGGCCTAAGTCAGTGGTGTTGTGAACCCCTTGACTTAGCTTTGTTTTAATTAGTCTTTTTAATCTCTCGTCATTCACGAAGTTAAGTGAATTTCACCCCCAAACTACAAAGCCAAGTTTGCCGCTTTAAGGCTAAACCATCATTCCCAAATCAACCATCACGCGCGGCGCATTCGGTCTCTGTGGATTCGACCTGGTCTTACCAGTTTTGATGCTACGCGATACCTAAACCCTACGCTTGGGAAAGTAACTTTTGCAATACAATCCAAGGTCACAAGCAGTATATCTTGGTGTACCACGGTTCGATTGAAGTTGGGATGTGTATTTTGATGTCGTGACGTGGTTTGGGAGTGTTAAGATTATGTTAGAAATGACCAGAGGTTCAATCGATTGAAGTAGAAAAAATTATGAAATTATTTCCAAATAACATTGGTATCAATTCCTCTGTTGATACCGGTATCCATCGATCAGAGAACTTTTTAGGACATTAGATGGTATCAATAGCCCTATTGATACTGGTATCCAGAGCCTTTTTCTGCAACTTTTCGTGTGTGTTTCAAACAAATATAAAAGGGTACCCTTAGGTTGTTTTTCACTCCAAACATTATTTTTAGCCTTCAAACTCATCTCTCTACCTTCCCTCTTCAAAATTTACTCAAATCCTTGGGTTTCCATGACAATCAGTCATAAATCTCAAGGATCTACGTACTCATAAGCTCGTTTTCACATTGGATTCGAGTTTTGCTCTCAAGGAGGTAATAATAACATTTGAGTTTTGTCTTCTTTCCTCTTCAATCACATTTCTCTCTCTCTCTCTCTCTCTCTCTCTCTCTCTCTCTCTCATTTGTGCTTGGTTTTGGGAAACAAAAAAGAATATTTAAAATCAAACTCTAAATAACTACCAATAATAATACTGCACCGTTTCCCTACCAAAATCCTCCAATTCTCAATGCTCAATCAAAATCTTTCCAGATAATTACCAAACACAACGGCTATCTATTTCCCAGATAATTACTACTCTACCTGAAATTGCCAGCCTAGACAAACACAAATCGCATACGCGATTTTCTCTGTCAATCTCCAAAGGTCGAATATGCAACTCCATTCAACATTTGATGATAGTGCGACACTGTTAATTGTCAACCTTAATATTTATATTTTTTTTTTTCCGGTGCATGCTTGATTGTATTTATTTGTATCGCATACAACAGAATCAAATCAAAATCTGGTGTACAAGAATAAACAGAATCTAAATTTTTTGTTTTTTCCTTCCCAATCTATGATATTATGAAAATCATTTTACTCAATTGTTTTGTTAGAAAATTTTCATTTAACAAAAACAACAATAATGTATAAGTGACAAGTTCTTTTTATATTTGATTAAAAAAATTTATCCCAATGGTGGACAATTGAAAAAAAATTGAGCGAGCTAACACGTTTTATTAATTTTCCACACAAATCATAGTTAAAATATGAGAATAATTTTGCATTTTCTTCAAAAATATATACCTTTATACTTTTTTTTGCGTTTATTATTTATAGTATTCGTATCCTTTTAGTTTGAATTTTGTAATTTTTTAAAAAGGATTCTTGAAGATGTAGAGAGCCTAGTTATGATAGTTTTCTTCGGACCTCTAAAATAACTCTTGAATTTTTTTAATTGTACATAATAAGGGCAACCAAGCTAAAGGTCGGGCTTGGGCAACCCAAATATCGGGGCCGGCACTGATTACACACGTCATACTATGAATAATCAATTCCTTAACGTAGTAAATAATTATACTATCCAAAATAAAAATCTTATTACATATATGAAAAGCGAGGGGGAAAAAGCATATTCAAAGGATATCTCTTCTGAGTACGTGTATGATGAATTTACCGCGAAAAGAACATACCCTAAGCTATGAGAAATATTTCAGTGCCAGGTGGTCACCAGTTGGCAAGGCCACGTGGTGCTCGTCAACACATGTTAGACAGTTCATCCGTGTTTTGGACAGCCCAAATCTGTTGTGGTAAATTTACTCCTTAAAATTACAAAAATACCACCGAACAACCCCAACAGATCTGGGCCGTCCAAAACACGAATGGACGGCCGAATGAGCCGACGGGCACCAAGTGGCACCTGGTGCCCACCCGACACTGAAATTTTTTCCCTAAGGTATGTATGAAGGAGGAGAATCGTCCAAACTCATCAACCAAATGAGGATTATGATAATGGAAGGAACACCAAATAATCGTTTCCTTAATTTTCCAAAACTTAAATTTCAATAATTAATTCAATCTATTGACTCAGCCTTGAAATCCTTGATATATTCTCCCTCGATCATTGATCGATCTCCTCAGACTCTTAAAGATATGGATATTCCTAAGGTATCATGTCTCTCATATGACTCAATTAATATCTTGTTTCCACCAATCAAGTACACGCATTACGAAGTAACATGCATCCAAATAACTTATTGAAATCGTTCACAAATCCCTTATTCGAGAATATCCATATATTTTAAAGACTCACGATAGTTCGCACAGCAACGGCTCGAGCCGTTTCAATCCAGTGGCAATGGCTGGTACAAGCCTGACAGTAACTGATGCAAGGCGCCTTATGAATTACTGAAAAGACGTGTAACATCGAACACAAACTGGATAGTTTAGAGAAAACACTCTCTAGACTCTTTTTCATTCAATAATAATCAATAACTATCGCTTACAACTTATTAAATAGGAAAAAATGAAACCCTAATTTATTTGTCCCGGAAAGGAAGCCGAATTAATAATTAATGAAAAATTACCAAAAATGAAAATTTTGAAATTAATAGCAAAATAGAAACTAGAGAAAATTCTAAGATGTTTCCCAAAAGCGCAGCTCAATTCGGATTTTCCTTGCCCAAGTTATTGGCAATTCAAATCCTTCCTTCAACAACAAATTTGGCCTTTCGGGGCCCTAAACAGCGACGAAAGCCCAAAAAATGACGTACGCTATGGCTTAAAGCGATGGATCTTGATCGTTGGTCCGTTTCTGGTCAAATGCAAGTGGGCCCAATTCAAAATTCCACAGCTGCATAATTACAATTTTACCACCCTAAGCTTAAAATGCTTAAGATACTCTTCTTCCATAGCTACTGCATCAGTAGCTCAAGCCACTTTCTGGAAATCTGTGAATGGTGTCTGCGACAGTTCGCACAGCAACGGCTCAAGCCGTTTCAATCCAGTGGCTATGGCTGATACAAGCCTGACAGTAGCTCAAGCCACTTTCTTGAAATTTGTGAATGGCAGAATACCGAAAATGATGCCTTTGATACCGAACACCTTGACTAACGTCAATTCAATTCACTCATTACAAAACAATGTTTAACTACCACATCCTATACCAGACACTCTAAAAGAATAAAGAAAGTAAATTACAATCGATAAAAAAAGTAAATTAGTTTTGGCATGAATTTTTTTTTTTATACAATCGACTACATTATGAATGAAATGTTCTCTTTGCTGAAAAAAGAAATAAAAAAATAAAATTAATCTACATGCAACAACTTTCTGAAATAAAGAAAAAACTGGTCTGTGGGGCTTGGCCACCTGGTGCTCCATGCTCCTTTTCTACCACTAGTGTGGGGTCCAATACAAGTGTGTCGATCCCAAAGAATGTATGGTGTAGAATAGGTCTGAAGCAACACTTGACAGTGCCAGAGGCATTGCTCGACGACTGCTATCGCATGGTATTACCTCACTAGAACGTAATAAATGCCCAAAAATGGAGAGGAACAAGAAAGTCGGAGATTGAAAAGGATAGTAGAGCGTGTGTTGGGTAATTGGGTATTTTTGGTTGTTTTGTGTTGAATGAGCATTGTTGGATTGGGTGATTTTGTTATTTTTTAACGTCAATTGGGTGTTCCTCTTTCTTTCCCTTTTTTTCGAAAGAAAAGAGAGGATGGTTTGAATGTGTTGGAGAAATTTGGTCTTCTTTGAATTGGAAACTGGCGTCTCTACTCCAAAATCTGGAACACAAAATCACTTTGAGACACGTTATTGAGTCGCTTTCCTAAATACAATATTTGCCTCCACCAAATAGTGTGCACCGGGTTACAGCAAATTCCGCCTTCAAGATTCAACGAAGCCCAAACTCAAAATTATTTTTGGGGCGGAGGGAATTTAATTTTGGAACTAAAAGGGTGTGATGCCTCTGTAACGCCCCGACAATTGGGTACGTTAATAAATAAATTTCATAATTTATTTAAATAAAATGCAACTTCATTAATAATATTAAGGAGTACTTAAAATTTTTGTCAGAAAACTTAAAAGTAAACCAACTTATTACAACTGAAACGAATTAAATTCTAATAGTCTGAAAAATTTAAACATTTATTAAAAGTTCAACAGAAATAAGGACAAAGCCATCTAGCTAAATCCCTACTGATAAAGCCACGGGTCCACCACTTGTTCCCCACCTAGCTGCTCCCTTGCCTCAAATTCAGCTGGCAGCTCTTCATCTCCTTCTGTTCCTAGCGTTGGGGACGCCAGGGCCACAAAAGTAGCACCGTGAGTGATTTAATTACACTCAATAGGGTACCGAAACTACCCCTTTACAAAAGATTACTCATGCAACAGTCAAACATATAAAACATAAATATTAAAACATAGGACAGCCCGATTATCACAACATGTCTCAAAAATAGTAGATTCAGTAGATTTAAAATTCTCATCATCAATCTCGAGGTTTCACAACCCAAACCTCATGCACCTCATGAATTCGGTATCCATACCAATTCATCAGGCTATCCGATATCGGTTCCCATCCACAATATAAACAATCTATTGGGCTCCCGTCCACCATGCCTAACTCTCCAGGCCCATGGCACGGCTCAAATACCCCTGGGAGTATATTGCGATAATTGGCTCAAGACCCATATCGGATACAACGTCCCATTCCCACATTCGATAAACAACCACGCATCTTTTAACCATTTATTTAAGTAATCACGAAAATTAATTAACACATGATAAATGATTTATTAATTCCAGTAAGCCAAAACATCACATGCATCTAATCATAGCCTGTAAGTAAAAGTTTAATAAAGAAATTGAATAACTCATGCTAACAAGTCAATTATCTTTTCAGTCACTAAAAATAGCAAACGGGTTTCAAAAATCACGAAATTTTACAGTAAAATAGTTCATCAAATTTAACACAAGTTCACTGTTTTGAGCGAAGCCTAAATCCAATCCTAAAATGGAACAAAACAGTGTTTTAAGGTCAAACAGTGAATCTGTCCCGAAATTGTACAGTACAGCAAACTTTGAAAAATCATAACTAATTCTACGAATCTCAGATTGAGACGAGTTCTATATAGAAGTTGCTTATCGTTTCGAGATCTACAACCCTTCAGTTATAAGTTTTCCTCGGTTCTGACCCAAAATGGTCCGAATATTTTAAAAACAGAAACAGCATACATCATTCACATTTTTTTTACTTTTCATACAAATTCAACCACACGATCATTAACGATTCAATTTCCGCAGAAACTATACCAAACTATAAATTTTCTAATTACCCCATAGTATACGATATACACATGAATCACGTAACCAGTAATCCTAAGTAAAAGCTAAGTTCCGAAAACCCTACCTTTCTTCCGAAGTTTCAAGCTTAACCCGAAGATTTTTGAAGATGCGAAAACGTTAACCACCACGCTAAAAAGAATCTGTGATAGACGGACAATTAAACATGAGAGTGGAAGAATTTTCGAGTATTAATTTGAGGAAGAAAAAGAAATAAATAATTGAGAGAGTATTAATTTATTAGAAGGATTTAAGAGAGGAACTTATGGAAGAGGGAGAGAGATTGAAACCTGCTAAGAGAGAAAGAGAGGGTCGGCTAGGAGAATGAGAGAATGAGGAAAAATGAATTAATATAGGGAGATAAATATAGGTAGTTAAATAAGAGATAAATGTTGGGGTAATTAAATGGAGAGAGAGCAAGAGGGGGAGAGATATGCCGTATGAAATGGAGAGAAAAGGGAGAGAAAAATTTGGTGAGAGTAAATAGGATAGATTTATGGCAAGTGGTGGGAAGTTATTAGGAGTGTGAGAGGAATTGTAGGGTTTTTCAAATTAAAACACTAATAGATATATACTACAAAATTAACTCTATATCTACACTATATCTACACTACATAATTATCCATTAGTTAAAAAAAAATAACTCAAATTATGATATCCATTCTTTTTGTAAAAGAAATTAATAAAAATTTTATTAATGTAACAAATAACTAAAAAAAAATATCGGGTCTTTACAGCCTCAATTTGTCCCAAAAGGTACATCAATTTTATACACTCTCTCACATGTGATTGTGTGACTCTCTAAATAGTGTGGATTCCACTCACTTGTAAAAGGATATAAAATAGATACATACTTTGATGTGTACAGGATTGCTAGGTGTGCAAACAAACCAAGTCCAGTCGAGTCAAGTTCTATAGTGTTCAAAAAACGAGTCAAATACTCAAATTCGTGTTTAAACTGGAGCCTCTTTAAACGAGCCGAACATATATAAACAAGCTCAACTAGCGCAATCTCGTTTATGAACGAGTCTAAAATTCAAACTCAAATTCAATTCAATTCAATTCAAATTACTACTAAAGAATCTAAGCCACGAGTTGCTCGGTTATAACTTATGAGTCCATACTAAAAGGTGCTCACTAAAGTCACTATTAAACGGGTTGAGCTAGTAAAATGCAACGACCCGATTCGGATTAGGCCCGCCCACTTTACGTTCTCAAGTTCTTAAAACCCTAGACCTATATATACCGGAAGAGAACCATCGCCATTACAGTACAGCCGCCAAGATCATAACGCAGAGAGAGAGAGAGAGGGAGAGGAAGATTTGAAGAAAACCTCGGGTCACAATGAGGGCTAAGGTTAGCGATTGCTTACGATTGTTTATCGCTTCTTTTTGTTACACCGATTGAATGTGATGAAGTTGAAGTATAACGTTTAGTTCGACGAGAACTTAGAATTGAGCCTCAGATAGTCTGTGATTTCTTCGAGTATCTGTTCATTTACACCGTCCATATTTTGTGAACCCAATGAATTATTAGTGTTCATTATTTGTTTTTGGATTTTAGAGGTTAGTTTTTTGTTTTTTGTTTTTTTTTTTCGATTTTTCGCGTCAATTGACGGTTCATATTTGATGCAAGGTAATTAATGCATAACATTTGGTACTTGTGTGATTTTCTCTGGTGTTTTTGAGCTTATCGAATGTAATCTCTTCCTGTGTTTGTTCATTTATACATCTATGTACCAACAATAATCGAGAATTTAGTTACTAGTGTTAGTCATTTGTTATTACTTGAGGTGATTTTTCGATGGAATATGGGTTGTATGAAAACCTTACGTTAAAGAAAAGAAAAGAAAGGGTAATGGTTTCTACCCAAATCGCTCATTTGGATTAGTCATTTTGGTGAGAAATGGAGAGAAAAGTAAAAAAATGAAATATTTGGAAAGTAATCAGCTACTACCATTTATGTATTATTGGTTTTCTATCATTTATGTCCTAATGGCCTCTTTTGATTCTTTTAAAACCTCTATCATTCATATTGAGTGTAACCAATTGAAATATGAATGTGGTAACGTATGGAGAATCAGGTTCACATTTTGTTGTTCATCTTTTGCCAATGGAAATATAGTCCTCAATTGTTGTCTGAGCTGGCTTCTTTCCTCGCATTGTTACTAGTTCGGTTAGAAGCTTTTGTATGTTGTCTCATCATCGCATCAATTTGTTAGTATAAGGTTCTCATCATTTTTATTGATCTTTATGGAGTTCCGAATAGATTAGTTGTTGTGGACTGTGTGTTAGCAGTAAATGCCCTCTGCTGGCCGTATGAATTGATTATCTAAAGTTTTTAATATATTGCGTAAATGGTTGTGGGAGACATATCTATGTACCTGCCTACGTGGTCTAGAATCATTAGTTTGTTTAGTTGCTGTCTGCGCGTCTTTTGTATTGATGATAAACATGGTATGCTGTTGTAGTTGTGTTCCCATGAAATGTAACAATTAGTTCCTTACTTGTTATAGTGGAAGAAGAAGCGCATGAGGAGGTTGAAGAGGAAGCGCCGAAAGATGAGACAGAGATCCAAGTAGACGATGCATTTCAATAAGATGGCTCTCCTGATATGGCTTCACCTCATCACTTGCTGACAACTGATGTGTGGGAGTTTGAAGGTCGAACTTGCATTGTCTAGTGTGGTTCCTATTTTAGCATCGTGTTTTGTCGAACCATTGAGTGTTTAGGATTTAATGTTTTCCTGTGTTCTGTTTTTTTGAAGAAATTTTACCTTTGTTTTGAATATCAATTGCTCTTCTATGGATAAATGCGGGTGGTAATTTTTGGGTTGGGACATGCTTTCGGTCGAGCGTGCATTGCCTTTGCTGAATGGCTTAGCTTATGCAATGACTTGTGGTATGTTCCCTGCAATGTCTTGGGTCAGCGTTGTATAATTGCACGCATTGCGCTAGAATACGTTATCCATGATGAAATCAAATCAAAATACATGTCAATGAATAGGGAGTTAATACGCAAGTTGTCATTTCAAGCTTGGGATCACACTTGATGGAAACTGCGTTTGCAAAACTTCTGTTTGTTATTCAAACCTTTGGATTATCTAGAAAGCCTCTCGGTGTTGTCATTTCAAGCTTGGGATCACACTTATAGAAACTGCGTACGCAGAAGCTTGTTATTCAACCTCTGGATTATCTAGAAAGCCTGTCGGTATTTCCTCTTGCAGACACATGTTTCCTCATTTGGAGAGTGGCAGATGTGGTCATAAATTTATTTATAAAATCTACTTTCCTTGTGCTGAGTTGAGAATAATCTGGTTGTAGCTTGTAATAGTCAGTTTGAACTGTGTCCGAAGTAGGGGGTGGCCATCATATTCGTGTCGTGACATTTCTTGTTCGTGTCAGAATTCTCTTAATTCTAACCCGTCTTGTTTAGCTTTTTGTGTTACCTTGTCGTGTTATATTCGTGTTACCTTGTCATGTTATATTCGTGTTCTATGTTAGAAATAGCAGACTTTAATCCGCTAACTTTGTGGCGGGTTATTGCGTCCTTTCATAAAATTCCATCCCGCCTCATGTCGTGTCATCTCGTGTTCATGTTAGAATTCTCTCAACCCTAACTTGGCCTGTTCAATTTTTTGTGTTATCGAGTCATGTCATAGTTGTATTCCGTGTCAGAAATAGCCGACCCTAATCCGTTAAGTTGGTGTTGCGTTCATGTCGGGTCAGAAATTCCCACCCCTAGTCCTAAGCATTTCATCTAGTATAGGCTTATTATCGCAAAGTAATCGCATGTTGGGAATGATCACCCAACATTTGCCTCTTCCCACTGGCCTTGGCCTTGGCCTTGGTCTCACAATCTCCTCAATAATAAGTTATGGGTCTTCCTAGGGTGAGTAAACCCCTTAGACGGCAAAACCCTGAAGCATTTGATCGCCTCGTCAATTGTACCATCCAAAACACAAGCCGGTTAACAAAACTGTGGCTAACCAAAACTAGGTTTTCCACCTTTTGCAATTTTCGTTTTCTAAAGAGTGGGAGAATTTCATTCAAGAGTTTCGTTGCTTCATTCGCCCCTTGTATTATGTAGCAGCATCTAAGCAAGAATGAGTGGGTGAATTTATTCGGGACTAATCTCTTCTGCATAAATCTCTCCAGAACTAGCAAGCTACCATTCAGGAAATCAAACCCAAATGAAACGACTGTATTCAACCCTACGGTATCTCCTGCAAAATGAAGAGACTGTATCCAATATCACCTGAACATTGTCTCGTGGTTTGCCTCCGGCCTCATGAGAAACTAGGTGACCTAGTTCACAGTGGATATTTCAAAATTCCAGATGATTGGACCATCCAAACAAACCTGTATCCTGAAATTCTTGGTGTTCCATTTAGTCTTCACTCTCTTGGTAAAGTACGTTGTTCTAGCAGTTGGTAATTTCTACGTCAAGCTATCGTGTGGTTTCTGCCCTCTTAAATGAATCCCTAGGGATGGAAAGAGAATGAAAAAATAACAACTAAATAGTCCAGCATAATGCTTATGCTCTATCGTGCAGCATCCAAGCCGTTGATTTCAGCTAGCAACGGCTCGAATTTCATCTTGGCATTGGATGACTCGGATCTGTTAAGTGTCGGATGAAATTAGGACCGTGGGAAACACATCGGACAGTCCACGTGCCGCACTACAGGGGCGCCCTACAGCACCCCCCATTTCTGCCTTCCATGTGACTTTTATTCTTTGGAAAGAAAAACCATTCTCAAATAGAAAATCTGCACTGAGCAACCCAACCAAGTTCCGAAATAATGAACCTGAAAGAATAGGCATTTACAAAATAACATCACGCATTATGCTCTCTCATTTCACCTACAGTTTTCAGCAGCGGCGTGAGCAACACTGCATAAATCAAAAACTCCCTCCCAATGAGGGTGGGGCAACACACCATGCACGAGCACATATTTCCAGTTCAACAAGTTCATAACCATAATGTATCGACAAGATAAAAATGCCCTCCGAAAGGAAAAGTCCTGGATACCGGAAAGTACTCCGTACAACTTCATCACTTTTCACAATTCTCTCTTCGTTGAATATTTATCAGCCATTTTCGAGTACAGTTTAGGAAGATAAACGACTGAAACTACAATCTTAATAGGACATACTGAGTTTGACTTGAATTTCACACTCTAATAAATGCCATCTGCGATCGGCGACCTTAAAAGATTGGTCCAACCAAGCACGTGTATGATCATACTAGATATAAGCAGATCCTAAGACTAACTCAAAAAGCCAAAAAGCCAGCTTGTTGCTCTTTTCGAGGCAGGTCATTCTATCACAATACATCATATAAAAAACCGCAAAAAGCCAAAAAGCCAACCTTAGCGAAACACCCCTTAAAAATGTCAGCTTCATGAATATTGGATCCGTTAATAAATAGAGAAGGGCAATGATTTTGTTAGCATAATCCCCTAGAAATTACTCATCAGCTAGAAAGCTGGAATTTCATCTACTCCGCAGTAAAAGCTCTGCTTGCCCTTATGGCTTTGCCAACAGGACGCTAATTCCCACCACACCTAGGATCTTCTTGCCCAGGAACCTCCCCAAGTCTCTCCTGAAGAGAAAATAAAATTTAATCAATCGTGTCAGATAAGAGAAGAAACATTAGCAATTCAGAAGTAATTTCCCTCTCTGGATCAGGCTCCTCTCTAGTCCCTTTAAGAGACTGGATGGTCCTGTCCAGCCAATTTCCGGAATCTTTCCGGGTCCATTTTGATGATCAGGACTGTTGATATTTAGACCTCGTCGTAAACATAGGACTCGCCTAAATTCATATTAATTGGATGTCATTTAATGTGTTTTCGAATCACATTTATCGCTAAAAAAAATGGGTTTAAAAAATATCGAAACCATGTGTCTCTAAAAAATAGGTTTTTATCCAATGTTCCAACATATTTTAAACCCTAGAAGGTGAAAAACACATTAAATGATATCCAATTAACATGATTGGCATGCCTAATGTTCTCAACGAGGTCTAAAATATGAATGGACCTGATAATCAAAACAAACCCTAGAAGGACCCAAAAACAGGCTGGACAGGACGTAAGGGACTGGAGAGGATCCTGATCCTTTCTTTTTCCCTATTCAAAACGAAAAATGGAAGTAAAGATGTGTTTGGTTTAATATGAAAAGTATGGTTATTTTCTTACTGAAAAGCATAATTAATATACAGGAACCAAGAATTTTTCCTTTCCCACGTATCACCTCATAAACACACGATTCCTAACACGAGTGTCGTGGTCCAACGTCCACGAGAAAGTTTCTAAGTAGTTTTTCCACGGAATGACTTCCCAAAAACAATCTTTGAGTTCTGCTGCAGCAAGCAGCAGAAGCAGCAGCAAAAATTGCAATTTACAATGAAAAAGGTTCTCATAAGACGCCCAACCAAAATAAACAACATATTCGTAGGACCAAGGGAAACACCTGAAACAATTCATAAGATAATTCCATTCCCATGCAACTAAATCCCGTTTTAGAACTATTCGATAACATATTTTGTGTAGTATGCAGAAGGTTGTCTCTATGATTCCAGTAAAATGATGCAATCATAACGGGGGTCACAAACGATCATACAAAACCTAAATATTAACCTCACCTTGAGAGATGCATTCTCTGAGAGAAGCTGTTCATACTCACTCTGGATGTGACTCAATTCCACTCTAACGCCCTGTTTGTTAGAGGGATATGTATATAAGGGGAGAAGGGGGATATAATAAGAGGGGGATATAGAGGTGGATATGGTTAGAGAGGTATTATTTTAGAAGGGAAGATTAAAATTTACTGTGTTTGTTTTGTTGTTATAGAAGGGGGATATGAGGACTTGGATGATGCAAAATTTCCATTTTGTCCTAATTAAAAAAGTATAAAACAAAGGCAAGTAGTGGGTGTGGTGACTGACGGAAATTTAAAAAGTATTAAACAAAGGCAAGTAGTGGCTGTGGTGACATGCGGCAGTACGACATTGGACTGTCTCTCCATCCAACACCTCTCTCCCTCTCTCTCTTTTGAGTTGGTGGGCCACAGGAAGGGTTAAAAGGCCGGATATAATTTAGATGGGGGAGGGGGTGCCTATATTTTATCCCCTTGCAAGGGGATATACATATCCCAGCTAAAAAATATCCGGCTTCCAAAAACTAAACAAACAAGGGATATAAAATACCCGGATATGTATATCCGGCCATATGCTATATCCCTCTCTTATATACTGCTGCCAAACAGGGCGTTAAGAGTGGCATTTTCTTCATTCAAAACTTCAGCACGCTGAGCGAGCTCGTCACATTCTGCCTGACTCATTAGCATAGATAAACATCATACAACCATTAAGTAAATTTACTAAAGTCGCAAACAGCATTAAGATACAAAAAGGAACAAACGCTCACCTGCTTTCGCAACCTGGATCGACGCGCAGATTCCCTGTTGGACTGCTTTCTTCTCTGTCTTTTAAGATCTCTTTCATCCTGGACAAAAGAAAAAGAGGGGTCAAAATCAAACCAAGATGATTATAGCAGCAATTGGAAAATCATTACTTTCACATTCCACTTTTGATAGATGAACAATCATGTCGCTGCGGTAATCCAATTCTAAGTAATCGAAGAATACAGCTTTGGTAAGAAATATACAAGATGAGAGACAAAGAGTAGCTTATCCTAGGATGAAAGGCAGAAAGAACATGATCACTATCGACAAAAATGATGCAGCTTGGAGGGAATATACAGCCTATTCCCAGGTCAATCACAATATCACTTAGCCAAGAATTGTAGTAGCAGCGATTATGTATACTTCAAGGATATAAGCTCATAGTGTCAAGAACCTCCCACTGACAAGAAACTCACTAAATCAATCAATACAAGATAGAAATGCAAAACTGCACAAGTATCCCAATCATCGATGCAGGAGAAAACTGGCATCATCAAGTAAATCAGTCACTCGTAGAATATAATATTTCTGACGAATTTCCTTTAGAGAGCAACAACCCATACCAAATTGGATTCCCCCTCCCATACCAACCGATTTAATTCAAATGAGTGGATATATCATAGTAGCCTCATAGACCGTACATCTTTCGTTGATAAATCATAAATTGCAAAAGTATAGGAATACTATTCATGAAAGACGAACACCAGCATCCCCTGCCGATCAAAAAAAAAAAAAAAACCAGCACCCCCCTACTTATATTGATAAAACAGTAGAGAGGCAACTACTTCCTCTAAGTCACTGACTAATTCACGTCATATCCCTTCTTGAATGCAACCATGTAGTGGTTTATGAAAGACTAAATGACATCTGTTTCAAAACTAAGCCAGTTTTATGGTCCAGACAGGAGTGGTGGAGAAGAAGGCCGACATGGAGCTATAACCTCACAAACAGTGCAAATTCCCAAGATTGGGCACAAAACAAATGCTTGATATCTCGAGGATCTTAAGGCCAAGATTTAGGGTAAACAGACTGAATTAGGTTAAAACTTACAAATCACAGACACAAAAGAGAGGAAACCAAAGGGGTACACAAACCTGTAGCCACGGCTGTGACTGAATGTTCTCCCTAGATCCAGCAGGGACTATTGCTCCAGCAACTGGAGAATGAGGTGCATTCCCATTTAATGAATGAAGGGGACCATTTACTGCAGCACCCCAATAGTCCATACCTATGTTTAAGTTAGTGGTAGGACCGGGGACACATGGTGGCATGTTCACCATTGTAGAAGGTGCTTTAGCTGTAACAAAGACATCTAATAATCATCATTAAAATCAACAGAAGTAATAACCAATTGGAAGAATGCTTACAGCCGAACCTTCCAAAGAGTCTTCCTCGGATCCCGACTTCATTTGTGAGTCCTGCCCAAAAATCAATAGAAACAGGATTGATTAGTGAAATTAGTACAGAGAAGAAATGGTGCTCCCACTATGTGGTAAGCTAAAAAAATTCAAACCTTCTACATAAGCACATAGAAAGGCGACCTACCAAATAACAACTGAAAAATCAGAGTACCGAATACTAGAAGGACAAGAACCATATGGACAAACCTATAGATAGTATCACCAATATGACAAAATTTAAGTCCCCATAATGCAAACATAGTAGTGCACCATGAATGAAAACCTTGAAAATAAATTCACAAACTACTGCAGAAATTAAAAGATGTAATTAATGGATGTCCAATCATATCAATGTAACAAATCTCATGTATGCTATTTCACATAATACCTACATTTTGGGAATCTGCATCACTTCCTTCACTTGAACGTTCACTTGCACTTTCAGCACTGCATAACCAAAATAAGGTATGTCAGTAACAGATAATAGTGTAACAAAGTCATTCGCAGTCATTACCTTAGGCTATAAACGCAACAAATTAAGAAAGCAGTAGGGACTTCAGAAGCCCAAGGGAACCATAAAATATTAAACAGATTCACCTGAAATAACATCCTGATAACATAAAAGACTACTTTCCCAATCTTTATCAAGGATCCCCATTACCAATAGGAAATGATAAACTGCTTTTCAATTTTTTTTCTCACCCTTTGGGGTCACATTTGTGATGCCCAGACCCAATAAAGTTCTTCTGAATTGCTAATGTGGTTCGATGACACTGAAGGGAGGAAACACTGGAAATTCATCTAACATCGATCCCCTAAAACTTGCTCATCAAACATGGGACCTATTCTCTAGCAGAAAGAAGATTTAGATGGTGGCCTCTTTATGCTTGATTGATGCATTTGGCTTGAAAAATATAAAGCCTTATGATACATTGGAGGCACGTTAGAAGTACTAAAATGAAGAGTCTTACCAATGCAGCGCCTATTATATAACTAGGTTGCAGGGAGGGTGAACTAACAAACAAATGTATACAGGATTTTGTTGACGTCATAGAAACTTTTTATTGTGGATAGGTATTGACCATTGTGTATGTGCTATGTATATCCACACCAATTCTTTTTTGGCGCCCATTTACAAACTTCTTTTTGTTATTAACGATTAATGAAAGCACTGTCTTGACTTATTTTTTCCAAACCCAACTTCTTGACCCAATCTCCAAAGCTTGCTTTAGAAAAATACTTCATTCAGTCAATCAGGTTCTTGAATCCAAAGCATCATTACATGAAGTGGGCAGTGGCCACTAGACATGGACTAGCTACTGAAATTAATGCCATCCAAGTCATCACCCAAACAGATACGACTTACCTTCTCGAGCAGACACCATTAGCTGATGCACCAGAAGTTTTAATAGGTCCATTATTTTTTCCAGTGACCATATTTGAACTGCTCAAACTTCTCTTAGATCTCTTAATGGGTAGTTTCTCCTTCCCCTCGGATAGTTTGCCATCTGTTTCCGTGCTACTAAGAGTTTTCCCCTGCATGCAAACATAATTGTCATTCTACAAACTAGTCCAAATGGCCAGTAACAAAGTTTGATCAATAAGAAACAAAGTAACATTGGAGTTCAAGTAACTCACAGAAGCCTCAGCTACACCATTAGGGGAAGGCATAGGGAAAGGACTGAAAGGGTACGATCCCTGTTATGAAAATATGGCTGAATTAATGGCGTCCAGCTATTAAGGCGATGATTTGAGAAGCTCAAGTAAAAGGAAAGTCCCAAGAATTACCGGAGGAATAGATGAATGAGCATATATGCCACCATGGGGATACATAGCAACGTATGGGTGCGGCGCCGTACCATAGGGCGGCATAATTTGCTGCATATACACGTAAAAATCAAACAATAATGCAGAAACACAATAAGGGTGCAACGTGCAGGTGTGGTGCCATACCATAGGGCGGCATAATTTGCTTCATATACAAGTAAAAATCAACCAATAATGCAGAAACACAATGAGGGTGCTTGGATGACCAATTTTCATTTTCACCTTTTTCCAATTGTAGGTTTTTGGCTTATCCCACCCAAAATGAATTCTCCTACAATGCATTTCGGTCTTTGAGTTTCAAGAACAAAAGCCAAAAGAAGGGGGAGAGGAGCTTTTTGACTTCTCATTTTTCACTTTCCCATTTTGGTTAATTTAAAAACCTACAAAATGTATTCTGCACATATCTCCCAAACACTAATCCTACAAATGCATTCTCACATATCTCAAAACACTCTACAGAGCCATAATACATTCCGCCCATAATCCAAAAGGCCAAAAATGTAAAAAGTAAAATGTAAAATGCAAAAACTAAAAAAGTGCCCCCAATATCTCGCATAAAACAATAGCTACTATACGCAGTATGTAATAACATTGTGGGGGTCAAAAGGATGAAACTGTGAGGAACTTATCAACTTCACCAAGTCAACTTCCCATGACATAAAGCCACTACCTTTATGGCAGGCATGGCCCCACCAAGTTAATCTTGGGAAGCAATATTGTGTCAGGATGCATTCTTGTTAGTCGTGTTAGTCATCTTTAAAAAACTCATATGAAACCCTATTTGGCATACACTGGCATTAAAACTAGGGGTGGGAATTTAAGACACGATACGATAACATGACACGAAGTTAGCGGGTTAGTGTTGAGTATTTCTGACACAAAACACATATATGACACGACCTGAGAACATGATTAGTAAACATGTCGGGTTTGGGTTCAACCCGCATAAACCGAAGATGACACGAATTAACCTGTTCGTCTATTCGTGTTGACACAGTAACTCGAGAATGACCCGAATTGACCTGCATAACCCGAGAATGACATGAATTAATCGTGTCATTTCCAAGTTAATCGTGTCAATTCGTGTCGTGTTCGAGCTGACACAATTAACAGTAGGTCGGGTTAGGGTTCGATTTCTTGACACGACTAGTAAAGCAGATCATTTTAACGGACCCAATTCAATTTGATTTGACACAACACGACACGACGCCCAACCCTAATTAAAACTACAGCCAGAGTCTTTCCTATATAAAAAATAAAATGCCTGGACCAGCTAATGAATATGAGGATAAAAAGGTCAAAGTTGTCACAAATCATCTATCCTTGCTTTTGAAGCACAAAAAAAATCACCTAAGATGAAGCTCATGTGATAAACTAGACGAGACCTTTCAAAATAAATGCTTCAACAATATGTACTTGATTGCAAGTTGAAAAGGTAAGACCTTTCAGACTCGTGGAGCTAAGTTTACCTCGTAAATAAGTTTTAACGGGCTGGTTGAGCACTTTCTGGGTTGATAAGCATCCCATAAATGGATGAACAGTTCAACAACACAACATAAAGCCTAGCTTGGCTTATCGAATGCTATGAGATTAAGCATATGATGAACAGTTTGACTGTCAAGTCAACCAACAAGTTAGAGCAATCCCCGTAATGCTATCATCATTGCTAATTCACCATTTGAACATCCAAAATCTAAATCTCTACCATGTGCTATATCTCGTGTAGTGCAGGTATGGATAGAGTTCACATGATTCAAAAACCAAACTCATGCAAGACCAAAAATACCTGAACTCCCCACATGTAGGGATGACCTTGAGGGCTTGATGCCATGAACCCATGGGGGTGCACAGGAGAATATGCCTGTTGCAAACATACGCTCTACCATAACTACCGCTACCAAAGTTTCGTAACTGAGAAATAATGGCATAAATGGATGGTTAGGATGGTCAGACCTGAAAACCGGACCAGTCTGGATTAGTTGTGCCAGTGGGTGTAGATGAAGATTGTTCCTGGACAATTCAAAAGTACACCAAAACATAAACAGCCAAAATAAATCAGAAAACAATACATTTGCCAGTGAAATGAAGAGTACTGACTGAACAACAGAAGTATACCTGCACGGTAGGCGTCTTCGGTTCTTTAGCAGGTTTGTTAGTTTCTCTACTACCCATGATTTGTTCACCTTGAGATATTCAAACCATCCTGAAATACCCAAAACTGTATTACAGTGGGTTTGAAGTTTTGAACCAATTTCAAAGCCTATAATGTAAACAACTCTACATAATACCAACCAAACAAAGGAAGTAACAAAAGCATATTAAACGCATATGTGCATATACATTTATAGTATATGATTTCCAGTGCTATATAGAACAACGCAAGTTTCCCTAAAGAAGCAAAATTATGCATATTATCATCGGTTTTTGCCCCGAAAGAAAATTGGAGCTAAATTCAGAGAAAAACAACTGATATCGACCAAAAGATGGATTTTTTTTATACGTTCAAAACATAAGAGGGAAACAGCAAAAAAAAAAAAAAGGAGCAAAAGAGATGCAATGAGGATAAAGATTCAACTGTTATGAACAGAGTATTACCACTAAAACATATTCGAGAGCAACGAACAGGTAAAGGGTCCACGAACAATTCACGCAAGAAATTCTAGGGCAAACTTGAGAAATCCATGGCCGGCAACCGAAAATGCAGTGAGAAAGATTTAGAGAGAGAGAGAGAGAGGGTGAGGGTTTTAATCGATCATTTTGTTACATATGTACTATATGTGATCTCTTTAATGCACGGACTCGGAACACCATTTGCTGCGTGAATTAAAACGGATTCGGCTGTGATGCTCCTGGGTGGTATTGCTCCCATTTTTTCTGGACCATCTCTTTCACTCTCTCTAAGTCTCACCTCCTCCCGTGGTTTTGAAATTATTTGAAACTAGTCTATAATATAATTAAATTGGTATGTTATCAAAGCAATAAATTAATAGGAGTACCTTGTATTCACAACAATATCTATAAATTAAATAAATCAATGGTTTTTTAGAAGTAAGTCAAATAAATATTTACAATATTATTTGAAAGTTAGGACAAATTTTTAGTAAAAATTCCAAAGACTAATACCTGCTACTTGACGAACCGGTCGTAGTTATATAGTTGCACAGTAGTAATAAGTATAGCCATATAAGATAGTAAATGTTGCATTAGTAAATGATATGTAAATCCAGTATATGTGTGTTAAGTAATATGGCGATTTTTTATAAGAAAATTGCAAATGCAACTCATTCTTAGCAAATCCACTCTACTTTTTGTGAGTGAGTTTGATCTGAGGGCCATGATTTACTCATTTTTCAATCTAAAGGGGGATATTTAATGGTAGGATCATGCTCCCATACCACTTGAGAGCAATGTAGAAAGTCTAAATTAAACACGATTATCAGTCGGAACCTGGGGTGCTATGCATCCCAATGCACAGCATCGTGCTGTGCAGCCTAACGGCGCCGCCACGCCGACATTTTTCGATGATCGAAGACGTTCATCGCGTAGACCTCGTTGAGTACAACAAGTGTGCCAAAACTCAACTTGATCGGATATCTTTAAGTGCCTCATCAGAATACAAATAACATGAAAAAGGGGTTTTGATCCAGTGTTCAAGTCCATTTGTGTTCCATTTGTTTTCAAAGTATTTGTGTTCCGATGACGTACTTAAAGATATCCGATTGGCTTGATTTTTTGTTTACTTGTAGTACTTGACGAGGTCAACACGGTGAACGTCTCCGATCGTCGGAAAGGTGCGGGCGCAGCCGTGCCACGGCTGCACATCACAGTGTTGTTCATGGGATGCACATCACCCCCTCAGTTCGATTATCAGTCAAGGTACTCTGGTTTGCTGATGGTTTTGCTTCGCACAAATAACTAGGGTTTGATCCTCATGTAAGTTCCATGGGGCGAGCTCTTTTTTGGTTTGGCAATTTCATGTCAAAACACACATTTACGTGTATCTTTTTTATCGATTTGTATTTTATTGTCTTTATTCTTTTAGAAGGTTTGTTTAGCATGTGGAAAGGAATCAATATGTTTTGTAATTAGAAAATGAGAGTTAGAAGTTAGTCAAGGTGTTCCAAAAGAGGCATTCAAATACATCATGAATTAACATTTTGTCATGTGTTTGTAGTCGTGGTGATGGAGAAATAGAGGTGGAGATATGGTGGTGGTGATGACGGTGGCAGTTGGTAATGTGTTGGTGATTGTTGTATCGGGAGTGGTATGATGGTGGTAGTGGTTACCGTGGTGGCGACAGTTGTGGCGATAATGGTGGTGGTGGTGGTGTGGCAATTGAGTGGTTACAGTGGTGGTGACGATCGAGTAGCAGAGGTAGTGGTGACAATGGTAACATGGTGGTGGCAGCGGCACTAGTGTTAGTGACACGGTGGTGTGGCAGTGGAGTGGTGGTGGTGGCGAGTGACCGTGGTGGTATGGTGTTGGTGGTGGTGGCGGCAGGTGACTACGGTAGTATGGTGGCGGCGGCGGTTATGGCTGTGGAGGGTGGTAAGTGAGATATAAGTATTAACAAATTCAGTGAGAATTTAGTACGTATAAGACTATTTAATTTTTAACTCTTTGATCTTATATTTTAAGAGATGCTTAAAATATTATGTATGATATAATACGGTTATCAAACCATCTTAATAACTCATTATTTAATGAATACAGTTTTAAGTGTTGTATTGGATTATCAAACAACCCCCAAGGTACTAAACGTGCATGTGACACTCATTGGGTTATCACTTAATTTATTTAGTTTTAAGTGCTGAATTTGGGTTATCAAACAAGGCCTTAGTATGTTTCTCATTTGCTAAAGTGGGAAATCCCATAAAAGTTGAATTTTACCAAGGTTGCTAAAATCACTTTTGTTTTTCCATTAGTTAAAAGTTAAGTTGCTAAAAATTAATTTTCTCTCACATACTCTTTTCACTAAAATCAGTTTTGTGCTTTTAGCAAATGGGAATTGGGGGTGCTAAAAGCTTTGCTCTTATCAATAGGGAAACTCACATCGGTGAGCCCATCCATGCATCGTGCATTGATGTGATAGTATCACATTTCGTGTAATTGTCTGTACATTATTTAGTGTCCGAAGCGTTGCTCATTATCAATGTCTAAGATTTCGACCGACAGGATTCTGCCTCAGAAAAAAGGAGGATCGAGGGGAAGTGAGTCAAACGATCTAACAAAATTCGATGTCAACACTCTCATTTTTTTAGTGGATAAAAAAATGGGAAAGGCTTAACAAGTCCATTGTTAACCATTAAACTGTAGAAATCAATATTTGGAAAAAATATATGCATAATAGTGCTCCACACTCGTAACTCAAAGATACTGCTAAAATATCATCATTTTTAGTATCAAAATTAACCGTATTTTCTAACTTCGTCAAATCTCTCGCATTATAAAGGAAAAAAATAAAAATGAGACGTATTTAATGTTCTTAATTTAAATTTATCCAAAAATGACACGAATTTTGTATAACAAAACTGGCACCTCGATGTCGGCTCTTCGCCGGCCTTGAATAGAGAAGGAAGGCTCAATGCTAGCAGACGTCTATTATTGAATTCACTGCATTTTACAATTATGTTAGCTTTGGCACGTGCTCTAATACCTTTCTTTATTTTCTTCTCCCTCGGTCCTTTTTTTTTTCTTGTCAAATCCTTGAACTCTAACCTATAATAGCCAATGCCGTCACTCTTTGCCAAATGCAAGTGCTCTTGCTCCAATATTAGATTTTTTTAACGAAAAAAGGACCCAGTTCAAAAAAAAAAAAAAAAACGAAAAAAGGACATTAATTTGATTTTCGCAAACCAACTTAGACCTAGTTTTCCAAAAGATTTTATCAAAATTTGATAAAATCGCCCCTTGATTTTATCAGATCTTGATTTTATCTTTGATAAAATCGTTTGGGAAACTCAACCGAGCATAGTTTTCCAAAAGATTTTAGCAACCCAGTTGCTAAAATCAACCATGATTTTAGCAAATGAGTTCAGTAGGTGCTAAAATCATGGTATTTCAAATAAAAAAATGAAGTGTTTCTATGTATTATTTTTAAAAAAATTCACACTGAATTAAAGTACACGAGGAGTATTTTAATTTGGTGCGAAAAACGATATACGGAACCACTTAATTTTTTGATTTCAAAACTATGATTTTAGCAACTGGGTTGTTAAAATCTTTTGGAAAACTATGTCTAAAATTGTACTCCTATAGATTCAAAAATTGCACTCCTTAAAAACATTCTACGAAATTATATTTTTTAACGTTTACAAAAATACATATTTTCCAAAGAAAACATTTAAAAAGTGACGTAGAAAGAGTGACAGCTAATGACCAACCATCCTAGCTAACCAAGGGAATACTACTCTTTTACTCTCTCTCATCCTTCTCCTTCTATTTCACAATGAAAGCAGGCTCCCCTTTATGAACTCTCAGGGCTACCGAACTGGGACAAGAGGGAGAATGGAAAATAGCAGTCGCGTCAATGGTAATCAGAGTAGTGAGTGTCGTCGGCTGACGGGATTACCTCTTGGAATGGCCTCAGAGTGGCACAATTTCATGCATTTTAACATACTTTTTGAATCTTCCATTAGATTATTTTTTAGCATTTCCCAAAAATATACTCTAAAAAACTAGACAAATAGTAAAACAGCGTACTATAAATATTGCATGACCAAAATCACTCTTCCAGTCAACTGTCTCTCTCTCTCTCTCTCCCTCTCCTCTGCACCGATTCCACAATGAACGAGAAAAGGAGGATCGAGGGGAAGTGAGTCGAACGATCCAACAAAATTCGATGTCAACACTCTTATTTTTTTAGTGGATAAAAAAGTGGGAAAGGCTTAACAAGTCCATTGGTTAACGATTAAACTGTAGAAATTACTTCTGTTTTATATGTTTTCATCCTCTAATATATATATTAAAGAAGGATAAAAATGGTAAATCACATTACGAGAGGATAAAAACATAATTCCATAAAGAACGGGGATGAAAATCTAAGTAGTTCCCAAAAACCGGATGAATATATTTGCAAACCAACTTAAAATTGTACTCCTATAGATTCAAAAATTGCACTCCTTAAAAACATTTTACTGAATTATAGTATTTTTTAACGTCTACAAAATTACATATTTTCTAAAGAAAACATTTAAAAAGCGACGTAGAAAGTATGACAGCTTATGATCAACCATCGCAGCTAATCAAGGCAATACGACTCCTCTCTCTCATCCTTCTCTTGCTATTTCACAATGAAAGCAGGCTCCCTTTTATGAACACTCTAGGCTATCGAATTGGGACAAGACGTAGAGGGAGAATGGGAACTAGCAGTCGCGTCAATGGTAGTCGGGGTGGTGAGTGTTGTTGGCCAACAGGATTACTTCGTGGAATGGCCTTGTTGAATGGCCTCGGAGTGACCCAATTTCATGGAGTGACCCAATTTCATGTATTTCAATGTATTTTTTAAATCTCAAGTCCACTAGATTAGTTTTTAGCATTTCCCAAAAATATAAAGCTAGACAAAAGAGTAAAACAGAGTACTATAAATATTGCACGACCAAATTCCTCACTCTTCCAGTCAACCGTCTTCCAATCCCCCTCTCTCTCTCTCTCTCTCCTCTTCACCAATTTCACAATGAACGAGAAAACAGACACAGGAGAAGCCCTCCGCCTCAAAACCCTAGCAGAGCAGAAATACTCCTCCTCCAACCTCAAATCAGCCCTCAAATACGCCAAGCGCGCCCACCGTCTCTCCCCCACTCTCGATGGCCTCTCAGAACTCCTCACCGCCTTCAAAATCCTCCGCGTCGCTGCCAATTCCTCCTCCACCACCACCGCCGGCGGCGGCGCCACTCTCGACTGGTACAAGATCCTCCAGATCGAGCCATTCTCTCACACCAACGCCGTTAAGAAACAGTACAAGAAGCTCGCCCTAACCCTGCATCCAGACAAGAACCCCTTCCCTGCCTCCGAGGAGGCGTTCAAGCTCGTCGCCGAAGCGTTTAGGGTTCTGTCTGATAAGATTCGGCGCAAGGAGTATGATATGAAGCTGAGGATTGCAATGCAAGCGGAAGCTACGGAGGGAGGAGGAGTGGTGGAAACTGCGTTTTGGACGGCGTGTTCGACTTGTCGGTTGTTGCATAAGTTTGAGAGGAAGTACTTGGGGCATAATTTGATGTGTCCCAGTTGTAAGAAGAGCTTTAAGGCCGTGGAGGTATCGGAGAAGGGTGAAGAAGATGATGATGATGATGATAGAGTTGGAAGTAGGTCTAGTGATAGGATTAGGGCAAGGGCAAGTGGGAAATTGAAAAGAAAAATGAGTAGTGTTGAGGAGGTATTGGCGAGGTCAAGGCCGGGTGAAATGCTGAGAAATGTTAAGCTGAATCGGAATGTGGCTAGTGGTGGTACGGTTGAAAGATCAGGAGATGTGGGTAAGAAAGGGAAAAGGGATGCTGGGGTTGAGGAATTGAAGAAATCGAAGTCAAATAGGGTGGAAAATGGAGAAGAGACTATGACATTAGCGGAAATGCAAGCCTTATCTAGGCAAAAGGTGAATCGGGAGAAGAAGAAAAAGCGGTCGAAGGAAGAAGAGAGAGAAATGGAAATGGAGAGCGAGAAGGTGAAGGAAAGGAGGGAGAAGAAGAAAAAGCACTCGAAGGAAGAAGAGAGAGAAATGGAAATGGAGAGCGAGAAGGTGAAAGAAAAGAGGGCGAGGCGTAGTGCTTCTAAGGGTCGGCATTTGGAAAATGAGGGGAGGAGAGGTTTTAAGAGTGGGAATTCAGAGACTGAGAAATGTAAAAGTGCATCGAAAAGTGGGGATTCGGATATAATGGCCGTGGAGGATTCCGATTTCTATAATTTTGATAGAGACAGAATGGAGAGGAGTTTTAAGAAAGGGCAAGTATGGGCAATTTATGACGATGACGATGGAATGCCTAGGCACTATGGCTTGATTGATGAAGTTGTTTCGGCAAACCCTTTTGAGGTGAAGATGAGTTGGTTAGACCTTCAGACGAATGGAGATGAGGGTTTGATTTGTTGGGAGAAAATGGGAATTCATGTTTCTTGTGGGAGGTTTAAAGTTGCAAGGAAGACTTCGGTTGATTCTGTCAATATTTTTTCTCACATAGCGGATGCTGAAAGAGCAGCGAGAGAGGTGTATAGGATTTATCCTAAGAAGGGTTCTGTGTGGGCACTTTATAAGGGACATGATTTAGACAATGAACGGAGGAGGAACCCTTCTTTGAATATAGAGAGACGCTATGACATAGTTGTGTTTTTAACTAGTTACAGTGAGATACATGGGTTGAGCATGGCTTACCTTGAGAAGGTTGAGGGGTTCAAGACAGTATTTAAGAGGAAAGAGATAGGTTGTCATGCTATCAGATGGCTTGAGAAAGACGATGTCAGGATGTTTTCGCATCAAATTCCGGCTAGGAAGCTTTCCAAGGACGAGGCTGCCAATCTTCCAAAAGACTGTTGGGAACTTGATCCGGCCTCACTTCCCAAGGACTTGCTTACTATCGCCTGGCACAAGTAGTTTATGCCTTGCTGGTGTTAAACTGTCTGATGAGTTATGTAGGTACATTTGCTTTTTTGGTCTATGTGCTCTGCATGATATCAATGAACATTGTGGTAAATATTTTTCGCAAGTAAACCTTGTTTGAATCCTTTTTTGTTCTTTGTTGCGGCACATGGTTGCTTAATGACTTAATGTTGTTGTTACCTTTAGATTAAAATTAATTTTGACCTTGCTGTCCATTGCTTATGGTCATTATGATTTGTACTGCATCCTTCCGTAGTTATTGACTTGCTGGGGTCAGGGTTATGAGTCTATTACATTTGCCATTAAAACCCTTTTATTTAGCTACACATTTGAATGTGCACTCTTCTGATTACAAAATTGGTGGATATTTACTTATATGTGTTTGTTGAAACTTCAATGTAGTAGATTACGCATGATTGTGATGACGTGTTTGTGTGCCTCCATTGAATTTTCTCTTTTATGGCAAGTGGCCACTTTCAATTATGAGTATCTGAAATAAGATGAGCACGATTCACAATATTGGTACAAGCAGTCGCCTCATGTCTCACACAAGTGGTTATATAGTCCTTTCAGCGACTCATGATCCAAATGTGCGTAAAATTAAAAGCAAAATAGAAAGGTCCACAAAGATTCACCGACTTACATTTGAAGTAATAAACCAACTAAAACAGACTGATCTTCGAAACAAATCTTCAGGAATCTTCGAACAAATCTTCAGGATGAATAGATGAATTCATGGAAAATTTGTATACGTGTTAGCATTTATTATGTTTAGAGGCGTTATGAGCCTGACCTGCAAATGCAAAGATCATTAACCTACATAACTATCAAAGAGACTATTAAGAAGGGGACTGAACCATGGCCTCTACAGAGAGGTAATTGGCATGATAGTTGCTATGCGCCCCACTATGGGCATGTTCCATGTGGTCTTCACCCTGTTCACATTCGGATAGGCCAACGATGTTCTTCCATGAAAAATAACACCACGACATAGGTATTTCATTTTCTCCCACCGTCACTAATTATTCGTCCATCCTAGATACCCATGCCGATTAAGAAACAATGTGTATGTACGGATGGATGTACATTATTTTTTATTTAAAAGCTAGCACAACTACCAAAGAGGACTAACAATTGGTGATGGAGGAAGTATAATTTATGATGTGTTTAAAAACACGATTTATCAAAATGATTCTAAAAATACGGTGAGTAAAAGCAAAAGCCAAGCCTGACCCGTGCCAGTTGACCTCCTAATTCTCAGCCTAACCATGCAACTCAAAAGTTATAATTTATGTGTATAGTAGCTAGTAGGCAATACTTAAAAAATTACTTATCGTTCCCAAATCTAAACCAATTCTATAGGGTTCAACAATCGATTAAATACATTATATTATTACAAAATTCATATTTGTAAAAAATGGGCGGTCTTTTATGGTAAAAAAATTCATTTATTTCCGTTATTTCACAAAAAGAAAAGGAAGAAAACCGTGGGACTAAGACGGGATTTCACAATCTCTCGCACTTAAGATTGCATGTTCTCGTTAGTAGTTATGCACCATGGTCCAACAACTTCCACCCACCAAGCGATGTGAGACAAGTATTTGCTTAAGCACGGGGTGCTCCTCAAGCTCCTTGCCTCATATAGGACCTGCCCAAGTATTTGCTTAAGCACGGGAAGCTCGTCATTTGTTGGGCCCAACCAAGCGCGTCTCCTTTGCAAGACCTGCCCCACACTTCCGGTTGGTGGGATCTAATACAACATGTAATGACCCGTGCCAACTCTCCTGCTAACCTTTAGCCTAACCATTGGCTGAAAAGTCATAACTAATGTGGGACACGGGGATTTCACAAAGCCCATAAATCCCTAGGTTATAATTCACTTCAGATGCAACCAAGAAAAGCATCGATCCATAGTCAACTTAATCATAAATAGCATTTTCTGCAGTGTAACGCTGACTTAAATAGATAGGCATCTATTAGTAGTTTTTATGCTCACTCATTGATGTTGCGACCGGAACAAAAACCATAGAAATTCGCAGTCGATTGATTTGAATGGCCAGTTGAATGGTGGGTAGGTTGAGAAGCGCCTTGGCTTGGTTGCACTGTGATTGATATATGTTGCAATAAGATATGTAATATGTAGATGGATAGATGATGAGGAAGATTTAAATCTTTTGGCGTTTAATGCTAGTTATTATTTTGAGAATTATTATGCGATTGGTGAGTGATTTTAGTGATGAGAAAATTTGACAATGTCGGTTTCCTTTCAAATGAGAAGTTATATTTAACATTTTGTGAGCAATAGAGGAAATCAGGAAAGTTAAGGGAAAATGTCGTGTAGGAGAAAAAGAAAACGATGAGATGGCTTCTTTTTTTATGAAGGAAATTACATTGCGCTAGTATGTAAAGTAAATTTGGTTGCAGTTTTGTCGTCTATGCTAACTGTTCATGTCTTTATGAGCTATCTTTGGCTGCTTCATTAACTTGTGTGCTTTTTCTTAGTTGCGTGAAAAAATATAGTGAACTGAAGGCATGTTTCTCCCACCTAGAGGCCTATCACCTTAAGCTTTTTCTTGTGGTCTGCATGAGGAGTAGTAGACTATGATTCAATCAATGGCAAGACTACTTGCACTTTAGCAAATTCCCAGTGGCAACCTAAGTAGTGCTTGCCGCATAATTGCCGCTCCACTCTTCTTTTGCGGTAAATATCAGTTTACAACCAAGTACCGAAAACCAGATAACAGACACAAGCTCAGGGACCTAGTCCCACACCAGCAGCCACTTCCCCACCAGCTACTACCTGAAACACAAATGCAAATATTTCACAAGGGAAAAATTTCCTTCTCAATTCCTGTTCTACCTGAATCCGGATAGGGACGTTCCACCTGGCACAGAGCATTTGATATTCGGAGGAGGTAGGAAAATTCTTCCAACTGACTATTTCCCTCACATTTTCTTTCCCGGGGGACCTTCGCTCCTACCTATCTCAGAGCCTTCCAACTGGATTAAGTAGTATGCCTATTTGAAGAGGAAAGCCACACAACTTGATCCTCTGTATCAGTATTTGTCCTGGAGGTGTCAGGGTGTTAGCTAGGATCCACCTCCATCTGCCGTTTGTGATAATGGAATATCCTTGCATTGAGAGCTCTGCCTAGGTTATATTCCACTTCTGCTCCAAAAGTTCTGTATAAGGGCTCCTGCCTGGTCAGCATCATATATTTAACAATCGGCTCTCCAAGATCCCTCGGTTTCAATAGTTTCGTCGTGGTCCAGGATCAATCATTTGGAAGTTTCAACTGCCAAAGTTCTGATCCTTATAGACCCACTTTCACCTGCACAGAGCCTTCAGCACTTCATTGGATATAGCCTGGAGATGCCTCAACATTGTGGGCCTTGTGGCGTTACTCCCTTCTTTCAATGGTCGGAGGTCTAAGCCAGCTTTATTCTTGGGAGGGCAGAAGTCCACTTCCCCTTTGCACCTTTGCTTTTTAAATCAAATACTGACCATATGAAGGCTCTTAACATATACCCCCTCCGTCCTATTTTATTTGCTTGCTACGAAAAGTCCTTTAATTTTGACCTAAAAAATAAGGTACTTTCGAGAACAAATTTTTTTCCTACTCTTTTGTACCGTTCGAAGGTACTCACAAAAGGGTGCAAAAAATTATTTCGGGAAGTAATTTTTTTTTGAGGTCAAAACTTCACGGTCTCCCGTTGAGAGAGCAAAC
Organism: Vaccinium vitis-idaea; assembly: GCA_963854785.1. Taxonomy (NCBI): domain Eukaryota; kingdom Viridiplantae; phylum Streptophyta; class Magnoliopsida; order Ericales; family Ericaceae; genus Vaccinium; species Vaccinium vitis-idaea. The sequence continues at coordinate 45,850,406 of OY978215.1, forward strand.
AAAATAGGGCAGCGGGAGTGGCATCAGTGTCTTGTAATATTCATTTTGGCAGGCTGCCTCTCCTAATTTGCCTCTTTCTAGTCTATTTGTTGGAATTTTAATCATTCCATATGTTATTGTCTTATTGTTTATTCTATGAATTTTTTTTAGTCGTTGGAGAAGATGATGATGTGTTGGCTATGAATGCTGCACATTTCAGGGATTTGACGTGAATTAACTTTTTCTTGGGCAGAAAAATAAGGCTGCGTCAATTGTAGATTCGATACTTGTTAGTTGTTACTCATGGTTTTTGGATGCTATACATGTGTTGGGTTCTCCTGGTATTTATGTGTTTTTATTAGCGGTATAGTTGATTTTTGTTTCTGCTATCTTCTTTGGAGGTGAAAATTTGACAGCTTCACATGCTCGAAGACAGCATTTTCCTTGTTTCAATGTTTTGGAGAACATTGAGACAAAGAACATGCTGCTCATGCTTCTCTCTCTCTCTCTCTCTCTCTCTTTCTCTTGAAGACATGCGTGTCTATTTTGCACTTGTTTCATCATCCTCATTTCTGAGATTATTGGTGTATTTTCTTTTCTGCGTCCATGACTCGCTTACAATCTTGTGAAGACTGGGTAGGTTAACTTTTAGTCTCAAAACAAATGTTCCTTCAGTTAGAGACTCATATCTCCTCATTTCATGTGTTGCCAAGAGTTTTACTTTCATCTGACCTACTATTCCCGTCTTGTAATCTTTGCATATTTTCATCTTGGCACAGGAATATTGCATGTATTAGATGGACACATCACTGATATGTAACCCTAGAAAAGTCTAATTACTTGATTTGTTGTTTGCAGAAACACCGTACATTATAAACCTTGTTTTCGTATGGTTTCAGTACGCGTCTGATAATCCTTGAGCCAATGGCTCTGGAACAATTTAAAAGACAAGAAGCCCCAAAAGAAAGGTGGTGGCCATATGGTTCTTTTGTTTATGATATTTTACCTGCTAATCTGTATCTCCAGCTGTTATGTAACAACCTGGTTATCAATGATGAATGGGAATCCCATTATGCCTTTATTTGCCATATGTGTTCAACAAATTGGATAACAGCAAAATGCAGAAATTGGTACTCGAAAAATGTGTGATTTGTGGTTTACTCTGAATTGGTTTGTGATTTGTAATCTATGAGTAATTTGTGATTTACATTGGAGCTACCTGAAGCTGTCGTGAGTATTTGCTCGTGAATGTGCAACTTCAATGGACGTTCACACATTTGTGGGCATTTTTTTTTTTTTTTTCACACTTTTCTTTGTACTTTTTAAATGCATATGAAAAGGTACTTTTAAATTTCATAATTGAGGCTAATGACTACTCAAATATTTGTAGTTAAAATATTACTGTCGAAAGACTTACATTATTCATTTATTCAAATTATTAGACCATTAGATCTCTAAAAGTGTTGCAACTGCCCTTGTGTTAAATTTGAAACGCAAAATAAATTTGAAGGGCAAAAAACAAACTTGTACCCGTTTGCATGAGGTAAGTTGGTCTCAAGGACGACCTTGGGGTGGTAAGCTCTGCAGAGGCAAATCGCTTAATCACCGTCACAACCTCCTCAAGAAGTGATTAATATCTTGATCATTTGAGAGTCAGTTGTACTATATGCCAAAAATGATTGGCAATGGCATTTTGGTGAGAACAATTTTTTATTTTTTTTTTACAGCATTTTGTGAAAACATTGGAGCTGCTTTTAGAAAAACAATTTCGGCTGCACAAGGGGAAAAAAAATCCACAAACATAAAAAAAACAATTACAATACCCTGTGGATGATCAGTTGGTAATTCTTCTCACCTTTTTCTTTCAGATAACTATTAATAGACACTGGCACATGAACACAAGTGAATGCCAATAATGAGCATTTTTATTAGTTTGTTGGAAGCTCACTCATTCAATGAAACTATGAAGGTTTACTAATTCCAAGAATAAATTTTTTTAAAAGGTAAGAGGAAGATAAAACAACCCTCAACTAAGGAATCACAGAAACAATTCAGTCTATTCAGAGAATAAGCTATGTTACAGACATACGAAAATCAAACATGACACCATTAAACAACATGAATATATAAATACAAGTACGAGCAAGGATACAGACACTTACAAAAGTGCAAAGTTCCGGACACAGAACCGCCATTCACCTATGTGTTCTGCACGAGACCAAACGTAACGGCTTACTCGAAAGACCCTCCGATTTGTTATCCTAAAGCCTGCTGAGCAACCAAGGAGCTTCTGTCAACAATGCATCCGAACTAAGCCTGCAACCACTTTTGAACAAACTTCCATCATACTGCCACCCTGCAAACATGAGAGCACCTGATCTGATTGGGAGGAAAAAAAACAATGAAAAAGATCTTTTACACATTTTTTGTAAAAGATCTTAGCCAAATAAAAAAATACCATCAAAATAGGATTTTAACAACTAAAACCCCTAAAAGGTGTAAAATTGTGGTGCGTCGGGATGTACTTAACAACTGTTTGACAGGAAAAAAAAAAGGAGAACTTCTGGGTCAAAATCATATCCAGATGTCCGGTCAGTGGTATGCCACAAAATAGGATTTTAACCCCTCGATAACCTAAAAATTGTAAAAGCCGAGTGTGGCATTTCCGGACAGATTTAACCATCATCTGACATGAAACCAGAGGTTTCTAAGTCAAAATCATATCCGGGTGTCGAGGTATGCAACTTGGATCCAATCTTCATCCCCCCAAAATTGTACTCCATATGCGTAAGTCATTTCATTTGCTTGTCATTTCCCTTTCAGTTGACAAATTCCAGATCCATTAACGAAGATAAAGAAAAGGAAAAGCGAAAGGAGAAGAAAAACATAACCATATGATACAAATAAATAAACAAGAACATAGAAAGAAAAGGGAAAGCAAAAAGAGAAGACAAACATAACCATATGATACAAATAAATAAACAAGAAACATACAATTACTTATTCATCAGAGTCTGGCTCCTCGGACATTACTTAATCATCCAGCAGCTGAAGGCCTGTTGTAGGAGAACACAAAAATCACACTATCAGCATACGAAGTAGTCTTATTGCATTTTTATGCTTCAAGCACATTTAAAGTAAAATTATAGGAGAACATGTGATTTTTATTGATCAAAAAAATTCCTCAAATGCCTTGTTACAATAATCGGTGCTGTTCTATATGAACTAGGTTCAAATTAGACATGACCCTAATCACCTTTTCATAAAAATTATTCTCACAATATCGATGTTACGAATGGATGAACATGGGTGAGATGATGCAAGAAATCAAAGGTGAAAACAGAGTCAATCTCATAGCTAAAATGAGCTTCATTAAGAACACTTCGGTCATACTGCTAAATACGCTGAAGTTATGGGCACTATGGATATGTATTGAGTTTTCCATTAACTCTTTCTATTCTAGTTCCATCTTGTGATCTTCGCCGTTCAAAAACAAAAAAAGATACAGGTGAAACAAATATAGAACAAAATTTTGCTAATTTCATGATTTTTTGACGCAAGCGGTAGCCAATCATTAAAGAGGTTCTGGTGCATTGTTACCAAAAAAAAAAAAAAAAATTTGCAAAGTTTCTTATAAATTAATTGATGTAATTTGATTTTTATAGTATTATGGATTTTCTGACAAAAAAGATGAGCCAAAAATAACAAAAATGCAACATTAATAGAGGGAAAGAGGGTCCTGGAAAATTGAAAGTTAATAAGTAAAGGGCTGGGAATTAAACTCAAATCTCACGTCTTACATACAATTGTCATGAACACTGAATCATGTACCAACTTTGATTCTTACTGGAATATTATTGATTTTTATAAAATAAAATAAAAATCATTAAGGTGGGGCCCAATTGTTGACAATCTTCATGAAAGCACTAGAATAATCAAGGGAAAATTAATATGCAGAGTAAAAGAAGAACCACTGTACCTTAGGCTTTGCAGGTGGGTCTACATAGATACTTCTGGTACGTGTGCAATCTTATACCAATCCTCCCCATTCCCCTTTTGACATCGCCTCGCCAATTCCGGACCACATCCCCTTAGGCTCAAGGTTTTGAGTTTGGTTAGGCCCTGAATGCTCTGCGGAAGTGATTGAATCTTGGGGCAGCCAAGAATCGTCAACGATTGAAGAGAAGAAAAGTTTCCCAGCCATTCAGGAAGCGATGTGAGCTCTAGATTAATATAGATCGATAGAGATTGCAGTGAAGTGACATGTTGCAATGATTCAGGAAGTGATTGAATCCAGGGGCAGCCGCCAATCGTCAACGATTGAAGAGAAGAAAAGTTTCCCAGCCATTCAGGAAGCGATGTGAGCCCCTGATAATGATAGATCGATAGAGATTGCAGTGAAGTGACATATTGCAATGATTCAGGCAAAGTCTTTAACTCTTCACAAATTAGAACCTCACCCAGAGACCACGCTGAAGGCGGCCTACCGCGAAGAGATAGTTGTCGAAGGGAACCGAGGTGTTTAATGCTCTCCGGTATTGCCACCAACTTGGGGCATGCTTCGACAAACAATTTCTCTAAGGCAGTGAGGTGTCCAAAACTTTCAGATAAAGAACTTAAGCTGTTGCAGTGATTGATCTCCAAATGTTTCAAGGATTTTAGGCTTCGAAGCCCATGATCCGGCAAGGACTCAAGCTCGTGACAATCCTCGATTTTCATCGACTTCAGAGATATAAGGCTTGACAGGTTTGAAGGCAGCATTTTAAGTTTGCTAAACTTTACGATTTCCAGAGATTCAAGAGAAGTAAGATTTTGCAACATTTCTTCAGGAAAAGAAATCGCATCGTCGTTGCGACAAACTGTGAGGGAAGTGAGGCGATTGAGATTTGAAATCGAACTTAGCAACACGTTGCTGTTGTTAGCCAGCCGAATTTCAACCGTCAAGGTTTCTGAAGATGAAAGGCATGGCAAGGTCAATTTAGGGCAATTTTCGATGTATATCTTGCCAAGACGAGGGAGTAGGTCTCTTCCTTCCTCCCTTGACAAACCTTTTAAATTCGGCAAATCACTGATATAGAGTTCTTCCAAAGACGGGAATCCTCTTACTGGTCCTCCACCGGGGAAGTCATCATCAATGTACTCCACATAATCCATTCCAGTGATATAAAGGCTTCGCAGGGAAGGCAACTTCCCAAACGGGGGAAGTATTATACAGTTACGACACTCAACTAGTCGAATAGAAACTAAATTTTTTAGAGTTGAATCCCTCATCCAAAGCGGGAAGTGTGAACCTTTGTAATGGTCGATAACCAACTCTTCAACATTTTGGTGAGGTCTCAGAGCTTCAAGTAGTTGTTTAACGTTTGCTTGTGATTCCCAGTCACGGTTGCGACTCCAGCCCAACTTAACAATTCGAAGATTTTGTTTCCCGACCAAATTGGCTTCTTTGGCGTCCATTGAATTCCTCACTCTCTCAAGGTGTTTGATGCGCAGTTCTCCTCCTAGATCTAAGTGTTGCAATTCAGCTAACCTTTGATTTACACTCTCACCAACACAGAATAAACTTAACGTCCTCAAGAGGGTCAACTGCCCAAGCTTCGGAGGCATGCTATGAATTTCCCAACAACTTTTCAAATAAAGATGTCGGAGGCTTCTCAGGCACTTCAAGTTTTTGGGCAGCCTCCGAAGCTCGTAACAGCCATTAAGATTCAATGTTTGTAAGTTGAGGAGGCCACAAATCGAGTCTGGAAGTGTCTGAATTAGTGTATCCGAAAGGTTTAAGAACCTTAGATGTTTTAGATCGCCAATCGAAGATGACAACTGAAACATTTTTGCACCGGTAGCATCAAATGCTCGTAGCAAAAGAAACTTTCGGAAGTCACAAGAAAACTCATCAGATGGACCAAGAGTGGTCAAGAATGGATCCCTATACTGCAATAGAATTGACCGCAAGGATTCGACACTTTGTAATGATTTGGGAAAGACAATAGTATTCTTACTGTCACCAAGCAACGACACGTGGTGAATTCTCTGTTTTGGTATACAGCTTGAGCTTTTATTCTCCATAATATGACATTCATCTCCCATAACAGATTGGGCAAGATCGTGCATGAGATCATGCATTTTGAAAAAAATGATGCCAGAAGGATATTTTTCCACATCTTGGAAGAAAGATCTCCAATGTAATTCATTCCAAATGTGATCACCAATATCTTCCAGCTCAAATTTTCCTTCGCACGAAATATAGCCATTAGCCATCCAAAGATAGATTAAATTTTCTTTTTCAATTTTACAACCCTTTGAAAAAACAGCACAATAAGCAAAGCATCGTCTCAGTTCCAGTGAAAGGTTAGAGTAACTTAACCTTAAGGCAGGCAAGATGGAATTTTCACCATGAGGCAAGTTCCAAACTTCACTTTCATTAACCAAACTCCATTCCCTTTCCTCACTTTTGAAGCGCAGTAACCCTCCAAGGGCCTTCGCAGCTAAAGGCACGCCGCCACACTTCTTCACTATCTCCTTTCCAATGTCCACAAGGTTTTGACGTTCTTGATTTTCATAGCCAAATGCACGTTGTCGAAACAACAACCAGCAATCATCTTCGGATAGAAATGACAAGTGAAGCGGTGGGATAGTTCTCATGATTGAAGAAACATTTTCAAGACGAGTTGTGATGATAACGGAAGCGCCTTTTGATCCGCATGCAAGGGCACACTTCAACCTATCCCACTTCTCTTGATTGTCATTCCAGACGTCATCTAAAACGATCAGGAATCTTTTCCGATTCAGGATGTCTCGAAGTCCTCTCTGTAAAGCCTCTAGGTCTGATGCCTCACTTGCTTTTCCAGTTGCAGATTCTATAGTCGCTTGTATCACCCTTTTCACATCGAAATCCTGAGAAACATAAACCCAAATTTTAAGCTCAAAGTGGCTCTTCACCCTCGCATCATTGAAGGCCATCTGTGCAAGCGTTGTCTTCCCAAGTCCCCCCATACCAACGATAGGGTACACAGAAACCTCATCCTTATCACATATATCCTCCACCAAAACTTTGACAATCTTTTGTTTTTCTTCATCTCTTCCATACACTACTGGTTCAGTTAAAAAGGAGCTGGTTTCGCGGTTGTTTGCAAATTCGTCTCGCCTCACCACAACCGCCTCACGTAAATGAAACTTGTGGCGCTCTTCAGCAATTGCACTTAATTTCTCCGTGATCTTCTTCATTGTATTCCCTATCTTGTGACGGAACGCGATGTTTTCAAACGGATGTAACAAAGAAGTGCTTGCCTTCTTCAGAGAACTAGAGGTTTCGCCTTTGGTTTTCCATCGCAGGGCTTCCGTCGCGCAATCATCCAAGATGTCATCCACCTCATAGGCAACAACTTTGAGCTTTCGCAGCCAATCTTGAATTGCTTTGTCATGCAATTGCTTTTGCTCTGCATCTTCGAGGACTGCCTCAATCGTGGAGAGCGTGCTTGAGAGCTTTTTCATATCTTTGTCAACACCCCAAAGCAATCCCACCTCTGATTGGATCAAGGAGTTGAGATTCTGGAGCACAACCGGAAGAAATGACAAAGCCATATGGCCCATATCGATGATGATCACTTGATAATAACTGAAAGAATTTTCAAAGATAAGCTCAGAGTTGGATCATATGCTTGCAAATTGAATCACCCAACTTGAGTATCAGAGAAACTAAAACTGTAAAAGAGAAGGACTTGGCGAAGACTTGAGAAAATGACTCGTCAACTCAGGAAGTAGATGGAAAGAACGTGTTTGGCCATAAAGCAATAACTCAGAAAGTAGATGGAAAGAAAGGACCATAGGCCCCAGCAATAATTCATTCATAAAGTAGATGGAGATAGGCAGGCCCGGCCCTGAGATTTCCGTGGCCCCAGACGAGAATGTAAAACAGGGCCCTACATTTTTCCTAAAAAAAAAATGTAGAGGACCAACATTAACTTCAAATGATAGATAGTTTGTTCTATGTTTTGTCTTTTTTTGTATTTTGTGTCGTTATGTCGATGAAAAATAGTTTTCGATCGTAATTATTTATTTTTATTGCAACAATAAAAAAAACAATTGAAATCGGCAAATCAATGCAAATATTTTACAAATACACACAAAGAGTGTTATTTATTTTCCCTTGACGACAACATTGACAATTTTTTCTTAAAAAAGTCTACAAACAATATGGATGTAGTGGAAGTATATGTTCACACAATTGAGTTCTTCTAAAATGGTAGTTTTGAACTTAGTATATTATTTATATTATTAATAGCACAATTGAAACACCTTTTTGAGGTGATTTGAAGTAGAAATTTAATGAAACAACCTTCGAAAGATTAAAGAAGTACAAATCTTTTATAGCAAAAGCGTCTACCAATGTTTGTAAGTGGGTATTTCTCAAATATGATATCTTTTAATATCTATTTCGACTATTTTAGTCAAGAGGTGTATAAAATAAAATAATTTTACCAAACCATAAAAAAATAACTATAAATACATTTAATAAAAGAAACCGTGAAAACTTTTGTAATAGAAATCTCATGGTGAGGAAAAGAAAAGGAAGAAAATGTACAAAGTTTACATTGCACCTGATTTTTTCTTCTTTACATTGCCATAGTAAAGAAAAAGAAAAAGAAGGCCTCGGCAGAATCGAACCCATGCCACACTCCCCGAAGAGGGAAGGCTTTTCCATTGGGCTGAATGCCTCACTTGTTGCACTTGTGCTACATTAATTATTTATTACTTACTAGATTATACATACCTAATTGGGGCCCCCAAAATGGACTATTTTTGGTGGGCCCCAGGCCCAGGCCTTCCCAGCCTGCCCTCAGGGCCGGCCCTGGAGATAGGCCAGCCTTCAAATTTTTTAACGAACCGGCAAAATTGGGATCCTATGTTTTCTTTTAAAAAAATAAAAATAAAAATAAAACTAACCTTACAATGATAGTTATTTGTTCTCGTATTTTATTTTTTTTCCATTATTCGTTACGTTGTTCCGATTAAAACTAGTTTTTGGTCATATTATTTTTTGCACCAATCAAACAAATATACCTTTGAAATTGTGAGTAGAAAAAAATATTCTTACGGAGAAAAAAACAAAAGACCGTTGAACCATGATAGTAGTATACTCTGGATCGAAATCGTGAGAAGTATTGCTTGATAATTTTTACTAATTTAAAGCTCCAATTCGAATTCTTTTTATGTAGAAATTTCCAGTTGGCTAACTTTCCAAATTTCCATTACTAATCCTTTTTGTCTCTTCGTGTTCCTTACCATCCACTCTTTTTGTTTGAATTCACTCACTCAAAAATCCTCCCATTCTCCACTGAGAATAAAAGAAATTAGACTTTGATAAAATATCTTAATTGAATTATATGGAATGATCAAGAAATTCAATTTTATTCTATATCGATACATGTCAAAATCCTAGCAAATATAGAATCGATTCTATAAATTCTAGTTGGATAGAAAAATAGAGTTTTTCCACTAGGCTAGCTAGCTCATTTACTGCATAAACAATAGATTAAATATATATTAGATACCTGGGTGTAACCATTCGGACCCTAATTTAGGGTCAAAATTTAGGGGCTTAAGTCGGTCGCCTTGCTCGCCTTAGTTCAGGGCTAGCCCTGGAGACAATTGCCAATAGAAGAAGTTTCAATGAAGCTATTCAGGAATGACCGAGAATTCTCCGTAAAATTGAGATCTGTATCGTCTCCCAACATATGAACTTGGAGAGGTTTCCATGTTTCAAGGTTTACCCAATGAACCATGGAACAACTAGGGAAAGAGCCAAGAATTTCACTACGCAGAGGCGAATTTTTTTTTTTCCTAAATACTTTATAGGGGCGAGCCTATATAATTCATAGAAATTTGTTTTCTTATACAATAGTAGAGGGGTTTTTTTTTTTCCTTGCAGGGGCAACCGTCCCTCTGGCTCCATCCTCGAACAGCAGAAACCGTTCAGATAGAGCGCGAACAATGGGGAATGGGAAGAGACAAAGGAAGATGAGCGTGAACCCGTCCATAGCTTGACGGGAAACATATGGTAGATATCATAGCATGTTTAATGTTAAGTACTCCAATTTGGAGCACAACCGGAAGAAATGACAAAGCCATATCGATGATGATCACTTGATAATATCTGAAAGAATTCAAAGTTAAACTCAGAGTTGCATCACATGGAGGCTTAGTTTTCCGTTTGATTTTAGCAAATGAGTTTAACAAGTGCTAAAATCATGATTTTGAAATCAAAAAATGTAGTGGTTCCGTGTATCGTTTTTCGATTTTTTTCGCACCAAATTAAAGTACTCCTCGTGTACTTTAATTCGGTGTGAAAAAAAATTAAAAAACGATAAACGGAACCACTTAATTTTTTAATTTGAAATACCTATGATTTTAACACCTGAACTCATTTGCTAAAATCATGATTGATTTTAGCAACTGAATTACTAAAATCAAACAGAAAACTAAGCCTAATCACCCAATTTGAGTATCAGAGAAACAAAAACAGTAAAAGAGAAGGACTTGGCGAAGACTTGAGAAAATGACTCGTCAACTTTATGTGTCCCCTGTGATGGACAAAAGCAAGTGCTCGGCCATAGGCCCAAGCAATAATTCAGAAAGTAGGTGGAAAGAAAGGGCCGTAGGCCCCAGCAATAATTCATAGAGTAGATGGAGAAAATTTACCTTTGAAACTGTGAGTTCGAGTGAGAAAAAAATATTCTTATAAAGAAGAAAACAAAAGGCCCTAGAGTTGAACCATGTACCTGTTAGATAGGGAAATTAAACTTTTCCACTATGATAGCTAGCTCATTTATCGCATAAACAATAGATTAAATACATGTCATATACCTAGGTGTAACCATCCGGGACCCTAATTTAGAGCCAAAATTCGGAGGCTTAAGTCGGTCTCCTTGCTCGCTTTAGCTCAAGCCGGCCCCAGAGACAACTGATAGAAGAAGTTTCAACGAAACTATTCAAGAATTACTGAGAATGCTCTGTAAAATTGAGATTTGTATAATCTCCCAACATATAAACTTGAAGAGGTTTCCATGGTTTGAGGTTCACCCCACGAACCATGGAACAACTAGGGAAAAAGCCAAGAATTTCATTACCAGGGGCAATTTTTTTTCCAAAATACTTTGTAGGGACAAGCTTATATAATTCATATGAATATTATTTTCGACTAGTAGAGGTTTTTTTTTTTTTTTCTTACAGGACAACCGCCCCTCTGGCTCCAAATGGGAAGAGACAAAGGAAGATGAGCGTGAACCCGCCCATTGCTTGACAGGAAACATATGGTAGATACCATAGCATGTTTAATTTCACCTTTTTTTTCCCCTCAGTGCCCACACAAGTACGTTTCTGTAAAAATTAATCTTTGGTTCCTTGGACCATCTCCAACAACCTCTCTATACCTCTAGCGGCAACAAAATAGCGAGCCAAGAAAACATTCGCTATAGTGACTCGCTGGGGTGGGCGAGTCACTGTAGCCCTCGCGTTCTCTCTCTCCCCGCGGGCCAAATCGCGGCCAAGAAGCCAAATCGCGGCGAACATTGAAACAAGAAAAAAGTACAAAATGTTCATCTTCGATTAAGAGCCAATGCACATGTCAAGTTTAGTTTTTAAGACCAGTAAAACCATACAATCACCCTTTCCACTGCTCCAAAAACTTGCCCAAAGAGTTACCTAAGTTCGCGATGTCAATCCTCATGCCACAGTAGGCAGAATAGTTATCAATTTGCCGAATTTTGGGACGGTTGTTCCCTCTAGTTACGTTAGCCTAGAAATGGTTTTTGTCCAGGGGCGGACCCAAGAAGAGGCAAGGGGGTCAATTGACTCCACTGGATCAAAAATTTCCTACAAACGTGTACATATATTTCTAAGTATTTTGGTAATTTTACCCCAAGACCTTACACTCAATTCACTAGACTTGCACCAAGATATAAAATATGTACAACCTTTGAAGATTTTTGACCCATTGATAGAAAATCTTGCATCCGCCCCTAAGTTTCTGTCAATACCTTTCAACAAAGAACAGCAAGGAAAATTTCATGCTAAGCGGTTTTCCGAATTCGACGAGGCCAAAGATTTATGTAGAACAAAAGCTCTGGGTAAATTTCACAAGTGACCTTTAACTCACTTTTTTTTATAGCTTCCTGGTGAAATTCTCACTGTCCATTAGCAACGGGCCGGTTTAAAGCCAAGGAAACATTTTTATGTTGCGAAACTGCTATTAAGCTAATACTCAATAGCTCAGATCTTTAGATCAAGATGGAAAAAAAACTTCAACTCTGAGCCATTCTATGCAAATCATTTCATGATCTTTCTTTAGATTCTTTTGAGTTAAAAACACCCTACAAAGCTTATGAACGCTGCCAAACGGTATCGGTTGATGAATAAGTATGGCAAGATTCTCAATTATAGCATTCAAGTCATTTATCTAAGCTAGTATTGACACCAAAAAAGTCATAGCTCCCTCTAGTATTCAAATAAAAACTTATGGAACCGCCTTCGACCTTAAACTTGATGGGAACCACCTGCACCCATATAATACTGATAGATAAGAATGTATTGATAAAGCGAAAATAGAAGACAATGGTTCCGAGAAAATAAAACCAAAAAGGAGATCCTATAGCAAGGCAAGTGGAAAATTTTGATTTCTAAAAGAGGAGTTAAAATTTGACTCTTCCAAAAGCTTAATATCAATGTCTACAACATCTGCTATTCAAGATAGAGTAATGCTACAGTACACACCTTTTAAAAATTACTCAATATGAGATTTTGTGACTCAAAATATGAGATTTTGTGGCTATAGATATGAGAGATGCGTTTGGTATGCACACTCATACGGATGTCCACAAAATCTCATATTTGGAGCCACACAATCTCATATTTGGACCCATTCGGATTGCTACAGTAACTGCTACAGTACTGCTACAGCTACAGTGCACACAATCTCATATTTGAGCCACAAAATCTCATATTTTGAGGCACAAAATCTCATATTTAGAGCCACAAAATCTCATATAGTCAATGGTCAAAGGTGACACACGTCATACGTGGCACAATCTCGGCCCTCCATCCGTATGGGGTGTGTACCGTATGTCATCTCATATTTGGAGCCACAAAATCTCATATTTGGTGCCACAAAATCTCATATAATCTCATATTTGGTGCCACAAAATCTCATTTTTGAGCCACAAAATCTCATATGGGGGGGTGTTTACCGTAGCATTTCTCTTCAAAGATATCTGATATCTTTGCTATTCAAAGATATCCACAATTGGAAGTTATTTTATTCGTCTTTAGAGATCTCAATTGAGGTTGCATTGTGAGAAAACGGCAAAACAGTAATAATTTGGTGACACAATTGAGCAGTCATTGTGGAGAGATTGTTAGATTTACCCAAAAACAAACCCTAATTCTTGTCTCAATTCAAGGCATATATGAAGTAAGCTTCCAAGCAAATCAGATACCTGTTAGAGATGAGGAAGCCATGTTCTTTAGTGAAACAGAAACCTGCTGCTATGGGTGTCGATCGGGCCAGAGATGGCTGAAATCACAGACTTGTATTCCACCTTCCCCTTTTTCGTGGAGAAAGAGAAAGAGATGTATCAGCCGCAGGTGTACAACAATTGTCTTGGAGGATAGATGCCTACACTTGAGAGTAAATGGCCTTTGTGCCCAAAACCCCCCCGTTGGATTGATGATTTTTGTTTTTATGTTTTAATATTTCTGGGTGATCTAACGATCGGAAAACCCCTTAGCACAGAGGCACATGGGTTTTTCGGCACAGAAGATTTGAGCTCGAGTAAATGTGGGCTCCCCACTAACCATATGAGTGTGTTAGAGCCATATTAGAGGCAATTGTTGTACACCTATCATTTTTGGTATCTGCTCCCCGCTCCTGATTTTCAAGAGTGAGTGGATTAGTGGGCCAAACACTCATATAGACTATATATACTATACTAGTTTGGAGCTTGTTCGATGCACGGGGAACAAAAAAAAATCTTGTAACGAACTCGTAATAGTTCCAATCAATTGCTACAGCTGTGAAAGTAATAAAAAAAAAAGTAGAAATATCAGCTGGAAGTGAGAAGAGAAAATAAGAAAGTTATAGATGGGGTGAGAGTCATGGGACACGTGGAAAGAGCGAGGGGGAAGAGGATTTGAGACTTTAAAAAAAAAAAACCTAAAATTCTAGAAAATTAGCATTTGGGGTTTGGATGCTTTGGGGGCTCAACTATGCTGTTATAGGATATGTAATGATGATGACAAAATGAGGATAGGATCTCTTCATGTGCCCAATAAATTTGGCACAGCCCATTATGTGTCCAAATAACAAAATAGCACAAGTCCACACTTAACCCAAATAGACAACAAAAATTTAGGTGCACCAAAATTACTCATTATCTAAATAGTGATCACTGACCAAAATGAGTCTGGAATAAATACTCCATTATATTTAATAGTTAATCTAATCCGATTTTAAGAATAAATGACATATGATAGTCCACAATATTGAAATAAATTTAACAGAGATTCTTTAACATCATCTCCAGTAATCATTATATTGTATTAGTGGATATACCGCCTATACTCATGTACTTAGTTTTGGAATATGGGACAAGCTCTAAGCATACTCACCATTGTTCTCATTGTTCTGCTCTGCGGTGTTCTGTTTCTTGGCCTGCTGCCCAAGTCTATACTTCTTCACACAAAACGTTTGAACAATGTTAGTTTCACTCTGGTCAATCCAAAAGCCAACACAGTCCGTTACCAATATCAATGCTTCAAATTCTGTATATTTACAGGACCGCTCATCAATTTCTTCTTACATTTTTTTTTAGGATTCAAATTTTGGCATATATCTTTGAAGATAACTAATTATCTATAGAGTACCCACTTGCTTCCCGACTCCCGGATGCACCTGCCAATAAAAAAGAAAAGCTAAAAATATGTAGCCAAAATTTCCGTATTTTAAAGAACTTATGCAATCCAAATCTATCAGATAAGTAAGCAATGACAAGAATTAATCAAACTTCCATATTCTATTGTTGCAGTTGGCTTGTTCAACACTAATTCAGCTAAAAGCTTTCTTACTTAGCTGGCCTAAGGGACAAAGGGTATAGCAAACATCGAAGGCTCGAAGCAATAAGTAGTGTTGAGGTCCGCGTAAGTTAGCCCAATACATTTAGCTATTAAAAAAAAGTAATTGTCTGACGAGTTACAATAATTCTGTGTGCACCGGGTTACCAGCGCATTCGCCTCCAAGATACGATGAAGCCTAGACCCAATTGACTATTTGTCCAACTACGTCGTGCATAGACGAAGAGGAAGAACTAGAATGCCTTTAGAATTTTCAAGCCACCAAGAATAAGAGAGAGAGTTCTAGTGACAGAGACCAATTAAATGAGTTATCTTCTCTATGTTTTGGGTGGAACCCCTAGCCTTTATATAGGCACAGGTGCGTGACTGCTAGCCAATAGTCACATCTATTCGTTTAAACCCAAAAGTCGTGTACGTTTACTCCAATATCCATGTCTGTTCATTTGACCCTAATAGTCACTCCTTTTTGGTTTGGTCATATCTATTCATTTAAACCGATTCATTCAAACCACAAACACATCTTTTGGTTTAAACATGTTCACCAATAATAACATTTAATAAGAATTAAATATTCTGGAAATGTTCCAACAAAAAAAACAACTATCTAGTTCTTATCCGATTAAGAATAACTTTCATCACACCCCGGCAGTCCGGCACTCCTTTTCATTCTCTTGGTTTTCCCTTTTCCAAGAAGTGAGGATGTGAAACAAACAGAAACAGGCTCCTTGGCACTTCTGAGGTCAATTGTTAACAGCTTGGCAGTCCACATTTACCTAACAAGCTTACCTTTGAGTTCAGTTATTACTAATTGAGTACGAAATTGAAGAGAACATCAAACATCTAGGATCCAAATGTTCCAATTCTGACAATTTCACAAAAGGAAGAAACACATACTTGAAATTACACTATGAAATGGCTAGAATACTGAAGTAGTGAAAGAAAGCCCTGCTCTTCTATAAGAGCAACGCGGCGACACTGAAGGTGAAGAACATGAGAAGCATTCCAGAATGCTCAAAATTGTTCATATCAGAGGTATGTCGTTGACAAAGACCCTCAAGCGGGTAGCAACCAATAGCTCTATACACAGGTCAATGGAACTGCCACTCACTATAGCATAAAGCTCCAAGTAGTTAATCCTACCATCGAAACCACGCATGGGACTCCAAACCCTAACACAAAACAATATGGGTCCAAGGACTTGCTTACTATCGCCTGGCACAAGTAGTTTATGCCTTGCTGGTGTTAAACTGTCCGATGAGTTACGTAGGTACATTTTCTTGTTTTGGTCTATGTGCTCTGCATGAAATCAATGAACATTGTGGTAAATATTTTTCGCAAGTAAACCTTGTTTGGATCCTGTTTCGTTCTTTGTTGCGGCACGTGGTTACCTTTAGATTAAAATTAATTTTGACCTTGCCGTCCATTGCTTATGGTCATTATGATTTGTACTGCATCCTTCCTTAGTTATTCACTTGCTGGGGTCAGGGTTATGAGTCTATTACATTTGCCATTAAAACCCTTTTATTTAGCTACATATTTGAATGTGCACTCTTCTGATTAATTACAAAATTGGTGGATATTTAACTTATATGTGTTCGTTGAAACTTCAATTATGAGTATCCGAAATAAGATGAGCACGATTCACTATATTAGTACAAGCAGTCGCCTCGTGTCTCGCACAAGTGGTTATATAGTCCTTTTAGCGACTCATGATCCAAATGCGCGCAAAATTAAAAGCAAAATAGAAAGGCCCACAAAGATTCACTGACTTACATTTGAAGTAATAAACCAACTAAAACAGACTGATCTTCGAAAACAAATCTTCAGAATGAATAGATGAATTCATGGAAAATTTGTATACGTGTTAGCATTTATTATGTCTAGAGGGGTTATGAGCCTGACCTGCAAATGCAAAGATCATTAACCTACATAACTATCAAAGAGACTATGAAGAAGGGGACTGAACCATGGCCTCTACAGAGAGGTAATTGGCATGATAGTTGCTATGCGCCCCACTATGGGCATGTTCCATGTGGTCTTCACCCTGTTCACATTCGGATAGGCCAACGATGTTCTTCCATGAAAAATAACACGACGACATACGTATTTCATGTTCTCCCGCCGTCACTAATTATTGGTCCTTTCTAGATACCCGTGCCGATTAAGAAACAATGTGTATGTACGGATGGATGTACATCATTTTTTATTTAAAAGCTAGCACAACTACCAGAGGACTAGCAATTGGTGATGAAGTATAATTTATGATGTGTTTAAAAACACGATTTATCAAAATGAATCTAAAAATACGGTGAGTAAAAGCAAAAGCCGAGCCTGACCCGTGCCAGTTGACCTCCTAATTCTCAGCCTAACCATGCAGCTCAAAAGTTATAATTTATGTGTATAGTAGCTAGTAGGCAATACTTAAAAAATTACTTATCGTTCCCAAACCTAAACCAATTCTATAGGTTCAACAATCGAATAAATACATTATTATTACAAAATTCATATTTGTAAAAAATGGGCAGTCTTTTATGGTAAAAAATTCATTTAGTTCCGTTATTTCACAAAAAGAAAAGGAAGAAAACCATGGGACTAAGACGGGATTTCACAATCTCTCGCACTTAAGATTGCATGTTCTCGTTAGTAGTTATGCACCATGGTCCAACAACTTCCACCCACCAAGCGATATAAGACAAGTATTTGCTTAAGCACGGGGAGCTCCTCAAGCTCCTTGCCTCATATAGGACCTACCCAAGTATTTGCTTAAGCACGGGGAGCTCATCATTTGTTGGGCCCAACCAAGCGCGTCTCCTTGCAAGACCTGCCCCACACTTCCGGTTGGTGGGATCTAATACAACATGTAATGACCCGTGCCAACTCTCCTGCTAACCTTTAGTCTAACCATTGGCTGAAAAGTCATAACTAGCGGGCATTACCTTATATGATACTCGACCTTTTTGGCATTTCGTATCTAACCAATGTGGGACACGGGGATTTCACAAATCCCATAAATCCCTAGGTTATGACTTCAGAAACGGAACCAAGAAAAGCATTTATCCATAGTCACCTTAATCGTAAATAGCATTTTCTGCAGTGTAAAGCTGACTTAAAGAGATAGGCATCTATTAGTAGTTTTTATGCTCACTCATAGATGTTGCAACCAGAACAAAAACCATAGAAATTCGCAGTCGATTGATTTGAATGGCCAGTCGAATGGTGGGTAGGTTGAGAAGTGCCTTAGCTTGGTTGCGCTGTGATTGATATATGTTGCAATATGGTATGTAATATGTAGATGGATAGATGATGAGGAAGATTTAAATCTTTTGGTTTTTAATGCTAGTTGTTATTTTGAGAATTATTATGCGATTGGAGTGTGATTTTAGTGATTAGAAAATTTGACAATGTCGGTTTCCTTTTAAATGAGAAGCTATATTTAACATTTTGTGAGCAATAGAGGAAATCAGGAAAGTTATGGGAAAATGTCGTGTAGGAGAAAAAGAAACGATGAGATGGCTTCTTTTTTTATTAAGGAAATTACATTGCGTTAGTATGTTAGTAAATTTGGTCGCAGTTTTGTCGTCTATGCTAACTGTTCATGTCGTTATGAGCTATCATTGGCTGCTTCATTAACTTGTGTGCTTTTTCTTAGTTGCTTGAAAAAATATAGTGAACTGAAGGCATGTACCTCCCACCTAGAGGCCTATCACCTTAAGCTTTTTCTTGTGGTCTGCATGAGGAGTAGTAGACTGTGATTCAATCAATGGCAAGACTACTTGCACTTTAGCAAATTCCCAGTGGCAACCTAAGTAGTGCTTGCCGCATAATTGCCGCTCCACTCTTCTTTTGCGGTAAATATCAGTTTATAACCAAGTACCGAAAACCAGATAACAGACACAAGCTCAGGGACCTAGTCCCACACCAGCAGCCACTTCCCCACCAGCTACTACCTGAAACACAAATGCAAATATTTCATAAGGGAAAAATTTCCTTCTCAATTCCTGTTCTACCTGAATCCGGATAGGGATGTTCCACCTGGCACAGAGCATTTGATATTCGGAGGAGGTAGGAAAATTCTTCCAACTGACTATTTCCCTCACATTTTCTTTCCCGGGGGACCTTCGCTCCTACCTATCTCAGAGCCTTCCAACTGGATTAAGTAGTATGCCTATTTGAAGAGGAAAGCCACACAACTTGATCCTCTGTATCAGTAGTATTTGTCCTGGAGGTGTCAGGGTGTTAGCTAGGATCCACCTCCATCTGCCGTTTGTGATAATGGAATATCCTTGCATTGAGAGCTCTGCCTAGGTTATATTCCACTTCTGCTCCAAAAGTTCTGTATAAGGGCTCCTGCCTGGTCAGCATCATATATTTAACAATCGGCTCTCCAAGATCCCTCGGTTTCAATAGTTTCGTCGTGGTCCAGGATCAATCATTTGGAAGTTTCAACTGCCAAAGTTCTGATCCTTATAGACCCACTTTCACCTGCACAGAGCCTTCAGCACTTCATTGGATATAGCCTGGAGATGCCTCAACATTGTGGGCCTTGTGGCGTTACTCCCTTCTTTCAATGGTCGGAGGTCTAAGCCAGCTTTATTCTTGGGAGGGCAGAAGTCCACTTCCCCTTTGCACCTTTGCTTTTTAAATCAAATACTGACCATATGAAGGCTCTTAACATATACCCCCTCCGTCCTATTTTATTTGCTTGCTACGAAAAGTCCTTTAATTTTGACCTAAAAAATAAGGTACTTTCGAGAACAAATTTTTTTCCTACTCTTTTGTACCGTTCGAAGGTACTCACAAAAGGGTGCAAAAAATTATTTCGGGAAGTAATTTTTTTTTTTTTAGGCCAAAACTTCACGGTCTCCCGTTGAGAGAGCAAACAAAATAGGGCAGCGGGAGTGGCATCAGTGTCTTGTAATATTCATTTTGGCAGGCTGCCTCTCCTAATTTGCCTCTTTCTAGTCTATTTGTTGGAATTTTAATCATTCCATATGTTATTGTCTTATTGTTTATTCTATGAATTTTTTTTAGTCGTTGGAGAAGATGATGATGTGTTGGCTATGAATGCTGCACATTTCAGGGATTTGACGTGAAGTAACTTTTTCTTGGGCAGAAAAATAAGGCTGCGTCAATTGTAGATTCGATACTTGTTAGTTGTTACTCATGATTTTTGGATGCTATACTGTGTTGGGTTCTCCTGGTATTTATGTGTTTTTATTAGCGGTACTATAGTTGATTTTTGTTTCTGCTATCTTCTTTGGAGGTGAAAATTTGACAGCTTCACATGCTCGAAGACAGCATTTTCCTTGTTTCAATGTTTTGGAGAACATTGAGACAAAGAACATGCTGCTCATGCTTCTCTCTCTCTCTCTCTCTCTCTCTCTCTCTCTCTTTCTCTTGAAGACATGCATGTCTATTTTGCACTTGTTTCATCATCCTCATTTCTGAGATTATTGGTGTATTTTCTTTTCTGCGTCCATGACTCGCTTACAATCTTGTGAAGACTGGGTAGGTTAACTTTTAGTCTCAAAACAAATGTTCCTTCAGTTAGAGACTCATATCTCCTCATTTCATGTGTTGCCAAGAGTTTTACTTTCATCTGACCTACTATTCCCGTCTTGTAATCTTTGCATATTTTCATCTTGGCACAAGAATATTGCATGTATTAGATGGACACATCACTGATATGTAACCCTAGAAAAGTCTAATTACTTGATTTGTTGTTTGCAGAAACACCGTACATTATAAACCTTGTTTTCGTATGGTTTCAGTACGTGTCTGATAATCCTTAAGCCAATGGCTCTGGAACAATTTTAAAGACAAGAAGCCCCAAAAGAAAGGTGGTGGCCATATGGTTCTTTTGTTTATGATATTTACCTGCTAATCTGTATCTCCAGCTGTTATGTAACAACCTGGTTATCAATGATGAATGGGAATCCCATTATGCCTTTATTTGCCATATGTGTTCAACAAATTGGATAACAGCAAAATGCAGAAATTGGTACTCGAAAAATGTGTGATTTGTGGTTTACTCTGAATTGGTTTGTGATTTGTAATCTATGAGTAATTTGTGATTTACATTGGAGCTACCTGAAGCTGTCGTGAGTATTTGCTCGTGAATGTGCAACTTCAATGGACGTTCACACATTTGTGGGGCTTTTTTTTTTTTTTTTTCACACTTTTCTTTGTACTTTTTAAATGCATATGAAAAGGTACTTTTAAATTTCATAATTGAGGCTAATGACTACTCAAATATTTGTAGTTAAAATATTACTGTCGAAAGACTTACATTATTCATTTATTCAAATTATTAGACCATTAGATCTCTAAAAGTGTTGCAACTGCCCTTGTGTTAAATTTGAAACGCAAAATAAATTTGAAGGGCAAAAAACAAACTTGTACCCGTTTGCATGAGGTAAGTTGGTCTCAAGGACGACCTTGGGGTGGTAAGCTCTGCAGAGGCAAATCGCTTAATCACCGTCACAACCTCCTCAAGAAGTGATTAATATCTTGATCATTTGAGAGTCAGTTGTACTATATGCCAAAAATGATTGGCAATGGCATTTTGGTGAGAACAATTTTTTATTTTTTTTTTACAGCATTTTGTGAAAACATTGGAGCTGCTTTTAGAAAAACAATTTTGGCTGCACAAGGGGATAAAAAATCCACAAACATAAAAAAAACAATTACAATACCCTGTGGATGATCAGTTGGTAATTCTTCTCACCTTTTTCTTTCAGATAACTATTAATAGACACTGGCACATGAACACAAGTGAATGCCAATAATGAGCATTTTTATTAGTTTGTTGGAAGCTCACTCATTCAATGAAACTATGAAGGTTTACTAATTCCAAGAATAAATTTTTTTAAAAGGTAAGAGGAAGATAAAACAACCCTCAACTAAGGAATCACAGAAACAATTCAGTCTATTCAGAGAATAAGCTATGTTACAGACATACGAAAATCAAACATGACACCATTAAACAACATGAATATATAAATACAAGTACGAGCAAGGATACAGACACTTACAAAAGTGCAAAGTTCCGGACACAGAACCGCCATTCACCTATGTGTTCTGCACGAGACCAAACGTAACGGCTTACTCGAAAGACCCTCCGATTTGTTATCCTAAAGCCTGCTGAGCAACCAAGGAGCTTCTGTCAACAATGCATCCGAACTAAGCCTGCAACCACTTTTGAACAAACTTCCATCATACTGCCACCCTGCAAACATGAGAGCACCTGATCTGATTGGGAGGAAAAAAAACAATGAAAAAGATCTTTTACACATTTTTTGTAAAAGATCTTAGCCAAATAAAAAAATACCATCAAAATAGGATTTTAACAACTAAAACCCCTAAAAGGTGTAAAATTGTGGTGCGTCGAGATGTACTTAACAACTGTTTGACAGGAAAAAAAAAGGAGAACTTCTGGGTCAAAATCATATCCAGATGTCCGGTCAGTGGTATGCCACAAAATAGGATTTTAACCCCTCGATAACCTAAAAATTGTAAAAGCCGAGTGTGGCATTTCCGGACAGATTTAACCATCATCTGACATGAAACCAGAGGTTTCTAAGTCAAAATCATATCCGGGTGTCGAGGTATGCAACTTGGATCCAATCTTCATCCCCCCAAAATTGTACTCCATATGCGTAAGTCATTTCATTTGCTTGTCATTTCCCTTTCAGTTGACAAATTCCAGATCCATTAACGAAGATAAAGAAAAGGAAAAGCGAAAGGAGAAGAAAAACATAACCATATGATACAAATAAATAAACAAGAACATAGAAAGAAAAGGGAAAGCAAAAAGAGAAGACAAACATAACCATATGATACAAATAAATAAACAAGAAACATACAATTACTTATTCATCAGAGTCTGGCTCCTCGGACATTACTTAATCATCCAGCAGCTGAAGGCCTGTTGTAGGAGAACACAAAAATCACACTATCAGCATACGAAGTAGTCTTATTGCATTTTTATGCTTCAAGCACATTTAAAGTAAAATTATAGGAGAACATGTGATTTTTATTGATCAAAAAAATTCCTCAAATGCCTTGTTACAATAATCGGTGCTGTTCTATATGAACTAGGTTCAAATTAGACATGACCCTAATCACCTTTTCATAAAAATTATTCTCACAATATCGATGTTACGAATGGATGAACATGGGTGAGATGATGCAAGAAATCAAAGGTGAAAACAGAGTCAATCTCATAGCTAAAATGAGCTTCATTAAGAACACTTCGGTCATACTGCTAAATACGCTGAAGTTATGGGCACTATGGATATGTATTGAGTTTTCCATTAACTCTTTCTATTCTAGTTCCATCTTGTGATCTTCGCCGTTCAAAAACAAAAAAAGATACAGGTGAAACAAATATAGAACAAAATTTTGCTAATTTCATGATTTTTTGACGCAAGCGGTAGCCAATCATTAAAGAGGTTCTGGTGCATTGTTACCAAAAAAAAAAAAAAAATTTGCGAAGTTTCTTATAAATTAATTGATGTAATTTGATTTTTATAGTATTATGGATTTTCTGACAAAAAAGATGAGCCAAAAATAACAAAAATGCAACATTAATAGAGGGAAAGAGGGTCCTGAAAAATTGAAAGTTAATAAGTAAAGGGCTGGGAATTAAACTCAAATCTCACGTCTTACATACAATTGTCATGAACACTGAATCATGTACCAACTTTGATTCTTACTGGAATATTATTGATTTTTATAAAATAAAATAAAAATCATTAAGGTGGGGCCCAATTGTTGACAATCTTCATGAAAGCACTAGAATAATCAAGGGAAAATTAATATGCAGAGTAAAAGAAGAACCACTGTACCTTAGGCTTTGCAGGTGGGTCTACATAGATACTTCTGGTACGTGTGCAATCTTATACCAATCCTCCCCATTCCCCTTTTGACATCGCCTCGCCAATTCCGGACCACATCCCCATATGGTCAAGGTTTTGAGTTTGGTTAGGCCCTGAATGCTCTGCGGAAGTGATTGAATCTTGGGGCAGCCAACAATCGTCAACGATTGAAGAGAAGAAAAGTTTCCCAGCCATTCAGGAAGCGATGTGAGCTCTAGATTAAGATAGATCGATAGAGATTGCAGTGAAGTGACATGTTGCAATGATTCAGGAAGTGATTGAATCCAGGGGCAGCCGCCAATCGTCAACGATTGAAGAGAAGAAAAGTTTCCCAGCCATTCAGGAAGCGATGTGAGCTCCTGATAATGATAGATCGATAGAGATTGCAGTGAAGTGACATATTGCAATGATTCAGGCAAAGTCTTTAACTCTTCACAAATTAGAACCTCACCCAGAGACCACGCTGAAGGTGGCCTACCGCGAAGAGATAGTTGTCGAAGGGAACCGAGGTGTTTAATGCTCTCCGGTATTGCCACCAACTTGGGGCATGCTTCGACAAACAATTTCTCTAAGGCAGTGAGGTGTCCAAAACTTTCAGATAAAGAACTTAAGCTGTTGCAGTGATTGATCTCCAAATGTTTCAAGGATTTTAGGCTTCGAAGCCCATGATCCGGCAAGGACTCAAGCTCGTGACAATCCTCGATTTTCATCGACTTCAGAGATATAAGGCTTGACAGGTTTGAAGGCAGCATTTTAAGTTTGCTAAACTTTACGATTTCCAGAGATTCAAGAGAAGTAAGATTTTGCAACATTTCTTCAGGAAAAGAAATCGCATCGTCGTTGCGACAAACTGTGAGGGAAGTGAGGCGATTGAGATTTGAAATCGAACTTAGCAACACGTTGCTGTTGTTAGCCAGCCGAATTTCAACCGTCAAGGTTTCTGAAGATGAAAGGCATGGCAAGGTCAATTTAGGGCAATTTTCGATGTATATCTTGCCAAGACGAGGGAGTAGGTCTCTTCCTTCCTCCCTTGACAAACCTTTTAAATTCGGCAAATCACTGATATAGAGTTCTTCCAAAGACGGGAATCCTCTTACTGGTCCTCCACCGGGGAAGTCATCATCAATGTACTCCACATAATCCATTCCAGTGATATAAAGGCTTCGCAGGGAAGGCAACTTCCCAAACGGGGGAAGTATTATACAGTTACGACACTCAACTAGTCGAATAGAAACTAAATTTTTTAGAGTTGAATCCCTCATCCAAAGCGGGAAGTGTGAACCTTTGTAATGGTCGATAACCAACTCTTCAACATTTTGGTGAGGTCTCAGAGCTTCAAGTAGTTGTTCAACGTTTGCTTGTGATTCCCAGTCACGGTTGCGACTCCAGCCCAACTTAACAATTCGAAGATTTTGTTTCCCGACCAAATTGGCTTCTTCGGCGTCCATTGAATTCCTCACTCTCTCAAGGTGTTTGATGCGCAGTTCTCCTCCTAGATCTAAGTGTTGCAATTCAGCTAACCTTTGATTTACACTCTCACCAACACAGAATAAACTTAACGTCCTCAAGAGGGTCAACTGCCCAAGCTTCGGAGGCATGCTATGAATTTCCCAACAACTTTTCAAATAAAGATGTCGGAGGCTTCTCAGGCACTTCAAGTTTTTGGGCAGCCTCCGAAGCTCGTAACAGCCATTAAGATTCAATGTTTGTAAGTTGAGGAGGCCACAAATCGAGTCTGGAAGTGTCTGAATTAGTGTATCCGAAAGGTTTAAGAACCTTAGATGTTTTAGATCGCCAATCGAAGATGACAACTGAAACATTTTTGCACCGGTAGCATCAAATGCTCGTAGCAAAAGAAACTTTCGGAAGTCACAAGAAAACTCATCAGATGGACCAAGAGTGGTCAAGAATGGATCCCTATACTGCAATAGAATTGACCGCAAGGATTCGACACTTTGTAATGATTTGGGAAAGACAATAGTATTCTTACTGTCACCAAGCAACGACACGTGGTGAATTCTCTGTTTTGGTATACAGCTTGAGCTTTTATTCTCCATAATATGACATTCATCTCCCATAACAGATTGGGCAAGATCGTGCATGAGATCATGCATTTTGAAAAAAATGATGCCAGAAGGATATTTTTCCACATCTTGGAAGAAAGATCTCCAATGTAATTCATTCCAAATGTGATCACCAATATCTTCCAGCTCAAATTTTCCTTCGCACGAAATATAGCCATTAGCCATCCAAAGATAGATTAAATTTTCTTTTTTAATTTTACAACCCTTTGAAAAAACAGCACAATAAGCAAAGCATCGTCTCAGTTCCAGTGAAAGGTTAGAGTAACTTAACCTTAAGGCAGGCAAGATGGAATTTTCACCATGAGGCAAGTTCCAAACTTCACTTTCATTAACCAAACTCCATTCCCTTTCCTCACTTTTGAAGCGCAGTAACCCTCCAAGGGCCTTTGCAGCTAAAGGCACGCCGCCACACTTCTTCACTATCTCCTTTCCAATGTCCACAAGGTTTTGACGTTCTTGATTTTCATAGCCAAATGCACGTTGTCGAAACAACAACCAGCAATCATCTTCGGATAGAAATGACAAGTGAAGCGGTGGGATAGTTCTCATGATTGAAGAAACATTTTCAAGACGAGTTGTGATGATAACGGAAGCGCCTTTTGATCCGCATGCAAGTGCACACTTCAACCTATCCCACTTCTCTTGATTGTCATTCCAGACGTCATCTAAAACGATCAGGAATCTTTTCCGATTCAGGATGTCTCGAAGTCCTCTCTGTAAAGCCTCTAGGTCTGATGCCTCACTTGCTTTTCCAGTTGCAGATTCTATAGTCGCTTGTATCACCCTTTT
This sequence comes from Vaccinium vitis-idaea, assembly GCA_963854785.1. NCBI lineage: Eukaryota > Viridiplantae > Streptophyta > Magnoliopsida > Ericales > Ericaceae > Vaccinium > Vaccinium vitis-idaea. Next base: position 45,877,260 of record OY978215.1, read on the forward strand.
CACATCGAAATCCTGAGAAACATAAACCCAAATTTTAAGCTCAAAGTGGCTCTTCACCCTCGCATCATTGAAGGCCATCTGTGCAAGCGTTGTCTTCCCAAGTCCCCCCATACCAACGATAGGGTACACAGAAACCTCATCCCTATCACATATATCCTCCACCAAAACTTTGACAATCTTTTGTTTTTCTTCATCTCTTCCATACACTACTGGTTCAGTTAAAAAGGAGCTGGTTTCGCGGTTGTTTGCAAATTCGTCTCGCCTCACCACAACCGCCTCACGTAAATGAAACTTGTTGCGCTCTTCAGCAATTGCACTTAATTCCTCCGTGATCTTCTTCATTGTATTCCCTATCTTGTGACGGAACGCGATGTTTTCAAACGGATGTAACAAAGAAGTGCTTGCCTTCTTCAGAGAACTAGAGGTTTCGCCTTTGGTTTTCCATCGCAGGGCTTCCGTCGCGCAATCATCCAAGATGTCATCCACCTCATAGGCAACAACTTTGAGCTTTCGCAGCCAATCTTGAATTGCTTTGTCTTGCAATTGCCTTTGCTCTGCATCTTCGAGGACTGCCTCAATCGTGGAGAGCGTGCTTGAGAGCTTTTTCATATCTTTGTCAACACCCCAAAGCAATCCCACCTCTGATTGGATCAAGGAGTTGAGATTCTGGAGCACAACCGGAAGAAATGACAAAGCCATATGGCCCATATCGATGATGATCACTTGATAATAACTGAAAGAATTTTCAAAGATAAGCTCAGAGTTGGATCATATGCTTGCAAATTGAATCACCCAACTTGAGTATCAGAGAAACTAAAACTGTAAAAGAGAAGGACTTGGCGAAGACTTGAGAAAATGACTCGTCAACTCAGAAAGTAGATGGAAAGAACGTGTTTGGCCATAAAGCAATAACTCAGAAAGTAGATGGAAAGAAAGGACCATAGGCCCCAGCAATAATTCATTCATAAAGTAGATGGAGATAGGCCAGCCTTCAAATTTTTTAACGAACCGGCAAAATTGGGATCCTATGTTTTCTTTTAAAAAAATAAAAATAAAAATAAAACTAACCTTACAATGATAGTTATTTGTTCTCGTATTTTATTTTTTTTCCATTATTCGTTACGTTGTTCCGATTAAAACTAGTTTTTGGTCATATTATTTTTTGCACCAATCAAACAAATATACCTTTGAAATTGTGAGTAGAAAAAAATATTCTTACGGAGAAAAAAACAAAAGACCGTTGAACCATGATAGTAGTATACTCTGGATCGAAATCGTGAGAAGTATTGCTTGATAATTTTTACTAATTTAAAGCTCCAATTCGAATTCTTTTTACGTAGAAATTTCCAGTTGGCTAACTTTCCAAATTTCCATTACTAATCCTTTTTGTCTCTTCGTGTTCCTTACCATCCACTCTTTTTGTTTGAATTCACTCACTCAAAAATCCTCCCATTCTCCACTGAGAATAAAAGAAATTAGACTTTGATAAAATATCTTAATTGAATTATATGGAATGATCAAGAAATTCAATTTTATTCTATATCGATACATGTCAAAATCCTAGCAAATATAGAATCGATTCTATAAATTCTAGTTGGACAGAAAAATAGAGTTTTTCCACTAGGCTAGCTAGCTCATTTACTGCATAAACAATAGATTAAATATATATTAGATACCTGGGTGTAACCATTCGGACCCTAATTTAGGGTCAAAATTTAGGGGCTTAAGTCGGTCGCCTTGCTCGCCTTAGTTCAGGGCTAGCCCTGGAGACAATTGCCAATAGAAGAAGTTTCAATGAAGCTATTCAGGAATGACCGAGAATTCTCCGTAAAATTGAGATCTGTATCGTCTCCCAACATATGAACTTGGAGAGGTTTCCATGTTTCAAGGTTTACCCAATGAACCATGGAACAACTAGGGAAAGAGCCAAGAATTTCACTACGCAGAGGCAAAATTTTTTTTTTCCTAAATACTTTATAGGGGCGAGCCTATATAATTCATAGAAATTTGTTTTCTTATACAATAGTAGAGGGGTTTTTTTTTTCCTTGCAGGGGCAACCGTCCCTCTGGCTCCATCCTCGAACAGCAGAAACCGTTCAGATAGAGCGCGAACAATGGGGAATGGGAAGAGACAAAGGAAGATGAGCGTGAACCCGTCCATAGCTTGACGGGAAACATATGGTAGATATCATAGCATGTTTAATGTTAAGTACTCCAATTTGGAGCACAACCGGAAGAAATGACAAAGCCATATCGATGATGATCACTTGATAATATCTGAAAGAATTCAAAGTTAAACTCCGAGTTGCATCACATGGAGGCTTAGTTTTCCGTTTGATTTTAGCAAATGAGTTTAACAAGTGCTAAAATCATGATTTTGAAATCAAAAAATGTAGTGGTTCCGTGTATCGTTTTTCGATTTTTTTCGCACCAAATTAAAGTACTCCTCGTGTACTTTAATTCGGTGTGAAAAAAAATTAAAAAACGATAAACGGAACCACTTAATTTTTTAATTTGAAATACCTATGATTTTAACACCTGAACTCATTTGCTAAAATCATGATTGATTTTAGCAACTGAATTACTAAAATCAAACAGAAAACTAAGCCTAATCACCCAATTTGAGTATCAGAGAAACAAAAACAGTAAAAGAGAAGGACTTGGCGAAGACTTGAGAAAATGACTCGTCAACTTTATGTGTCCCCTGTGATGGACAAAAGCAAGTGCTCGGCCATAGGCCCAAGCAATAATTCAGAAAGTAGGTGGAAAGAAAGGGCCGTAGGCCCCAGCAATAATTCATAGAGTAGATGGAGAAAATTTACCTTTGAAACTGTGAGTTCGAGTGAGAAAAAAATATTCTTATAAAGAAGAAAACAAAAGGCCCTAGAGTTGAACCATGTACCTGTTAGATAGGGAAATTAAACTTTTCCATTATGATAGCTAGCTCATTTATCGCATAAACAATAGATTAAATACATGTCATATACCTAGGTGTAACCATCCGGGACCCTAATTTAGGGCCAAAATTCGGAGGCTTAAGTCGGTCTCCTTGCTCGCTTTAGCTCAAGCCGGCCCCAGAGACAACTGATAGAAGAAGTTTCAACGAAACTATTCAAGAATTACTGAGAATGCTCTGTAAAATTGAGATTTGTATAATCTCCCAACATATAAACTTGAAGAGGTTTCCATGGTTTGAGGTTCACCCCACGAACCATGGAACAACTAGGGAAAAAGCCAAGAATTTCATTACCAGGGGCAATTTTTTTTCCAAAATACTTTGTAGGGACAAGCTTATATAATTCATATGAATATTTTTTTCGACTAGTAGAGGTTTTTTTTTTTTTTCTTACAGGACAACCGCCCCTCTGGCTCCAAATGGGAAGAGACAAAGGAAGATGAGCGTGAACCCGTCCATTGCTTGACAGGAAACATATGGTAGATACCACAGCATGTTTAATTTCACCTTTTTTTGGCCTCAGTGCCCACACAAGTACGTTTCTGTAAAAATTAATCTTTGGTTCCTTGGACCATCTCCAACAACCTCTCTATACCTCTGGCGGCAACAAAAAAGCGAGCCAAGAAAACATTCGCTATAGTGACTCGCTGGGGTGGGCGAGTCACTGTAGCCCTCGCGTTCTCTCTCTCCCCGCGGGCCAAATCGCGGCCAAGAAGCCAAATCGCGGCGAACATTGAAACAAGAAAAAAGTACAAAATGTTCATCTTCGATTAAGAGCCAATGCACATGTCAAGTTTAGTTTTTAAGACCAGTAAAACAATACAATCACCATTTCCACTGCTCCAAAAACTTGCCCAAAGAGTTACCTAAGTTTGCGATGTCAATCCTCATGCCACAGTAGGCAGAATAGTTATCAATTTGCCGAATTTTGGGACGGTTGTTCCCTCTAGTTACGTTAGCATAGAAATGGTTTTTGTCCAGGGGCGGACCCAAGAAGAGGCAAGGGGGTCAATTGACTCCACTGGATCAAAAATTTCCTACAAACGTGTATATTTTGGTAATTTTACCCCAAGACCCTACACTCAATTCACTAGATCTTGCACCACGATATAAAATATGTACAACCTTTGAAGATTTTTGACCCATTGATAGAAAATCTTGGATCCACCCCTAAGTTTCTGTCAATACCTTTCAACAAAGAACAGCAAGGAAAATTTCATGCTAAGCGGTTTTCCGAATTCGACGAGGCCAAAGATTTATGTAGAACAAAAGCTCTGGGTAAATTTCACAAGTGACCTTTAACTCACTTTTTTTTATAGCTTCCTGGTGAAATTCTCACTGTCCATTAGCAACGGGCCGGTTTAAAGCCAAGGAAACATTTTTATGTTGCGAAACTGCTATTAAGCTAATACTCAATAGCTCAGATCTTTAGATCAAGATGGGAAAAAAACTTCAACTCTGAGCCATTCTATGCAAAGCATTTCATGATCTTTCTTTAGATTCTTTTGAGTTAAAAACACCCTACAAAGCTTATGAACGCTGCCAAACGGTATCGGTTGATGAATAAGCATGGCAAGATTCTCAATTATAGCATTCAAGTCGTTTATCTAAGCTAGTATTGACACCAAAAAAGTCATAGCTCCCTCTAGTATTCAAATAAAAACTTATGGAACCGCCTTAGAACTTGATGTCTTTCTTTTCCACTTCCTCTCTGATAAAAGAGACCGATTTGTTTTCCTGTGAATATCATGCATTGTTATTCTCTTCTCAAGTATTAGTTTCGTTTGTTGATTCCCCAATCATTTTCTCCATGAGATTTGAAAGAGCCAGATTGAAGTTGTTAAAGTCGAGCTCTAGTGGCTTCAAGACATCCAGAGCAGTTCATATCAAGTGTTGGGCTCTTTTTGGCTTTCTCTTGTATTGCTTGCAAGTACTTCCCTTGTGCCTCTATTCTCATCTGCAACTCCTTTTGTACCTGTACTTGGGCTCAGTTTGTTTCTATTCCAAGTACTTGCCTCAAAATAACTTCTGGGCAAAATTCATTTCTTGTGAAACTAGTTGTGTGATAATTCAATTGTTGCTATGTAGTTGCAACTTTTAAATTATTGCAATTGTAGGTGCCCCAAGGTTCTAAAACTCGCTAGGCGCTCCCAGGGTGGTTGGACACCTTCTAGCTTCTAGGACCGAGTACTCGGCATTAGTCAGGCAATTAGTCTGGATAGTCAGTTTAGTCGGGCTAGTTGGCGAGGGTCCTTCTAGTGCCTAGGCGGCGAGTACTCAGCTTTCGAGACTTTCTTATAGAACACCTAGGTGCCATGATTGGACAACCACATGTTCAAAAGATAACCTCAGTAATAGCATTAGAAGTCCTAAAGCCACGCGTCCAGAATGTATTCTTGAGTGCGGGCAGTAGCAGATTAACAAATTTGTACAATAACAAACAGAAAAGACATTGGAAGTCGTTTTCCATCACTCTGATCTAAGAGCTTCTATTTGTAAAGATTTCACTGGTTACAAGCAACCAAACACCAAAAACTTGGGGAATCATTCTGGGGAACATAGTTTACGTGCCAACAAACGAAGCATAAGACAATGGCTGAAACGCGTCATATGAACTAGCAGAAGTTTATTAACTACTACAAAGGAAGAGGCATGGAATTGAGGGAATACTCATAGTAGAACTACCAAATAAGACATCTGTACCTCAAGCTGCTCATGTAGTCTTTTCTGTAATTCAATTTGACACCTCAATGCCTCAGCAATTGGCATTTCTCTGTGAAAATCGAACACAGGGAATGAAAGAACTGATTTACTGTAAAACCCAAAACTTCTCAACTATGATTAATGGCTCCAAATAAATAGAGACTGCTTGATTTTGATGAAACAAATCTACCAAAATAGTACTAGAAGTTGAAGTTTGGTAGCAAAATACCCTAGTTCACCGTCAACTCCTGACGAATTGGTAGTTGCCCATGAGGAATGCACTTGGTAATTTATATGGGAACCACCTGCGCACATAAAATACTGAATGATAAGAATGTATTGATAAAGCGAAAATAGAAGACAATGGTTTAGAGAAAATAAAACCAAAAAGGAGATACTATAGCAAGGCAAGTGGAAAATTTTGATCTCTAAAAGAGAAGTTAAAATTTGACTCTTCCAAAAGCCTTTTTTTTTTTTTTTTTGAAAGGATCATATATAACCTCAAGAGGCTAAGGGGGAAGATCCCTAACAAGAACCCTATCTAAGCCAAGCGGAATACAACCCGTTTGAAACAAAATTCTTCTATCTCAGCAATTTGATGCTAACCAATGAGCAACTCCATTAACCTTCCTACTACACCACATGAACTTCCAATTTGTAGACAATGCCCAAGCAATAAGGGGACGAATTTCCCAAGGCCCCTGAACATTACTTTTGGTTAAGCAGTGAACGAGAGATAGACAATCAGATTCAAAGATGGCATCTTCAAGCTTCAGTTCCACTGCCACCATACATGCTATTCTAAGAGCCCAAGCTTCTATATTATGAATATAGCCGAGGATGCAACCACTCTACCAAAACACCACACCTGAGCTTGTCCACTACTATCTCTAGCAATGATACCAAAGAGAGCCATGGTACGAGTGGATGAAAATGCTCCATCAATATTAAATTTGCAGGAAATCACAATTTACCTTAGAAGCCCTGGAAATGGTTTCCTCCGGATTTGGTTTGTTCCCATTGAACGCACAGTCATTCCTAGCTTTCCAAATAGCCCAACAGAGTTGAAAATTTTCACCCACCACCTCTCTACTTGTCTCCTTAGCAAGGTTGCCACAGAGTAACTGGTCCATCCATCTATCTGTTGCCTCAATCGAATTATCCAGAACCCAAAAAGCTTTCCCACTCCCAAACCAAACCGCTCTAGTCCATGGGCACCGAAATAATGTGTGTTCAATGGACTTGCTTTCGGTTTCGTAGATAGGGCATAAAGGGTTTTGGCCACATTTTCTACAGAACAGGTTTTGCTTGCAAGCAATCCAATTTTTAACCACTTTCCACATAAACATTCTGACCCATCCGCAAAACCAAAAGCTTATCAATATCTACAACATCTGCTATTCAAAATTCAGAAACAAAACAAGAAACCGCACAGTCAAAGATATCCACAATTGAAAGTTATTTTATTCGTCTTTAGATATCTCGATTGAGGTTAACTAGTGAGAAAACGGCAACAAAGTAATAATTTGATGACACAATTGAGCAGTCATTGTGGTGAGATTGTTGGATTTACCCAAAAACAAACCCTAATTTCTTGTCTCAATTCAAGGCATATGAAGTAAGCTTCCGAGCAAATCACATACCTGTTAGAGATGAGGAAGCCATGTTCTTTAGTGAAAATGAAACCTGCTGCTATGGGAGTCGATCGGGCCAGAGATGGCTGAAATCACAGACTTGTATTCCACCTTCCCCTCTTTCGTGGAGAGAGAGAGAGAGAACGAGACAGAGATGTATCAGCCGCAGGTGTACAACAATTGTCTTGAACATGGTGGGTAGAGCCCACACTTGAGAGTAAATGTGCGCTCCCACTAACCATGTGAGTGTGTTAAAAGCCGTATTGGAGATAATTGTTGTACGCCTATCATTTTTGGTATTAGCCCCCTTCTCCTTATTTTTCTAGAGTGAAAACACTCTTATATACGATACTAGCGTGGAGCCTGTTCGATACACGTGGAACAAAAAAAATCTTATAACGAATTCGTAACAATTCCAATCAATTGCTACAATTGTTAAAGTAATAAAAAAATAAAGCAGAAATAAGTGGGAAGAGAAAATAGGAAAGTTATATATGAGGTGACAGTCATGGGACGCGTGGAAAGAGAGAAGGGGAAGAGGATTTGAGACTTTTTTTTAAAAAAAAATTAAAATTCTAAAAAATTAGCATTTGGGGTTTGGATGCTTTGGGGGCTCAACTATACTCCTATAGGATATGTAATGATGATAATAGGATGAGGGTAGATCTCTTCATGTGCCCAATAAATTTGGTACAATCCATTATGTGTCCAAATAACAAAATAGCACAAGTCCACACTTAACTCAAATATACAACAAAAATTTAGGTGCACCAAAATGTTTCAATATCTAAATGGTGATTACTAACCAAAATGAGTTTAGAACAGATACTAGAATAAATTTAACAGAGATTCTTTAGCATCATCCCCAATAATAATTTTATTGTATTAGTGGATACACCGCCTACACTCATATACTAGTTTTGGACTATGGGACACACTCTAACAATGCTCACCATTGTTCTCATTGTTCTTTTCTGTATTTTAAGGAACTTATGCAATCCAAATCTATCAGATAAGTAAGCAATGACAAGAATTACTCAAACTTCCATATTCTATTGTTGCAGTTGGCTTGTTCAACAATTCAGTTAAATTCCTTTAGGGTGGTATTGTATACTGACTTACTTTATCTATTTACTGAGCTTGCTGTAGGCGTAGTAAATACCGAAAATGGCATTATAAGGAGGCTAATGTGCTTGTTCTAAGAGCATCACTAGTGGTATACTCAAACACAAAAATACTCAAAGATGAGTATTTTGATACACAAAAGAGGCTCACAATGGTATTTGGATAAATACTCAAAGTTAACAACATTTGTTACAAATACTCAACTTTTGGCATTTGGATACTCAAAACTACCAATCTTTCTCAATAACCAAACCTCAATAACCAAATTTTGGGGACCACACCATATCAAAAGTAACAACATTCTCTCTCCATTTTTCAAATACTTAATTCAAAACTCAATTTTTTTGCACTTTCTCCCAAAAATTGAAATTATCAATTTTTAATCTTTACCAAAATATGCTCAAGATTGATCTCATTTTAATAATATTATAAAAAAAAAATGTATGTACAAATTTAAAGTTGTGCCCATTTTATGAATAAAATAGAGTGAATAGTACTTTTTTTATTATGGACACAAATGAACTATTGTAGAAGGATAGATACTCAAACTTATAAACCCATTAAATGAATACTCAAAATGTGATGTGGCAATATTTGAGTATCCATATTTGAGTATACCACTAGTGATGCTAGTGATGCTCTAAGGGTTACCATTAAATTTATTTTAGTAGGAGTATTTGTTTAGCACATTTACCAAATTTTGACAAGCTCATTTCCGTTACTGTTCAGTTTTTTCCCACCCGTTTGGGACAACGATAATTGTGCATCAACATCATCATTTCTAGCCCTAGACGGTGGATAAACAATGGGGAAATCATTTGGATGTTGGAGTACATAAATTCTTGCAAATATTGTTAGAGCATCCTTATTAGGAGCACCAAAATTTTCACCAAATTTAATTTCAAAAACACCTTTTATAAATTAGCAAGCCACTTTATCAAAAACTCACAAAATCAGACTCTCTATTTTAACTTTACTATATTAAACTATTCCCCTCAAATCTATTAAAAAAAAAACTTTTCCTTAAACTATTAACCTCCCCGCCTGGGGAGGAGTAAAAGTCCAATTTTGTGCATGAACAATAAAATTGTCCAGTAGGTTTTGTCCGGGATTGCTTAGTGCGTGAACAGCTTTGTCCAGGATGGCATTGTGTGTGAACAATAAAAAAATAAGTGGTGCGTGAACAGTGCCGCACCAAATTTGGTGCGGTACTGTAGCAAAAATGATTTGAGGAGTGAGAATAGAGAGGCTGATATTGGGAGCCAAATAAGTTAAAATAGGAAGCCAAATAAGAATGCCCTTAGGGATTCTTTTTTATTCACCCATTTCGACACAGTGTAGAATATCATGCCCATTATGTTAGCCAAGTCAAGGCACCAACACCCACTTCATCCAGGTAAGAATAGTAGAAGATGCACACCTAATATTTATAAAAAAGTATTAATAAGATTTCATCGAGTCGGAGGCAGAAGAAAAAAATCTAAAGGCAGACCTAGTATCTACTACTTAGGAGGACTCTACTCTAACCCTTAAAAAAACCTTTATAGTGTTAGAAACCTAATTTAGGAAAATGAATATAGCCTTATATACTTTGGAGGCATAATATATAATTATCTTATCTCGGAGTAATCAGAGAAAAAACCATACTGAAACAAATTAGAAATCTTCAGGATAAAAGTGAAACATTTAAAATATAATTACCAAATTGAAACTTATGCAAAACTATAATTACAAAATGTGACATTTACAATTACAAGGACCAAATTGCAATATGTCTGTAATTATATAGAACTAGGCCTAGTTTTCCAAAATAATCCATTTGGTTAAAAGCTCTAAAATGACTAAACCGGATTTCGAGACAAGTCATCTTCTCACAATACATCAATTACTTAGCACTTTTAACCATTTTAGTACTTCAAAAAAAGAGGGTAAACACTAGATAAGCCTTCTATTAATAATTTAGCTCAAAAAATGTTTTCCATGTCAGCTTTGTTTCTCATTTGCTAAAATGAAAAATCTCATTAAAGTTGAGTTTTAATAAGATTGTTAAATTTTTTTTTGGTTCATGTTAGATAAATAAGTTGTTAAAAGTCAATTTTCTCTCATATATTCTAGAGAAAAGATAGAGACACTAAGAGCATCCCTAGTAGTATACTAAAAAGGAAAAAATATTCAAATTTTGATATTTGTATACTAAAAAAAAGACTCACAACGACATTTGGATAAATACTTGCAAATATTGTTAGGGATTCTTTGGATGTTGGAGTACATAAATTCTAGCAAATATTGTTAGGGATTCTTTTGTATTCACCCATTAACCAACACCCACTACATTCATGTAAGAATAGTAGAAGATGCAAACCTAATATTTATAAAAAAGTATTAATAAGATTTCATCGAGTCGGAGGCAGAAGAAAAAAATCTAAAGGCAGATCTAGTATCTACTACTTAGGAGGACTCTACTCTAACCCTTAAAAAAACCTTTAAAGTGTTAAAAACCTAATTTAGGCAAATGAATATAACCTTATATACTTTGGAGGCGTAATATATAATTATCTTATCTCGGAGTAATCAGAGAAAAAACCATACTGAAACAAATTAGAAATCTTCAGGATAAAAATGAAACATTTAAAATATAATTACAAAATTGAAACTCATGTAAAACTATAATTACAAAATGTGAAATTTACAATTACAAGGACCAAATTGAAATATGTCTGTAATTCCATAGAACTAGGCCTAGTTTTCCAAAATACAGAGTAATCCATCTGGTTAAAAGCTCTAAAATGACTAAACCGGATTTCGAGACAAGTCATCTTCTCACAATACATCAATTACTTAGCACTTTTAACCGTTTTAGCACTTCTAAAAAAGAGGGTAAACATAGGCCATGTTTGGTAACACTTCCAGTTTTCTGTTTTTTATTTTCTGTTTTCTGAACACCAATTTCTGTTTTTCCTAAAATGGAAGTGAAAACAGAAAACATGTTTGTGTGAAACTATTTCCAAAAAAAAAAAAAAATTTGAAAACATGATTGTTATCAATAAAATAAGCCTTTGATTGCTAAAGGGAACCAAAAAAGAAAAGAACAAAAAAAAAAAACATGAATGGCATGAATTTTGTCTTACGATTTACATACCAGGGGTTTAATAGTCTTTGATTACCTAAATGGACTTTCAAGTTCATGAACAATCCATACAAAATTACATAATCGAGGTGTGGATAGCAATACATGACCAACAACGAAATACACTTTATTGCCTTTGGCTATTAACGATTTGGCGGGCAATAGAGTTACGAAGTCTACTCATCTCTCGCAATTGACTAGGGGTGACATTAATTTGCTGCACGGTGCTCCTTTCACGTTGCTCACTATCGACAATCAAGTCCGGTTTGCTATAAAACTTGAACACCGCATCGTCTTTGTCATGCATCCTTATAAAATTATGGACCGTGCAGCAAGCAGTTGGCAAATATTTTTGGGTCTTAACACTGAACCCCTTTGGCATTTGTTTCAAAATAGGAAATCGTGCCTTCAATGCACCAAAACAGCGCTCTATCACGTTGCGAAGTGATGAATGACGGTAATTAAACCATTCTTCTTCTTTTGTAGGTAATCGACTTCGTCCACGGAATGAGGACAAATGATACCTTTCGCCTTTGTATGGCGTTAGAAACCCAGGCATATTTGGATACCCCGAATCAACGACATAGTACTTACCTACATAGAATCAGTTTAAATTAGTTCACAATGAACTAGATATGGAAAATGCACCAGAAGATACAAGCATGTTTATTAGGCATGAAATTCTCGATGAACATATAAGCATGTTACCTTGAGGTGGCATGGGAAATTGCATTGTCGGATTATTCGCACATTCAAGAAGCACTCGTGAATCATTTGCTGTTCCCTCCCAACCCGACAACACGTACGTAAATCTCATGTCAAACGAACAAGCAGCCATCACATTTTGTGACGTGGTCTTGTGTCTCCCACGGTATGGAATTTGCTCACGAGCGGGAACCTTTGCATCAATATGTGTTCCATCTATAGCACCAATACAATCCTATAGGCAAGGACACACGTAAATGGAACTAAATGTTAACAATATAGGAGTACTTCAAAAAATTAAAAATGTAATGGTGTGAAACAAACGTATCGTAATACCTTAAAGAATGGCGAATACTTTGGGTTATGTGTAATCTCTGAAGGTACCTCATCAAGTGAGGGTGGTTGAATGATGAGTTTTCCAAGCCTACACACAGCCTTCAACACTCGCTTAAAATACTTAGAAATAGTTTCCCCTGAATGCTGGAATCGCTCTTGGATTATACGATTTCGGCTATTATGACCAACTGCGAGCAAAAATATACATACTTGCTCTTGGACTGTTAAGTACCTTGAATGCTTTAGCCCTGCGTGTACCTTAAGCGCCTCACAAAGTGCAACGAAAACATGTGTTTCCATGCGAAAGCTTTCTTCACACCTTGCATCATGCCCATTCAAAACCTCTAATACATAGTTGTGTCCTCTTAATATAGAGGTTCGACATGGGATTTTATCAGCATATCTCCGAGTATGTTCAGCTATTGCTATAGTGACCAATGCAATTATAGTATCGTCGTCTGAATCAGACTCCAATTCCTTGTCACTATCATCGCTAGACTCCATTTGGCTACTCAAAATACAACATGCACAAAATCATCTAGAAGCAAAGTTTAAAATAAAAAAAAATAAAAAAAACAACAGCATATACTTGGACCAATTTCCAGCAGACTGGACAGTATACCAATATCCAGGAAGGGACAATATACTTGGACCAATTAATAGCAGACTGGACAGATTCATGGTGGATTCTCGAAACTTTCGAACCTAAAGAACAGCTCGCAAAATGCAGGTATTAAAGTACAAACCAAGTACTTATTAAAAGTGTCTACAAACCAAGTCCTAAACGGAACCATCGAAAGGAGAATTAAGTTTTACAAACCAAATACATAACCAAGTCCTAAAAAAACAAAGCTGGGATTTTAGTCCACAAACCAACTACATAATAAAGTCTTAAACTTGGACCAATCTCTCACAAACTAGCAATCCAGTCCTTCCTCCTTTTCTCTGACATGTTATTGATGAAAAGTTTTCGCCATGAAGGGTCTTCCTTTAGTAGTTTCAACCCCTTCGCATAAGATGGCCCATCTAGGTCTTCCATTTCATTGAGAACTGCCATACACTTATCCATCAACAGATCATCAACGTCACTATGGTCTTGGGAAGTCACAGTTACACTAGAACTCTTGGCATTATGCCTTGCTTCAAGGATATCCACCTTCCTCTTGTTACTCTCTGCAATAACACTTAAAGATGCATTGAGATTCGCAGACAAGGAGTCCCTCTTTCTACTCTTGCTACTTTCCTTTGGCTTAGTGATCTTTAAAGCCTTCATATCAAAGTCCTTTTTCTTGCCTTTTCCACTAACCTCTTTCTTATCTTTTCCACTAACCTCTTGTACTTCTAAGTCGTCATTGTCTTCCTCCTTCTTAATATCGAATGAGGGATCAGAACTATCTGTTCCGGATGGGGATTGGCATGATGGGTGAACATTAAAGCCTGTCGCCGTGGTATCTCCAAGTATTCGGGTCATCGCAGCATAGTGTGGGAAACCCTTTTTCTTGAAATGCTTGGCCTTGTCATTAACCTAAGTAAAGAAAAAGTGGGGTGTATTAGACTTCAATTAATTAACATGGGCAAAAAAAAAAGGGATTAGGTCATGTCTAACCTTAAAAAGCTTCTGCCAAAGGTCATCATCAGCGGTTATAGTATTTCTTTCCGCATCCCATCCAACACCAGTTTGGTTGCAAAGGCTCACAAATTTCGTGTGCAAAGTACGTAGTTGGTTATACTTGTTTCTCAATTGCAATTCAGTGTATGGGTATGAGGTTCTAGCCGTAAGAGCCTTCCTCATCGTAGGCCAACTTTCCTTTTGAAAAGTCCCAGTTTCTCTATTACCCAGGGAAATCACCTCCTCCTCCATAACCTCAATAAAAATCGCCACATTTTTCTTCGACCACAAGGACTTATCATCTACACCTTTCACTTCAACAACATCATCCTCAATCTTGATACTTTCAGTAGCATTGGTAGCCATTTCCTATACATAAATCAACCCAAGACATCGGTGTGCAACTAATTTTAAAATAATATGATTGGAGAAAAAGAACAAAAGGCAGTCAAGAAAAGTGTCTTAGAAAAATGTGCTTGAGGATGATTGGAGAAAAAGAACAAAAGGCAGTCAAGAAAAGAACAAAAATGTGCTTGAACTCCCATTATACTATAACATGCTTCTTACGGTTACTCATGAAAATGAAAATGGGAATATCTTCTAAGAACCTTGTTATCCCCCTAGATCAGTTCACTTACAGTTGGTATAGATGCTATAATATCCACACAAAAATCTTGTTCAATGCATGTAGATGTTGAGGGTATCATTTTGTTATAGTTTTTAGTTTTTACTAAGTTTAGTGCTATCATTAACTACCCTGCAACTAATGTTCTCTTAGAATCAAGATCAATGAGCTTGTTTAGGGAATCTCTTTTTGTACTTGCTACGTTTTGCTTACCTGCGGGACACTTCCTGATTCTACTCCACTTGCTTGTTTGTGCTGCTTGCCAACGACTCCACAACAGGGAGGCTTGAAACTGACACATATGAGATGCCAACTGAACTGAAGGCGTTTTGTTTGTGACCCTCTTTGTTTGATGCCTTTACTTTCCTAGTGTAATTTCCTGATATCTTATTGGATTGCAGGTCTATTACTATTCAAATATTTGGTAAAGATGTTTTCTTTGACTGTACCTGATATTTTCATGTTTCATAAAGAATTTACCTTTCTAGATAGGAAAACTTTGTTTGGCTTTTTTCTGGCAGCTTAGGAAAGATGGTGGAGATATTGTCAGCCAGTGTTCTATCTATATAGCTATTGGTTTAGTTCTACTCACTTGGACACTTACTTCTTGTTTGTAAGAAGGTTGATCACCCTCCATTTAGATGAAATCCTTGTATCAACTGAATGTATCTTGCTAGAAGATTGAAAAGTCTCACCTTCTAATCATACTTCACAGATACATCTTTCAACAAAACATCAATGGAAATAACTATTCCACAAAATGCAAAGTGAGAAAGAAGTTTATTTTCAGGTTCAATTCTATTCTATCATCACATTGTGCAGTTTAAAGCACATCGAAACAGGGGTCAGAACACTTAAGACATTTGGTTCTAACTAGATAACAGAACAAAGCATCTTTACTTATATTTTTCCATATTTGGCTTACGCATAGCCTTTTCTATTCCTCTTTTACTCCCCTGGATATCAATGAGCTCAGACTACTTGAACAGCAAAAGGCCAGTATGCCCAGAGCATGGAAAAATAACCTTAGAGCAAATTAGCAAGTACTAATCACAAATATATAAACCCACAATATCACTCACAACAGCCAACAAGTTTATTTCTATCAAATACCAGTGCAAGTATGACAAAAAATAAGGGAAAACATTCAGATCCCCAATCAGATTTCCAATAGTCCTCATGTAGTACCCAACTTCCAGATCCACAATCAAAATACAACAAAAAAGAAGTACAAAGAAAAAAAAAACAATCAAAAGCATAAAACATACTTACCCAGATGTAGATTCGAAGCACGGTTGTTGGATTCCTGTGCAAAAACGTACAAAATCCCTTCTCAGATGGACGAAGAGAGAGAGGGGGAGACGACCATAGAGACGGGGGAGAGAGAGAGAGAGAGAGAGAGAGAGAGAGAGAGAGAGAGAGAGAGAGAGAGAGAGAGAACCTGGAGCTCTTCAATGGCTTCTCACTTCTCAGATCTGGAATTCTGGATGCAGTTGAGAGTTGAGAGCTGAGAGTTGAGAGTTGAGAGTATTCAATGGCGTGTCAGTGACCGTTTCTTTTGAGATGGTAAAAAAAATCTCTCAAAAACACTCTCACCAAGTCTCGATCCCGGGCGGAAGCTGTGTAAGGAGCTGTGCACTGTAGCGCGCGCTACAGTGCTTTTTTGGCAGCCGGTTTTGGAAAAAAAACAAGAAGTGAAAGTGAGGAATTCCTACTTCCTCTAATTTTATAAATACTGGAAGTAGAAAGTGCAAATTGAAAGTAAAATAGTGAACCAAACAAACTTTCTTCCTTAAATTATGAAAATTTTGAAAATAAAAACAGAAAACTGAAAACAAAAGTGCCACCAAACAAGGCCTAGATAAGCCTTCTGTTAATAATTTAGCTCAAAAAATGTTTTCTATGTCAGCTTTGTTTCCCATTTGCTAAAATGAAAAATCTCATTAAAGTTGAGTTTTAATAAGATTGTTAAAATTACTTTTGGTTCATGTTAGATAAATAAGTTGTTAAAAGTCAATTTTCTCTCATATATTCTAGAGAAAAAAATAGAGCCACTAAGAGCATCCCTAGTGGCATACTAAAAAAAGACTTACAATTACATTTGGATAAAATGCTCAAAGTTAGTAATATCTTTTATAAATACTTAAGTTTTGGTATTTGGATACTCAAAACTACCAATATTTTCCCAATAATCAAACTTGGATACTCAAAACTACCAATATTTTTCCTTGTTTTAATTATGGACAAAAATGAACCATTGTAGAGTTTCGCATTGCTAACTTTAAAAACTCATTAAATGAATACTTAAAAGGTGATGTGACAACATTTGAGTATTCACATTGGTGATGCTAACATGGGATATGTGGGAGTGAGAGTGCAATTGTTGGTACAAAGTGTTAGTGCCTATAACAACCCTATATATTCTTTGATAAAAAAAAAAAACCAGTATACTCTTTTGCTAAAAATATGAGTTCCTAAAGGGACCGAACCGATTTTAACAAATGAGAATCAAATGTCTTAAAAAATGCTATTTGTACAATTATTTCGACTCCAACATTTTAACAAATGGAAAATGGTCATACAATTAGCACTATTGGAGGGGAAACTCGCATGTGGTCAGAGTCCAAACCAAGTTGTACATAAAGGATTCACCGTGGCGAACCGTAGCATAAAACCCCCTTCGTCTCCCATCGTTTCTCTGTCATTCATCTCGAGCTCAAGAGCCAACAGTTAATTCTCTTCGCTTTCTCTCACTATATCTACATATCGTATATACAAACGCACCTATATCTTCCTTCCGCCTTCGTCAATCGTATTCTTTCAGAATCACAAGTCCACCACCAATGGGTTACGAAAACGATCCGTAAGTTCTCTTTCTCTCTCTGAATTAGGGTTAGGGTTTTCTTATGCTGAACCGACTTGGTGTAATCTTTCAGGTACGTGGACGAAGACGGTGAGCCGTTGATGGATTTCGACGACGACGTCCAGTCCGATCCAGAACCCCAGCAAGGAGGCGAAGATGGAAACCTCTTCGACGACGACGTAGAAGACGATTGGCGTCGAGAGGAGAGGTCGCCGACGCCCGTCTACAACGAATCCGACTTGAAATCGAAGCCCCGAAAAAGATTGATCAAGAAGAGCTCCGCGGCTGACGAGGAAGGCGTTCCCGATTTGGGATTTGATGAAGACGATGACGTGGAGGCTGACGTGGCGGCAGTGGCAGCGGCGATTGGGTCGGAGAACGACGAGCCGGTTTCGTCGGGGGGTGGGAAGAGGAAGAGGTATTCGAAGGATGGGTTTGGGAGTGGTGGTGGGGGTAAGAGAGAGAAGAAAGGGAAGTCGGAGAGGAGAGAGAGGGACGGAGGAGGGAGTGAGAAGGGTGGGGCAGGGAAGAAATTCAAGTTGAAGAAGCCGTCGTCGGGGTATTCAGGAGGGGGAGGGAAGTCGTCGACGAGAAGGGATCGGAATGGCGATGCAGAGGTTAAAGAGATGTGGGATACTATTGCCGGTGGCGATTCTGAGGTAGTACCATATTTGTTTGGATTATTGCGTAATTGTTTCAGTTATCTTTGTGTTGAGGTTAAAGAACTGTGTGGCATAGTATAGCAATAACAGTCGCCAATAGCAGGTCTGATTCCAGCATTGGCATAAAGAAAAGAAACGTGGATGCGCTGGGGAGACTTTGTTTCTTAACTGGATTTAGAGCATATCCAATGGTTTGTCAAAGCCAAAGTGTTTTTTTTTTTTTTTGGCTTGGTAAATTGTCAAGATGCCATTATTGGGCAATGTTGGTCCAATTGTTAAAAGGGAGAAGTAGCTCCTTTGGATGGTGAAAAAGGGATTTGGTGAGATAGGGCAAGAAAGGGGAAGAGCCAATAATTTCTTTTTCCCTATTTTTGTACTTTTCTCTCCATTTCTCTCCATAATACTCAAGATTTATTTTTCGGGGATGGATAGTCTCTAATTTTAGTGGGAAGAAATTATGTATTGTGACACCAAGTTGAGCTTAGAGTGCTGGTGATAGCGAAGTTAGTCTGCTGCTCTGCCGTGATAGTACCTAGGGGTGAAAATTGAAACCGGAGAACCGAACCGAACCGGGAGTTTTTTTTCGGTTTTTATCTTTAGCCGGTTCGGTTCGTCATACTTTGAAATTTTAAAAACCGGTTCGGTTCTCGGTTCTGGGGATTTTTTTCATGAACTGAACCGAACCGAACCAAACCGGTATTAAATAAATTACCTTAAAAAACGCTTGAGGTGGAGATTGAACACCCGACCTCACGCCTAGGACGCCAAAGCCTTACCAACTTGGCTAGCAACCCGATTATATTTTCAATGGAAAAGATATATTTATTACTACCTTAGACTTGGTAGTCTATAAAACGCAGCAGACCTACACTTCACAATTCACATAATCGAAATCTCACCTCAGTTATGTGAGAGAGAGAGAGAGAGAGAACCCAGGCGATGCGGCGCCGCCGCCAACAAGATCTGTCCGTCGTCCTCTCTATCCGTCAACCAACCGCCGTTGCCAATCGATGCCGACGCCGGACCGCCACCCAATCGACGTCGTCATCATCTTTTACTCTCTCTCGTGATTTGTATGTCTCTCTCTGTGTGGTATATATATACATATGTATATGTATATATCAAATAGATTTGGAAATAACATGTATATTTATATATCAAGTAGATCTGGTATATATACATATGATATGTATATAACTTTGTAAATTTGTAAATTTCTATCATCTCTGTTCATGTTTGGGGTTTCTTAGTTCTATTCTCTTTGGATTTTTCAATCAGATCTAGGGTTTCATCTCCTCCTTTTTTTTTCCCGAGCCGAACCGAACCGGCCCTGAACCGAAACCGAACCGAACCGAACCGAGATCTATATAACCGGTTTCGGTTCAGTTCACCTCCCGAACCGAGTTTTGCCGGTTCGCACGAAAATGGCCAAGAACCGGACCGAACCAAACCGGTTTCAGCCCTAGTAGTACCATAAAGGGCATTCAACTATATTTAGTATTTGGTTCCATTGAAATCTTTGGCATCCACAAGTTGGGGAAGTGGAAAATAAGGGACTAATGAAACTCCTTTCTCATCGCCCTCTTACTCTTTTAGCCCGCCTTTTTGGATGTTTCTCAGGCGTATTCGTTTTCTTCTTGTAATTTATGCCATGAAGAATGTCATAGTTACAATCTAGGAAGCACGGGTACGCGGTACGGGTACAGGTACAGGTATGCGATACGGCAAAAACCTAAAAAAGTAGGGTACGGGTACGGTTGGGTACGTAAGTGTAAATTTTTTTTTTCCCTATTTTACTATGTTTCATTGCACAAACTAAATAAAACACACATTTTACCAACAAAAAGAAGCATAAATAAGAGTTAAAGAGTTCATAAGTGCATAGATGAAACAAGTGCAATGTCAAACAAGTGCAATGTCATTTTAGAGTTAATACTTAATACTTAATAGTTACCTGTCAGATTTTTCACACTTAGTACTAACACCATAAAAAATAAAAAATAAAATAAAATAAAAAACGATAGAAGATCTCCTGATTGTTGCTCAACAGTACCTTCTCCTTCACTTTGTGAGTTTAGATCTGTAGAGAGGAGGGGAGGAAATACATTTAGTACCCGAGAGAGAGAGAGAGGGAGCTGCAAATCGAAGCAGCACTGCACGACAGAAAGAAAGAGAGGGAGCAGCGAGAGAGAGAGAGAGAGAGAGAGAGAGAGAGAGAGAGAGAGAGAGGGAGCAGCGAGAGAGAGAGAGAGATACGAACCAGTAACCAGAGGCAGAGAGTCGAACAATAGCTGTGGCTGCTGCTTCTAATTTGAGAACCCTAAACTGATGAAACACATATGTCGTCTGTTGTCTTAAGATGGGTGTCAAAAGTACACATGAACCCCTGAAGTTTCAATAATTTTCATTCGGGCCCCATAAAGTTTTGAAAATTTTACAAAATGGTCCAAACGTACCCAGCCAAGTACCCAATTGGAGTACCCAGGAGTACCAATGCCGTACCCGAACAGTGCAAAAGTACCCGGTACGTTTTTGCCGTACCCGGTACGTATTATCATGCCGTACCCAGCCGTACCAGTACCCGGTACGCGTACGGCGACATTTTTGGAGTACCCGTGCTTCATAGGTTACCATGTTGCTAAGCATTCATCTAGTGCTGTTTCGATTTCAAAATTTGTTACATTTGTATCCTTATATGTGACTTTTTCAGAGTTTAAGTTTGTTTAGTTTCACACAATGATATGGTTGAAAAGTTTGGTTTCCAGGATGGTGATAATGTACATAACCAATACAGAAATAATTATTGTCTTTATATTATAGACCTGATTTCTTTGGGCCCTTTGGTTTTGAATATTTTGCAACCCAGCTTATTTCGTTCTTTGTGCTTTGTCTTTGGATGAAAGAATTGCTTTTGTTGAGTCTCATGGTTTCTGAAAATTTTCCCCAAATTTTAATGTTTTCCTTTTTTCAAATAAAAATTATCATGCTTTTGATTGAAATGGAACAGGATGATCAAGAGGGTGTTAGGAACCTTGATGATGATAACTTCATAGATGACACTGGTATCGACCCTGCTGACCGGTATGGAGATGATTATGGACCCCGTTCTCCTGGCGATGCTCCTCAGGTAAGGATTTCAGACTTCAGTTTTCAGTGCACTCTAAATATTCTATTTTCATTGGTTTTCATATGACGGCATGATGGAGATTCCAGTCTTACAAGGTTTGTTGAAATCTTTCAATTTTTTTAACTCTGCTAGGCGGAAGAGGGTGAAGATGATGAGGTCAACGAGCTCTTCAAGATGGGAAGGAAAAAGAAGAAAGGCGAGAAAAGTGCTGCAGAGATAGCGATGCTAGTTGAAAGGGTTATGGCTGAGCTGGAAGTTGTTGCTGAAGAAGATGCACAGCTAAATATGGAGTCTAAACCTGCTATTAATAAACTAAAAAAGCTTCCTCTTCTGACGGAAGTTCTCTCAAAGTAAGATTATTGCCCTTCATTTTTCTCATAGATACCTTTTTTTTCCATTTTATTAACTGCAGTTCTTATTTTCATTTCGTGTTTCAATTATTTTGTTGTAGGAAACAGCTTCAACCAGAATTCCTAGATCATGGAGTATTAACCCTTCTGAAAAACTGGCTTGAACCCCTTCCAGATGGAAGCTTACCTAATATAAACATCCGGGCAGCAATTTTGAAGATTATAACTGATGTATGTCCTCTAGTGAGATTTAAAAAAATGGCTATTGTTCCTATATGGAAATATGTTGTCACTGATTTGTTGCGTCTTTCATGCAGTTTCCAATTGATCTAGAGCATTTCGAGAGAAGAGAACAACTGAAGAAGAGTGGTCTTGGCAAGGTTAGGGTTCAGGTTATGTGGCAATGGTTCCACATCAGTCGTGTTTCTGGCCTGTCAGCTAACTGTGAACTGTTATTTTGTTGTATGCAGGTTATTATGTTTTTGTCAAAGTCGGATGAGGAGACTACAGCCAATAAAAAACTTGCAAAAGATTTGGTTGATAAATGGGTAATTGATTATCTCTCTCTCTCTCTCTCTCTCTCTCTCTCTCTCTCTCTCTCTCTCTCTCTCTCTCTCTCTCTCTCTCTCTTCACTTAGGCATCCATTTATCAATCAGTCTTCACATTCGTTTTTGTAGTTTGAAAAGTTATGCAGTTTTTGTAAGCCAGAGTACGTGGTAGCCAAGTGGCAAAATGGTGGATAAATTTGTTTCCTCATTGATGATTGACATGTGGATATGTTCTCCAAGATGTTTACCAAAGCTCATTTTCAAACCTAACAAACAAAAAAAAGTACTTGTTATGAAATGATGATCTAAGTTTGTCTTCAGAAGCAGAACCATTCCTGTTATATATTATACCATACAGAGCTACCTTCAAGTGATGTTTGGTAATTTCAGTGAGAAACCTATAGAGTTGTACAGATTTGGCATCTGATTTTTCTTGTCCAATAAATATTGGAACCTTTCCTCATTCATGGGTATCCTTGGATATCTTCTCAAAATTTACATCAACATATCTGTGAAAACTATTTATGTTACATTTCCTCATCGTTTGAAATTTATTGCAGAGTCGACCAATATTCAATAAGAGCACAAGGTTTGAGGACATGAGAAACTTTGATGAAGATAGAGTCCCCTTTCGAAGGCCATCTGTGAAAAGGTATCTGTCATCTTGTTCCATTTTCTTTATGCATTTTTTGTTTGACTGAGCAATATTGATATTATTGTTTGTCTTGTTTCCATTTTAAACTTGTCTTACTTATGCCAATAATTTTTTTTTTTATATATTTAGCCTTTCTTACATGTTGAATTTATTGGTAATTTTTCGTAGGCCTGCAAATAAAGCTTCAGGAATGGAATCCAGAGACGATGATTTGGATTTGGCTGAATTTTCACAGTAAGTTGTAACAAATATAATCTATTTGTTCCAAATTAGGCAGTTGAGTTTGATAGTTATTGGTATGCTCTGCACCATGTTTTGAGTTAAAATGCTAAAATTTATGAGGAAAATACAGGGAACGGAAGTCTGGGCAGTCCTCTTCTAGACAACATGCTTCTAGGCCTGAAGCAATGCCACTGGATTTCATTGTTCGCCCTCAATCTAAAATAGATCCAGATGAAATTAGGGCCCGTGCTAAACAGGTTGTTCAAGATCAGCGCCGTCTGAAGGTTGGTTTCCCTCTATTGGTTCGTTAGAATCAATCCAGATGCCAGAGTTTTAAGTTCTAGGATAAAGGTCTCGTTCAAATTTGATATGTTGGCATGCATGTAGATGATCAGACAGTGCAAGTTTTACGTTTGTTACATGCTTGAAGTGCTCTCTTTTCTTTTCAATTGCTCACTTGTGGCTTTCTTTGGCAATAGCCATGCTTGTTTTGCGTAGTTATTCTGACTCGGTTGTATGTATCGTTGAACAACCACGCAAGTTAGCTTTCCTTGGGTTGTCATGCTTTCTGTGGGTTAGAATGCGCCTTGTGTGGCTACTGTTCTGTGTGATTTGAAGGTGTGTTTGTCGTTTCCTTGACCTACTTCTGAGTGCTTTTTATTTATCGGCAGATGCAAAAGAAGTTGCAACAGTTGAAAGCTCCAAAGAAGAAGCAGCTTCAGGCTACAAAGCTTAGTGTGGAGGGTCGTGGCATGGTCAAATACTTGTAGATGCCTTATTTGTTGCGTAGCTTAGTAAGAAAAATGCATAGTTCGTGGATAATAAGATGAACAGCTGCTGTGTGGAGCTGGAAACTTGCGGAGCACGTCAGTGCTGAGCAAATCTTCGTTAATTCGAAACAGCTACATCCAATGCCTTGTCCAGAAGGTTGTTCCTCGTTTGGATCGGTAGCTTTGTCCAATGGATGGGATGGACTTCTAAACGCTCCTTCTAGCTTGTTGATGGATTACCAGAATGGCCGAAGCTGATTCCTCCATGATCATCATCAGCGGGGATTTCTTTCAATGTTCTTTGGAC
Source organism: Vaccinium vitis-idaea (assembly GCA_963854785.1). Taxonomy (NCBI): domain Eukaryota; kingdom Viridiplantae; phylum Streptophyta; class Magnoliopsida; order Ericales; family Ericaceae; genus Vaccinium; species Vaccinium vitis-idaea. The sequence continues at coordinate 45,901,585 of OY978215.1, forward strand.
TCAGATTGCAATGTTATCTGAACACGTTGCATATTCATGTACTGATTTAATTTGTTATTGCGTTATCATGTAAAATATGATACGTCACCGAAAATGATGCTAAATAATACGTCACCGAAAATGGTAACATTGCCAATAAATGTGAAGGGGCGACGATGTGGTGAGATGAGCCACAGCCGGCCGAGATGAAGCTCAACTGGCTGGGGAATACCTTGCAAGCAAATGCAGAGTAATATAATGAACGATTTAAGTTGCCAACTTGAGTGATTTTTGGGATTCACATGAGTAATTTTCTGTTGTTACAGATGTTCAGCCTTCTCTTTTTGACATCCCAGGTCTTCGGTTCTTGTTTTATGGAGTTCTTGAACGTTTTGCCCACCACACAAAACCCTTATGCTTGCATGCAGGTTTCCCAGTGTGCCATCTCCCTTTTACCACTACGCTTACGACCAGTAGCGGTGTCAGGATTTAGATTCTGGGGTTACGCTGTATAATGGAACTCCGCTTGTACCGATAAGTGAGTACAATACTGATCTTTACTTTTTATTAAGTACGAATAAAGGTTTGATTCAATTCTCTTGTAGTCTTTAAATTAACCATTAACATATTTTTCTCAATAATTGGTATCATTCATCAAAAACAAATTATGGTTAGTGATTCAATTCAAAAATTTAATTTTTTAAAAAATATCTATAAAAAATATAGTCCACCCGTGGTCCTTATGTAGCTCTGCCCTTGCTCTCATGACTTTTTGGGACGGGTGGAGTAGGGGTGCTCACGGTCCGGATCGGTCCGGATTGACATAAATCCAATCCTAATCCGCGAGTCACGGTTTTTTGAAAATACAATCCGTGTCCGATCCAAAAGTCTCACGGTTCGGTTCCAATCCGAACCGCGAGTCACGGATCGGTTCCGGATTAATCCGCGGATTTTCAACTTATTCGGAAAAAACAACAAACAAAGGCAGTAAGACACTAGCAAGTAGCAAATGCACTAAATAGAAAGTTCAAAGTTAGAAATCCCAATAAAAAACAATAAAGGCAGTTAGGCAAATAGTTATATAACTGAACAAACAAATACACAAACTTATATTACCACAAAGGATAGCAGATAGTTACTTCCGGTTCACTCACAAAGGCAATAGCAGATAGTTACTTCCAGTTCACTCACAAACAGAGAGTATATATAGTAGCACTTATAATACTTTACCCCCCTAAATTTTATAGAGATAACAATATTCGCACCATAACTCCTACAACAATACAACCAAACCGTAAGTCTGCTAAATTAACAATATCTATATAACTATAATTATAAAAATGATAAAATTATACTATATAATAAAAATCTCACGGTCCGGATCGGTTAATCCACGGTTTCAAAATCAAAATCCGTGTCCGATCCAAAAGTCACGGTTTTTTATTTTTTGAATCCGTGTCCAGACCATTAATCCACGGTTAAAATCCAAAAGGTACGGATCGGTTCGGTCCGGACCGGATTCACGGTTCACCGGTTTTTTTGAGCAGCCCTAGGGTGGAGTACAAGTTTTTTAACATGGAGGGAGATACTGGATTAGAGATCTGTGGGGGCCTTTTCCATAAGTTATGACCCTAATACTCACTGCAGATGATTGAATCTAATGTCTCAGCTCTTGCTGTCCAAATAGAAAATGATTCACAAGCAATAGTTTATACGAAGATCATTAGGCTTGGTTTGGGTAAATTGAAAAAATTGGTTTTTTTGGTTGTCCTTGTTCAAAAAAAAATTGCATTTGTTAGTTTTTGGTCCATTTTTTGTGGTTTCTTGGCTTGTCTCGACGAGAGGAATCTACAAAAGTACAGTATAAAATTATTAGCCAAACTTAAAGTTTTGTGAATAAAGACGAAAAATAATCCAAAAAACCGATTTTTTGGATGTCATCTTCGTCTTTATTCACAAAACTTTAAGTTTGGCTAATAATTTTATACTTTTTAGATTCCTCTCGTCGAGACAAGCCAAGAAACCACAAAAAATGGACCGAAAACTAAAAAATGCACAAAAAAAATTGAACAAAGACAAAACCCAAAAAACCAATAAACCAATTTTTTCAATTTGCATAGTTTGCAGTGCATCGAACACTGCAAGAACATTGACTACCAATAAACCAATTTTTTCGAGGCCATCGTAGACCTTTTTTTTTTTGGTCATCTTCAGAATCGTTTATTTTCATAAACTCTTCAAGAACATTGACTACTTGAAAATTCATGTTGATCGAATATAAACAAACACGAGTATAACATATTTATCTCGAGAGAGTTTCGATCGAGTGTGGCAATTTAGTTTCTTTGAGGTAAAACGTGCTTCGGAAACATATGAATCGCAACTAGATTGACATGTTTTTGGTATGATCGATGATCTTGACGAGCTCTGCAACAAGTGAGTTCAATAAAGACCACAAATGGCCAAGCGCGGTTCAATTATATAGCTATGGAACCACAGCATCACTAATGAAAACCAAAAGCAAAAATATAACGTTCTGGAAAGTTTATTGAAACCGAAGTCAGCCAAATCACTCAAGTCTCAACCATGAACCAACTCTCCGTGCCTCTTCATGGCGGTCCTAAATCTCGATGTCAATGTAACAATTCCAGAAATAGTAGGCTGCGCCCCCGCAGTGCTGTCTTAATAACATGCCCAACGTAGTGAAAGGACAGAACCGTAACCCTGGACAAAGCTCCCGTGACTGCACGGAGTGGAAAAGGCCAGCTCGCTTTCCAACATTTAAATTTCACTAATACGTAGGTGACCATATTTGGTGACATATTTTAGGTATCATGCGATGTGTCACCAATGTAGTGCTAGAATGTGCTTCTGCCCAATGCAATTCTGACACATCACATCAACTGGTACCCAAAACATGGTCAACATAGCAGTGCTCGGAAATTTAAAAAACATACCAGTTATCTTCATACAACTAGCGTAAGAAAGAAACGGATGTTATCATAAACAAAAATTTAGGAACAAAGCCAACACTACTGAAAAGCATAGCAAGTGATGAGTTATGCCCTCTCATTGCAAGATTGATACAACTGAAAACATACAGAGATGATACTGATAACCTAAGAAGCTTGGATAGTTCAAAGAAGGATACGTGTCCACGTGTCGTGTCGGATACTGACACTCTCCAGACGCTCTTGGGCTCCAAGTCAGGAATTCATCGAAATGTGACTTTTTATTCTTCTTTTTTGGTACCGGACACTCTTTGGACACATGGATACTAGAAATATACATTCGTGAAGAGGGCTGGACAAGTGGAATGAGGGAAAGCGGCTCGATTGACAAAAAGGAAGAGTCGTCCCCTAGAAACTGGCAAGTTAAGCGAGAGTTTACCTTAGAGACCAATGAAAGGAGACCTAGAAGCTTTATTACCAAAAAGTTCTTTGAAGACCTCTTGCTTTGGACACAGACTTTTCCATCACTTAGGAACACATTTACAACCTTCCGATACGAAAGCCATAAATTCCGTTGCTTGATCTTTTAGGATGGGGGGAATTGCATACATGGTGCTTTGGACACAAAGGAATGCACGTTTCCATCACTTAGGAACACATTTACACATATGGATGTTGCACCCCAAGGATCAAACCAAACGTCCAGAAACACACACTGAAACACGGGAGAATTTTACTTGGCTCCCCAAATCGGGTACCTCCAAGGAAAGCTTTCACTATAGGAATTACACACTGAACTCACAGTGCTTTACAAATCCCTCACAGATCTGATTTTTATTACAGAGCTTTACAGATCACTCTCTCACTCTCACTCTCACTCTCACTCTCACTCAGATGTTCACACATATTTCTGATGTACATTACCCGAAACAAAGGGCTGAATATATAGGCTGAAACCATGGCCCCACAAACGCGTGAGATGATAAGAAGAGCCCAACAATTACTCCTACTGGCTGAATGTATGGTTAAGAGAAACATAGGAGTACCTTCAAGAGGTTGAAACAGGAAAGTGAGTGGCTGATTAAGAGAGGATGGAGCCACAAGCCCCACAATTCGACAAAGGAATACATGGTTTTCTTTATTTTAACTAGTGTTGGATGATATTTTTCATGTTCTATTGAATAACATATTAATATCTACAACATATAAGGATATGTAAAATTTCTTATCAAAGTACCACTCGACTTGTCATATAAGGAAACCAACATCTGTGTCCTTAACTTTGCTGAAATTAACGTGTCGGCCTGCATGTCCGTGCCTTTGCTACTTACCCTATAAGGCTTTAACAATACAAGAATGAAGTGCAGATCCAAAATACTCTGTTTTAAGTTTTTCTGAACATACCAAAGCCACCAATTTTCATAGTGAAATCTAAGGAAAATGGAAACTAATTTTTGCACTGCTGCAACCTTTCACAAGTAGTGACACAGAAAAAGTAAGTTTCCCTCCCAGTAGACAGTAAAGCAGGCTAAAGCCGTCATTTTATTAGCAACCATGGATCACCCTAACAGCTACAACATATTGCCTGAAGCAGAGTTATCCTTTAAACTTGTAATATACAGACTACATATTTCTGGGTTCCTCTATTGAATCTAGCAGATTTCTTTGGCACATGATATACAGGGAACAGATTTCTTTGAGTTTCTACTTTCTACAGGCGTTGGATCATATAAAAAAAAAAAAGCTAGAAGGCAAACTCTCGAGTATAGGAGCCCTATGTTTTGAGATTGCATACGACCCCAAAAAGGATAGGGCCGGAAGCGCCATGTTATAAGCTTGTGTGGGACCACAAAAAGAATAGAGGCGGCCCTGCTTCCTGGTAAAAAAAAAAAAAAAAAAAACTTCAAGTGCCGAATGTTTTGGGGAATCTTTAGAAATTGACTATCAAAAAGGTTTCGACTTTCATATTCAAATAATATAAGTCTAAGCATAATTTCCATCTATGTAGCACGGATATGGATACGGACGGACACAGACAAGACAAGGAACATGGAATTTCTAAAAATAGAGACACGGACAAGGCAAGGGATACTGCAAAAATAAATAATTTTTTTTTATTTCTATACCAATGGAAAATATAGTTATATGTGTAAGCATGAAGCTTCAATATATATAAACAAGCATCATATATAATCAAGTTACACTTTTAACCCAAAATATTTGAAGTAATACACATTTACCCCTAAAAAAATTTCAAAATTGCATATTTAACCCCTGCCGTGTCCCCAACGTCACTCCCGTGTCCCTGCTGTGTTCTTCACGTGCATGCCGTGTCCCTCCCATGTCTCCTCCGTGTCCCCCTAAAATAATAATTAATTTGTTGAATTGTGTCCCATACATATTTTGCCATGTCATTTGCGTGTCCCCGTGTTTGACACAGGGACATGCCGGCCTCTAGGAGTGTCGGTGCAACATAGATTGCCATAAACCAGAATCTACACAGTTCCTTGAATTAAATAGGGTTATCAAGTTGAACTTGCACAAAGGGTTATTAATGATTTCGATGAAATCCAAGCACAAAGGGTTTAGACAAAATCTCAAAATGTTGATGGAGCCCACTGAGGCAAGTACTGAAAGACAGGAACCTGGAATAGGAGTAGCCTTAAAATGTTCTCTGTGTCCTTAGAAAGTAGGTGTGCTACGGTAGGAGGATCCCAAGTTCCCAACCTAAATGAGAAGAATGGAGGAGATGCGAGATGATGTTGCGGAAGCTTGTAAGAACATATATTAAAGACGAGAACAGATCAGTTGATTTGAAACGAATAAACCTGTTTAAGAATGCCAAGAAATGAGGCATCAAACATTTTGTCGATTCAGCATGATATCAAAGAATTTGGAAATAAGAGACCAAAACTCTCAGTAATTCAGTTAATGAAAAACACCTTCAAACGACAAAGAGTACTGATTTTCTAGAAAAATAATTTCTTAATACCCTAGAATTCAGAAAAACAAATTCAAATCAAATACCCAGCAAAAAGGAAGGACATAGCAAATCCGGATCACGGATTTCTACGGTCGGGTGAGCCTTGTTCTACTAAGTTTGCTTTTTCTTTGCTTTCCAGGTAAACTAGGAACCAAATTGCTCTCAACAGTTATGATTTCAATCATAGCAAGCACTGTAAATGCAGTGTACCATTACTCTCATTTTTCTGCAAGCTGGCTTAAATCAGCACTCAGCAGGAACCAAAGCAAATGCATCATTGCAGCCCAAGGTTAAAGAACCTTGCATTACCTCTCTTCTTTATCCATTCTGTACTCATCTCCTTTTTGTGCTTTGCCAAAATTACTTCCACAGCTTCATTGAAAACCTCTGCCTCATCACCATCAAAAGAGCCCGCTAACATCTCATCATAGACATCAGCACCCCCATTACAACTGGGATTAACCCATCTTATGTGAAACAGAGTCGGAAGAGCCATCATGAACTTAGATTTGGGCAAATGCAACGACGGTAGACGACAATACTTCAAGAGCAATTTAATTCTCCCACTATTGACCTTGGGCATCGACAGTTTTTTCTTTTCCAAGTCTCTCAGCTTAGAGATCTGGTCGCCAGACACAACGATCTTCCCTTGGTGCTCAATATCTGTAATAGTGATGCTCCGGAGCTTTTGATGTTTTCCAATCATATCCAATGCAATATTAAGCCTCATACAGGCCTCTTTAAAACATGTGAATGCTATGTTAACTGGGTAGCGCCTCTTGTCCTCTTCGTCTTCATCTTCGTCTTCATCTCCGTCTTCATCTTCATCTTCATCTTCATCGTCAACGTCGTCTTCGTCTTCGTCTTCTTCTTCTTCTTCTTCTTCTTCTCCCTCTTCTTCTTCATCATCTTCTTCAGCTCTGTTGAGGGAAGATGCCTTTACAAAAGTGAAACTTTTGATGTTGGTATTGAAGTCTCCTGTCTTCCATTTGAGAAGGGGAAACCATGAGGATTCCAAATCTGCCTCACCAAAAAAACGTTCTTCCAGATGCAAATACTCAATGTCTTTTAGTCCAACTAGATAGTCGAAAACAGAATTATTCCACTTTTCCTGTTCTAACCATGTGGAAACATAGTGGGGGGCTTTGACGGAGACATTGTTGATGCAAGGGACAAGGAAAGCAAAACGTTTGGAGACTATCGAGCATCTGCAAATCCATTTAGCCTCCCATAACTTGTTCAATATTTGGAGGACAACGTCGTCAGGAAGATGATCAAACTTATTTTTCTGCGACTCCTTTAATACTTCCATTGCTAAAGTATCCTCCGGAACACTTTACAGTCGTGTACGCTTTCTAATGTCGCTATAGGAAAGAAAAATGAAGCATATAAGAATGTAGAAAGCTGACAGATCCAGAAGGTTTCACAACAGACTCAATTGGATTAGTTCAATCCGATACATAATTCATACAATCCAAAATTTTCTAGTGGCATTTTCATTGTAACCTTTTAGCACGATTTGTAGACTTAAGTTCATTTGGTATGCATTGTTTTTTGAATATGTTATCTGCTTTTCTTTATTAGATTCATTCTATTCTTTATTAGAGATTCATACTATTTAGACGTGTCAGATCTCGAGGCATAAGGAACCACTTCAGTTCCGTTTGCATTCCTATGGATAAGGACAGGATGTCCACGAGGGGATAAACCGATAGAATACACAAGTTTATAATTGTAAAGTAACTTTTGAGCAAGTAACCATTTTCACATAACACATCTAAGAAAGCATTGTCATGAGTATGACGATGGTAATTCCACTGAAAGTTAGGAAGGTACTTCCTTTTGGTATTCACTTCGATTCAAACCTAGTTCCGGGTCAACGAATGAAACAACTGCCCCTCTCCCCCCGTCCATCTAAGAGTACTATTTCCTTCAGCTCCCGTCTCCCTTCAATGCCGGCCGATCAATTCCCCAACGAAGCCAATCGATTCCATTGGTGAAAAAATAGCTGATGCAAACTCGGTAGTGCTACTGAAACCACTGGTGTTGTTTGTGCATGTTTCGTTCCCGGGAGGGAAAGACGTCATTTTTGACATGTCACGTCACCAGAACTTCGTTGCTTGAAATGTTAAAATATATGTGTGTGTGTGAAACTTAAGGTCTCATGTTCGACGCGTATTTCAAATTTTACTACTACCAAATAATTTGTATACACAAACACATCGAAAGAAAAATGGCATTCTAAAATAATACTAGAAAACTCCAACAGAGAATACAAAATTGGAAAGTCCAATGAGAAGTAGCCTGTCCTGTTCTCAGTTTTGCTGTGAATGCAGCGTTACCTTAGCAATTTCATCCTAGCAAGAATATAATCGGTGTACTAAAGGTCTGGAACACAATTTTGGCGCCGAAGGTTGTGTTTTGAAGCATCCACATTAGAATGGGTTTCCATGTAAAAAAACGGAAAGGTGTAAAAAAACGGAAAGGTAAGGCCTGCCAGGCCATATGCCCATGGGTGCAGGATTCTTCGAAAAAGTGTGGGCTGACTCGGGGTTTCTCTTATTTCTCTCTCCAACACTGTTGGAAGCTAGAAGTTCATGGACTTTGGGGTTTCTGTCATGTGAATGATGACATTCCATCAAGGCAGACTCAGTTATTCTTCGCCATTTCAAAACTCAAGAGAAAGCATTTGAAAGCATGTCAAACGCCCTACTACTACAAGTTCACCACATTGTTTGGTATATAAACTTTTCACACATGAGCCTGAACTGTATCATACCTGGAACTTGCTAAAAACTACAAGCGCATGTAATTTGTGGCATTGCAGTTCTAAAAGCATTTCCAACTCAGCCTTCATTCCATCAAAACTCTTCTTCAAATCTTTACAATGAAGAATTCTTGCTTTCCAACACATGCTTCATTTTCTTTCCTCAAAATGAAGAATCAAACTTGATTCTCCATATATAGAGACAGCACCTAATTTTGCAGAATGTTCTCCATACATATTTGAACAATTAATGATATATAGCCTCCAATATTACGACTCAATAGTGATACAATTAGTACCATTAAAAATATAACAATACCCTTAAAACAAGACCAATAGTTTATTTGGTAAATGCTAAAAATGTTATACCAAATTTTGGAGGGAAATTGAGGTGTAATTGAGTTTGAATGTGTTACTAAACGTAGAGATCTAAAATTGTTGTTGGAGTATGAGTGAATAATGACATTCTTCAAATTCTCTTTCCGAATAAAAGCTGATTTGATCCTTCAAAATGAAGAATTGGGTTGGAGATGCTCTAAGCCGTTTTTACCTTTTAAAGTGATTTGTTTATTTCCCCGAAACCTGTAACGAGTATGTAACAAATCTTTATTCAATTACGGCTAGGGGAATCTCATATAATGGTGTTTGGGGAAACTAATACCATTTTCATGCAAGGAAGTTCCAAAATAGTTACAACAGTGGAAAGAAGAAGCAATAATATAATGAACAAATCATAAATAAGTAGAGGATTCTTCTAAAATTGCATTTAGACGATACCCTTTGACACCACCCCTCAACTGACCACCACCGCTGAAAATCTCTCTCTCTCTCTCTCTCTCAATATTGTCGCCACCCCTATTCCCTTCCTCATGGTCCCCATCAATTCCATCTGCTCATTTCTACACTCCAGTCCCATTAGTTGACACCCCTACCGCTATCACCACAGAGAGGGTTCCCCAAGCCCCAATCTCGCCCTTCTTAAGTTGGGGTGCAAGAGGCACAAGTTGTCATTTGTGTAGGTGCAAGTTGATAACCTTTAACATACAAGTAAAAAAAGGCTACGAGTGCAAGTCAAACATGTGTGATATACGACTTGCACCCCACACATTGGACTTGCACCACAAATGAATCGACTTGCACCCGTCGGCAAAACAACTTGTCCTAATACGATTTCAGGCATTTCAAAATGTTGAAAAGATTAGGTGCGGGAGGTGCCCTTCCAAAGCTTTAGGGGCATTGAGGGTGGGTTAATGGAAGGTGGTGATAATGAGGCAAGAGTTTGGTTTGCTTCAAATCTAGGGGTTACGTGGTAGGGCTGTGGGAGATAGGGAAGGGGAGGTTACTGGCAATGGTTGGTGGTGGGAAATGGGTTGGACGATGGGGAAGGACGGGGGAGTGAGTTGGGGAATATAGGGATGGGGGGGAGGGGGGAAATGGTGCTGAAGAGCAGGAGAAAGGTTGGGATTCTAAGAAGAGGGTGGACAAAGTTGGCGTTGGGTAGGATGGGTAGGGAATGGGGATAGATATAGTAGAGGCTAAAAGTACTAGAGTGCAATGATGGCAGGTTGGTAGGGAAGGGGATGGGTTTTGGTGTAAGTGCATCTGAAACTCATTGGTTTTGTGACTTGGTTATATTATTCGATCCGTTGACGCAATATTTTTGTATGGAAACCATCCAAAACATACATAATAACAATTCATGGGGCCAACAAGGGCAAGACTCGCGCCGCCAACAAGGGGAAGGAAAGAACAAGTGTTTTAGTTGTGGTGAAATTGGTCACATGGCATATCAATGTCCAAAGAGGAACTTGCATATGGGAATAAAGCATGAAGCCGAACTTGAACAGCTAATGAGGCTGGGGGGGGGGGGGAGGAACTTGCATATGGGAATAAAGCATGCATCTGTTTCTTTGAAAATACTAGTTCAGATCATATCAGCTGTTGCGTATGCCAAGTACTCATAACCTAGGGATTAAATCAACAATTCCCGTAGTACCCGTCTCGATTTCAAGGAGTTAAGGAGTTGCCCCCGCTGAGGGTGCTGTCCCCTGGACCCCGGCGATCTGACCAATGGGGCTTCCCAACCCCAACAATACCCCACGAAGAACAGTTTTTAGGCCTGATTCCTGCCCACCTAGCACGAACACACAAACATGCACATGCACAAAAGCTACATCTCCTAGTGAACTCAATAATAAAACGAACATTGTTACAACCAATCTAATTTCAACATCTATTTCAAGGGAAGACCATGAACTAAGAGCTACTGTTGCTGTACAATGTAGCATGTAGGAGGAGACTTTTAGTTGGAAAAATTATATATGCCTAAACATCCGTACAGGATTTTTTTAATAAAAAATGTGCAACAGAAATAGTAATGTAATTAGTCTTCCTAACATTCTCGCTCATGTAAAAATATACCAAACTTGCTCTTAAGAAACACAAAAATATAAAAAAGCATTCATATCTAGTAAGCTCCAAATGCAATGGAGAGATACTCCAATTAAAGACCAAAGTTCATTTAGTGGATATTAACTCAAATCTAAGCATGATATCACAAAAAAATAAAATAAAAGTCAAGACAAAATATTTTACCTTCTTCCAATCCTATTGATAGCTGAGATACCTATTGCCCACTATCCAAAGGGAACCACTAAATGAACATGTGAATCTAAGAAGTAATGAATTTAGAGCCACATACTCATTTACAATCAAAAACCCATTTCTAGAAATAAGTCTTTCATTAAAGAGATTGAAAAATCATGACCTGCGGCAAACCAAGTACCCTACTAAGAAATTAATATCAAGAGCGCTATATAAAGGAAGCCTATCTACCTACCAAATGGCTTCAGACAACGACATTCAAGGAAACCTCAGTAAGAATCATCACATGAAAGCTGGCAGTTCTGAGAACTGGTCTGTAAAGATCAAGACACCAATGTGAATCTCGTAAACGAAGAGATCAGGACATGGATCTCACCGAAATGAGTTCAACATCAAAAGATGGGAGAAGAGGAGAGGTGAAAGGGGGTAGTCGATTTTAGGGTTCCCAAAACGATGCATTTTATAGCACATAGAAACAAACGAACTACTACCTGGCACGTAGGTCCACAAAAGTTTATCCCAGGCCCAACCCGAAAATAAGTTGGCAAAATAGTCCACCATCCGACAAAGCTATGAACCATTCCACGTCACCCAAAAAAAAAAAATCTAACCCGAATGGGTGGGCTTTGGAACGTCGATGCCAACTACTGCTAATAAGAGCACCGGGTTGCTTATGCAAGAGAGAGCCGTGAGAAGTACAAAATCTAGGCGCAAGTGATCAGCCATGGGGAAGAATATGACTCAGGGTTTTAAAAAGTGGTATCGGGAAATGTGATACGGCTAGATATCCACCCATATGAGACAATATAGGCCGTATCATTGGTAAGTAATGGTATCGGAGGTCCAAAAATCCCGTTACATAACAGCCGATACCAATGTTTTAAAAACCGGATGGATGAGCGAACCGGAAAAGGAGCTGGGCAGACGGTTCACCGTTTCAACCGAGGTCAAATGGGAATTGACCGTGATGTCATAATTACAGCAAAATATATTAAAAGAGTATCGTATATATATTAAACATAATTAGTTCAATAATTTGTGTTAAATCCTCCCACCGTCCCAAATTGTTGGTCCTTTCCATTTTGGGATGTCCCAAAATATTTGTCCCATGTCTAAAACATCCATAAAAACAAGGTTACTTCCAAGTTTTACCCTTAAAAAAGTACTTTTTCCATCTCAATTGGCTTGTCCATTGTCTTTTATTTTTTTAACGGTTCTTATGGATTTTGAAAACTTTGTATAATAAAACTAATTGATATCTATCAAACAAGATCCATATTGCATATATTTTAAGTTTCATATAAAAAATTAGCCCAACAAAATTGGCCACAGTAATATTGCCTAGACCTAGGGGCAAAACATAAAAGACAATACAAAGTTTTCACATCTCTTAAAAACTCACTTCCCTAGAAGGGGCAAGCAAATTGGGATGGAGGGAGTATATTTCATTCAAAAGAAATTCATTATCTTTGAAGATTTCATAGTCAGTGTAATTTGAACATATTTGAAATGGCTAAGTAATAATCTTTTTGCACATATTTGTGAGCATCACAAGTATTTATTTGTGCCCATAGGTGTGAAAAAAAATCCCTTAAAGCAAAACATGAGGGAATGCTCTCCCTAGTGTGCTCTAAGACACTCAAGCGTGGTGGAAGTTTCTCTAGCTTTTTGAATTTGTCCCACATCGCCTGTTTGGGTAACAAACGAAGCCTTTGGAGGTGTATTTAAATGGCATGAGCGTTCCCAACTAAAACCAACTATTGACCCGCTTGGGTCAAATGACCCCCTGCCGGTTTTTCTAGTTTGACGGTTCAACTGTGATTTTCAAGAGGTTTTGTCTAAACAGGCCAGTTCTCTCAAGAGAGTGGTTCTGAGGTTGGTCAGGACTGGACTAGACCCCCGTTCATGGTTCAACCGGTTGAACTGGATGGTCTGGTCCGGTTTTTAAAAGATTGGCCAATACAATACGTAACAGCCTATATTTAAAACCCTGAATATATGCGGATATAGAACAAGAATCAAAGAAAAATAGAAGAAAACCATATCGAGAATGCAATCTAGTAAGTGAGAGTAACGTAGCAAGGCAACACTCAAACATGACCATGAAATGGGGAGATAGACAGTGACATAAATTAAAGCTAGTAATGTGTTCCCCATCAACCCACTCAAGTGGCATAACAGCTACAGATGGATGCCCGGAAGTGAAAGTAAGTCTATCGTTTAGACTATTTTTCATTCTTGTGCATTTTCCATTTAGCTTAGCTTTTGTGTTAATATGTGAATTTGCATGGTATGAAATATGATGCCAAATCTTATGATAAATTACAGCTCAAGAAAGAAAATCTGGAGGATAGTTCTTTGATGTTTTAGCACTAATAGATGCCCCAAAGGTGGCGAAAGGACCACAGATGAAGACCAATTAAAATAGGCCAGCATAGCCTAGCACTGGCAACTAGTATTGCACTTTATGAGTGGTCTAGCAACTGCTTTAGAGCTCTACCACTAATTGTATTTATTGCATATCACCTCTACATTTAGGTAATAAGATACCTTTAATTTTCCGGTAAGCTTTTATGGTTTCCTACTACAAATGCATGTAAAGACTTCCGTTGTAGCGATCTTTTCCTCTTCTTTTATCTCTTCTTACATGGTGGCAACTCCAACGGATCTTTTGTAGTAATCATTGATTCAATGATCTTAATTAATGTCAAGATTGAACGATGGATGCACTGAATTGTATGTTTAGATTTATTTCCATAGAATATTTTGGATTCGTTTATTCTTTATGTTTTTCTTCTGGTGAGTCAATTAATTTTCATTAAGTGACCAAAAAAAGAGAGGTCATGGGGATAGCCTTGGAACCCAAAACACGGGGAAAACTGACAAAAACAACCAACACAACCAGACTCCTAGACCTGGCTGAAAAGCACAGGAAGACAGAAGAAAATAGAACTAAAATCACCAACACCACCAAGTATAAGAACACAATACGAGAAAAGACTCCCTTGACGCATTTACTGCATAAGCTCCTAGGCATGCCCCAGGCCTCCCCAATTCTCTTATTCACTTCAAAGTGGGCCGCCTACCTCCAAGAGGCCATACTCTATCCTTCCTTATCTTCCGAGCTAGGTTAGCAGCATCAAGGCTCTGCTTTAGAAAGAGCCTAGGGCCCTAGAGTTCCTTTCTCCCACTAATCCACTATGTACTAAAAGAAGCTGACAGGGCTATCTCAAACACAGAAGCAGAAACTGATCTCCCAGACAATATTCAGATGGCCCAATCCAAATATCTATTGACCCACACTTGTTTGGCATATGCATCCAAACTTGAGACAAATAATGAAATTCAGAGCAAATGGGGTTGTCTCATTTCTGCACACAACAAACACTTATTTTCATGAGTCACCCCCATCTAGCCACTACATCTCTAGTTGACAGTCTCCCACAGCAAGCCATCCACAGTATGAACACTCATCTAGGGACATAACAAGGGAAACACAACAGGTTTTCCTAAGGTTCTATGAGCACTCTAAGCAGTGGACTCCCCAATGAGCTCATCCTTGGTATCCTAATTAGTATTGAAGTTTACATGGGTTAATCTTATAATGTCTTGTGTCACAGAATTTCTTTAACTTGGTCATCTCCAGCCCCCGTTACTTATTATAGAGCCAACATAAAAGGGATTTGCCATGAATTGTATACATGAGGAACGTCATCAAGGTCATACAAGAATCGATCTTAATATTCTCGTGTGTTTGCACAAAGTCAACAACAGATATCGTTTGGAAGAGCTAAAGAGAGAAAGTGCCAATCAAATTTGATCAAAATCCGGCCTGCCATGCGTATATGGGCTGGGACCACTACAGCTGTCGATATACTTACTAAGTACCAACCGGTGCACACCCAACTAACATATAACAAAGATAGTGAAATTATCAATCCAAAGTTACCAAAATATATGCAATCATTTTGTGAGACCATTATGAAATTAATCCATAGCATTTGATTAAGAAATTTCCAAATGTGGCAGAAATCAATGTTAATTAAATTAATGCCTGACTATATTTGGAGAGAACAAATTTTGACAATCATTAACCTGTTAAATCAAGAACATATCAAGGTCGATAATGGTGACCCTAATGCTCGAGTATTAAGCATAGTATGGACTCGAGTCTTAACATTTAAATTGCTTATGATATAATAACCTTTCCCTTAGTATAAAAAAAGCAGTACCCAATCAACAAATTTTACTACGAACGTATGCAGTAATGGCCCATTTCAGCAATCGCAAAGATACACTGATTCCTTCCTCACCACAATTAAAATTACCAAAGAGCTATACCAACCTTTTTGTAGCTCTATATTCAAATTGCCTAGACATAAGGGAAAATAGGGACGTCACAGAAATTTCCCCCGCATGAATTCCATCACTTGCGCAAATAAATTTCCTACAGTACCGAATGTAGAGAAGAAAAAAATGAAATAATGCAAAATTAAGGAAGTAAAAGAATGAAAGGCTTAAAGTACCTGGCACTCGCGTAATTACGCTTTAATATTTTACAGGACTTACCAATGGGTAAGAGCCTGAGTAATATTACTACACAAATAACAACATGACTACACGAAGAGTTACACAGATATTACGGGTAAGACCTTGAACATGAAGGATAGAGTATGGAGACTTCAAACAAATTACCATAAAGTCAAAATCAAATTTTACAGACATGCAGTGTGTGTGTGTGTGTGTGTGTGTGTGTGTGTGTGAGAGAGAGAGAGAGAGAGAGAGACCTTCAATGGTGGAGAAAATGCAGGAGCGATGTGACATTTTGTGACGACCCTGTTGCCTTCAACCATTGTCAAACATGGGTATTCTATCTTCTTCAAACATTGTGGCGTTTCCCCAACTTTTGGCCATGATACCTACAGAAATCTGATTAAGAAACTTATGTTCAGCAACATATAGAAAGGGTTTATTTTTGTTTTCGATACATTTTTTCATTGCAACAAAAACAAATATCATAAAAACCCTAGGAAAGCTGAAAACCAACTCTGCAACTAGGCAGAGCCAAGAAGATCGTTCTCCCACTTCACTCAATAGTTCGAACCTTTCCTACAACATATTTGATGGTGAAGTCCCAAACAAAGGAGTGTTCAAAAACATTAGTGCCTTTTCAGTTGTCGGAAAAAACAAGCTTTGTGGAGGAATTAAAGCATTGCGATTGTCTGCCTGCCTGCCCAGCAGAAGTTATTGAAAAAAGAAAAATTTCTTCGAGCTATAGAGTGGTAATATCATAGTAATTACTTTGGTTATTGGTTCATGTTCACTCTTCCTCTCACCTTTATTTATCGAACCAGGAGGTCGAGAGTCGCTAGACAACAAAAGTCTTCAGACTTGGTACTCCAGAACCAATATCCAATACTCACCTATGCAGAACTCCTACATGCGACCAATGGATTCTCTTCAACCAAAATTGATTGGTGAGGGGAGATATGGTTCCGTTTACAGAGGGATTATCAATTCTAACGAACAAGTTGTTGCTATAAAATTGCTCGACCTTCAACAACATGGAGCCAACAAGAGCTTCATGGCTGAATGTGAATCATAGAGAACAATTCTCCATCGCAATCTTGTTAAGTTGATCAAATCTTGCTCCAGCATCAATTTAAAGGTGACGATTTTAAGGATTTGGTCTTTGAGTTCATGAAAAATGGGAACTTAGAGAGCTGTTTATGCCTGGGTCTTTCTGAGCAACAAGATGTCCCTAAGACCTTGGACATCATTCAAAGCCTCAAAACTGCCATCGATGTGGCCTCTGCATTGGATTATCTTCGCTATCACTGCGAATCTACAATTTTTATTGTGATCCGAGGCCAAGAAATATTCTTCTTGATGATGATTTGTGCGCCCATGGTTTGGCCTTGCAATGATTCTTTCAGCCACCACATGTACAGTATATCCAATTGTCAACAATCAAGTTCAATTTCAATCAAATGAACAACTGGGTATATACCCCCAGGTTTAAATCAATGAAGAAACCTTATTTAGTTGCAATTTTATCATTGTGCGATGAACTGAAAAATGGTACCTGAGCTTACTGACAAATTAAGCCTCAACTGGTCTTGCTACGGATGAGCCACTTCTCTTCACCATGTAGTATATGACTTATGTTTGTCTATTATAGCTATGGAGTTTTACTATTAGAAATGTCCAACCCTAACCAAATGACATCCATTATGAAAACATTATACATTCGTAATTCTATCCACTCATCAAAATTAAACTTCTTAGTATATAGAGAAATGGAAACTAAGTACTGCCATAATGCAAATTTCAATGTTCATAGTTCAAACCAAATTACACTAAAGCCCCCTGAAATTAGCAAATTCTGTATTTTACCCGACTTTTTCCACCTAACCCCGACTGGTCCCGACTTTCTGGCTTACTCCCGACCAGTTGTCCAGGTGAGTAAATGAGCCGACTACACACAAATCGCCCTGGTCAGGCATTGACTAGCGACTAGGTGCCGAGTAATTCCAAGTTTTAGAACATTGCAATAAACACTGCTAAAGCGGAGGTTTGCCTTGAATCTGTTCTTCAAATTGGAGTTTCATGTTCTGCTGAACTATCAGGTGAAAGAATGAACGCAAGAGATGTTCTTATGGCACTCCACAAGATTAGAAATGTGTTAATGAAGAAGATGTAAGTTTATTTTGACTTAATTTGGATGACATAGTTATTGGTTATGTATCAAACGTAACTAGAGCCTAGTATTGGTGATATTGGAGACATAAGTTTTTGTAGTCATTTTGTTTCCATTGTGCTAAAATTATTCCTTGAAACGTACTTCAACAAGAAAATTTTCTTACCTGTTCAACTTCTAATGATCCAAGATAGCAATTTCTTTTGTTACAGGTAGTCCAGAGGGAAATCCATTATCAAAAGAGTTTATTGGGATTTTATGAGAAATTCATGCAACCATTGGATGCGTCTTGCTAGTTCAATGTATTGGCACAAAAGCATTTTAATTCTGAAATAT
Source organism: Vaccinium vitis-idaea (assembly GCA_963854785.1). NCBI lineage: Eukaryota > Viridiplantae > Streptophyta > Magnoliopsida > Ericales > Ericaceae > Vaccinium > Vaccinium vitis-idaea. Next base: position 45,919,905 of record OY978215.1, read on the forward strand.
GGAAGTGTTGAAGAGGTTGACAGCTTTTATTTTCAACTTCCTTTGGCATTTTAATAACTTACGCTTTGCATTTTTTTTTTTTTTATAACCAAAATATGGCCAGCAAGGCTACAGAATAAGAGACGAGTCTCTAGCACTTGCCACCATAGCATTAGCTTTCCTCTTAACCCAAGCAAATTGCCATCCCAAATTGTTGTGGAAATACCTTTAATCAATATTTCTCATGATCATTGTGGATTTAGCAAGGGATTACTAACCTGCTAGTCTGCTACCCTAGGATGAAAAGGGTTATGGATTTATAGGGTTTAATATTATCAATTCCTTTTGGTAATGTTAATTGTGGGTAGCTAACGTTTGGGTTGCTAATAGACGAAGAGACGGAATTTCCATTACGAGAAATGATACATACACAACCAAAAAACCACGACCCACGACGTGTGTGAGGGGTCGTGGGTCGTGGTTTTGGATTGCGTTGTGGTTTTTTGATTGTGTACCTAGACTTTTTGGGGACGAAATACGCTTAATACACCAAAATTCGACCGAAAGAATAAAAAGTAAGTTTCCTAAGGACGATATAGAAGGAAAGAAAAGCAGAACATCAACAGCAAAAGGAATATGGTAACATACCACCCAACGATTGTGAGCTTTCAGACGAGTTGTAATAGGCTTCCAAATGACCACTCCTAGAATTTCAACACCACGATTCAGTTGTTAATGTTTGGCAAAGATGCATCATGAATTAAAGCAGTACTAATGAGTAATATAAGATGCTTACACCACCAAGCCGTCCATGAATTTCCTTGGCTCAGAAAATGGGTAAGATTGGCACGACAGAATGGAGATCCCCGAGTGAACAACTGCTCTATCTGAGGAAGGATTGCCGTCGTACTAACTCGAAACTTCCTGCAGTGAATGCGAGACATCAAGTCTTCCAGTTGCATGATCTAGATTGAGCACTGCAAGAGTTGCTTGAACCCCCTGCTAGAGTCTAGACGACGATCCAAACCAAAAAAAAAAGAGATTTTTATCACACTGCACACCCCTTCACTCTCTAAAACTATGCTACACATCCTCACTTTAAAAGAACAGATTTTTACCGTCAAGGATGGCTTGTAGCCCGCCGGCAGTTTTGCTGATAAAAAAAAAAAAAACAAAAAGAGAGAGAGAGAAGAAGGATGGCTTGTGTTAAGATTTCAAATACAACCTTCACGTAGCATTTACCAGTGCAAATTCAAGCATTAAAAAATTATTCAATGCTATAGGCATGTTTGATTGTCAGACTACTTTAAGAAAGATTGGATTAAGGACGAAGATAAAGAGTACAAATGGAGTTTACGGGATTATACTATGAATACTGAGATTAGTATTACTGTGTTTGGATAGAGTAGGATAAGAATGAGAAAAAGATAATGGGGATTGCCTTTGTCCATTAAGTGAGGAGGGGAGGAGGGAGACTAGCTAATACAACCCCGCCCATGGAATATTAGTTAGTCCCTCACGTGCGGTACTAAATGGACAAATAATCTCATATTGTGCAGTTTCGCAGCTAATCCTAGCGCACAAAACATGGAACTAAAGGATAATGAAAAGCACGTGGGCCCTTGTGTCCCCCAATCCTTATCCCTCCTTTCTAATCCCATGATCAAACAAGAGTATTGCCAGGGCCGGCCCAGGCCCAAGGCCCACAAGGCCTGGGCCTAAGGCACTCCAAAAATGGTCACTTTTTGGGGCACTCCAGCATTTTATACTAATGGGCTTAACTAGAACACTTTTTTTGACCAAAATAAAGAAAAAAATTCATTATAAGTTACAAAAGAGCCCAACTATTATGGCCCAATATTTAAAAAAAAACAGATAATTACCAGTAGGTCTAGAAAACCAATCCTTAATTCCCACTAAGGATACACTCAATTTTTAATTACCACTAAGTACAATCTCATTATTAAGATTACCGTTCTACCCTTGAAACACATATTTACACTTTACTCCACCTCCCACTCCCCAACTCCACCCACCATCCACTTCCGGCCGGCGAACTTTTCCGCACGATGAACTTTTCCGGTCGGCGACTTTTTCCGGCCAATGACTTTTTCCGGTGGGTAAAATTCACTGCGAATTTTTACTGCAAATTTATAAAACTTCCAGCTGGCGACTTTTTTCGGCCGGCAAAATCCACTACAAATTCCCACTAGGTCTAGGAGTGAGCCAACATTACCATTTTTAACCATTATTTGTTTCAAAAGTGAAATGGCATTGCACAGATCATGAGAAAAAAAAGGAAAAATTACGGGTAACTTTTGATTTAGTCATTAAGTATTCAACCAATCGAGTACCACACTCAGTTCAAAAATAGAGCCTACAATCCAATCTGTCACTCATAAACAGAGGCTACAAACCTGTAATTTAAAAAAAAAAAAACAATAGAGCCTGCGAATTTTTAAAAAAATAACTGCGAATTTGTAAAAAAACATTGCAATTTGTTAAAAACTGTGAATTTGTAAAAAAATACGGTGAATCGCTACAAAGGAGGACAAAAACATTGTCATTCCACCGAAACAGAACCCTGCGAATTTTGTATAAACACTGCGAATTTATAGATCTAAAAATTTGGAGGGATTTTCTATACATAGTTTACTGCTAATTTGTAGATCTAAAAAAATTGGAGGGATTCGCACCCAAAAAATTCGCAAAAAATAAAAAACTGCAGGTGAACTTGGAACCACCCAACCTCAGGTGCCCTTTGAAATTGAAACAGACCGATGCCCGTACGGTGCGAATTTTATCTTCATCGTGTTCGCACCTGGTAACAACCACAGGTCTCGCCTTCTTCGAACTCGGATACGCACACGGCGCACGATAGCGCTCCCTTGCCGATTTCTGAGGTGTTTGATCTCGCTGCCCGGTCGAGGCCGGTTGAGGAAAGCCACTGTGGACGGGCGGCGACGGAGGAAAATGGTGACGAACACTGCGAATTTCCATGGGTATTTCCTAGTCTGGTCTTTTGAGTTTGAAAGTGTTAAGAGAGAGAGAGAGAGAGAGAGAGAGAGAGAGAGAGAGAGAGAGAGAGAGAGACTTTCCGACTGGGAATAAAGAGAGACATTGACCAAACCATCAATTTCTGACTTTCCGACTTCTGCAACAGTTTCTGACTTTCTAACCTTACACAGTAAAAAGTTGTATGGGGAATACAACACAAATAATGAATTTTTATGTTTTGGTGGGGGAATACAACACGTGTAGGCCGGCCTTAGGTGCCAGGTAGGCGGGTAAAGTTGTATTGGGAGGGACGCGAGTTAAAGTTGGGGTATTTTTGGTATTTGAGTTTGTTTTTACCTGGGCGGTGCAAATGAATTTTTTGTTGGGCCTCGTGGTAATAGTGGCGCGCCTAGAAGACCGGCCCGTAAATCCCTCAAAAAAAAACCCAAAAACTATTGTGGCCCAAAATTTAAAAAAAGGCCCAAAGCTAAAACTGATTTAAAACAAAATCATTTTCTACTTGTTACAGTTTTTATTTCTGATTTTGTAAAAAATCAAGACAGTTCTAAACGAAATGATTAAGTTTAGTTTATTATTTACTTAAAGACGAAGTAATTAGGTAGTAATTTTCTAATCTTCTTCTTAGAGTTTCGAGTGGGTTTGTATTTGAGATTTCTAAATTGACACAAGTTCTTGGGTTTTCCCAAGTAACCAAAAAATTGGATCAAATTTCATTGTTTTTCCAACAAATAAAGTCATAATATTAATTCCAGCAGATCAAATTTCTTACTTATTATAAGCAATTAAATGAGCCATTTTGACCCAAATTTTTTCGAGGAAACTTGAAGAACAACAGATTTGGGTAAAACTAGGGTTCGGCATTTGAATAGCAAAGGAGTTTTGACCCAAATTTTGTTGCAAAAAAGGCACAGGATCTCTAGATGCTCTGCATCGTTGTTAAATTTAGCTTGTATTAATACCCTTTTGATGGGGATATTGTAGTAATAAAAACGTAGAAAGTTTGGTTGAGGAACATGAAAATTTTTAGGGCACAATTTTTTTAATTAGGCCTAGGGCACCCAAATACCTTGGGCCGGCCCTGAGTATTGCTATGTGATATACTCCAATGGTTGTATGATTGGTTAATCTTGGTGATTCGTTACCTTTGTTGGTGATTCAATGAAAATTCTACATTTGGCAGCATATGAGTGATAGTAGCAATGTTTCAAGAATATCAAATACTATTTGTAATCATTAACTTTTATGTTTGACTTATATGCATGTGTAGACAATATGCCTGCTTTAATTGCTCGTCTAAGCCAAATGAACGCTGATTATTTAGATCTTTTAAAAGGAAGATTCAAATCCTCCTTGACAAGAGACTTATATGTAAAATTTATTCACCTTTACAGTTAGAGCTGTACTGCCTTTTAAGGAAATAACTTTGGAGTTGTACTTCTTTTTATGTGAATAAAAATGTTAAAAAAAAAGGGAGAAGTGTTTCTAGACTCGTCATCAATTACAAACCTAATGTCTTAAAATGGATACGGTGGCCAATTTCTAACAAAAAAGACCTACTACATAGGTTACAGTCCACAATTATTTTTCTAAATTTGCTTTTTATAGACTTGTCATTACTTTTTGCTTTTGAATTAAAAAAAAAAAACTCAGTCAGAATTTAAGAATGTTCGTGACATATATGACATTCATCTTTCATCCGAATAGGTGTCACTGCACGGACACATTTACAACTCTCTACAATGACAACTCTTTAAAATATCTAATCAAACTCTATACTTTTCATGCACACATATTGGTTCATCAAACTATTTATTGGTTCAAATGAATAAAATTTTCACCTTTGACAAAAAACTATGTGACATGACAACACGATAACGAATTCCACACACAAAGGAACGCATGACATACTTTTAGCTAGATGTAGTACTTTTTGACATGACAACACGAATCCCACACAACCTGAACATGACACGAAAGATTTGGTGAATTAAAAAATGTTGTGTGAATTCCTAATAAAGTTCTATATTACAATACTGAGCAGTTTTTGTCTCAGTCATTATTTTTGTCACAGTCATCGTATTACATTTTATCCCACTCTCTGCCAACTCACCCGCTCTCTCTCCCTACTTTTTCCTCCATCAGTCCACCACACCCAAAATTTCAAAGCACATTCTCACTCTCCCCCATTTTCGAAATTCAAACCACATTTCTCTTACTACCTCCTCTCTTTCCTCCTCTTAGAAATTCGAAGGATCATAAAAAATAGGCATGGGCAGGTGTGTTGATTGCGCACGGGCATACACAAATTTTGATACATAACACGAAAATGACACAAAATTAATTGTTGCCTACCCCAGAAGAAAAGGGATCGATGGATATATGTTACGATCTGTTGGTCAACAATACAAATTTTAGAAGTTCGGCGGTAAATCTGTAATAGTTTCTTTAATTTCTTTTCTCCTGAAGCGCAGTGAAACTCAGAAAGAATAGATACGAATATAGAACACCGCCTTGAACCCTAATCGAACCAAACTCAGCTGTTCCGGCGACGATCGGCGGCGACTAAACGAACAGGCACGTCTCTCTCTCTGTTGGTCGTGTCTATCTGTGTGTTGTCTTTCATGAGTAATATACGCAATTAAACATAAGGAATGAAATTGTAATTTGGGTAATAAAACGAACGCAGAAGAACAGTTAGGTCATATCCAGATCTGTTCGTTCCCTCTTTCTTCACAAACACCGACTGCGACGCCTGGAACTCCGACGACTGCTTCCTCTTCCTCCGGCGACTGATTCGCCTTCCTCCGGCGACTCCAGCAAGTTTAATTCCTCTCTCCCTCTCTTGCTCTGCAAACGTACCCTTTCTCTCTCTCCCTCTCTCTTCCAAACGTACCCAAGCAGTGCCCATGGCGTACCCAAAACATACGAACGTACCCGGTACGTTTTTGCCGTATCCGGTACGTATTTTGCCGTACCCAAGCCGTACCCGTACCCGGTACATACCCGGTACGCGTACGACGAGTTTTCCGGCGTGCCGGTGCTTCATAGGTTAGGGACCCTTCCTTTTAGCATGAAGCGATGGCTTTTGCCCAGGGCAGCCCCTGTTTCATTGGAATATATTATGCTTTTTTGTGAGGAGCAATTTATAATATTGGCTCTAATGAATGTCTTACAACGCTTTGTATTGATATATTTGAAGTATGATTGGAATTTACACGTTTCGTAGCATGCTTGGACACGGAATTTCAGTTTTTAAGTGTAGATGTTGCAGTTGTAATATACTGCAGTTTGAGGTTCTTCCGACATAGGTAGGTCAAATTTGGGAAATGATTTTTCGACCAACTAGTGGTTCAGAACGATGATTACCATTGCAGTTAAAAGCGGGATACGTATCTTATGATTCGTATCATCTCCTTCCGAAAACTTTAGGTATCCCACCATGTATCCTTTCTGTGTAGGAATCAAATCGTACGTGATGTCCTTATATATATTTGCGTATCCCAATTTGGCACGTATCTTACCATTACTTATCGAAAAAATCATTACTGTAGTATAAAAAGCAGAAACCCAAAACGCATTCGAAATTGTTTGATATAATTATGGCGACATTCAAACCATTTACAAAACCCAAACTCAACCCATTATAGTTCAAATAGAAGAAAGAACATATTTCGATTATGTTTTGTATAAATCAAATAACGGGTCTTCTTCTCTATTCTTGACCAAGGCACTGAAAACCTTCAAGGTTAGAATTTTTCAGAACTCTGGATTAGATTTCTGCGAAAAGTTAAAAAAGATGTAAAATATATCAGCTGTTGTATTGTCGATTTAGACTTAGCTGAGAACACACATTGCATAAGAAAGGAACATGAAGAGAAATTTTCGCAGTTGGAAATGAACGGTTGTATTTTTTGCTATTCTATGTACTGCACTTTTCAATTTCTCATTTTATTGGAGGTATGTAATTTTCTGTGGGCTGATCATGTATCCAAAGTTAAAGTGTAAAGCTGGTTTGTTGCAGCAGTTTTACAATGGAAAGTCTTGGAATTAGAATTGAACGTGATTGTTATCTTCTGATTAACTGCCTTTGTCTTATTTGAAAAATTAGCATATGACTATTGGTCACTAGTGATCAATGCTTATGATGCAGTAATTCTATGTGACTATGTCTATTTGGCTTGAATCTGGGCATGAGCATGATATATGTTCATCCGTTTGGGCATGAACCATAGTTTTAGCGATATTTATGCATACTGCTGCAGGCTGATTGAGGAAAATGGTTTCTGAATTGATTAATGCCAATCCCACGGTGTATGAAAAGAAGGAGCGTCGAGTTAGAATTGCACCTGCTGATGTGGATGAATATACTGTGGAGCCCATCGACCAGCTAGAAATTTTTGATATCCTTTCAGATTACTGCATGTGATGCTCTCTCATGTCCTATTGCCCACTTTGTTTTTCCCAGTTATATGTCTCAGAATTCACATCATTCTTTGTTAAGCTTACATTTGGAGACAAATCCTTACTCTGTGTGTGATCATCAAACAAATCAAACTTAGGGGCGGAGCCATTAACTCATTAAGAGACAAGGGGTGCCACTTTCTTTCATTTCTCAATCAGGAACATTATATTCTTCTCTCAATATTTGGTATTTTGACCCCACAATAGAGCTCCTAATTTGATACAAATTGCTATCATTGTAGTTTTTGACCCCACATAAATTGTTTAATTCGCAAACATAAAAGTTGACCAGGTTGTCAACATTCCCCTTACCCAAGCGGTGTAAAAAGAGAGCAGAAGCAAATGTAAGAAACACATGAAAGTTAGGTAGTTTAAATGTCTTATTTATAACCTGCCACGAACTTTTGGAGAAACTTTTGATGATCAATGTTTAATTGCAGATAATACTTGTGAAATGTGATACATTTCAAATATGTGCGAGGAGCGAAGACTATGCAAATAATCAATAAGTATTGCCTACTGGGTTTTTAGGACAGTTTAGTTTTGTGTGCACCTCTAGTAGACTCGTCTACACATGCATGTATTTAATACTTAAAGGGCCTTCTTCCTAACTATTAGGGTCAATGATCGCAAGTCCTTTTCTGTCCAGGACCTCTAGGGTAATCTTGAGGTTTTAGGTTCAGACCTTAAGCAGCAACTTTGTACATACAAACAACGAAGGTTGGGGTCCTTGGGATAAACCAGGCGTAGTGTCTTGTATGGCGCGAATAATGCATTGTTTAAATTTTGAATCAGAGCAGAAACATAGATTGTGACACTCATTAATGTATTTTTTCTCGTCAGGTAATTATTTTTTTAATAATTCAAAGCATATTTTTTTATCAAATGGGATTATGTCTCTCTCCACCTATAATAATGCCTAACCGAAACTGTCTAAAAGAGCTTTCAAATTTTTGGTTGCGAACGTTTAAGTGTTCATAAACTTATCAAATAGGGCAAACCATCCAAGCTTATACTAACGAACTAGTAAGGATTGTTTCCGTTCTCACATGCTTTTCACATAGGTAACCATTTGGCGCTTGCATGATTGATCTGTTTAGTGATTGTATAGATGTTATCATTGAACCAAATTGAACAATAAGATAACTGAGGGATGGAACTGAAAACAAAAACTATTTGAAGGCTTAAGTAAATCTAGATCAAACTAACTGGGGGGCAAATGTAACTTATAAGCTGCACAACACAATTGAAATCTGCAGACTCCCTCTTCTAACAGTAATAGGATACAAGGAAACAATTGTGGTTGTGCAAACTCTGTACTTTTCTTAACTTTCTTACATCATCTTAGAGACATAAAGGATCCCGAGCATCCTTATTCCTTGGAAGAGCTGAAAGTAATTACAGAAGATGCTATTGAACTAGATGACAAGCGTAACTATGTGAGGTATAAAAAAAATGCTCCTGTATTGCAGTAATTTTCTTTTCTCATACTGGATCTCATTCTTCTGTCATCTAAACTAAAGATGGTTCTCCGTTCCAGGGTGACATTCACTCCAACAGTTGAGCATTGCAGTATGGCAACGGTGATTGGCCTCTGCTTGCGAGTAAAACTCATGCGCAGCCTGCCTTCGCGTTACAAGGTGTCTCCTTTATTTTGTGGTAGCTTGGTTGACTACAACTTGCCTCTTCTTTTAGCAACAGTTGAAACTTAACAATCCTCATATAGCATTCAAAAGACTGGCCATGACACTGATGAAATCTCTTATGTGTGGACTACAACTGCTCAAACTACTTTTTTCTAAAATAGTCTGGGTTTGCTGGTTGCAATGTTTTTCTGCACTGCAATTGAAGTGTCTCAGCCATATGTAGTGTGTCCAATAGAGTTTTGGACTTTTTTCCTCGTGACTTCTGTATATCATGGATCTTCCGGTCAATATTGTTGCCTTACATGCTTGGTGTCATAAGTCACTGCAAGCATTTCCCAACTTGTGCTTGTTTTAGATGAATTTCTTAGGTTGTCATTAGAGTTGGCAGAATGAGTTCGTTGCTTTGCAGGTTGTTTTGTTGAAGCCTTAAAATCCACATTCCGGGACATTATTGCATAAGCTTGCATTTTTCCAAGATACTTTTAGGAGAGGATTACTGAGTTATTTTGTAGTCCTTTTTGTTAACATACTAACATATTAGTTTCATCACTGTTGGGGTCATGCTACCTTTCCCTTGAGAAATGATTCAATACTTGAGCTTCATCATAGAAATTGGTAGAAAATAGCTTCTTATTTGACTATGCATTGTAAATGACTAAGATAACCAAGTGGAACAGCTCACTTTGAATCTTGAACTGATAACTCTAAATCATCTAAAGCTGAATTAATATTGTTGTACTTCCGACAGCGGGTGATTTGGATAAATTTCACAACTTCGAGATGCCATTCAGTTTTAGGTTCCTTTTTTTTTTTTTTTTGCTTTCTTGTTTAGACATCTGTCCTCGTTCTTCCAGGTGGATATCAGGGTAGCACCTGGAACTCATGCGACCGAAGCTGCAGGTCTCTCTCTCTCTCTCTCACACACACACACTTCTGTGTTGCTATCAGCTCTCAGTTACACATCCGATGATACGAATAGCTCCTTGTCTAGTTAAGAGTTTGCACCAGATATTGATTGCCTTCTGGAAACGCCTCCAACTTGTCATAAACTTAAAAAACTAACAAAGCAAGCAAATAATTAAATCTAAAACTCCATCTTTTGATTATAAAATTCATTAACCCCCCAAATTGTTTCTCTGAGCTTCGGATACCTGGTAAGGGTCTATTAACTTAATGGAACTAATGTAATGTTAGCTTAGTAGTTCATTGTGAATTTAGCATGCTCTTAGTCTTTGAATACTGTCGTCCTCCTTTTTATGACATACATTGTTCCTGCTTTCTGCTGGCAGTAAATAAACAGTTGAACGATAAAGAACGGGTGGCAGCTGCTTTGGAAAATCCTAACCTTGTAGATATGGTTGATGAATGCCTCGGTCCATCTTACGAGTGAAGAATAACTATCCATGCATTCGTTGTTTGACGGCATCTGAGGCTTTCCCTGGGATCATCTCTTGCTTTACTCTTCTATACATACACAATGTTCTATATTCAGTTTCCCGTAGGCTTTGTTGGTAGAGATTGGTTTTATTTAGTGCTGTGAGAGATATTAGTCATTTGTTAGAGAGCCGATCCTTGTAACGTGATTTCCTTATTCCTACTTGTTCAGGTATACTGCTTCTGTTATTGTAAAGATCATATTGACAGGGTATGTCACTCATGTACAAAAGAACATTTCTCCGTTCGAATTGAGAGGTTCCATTCAATTGGCAGTTGAGGGCAAAATTCTTCATTAGGGAAGACTATAAACAGATTCTTGCTCTGACTCGCACATTTTGAAGAGTTCTTTCAATATTCCTCGAGAAAGCTCGTCTCGAGAAAAATTCCGCCTGAAATGTTTCTGCTAGCAAGTTACACGAACTTTAACACCGTAAAGGTCACTGCCATGAATGGATTGAACGTTTCCTTCCAAAATCACCAGAACGTAGAGCTTGAATGTCCCTTCGATTGGATTGGAAGGGATCGTAGAATCGCTTTCTCCAACATCTACTAGTCTTCGAAACTGAGAACAGTTGAATAATCCATTATTCATCGAAATAAAGGAAAACAAATCCGGCCATACAAACAAGGCCACTTGGTTCCATTGGATCAGTACAACCACCGAAATCACAATAATGTTTAGAGAACATAATCAACAAAAAAATTAGTAGAACGGTATACATAAAGCAAATGAGATCGAACCCTAGTTGAAACGAAATTGAGGAGAGCACTAGATTGAAAATTTCACGCCCTCATCATCAGCTGAAGTTCCTTTGAAGATCGCGAGCTTCCCCTTGTGTTCTAATAGCTTCAAAGCTCGCATTAGCACTGTGCGGTCAATCCCGTAAAGCTCTAATGCACAGCACAACACACACACCACACACACACACAAAGATCAGTACAATATGGAAAGCACAATAAAGCCCCACAAAAATATTTTTGTTAATCTAATGCTTTCCCTTCTCATTGTAGTGAGGGATTTAAAGATATTTTGACATGCTTCCGTTGCAGAATATACTTAGGGAGAAGGAAACTCCATTCCTCCACTCCAGGTCAGCCAACCACCTTGTGCGCTCGTGTGTGTGTGTGTGTGTTTGAGAGAGAGAGAGAGAGAGAGAGAGCATAAATAAAAAAGTTAAAAGAAACACCAACACCTAATTAACGAGGAACATCAGATTTCAGACAACAAGAAGCCCGACATCTGCAAGCGAAATCAATAACGTCTACTTCATGCGTAATATAACGGATCCTAGATGGCAAGGGAGGGTTGGTGGGATTGAGTGCTCCTTCCCTCCTGTACAGGATCCGTCCACGTTCGAGTCCTGCGGAACTTGCGTGGAGGGCTCTTTTCCATCTAGTACCTAGGTGGTGTTGTGGTGACAACCTCACCTTTCTAGGCAGTACCTATGGTTCAAACTAGACATTCCACAGCGGGTCGGAAACCCTATGGTCACCCCTTCCCACCCTTTTGCAGTTCAAAAAAAAAGAAAGAATGGTTGCAGTAATCATTATAACACATCTTATGACAAAAAATGCCATTCATCATCTAGGGTGACTACAACAAATTGCATCACCTTTCGTAATCTAGATTTGCTTAACTCTATCAATACTAATTTGGGAATAAGCTGGCTTCACTCAGTGTATCTCAATAGGTGAAATTTGGAGGCACAGAGATACGCATAAATATAAGAAATAGAAAAATGATTTAATTGGTCCGTAGCCTGACCTACAAGGTTTTAAAAATGCACCACGAGTCCTCCCATCCTTTTTGACATCCAATTTTCTATTTGATCCAATTTGGTCCGTTTGAAGAAAACCTTCGCCCATTCTTTTTGTTTGGCCTCTACAATTCGCGCCTTAAATCAAAGATCTGAATGCAGCCTGAATGAATTATCTACATCAGAATCTTAATTCCCAGCCGAGCAAAGATTCTTTTCATTTTCCTTTCCAATACTCTTCTGGGAATCTTAACTGGTATTAATAGGTTCTTTATTACCTTAACAGTACTGGCAAGCAAATAGGGGTTTAGGTTTACAGTTTACCTGTGCCACGGGATTCAATCCCTGAGCGAATTTCCTCTACTGTCATTACGCTATCTTCCAAGCCATTATCTTTCACCTAATCAAGTACTTTCCAATAACATTAATAAGCAATCATTAATGTAGCAAGTACATATGCATAATGAACAGGCTCAATCAAGATCACAAATCTACTCACAAAGCGTAAAACTAAGTCGGCCCAATCTTGAATGCGGTGCCAGAGGACAAGACATTTCCTATGCCCCTTATCCATCCATTCCGCACGTCCTGTTAAGTCGAAAAGCTAATTTAACAAGCTAAACCCCAAGTTTACATGCAAAGGGAGGATGGTCAGACTTCAATAAAACGAAAAATAGGAAACTTAGGGACACAAACAAACCTTCGGAGACTAAGGCTGAGAGAAATACTTCCCTAGCTTCATGGCTTAGAGACCCTGAATAGCCACAAAGAAATCGACATTCAGCAGCAACAAATCAAGTGAGGGAACAGAATTTTTGCTTAGATAATTTACAACCACAATGCACACAGTAAGCCAACTACTCTTGAAATTTGACTGGTGGAGAAAATAGAATCCTTAGCACAGGAGTGCTACCTGTAGTTAAATATTGTCTTCAGCATGTTCAGGAGCATTTATACTTTAAAACTGCAGGTTACGTAAATGATTGAATGTTATTGTCCGGTCTCCCTAGTTATTTAACAGTTCCAACTCCTTCAGTTTTCAACTTTCCCTTAGATAAATCATATGAAAGACGAATTGATCTAAATCCACCTTTTTCTGTATCTTCTTGACAAAACTTGCAGGCCCAGACCAAGCCTAAGAACACAAGAAGACGACATTATATCTATCAACTGAAAGTCTGAAACGATATCCACGGTCTCCTCAATACTTGAGCTAAGCAGAATCCTGAGGCCTCCATCAAGGAATGGAGTGTGTAACATTAACAATACCACCGATGTTCATGGATAAGAACTTCTCAATGGAAAGCAGAATTTTGTACATCAATTTCATGCCATAATAACGTGCATACAGGCAATAGGCATAATAACTAGAAGACGGCAAAGAAATATCTCAGTGTTACCCTTTCCAATGCCTTGAAAACCCTCATGCAGTGGAATTCTACTCGTAGTTATTACACAGAACTCCTTTGCTTATAGAGAACAATCCGAAATATTTTATGATTGCATGAAACAAGCAGGTAAACCAAAAAAGAGAAAGTAACGATGAGAAAAGGACTTACTTTCAATTCCAGAATTTGTGAACAGAGGAAAATTTTCTGGTTCAACTATAAAAATCTTTTGGGTTCTGCAGTAATCAAGTATCAGTTCCTTCCAAAGTTGAATCTGCTTCTCCCTTGTGTCCTTAACAGGCTGCAAGCTAGATAAAGAAAGAAGAAGGTATGCAAATGAACCCATTTTCTCTATGAAAGGATCAGAGGGGACAGATAAAACGAGAAAACTTCACAAGACAGTTAATTTAATCTGTATGCAACCACAAAGCACAGATGCAATGAATATCGAACAAGTCAACAACATATGAAGGGAGTCGTATCCATATCGGAGACCAATACTCCTCAGTCCTGGGATACTTGCAGTTGCAGATACCCTTATCTGACACCACCAAACATATCCATTTTTTAAGTAATGGATGCTCTAGGTAATGTATCCGAACTTCTATGGCAATGAGATCTTGGCACTTCTTGCTTAGTATTGGAGTGCCAGAAGGTTACGGACTCCACTATGGACATCATATATGCACATAATAAGCTGGTTTTGCTGGTATGGCATTTCCCTTCATCCATATCGACATTGCTTACCTCAAACCATGGGAATGAAATCTCAGAGATGGACTCCAAAACCTACTTAAGCAACAAGATTTTAGGGGAATGTAGTTCATTGATCCCAAGTGGAAGATAGGGAAGAAATATCCGACATCCCTGGAATGTGCCTTCAAGAATACTAGTTGTTCAGTTTCACGGCGCAATCGAGTCAGCTTGGTGCAAGTATAGATATTTTTACAAGAAAGGAAAGAAAGTAAATCAAATAAAATGACGGGAGGTTTAGACATAAAAACAATGAGAAAATGAGACGACTTCACCTCTATTAAGGTCCAGAGTGGCTGCCCTAAATAGGCACTTGAAGAAGATAAAATAAAGTCGACACCACTCTCAACAACTTGGCAAGAGAGCTAGAACCAAGATTTTTATTTTCTTACCCACCAATCATAGTTACACTGTCTCTAATCAGGGAATGAACAAACACTAAGGAAGTGGCTTCTCAAAATTCTTAGAGCCAAGAATGTTGCTTTTCTAGTGTGCAAAGCATAAACTGTTCTGACTTGCTTTTAGAGCACATGACCATGAAATTGCATGAAAACTTCTCAATGAAACTCCAATTCTTCCAGCTTACTGTGGGAACAAGAATGGAGTTTATATTTGTGTACTCCCCAAAGGACATCATTCATAGAAGGGTATGAATCTATTAGTTCAACCAGAAGTTACAGCCTGAACCAACATGGAGGAAAAAGGATTCATGTAGTCAGCCCCAATTGCTGGGACACTAGGCTTGGGATGGCTTGGTTTACATACTTAGATAAGGTCACAGGTAACTTTACTTGGTAAAGAAGAAATAAATGTTACCTAGCCCCTCTCAATTGATACTCAAATGAGGAAACTCGGATTCTTTCCATACCAAGAGAGGTCAAATTTATTATTGCCTCACAGTGAAGAACCTGGGGCAAGTTTCGTAATGATGACAACTCAAGATTGGTGATTGATTTGTGAAATGCACCCAGGCAAGGCCGTCAAACAAGGCACATTCTTGAAGGTACTTGGTCAAAAGTGCATAAGATCAAAGCTTTCATCGTAACAAGTGTAGCATGAACCCAACATATCCACTCGATGTCTACCGACGTTCAAATGGAACAAACCCTTTTGAACTCAACACACCCAAATCTCACTCACTCAGGACCACTGACTACATGGACCTGTCCTCTAGTTAGAGAAGCTCCATGAAAACAGAAATGGCCCTTAAATGAGGCTCCCATTAACCATGTAAAACAAGCACATATTTTTTAATTTTGGTGCTCCAACGGACTCTCTAAAGTGACTCCTTAAGTAGGTTCTCCATCTTGGCTCCTAAGCGGTTCGTTAAATCTAGCAATTATGCATCTACTCCTATGTGATATTTGCGTCTACCTTGCCAAAGACTAAAGCTATTGGATCACTCATCAAGAGACAACTTAATGTCTATATGCATCTACTCCTATGTGGTATTAGCATCTATCCTAACAAAGACTAAAGCAATTGGATCACTCATCAATGCTCTAAATTAGCACACACTAAAACAAAATATAGATAAACTTTTATCATTTTTAGGAGCCAAGTTAAGCTAATCCCTTGAGGCTGCTCTCAGCAGTATGAAAACATCTCAACCACCGGGGGAAGAACAAGAATCTTACAAACTAAAGTGCAAAAAGGAAAAAGCTATATCATCTCTAAATGAAGGCAAGACCACATAAAAAAGCTAACTAATACTCTCTCCGTCCATAATGTTAAGACATTTTTGGGACTGCGTGCCATTTTAAAATTGTCTATATCTTTCAATTTTCAAATCATAATGTCTTATGTGATTTTCAAAACTTTGTTTAATAGAACTAATTGGGATCTATCAAACGAGATCCATTTTGCTTATAAAAAACATTCCGATTTTTCAGTGGCCGAATAGTGAAAGTGTCAAACATTTTGGGATGCAGCGAGTACTATTTATCAGAATTTAGATTGCAATTCAGACAATTTCCAAAATGCCTTTTATTTTAGGCTTCCCGGTAAGCGATTATCGCAAAATAAGGAAAATAAAGTAGTTTCTACACCAAAATGAATCGATGTCGATCCTAGATTGTACTTTTCTGGTGGATCTTTCATGCATTTAATTGCCAATACATATGCAGGGTGCACCGAGTATCTCAAAGCTAATAATCAATGGCCCATCAGACAAAAGAAAGCAATAAATTACGTGAAGTATGGCGGGTAGTTGAAGAAGTTGGGCAGCTTGAAATCTCCCAATTTCTGCATCTCTCTCTATAACTTGCTTGTTTTGAATTACCTAGAATCGCATACGTTCAGCAGAAGATAAAAGTTTGAGGATAAAGAAATAAATAGCAATAAAATTCGGCACAGCAGTCAACATACCCAGAATTCAAATTGAGTAAAGAACCAGTTTTCGATTCCCAGTTTATCACTTCCATATCCAATCATACTGTTACTACAATCAGGTCCGGCCCAGGGCAGAAGCCTAGAAACCCACCATTTATTAAGGCCCTGGTATATTTCTAGACCCCACAAATTACATGTTTAAGCAACTGAATTACCCGTGAAAAACAACAAACACAGAGAGAGAGAGAGAGAGAGAGAGAGAGAGAGATGAGTACCTGTAATAATCGTTGCCGGAGCCGCCGATAGTCGCCGGAGCTGCTGGCTGTGTAAGTGTTCGATTTATAGATTAAAGAGATCGTGGGTTGTTCTGACTGATCGATTGCCCAAACCTGTTACAAGCCCCTAGGAATGGGATGACACTCGCGCTGTGCAGGAAGAGAGGAAAATAGAAATTTTAATTATACTTCTATTGTTTCTTTTACAATTTAATAAAAATGCATTACTGAAACACTCTCTCCAATTTAAATTTTGGTTTTTTGTTGAATAATTTTTTTTAAACTAAAAACTATACTTATAATTTATAATGTTCCAGATGCTCTTAAATGTACCTAGGGTAGATAAACAAACCAACTTATTCGAGTTTGAACTTTTGTCACGTGAATAAACCAAATCCGAACACATTTGTGAAACTTGTTAAGCTTTGAAACTAAGCTTGAACGAAATACTCTTCGACTAGTACAACCTATGATGTATAAAAATTTCAAACTACTCAAGATTGACTCGACTAAAACTCATATGAGATCAATTCACGCAGTAATTAAACAAAATAAAACTTGAACTATATTTTTAAAGCTCATAAGTTTTTGAACGAAGCTTGAAAAAAAATCTGATTGGTTTGTTTATCTAATTGTTGGCCCTAGGTTTGCCCTTTAATCCTCCTAAAAAAAAAAGACAATTTGCCCTTTAATTTTGGGAATGATTTCCACACCCCCAAATTAATATCCACATCCCTTTTTTGTTTTTTAGTAAAAATTTTATATGTATAAAAGCAGCATCTACTTGTAGTCACCTCTCTCCCAAAAGTAAATGGAACATTTTTTAGTAAAATTTTAAATGTAAAAGTATCACGAAAAGACAAAAAGGGAAGTATGAATATCCATTGTGGTGTAAAAATCAATAAGCTTAATATTTTATATTTCTTTTTGTTCAGATACATATTTTAAATTACTATTAACACAAATTCTCCATCCAAAAACACTTTTAAAGGTATGTATCATATGCACCTATTGTATAGTCTATATTGTGTGCCACATCATTTAATAATCGTAACATTTTTAATGTTTCTTAGCTTTTTAGCATTATGATTCGTAACATATTTCTATGATTCATAACTTTTGTAAAAAAAATCGTAACTTTTATTAATAAGAGGAAATCAATTCATTACTTTTATAAGGGTGCGTATGATACACACTTAAATAGGGGGCATGTATTGTAGCCTTCCCCTTTAAATAAAACATTTTCTTCGCCGAGGGAAAAAAAAAGGTAAAGGAAAAAATTTACAATCTTGTCTCCACAAGTAATAGAATTATCCAGGAGGCCCACTAAATTATGAAAGTATGTTGAGGAGGTCTTATTCATGATGCTGTGTTTACTTAAATAGGAAGTATGTTGCATACTTGTTTCTTTTTTGCTTTTTTTTCCGGCAAATAAGAGCATCTCTGATGCAGTAGCCCGGGAGGAAGAGTATTTTCGGCATTTTAAGCCACGGGGGGCAAAATCGTAGTTTTGCTCTTTTTTTAAGCTATCGGTATCGATACGGGTAATGTGCTGTATCGATACCGGATAGCTAAGTGGCGAACAGAAGCTTCCCGTATCGATACAGGATTATCCCTGTATCGATACCGCGTGTCCTAAGGTCGGCCGTTTGGCTTGCCTCGTTATTTTGCTATTATTTCCGATTTTTCCCTTTTGGTAATTTTAGGGTTTCCATTGATTTGACTTCCTTTTTCGGAACAAATCAATTAGGGTTTCCGGTTTCCTATATAATAAATTGTTAGCCTAAACGGCTGAGGGAGTTGATTATTATTGAATGAAAACAGAGTCTAGAGAGCGTTTTCTCTAACTATCTCGTTTGTGATCGATTGTTGCGCGTCTTTTATGTAGTTCATAAGGCGCCCTGCATCAATCTCTAGTGCACTACCTAAAAAATATTTGCTAAAGTGTACACCTAAGCACATGTGGGACCCTATTTTGCGTGCTAAGAACTTAGTTAGCTAGCTAAGGAGAAATGCACTTTAATGGAGCTCCCTAAAAATATTTATTATCTTTTAGAGTGGGACCCACCATATCAGCAGTACAGATGTTAAAAAAACTGGGGAGGGGGATTGGAACTCCAATTTACTAGAATAAGGCCTCTAAAATCAGGGGCGGAGCCCAAAAAATCGAAGCAGGAGGGCACTTTTCAATCATAATCGCAGAAAAAGTTCGTACAGGTAGAGAACAATTAAAAAAAACACTAAACTTAAAACATTTTTCACTACACGACCCCGAAAACTACCCTTGAAAGTGTAATTTTTGAAGATTATTAGGAAACTATTGTTGCTCTGAATTATATGGCTCTATTAAGCGAAATGGATTTAAGATTTCTCATACTGTGATTTGTTACTGTAATCAAATGGCAAATAAAAAGGGCAATTCTATTTGCAACCCCTTATCTACTCCATACAACCCAATTTCTCTATAAAACCCACACTTTTTAAACTTAAACTTCATAGTAGTTCATACAACCCACTAAATCTACTTAAACTTCCTATAATATCCATTTCAAACAAATTTACTCCATACAACCCACTAAATCTACTTAAACTTCCTATAATACCCTTCACTCTAGAAACCTAAAAAACCCCTAAAACTTTACTCCTTCCTTGCCCACAGTCATCTCCCTCACAGTCATCTCCCTCCCCTCTTTCTCGCTCCCTCTCCCAGTCAATCGTCTCGCCATCACCACCACTGTTCGACATCAACCACCACCACCATCCAACATCATCACCATCGTCCGACGTCACCACCAGTGTCCAACACCGCTGCCTTCACCATCGCACCACCATCATTGCACAACCTATTCTGCACACCACCTGCAAGAATACGTGATGAACAATTTACTAGGAAATTTTCCATTAACTAGAAACTCCCGCCATATCAGTAGTACAGATGTTAAAAAAAATGGGGAGGGGGATTGGAACTCCAGTTTACTAGAATAAGGACTTTAAAATCAGGGGCAGAGCAAAAAAAAAATCGATGCGGGGGGCACTTTTTGGTTGATCATAATCAGAGAAAAAGTTCGTACGGGTAGATAGCAAAAAAAAAAAAAAAACTAAACTAAACTTAAACATTTTTCACTACACACAAAAAAAATTTGGTGTACTTTTTTACCAAAAATTTCCAAACACAACCCCGAAAACTACAATAATCTACTCGTGTAATTTTTAAAGATTATTAGGAAACTTTTGTTGCTCACTTGCTCTGAATTATATGGCTATATTGAGCGAAATGGATTTAAGATTTCTCATACTGTGATTTCCGTCTGTAATCAAATGGCAAATACAAAGCATACACATCTCACCTTATATGTACGTGACATTTTTGTAGGAAAAATAATAGTGAAAAATAAACAATAATTAGAAATTATTTAGGAAACAGAATCGCAAACCGAGGCCCGTGTATCACACAGTGCCCTTAAGACAAATTCGCCTCCTCACCGGTGTTTGTCTCCCAGGGTCTCGGTCAACTCAGTCACAGTAGCACCGTCTGTGACTGCCCGTCGAACTGAAGAAGTGTTTGTACTCTCTCCCACAAAATGACTCAAAAGAATTCAAAAGAAGAAGAATGGCATAAATTCTTTGTGGTGTGTTTAGAAAAAGAAGTAACTCCCTTTAATGGAGGAACTCTGAAAACAAAGTTCAAAACATACAGGAGAGAAAATTGAATTGGAGGATGACCTATCCATCACATTTTACCAGCCAATTTAAAGTAATCATACAATGCTCTGCTGGTGGGAATTCAATTTATACGTATAATTGAGTTTTTTTTTGTCATTCGTTAATCCTAATCTACTCTATACTAAGGGGTTTGGGGAGGGAGATGGGTGTTTACGGGAATTGAACCCTGCCCATGTGCATAGGAGTATAAGGGAGGCACCAACTGCACTCCACTCCACGTGCATATAATTGAGTTCAAGGTTTTTGGGCTTAACAAGCTTAAACATGGAAGCCTTAAAAGTTAATTGTGCTTCAAAATTTAGGCCCAACAGGCCTAAGGCCAATGAGGATACAAGTTTATTATTTAGGAATTTTGAGCCCGTAGCCCACAATAATTCCGAACTAACACAGACCAGGCCACGGACCACAAACCTCGGACCACAGGTCGTGGGCCCACGAATCCTGATTCCCAGCCCCTGGCCCAGCCTTTGTCTGAGTGTGCAGCGATGGCGAGCACACGCGCGTCATTCCTTTAATAAACTTGGTTTTTCCAATTCCCCTAATGAGACAATTCTCATTCATCCTTTAGATGGATTTTATTCATATTTAGGCGCACCAAAATAATCGAATAATTTATCCATTTTTCAACAATTTTGTCCTCGACCTTGTTCACTCTTTTGTACCCACACAATCAAAGAGGCCCTTCAGTACTTTGGCATAGCACATACCTGAATTGGTTTTGCAACCAAGGCTGAGTTTCCTCTATTTACTAGATGGTATTTTTGGTATTTTTGTCACTTGTTTTTGTACTATTGAAGACAAGTTATTTCTCCTAACTAAATGGATTCTGTTCCACAAAATTAACTTATTCTCAAGATTGATTTATTGCGCTTTATGTGATAAGTCATTCTCTCACAATACATGTGAAACACCCGCTATAAGAGTACTTTTAGAGAAAATGAGTTGTCTTTTGCCACTAGAGTGAAAACAAAAAATTTAATGGAAACGGTGCCACCAAAAGTAAATACAGTAGGATGTGGAATGACTGCTGCAGTGGGATCTCTTACCCTCCTTGCAGGAGACACGCGCCTAGGATATCCTCGCGTTAGGGTGATGGTGTATAAACCTAAACCTAAGCGTTATAATTTTAAGAAAGGCACTCTTCTGGGTTTTTTTCATAAACAGGAAATAGTGACGTATATTAATGATGTCATCGACGAGATTTTTGTAGCAAGAACGGGGCAACCTTACGACATTATAAAAAAAGTGTCGGCCTAAATTGCTAGTTTTTAGATCTTTAGGGGTGGTTTGGCTAAATAATCCGTTTTGGATTATTTGTTTGTTTTTATTCAATTTTGTTTTGAAATATGACTTGTTTTGGTTGGAGGAATTTAAAAAATAAAAAATTATGCTTAGATCTGATTTCTTTTACTAAAGACAAACGAATCCAATAATCCACTATTTTTGTCTTTATTCAAACAAATATCAATTTTGAACAAAATTTCTTACTTTTTGGATTCCTTTCGTCGAGACGAACCAATTACCCACAAAACACCGGCTAAATTTTTTTAATAAAGACAAAAAAATAATCTGGATCAATTATTTTTCCAAAACACCCTAGACTGTAACGTAAGTCAAGAGATGCCTAAAAGTCAAATTACAGCTAGGGGTCAAGTCAAGAAGTGTGTTCTTGGAAGTCAAAATACGGTTGAGGGGGCAATTAACATATGCTGTGAAAGGTTTCCTGGAATTTGCTTCTAACAATGTGAACCACACAATCTTTATTCGAGTTGAATTTCGATATCACACGAGCAAGCAATTGCGACGGCTCAATAATTTGTGCTTCTGTTCCTAAATGTCGTTCGCAATTCTATTAAGACGCCAAGAGTTAGCGGTCACTTAATTATATATTGCCTATCACTATGGTCCTACCGGCTCATTTTGCAAGAATTGTATTCATTGAGCATATTCTTAGTAATGAAAATTGGATTACATTTATTTTACAAGTCATTCTCTATGTCCATATATTTGGTCTTCCATTTCTTTAAAGGGGGAAAAACAAAAAAACTGAACATGCCTTTCTTGCCTTTATCCCAAAACTAGAAAAAATGATTTCCAGAAGATCTAGCTTATAATCTAGCATAAAATATAAGTGTATTTGAAATATTTACTACATTGGCCAAGTCTTGAATATTTGTAGAGATACTGACTAGTAAATGAAGAACAATCGAGGCTTTTTATTAGAGTACAAATCACAATGGTTTCCCATTTCTTACTATGAACTGGCAATATATGTGTGGAGTACAAATCCCAGTAGTTTTCCATTTCTTACTATGAACTGGCAATCTGTATCTCGTGCTTGGCCATGATGGTTGTCGTTTGCTCCTTGTACCAATATGAATTATTTCCTTCCCTAGTTGAATAGTCCGAACTATCACCGGTATAAGTAGGGGGATTGAGCACATTAATCCCAACAAAATACAAATAATGGAATGGTTTTGGAGGTGGCATGATCTCCACTCCTCCTTCCAACATTTTCACTACAGCACTCATTGGTGGCCTAGCCATCGGAGAGTCTTGAACACACCACAATGCCACAATAGCCATTATTTGTGCTCTATCTCTATCATTCTCTTCTATTCCATTCGAAAGAATCATTGCTGCCAACTCACCTTTCTCGTATTCATCCCAAACATGTTTTGGGAACCAATCAAGGCTATCAGTGGATCCCACTCTTGCATTCCTTCTCCTCCCTACTATCTCAAATAAAAGCATGCCGAAGCTATAAACATCGCATTTGTGAGTGATAGGGTAGTTGTTGAGAAGAAACTCAGGAGCCGAATAACCAGGGGTCCCTTTATATCCTATGCTAGAGTCATGGGTGTTGTCTCTATTACAAAGCTTTGCAAGACCGAAATCCGCAACCTTAGGGTTAAAATTGCCATCCAATAGTATGTTACCAGGCTTTATATCATAGTGAATGATTCTATGTTGACACTCTTCGTGAAGGTAAGCTATACCTTTTGCCGTCCCAATGGCAATTTCAGGCAGCTTATTCCAGTCAATTCCTTGTGCATCATCGTTGAACAAGTATTTATCTAACGATCCATTTTCCATGTACTCGTAGACTAACGCGCTCATTGAGCTATCGTAAGAAAAACCATATAGCCTTACTAGGTTTATATGGTACGTCCTTCCAATAGTGCTCACCTCTGCCATGAACTGCTCCTTGGCTCTTTTATCTAGTAGGCTCCTTTTGATGACCTTTACCGCAATCTTGATTCCATTCGGAAATTGTCCTTTGTAAACTATTCCGAAGCCTCCGGAACCCAATACCTTTGAGTAATTATTCGTGAAGCGACGTAATTGTTGTGCTGTGAATCTTACCGGTTTTTCCTTTGCCAGGTCTTGGAGGAATCTCTCCATTGTGGGTGCATCGATTTCCCAAACTTGAGCCACATTCGAGGACACGGGTAGTGCTGTAGAACCGATCCACGCACAAATGCTTGAGATACCAATTATGAAGAGTACTACGAAGATACACAGAATTACGACTGCAAGTGAAAAACAGTCATATCAGTAGCTGAATTGGTACAGTATTGTCATTTGATATTGGCAAACTTTTTTCTGAGAATGAACTTACAAGCAGCTATTGCGCCTCCATCGTTTAGGCCTAGGAACCCATCATCAGTCATCTCTGTGGCATCATTAGCACTTGAAAAACTCAAAACAATGCGGTGCTAGTTTGTTGGAAAAAGGCTACAATACACACTCCTTATTTGGGTGTGTATCATACATACCCCTATAAAAGTTACGAATTTTTTGTAAAAGTTACGATTTTTTTATAAATGTTACGAGATACATCAAAATGTTATGAATCATAGAAAATGTTATGAATCATATTGCTGAAAAGTTACGAAAAACTAAAAAATGTTACGATTGCCGATAAAGTGGCACAATCTAGACCATACAATAGGTGCATATGGTACACCCAAATAAGGGGTGTGTATTGTAGCCATTTCCTAATTGAAAAAGCCAAAAGTTGAAAATGAAAAACTGAAAATGAGTTTCCCAAACACCCTATTGATTGAGATGTCGTATAAAATCGTTTGTAGGAAAGCTTTAATTGAGTTTTGTGGTTACATACCAACAATCAGGCAAGGGTACTCAGCGGAATAGAACACTGCTTTCACCACTAAATGTTGCAGTAACACCAATGGCTGAGAGAGAGGGAGGGTGGAATTTCCAATCTTCCTTTTTTTCTTCTGTGGTTCAAATTTAGGGAGAGGGGAGAGGGAAATTTAAAGAGGAGAAGTGAGTTGTTTCTTTCTCTTTCAGAGACGAAGGGAAAAACGATCACGCAAGTTAGGTACGATTTTGAATATTTCTTGAATGTTACTCCCTCCATCTTGCAACTCTATTGCTTTGGCTTAAAAAGTCAGCCTGACTTATTTTTTTTTGTTTTTTTTTTTTTGTTTTTTTTGTGTTTATTAGTTTTGCATCGATTTTTTGTGTACTATTGGTTCGTTTCGACGAGAGGAATCCAAAAAGGTAAAAGATTATGTTTAGAACTCTCAATTTTTTTGAATAAGATGGGAAAAAGTATGAAAATTTGTCTTTTTAACTTATTTTTATCTTTATTCAAAAAAATTTAAGCTTCGATCATAATTTTTTTACTTTTTCGATTACTCTTACACAAAAAGTTGATGCAAAACTAAAAAGACGCAAAAATAAATAAATAAATAAATAAAGACGAAAAAAAAGCCAAGTGACTTTTTAGGCCAAAACACACGCCTGAGTCGCGGCATCAAGGTCTTATCCAAATTGAGCAAAGGTGGCCACTTCGCAATATTGTGCCAATTCCAGTTTTATTCCTTTGGCAAAAAAGGAAAAACGGTTTTTTTTGTTTTTTTCGTTTTGTCTTTATTCAAAAAAAAATTTGCATTTGTTAGTTTTGTGTCAAGTTTTTGTGGTTTATGGATTCATCTCGACGAGACTGAAAAATCCTAGTTTGCCTAGGTTTAATGATTTGCTAGGTTTTAATCTTTTGTAGAAAATCAGCCCACCAAACAAGATGTCAATCAATCACACAACGAAAAACAAACAAATGAAGAACACAACGATATACGTGGAAAACCCCAATACGGGTAAAAACCACGGGAATGAATCAAACACTATAAAATCATTGTGTAGTTACAAGTAATCTTACCCTACGATTTGAATCACTCACAATCGCTCTAAGATGTACTTGCCGAATCCTCGTACACCACACCCAGTATTTGATTGCTACTACTTCGAATCCTCGAGTCTTCCAAATGTTCTTCCGGAAATCCACCGGAAAACAACTTGAACTTGATTATTGATTGATGTAGAAACCTCTTGAAACTTTGATTAAAGTTCCATCGATATTGTTCTTCAAGATTCACTCTCGATACTTTAGGGTTTTGTGGCTTTGAGAACAAGCGGCTCTAATATTCTTTTTCAGCCGACAGCCTAGATCTAAAACCGTGATGTTTTTATAGAAGATGTCATTCCGATCAATCGCATCATAAGTCGATTGATCGGACTATTGTAGATCCGATTCTTTTGGAGCTGCCGATTATAAATCCGATTGATCCCTCTATCAATCCACATACTCTGAAACTGCCTCCACGGCCTGTGCTAAATCAGAGTTACCCGACTGAGAAACCGATTGATCCCCTGGTTGATCTTTCCGTTCCGAATGCACCATATTGATTAGGCGACAACCGACTAAACTACTAACTCTCAAATTACATTATAAAAAGATTCCTTCCACTCTAATCCTATACAGACTTGCTACTTAGAAAATTAAGGAAAAAATAATAAAATTACAACTCGATAAAAATATGTGTTTTGTCATATGGAATTGCCAAAACAAGACGACTCCGGAATTTGGTCCTTACAGAGACGAATCTAAAGAGTATAAAATTATGGTCGAAACTAATTTTTTTTAATAAAGCCAAAATTAAACCAATAAACTGGTTTAATTTTGTTTATTTAACAAATATTACTTTTGACCATAATTTTATACTATTTGGATTCGTCTCGTCGAGACGAATCCATATCGTCGAGACGAATCCATAAACCACAAAAACTTGATACAAAACTAACAAATGCAATTTTTTTTTTTGAATAAAGACAAAACGAAAAAACCAAAAAACCAGTTGAATTTTTTT
Source organism: Vaccinium vitis-idaea (assembly GCA_963854785.1). Lineage (NCBI taxonomy): Eukaryota > Viridiplantae > Streptophyta > Magnoliopsida > Ericales > Ericaceae > Vaccinium > Vaccinium vitis-idaea. The sequence goes on from OY978215.1 coordinate 45,946,849, forward strand.
TTGCCAAAGGCGTCCTAAACTACCGCAAACTTGTTTCATTGTTTGCAGATGAGCGGCCGACCCAACGCAACTAACAGATAAGCCGACGTTAGTAGTAGGTTTGATTCCACGGTTTGATTCCACGATAAAAGAGCTCGGTTTCCAAACAGATTTGTCCATTTGTAATGGAAATGACATTAGTAGGAATATAGGATAGGATAGGATAGTTCACAATGAAACTACGTGCAATTTTCTAACTAAAAAATAATGTACTTATCAAATGTTTTACCGTATTAAAGTTCGGATAATGATACGGGTACCGACCAAAAGGGACCGAAAATGTACCGATCGCCTTCGGGGACCCACTTTTGGGTCCCACACGAGTGATCCGAACCGTTCATTGTTCTTAAAACATTTTTCCGAGGGGCTCCACAAAATTTCAGCTCAATCGGACGTTTGGAAGTGCTCGAACCAAAGTCTCACCGTTTGAATCAAAAAAAAAATTTGATTCAAACGGTGAGACTTTGGTTCGAGCACTTCCAACCGTCCGATTGAGCTGACATTTTTTGAGGCCCCTCGGAAAAATGTTTTAAGAACAATGAACGGTTCGGATCACTCGTGTGGGACCCAAAAGTGGGTCCCCGAAGGCGATCGGTACATTTTCGGTCCCTTTTGGTCGGTACCCGTATCATTATCCTTAAAGTTCTCAATGAGATCTACTATAAAATAATATCCATATTGATATTTGTAAGTACATTATTTTTTAGTTTGAAAATTACACGTAGTTTCGTAGTGAACTATCAAATTGGGACGGCGGGAGTAAGTGAATAAGAAAAGGTAGTAATCTTTATATAGCTAGTTAAAATTGCTAGTGTAAATGGTATTTCTCTATTTTCACTAATCATTGCTATAGTCAGTGGCGTAGCCAGAAAATCGTACCAATGTGGGCACAAATTTTGTTGTGTAGTAAAAAGATCTATATTTTGTAAAAATTTAACATGCATGCCTTGATTTTCTTTCGACTTTTTGTATAAGAGACTTGTATTTTATGATAAAATAATAAATATAATTCCATAAACACGAATAATAGTTTTGAGGCAAAAATTCAACGAATTGAAATGAGTTTGTGAGTAATTAGTTATTTAATGATTCTGAGGCATCGCCAATTGGTGCGCTTACATCCTTCTCCATTTTTTTTATCTGCCTTCATCATCATATAATATTAGTCTTCAGTCTCACATAAATATGTGTAGAAGATTGGCCTTATAACACCATGCGGTGGTACCCTAAGAGCACTTAATAAATTTTCTTATACAAAAGTTATGTATCAATTGAACTTAAATATATTTTTCTACAAAAATAAAAAATAAAAACCCTCAAAATTCAATGTGTGGGCCTATGCCCACACTGGCCCTAAGGTGGCTCCGCCACTAGCTATAGCTACTCTATTAATCTAATTCAAAATATATATACGTTATCCATCCCTTTTTATGCGCTCCAGTATTCTATTTTTGGCTATCCCTGAATGAGTGTCTATTTAGAAAAGTTTGTAGGTAAAAGTTAATACATTTTCCATCTTGCCCTTAAAAGCAGATTTCATTTTGTAATAGTGATGTCTCCATGAAGGGTAACAAGGGACAGTTGGAATTTCTGAAGTGCAATGATAGTGTTAACGTCCCCATAAAAAGTTGGATTTATGAAGTTAGACACTTAAAAAGGGATCAAGGAAATACTTTATATCCTTTAAAATTAACAGGTACCCAAGATAGAAATAAGATTTATGTTTGATACGAAGTCTTTGTATCTATCTTTTGGCAACAAATAGTTTTATTCTCTCTCCGTCCCTTTTTAAATGTGTTGCTTTGTAAATTCAATTTATTAAAGAGACGTCATCATCATTACATATTTTACATCAAGTTTTACCTCCATTTTATACTTTTCATATCAACTTTTATTTCAAATTTTCAAAATTGGTCTCCACTTTTATCCATTAACTCTTTACCTATTAACTTTTCAAAAGGGCAAAATAGTAATTGTATAAACTTCTACCATTAAATTTTCAAATCATACACTTATTAAGGGACAACCCAAAGTGAAAAAGTCGACAATAAAAATGGTACAGAGGGAGTAAGAAGTTTGGGAGAGAGAAGACGGGTGAAGTTTGGGGCCAAGGGCTGAAGAAAATTTTGGGTGCAAATAGGGTAGCATCCGACGTGGTGTCTCTTTGGCACATTCGGGTCATCCAAAAGTGTGTTGGATGGTCCGGGTTTGGAGAGAAAAACAAGGGAGAGTAAGAGGAGAGGGAGTTTTTAATTGTGGTGCCCCTCGCACATTCGGGTCATCAAAAAGTGTGTTGAACGGTCCAAATTTGAAGAGAGAAATAGGAGATAGTGTGTTTTAATCCGGACTGTCCAACACACTTTTGAATGGCCCGAATTCGCCAAAGATGCACTACGTCGAATGCTACACTATGTGCACCAAAAATTTTCTCGGCTCCAAACCATTGTTGTCTTTGTCATTGCGGCCGCCTTGGAAAACGTGTTAACTATTTGTAGATCGCCGCCTTGGAAAACGCGTTAACTATTTGCAGATCGCTATGCATTCAATGCTATCCGAGTGTACCCCTGCTGTCCCTATAGGAATACGAGTAATGATACGTACCCGGAAAAGATACACCGAAAGTACCCAACCCACACACACTGGATGTGCAGTGTGTGTGAAGCCCACACACTTTGTGTGTGGGTTGGGTATTTTCGGGGTATTTTTTTCTTGGTACTTAGCTTTTCCGATAGGAATACTGGACTCCTCCTCATGCCCTTTATTCATTACAAATGTTTCATAAGAGTTGAGATGCTCCTAAACCAAAAGAAAAAACTGCAGACATTTTGCACAAACAAAAAACTCAAAATTGGGAATTTTTTTAGTAATTCATTTCAAATATTTACTCCAACAAAAAACTCAAAATTGGGATTTTTTTAAGTAATTCATTTAAAATATTTACTCCAACCAACTACGTACATACTGCAAGTGGTGGCTAGCTCATGCGGTAGAGCTATTGGATGCTCCACACTGCATCCTGGGATCGAGTCCCATTCTCTCCTCCCCTATGTAATAGATTAGGAATGACGAATGACAAAAAAAAAAAAAAAAACTACAAACTCATGAACCATTTCTAGAAAAATGTACTCTATCTCACTTTGAAAAAGGTTTTTTTTTTTTGGGTAATGAAGAGTGTCACGATAAACTGGACTAACCTCTCCAGCCCCTCCCACATTTCTTTCCACACATTTAAGTGAGTTGAGGTGGCCCCAAGAATAAATCGCTGTCGAAGAGAACCAACCTAGGGTGGTAAGCTCCGTTGAAACAAGTCAATTAACCACTGCGACAAACCATAATTATTTTGACTTTAACTTTTAAAAAGTTCTTTCAATAATCTGTCTATAATTTTTACTTTCTATGCTGTGGAATTCAATGATGATAAAATGATAATCCAAAATTTAAGAATAAAAAAAGACAAAGCAAAACGTAAAAAGAATGGCAACAAAAAGCCAAGTGAATGCCAAACGGATCCTCGAGTGGAAGAGCTGGCATGACAATTATGTGCATGAAACGACGACGCATATAAGGGCAGCAGCCCTTGTTGTCCCTGGCCCCTATAGACTATCTCCTAGGGACAGCAAACCCCCGATCCGTGTATAACAGGTAGGGCATGCTTGAACTCACTTGGTTCAAAAAATGCATTAAAATTTTTGTTTAGATATAAATTAAATTTTCTTATATTATTGTCGGCTCTAAGTTAGTCGTGCGAAGTTATAAAAATTGAAGTCTAACTGAATTTGTACAATTAATTTTTATTTCCCAACAAAACAAAAATTGTCTAGCCCAATAAGATTTATTGTTTCTTTGATTAGAACATGTTTCTTTGTTTCTCTAATGGAAGATAAATGGTTGAATGATTCTCTGGTCAAATTCGTTGAGTAGAACATGTTTAATAGTGTTGATAATGAAGATATATATAATTCAATACTTTCAAAATATGAAGACTCGTCGTGGGATATTGAAATATGTTGAATTCTTTTTTTGTCTAGCAGTGAAATGTAAATGTTTAGTTCTCTTTTGCCTGAGTTTTTTATTTTTTGCATAAGTTTTTCATCATAGACACGCTCTGTATTTTTGTCAATGTTAGATGAAAATTCTAGAACTGTCTCTGTTTTTATTCTTTCTATTTACCCATTTGTTTTTTGTTTTTTGTTTTCCTTCATAAAGATAAAGAAGAGAGGGAGGAAAAGATACAATAAAAAAAGAATGGTGTGCACAATACCTCGGTAAAGATAGGTAAGGATAACTCGATACTATTCAAAATACATTTTTGATAACTTAATAGAAGTCTGTTGCACCCAATTTTGTGCATTTCCGTAGCACAAATAGCAAATATTCCATTTTTACTAGGATGTTGGAGATGCTTGAGTAGCAATGGAGCTTAACTTGAGTGCTTTCATACTATACAAGTACACAAAATAAACAGTAAATCAATCTAAAATCAGAAAAAAAAGCATATGAGATAGGGAGATTATTTTTCGATGATAGTAAAGTTGTTTTACAAGAACGTAAAAATATCACTTAAATATGACTCTTTTTGCACTTTTAACTGCTAAAAGTAGTAATTACAGTAGCATAATAATGGGTACACCATTTGATGCCAAAAAAATACACACCGTGTTGTCTTGGATCCATTTTGGGATTCTATACAAATAATCGGACCCGATCAACTTATTCAAAATATGTTTTCAAGGATTTACATACAAAATCAGCCCAGTCTCATATCGGTAAGAGCTTGATTGATTTTTTGCTCAAATGTTAGAAAATTGAATAAAGAACTGAATAAGTCTACACTGATAGCCAATTGAGCTGATTTTTTTTTTTTTTTTTTACAGGAATTCTTAAAAACCATTTTAAACAAATTGAAAGGTTTCGATTATTTATGTGAAATCCCGAGGTGGATTTCACACAATACGGTGTGCATTTGGTGTTCACCAAATAGTGTACCCATAGTTTTATTTTTAACAAAATCAAGGGACCTACCTAATCTTGTCCCCTCTTTTATATCCACAGAATCAAAGAATAGCTAGGAGTCACGTCAAGACGTGTTCTGGAAGTCAAAATACTGAGGGGCCATTTTATGTATACAACCAAATTATGTATACTGTGAAAGGTTTCCTGGAACTTGCGAACTTGCTTCTAACAATGTGAACAAAATCAAGGGACCTACCTAATCTTGTCCACTCTTTTATATCCACAGAATCAAAGAATAGCTAGGAGTCAAGTCAAGACGTGTTCTGGAAGTCAAAATACCGAGGGGCCATTTTATGTATAAAGCCAAATTATGTATACGGTGAAAGGTTTCCTGGAACTTGCGAACTTGCTTCTAACAATGTGAACAAAATCAAGGGACCTACCTAATCTTGTCCACTCTTTTATATCCACAGAATCAAAGAATAGCTAGGAGTCAAGTCAAGACGTGTTCTGGAAGTTAAAATACTGAGGGGCCATTTTATGTATACAGCCAAATTATGTACACTGTGAAAGGTTTCCTGGAACTTGCGATTGCTTCTAACAATGTGAACAAAATCTTTATTCCAGTTGAATTCCAACATCGCATGAGTAGCAATTACAATGGCACAATAATTGTAGGTAATTCCATTAAGAGACCAAGAGTTAGCGGTTACTTAAATTGAAAGCCTCTATTTAAATTAAAATTCGCTTCCATGCTTCAACTTGCTTCATCAACGGGAGCTTTCGGTGGGGTTCACTTCTTGCCTATCCTAAATTCCTTATGATTCGAATCGCTTATTTCGTAGATAGGTACTGATCCATTAAGCATATTCTAAGTACACAAAATGAAGATTGGATTAGTTTTCTTATGTCATATTGTTAATTACTCTCTCCTTAGGAGCTTCTGTCTCCTCCTGAGAGCCATGCCCTAATAGTGGCGTAACCTGTACCTCCTCACCACCTCTTCATCCGCCCTCGCACCGCCCTACTTCCTCCCTTCCCGTTAGTAAATCCTCTCTCATCCTTTCTTCTCCCCAATCCAAACCTGAAAACCTAAACCCCTCTCCCTCTTCTGTACCTCACCTCTTCCCTCTCATACCTCTAATCCTCTTTTCCTTTTTTTCTTCCATGGCCGACACAGACTTCTTGGACCTTGGTGAAGGGTCTGGCGAGTCAGGCGAAATCGATAATTTGTGCCTTGTTGGCAAAATCCTCCACCATAAAACCCTAAACCCTACAACCATCTCCAACATTTTACAATCTGTCTGGAAAACCAGGGCCAGCTTCTCCACGGCTTCTTGGAATAATAACCTCTTCCTCTTCCGTTTTGAAGATGCCATGGACAGATCTGAGGTCTTAGCCGATGGCCCATGGTCAGTTATGAACCATCTGCTAGTCCTACAGCCACTACACGATGGCATAGCAGTTAACGACCTTGAGTTTCTGACGTGCCCTTTCTGGGTGCAAATCCATGGGCTACCCTGTGACAAGATGAACTGAGCAAACGCCATTAAGATTGGTCAGAGGTTTGAGAAAATTCTGGGCGTTGCAGGAGCTGCGGAGTGCCTACTACTAAATCGAAGTTTCCTTCGAGTTTGAGTTGAGGTTAATCTCCGTAACCCTCTTCCCAAAGGATTCTGGCTCCGAGGACAACCCCCTCAGGCCGTGATCGATGGATTTCTTACAAGTTTGAAAAACTTTCTGACTATTGCTATGCATGTGGGCGTATTGGTCATGATAACAGGGATGCAAATTTGTGTCCCGAGAAGAGGGAATCAACTCTGGTTATGGCCCAGATATAAAAACAGGGAGAGCTAGGAAGCTCCTCTTCCATGGAAAGCCCTAAGACCAGCTGGTGGATGAGGCTGAACTGCGGGTTGAAACCCTTCTCCGGAATCGACCACCGATTCAACTCAGTGAGCATGGGGCGAGTGTCATGCACAATCGAGGGGAGCGCGTGATGGATACCCCAGATCAGAATATTCAGACGTCTGGTAGTGGAGCACGACCTCCACAATCACACGACGCGGACGTCATCCCATCCATGCCAGCTGTCTCTCAATCATTGGGCCCAGGTATATTCATCCACCAACTCCCTTATCCGTTACCACACATTAATATTTCTCCCTCGGGGCCTCTCACCTCTGATCACCGCCATACTACAAATGCCATAACAAATACCCAGGCCCAACCCATTAACCTCCCTATTAACACTAAAGTTATTGTTGGGCCCTCTTCCACTAAGGCCCATCAGGAATCCTTGGCCCAAGAAACCCCCTATTTCGTTACTGAGCCCTTGGATAGCCCAAAACGATCATTACCCCAACTTATTGATAAAGCCCACACCAGCTTCTCATTGCTCCTACCCCTGAACAAGTACAAATATCACAAAGCCCAATTGCTATTACCCCCATGCCCACAGAACCCCAACTTGACCTAAACACAATTATCCCTTCAAACCCCCTTGACCAACATCTTTCCTCTGCATTTATTTCCCTCTCCATCAAACGAAAAGCTCCCCCAGACCAAATCAACCCACCTGCTTCGAAAATTCTCAGAATCTGTGCTCCTCCTCCCTTTTCCCCAACTACCCACATCAACAGTAGCTCCACCCTCACTGCTATTCCCACTCTATCCTCAGATCTCCAGGTTGCCCACAAACCCCTCACCACTAAACTAAACCCATAAGAAAATCTCCTAGACGACCCAAGCACAAATCACCCACCAGAGGTAACCATATTAACCTTACTCCGGACCTCAATCTCTTTGATGTTCAAATCCTATCTTCCCCTCTGGCCCACCCCTCTCACCAATCTGAGCTGAAACTCTACTCCATGGTTGATACACCCCCCCACTCTGTACCTACTGTCTCTCTATCTAGGGCTGTGGCTGACCCTTATTAGCCACCAGTTCCATGATGATTCTCAGCTGGAATGTGCAGGGGTTGGGGCGACCCCTGACATTCCAGATCCTCCGAGGGTTGTGCTCAACCCATCGCCCTATGGTGGTGTTCCTGATGGAAACGAAGAACAAGCGTCCTTTGTCGATCCAGAGGGCACATCTGGTGGCTTAGCGCTCTAGTGGACTGATGAAGTCTGCTTAGATATTCGTTACAAATCCAAGAATCTGATCCGGGCAGTTATCTCTAGTTCTGCTTACAATTTTGACTGGGTAACTACCTTTGTTTATGGCCCCCCTAAGCGTAAAGAGAGGGCTTTCTTTTGGAAGTCCTTTGTGACTATGAATAAGGAGTCAGCTCGACCGTGGCTCTGTGTTGAGGATTTCAATGAAATCAGCTCTTCTACGGAAAAGCAAGGAGGGGTGGGCTGTAGTAATGGACGTGTTGAGAAATTCCAATCTATTATCTCGGATTGTGCCCTTATAGACCTCGAATTCAAAGGCAATGCCTTTACATGGTCTAACAATCAGGTTGGTGATGCTTGTGTGAGGGAACGCATTGACAGGGCTATGGCTAATCTGGAATGGCGCCATAAGTTCCCTTATGCTCAGGTCTTTCACGAGTTTATTCTTGGCTCGGATCATTGCCCCCTGATTGTAAACTGTGAAGTCCCTTTGCAAAAGGTTCCCAAACTTTTCAAATTTGAATCTATGTGGGCAACCCATCCCAGTTGTGAATCTGTGATTGTCTCCTCGTGGAGTTCCCCAGTTGCTGGCTCCGACATGTTTAAGCTGGTGAGCAAATTGAAGAATTGTCGCACCCACCTTTCTCGCTGGAGCAGGGAAGAATTTGGAAATAATAGAACCAAATTGGACTCTCTCAAGGAAGAATTGGCTATCCTCCAATCCAAAGACCCTTTAGAGGTTAACTCTTTCCAGCAATAACAAATCAAATCGGAGATTGAGGTCCTCTTAGCCCGGGAGGAAAGGAATTTCCATCAACGCTCGAGAGTAAGGTGGCTTCAATATGGTGACAAAAACACTGCCTTCTTCCATACATCCTTGATTCAACGCAGACAAAGGAATCAACTTCTGAAGCTCAGGGATGATACGGGATCCTGGCTCAATACGGAGGCAGACATAAATTCAGAATTGAAAGGTTATTTCCATAATCTTTTCCAAAGAGATGGCCTTCCTGACATGGATGAGGCCTTGTATTTTGTGTCTCCAGTTATCACCCCAGCTATGAATTCTGCTCTAGTCAAACCTGTTTCAGAGGAAGAGATTAAGCAGGCGGTTTTTCAACTTGGAGCCTTGAAAGCACCTGGGCCGGATGGGTTTCCCGGTTTGCTTTATCACAGATACTGGGAAATTGTTGAGGCTTCCACCTTTGCTGCTGTTAAGCGTTTCTTTAATTCTGGTGTTCTTCTCAAAGAAATGAACCTCACAAACCTTGCTCTGATCCCAAAAGTTCCAACCCCTGAAATGGTTGCCCAATTTCGGCCCATCTCCCTCTGTAACCTCTCCCTAAAAATCATCACCAAGATCATTGCTAACCGTCTTAAACCCATTCTCGATCAGATTATCACGCCCCAACAATTTGCTTTTATCCCGGGTCGCCTAATCCAAGATAGTATCATTATAGCACATGAGATTTTCCATAATATGAAAATTAACTGCAGAGGCTCCAAATTCAACATGGCCATTTCTCTAGATTTTAACAAAGCCTATGACAGAGTCGATTGGGGTTTCCTTGAAGCAGTCCTCAAGCAGATGGGTTTTCACGAAATTTGGGTCCATTGGGTTATGCAAACGGTCTCTACGGTGCGTTTCTCTATCTTTGTGAATGGTGCTAAGCGTACCTCAGTTACTCCATCTAGGGGTCTACGCCAAGGAGATCCCCTCTCACCGTATCTATTTCTCATAGTCATGGATGTGCTTTCAAAGATGCTTAAACAAGGGTTGTCTAATAGACTCTTCTCAGGAATTCAGCTTCATTCTCGCTGTCCAACAGTTTCTCACCTCTTCTTTGCTGACGATGCGATTGTGTTTGCTAAAGCTAATGCTGAGGAGGGCGCTCAAATTCTGAAAATTCTGGAAGTCTATAATAAAGCCTCAGGACAGTTGATAAATTACAACAAATCGGGCGTCTCTTTCTCCTTAAATACCCCAAATGCCCATTGCCAAGCCATTTATGACCTCCTCCATATGGCCCCTCTTAGCCAAAAAAGCAAAATACCTTGGTCTCCCTACCTTCTGGGGTAAATCTAGGGTCGAAGCCTACAACTATTTGCTGGAAAGGACTATCACCAAACTCCAAGGATGGAAAAAGGTTACTCTCAACCAAGCGGGAAAGGAAGTCCTAATCAAATCTGTGGTTCAAGCAATTTCCTCTTATGCTATGGTCTGTTTCTCCCTCCCCAAGAAATTCTGTGACAAACTAAATTCTTGCATCTCAAATTTTTGGTGGAGCGGCAACTCGGAAAACAGAGGAATGCACTGGGCTAACTGTGATCGAGCTACTCAATCAAAACTCACTGGAGGTCTTGGCTTCCGAGACTTTAGAGCTTTCAATATCGCGATGTTAGCTAAGCAGGGCTGGAGACTAATCATTAACCCGAATTCTTTCTGGGGTAGTATCATGAAAGGTCTCTACTTCCCAAACTCTGATTTCTTGAATGCCCCAAAGGGGAGGAGGCCCTCTTGGGCCTGGTCTAGCCTTCTTCAAGGCAAAGAGCTCCTCTTGAGAGGTGTGGGATGACAGGTTGGAAACGGCTCTATGATTCATTTCTGGAATGACAATTGGATTCCTTCCATAAAGGATTTCAAAATCTATTCTGCTAGACCCTCAGACTGTCATCTTGAGCGTGTCCAAGACTTCATGGACCACAACTCTAAGGCTTGGAAAGAGGAAGTCATTAGAAGATGGGTTTCCAAAGAGGAAGCAGATTCAATTCTCAGTATTCCTACATCCCATAGCGAGAAAGGTGATCGCTTGGTATGGCACCATAACCCTAAAGGCCATTACACAGTCAAAACCGGTTACCACTTAGCCCATGAACTTTTCCCTACATCCCAAACTTCCAGAGCCTCTCCCTCTTTCCAACCCCCTCAGACCGTTTGGAAATTCATTTGGAGTATCAATGTGCCACCTAAACTGAAACACTTTTGGTGGAAGGCCTGTTGTAACTTTCTGGCAACTAAAGAAAATCTTTACCGACGCAAATGCCACCCTTCTCCCCTCTGCCCGGTTTGCAACAAAGAAGCTGAAACCATTGAGCACCTTCTTTTTCGCTGTGATTGGACCTCTAAAGTATGGTTTGGAAGCAACTTAAACTACAAAGTGGATTCCCAATCTATCCCGTCTGTCATGAAGTGGACCATTGCTCTTATGGAACGCTTTGATTCAGCACAGGATAGTCACGTATTTTTTGGAAAGTGTATCTTCTTGGCATGGCAAATTTGGAAATCAAGAAATGGCTGGGTTTTCAACCACATTCCTGCTGATCCAGTGGACACTATTCGTAGAGCTAATCTTGCATGGGATGAATTTGCCACGCATCAGTCCGCTTTCAACCTCCACCGATCACCAGAGGTTGCTGCCCAGTCTCCCCACAGTTGGTCACCCCCTCCCCAAGGCTTTTTCAAGATCAATTGTGATGCAGCCAAGCAAAAGGGAAATCCTGTGGTCTCTATTGCGGCGATTCTTCGCAATGATCATGGCCGTATTATTGGCGGCAGGGCCTCTAAGTGTTTCGCCTCTTCAGTGCTCCAAGGAGAAGCCATGGCTGTTCTTTTGGCTGGCGCCATCATAGAGGAATTTCAAATCTCCAATGTTATTATTGAAAGTGACAACAAGGTTTTGATTAAGCTCTGCTCCACAGAGACAGTTCCACCATGGGAATGCCTGACGGTAATTGAAGATATTAGGCATTTTGCAGTTAACTACCATTGTATATTCTCTTGGATTAATAGGAAATGCAATGGGGCAGCTCATTGGGTTGCATCCCAATTTAGTTTAGGAGCTATTCTCCCTGATTGGATGTACAATCTACCTCCCATGCTCTCCCACCTTTGTAACCTGGATATGATGGAGTTTGCTTAAGGAATAGACAATTTTCTGCCGCTCAAAAAAAAAAAAATGAAGATTGGATTACATTTGTATTACTGGTGATTTTCCAAATCCAATTCATCTCCCATTTCTTTAACTGAAAAGGAAAAAAAAAAAAAAAAAATCATGCAATTCTTGCCTCTATTCCCAAGTCTAGAAATTAAAGATGGTTTCCAGTTGATCCAACTTACAATCCAGCATAAATCTATCTATACCTCTTATAAAAGTCTGAAATGTTGTCTACTTTTCTATATTCCCAAACTACCCTTGGTGTTGCCGTGCCGGTTCATTAAAACGCCTCAGAGCCACTGCCAACAAATCAAAAAAATTCATCATTCCTGTGTGCTCTCTTCATCATTCTTCACTGCAACCCTCTTCAATCTTTGATTTCGGAATGGATCATGATTCTTGTTGTGTCGTTCAATCGCGGCCAATACCGTGCTCATCTGAATGCAAATTCAAGCTTTCTCAATCTGAAGTATTTTGTTTTTAATCCACCAATTCTATGTTCAGATCACTAAATTATTTTACTTTATGAGGTTTTAACGTTTTGTTTGGGTCGTCTTCATGCATTAATTCTGAGTTTTTGATCCATTTACTCTGTGGGTTCCAGGTTTCTATTTTTCACTGGGTTTCGTTGATACCGAAATGAGGTACTGCTACTCACAGTTACTTGAGTGGAATTAGTGTTCTCTCCTGCTAGAAATTTGACAATAAGAAGAGAAATTGGGGATTCGGAATTCTTTACCATGATGATGGGATGGGGAAAATCAATTTATCACAAAATTTCCCGTATGAAAAATTGGTCTCCGAGCAGCACACTCGGTTTCCATGCAAAATTGGTACCTTCCCAAAACTTCCTTTGTGAACATTCATATCCCATATCTACTTGCATTTTACATGTTTGACAAAATGTGGGAGAGAGGCGTGTATGGAAACCCCATATTGGAACTTCTATCAGGTTTTCAAACGAATGAACGATGAATTGATTTCATTAGTGGATTAACCATAACGAAATGATATACTGAACCGTAAAAATGGGACAGAGGGAGTACTAATTTAGTGTGCATGAATTGCGTCTGAGATACAATAAAACCCAGTATAAAATCTATATTCTGACTGTAGATTCCTTTAGACTTGAATGACCGAACGATTTTCTTGACAATGCCTTTTCTGTTATATAGATTTAGAAATGCAAAGAAATGTTTTCTCAAAGGCTGAACACGTTCTTCAGGTTACTTCATTAAATCCATTTATAAAAAACATTGCCATCAAGCTGAAACTTTTTACTAATAAGGCCAAGCAAAAAAAAAAAGAAGAAGAGAAAAGCTTTTCCCTAATCATGTTTTTTTGGCTTTTAGTATTTCTACAAGCATATTGGCCCTGTAGCCAAGTGTCCATTCGGTAGAATTTTTGCCATAGAATTTGTCGTAGATGATTCTAGATAAAGATGTATTTAAAAATTCGTGAAATTCAACTTATGCAACTGCATGTTCTCACTTTCCTTCTATTGTTCCATTCATCTTTTCACTTCCGAGTGCCATTTGAGTTATGTTCATCTATGATACATTGTTCTAAAATTTTCAGTTTTTGGAAGTTGGAATGGGTTGGGTAGGATAAAGTGGAAAAGGTAACAACAAGAAATCAAATTGAAGTGGAGAAGTCTAGATTTTCTTCTTTTTTGGGTTCAAGACATGAGGAAAAAACATGGGCAGGTATCACAAGAAATGTGTAAGGTTGGTCAACTAGAGTTGAATTTTTGCTTTTGTTTTGTTTATAACTTCAAGATCTGGAATTACATTTACATGTTACATGCGAACTTTTCTCATTTTGTTTAATATGTTTGATCTTTTTTTCCTTTTTAAATTACGGAGAGTACATGAATGCCATGAACTTTTAAACATTGAAATTAGCTTTGGGATTGACTGGTCTGATTTCGAAAGAGTTATGTCTTTAGCTTTTGTACTTTCTATCGTGTTTTGGAAAGCGACGTCTCACTTTAAGAAAATCCACGCGTTGCACTCACTACTGTTTCTCGAGGAACTCAGGGTTTAGTTGTATGAGAGTCGAAGATGATGTCTCACTTAGTTAAGCTTAGAATGAAGATTGGCCAAAAAGGGAACATAGAAACAAGGTAGACAATTATAGGTATGGTAGAATTCTTGGATCAAGAGAACGAATAGTAAAAAAGAGCAAACATTTAACTCAAATTGAACCTCAAAAGAAAAAAAGAGATTTAAGTTTTTGCGATGTTGGAAAGAGAAATAGTTCAGCTTCATTTTTAGAAGGAGAGTGCATGCTTACCAAAGATTCGTGGAGTCTAAAGCCCTATATTGATTCTCCATCATCTAATGTAAACCTTGATTAAGCTGCAATAAGGACAAGAGGTAGTTATGGTGATAAGATTGCTTATCCAAGTTTTACGGTCACTTTGTCCGGTAAAGAGCAAACCAGGAAGTTGGAATGGGTTCATCCTTTCAGGCACAAGCAGGAGGCATTGTCTGCTATCAATGATCTTAAGGGTGCGATAATCAGAGGGCACAAGATTTATGCCAAGATTGCTAGTTTTCCGTGGAAGGGGGTGGAGGATAAATTGAATGTAAGGTTCAAACAGAACCTGGTTGGGAAGAATCCTGTCTTCTCTCAGGCGATTATGCGGCAACCGGAGCTTGCTATGGGAATTCCTGTTACTGATAAGGTGTCATTTGCAGATATAGTTACAGGAAATGGAATGGTCAAGGCTTCCCTTCGAGGGGAAGATGCGAAAGGATCTGTCACAAACTCAGGAAGTATGGTGTCTCCGCCTATTCAAGCTCATGAGGAAGAAACCGAATGGTTATTCAGGAGCGCAATAGGCTGGTCCACATCTTTGAGGAATCTGGATTCCTTGAGGGAATCTTTCATTGCTGAAGGGGTTTCCAACATTCATTTGAGAGATTTGGGGGGTGATAAATTTCTTTTAACTTTTGAATCCATTGAGGACATGGCTGCTATGTTAGAAGTATCGGGTTTGAATTGGTTATCAAATTGGTTCATTGATGTGAAACGGTGGCATCCTGATCTAAAGGTTGACTCTAAAAGGTTGGTGTGGCTAAACTGTTTTGGAGTTCCTTGCACCTTTGGAATGCTGCCACTTTCTTTAACATTGGTAATAGGTGGGGAGACTCTATATCCCTCGATGAAGCCACATCGAATAGATCCTCTTTCTCCGTTGGTAAGGTGAAAGTTCTTACTAATACTTTTGAAGCAATTAATCAGGTGATCAGCTTGAATTTCAATGGGATTTCTTATCCGATTAGAGTAATGGAAGAACAAGTTATTGTCTTTAATTACTTGAAGGCTAAGTGTGATTGCAAAGGTTGTGGTTTGGATAGAGTGGTTTCTAACCCAAATTCAGATGAGGTGTCGATTGATTCAGATGATGCTATGTTAAAGGGTGGAGTTGGAGATGTGGTGGGTGATATGGTTAACGAACAGGAGGTCGAGGATTCTCCCCCAATTATGGATATAGGGGTCCATCAATGTTTGGAGGAGGATTGGAGGGATGCTGGTGATTCTCCTTCCACTTGTGATTCTTTGGTTGGCGAATCGAGAGAGGCTATTGATTATTTCGAGGATTCTGCAGCTGAGAGGCAGCTTGAGTTATTTAGGAACAGTAGAGATGGTTATCCTTTGGTGGAGAATTCAATTGGGGATTCTAATTGCTCGGCGGTGGTTGGAGTTGGTACGGACATTGTCGAGGGGATTGAGCAAGAAGGGATCCATCTTTGTGTTAATCTGGGCTCAGTGGAGGAGGTGAATAATGATGTGGAGCCATCTAATTTTCTTCCTCTTGATCATCTAGATGCCATTCATCTCTCCCCAGTCAAGGCAGCTTTAAAAGGATCCAAAGGGAAAAAGAAGAGGAAAACAATTGATGAAATTCTGGGGTTCTCTAAGGCTTTTTCAAGAAAATCTAAGGGTAGGAAAAACAATAAAAAATGTGTGGTTTTGAGGTCTGCCGTGGCTGCTGCTGCCCTATCTGCTTCAGTCTCTTCGGGGGGTTTCACAAACAGAAACCATATTCTCCTTAATGAAGTTCAGGCCATTCAGGCAATCGACAAGGCCTCTGTTTCTTCATTAAACAAGATTGCGGGTGCTCATTTTAAGGGTGTCGATGAGGAAGTCCTTAGTAAGGCTAAAGCTTTGTGGGACTCCCATAAGTCTATCGGTCTTAGCTACGATGGTGATGAAGAGGATGCCATTAGAAGGATTGCTCATATGGAGGCTATGAAGGAAGAGCAGTTCAGAGCTTTGCTGGAAGAGGAGCTGTAGGTAGTGGGGCTTTAGGGTTGGTTTGGGGGTGGTTTTTTCCTTGTTCGTTCGATTGTCTTCTTGTTAGGTGCTTTTCTTTTGGGTTCTTTGTCTAGGTGTGGTTCGGGGCTATGTCCCTTTGGGTGTTCATTTTGGTTGGCTCCTTGCCAATTGATGTTGCTGGGTTTTTTTCCCTTGGGTTTGGCAGTATGGGATTGTCGGTTGTGGTTTCCTTTCATAGGTTTTCTCCGCTTCCGCCATGATGCTGTGCTTTGGATCCCTTTAATCTTTGTATGTTTTCAAAGATTAATAAATTTTTTTTTCGCCGTGCAAAAAAAAACAAAAGGAAATTGGTATTTGAAGTTGCCCATAGCAAGTGGAGTGGAGTGGAGTGCAGTTGGTGCCTCCCTTATACTCCCATGCATGTGGGCAGGGTTCGATTCCCGTAAGCACCCATCCCCCTCCCCAAATCCCCTAGGATAGAGTATTAGGATTAACGAATGACAAAAAAAAAAGAAGTTGCCCATGGAAATCATTACACGTGGATGGTTAATGGTTCCAAATTTTTCCTGACCTGTTTTAAGATTGCTTTGCGAAGATGATCGATTAATAGAAATCAAGGAAAGGGTCATCTAGAATTGTGGGAACCATAAAAGTGGCCGGAAAGGGGGTATATTTCACATGGACCGGAATAATAGGGAAAGTTAAAACTAAAGAACCATGCCTGATAGTCGTATTAATCATCGTGATTGACGTTATATCCTATGTTTTCTATGCACTATAAAGCTTGACCTGACAACGATTCACAATCATTCTCACTTTATTAGTTATTTCTTGCACTGGGAACATTGAACCGGTATACACGATACTTGGCTAATGGTTTTCCTGTAGCTTATGTATTGCTTGACATTGCCTTTCTTTTTGGATTATGTTTAATGGTAGCTCCCTTTTTGTTCAACAACAGTAACTAGATTTGTCCTTGAGCATATTTGCATTATGTTAACCTCAAAGTTTGGGATGCATAATAGAATTATCCAATTCCTCTACCTCTTCAAAACCAGTACGGTTGGTACTTCCTAGAGTCGATGTTAATTACACGGATCTTATTAAATTTATGTCCATATCTTCCTGACCATAGAATGACGAAAGTGTTTATCTACTACTTATTTCCAAAACTGGCGTTAGTTACTACCACAAAAACCCGGATTGCATTTTCTTGGCCTGATACGACTCTTCAAATAATTGCATAAAAAGTCATACAAATAGCTATGAGACCAAGCAAAAATAAAATAAAATTCTTCTCTCTCTAGCGCATACAGTATGAGGGTTTATCTACTTGAATCAAAGTGTGAAGACATAATTTCACGTATGGGCCGAAGCACCAAACCACAATACATGTTTACAGGTTTTAGCATTCTCAACTTGCCTTAAGTTGTTGACATATTTTGCAAAGGTGAATGACTTAGTTTTCTTTTCACTTTTACGTTTGTTCTACGAAAGAGGGTTGGCAGATGCCACTTACTTATTGTCATTGTCTCAATATGTAGCAGTTGCAAATGGCGATGTTTCATTAGTCAAAGAGATTAAAAAATACAACTCTATCTGGGATCCCCAAGAGCAAATCTCCCATCACTGTTGCCTTACTTCTCTCGAATTGAAAACCACCTAAACCTGTTTCTTTGACGGTTTCTGTTGATTAGGTCATTTATTTTTCTCTTCAACTTTTTGGTGGCACTATATAAGAATTGGAGGATACAATACACTATGCAGTTAGGCTATTAGGTGGCAACTAATGTGCTAAAAGAAAATATGAGAAGGTTGGCTGGAGGAGGAGATAGTGGAACAAGCCTAAATGGGGTGCTGCTTGGCGTGGAACTGTCGTTTGGGTCAGGATTGTGCTCTGTTTTGTTTAAGGAATCTTTTGGACTCAGCTAGAGAAATACTTCTGTGTGGATGTATGTAATGAGTTTGCAGGTTTAGCCATGGGCAACATGGAAGGATACCTAAAAGGAAATGAACCTGGTCGAAGTACAAGAATTTTTTTTTGGATGTCTTGTGTTCTACAGTAATGCTACTGGTAAGGATTCATGAGCCAATCTCACACTGTAGTGAATTGGGATCTGCCTCAAGTTTATGTGTATAAGTTTACCGTTGAAAGGATTGGAAAGTGTGTAGCGCCATCAAAGATTTAGACGAAAAGAAAAGGCGTAGCATTAGGCTCTGAATTAGGCTTACTTCCTACATTGGTAGCGACTACCAATGTGTAAAGATCAACTTCTTTAATTGCTAGATTTCCTTTGCTAGCAAATTCTTGGGGCCACTAGAGGTTATGTCTGATCGTTACCTTTAGGGCTCCAGAATTAATCGAGGTGTGCGCAAGTTTGCCGAACTTTTGGTTATCAAAAAAAGTAAAAAGAAAAAAAGATCAACTTCTCCAATTGTTTATTTGTTATGGTTGGTCGTCATTGTAGGAGAAATGGGGAGAAGTCTTTGCATTGCATCTCTATGTTTTGGTCAGAGAAAATCCCCCTCGATCTTCACTTTATTAAGTTTTTAAATAAAATATTTTCTTCGCTGAGCAAAAAAAAAGGTAGAGAAAAAAATTTACATTAATCTTGACTCTACAAGGGACGGGGGTTGCTGCTTGTAGCTTGTGCACAACAGCAGCTGCGCACGATCTGGACCATTCATTGCTTGAATGGACGACCCAGATTTCAAACAAAATAAGAGAACTATTCGCATGATTAATTTGTTTTCAATCTGACTCAAACACTTATGGACGGTCCGGATTATGCGTAACAGCAACCCCATGTCCCTCCACAAGTACATAGAATTATCCAAGAGGCCCACTAAATTATGAAAGTATGTTGAGGAGGTCTTGTTCATGATGCTGTGTTTACTTTCATATGGTTATTGCAAACATGAAAATGGAAAGCATGCTGTGCGTTGGAAATAGGAAGTTTATATGTTGCATACTTTGTTTCTTTTTTTTTTCTTTTTTTTTTTCTCAAATACTAGGAAATTTTCCATTAACTCGAATGTCAAGCCCCGCCCCGCAAACGGCACCCGATGCGGGCCCGAGTCGGCGCGGCCACGTGACATTCTACACAAGACTAAACTACCATCACAAGCAAACAGAGTAAAACTTAGCGGAAGACTTCTCACATAAATAAAAGTGTCAACGTTAACCACAGTTTCAAACACCAACAACCGTCTACTAAAAAATAGCTTAAACAATACATGTGCTCAAAATACTCTCTTATTACAAATCATTAAAAGTACTAGATGACAACATGTCCAAAATTCACTCGACACCAATTGAACACCCCAAACGTTGACTGGTAGTGGACCCCCTCTAAGCCACCTGTTATCTGGTAAACCATAAAGGAAAATCAGGAGTGTGTGAGACATAGAAATGCTCAATAAGATACAACCAAATCAACATCCAAAACACAACAGTATTATACAACAACTATCAACATGTATATAACCAATCACATGCAAGTGGCACGTCTGCCACATCCTATGTATCCTAGGTCACTGTGGGAGCACACCCCGCTCGTTGTCACCGGTAGCTAGCCGACACAACGAACTCGCGGTGTAACCCAATCCACAGCCCCTTCGAAGATACCAACTTTCACACACAACATACATTCATATCCACAACTAAAACATCTATTAGCATGATAAACATCGATCTTCACAACAACACGTCATCATCACATAATATACATCCGTCTTCACAACAATACTTCATCAACACAGTTATATGTAATTGAACATATCATGTGAAACACACTCACCTCTGATTCGACTGGAGTATGCCAAACTTACGGTTTCGGCACCTCTCGATGACCCGACTTGTCACCTAGTCACAAGCTAAACAGTATTAGTATATGATTATCTTCACACATTAACACAAACGCTTAAATAGAAGTTACACAACAAAACACGAGATTATAAATTTTGCGGAACTGTCCGCCTTCGACAATTCACTAAAAATCGCTTACTCAACATTTACCAACGATTCCAACTCCAAACCATCACCAACTTATCAATACATAAGACCCATGAGAACCCATATCCATTAATCATGCTTAGCTATGGCAAACTTCATGAAAAACTCAGCTCAAAAGGCTGCCTAGATTTCCAGATTTCCTCAACCATCAACTTCAAATAAAAAACTGCCATTGCCTATAAGAAATCAAGGCATAAACCCTACATAGTATCGAATATATACGAGTCTAGTTTCCAAATCAAAAAGCGGTTCGCAAAACGGATACCCGAGCTATGAGTTATGCCCATTTTCCCAAAGAGTGTCAGTGCTGTCTGCACAGACGCAAACCCGACAACAGCTCGGTAGAACATTTTTCATATTTTCTGTGTTTCGAATTAAACTCTGAAAATTTAACACAACATAATAGACACAAGGACGAATCTGCTGTAAAAATGTCGAATATTTACAAGCTTTCTAAGTACCCGAAATAATTTCGTGAAAATAGGTCAGAATCCAAATTCATGAACTCCAACAGTGGGTTATAACCAAACCCACAAAATAATGAGTTCTATAACTCCAAGAACCAAACCCAACACCAGAAACACTGAAATTAATCCATATATGACATGAAATCAACAACAAATTCAAGAATCAAAACCCTTACCTTGAATTAGGTTTTTCCCCTAATTTTCCCCTTATTTTCTTCCTTTCTTCTTCTTCTTCTTCTTCTTCTTCTTCTTCTACCTCTACCTCTACGTCTCTCTCTCTCTCCCTCTCACTGATTGTTTTTGGAAACAAGATAGGGAGGAGAACAAATATGCCCTTTAGGGAAATTATTGGGTGTAGCCACCCCACATCTCCAAAACTACTCCCACCCAATAAAAACATTATGTTTTGCATACTTTCAAATAATGTCACTTAACGCAAGTATCGCACGCAATTAAGGTAAACACATGTATAAACCCATAATCAATTTTAGAAAATGTGAATTAAACCTAAATACCCGGAACGGGTATTACATCGAAACTCCCACTATATCAGCAGTACATATGTTAAAAATATGGGGAGAGAGATTGGAACTCCAATTTACTGGAGTAAGGCCTCTAAGAAAAAGTTCATATAGGCAGAGCACAAATAAATAATACTCCACTAAACTTTTTCACTACAACTAAAAAAATTTGGTGCACTTTTTTACCAAAAATTTCCAAACACGACCCCAAAAAATACAATATTCTACGCGAGAAAGTGTAATTTTTGAAGATTATTAGGAAACTATTGTTGCTCTGAATTATATGGCTCTATTGAGCGAAATGGATTTAAGACTTCTCATACTGTGATTTCCACTGTAATCACATACCTGAATTGGTTTTGCAACCAAGACTGAGTTTCCACTATTTACTAAATGGTATTTTTGGTATTTTGTCTCTTGTTTTTTACACTATTGAAGTCTCAAGTTATTTCTCCCAACTAAAATAAATGGAGCCTATTCCACAAAATTGACTTATTCTCAAAATTGTCTTATTGTGCTTTACGTGACAAGTCATTCTCTCACAAAACCTATGAAACACCCGCTAAATGATACTTTTAGAGAAAATGAGTTGTCTTTTGCTACTAGAGTGAAAACAAAAAATTTAATGGAAAGTCGGCCTAAATTGCTAGCTTTTAGATCTTTAGGGGTGGTTTGGCTAAATAATCCGTTTTGGATTATTTGTTTGTTTTTATTCAATTTTGTTGTGAAATATGATTTGTTTCGGTTGGAGGAATCTAAAAAAATAAAAAATTATGCTTAGATTTGATTTCTTTTACTAAAGACAAATGATCCAATAATCCACTATTTTTGTCTTTATTCAAACAAATATAAATTTTGAACAAAATTTCTTATTTTTTGGATTCCTTTCATTGAGATGAACCAATTATCCACAAAACACTGACGAAATTTTTTTTAATAAAGAAAAAAAAAATCTAGATCAATTATTTTGCCAAAACACCCTAGACTGTAATGTAAGTCAAGAGATGCCTAAAAGTCAAATTACAGCTAGGGGTCAAGTCAAGAAGTGTGTTCTTGGAAGTCAAAATACAGTAGAGGGGGCAATTAACATATGCTGTGAAAGGTTTCCTGGAATTTGCTTCTAACAATGTGAACCGCACAATCTTTATTGAGTTGAATTTCGATATCACACGAGCAAGCAATTGCGACGGCTCAATAATTTGTGCTTCTGTTCCTAAATGTCGTTCGCAATTCTATTAAGACGCAAGAGTTAGCGGTTACTTAAAATGAAATCCTCTGTCTAAAATAAAATTTACTTTTATGTTTCAATTTGCTTCATCAACTGACTTTCGGTAGCGAGGGTTTAATTATTGCCTATCACTATGGTCCGAACAGCTCATTTTGCAAGAATTGTATTCATTGAGCATATTCTTAGTAATGAAAATTGGATTACATTTATTTTACAAGTCATTCTCTTTGTCCATATATTTGGTCTTCCATTTCTTTAAAGGGGGAAAAAAAAAAAAAACTAAACGTGCCTTTCTTGCCTTTATGCCAAAACTAGAAAAAATTTCCAGAAGATCTAGCTAGCTTATAATCCAGCATAAAATATAAGTGTATTTGAAAAATTTACTGCATTGGCCAAGTCTTGAATATTTGCAGAGACATTGACTAGTAAATGAAGAACAATCAGGGCTTTTTATTAGAGTACAAATCACAATGGTTTCCCATTTCTTACTATGAACTGGCAATATATTTGTGTGGCAATATATATGTGTGGAGTACAAATCCCAGTAGTTTTCCATTTCTTACTATGAACTGGCAATCTGTATCTCGTACTTGGCCATGATTGTTGTCATTTGCTCCTTGTACCAGTTTGAATGATTTCCTTCGCTGGTTGAATCGTCCGAACAATCACCGGTAGAAGTAGGGGGATTGAGCACATTAATCCCAACAGAATACAAATAATGGAATGGTTTTGGAGGTGGCATGATTTCCACTCCTCCTTCCAACATTTTCACTACAACACTCATTGGTGGCCTAGCCATCGGGGAGTCTTGAACACACCACAATGCCACCATAGCCATTATTTGTGCTCTATCTCTATCCTTCTCTTCTATTCCATTCGAAAGAATCATTGCTACCAACTCACCTTTCTCATACTCATCCCAAACATGTTTTGGGAACCAATCAAGGCTATCAGTGGACCCCACCTTTGCATTCCTCCTCCTCCCTACTATCTCAAACAAAAGCATGCCGAAGCTATAAACATCGCATTTGTGAGTGATAGGGTAATTGTTGAGAATAAACTCAGGAGCCGAATAACCAGGGGTCCCTTTATATCCTTTGCTAGAGTAATGGGTGTTGTCACTATTACAAAGCTTTGCAAGACCGAAATCTGCAACCTTAGGGTTAAAATTTACATCCAATAGCACGTTACCAGGCTTTATTTCATAGTGAATGATTCTATGTTGACACTCTTCGTGAAGGTAAGCTATACCTTTTGCCGTCCCAATGGCAATTTTAGGCAGTTTATTCCAGTCAATTCCTTGTGCATCATCGTTGAACAAGTATTTATCTAACGATCCATTTTCCTTGTACTCGTAGACTAACGCACTCATTAAGCTATCGTAAGAAAAACCATACAGCCTCACTAGGTTTATATGGTAAGTCCTTCCAATAGTGCTCACCTCTGCCATGAATTGCTCCTTGGCTCTTTTATCTAGTAGGCTCCTTTTCAGGACCTTTACCGCAATCTTGATTCCATTCGGGAATTGTCCTTTGTAAACTATTCCAAAGCCTCCCGAACAACACCGTTGAGTAATTACTAGTGAAGTTACACAATTGTTGGGGTGTGAATCTTACCGGTTTTTCCTTTGCCAGGTCTTGGAGGAATCTCTCCATTGTGGGTGCATCAATTTCCCAGACTCGAACCTGCACATTCGAGGACACGGGTGGTGCTGTAGCAACGGCATGTTGTATTTCAGACACAATTGCCCTTCTGAATTTCCTTGCGCAAACGCATGAGATAACGCCAATTATGACGAGAACTACTATAGTCACTATTATGTCTGCAAGTTGAAAAACAGGCATATCAGTGGTTGATCTGGTACAATATTGTCATTTGTTATTGGTGAACTTTTTTCTGAGAATGAACTTACAAGCAGCTATTGCGCCTCCATTGTTGGTGGGTGGTGGAGGAGCCCCATAAGTAGTCATCTCTGTGGCATCATTAGCACTTGAAAAACTCAGATAAGCAAACAATAAACAATGCGGTGCTAGTTTGTTTGGTGGAATCTCCGCAAGGTCTTTTAGTACCACTCGGAACAAGTTTCTTCTAGTTGGAAGCTGTTTGGATCCCTTATTTTCGACTTCTCATTTTTGCATTATTGGGTTTTCGTTGTTTGGCTGTAAAATGGAAAAGTCATTTTAGCAAAATGTGTTCTCATTTTTGCATTTTGAGAGTAGGAGTGAAAAATAGGGTGAGAGTTTTTTGACTTCTCATTTTGAGAGTAGAAGCGAAAGATAGGGTGGAAGGAGTTTTTTGACTTCTCATTTTGTTTGACGAAAGGACCTCAAAAATGTATTTTGCTCATATCTACCAAACACTACTCCTGTTGCAAAATACATTCAACAAATTTCTCCTAAACACTCTTCTTACATTCGGACTATAATTCAAAAAGCCACCAAAAAGTCAAAAAGTTGTAAACGAAAAATTGAAAATGAGCCTCCCAAACACCTCCTTAACGTTGATTGCAATGTCATATAAAATTGTTTGAAGGAAAGCTTTAATTGAGTTGTGTGGTTACATACCAACAATCAGGCAAGGGTACTCTGCGGAAAAGAACTCTGCTTTAACCACCAAATGCTGCAGTAGCACTAATGGCCTCTTTCCTTTATTTCTTCTCCCCTCAACCTTTGCTTAAAAGAACTCTGTTTTCCCATCTTCTTTTTCTCTTCTGTGGTTCAAATTTAAGGGGTGGGGAGAGGGGAATTTAAAGAGGATAAGCGAGCAATTTCTTTCTCTTTCAGAGTCAACTTGGAAGGCAAAAATGGTCCCGCTAGTTAGCAGAGGACAATTTACTATGTGCAGATTGAATTTTGTCGGTCCAATTAAAATAGGTACGCGTACTTCGGCTGAAGTTCGTCGGCCTTTTGCGGTCCGGATGTATAACAAGTATGGCTGCTAAACGAACCCAACAGCTCTAGCTCGAGATGAGCTTGGCTAGACTTTGGGCTCGATTAGCATCCCTAATGGCAGGGCTCTCTAACAGCAGGGCTCTCTAGATGGAAGCATTAGTCACCCTAGTTTGAGAATTATATGGAGTGATTATGACATTGTCTCTCTCCTAACTTTAGCGCCATGTGCTGGAGTCCCACATATACACGCATAATTGATGTGTGTGTGAATGGCAATGGAGCTAAATATGTTAGTAAACAATACACATTTTACATTTTACATTTTACTACTCTAATAATACTATCTATTTTAATACTCTAATAATACTATCTATTTTAATTTACATATCACCTCTTATAATACTCATTTTTCATTTTTGCTAATCTCTTGGAGATGCTGAGTAGCAATGGAGCTTAACTTGAGTGCTTTCATACTCTACAAACACACAAAATAAACAGTAAATCAATCTAAAACCGGAAAAAAAAAAAAGAAGCATATGAGATGGGGAGATTAATTTAATTTTCGACAATAGTAAGTTTTACAAGAACGAAAAGTGTCACATAAATATGACTCTTCTTGCACTTTTAATTGCTAAAAGTAGTAATTACAGTAGCATAATAATGGGTACACCATTTGATGCCAAACAAATACACACCATGTTGTCTTGGATCCATTTCGAGATTCTATACAAATAATCGGACCCGATCAACGTATTCAAAATATGTTTTCAAGGATTTACGAACAAAATCAGCCCAGTCTCATATCGGTAAGAGCTTGATTGATTTTTAGCTCAAATGTTAGAAAATTGAATAAAGAACTGAATAAGTCTATACCGATAGCCAATTAAGCTGATTTTTTTTTTCTTACAGGAATTCTTAAAAACCATTTTAAACAAATTGAAAGGTTTCGATTATTTATGTGAAATCCCGAGGTGAATTTCACACAATACGGTGTGCATTTGGTGTTCACCAAATAGTGTATCCATAGTTTTATTTTTAACAAAATCAAGGGACCTACCTAATCTTGTCCACTCATTTATATCCACAGAATCAAAGAACAGCTAGGAGTCAAGTCAAGACGTGTTCTGGAAGTCAAAATATTGAGGGGCCATTTTATGTATACAACCAAATTATGTACACTGTGAAAGGTTTCCTGGAACTTGCTATTGCTTCTAACAATGTGAACAAAATCTTTATTCCAGTTGAATTCCAACATCGCACGAGTAGCAATTACAATGGCACAATAATTGTAGGTAATTCCATTAAGAGACCAAGAGTTAGCGGTTACTTAAATTGAAAGCCTCAATTTAAATTAGAATTCGCTTCCATGCTTCAACTTGCTTCATCGCGGGGCTTTCGGTGGGGTTCACTTCTCGCCTATCCTGAATTCCTTATGATTCGAATCGCTTATTTTGTAGATGGGTACTGATCCATTAAGCATATTCTAAGTATTCAAAATGAAGATTGGATTACATTTGTATTACAGGTGATTTTCCAAATCCAATTGATCTCCCATTTCTTTAACTGAAAAGGAAAAAAAAAAAAAAAAAATCATGCAATTCTTGCCTCTATTCCCAAGTCTAGAAATTAAAGATGGTTTCCAGTTGATCCAACTTATAATCCAGCATAAATTTAAGTGTACTTGGATAATATATTACATCGCCCAATTCTTATATGTTAATTTGTACAAACATTGTAATTCAAAAGTAAATGGAAAAATGGATCGCGGATTTTATTTAGGGTACAAATTAAAATGGTTTCCCATTTCTTACGATGAACTGACAATCTGTATCTCGTACTCGGCCATGATTGTTGTCGTATGCTCCTTGTGCCAATATGAATTCATTCCATAGCTGGATGAATTATTTCCATCGCTAGGTGAATAGTCTAAACTTTCACGGGTATAATTGAATGGTTTTGGAGGTGGCATGATCCCCACTTGTCCTTCCAACATTTTTACAACAACACTCATCGTCGGTCTGGCCAACGGTGAGTCCTGAACACACCACAATGCCACCATAGCCATTTTTTGAGCGCTCTCTCTATCCTTCTCTTCTATTCCGTATGGAATCGTCATTGTTGCCAACTCACCTTTTTCATACTTATCCCAAACGTTTTTCGGGAACCAATCCAGGCTATCACTGGACCCCACTTTTTTAGCATTCCTCCTCCTCCCTACTATCTCAAACAAAAGCATGCCGAAACTATAAACATCACATTTGTGAGTGATTGGGTAGTTATTGAGAAGAAACTCGGGAGCTGAGTAACCAGGAGTCCCTTTATATCCTTCGGGAGGGTCATGGGTGTTGTCTCCATTGCAAAGCTTTGCAAGGCCGAAATCCGTGACCTTAGGGTTAAAATTGACATCCAATAGCACATTAGCGGGCTTTATGTCATAGTGAATGATTCTTGGCTGACACCCTTCGTGAAGGTAAGCTATAGCTTTAGCCGTCCCTATTGCAATTTCAAGTTGCTTATTCCAATTAGTTCCTTGTATATCATTGCTAAACAAGTATTTATCCAACGATCCATTTTCCATGTACTCGAACACTAACGCGCTCTTTAAACGGTCGTACGAAAAACCGTAAAGCCTCACTAGGTTTATATGGTATGTCCTTCCAATAGTGCTCACCTCTGCCATGAATTGCTCCGCTGCTCTTTTATCTAGTAAGCTCTTTTTGAGGACTTTTACTGCAATCTTGACTCCATTCGGCATTTGTCCTTTGTAAACTACTCCAAAGCCTCCCGAACCCAAAACGGTTGAGTAATTAGTAGTGAAACTACATAATTGTTGGGTGGTGAATCTTACCAGTTTTTCCTTCGCCAGGTCTTGGAGGATGCTCTCCATTGTGGGTGCATTGATTTCCCAATGTTGAACCACTTTTGAGGTCCTTCGCATCGTAGCAATGGCACGTTGCAGTTTTGACACAATCACCCTTCTCAATTTCCTTGCGGGAAAGCATACGACCATCATGGCTGCAAGTTAAAAAACAGTCATAGCAGTAGATGAATTAGTACAAATGTAGACATCTCGTCGCATGAATTGCACTTGAAAAAGTCAGATATGAAAACATCGATCAAACAATGTGGTACTGCTTAATTTGTTTGGTTGAGTCTCCAAAAGATCTTTTAGTTCCTGTTAGAACTAGTCCTTTTATTTTGAGGCTTAAAAATAACCCTCAACTTTCAGGGGATTTTAAGTTTTCATTTTCACCAGTGTTTCTGTTTTCATTTATTTCCTGCTATTGCAATAAGTAAATTTATTTGCCCCTTGTTATTGTTTTTTTTATGGGTAATTAATCATTTATTACGAAAAAACAAACGCTCCAAACAAGGTTACAAACACAAGTCCTCCTGGAAGGACAAAAAACCCAAAACCAGCATTGATCTTAGTTACAGCAGCTATGAAAGCAACAAAAACAGACAAAAACTGCAGAAGTCATCAGCAACCAAGCTATAGCATGGAAAACTAAACAAAGGGAGGCTTAAAGGGTATCCGCCAAGCGCAACAAATCCTTCCAGCCTTCTCAGAACTCTTCATCGTCAAAGACCGAAGTCTGGTCCTAATCTCCTCTTTCACTACGCAAGCAAGAGTAGAAGCATCAACACCACATGACTGGAAAATCCAAATGGTATCAACCAAAGGATTCCATTTTCTGAACAACAAGCCCAAGATAATCTCATTTCTCGGCTATACCGAAGGCCTTGTTACGTTGTTCAGGGCCAACACTTCTTGCCAGACAGTCGCAGCCATAGGACAGGTGAAAAACAAATGATCATATGATTCCACTCCATTATTGTTGTTGTTGATTGCAATTTCATGTAAAATCATTGGATTTAACGACTACAAATTCAGACTGATTACTAAACCAATATCTACGCTTATTTCGATCAAGAGGAAGATGAAAACATTATGCTTTCGAAATGCACAAAGCCACAGAATTGCTGTAGAGGAACGTACACGAA
Organism: Vaccinium vitis-idaea; assembly: GCA_963854785.1. Classification (NCBI taxonomy): domain Eukaryota; kingdom Viridiplantae; phylum Streptophyta; class Magnoliopsida; order Ericales; family Ericaceae; genus Vaccinium; species Vaccinium vitis-idaea. The sequence goes on from OY978215.1 coordinate 45,976,312, forward strand.
AAACAATGACAGATAACATAAACGAAAGGTCATGATGAGTTTTATATAACACATAAATTGAGTAGTGCTTACATACCAACAATCAGGCGAGGGTACTTTGCAGATAAGAACTCTGCTTCCACCACTAAATGCTGCAGTAAAACTCCTCTTTCCTTATTTCTTCTCCCCCCATCTTTGCTTAAATCAGAGAGAGAGAGAGAGAGAGAGAGAGAGAGAGAGAGAGAGAGAGAGAGAGAGAGAGATTATGCAAAGAGTATGAGTGAGTATGGTTTTTTCCTCTTTCACAATCACAGAAACAGTCAAGCCAGAGACAATTCAACTTAGAAGAAAAAATGGATCACTCTATAATTACCAGAGGACTAATCAACAACAAACGACATTCAAAGCTGCCGGCACTTGGTAAGCTATGACTTTGAATATCTCTTGGATGGAAAGTGAATAAGAAAAGGCAGTCACCTTATGGTCACTAGTTAACTTGCTATAGATAATCTTTATCAAGAGGACCAAATTTTGCACCAAATTTAACCTTGAAAACATTTTTTATGCTTTACCAAGTCACTTTATCAAAAACTCACAAAATCAGACTCTCTAATTTAACTTTACTATATTAAACTATTCTTTTCTTTCTACTCAAATACCACCCACCTTTTATTTCTTAACAAATTTTAAGGGTTTTTAGCCTTGTTAAGTGAACAGTAGGTCATCTACTTTGGTGACTTACTGTTCATCAGCTGGTGAGTGGTGACTTACTGTTCATTAGCTACAACTTTTGATCAAAATAGCAAGTTTGTTGAGTAAATTTTGAGCCTTTTTCTATTGTGCCTCTCTATTTTGCTCAAAAGAGAGAAATAGAAAGTCTGATTTGGATGGCCTTAGTGTAATGGTATTTTTCTCTATTTTGACTAGTCATTTTGTTAGCACACTCCAACAATCCTAGCTACTCTTACTCTATTCATCTTATTCCTAACATATATATATTTTGCATATTTTCTAATGATGAGTTCACAAGATGTTGGAGATTTGCAGCATATTTAGCACATGTTAGCTGGCTGCATATCCTATTTGGATTGTCTCAAATTCTTCAAAGATGATTTCTCCAGCCTACATTCTTGACTTTTGAGGCACCAACTTGGCTCAAGCTTGATAAAAAACAACGGCTATTTCTCCCTATAAATGCTAGCAATTGTAAAGCTTAAACTTGTAGCAAAAATGTAGAGTTGTGAGGGAGAGAAAGAAACCAGTGGGTTTCCTGCATAGGTTTTAGTGTGAGAAAAACCTCTGTTATCTTTGCTCATATTGAAATCAGCTACCCATGGACATACCACATAAAAAAATTGTTTGTCCGTGTGTGTGTGTTGGTCAAAATTGGTGTGTACCTTGTTATGATAGCTAGGGCAGTTGCGTGACAAAAACTTTGATTGACCACATTATCGTAGGAAGGAAAATGCTAGGAGTAAAAAGCTAAGGACCCAATTTCGGGAGAAATTTTCGGAGCCGAGCGGGTACCACGTGGTACCCGTAGCAGCCCATTGCAACCGTCCATCTCGGCAATTAATGGCCCAGATTTTAAATAAACTCTTCCCTGTAAGATTTTATTTAAAATCCGGACCGGCTACACATTTTGGGATGGCTGAGATGTGTGCTGGACACTGCCATGTGGTACCTGCTCATCACTGAATTTTTTTTCCAATTTCGGATACAAGAAGTCAACTAGTGTGAAAGACCCCAATACCCTTATAATAGAAGCCACCTAAACTTATCCCTAATTTTTTTTAAAGGACAAGAGAAATTTATTAATCTTTGGATCAAGGATACAAAGTTAGAAGGCAAAAGAAAACGACATCACACGACAAGAGGAATAACCCCTTGACAATTACATGCCAACTTAAGCCCGAAAAGAGAGAGACCCCAGGAGGCAACCAATACAAAAAATCTGACTAAAACAGAATTTCTATCTAAGCCACAACCACAGCTCAGAAAAAATTCTATAAGCAAGGATCCCCATGGACTCCCTCAATATTGAACCGCGCACTAGCGAACCACAACCGAAATGCTTTCATTGAGTATAGGCCTCTCCATTGAAACATTTGCAGTAGAAAAACCATAGGCAGCAATATAACCATTTCACATGATCAAATGCAGCCAAACCAGAAGCAACACATACTTCAGCAGAGCCAAATAAAAGATCCATTAGCGAACTGCATCACTGCCCAGACACCTTAATTTCGTCCAGTCATGAATCTTTGCATCAGGATATCAAGCTCGCCCGGGGAATACATGATCTTCTTTTACTAGCATTTCAGCATTAGTATAACTTATTCCATCATCAGCATAGCATTGATTCAGACTAGCGGCAGCATATCTTGCTTCGGTTCAGGCATACAAATTGCATCAGAAAAAAGCACACCTAGGAAATACATGATTTTCTTGTAGCAGCCTTCAGTAAGAGCATAGATTTCCATGAATGTGTATGTGACAGCAAGAGTAAATGACAGCAGCCACCATCTTGATTGTATAAACCCAGACTCAAGACACAACAACAAAAAGACCTTAATAGTAAAGACAACACCTAACCCAACCAAACAGAAACAGACAGCTCCAACCAACATCCATAGCCAGCAAAACTAGAAAAGGCTCATGACAGCCCCCAGATATCAACCCCAACACAAACCCAAAACGAAGAACCCCAATCCAGACACTTGGAAAACAGAATGAGGACACGAAACAGACAACATACGCCCAACTTAGACCAGTGTAACCCACCCCAACCCAACCCAACCCCACAGAGAGATGCATACACCACCAAGACAGTCTCATCCAGAAAGAGCTAGACACAGCATTAAACAGACTCAACAGTACCATTAGCCACAACCCAATAGAACTTACACTGCAAGTTCATAATTCATACGAGCATATCTGTCCTCATCTTGTTCCTCCATTACCATGATATTGCTTATGACTTCTTCATAATTGTCCATGTAATCCTCCCCCATTATCTTTGCTACTGTCAAGACTGCTCATGCCTCATTTAACAGAAGTCTATTTCTGTTATTTATCCCCTCAGATGAAACTGACAATGCAGCTGCTGCCATAGCTGATCGAAACACCACACATTTTTGCTTCCCTCTCCTACCACCACTTTTCTCTCCTTTTGTTTGTGGTAGTCCTAAGATTTCTTCTATAGTTTTCTGCTTCCTCTTCCCCTTACCAGCTTCCTTCAATTCCTTATTTCCCCCCCAGACTTTTTTGTTCGTATATTTCTGTTATATGGAACAACACACCGGTGATCCAGTCAAGGATCCTGGATTGAAGGAAAAATAGTGTTTTTGAGGTTTTAAAAATTGTTTTTGCATAATCCGAACCGTCCAATGTATTTAAAACGTGTTTTAATGGTCCCCACGAGAAATCATCAAAAAAAAAAAAAAAAACGACCGGGAAGGGCTCGGATCATGCCCTTCCTAGTATTTTTTTTTTCTTGCTGGGACCCTTAAAAACACGTTTTAAACACATTGGACGGTTCGGATCGTGAAAATTTGATCTAGAACTATGAGTCCCAGATTCGGGATCCCTGATTGGATCGGGACTGTGGAACAATAATCCACTTGGACTCATTTCCGCGTGAACTAGAATGTGATAAGTTTGCTGGCTCAATATCATTTGGACACATTACCTGGGCCTCAGTTGTTTTTTGGTCCATATTATGGACCAAACCCCAGTTTGAATTTGCCTGCAATAGATTCTCACTCCCCCCCACCATACTTTGATTATCCCAATAGGCTTATTGAGACACTCTCCGTAGCCACCACCAATATACTACCCCTGTTTATGCTCCCAACGAATTCAGCTGAGTATGAATGCCCAACCACCTCATTCCTCTTCCCTGATTGTCCCTAATTATCTCCTTCTTCCCTCTTTGTCCATGAAGCCAAGCCCGATTTGTTCACTCTTATTAAAAAAGGGAGAACATTACCCTCACTTTGATTAATTGTGTAGGGTCTATGGGATCAATGCTCTTTTTGGTAATAGTGGAGTTAGTTTTTGGTAGGGCCCATATTTTTTCCACCAATCAAAGTGAGAGTAAAGTGAACAAAATCATTCGCCATGAAGCCATCTGATTCACAGAAATCTAACCTGCCCTGCTTGGCTGCTTTCCTTACATGAAGTGATTCTGTCATGGATGTGTGTATGAGTAACAATGGGGAACTTTATCACAGCTTGCTTTATTCATTCTTCATAATCAACTTAATCAAAGCTTGCTTTATTCACCAACAGACATGGATCTCCTCTCCCTCTCTCCATTGCCTAGTTTTTTACTTTGCACACCTCTCACTCTCATCTTTCTCATCTCCTTCTTCATACTATACAAGCACAAATCCCCAAGGCCAAATGTTCCCCAAGGAAAAACAGAATGGCCAATAATAGGAGGAACCATACAACTCCTGCTATTATGGCGAAAGGGCCGCCCGGAAAACATCGTTCATGAAAGAAGGAACAAGTACTCCTCCGATATATTCCAAACCTCTTTGTTCAGCGAAAATATGGTTTTCTTTTGTGGTCTTGCTGCGAACAAGTTCTTGTTTTCCAGCGCGAGCAAGTTGGTCGCGACATGGTGGCCAAGCACTTTTGCAGACTTTTTTTTTTTTTTTTGGTAATTCTTTTTTTTCGGAAATCTTTTGACTCTAGCTAAGTGCTCTCTCACCAGCACTCCCTGGTTGCGCGCCTCTATCCAGAAAACTAGAAAGGATGATTTCCAGAAGATCAACCACAAATGTAAAACTAGAAAAGATGCTATCCAAACAGGGCCCGCCCTGATATTAGGACGCTTAAAGCTAATTTTGAAAAATGTGCCCTTGGTTTGTTAATAAAAAAACAATTCAACTGAGATGGCTAATATAAGGTAAACAAAACTAAAAAAAGTATTTTAGCTTTACAATTTAACTAAAATTATCTTTTAAAAAATTATACCACAAGAAAAAAAAAAATGAATCAAACATAACATAGTACCACTAATACCCTGCATTTTGTATAACTAATCATGTTATTAACTTTACCAATAAGAAAACAAATTTTTACAATATGAGTTTTTTTTTTTAACCTTGTTTCATCCAAGTTTGTGAATTTGATATTAAAAGTAAAATTTAAAATAAGGGACAGAAAAAAAAAATTATCAGAACATTGATGGTGTGTAAAAGATTGAACCTTGGTCTTGAGTAACATTTACTACATCTACAAGCACTAAAGCATAATTAATTTACAACACAAGGGGTTTTAGTTTTATATATTATCTACACCTAAATCCAACAGAAAAAAGAGCACTTCACCTTGCAGGTATTGGACAATTTTTTGAGGTCGCAGAAACCATTGGACATGCTACTGAATAGCGGAAAAACTAGTATATGATAAAGTTTCTTATTTGCAAAATAGGCTCCCAGTTTTTGCTAAAATTTTGGAGGCCTAAAGTCGCTGCACCTCTAGGTTTATCCCAGGGACGACCCTATTCCCAAAGATCAGGCATAAATGTAAGTGTACTTGAATACTTTATTACATTGACGAAGTCTTAAACAATTGTAGAGACCGTGAACTTCACAAGAAACGATCACGGCTCTTATTTAGGGTACAAATTACAATGGCTTTCCATTTCTTAAGATGAACTGGCGATTTCAATCTCATACTTAGCCATGATAGTTGTTGTTTGCTCCTTGTACCAATATGAATTAGTTCCATAGCTGGTCGAAAAGTCTGAACTATTACAAGTAGGTGGATTAAGCGCATTAACCCCTACGGAATACAAATAATGGAATGGTTTAGGAGGTGGCATGATCTCCACTCCTCCTTCCAACATTTTCACCACAACACTCATCGGTGGCCTGGCCTCCGGTGAGTCTTGAAAACACCACAATGCTACCATAGCAATTCTTTTCTATCTCTCTATCCTTCTCTTCTATTCCAAACGAAAGTGTCAATGTCGCCAATGCACCTTTCTCATACTCATCCCAAACATATTTTGGGAACCAATCCAAGCTATCCGTGGGCCCTACTTTAGTATTCCTCCTCCTCCCCACTATCTCAAACAAAAGCATGCCGAAGCTATAAACATCACATTTGCATGTGATAGGGTAGTTATTGAGTAGGAACTCAGGAGCTGAATAACCGGGGGTCCCTTTATATCTTGTCGGAGAGTCATGTGTAATATCTCTATTGCAAAGTTGGTCCTAAGCTCTAGAAGATGAAAATACAGATATGTCACAACAATTGGAAAACCTTCTTTTAGTCCCTTCTGAATTCAGTCAAATTCTGAACAAAAGCCACGGTGATTGCAAAAGAGCTCTATGAACAAAGCTTTGGAGGAAAGTCACATGACATGCTCATAATGCATCAAATTAAAGGTCTTGTATGAGTTACCAAATAGGGAGAAGTGTGTTTACTTAACAACAAATGCAATAATTTATAACCATTGGAATGCAGCAAAACAAGCATCACTTGGTACCTGCTTTAGGAAGTGGTAGATATTCGCACATGTAGGGTCGGTATTCTCCCTTTCTTCATGTTATCCCCCTTCATGTTAGCATCCGATCAACTTCATTCTTACTAAAAATTCAAGACAAGAATTTTCAGATTTAAAACTATTCAAGACAAGAATTTTCAGATTTAAAACTATTCAAGACAAGAATTTTCAGATTTAATAAAACTAAAACAAAGAGAATGTTACCCGTGGAGAACATCATGTTTCACTACCTAGAAATAAATAAAAAATATTCTTAAGTAGAAACAATTATGAAGCATACCTGAATTGTCCTCTTCAGAAATCATCTTATCCTCCAGCTCTTCTGCAGCCTCAATCATGCCTTGTTTTTTGTACGCTTGCATCAACATAGCTAAAGTGATTTTGTCCATCTTACAATTTCTCTCTTTCATCGCCAATAATAACTCACCCATCCTTTTAATCTCACCAGCCTGACCATAGGCACTGAGGATGCAATTGAAAAATATCGTATCAAGAACTACATCAGAGTTCTCTACTTGCCTCATGACTGAATCAATTCTATGCAAGAACCCAGATTTGCTGTATGCACTAACAAGGGTGCAGTAAGTAACAGCGGTGGGCTTCATTCCTTGATGCTTCATTTTCAGAAAGAATTCTTCCATCTTCTCAATACTTCCAGACTTCCCAAACACCTCAATAACTATATTAAAAGTGACAACTGTTGGGGAGAAGAATCTTTTTGTCATAAACTCCAAAACAGAACCCATCTTCTCGTACATGCCAGCCTTACCATATGATTTAATCAGAATGTTAAATGTCTTTACGTCAGGTCTTATTCCCATTATCTGAAATTCATCAAACCACTTTTCCATTTCCTCAATCTTCCCACGATACCCATATGCTCCAATGAAAGAATTTAGGGTGAAAACATCCGGATTGCATGCATCACCTTCAACCATGTCCATCAACGAGTTCTCCATTAGTTCAAACAGTTTGGCCTTACCATATCCATCAATTATAGTGTTGTACGTAACTGCAGTGCATTCAACTCCAAATTAAAGTATGACATCTCAGCGAGTAAGCCTTTGACTAAATCAAAACTACAGAATTTCATTCAACAGTTGATAAGAATGGAATAGGTACATCTATCTGGTTTGCAATCAGAGACTGACTTCATAAGATCAAGAGTGTGAAATGCCTCATCAAGGAGACCACTGAGGCCATATGCACTCACAAGTGCAGTGTAGACATCCACAGTGGGTTGGATCCCATCAGACCGTATAAGCTCAAAAAGCAAGCTTGCTTGTTTTGGTTGCCTGCACTTGCCAAGCATCACCAACAGCTTTGTGTATGTTTGGCATCTCGGCTCGTACCAATGTTGCTTACGAAGAAGACCGAAGATCTATAAAAGGGATAACCGTATTTGTTTCAAGAAAATGATGTGAAACGAAATTTTGCAAAGAATCAATTTGTTATCATAAATTCACTTCTAAATATTCATACGAAACACACTCAAGGGAAACAAATTTGTCATAAAAATTTTGGAAGTCCTGTAATTAATCACAACAGAAGCAGCAATACAGAAAGACTGAAGCTCACTGTCCATATCCCTAACAAAGCCCTTATTTTCTTCCCGGAAAACCTACGGGTACAGAGAAATAGGTACAGAAAATGTATAGAGCACGTTCGGTGACCCACTTTTGGGTCCCACAAGAATGATCCGAACCATTCATTATTCTTAAAATATTTTTCCGAGGGCACCCACAAAAATTCAACTCAATTGGACGGTTAGAAGTGCTTGAATCAAAATTCCACCGTTTCAAGCAAAAATCTTTTGATTGAAACGGTGGGACTTTAGTTCAAGCACTTCTAACCGTCCGATTGAGCTGAATTTTTGAGGGCCCACTCGGAAAAATATTTTAAGAATAATGAACGGTTCGGATCATTCGTGTGGGGACCCAAAAGTGGGTCCTCGAACGTGCTCGGTACATTTTCTGTGCCTATCTCTCTATACGGGTAGCAACGTCCTTTTCTTCCCTTGATTTTCGACTACATTCTTATAAGTTATATCTGACAACTAGTTAGTAGACATTATTCCTCTAACCTCAGCAAAACAAAAAATTCAAACAGCCCCAGTGTTTCTGCCAATTTGTCTCCCTCTCAATTACCAATTTAGTTGAGTCATCGTTGACATTCTTTCTTTGCATACAATAACAAAAAGTTCCAAATCAACGTAAATCAGGATGCCGATGTCACTAACCCAGTTCGCTTAAAATCAAAACAAACAAAGCATTACCAAAAAAAAATTGAAAAGAAAATACAAAACCTAGTTTGGTCCCATTTGATACAGGCTCTACTATATGGGGCCGGTTCCCCTCACACTTAAAAAAACACTCGATTTTGTTCCGGATCCCACTGTGATGTTCCGAACCATTGATCTTGTTTAAATGAGTAAAAAGGAGGCCTTGCTCAATCGGATATTGACAAGTGCTTGATCCAAACAGTTTTGCAGAAACTGTGACAGGAACTAGTGTTTTTAAAACTGTTTGGATCAAGCACTTACCGGCATCCGATTGAGCTGAAATTTTGTAGAACCTTTTATTTTACTCATTTAAATAAGATCAACAGTTCAGAACATCAAAGTGGGGCCCCGAAGAGTGATGTATTTTTTTAAGTGTGAGGAGAACCGGCCCATATATATATAGGGAGCCCTTCTAATCCGGGAGTCCCGTTTCCGGACCTCCATGATCCCAAATTTTTTTTGACGATCCGAGCCGTCCAATGTGTTCAGAAGGTGTTTTCAAGGGTCCACGCGGAAAATCTTCAAAAAAAAAATACCGGGAAGGGCTTGATCCAAGCAATTTTCGCAAAAAATATATATATACAGTTTTTGCGAAAACTGCTTGGATCAAGCCCTTCCCGGTATTTTTTTTTGAAGATTTCCCGCGTGGACCCTTGAAAACACCTTCTAAACACATTGGACGGCTCGGATTTTCCAAAAATAATTTGCAACACAAAAAAAATCAGTTTTTTCTTATTTTCGGGAGGTTTGGACTAGAAAATCCACCTATATATATATATACACGATCAGCTTCTCCTCAGGGCTCCCGTTATTTTGCAATCTCCGGACCTTCTAATCGTGGCCGTTGGATTACATCCAACGGCTATGGAAAGAGCTCTCACTTAAAAGAACTCGCGGGGCGTGGTAACGGGTCAAAAGCACTCGCGGGTCATCCAAAATCCGGACAATACTAACGGGTCCTCATTTGTAACGCCACAGACAGAGAAAGGAGAGTGAGAGAGAGAGAGAGAGAGAGAGAGAGAGAGAGAGAACGATCGCGAACTCCACCGATCGAACAACCGAACGGTCACCACCACCACTCTGTGGATCATCCAAGAAGATGTAACAGGTCTGTGTCTCTCTTTCTCTCATGATTTTGAATTCGTCAAACCCTAATTCGTGAAACCCTAGTTCGAAAGTTTTATGATTTCGAATTCGTGAAACCCTTACATGTGTTCGATTTCAAATTCGTGAAACCCTAATTCGTAAACAGTAGATATGTTTCATTTTGTTCTGAAAAGTTTCTTCTCTGTTTGAAGGGAACTTAGAAATATTGCAAATATCCCTTATCATGCAATAGCATGGCTGGGTTTGGAATCTGGCATAGCTTTAATTGCATTTCAATTTTGGGAAATCATATTGATTACTAAGTGATGCTAGCACGTGTGCGCACTCCATGCTAAGTAACATCAGATTAAAGTCTCTAGAGCATGGCATTATTCTCCTCCTTTGCATCTGAACTACACTTTCTTGTTAGTACTTATTCTTAGGCCGTGTTTGTTTATGGAATAAAAAGAGGTGGGATTGGATTATTTATGGTGTTTCAGATCATATTGTAGATTGAATACTATTACATAGATGATTGATATTGAAGGTTATGCTTCTAACATGCTCTGAGGACATAGTGGCTGTAGTGTTGGACCTCAGAGCAGGTGGTGCTAGCGAAGAAACCATAAATGTTTGGGTAATGCTATGGATGAGCACAAAAATTTACTCCCCTGGCGATGCCATCACTGTTCATGGGTGATAACACATCATAATTTTATCTCCTTTGTTTGAATTTTCTTTTGGGTAAATTTAGATCTTGAGACATGACATTGACTGAATCTTGATATCAACAACTTTTGATTGGGGTTTTGCTAGTTGCTCCTTCGATTTGTTCTTGAAATCCACAAGATTATCCGTATATTTGTGTGTGTGATTTATTGCTATTGTTTTGAATTGCAGATTGTTACTGAAAACTTTGAAGGAAAGGAGCAAGAAGGTCCTGAATCTGAAAGGAGTTGTTTGATAATAAGGTTCTTCTGAATCATAAAAGTGTTCCTCTGTTTTGACACATGAAGGAGAAGGTGAAGGCAGAGAGAAGTCCAGAGGACGGCGATGCTTCGGTGTGGTCTATTCAGGTGAATGCAAGTGCAAAAGATTAGGAAGAAGATGAAGAAAGATGACAACTGTGTCGAAGACGGTTATGACTATGAAGAAGTAGAGGAAGAAGATTATGCCATCAGCCTATCACAATTCTCATTTCACAAATTCAGAAATTAGTCAAAAGCTGTAGACATAGCATGAATTGAAAAAACTGCTCCTATTCAATATTGAACGGAGAAACATGTTCATATGCATTCATTTCTCTACTAGTAGTTTTAAGTAATTTTCTTCTTTCTGATAATACTAGTACTCAACCTTTTGAGCTTGGATGATTCCTATTAGTTGGTATGACTTCATATCACAAGTTGAAACTTGAAATGTAAAGCACTTGTTGGTATGACTTCATATACCAGTTATTGTTTCAACTTTCAAGCCAGAGAGGGTGTATAAGAGATTCAAATGCAAAGAGGTTTTATACTCCATTTTAGTTTACATTTGGCTTGTCATTGATCTGAGTCACCCGTATGGATTGTATCCAAAACATTTCACAGCTTAACGTTGTATTTTTAGGTCTCAAACTATCTTGTGCTTCCCAGTTCAAAAAAAAAAAAACTATCTTGTGCTTCTGCTCTTGCTCTCTATGTTTGTTGAGACGCTTGGTGTCGGGCTATGAGAAAAACAAGGGACATGCTGCCCAAATTTTTCTCAATAATACATGTGTCCGCAAGCAATCCATTTCCTGCAACTCACTCACAGTTTCAGGACTCATAGTTCATAGTTTCAGCAACTAATACACAGAGTGACTGGGAATTTAGTATTTTTTTTTGGGTAATTAGGAAATTTAGTATTACTCATAACATAAATGGAAGTATGCTTCAGCACAACCCTTACAGGACTTCTCAAAAACAATACGATATAGACACAACCTATTCAAGTAACACAGGTTCAACAAATAGAATCCAACACATGGCAACCTTGGAACATTCATAGGTAAAAAGAAAGCTTGAACTGAATTTTTATTGATCATATAATGTAATTGCACCATCCGAGTACAAGTTACAAAATTCATCTCTCTGAGACTTCAAAAAAAAAAAAATTCTAAACAACTATAGTCCAAACAAAAAGCATGAGTTGATGATGCATCCTTTCCTCCAACTGAAACTTCTTTTTCCCAGCATGACAAGCTTTTCCTTGATCAACTCCACATCTACAATAAATAACAAAATTTTAAATGAGACGCATTCAATGATAAACTAAACTGTAATTGATGCTTGAATCTGTAATCCTATAATAGGAAACCTTGGGCAATTGATCCACACCTGTATGCCAATGAATACACAGTTTTGCATCACAGTAATCCTATAATAGGAAAACTTGGGCAATTGATGCTTGAATCTGTGGAACAATATAGCAAGCAACTCACCAGGGGGAAAAATGAATGTCTATACCACACCTGTATGCTAATGCAACTCAAGTTTTACAAAGTATAGAGAGGAACTAGCTGTGATAAAATTCTATGCTGAGGAACCATCACTATTCTATGCAAAATCCATGCTTTCCCAAATAGATACTAAATAAAAAGAAAATCGAAAATTCAAATTCAAATAGAAAACACAAATAAACCCAGAAAAAAAAAATGGATTACCAGACTTTTCTATCTATCCAACGAGAGAGAGAGAGAGATCGAACCTTGCCAAAATCGATTACAGATCTTCTTCTTCGTTTTTAATTTCTGCTTCTTCGATTGACCTCTGTTCTTCGTTCGATTGGGCTACAAAAACGAAAAACAAATTTAGGGTTAAATCGATTTATACTTTTCCTATCTATCGAAAGTTCGTGTACGGAGAACATAGAGGGAGGGAGATAAACCGACCTTGGCTAAATCGATGCCCAAATCTTCATCTTCGGTTTTGTTTTCTCCTTCCTTCGATCGATTTCTTCGTTCAATTCTCTCCCTCTCTCTCTCTCTTCTCTCTCTCTCTCTCTCTCTGTTAGGCGTCCCAAATGACGGATCCTGACCCGCGTGGGGATTATGGCCCGAATATCTGAACCGAGTTCATTTGACCCGCGAACTTCCCTTTTTACTTCCCAGCCGTTGGATGAAATCCAACAGCTCACATACGAATCCCGGAATTTACCTTATTTCCAGGAGCCCTGATTAGAAACGAATCCTATATATATATATTTCATCTCTACATGCAATGCAGGATTGCACTTGAGGGAGGGCATTGGATGGGTTGATATAAAATGTTGGCTTGTTTTCAAGTCTTAATCTTCTGGAACATCCCAAATCTAGCAGTAGCTAGCTCCCCTAGCTGTGCAACAGTCCTCCTTTCAACAGAAGATCAAAACCTATATAATACCCATTACGCCATTACTTGAACTGATTCTTCAGAGGCATTCATCCACCGGAGGTACTTGTTTCCAATTTAGACAATATTGATATCTGCAAACCATATTTGTCATTTCAATTTCATTTATATTTTAACCCTTCATAATTTGAAGTTGATTTAATAAATCCAATTTCTGGAAAGCACTTGATGGCTTCCCCATTCCTTATTACTCCTCTCTTCTTTTACCACCATTATAAAATTCCACTATTCCTCAAAACAAAATTCAAATTGACCATAGCTCATCCGACTCAAGCTGTTTGCAAACTATTAAGGCTCATGAACAAGTGCGTCCTCGACCTCAAGCCTAGGCCAGCTCGGCTCAAACTTGGCTCCTCAAATTTAAATTTTCATTGGTCTGGAACTTGGGTTCTCTAAAAACTTAACAAGCAAACCAAAGCCACATAAAACAACTCGAAAACACAAACCCACATACCTTGAGAGCAGTCTCCCACTGATTTTCCCGTACCGCCTCGTCCAGATCGTCCAAAACCGCTTTCGGCCACAGCCTTTTATACTTGTTCGAGTGTGCTTTCCTCTCAATGGCATTTGTCGCCGCCTCCGTTCTCAGAATATGAGACAGGTCCTTGTTGGGTTGCTTCTGGAGACCTCGAGATGGGTTTTGTCTCTTTGCTGCTTTGATTGGAAACAGTGGTGGGGTTGATGGGTTTTTTGGGTGGTTGAGGAATTTCGTCAAACGGGTGGTGGGGGGTAAGGAGGAGGAGGAACGGCGTACGATAGGTGAGTCTAGGAGGTGGGGAGTCATTGGGCTGGCGTGTGGTTGGGATTGGGGTTGGAGGAGGGAGTAAAACTACATTGCGCGGGTTTATTCTGTTTAGCAGAATCCGTTTGCCTCGTCTTTACATTAGTAGAAGTTATGCAATGAATCGTCTTGTTTGTTTAGAGTCTTTAGACTCATATCCCATTGTATCTCCTGTGTCGATAATTACTAACAAAATGTTCTTGTTTTCGGCTCCTCATTCCATTTGTCCTATCTTTTCTCGCTATTTGCATCTCATGACTAAGTTATTGAAGCCTATGGACCTTCGAACTCAGACCCAATTTGACACAAGTCCCAAAATCACTTCCAATGCAGTCCAACACAGATACTTACACCATGCATTTTATCATTCTTCCTTGAGGGTTGCGTCGCGATCTTTAAGGCCAAGAGTGAATAGGAGATTAAAACCTCCATCGAAGCCTGTTCTCAATGAAGCCCAATTTAGGCATGCCGTATCCCAACTTTCACCAAGGTTCACTGCTGAAGAACTCTGCCATGTCATTACTCTAGAAGAAGATCCTGTTGTGTGCTTGGAGCTGTTTAATTGGGCTTCACAACAGCCTAGATTTAGGCATGATGTTTCCACCTACCACATTACAATTAAAAAGCTTGCGGTGGCGAAATTGTACCAAGAGCTGGACGAGGTTGTGAACAAAGTGCTTGATGTTTCTCACATTGGTTCGGAGGCCTTGTTTAATACGATAATTTACTTCTTCACAGAAGATCGTAAATTAACCAAGGCTGTCAACATATACAAGCACATGAGAAATAGCAGGAATGTGGAATGTAAGCCTACGATACGAACCTACAATCTTCTGTTTTCTGCACTTCTTAGTCAGGGACGTAACTCTTACATAAACCACATGTATATGGATACCAATAGATGCCTCTTCAAGCAAATGGTGAATGATGGTATTGAACCTGATATTTTCTCATTGAATTTCATGATAAAAGGATACGTCCTTTCACTTCATGTAAATGATGCCCTCAGAATATTTCATCAGATGGGTGTGGTTTATAAATGTTTGCCAAACTCGTATTCGTTTGATTATTTAATACATGGGCTGTGTGCTCAAGGGAGGACACAGAATGCTAGGGATTTCTATAATGAAATGAAGAAGAGAGGGTTTGTTCCAAGCAGTAAATCGTATAACTCTCTTGTGAACTCTTTGGCTCTTGGTGGAGAAGTTGACGAGGCAATAAACCTTTTGTGGGAGATGAGCAAGTACCAGAGGTCTGCTGATTTGATCACATATCAGACATTGCTTGATGAGATTTGCCGGCATCGAAGGGTTGGAGATGCCAAGTTGTTGTTGATGAAGTTGCAAGAGAAGAAACTTGTAGATAATCATACTTACGGGAAGCTTCTGCATAGACTTAATGACAACCACAGGAACTGAAACGAAATAATTTGTTCAGGGCTTCAGGTACTACCATAAGAGTTGTTTTCATTCTGTTTATGAGACAATTGTTTGCAATACAAGTAAGGATAATGTTTGCCTAATGGAGATTATCAGATTAACACTGAGAAGTGTGCCCGTTTTTTCTTGTCATAGTGGTGGTTGGAAGTTTAACATGTAAAGGTTTTGTTGCAGTCATGGTTGGAGTGCAAGGAGTTATTGATGGGCAGCCCGTTTATGGTTGGTCTGAAGTTTGGCCGTTAAAGGTCACCATTTAGGTATGATACTATAGGTAATAATCTCACTCTAGATTTGTAACCTTTGCTGTATATCTGGAATGCCTGTTTTTATGTTCTGTTTTGTTTAAAAGTTTCCTTTAACTGCTTGGTATGCTCTATCAGGGGTTAGTGGTCAAGCCCTGGGATTTAAGAGATTGCTCCCTTCTCATATTTGAAGCCTTATAGATGCTATCAATTCTTGTGGGGCCAGTCTGTACAGGGCTTGTCCCAACTTTAATTGGGCCCCCTCTAGTGGACGATAGGATTAGTGGCCCAGGGATTAGGCGAGGTGTGTAGAAGCTGACTCAAAATACCTTGAGTTATACTTGGTAAGCACACCCGATATGCCCTACTATATCCGCCCTTTTGCTGTCATTGTAAGTCCAATATCAGAAAGCTAATATTAGGCATATTCGAAGCAGGGACGAGCTGAAATGGTACAAAAACTCAAAAAAAAATTATACATAGAAATGGTACAAAGGCTCTGCTTTGACTTTATTAATCTAGATGGTCAATGCATTTTTTTTTTTTTCTGGATTGATTGTATGTTTTTAGAATACCTGTTTCTGTGTTGCCTACTTTACTTAGAAGAGTACTAGCATTGAACCCGTGCTATGCACAGTGTATATCAAATATTGTTTTAGACTGTATTTCCTCAAGAATTAGACTTGTTTTTTGCGGCTTTGTATTCTACTTGAATTAGTTGTAAAATAAATGACACATAACTTATAAGTGAGTAATATGATTGTAGTGGTTAAGCGACTTGCCTCAGCGGGTCTCACCACCCCAAGGCCGCATGTTCGATTTGCCTCAACAGCAATTTGTTCTTGGACCCGCCTCACCTCAAACACGTGGAAATGGCTGTGGGAAAGGCTGTAGAGATTAGTCCAGTTCATAGAATCATAAGGAAACTTTCCATTACCAAAAAATATATATATTGTCAAACAAAATGCATCAACTTCTAGTGGAAAATTTCCCTTTAAGAGTCTTTTTTTGCTATGACACCATTAAGATGCTAATGAACACAATACTATTTGCATAACTCGTAGACATTTATCGAATTATATTATGTTTACCTATGGCCCTAGCAGTATTTTCTTCTCATGCTTTTGCATAACTCGTACTCCTGAAACATTAAAATATCGAATGAAGATGGGTTCATAGTCATCAGTTAGCTAAATTCGTTTTTGAAAGCCACCAAGGTGAGAAGTAGTTACCTAGAAGGTTTATCTTTCAATCCCCATACAACACGATATGCAGAGTGGTTTTTTTTTGTTGCCATGATTGATGAAGCATCTTTTTTCAAGTGAAATGCATGTCAATTTATTGTGTGGTCTCTTTAAAAGATGAGCAATGCATAGAGAAAAGTTCAGAAAAGCATATACAGGAAAAAATAAAAAAGATATATCCAATATCAACACTATTGCTATGGAACTTACCTCTACAATGAAGGGTATTTTTTTCCAGAGAATGAATGCTTGAACATTCACGCTCATTTGATGGTACACTTGCTGGAAAAACACATACAAATCAGAAGATTGAATATCAAATTAGTACGGTAGTAAATCACAAAAAAATTTAAAAAATTCGTGCAAGGGAAAAATGGAGAGTGATGTCAAGGGTCGCCAGTGCTCTTCTCAAAATTTTTAATAATCCAAATAGAATGGGTCCTAAAATTTATGAATTGTTGTTTTATCTCTCTAACTTATGGAGAAATTTTTCAATGCCCCTGGGGCATGGTTGAGCACGAACCTAGACCACACAAATGTGTGAGGTCAACTCCCAAGTGTGTAGACTCCACCTAAATGTGTGGTCTAGGTTCATGCTAGGCAAGGAAATTCTACTAACTTATGAGTTCTCGTTAAAAAACATGACATGACTCTACTTCTTCTTATCTTACCCAATAGTTTCACTTTAAACAATACAATAATTTTCATAGCACTATGTACGAAAGTATCATTCCTTTGGAAGGAATCTTATTTTTTTATTTACTATACTTGCTTTGGATCCTTAAATTCTTTTCCTGGCTTCGTCTTTGAATGCATCAAAGGGAATCCATAATGAAATAAAAAGAAAAAAATGCATCCAATAATTGATGTTATAATTTACAGCCTATGAAGATTAAATTGGCACGATTCTAATATGTATAGATTAAGCTAAGCATGAATTTATGCATTTAGTCCATAAAAAATTATAATTCCCTTTTGTGTGTATTAAGATGAAACCATTAATATACATACATTCAGTGTATGAAAGATTTCAGCTCCATGAGGATGCTCAAAATGTGGAAAATGATCCACCAAATGGTAAGCATTCATAGAAGTGCCCTTAACATGCTATGGAGACTCGAGTGACAAAACGTTTATTAGTAGGCTGAATAAAAATCAGGGCTTTGATGTTTATTTTTTGATGAAGCGTCAAATTCACGGTTCGCTAATGTTCTGAATTATAATAATCACAACTTTTTGCATTTCCAATCTTCTGTGGGGTGCATGGATCCGATGAGTGAAGTAGCTCAGTTACATCAGGATGCTCAAGAAGTGTCGAAAAGGTTGATTATCGATCCCCCAAATGGTAAGAATTTGGACATTAATTCCATGCTGGGATAGTAAACTTTACAAGCTAAAATGACTACATTCTGCTTTGTACGTAGATGAAGTAATTGACATGCATTTGGTACCTGAATTAGTTCAGTCGCAAGGGGATGCTCAAGAAATAAGTGGAATGGAACATCGAATGCACCAAATGGTAAGCACTCAGAAATCTCTCCCTCTCTCTCTCTCTCTCTCTCTCTCTCTCTCTCGAGAGAGAGAGAGAGAGAGAGAGAGAGAGAGAGAGAGTCCTGCTGTTTTGGTGGTCGTATAGTTGTGTGCAAAGTGGTTTGCAATATTTGGGTTAATGGTCCATTTGTTTTGGGTGATTTTCTGGGAAAAGATTCTCCATGGAAAACATTTTCCTGTGTTTGTTATAATTGGAAAACAGAAGTCAATGAAAAACTTTTTTCTAGTTAAACCGAAATGAACCAAATTAGCCGGAAAATGATTTCCAGATTAATAAGGCATTTTAAACGTCTTCTGTGAGCATTGCTCCACTCGTCCGATGGGTGCTCTCTGTCTCTCTTCCATTTCTACCTCATCGTCTCTCTCCCCTCTCTCGTTCTTCTCTTCCCCTCGCCCGGTATCTACATTTTTGTATCTGTTATATTACGGTTTTCTAGATGTTTTCGTTAATGAATTATTGTGCATTGGTCTGTTGTTTTGTTGAGTGAACACAGGACTTCTAATGCAATTTGGGGTTTGAGATTGTGCAATTAAGGCTTGCTGTGGCTGCGATTTGTTTCATGGTGAGCAAGTAATGTCTATTCTACAACAATCAACCCCCTGTAGTCCATGGTTCAGGATGCCAACATTTGTTGAGGTTGGGATAAGTTTTGGTCCCCTGCTCCATATCTCAAGTTAGATGCATATTTAGCTGTTCTTCTTGACAGGCTGGAACTCGAACTTGAACCAGAACTAGAAGATGCGCTTGAGCAGTCAAGTAAAGAAGAAAAGAAAGAATGGGTGCTTAGGTACTTGCTTCAGCCGCAAACAAGAAGCGGACATTATCCTGAGTAGCAAGTTCTAATGGAGACAATGGGTATTATAACTGTTCGAGAAAATGCTTACAAGAGATGTAGCACTATGCCCCTGACCCAAACCGTTACATTTTTCTTAAAAGTTATGATTAAACTGTTCATGCTGAGGAAATAATCGTTTGTTTGTTCTTTTGCAAACTGTGAACAACAATTTTCTGAATGTATGAACATGGCACAGAGCATTTGCGTTACCGCCACCCTTTTCCGGTTATTGTAATAGGAGAAGTACTTGTTTCCCCATTAATACTTCTGTAATCCTTTCCCTCGGAGCAAATTGGTTCACCCAATTTGTTGGCATCTCTTAATATTACATCCCTTGCTTAATATTCTTAATTTCGTGTCAGTGCTCCATCCTAGCTAAATAATCTGGTGCATATGTGTGCAGTTCATGGGTGGGTGTGTTGTTGCATTTATTGCTTTCAAAGAGGTTTGAGCATGTATATATGTATGGCTAGTTTGCTTGCCTTTCTTCTGTTTGTTGCCTTCAATCATAGCTTAAGAAAAAGTTCTTTTTCTCTGTGTGGAAATGAGAACGATTACGATCTGAAATTGCGGACTGTGTGCAAGTCATGATCAGTATGAAAGGTTAATAATGCAGAAAGTTATTTTTAAGTTTCCTCTGATTATTGAGCGAGTCTAATGGTTTCCTATGATTATTGGATGGTTAGGGTCTGTTAAGTGTGTTTTGCTGTATTCTTGTTTTATTTTGAAGGTTGTTCTTATGCACTTGTAGCAATCACTGCATGAATTTTTGTATAATTTGTTTTGTATTCTGAAGGGGGATAGTTCTACTAGTGCAAGATGAAGAAATCGCAGATACTGATTACATGAAACACAGGATATGAAGTTATTTCTGCCTTTCAGAAAAACAGTTGGGTTGGCCTTGCCGGACCCGAGTGGCATGGGATCCTCACCATTGACTCCTTTTCTTGCCCAATTCACCTCTTGTTCAGGTGAATTTGTGTCGTTATTTCTTGAGCATTGTTTCTAGGACGAAACGAAACTCACAGGATATTTCTTGTTCATGTGAGCTTTCGTCGTCGAAGGTCATGTGAATTGTTTGTCATCGAAGGACCTGCCATGTTTCTTTTCTTGGTTGGCGAAATACATTTTAGAAGCTTATTCTGTCTTCTCTTTTTACTGATGTTACGCAGGACATGACATGACTGTTTGAATGATATGCTGAGTTTGGAGCAATGCAGATCTGGTTATGAAGTTAGGATCATCTCATCTGGAGCAATTGAACGTATGGACCTCTGGGGTGCATTTATTTATTTATTTTCACCTTCTTATAAGTTTATTGTTTCTCATACTTATCCCAAACATTTTTCGGGAACCAATCCAGGCTATCATTGGACACTTTAGCATTCCTCCTCCTCCCTGCTATCTCAAAAAAGCATGCCGAAGCTATAAACATCACATTTGTGAGTGATAGGGTAGTTGAGAAGAAACTCGAGAGCCGAATAACTAGGGGTCCCTTATATTCTTTGGGAGAGTCATAGCTATTGTCTCTATTGCCGAATAGAGGTCCCTTTAACAAGGCCTTAATTCATTGAGCATATTCTAAGTGCGTAAAATGAAGATTCGATTACATTTATTTTACAAGTCATTTTCTATGTTCATGTATTTGGTCTTCCATTTCTTCAAGAAAAAAAAAAAAAAAAAACTTATCAGGCCTTTCTTGCCTCTATCCCAAAACTAGAAAAAATGATTTCCAGAAGATCCAACTTGTAATCTAAGCATAAAATATAAGTTGTATTTAAATAATTTACTACATTGGCCAAGTCTTAAATATTTGTAGAGACGTTGAAATTCAAAAGTAAACGAAGAACAGTCAGGGTTTTTTATTAGGGTACAAATCACAGTGGATTCTCATTTCTTACTATGAACTGGCAATCTGTATCTCGTACTTGGCCATGATTGTTGTCGTTTGCTCCTTATACCAATATGAATTGGCTCCCTCACTGATTGAGTAGTCCGAACTGTTACCGGTACAAGTAGGGGGATTGAGCACATTAATCCCAACAGAAAACAAATAATGGAATGGTTTTGGAGGTGGCATGATCTCCACTCCTCCTTCCAACATTTTCACCACAGCACCCATTAGTGGCCTTGCCACTGGTGAGTCCTGAACACACCACAGTACCACCAAAGCCATTATTTGTGCTCTATCTATATCCTTCTCTTCTATTCCATTCGAAAGAATCATTGCTGCCAACTCACCTTTCTCATACTCATCCCAAACATGTTTTGGGAACCAATCCAAGCTATCAGTAGACCCCACTCTTGCATTCCTCCTCCTCCCTACTATCTCAAACAAAAGCATGCCAAAGCTATAAACATCGCATTTGTGAGTGATTGGGTAGTTGTTGAGAAGAAACTCAGGAGCCGAATAACCAGGGGTCCCTTTATATCCTATGCTATAGTCATGGGTGTTGTCTCCATTACAAAGCTTTGCTAGACCGAAATCCGCAACCTTAGGGTTAAAATTGACATCCAATAGCACGTTACCGGGCTTTATGTCATAGTGAATGATTCTATGTTGACACTCTTCGTGAAGGTAAGCTATACCTTTTGTCGTCCCAATCGCAATTTCAGGCAGCTTATTCCAGTCAATTCCTTGTGTATCATCGTTGAACAAGTATTTATCCAATGATCCATTTTCCATGTACTCGTAGACTAACGCACTCATTAAGCTATCGTAAGAAAAACCATACAGCCTCACTAGGTTTATATGGTAAGTCCTTCCAATAATGCTCACCTCTGCCATGAATTGTTCCTCGGCTCTTTTATCTAGTAAGCTCCTTTTGAGGACCTTTACCGCAATCTTGATTCCATTTGGGAATTGTCCTTTGTAAACTATTCCAAAGCCTCCCGAACCCAACACTGTTGAGTAATTACTAGTGAAGTTACATAATTGTTGGGCTGTGAATCTTACAGGTTTTTCCTTCGCCAGGTCTTGGAGGAACCTTTCCATCGTGGGTGCATCGATTTGCCAAACTTGAACCACATTCGAGGACACAGGTGGTGCTGTGGCAACTGCATATTGTAGCTCGGACACAATTGCCCTTCTCAATTTCCTCGCGCAAGCTCGTGTGATAATGCCAATTATGACGAGTACTATGATAGTCACTATTATGTCTGCAAGTTGAAAAACAGGCATATCAGTGGTTGATTTGGTACAATATTGTCATTTGTTATTGGTGAACTTTTTTCTGAGAATGAACTTACAAGCAGCTATTGCGCCTCCATCGATGGTGGCTGGTGGAGGAGATAGGAAGGCCGGGTCCCCATAAGTAGTCATCTCTGTGGCATCATTAGCACTTGAAAAACTCAGATAAGCAAACAATAAACGATGTGGTGCTATCAGAACAAGTTTCTTCATTTGAGGCTTAAACATAGCCCTTAATTTTCAGGGCATTTCTTGATGCAGCGCAGCCTATGGAACAGAATCAATCGTGCAAGAGAAACGCGAACAATAAGATCGACCTAGAGGTACTCCCTCCTTAAACGACCAAAATATGAGTAAAAACTCGTTTTCTTTAATTCAATAACAACCGAATTCTGCCATTAGGGTCACAATGATACTTATAGGGCTAAAGTAACCGTAATCCAACTAGGAATCAAATAACAAACCCTAATCCAACTAGGAATTAAAATACTCTAGAACACTTATTTCTAAAATTGGAGACTTCCTAACAAAATTAATAAAATAAAAATAAGGAAAACTTAAAACACTATATTTGTAAGTAATATAAATTTCCAATCTGCATCATTCTCCTCTGCTTGAAGAAACTCGTCCTCGAGTTTATACAGTTGAATTCGCCGAACCTTGTCCGCTTCCATCTTGAACTTCAAATTGATTTTTCCGAAGCCAAATTCCAAAAAGAAATCTTCACAAATTAGAGGAACAATTTCCATTGTTAGGTATGAAACACATGATTTGCTGCTTGCAAAGTCTTCAATAAATTCCAAAAAAGGATCGATAAATTGTGATACTTCGAATCCTAACGATGGGCATACGTTGATCTCCTTTTTTCCCACGTTCAAGACGACATCGATTGAATCCAAACCATCAACTTTGTCAAGGCTAGTAACAAACTTCTTCTCAATTTCCACAAATTCATCCTTCACATTCTCTTCCACTTTATGAATGACAATTTCCTCCTCATCTGAGTACTCATCAAATTTTGGAGGTGAATCCCAATCAATTTCAGACTGCAACAACGATGGATTTGTGTCCAAAAATATTTTATCGGATTCTTCCTCTAATATATCATCGATAAAATCTCCCACATCTCCCTCAACCAAAATTTCTTCTATGACATCTTTTCTTCCTCCATGAAATTGTGGAAGCCCAATTTTTTTTGGAATCTCAATCTTCATACGAGACTCACAATAATGAGAGCCACGGGTTCTAGCCGCAACGTCTCTATACCGCCCCCCTTTGTAGTTTCCGCCACCAAAAGGTTTGATATCTTCGTCGTCTGAAAAACCATCCTCGATCAGAGGGTTAGATCTAACAGGGCGACGGCGAGTTGGGTTAGCGATCTCTAAAGCATCCATGCGCTGGACAATGTTTCCAAACATGGCTCTGAGTTCAGCAAAACCCTCCTCCATCCGAGCATCCCGAGCAGCATCATCTCGTTCATAGATTTCGTCAATACCAGCGGTTCGACCACCCCCTCTTGCACGTCTTATATCGCATCTCGCCGCCATGACAGGATTGCAACGTGTGCTCTGATACCAACTGATGCAGCGCAGCCTATGGAATAGAATCAATCGTGCAAGAGAAACGCGAACAATAATTAAGATCGACCCAGAGGTACTCCCTCCTTAAACGACCAAAATATGAGTAAAAACTCGTTTTCTTTAATTCAATAACAACCGAATTCTGCCATTAGGGTCACAATGATACTTATAGGGCTAAAGTAACCCTAATCCAACTAGGAATCAAATAAAAAACCCTAATCCAACTAGGAATCAAAATACTCTAGAACACTTATTTCTAAAATTGGAGACTTCCTAACAAAATTAATAAAATAAAAATAAGGAAAACTTAAAACACTATATTTGTAAGTAATATAAATTTCCAATCTGAATCATTTCTGGTTTTCATTTTCGAAATTTCTGGTTTTCATTTTCGAAAGTGTTTCGGCTTTCTTTTTCACTGCTCTTGCAATAAGTAACTTGTTTCTCCTCTTGTAAAATGTTGATTGGAATGTCATACAAAATCGTTTGATATGATGATGACAAAAATCAGACTGGGGGTGTGCCGCGTGAGTCACATGTATGATGACCCCATCCGAGCCATCCGTGCTTGTCAATCAACGGCCTAGATCAGTTCGATAATGAATGGTGTAGATCTGTTTAGGTCTGAACAGATTTAGGCCGTTGATCGCCGAGCACAGACGACTCAAATGGGGTCAACATGCAAGGGACAACATACCCCCGCTTTCCAATATCTAGACTCTTATTTTTTATGAAAAAGAAGATGAAAACATTATGCTTTTGAAATTCTCAAAGCCACATAACCTACACGAAAAACAATGAGAGAGATAACATAAACAAAAGGTCAAATTCAGAGTTTAATGGACGCCTCTCTCTTCGAAGTTTCCAGAGCCCATACAAACAGTCACGCTCTTACTCAGGCCGCAAGTGCGGCGACCGGAAAGAGTGCTTTAGGATCGTCTCGGAGTAACACCTCGTTTGGATGGGGTATTATTTTCAGAGGGATAAATTTTAGAGGGGGATAAGATAAGAGGGGGTATTATTTTTAGAGAGTTGGCCCACATTGATGTGATGTTTATGGAAGGGGGATTAAAAAGTAGATGGTTTGGATGAGGGATTAAATAGGGGATAACTTTTGACTTGCTTTGGATGACTTGAAAATAAGAGGGGGTTTAAGATGGAAAAAGCTGTGAAATGACTCTCTTGCCCTTGTGGTGTACCAAACGGTATTATGCATTAATTTAATTATATAATTACATGACTTAATTTATTTTATTATTTTTGGAGAATTTGAAGTTAAATTACTTTATTTCACCGAAAAAAAATAAAGTTGAAGTACATGTTGAAGTACTCCTCTTTGCTAGCCGGCATGTGACATTGCCTCCAAATGTTAAGATGATATTGTTGGCCACGGTACGGTGCTAGAAAACTCTCCCCATTTGTGTATCCTCCATCCACAAGGTAATAATGTCCTGTAACCAATGGAAGTTACGACATTGAAATAGTTTAAGGGAGGGATTACAAATGTAATGGATTGAACGGAAAGGTGAGGATCTGGAACAAACCATGGGGGATTTTCAAACCATTGGGTCTTGCGACGGCATCTCTGAGGATTCTAGAGTCAGTGGATGACCCTTCCTAACCAGACATGACAAACACAAATTTTAAGTCACGGGTACAAACACCTAAAACATTTGTGGCAATCTCACCCTTCCTTGACCTATAGCGTGGCTTGTCGGCTCTCGGGGGATTAATTGACACGAATGTCCCGTCCAACGCCCCAAGACAATTCTACGACAATTTCAATAGGTTTTTGCAAGTAAGTACATATGGTTGAATTGAATGAAAAGAATTGATAATGTACTAACTTTTTATTGGAGGTGTACCTGAAACCAACTCCATCTACTGTCATCGTAATTCGCAGGTACAGGCTCAGGAGTTACAAGGAGCATTCTATGAAGACGCAACACAGCTTGGAGTGCGGCATTGAAATGCCTACTTATCGTTTCAGTGGATCTCCAAAACTGATAATGCGTACGCCTTTGCTTTGTATGGTGCGCGAGGATCGATAAGAAAATAGCTGCCCTCTCCTCAACACATACGTAATGAGAGTCCCCTAAGCCAACACTTCGAACTAAACAACACAATCTCAAAAATGTATGCCTGTTTACCCTCAACTGATCGTGGCAATCAATCTCATTACCATTGACCAGCCTATTTATTTTGGTCTGGTAGAGATTTGGATTTTGGGCACACTCTAGACGAGGATACTGAGCCGTGGATACGATGAACAAGTAAAGGCGAAACACCCCCATTACAGCTTGAATGAAGGTGTTTAATGCTATCATTGCCTCTTGCTTTTCTTTTCTTCGTAATTGTTTTCTGTTAAGTCTTGCCATCCTATTAAATAGCTCAAAAAGGTTTCATGATAAGTCATTAGCCTACCCAACTCATACGAACCTATAATGAAAATTTTAAGTCATTGTGTTTCATCTTCTCCAACAAAACCCGAACTATCTGAAGAATTTACATTATATAGCTACTATATATATATACATATATATACACATTATTGTATATCCCATATATTTTGTATGAGTTGAACTTTTTCATCTCTTTAATGTACTGTATAAATTTTTTCTCCAATTATATATAACCTGTTAGTAATATATATAACACTGTATATATCTAAAACTAATATATAATGTATATATTTTTATCACTTTTATTAGTACAATACTGTATATATAATGTAATGTATATACAATTTTTTAACTACCTCACAATATATAATGTGTGTATATATATATATATATATATATATATATATATATATATATATATATATATATATATATATACACAGGATCAACTTCTAATGAGGGATCCCTCATTTTAAATAAAGTGAGGACCTCATGCTTCCCGACCAAATTTCAACGATCCGAACCGTTAAAAAAGTTTTTAAGGTGCACCACGAGGATTCGTCCAAAAAAAATACCCGGAAGGGTTTCATCCGATCAAATTTTGTTAAAAACGCTATATATAGCGTTTTTAACAAAATTTGATCGGATGAAACCCTTCCGGGAATATATATATATATATATATATATATATATATAGCTGGGCAAGACCAAGGTGATTTACTTTTTTGGATAATATGGTTATCAAGTAATGTTTGAATTTCTTGTTTACAAGTTTCCATTGTTTCTGGATTCATTTGAATAGGTCTGGATTTTGTTGGTATATTGCTTTCTTTGAAATCTTTGGTATAAGGTAAAGTAACTATATGTTTTTTGCGATGCCAAAAAGCACTGGGTATATTTGAACATATTTCTGTTTCTAAATGATACTTGAATTTATCTATTTGTTGAGTTAAGTTATTATTTGTAAGTTGTTCTTCTATTTGTTTATATTTTATTTCGTTTTGGAGATAGTGTAATTGTTGAGTTTTCTGTTGTAACAGTGTTAATTGTTTTAATTCTCATTTTTCAGATGGTTTTAGGAATTTGAAAGTTATTTCTTTTCCTAAGTGTGTTGTAGTTATACCAATATTATTTGTTGTGAAAGGGTATATCATACCAATAAAAGGTAAACCTAGAATTACATTATCTGTCATGTTTTTAACTAAAATAAAAGATGTTTGAAAACATACATTATTTTGGCAAATATGTACTTTGGGTAATTTGTATTGAATATCCATTTGGCTACCATTGGCAGATACTAATTGTTCAATTGTTTTATGATAATATTTTGTGGGTATTAATCCTTCTTGAATACAATTCATATCTGCTCCAGTATCTATTAGCGCAACTGTTTCTATTTCCATATCATGAATTTTGAGGTTGATATAAGTATTCCATCGTTGAATTGAAATTATATCTGGTTCTGCTGGAAGATTGTGGATTTTATTTTTATAGCTTTTTATTTCATTGATTCTAGAGTGACGTCGTGCTTGGTTATACTTGGAGTTTTGGATACTCTCATCATATTGTTTTATTTCCTTAATTTGTTTTTTGACTTCTTTTATCTCATGTTGAAGTTCTTGTGAAGTAGTGTCACGTGTTTTGTTTACCTGTGTAATTACATTTAAAGTTTCTATTACTGGTTCTGGTTGTGTGATAATTTGACTATTTGCCAGACTTGGGTTATTTTGATTTATGTCCTCATAATCCTGATTTAAGATTATAGGTTCTATTTTGTGAAGATTTGGTAATATTTCTTTTAATTTTTGAGTATAGAGTAATTTTAGTTTGGGATCTTCTAGTCTACTGATTAGTTCAATTAGCATATCTTTGTCATTTAATTCTGGAATTGTTGTTGTTGTACATAATTCCTTGGTTGTCGTTTTATGTTTGTTAATATGTATATTTTCAATGTAATCTAGGAATTGAATATCCGTTTTATTTTGATTTAGCAAATTTTGCCATTGGGAGAAAATATGATATTGTTCCTTTTTAGTAAATAATTGTCGATAATTTTTTTGTCGCTCTATATTTCCTAAGGAATTAAATTCTTTGGATAATCTTTCACCATGGATAAAGAAATATGTGGAATCTAAAGGTTCATTATTTTCGTTTATCATTTTGTTATTGAACATTCGAAGTTGTGGTAGGAGTAATAGGAGTAGTTATGCAAGGTAAGTTATACCAAAAGAGTAAGAGTGTAGCGTATTTTATACCGTAGATAATCTGTATATTATCTCAATTACTTGAATTGTTTAGTTTTAATAATTTGACTGTTTATCTCCTACAAGGCACATACGCCACCAGGTACATACCCCATCCACACCCAAAAACGGCTACCCTACCTCGGGATTTACACACCTTAAAATGGGAACCTAGGAACCTGGGTGACCTGATGTAGCGTGGCAGTTCGCAGATCTACGGCCAAACTATTAATTAAACAATTACAAGCACTTGAAAATAATGCACTGATTATTTGGAGTATAACAGTACTCTACATCCTACAGAGAACAGGTCTAACCACCTGGCATAACCACCTCCTACTCACTACTCACTACTTGGCTCTGATACCATAGGGGGGGGCGGAAGGATGAGTCTTAAGAGACATATTAAAGTATAGTGAAAACAGAGTAATCAAATTAGGCGGTCTAGACCAGCCATAAGTCATGCATAATAATAAGGGCGGTAGAACCGGCCATAATAAAGACAATAATTAAAACAGATATTGAAAATGTAAATTCAAATCATTGTATTGAATTGAAAGGCTTACTTGAAGCTACTGGTACATATGGGGGGAGGAAGAGTTGAGAGAGATGGGTCGAGATATGAGAGGGAGAGCAGAGTTGAGAGAGAAGTAGTAGAAGAAGAAGAGTGGTAAAAAAACCGATGCCTAACTACTGATCTTGAGAGTCCTTTTATAGAATAAGGAACCCTGTTTACAATCATTATAATTAAGAAAAGTAAAGAGCACTTGATGTTACTTTTGACTTGAAGGCTCTCTTTCGGTGGAAAAGAGAGACATGATCTTGCTTTTGGCTTGGGATTCCTTTTTTGGAGGGAAAGAGTTTCTTTTGGTCTTTCGTGGAATTTCCCATGATGTTACTTTTGACTTGGATACCTTCTCTGTGGAGATTTTTTGTGCCACTTGCTGATGTGGATTCCATAATTGGAATTGGTCTTGATTGTGGAAAATAATTGGTCTTCCATAAGTGCTGATAATGATTTTGCCTTTGAGACTTTTGGGTCTTCTTTTTGTCGGAAAGAAATGCTCCACTTGCGTTGGTCTTGTTGGAAAGCTGATCCCATAATTATTTTATGGAAAGTTTGAGGGACATGATGGTAATGAGTGGGAAAGTTGGCCTTGAAAATCCCTTTTTTGGTGAAAAGGACGATTCTTCATTTGTCTTGGTCTTCAATTGCACTTGCTGATGATGATGTTGGTGGAAAATGTTGTTCCACATGCTGAATTTTGTCATGGCTGGGATAGTAACAATAATTTTTTGCGTAGTCGTTTGACTACCAATTTGAACCAGTAATAATCAGTTTTTTCATTGTCGTTGAAGAAAATGATTGTTTTATTGAGGGCTGGATGACTGAAGGCAGTTTTGTCATAAAAAGCAAGAAGATGATTCATGCTTCTTATCCAGAATTTGATATTTATTTTGGTATTGGGTTCTAAAAGGAAATGTGTCCAAATATGGTGTAATTGGTCACGGATACGTCTCCTTCTATTGAGCTCGTCCCAAGTAACTAACGGATTAATTAAAAGGGAAAGTTCAATTTGATTATGATTCATTTTGCACACACTTGATTTTGTACTCACGCTTTCACCATCATCCAGTGGGGATGATTGATTCTCAGCTATTATCAGTGAGTGATAATAGAGGTAATGCTCTTGAAAAATAGTAATACCTGACCCTGACCCTGCATCAGAAAAAGAAAATTAGTACTCATAATTCATTGGGATCTTGAGAGTCTTAAATAGAGAATCGAATGGATTTTGTTCTGGCGTTGAGGAAGTAGATGCTTCTGTGTCTTGACTCTGACTAAGCATGTCTGTAGCAATTTGGAGTAATGCTTTGCTTGCTTCTTGATTTGGATTTTGAGCAGCTTGCTGTATGAGTTGTTGAGCGAATTTGATTATTGTTTGATTGGGTGATTTTGGAGGTGGGGAGCTTGTAGTAGGACTATCAAGCTTGATGTTGGAAATCATATATGGTGATGGAGGTCTGTCGAGGATCTGGACTGGTTTTGGGACTTTTGTTTTGAAGTCGTTTTGGACTTGATCAAAAACTTGCTGGATATTGAACTTATTCCACCATTTGACCAAGAATTGGCGGCAGACAAGATTATCGGAGATAACATATTTCCATCTGAAAATCCAAGCAACTTTATATTTTGCAATGAAGAGGAGGAGTTTAGGAAATTGATTTTGATGAGAGTTTAATTTTTGTTTGGAGTAGAAGTAATCAACTTGGTCACGAAGACTTGGTGGGATGATATTATTACTGGCTCCCATTTGAGACCACCAGCGGAGAAACCAAGTAGGAAATGGAGAATTAAAATTTTGATCAAACTGGAAGAACCAAGAATGGGAGAATTTTGAATTTTCATGAAGTAATGCATAAGACCAAGCATTGATGTAATCATAATAATTAAAATATAAGTTATTATTTGGTAGTGGCTGGAGGTTGGAGGGATGACCCCAATCGGAAATACTGATTATTTTGTGGATGTAAAATGATTGGTAATTGATGACGTCATTATCTTTTGGGTCATAAACTTGTTTGAAGACAACAGAATGAGTATGCTCAAGAATGTTTTTATAATAAGAGATGGATTTGTCTGGATTATGAGGAATAAAATGCCAGTTTTCCGGGAAATAATGTAGAGCAAGATCATTTGGATTTCTGATATGTTGAAAAGATGGTTCTATATAAAATAGGTTTTGTAATTGGGTTTTGGCAATGTAAATAGTTTTTGCTGGCATAATTGGCTGGGAAGAGGTTCCTATAATTTTGGGTAATTGGTGGGTAAGCTAATGAAGAACTAGACTCGTATTGTCTTTTTGGTGTTGGGTTAAGGACTTGGTATCTATTGACTAGTTCAATAGGGGGAACAACCATAGTGCTAGTTGTGAGAGCTAACTGTTTTTGTGGTGTTGTTGCTATCTTGCTATTTTTTTTGTTCTTTTCTGCCATATCTGCAAAATTAATTTAATAAGAATTCCCGTGTTAGAAAATCAGGAACTGAATTTTGCTCACCTTTAATATATTCTATATCAAAGTGAAAAATACTTAATATTGATTGCCAGCGGGCAAAAATTTGTTTGCTAGCCACATTTTTTACATCTTGTTCTAAAATATGCTTAGCACTTTTGCAGTCAATTCGAATTAAAAATTTTTGGTTTAAAATATCATCTTGAAATTTAGAGATACATAATACGAGTGCTAAAATTTCTTTTTTAATAGTACTATAATTATTTTGTGTTTTGTTCCATATGCCTGAATAATATCTAACTATTTGTTCAGGAGAAGTTGAATTGATTTTTTGTAAAAGAATGCCCCCATATCCTATGTCAGAAGCATCTGTTTGTATTATTTTAAACGAGTTTGTTGTTGGAATCCCTAGACATGGTAATATTTTGACATATGTTTTGATCTGCTGCACAATATTAGTATGAGTTGGTGTCCAGGCTGGTGGATTGTTATTTAGTCTTTCAAATAGTGGTTGGCAAATTGGTCTAAGGTTTTTGTAAAATTCTGACACATAATTTAGTGATCCTAAAAATCTTTGTAATTGGTTTTTATCAGTAATTTCATCTGGAAATTTATCAGCAAATTGGATGGCTCTATCAATTGGTGTTATAGTGGATTGATATATATTATATCCTAAAAATCGAATTTTTGTTTGAAATAATTTAATTTTGGGGGCTGAAACTACTAACCCATTGTGTTTGATGGTTTGTAAAAAAGATTTTAAATGTTTCCAATGTTCGTCTATTGTATTAGAAAAGACGAGTACGTCATCAATATATGTGATAATAAAATGACTAAATGGATTGAATATATCATTCATTATATTTTGGAATTCACTAGGAGCATTTTTTAATCCAAATGGCATTACATTCCATTCATAATGTCCAAAAGGGGTTGTGAAAGCAGTTTTGTATCTGTCTTTTGGATGAATTTGTATTTGCAAGAATCCACTTTTAAGATCGAATTTTGAGAATATTGTAGCATTATGTAATCTATTAATGAGGTCTTTTTTGTTGGGAATTGGGTATCTAATCCATTCTAAGGCAGTATTTAGTGGTTTATAATTGATCACTAGGCGAGGTACACCTCTTTCTATTTCAGCATTTTTGTTGACATAGAAAGCTGGGCAAGACCAAGGTGATTTACTTTTTTGGATAATATGGTTATCAAGTAATGTTTGAATTTCTTGTTTACAAGTTTCCATTGTTTCTGGATTCATTTGAATAGGTCTGGATTTTGTTGGTATATTGCTTTCTTTGAAATCTTTGGTATAAGGTAAAGTAACTATATGTTTTTTGCGATGCCAAAAAGCACTGGGTATATTTGAACATATTTCTGTTTCTAAATGATACTTGAATTTATCTATTTGTTGAGTTAAGTTATTATTTGTAAGTTGTTCTTCTATTTGTTTATATTTTATTTCGTTTTGGAGATAGTGTAATTGTTGAGTTTTCTGTTGTAACAGTGTTAATTGTTTTAATTCTCGTTTTTCAGATGGTTTTAGGAATTTGAAAGTTATTTCTTTTCCTAAGTGTGTTGTAGTTATACCAATATTATTTGTTGTGAAAGGGTATATCATACCAATAAAAGGTAAACCTAGAATTACATTATCTGTCATGTTTTTAACTAAAATA
The DNA here is from genome assembly GCA_963854785.1 of Vaccinium vitis-idaea. Lineage (NCBI taxonomy): Eukaryota > Viridiplantae > Streptophyta > Magnoliopsida > Ericales > Ericaceae > Vaccinium > Vaccinium vitis-idaea. Next base: position 46,009,793 of record OY978215.1, read on the forward strand.
AAAGATGTTTGAAAACATACATTATTTTGGCAAATATGTACTTTGGGTAATTTGTATTGAATATCCATTTGGCTACCATTGGCAGATACTAATTGTTCAATTGTTTTATGATAATATTTTGTGGGTATTAATCCTTCTTGAATACAATTCATATCTGCTCCAGTATCTATTAGCGCAACTGTTTCTATTTCCATATCATGAATTTTGAGGTTGATATAAGTATTCCATCGTTGAATTGAAATTATATCTGGTTCTGCTGGAAGATTGTGGATTTTATTTTTATAGCTTTTTATTTCATTGATTCTAGAGTGACGTCGTGCTTGGTTATACTTGGAGTTTTGGATACTCTCATCATATTGTTTTATTTCCTTAATTTGTTTTTTGACTTCTTTTATCTCATGTTGAAGTTCTTGTGAAGTAGTGTCACGTGTTTTGTTTACCTGTGTAATTACATTTAAAGTTTCTATTACTGGTTCTGGTTGTGTGATAATTTGACTATTTGCCAGACTTGGGTTATTTTGATTTATGTCCTCATAATCCTGATTTAAGATTATAGGTTCTATTTTGTGAAGATTTGGTAATATTTCTTTTAATTTTTGAGTATAGAGTAATTTTAGTTTGGGATCTTCTAGTCTACTGATTAGTTCAATTAGCATATCTTTGTCATTTAATTCTGGAATTGTTGTTGTTGTACATAATTCCTTGGTTGTCGTTTTATGTTTGTTAATATGTATATTTTCAATGTAATCTAGGAATTGAATATCCGTTTTATTTTGATTTAGCAAATTTTGCCATTGGGAGAAAATATGATATTGTTCCTTTTTAGTAAATAATTGTCGATAATTTTTTTGTCGCTCTATATTTCCTAAGGAATTAAATTCTTTGGATAATCTTTCACCATGGATAAAGAAATATGTGGAATCTAAAGGTTCATTATTTTCGTTTATCATTTTGTTATTGAACATTCGAAGTTGTGGTAGGAGTAATAGGAGTAGTTATGCAAGGTAAGTTATACCAAAAGAGTAAGAGTGTAGCGTATTTTATACCGTAGATAATCTGTATATTATCTCAATTACTTGAATTGTTTAGTTTTAATAATTTGACTGTTTATCTCCTACAAGGCACATACGCCACCAGGTACATACCCCATCCACACCCAAAAACGGCTACCCTACCTCGGGATTTACACACCTTAAAATGGGAACCTAGGAACCTGGGTGACCTGATGTAGCGTGGCAGTTCGCAGATCTACGGCCAAACTATTAATTAAACAATTACAAGCACTTGAAAATAATGCACTGATTATTTGGAGTATAACAGTACTCTACATCCTACAGAGAACAGGTCTAACCACCTGGCATAACCACCTCCTACTCACTACTCACTACTTGGCTCTGATACCATAGGGGGGGGCGGAAGGATGAGTCTTAAGAGACATATTAAAGTATAGTGAAAACAGAGTAATCAAATTAGGCGGTCTAGACCAGCCATAAGTCATGCATAATAATAAGGGCGGTAGAACCGGCCATAATAAAGACAATAATTAAAACAGATATTGAAAATGTAAATTCAAATCATTGTATTGAATTGAAAGGCTTACTTGAAGCTACTGGTACATATGGGGGGAGGAAGAGTTGAGAGAGATGGGTCGAGATATGAGAGGGAGAGCAGAGTTGAGAGAGAAGTAGTAGAAGAAGAAGAGTGGTAAAAAAACCGATGCCTAACTACTGATCTTGAGAGTCCTTTTATAGAATAAGGAACCCTGTTTACAATCATTATAATTAAGAAAAGTAAAGAGCACTTGATGTTACTTTTGACTTGAAGGCTCTCTTTCGGTGGAAAAGAGAGACATGATCTTGCTTTTGGCTTGGGATTCCTTTTTTGGAGGGAAAGAGTTTCTTTTGGTCTTTCGTGGAATTTCCCATGATGTTACTTTTGACTTGGATACCTTCTCTGTGGAGATTTTTTGTGCCACTTGCTGATGTGGATTCCATAATTGGAATTGGTCTTGATTGTGGAAAATAATTGGTCTTCCATAAGTGCTGATAATGATTTTGCCTTTGAGACTTTTGGGTCTTCTTTTTGTCGGAAAGAAATGCTCCACTTGCGTTGGTCTTGTTGGAAAGCTGATCCCATAATTATTTTATGGAAAGTTTGAGGGACATGATGGTAATGAGTGGGAAAGTTGGCCTTGAAAATCCCTTTTTTGGTGAAAAGGACGATTCTTCATTTGTCTTGGTCTTCAATTGCACTTGCTGATGATGATGTTGGTGGAAAATGTTGTTCCACATGCTGAATTTTGTCATGGCTGGGATAGTAACAATAATTTTTTGCGTAGTCGTTTGACTACCAATTTGAACCAGTAATAATCAGTTTTTTCATTGTCGTTGAAGAAAATGATTGTTTTATTGAGGGCTGGATGACTGAAGGCAGTTTTGTCATAAAAAGCAAGAAGATGATTCATGCTTCTTATCCAGAATTTGATATTTATTTTGGTATTGGGTTCTAAAAGGAAATGTGTCCAAATATGGTGTAATTGGTCACGGATACGTCTCCTTCTATTGAGCTCGTCCCAAGTAACTAACGGATTAATTAAAAGGGAAAGTTCAATTTGATTATGATTCATTTTGCACACACTTGATTTTGTACTCACGCTTTCACCATCATCCAGTGGGGATGATTGATTCTCAGCTATTATCAGTGAGTGATAATAGAGGTAATGCTCTTGAAAAATAGTAATACCTGACCCTGACCCTGCATCAGAAAAAGAAAATTAGTACTCATAATTCATTGGGATCTTGAGAGTCTTAAATAGAGAATCGAATGGATTTTGTTCTGGCGTTGAGGAAGTAGATGCTTCTGTGTCTTGACTCTGACTAAGCATGTCTGTAGCAATTTGGAGTAATGCTTTGCTTGCTTCTTGATTTGGATTTTGAGCAGCTTGCTGTATGAGTTGTTGAGCGAATTTGATTATTGTTTGATTGGGTGATTTTGGAGGTGGGGAGCTTGTAGTAGGACTATCAAGCTTGATGTTGGAAATCATATATGGTGATGGAGGTCTGTCGAGGATCTGGACTGGTTTTGGGACTTTTGTTTTGAAGTCGTTTTGGACTTGATCAAAAACTTGCTGGATATTGAACTTATTCCACCATTTGACCAAGAATTGGCGGCAGACAAGATTATCGGAGATAACATATTTCCATCTGAAAATCCAAGCAACTTTATATTTTGCAATGAAGAGGAGGAGTTTAGGAAATTGATTTTGATGAGAGTTTAATTTTTGTTTGGAGTAGAAGTAATCAACTTGGTCACGAAGACTTGGTGGGATGATATTATTACTGGCTCCCATTTGAGACCACCAGCGGAGAAACCAAGTAGGAAATGGAGAATTAAAATTTTGATCAAACTGGAAGAACCAAGAATGGGAGAATTTTGAATTTTCATGAAGTAATGCATAAGACCAAGCATTGATGTAATCATAATAATTAAAATATAAGTTATTATTTGGTAGTGGCTGGAGGTTGGAGGGATGACCCCAATCGGAAATACTGATTATTTTGTGGATGTAAAATGATTGGTAATTGATGACGTCATTATCTTTTGGGTCATAAACTTGTTTGAAGACAACAGAATGAGTATGCTCAAGAATGTTTTTATAATAAGAGATGGATTTGTCTGGATTATGAGGAATAAAATGCCAGTTTTCCGGGAAATAATGTAGAGCAAGATCATTTGGATTTCTGATATGTTGAAAAGATGGTTCTATATAAAATAGGTTTTGTAATTGGGTTTTGGCAATGTAAATAGTTTTTGCTGGCATAATTGGCTGGGAAGAGGTTCCTATAATTTTGGGTAATTGGTGGGTAAGCTAATGAAGAACTAGACTCGTATTGTCTTTTTGGTGTTGGGTTAAGGACTTGGTATCTATTGACTAGTTCAATAGGGGGAACAACCATAGTGCTAGTTGTGAGAGCTAACTGTTTTTGTGGTGTTGTTGCTATCTTGCTATTTTTTTTGTTCTTTTCTGCCATATCTGCAAAATTAATTTAATAAGAATTCCCGTGTTAGAAAATCAGGAACTGAATTTTGCTCACCTTTAATATATTCTATATCAAAGTGAAAAATACTTAATATTGATTGCCAGCGGGCAAAAATTTGTTTGCTAGCCACATTTTTTACATCTTGTTCTAAAATATGCTTAGCACTTTTGCAGTCAATTCGAATTAAAAATTTTTGGTTTAAAATATCATCTTGAAATTTAGAGATACATAATACGAGTGCTAAAATTTCTTTTTTAATAGTACTATAATTATTTTGTGTTTTGTTCCATATGCCTGAATAATATCTAACTATTTGTTCAGGAGAAGTTGAATTGATTTTTTGTAAAAGAATGCCCCCATATCCTATGTCAGAAGCATCTGTTTGTATTATTTTAAACGAGTTTGTTGTTGGAATCCCTAGACATGGTAATATTTTGACATATGTTTTGATCTGCTGCACAATATTAGTATGAGTTGGTGTCCAGGCTGGTGGATTGTTATTTAGTCTTTCAAATAGTGGTTGGCAAATTGGTCTAAGGTTTTTGTAAAATTCTGACACATAATTTAGTGATCCTAAAAATCTTTGTAATTGGTTTTTATCAGTAATTTCATCTGGAAATTTATCAGCAAATTGGATGGCTCTATCAATTGGTGTTATAGTGGATTGATATATATTATATCCTAAAAATCGAATTTTTGTTTGAAATAATTTAATTTTGGGGGCTGAAACTACTAACCCATTGTGTTTGATGGTTTGTAAAAAAGATTTTAAATGTTTCCAATGTTCGTCTATTGTATTAGAAAAGACGAGTACGTCATCAATATATGTGATAATAAAATGACTAAATGGATTGAATATATCATTCATTATATTTTGGAATTCACTAGGAGCATTTTTTAATCCAAATGGCATTACATTCCATTCATAATGTCCAAAAGGGGTTGTGAAAGCAGTTTTGTATCTGTCTTTTGGATGAATTTGTATTTGCAAGAATCCACTTTTAAGATCGAATTTTGAGAATATTGTAGCATTATGTAATCTATTAATGAGGTCTTTTTTGTTGGGAATTGGGTATCTAATCCATTCTAAGGCAGTATTTAGTGGTTTATAATTGATCACTAGGCGAGGTACACCTCTTTCTATTTCAGCATTTTTGTTGACATAGAAAGCTGGGCAAGACCAAGGTGATTTACTTTTTTGGATAATATGGTTATCAAGTAATGTTTGAATTTCTTGTTTACAAGTTTCCATTGTTTCTGGATTCATTTGAATAGGTCTGGATTTTGTTGGTATATTGCTTTCTTTGAAATCTTTGGTATAAGGTAAAGTAACTATATGTTTTTTGCGATGCCAAAAAGCACTGGGTATATTTGAACATATTTCTGTTTCTAAATGATACTTGAATTTATCTATTTGTTGAGTTAAGTTATTATTTGTAAGTTGTTCTTCTATTTGTTTATATTTTATTTCGTTTTGGAGATAGTGTAATTGTTGAGTTTTCTGTTGTAACAGTGTTAATTGTTTTAATTCTCGTTTTTCAGATGGTTTTAGGAATTTGAAAGTTATTTCTTTTCCTAAGTGTGTTGTAGTTATACCAATATTATTTGTTGTGAAAGGGTATATCATACCAATAAAAGGTAAACCTAGAATTACATTATCTGTCATGTTTTTAACTAAAATAAAAGATGTTTGAAAACATACATTATTTTGGCAAATATGTACTTTGGGTAATTTGTATTGAATATCCATTTGGCTACCATTGGCAGATACTAATTGTTCAATTGTTTTATGATAATATTTTGTGGGTATTAATCCTTCTTGAATACAATTCATATCTGCTCCAGTATCTATTAGCGCAACTGTTTCTATTTCCATATCATGAATTTTGAGGTTGATATAAGTATTCCATCGTTGAATTGAAATTATATCTGGTTCTGCTGGAAGATTGTGGATTTTATTTTTATAGCTTTTTATTTCATTGATTCTAGAGTGACGTCGTGCTTGGTTATACTTGGAGTTTTGGATACTCTCATCATATTGTTTTATTTCCTTAATTTGTTTTTTGACTTCTTTTATCTCATGTTGAAGTTCTTGTGAAGTAGTGTCATGTGTTTTGTTTACCTGTGTAATTACATTTAAAGTTTCTATTACTGGTTCTGGTTGTGTGATAATTTGACTATTTGCCAGACTTGGGTTATTTTGATTTATGTCCTCATAATCCTGATTTAAGATTATAGGTTCTATTTTGTGAAGATTTGGTAATATTTCTTTTAATTTTTGAGTATAGAGTAATTTTAGTTTGGGATCTTCTAGTCTACTGATTAGTTCAATTAGCATATCTTTGTCATTTAATTCTGGAATTGTTGTTGTTGTACATAATTCCTTGGTTGTCGTTTTATGTTTGTTAATATGTATATTTTCAATGTAATCTAGGAATTGAATATCCGTTTTATTTTGATTTAGCAAATTTTGCCATTGGGAGAAAATATGATATTGCTCCTTTTTAGTAAATAATTGTCGATAATTTTTTCGTCGCTCTATATTTCCTAAGGAATTAAATTCTTTGGATAATCTTTCACCATGGATAAAGAAATATGTGGAATCTAAAGGTTCATTATTTTCGTTTATCATTTTGTTATTGAACATTCGAAGTTGTGGTAGGAGTAATAGGAGTAGTTATGCAAGGTAAGTTATACCAAAAGAGTAAGAGTGTAGCGTATTTTATACCGTAGATAATCTGTATATTATCTCAATTACTTGAATTGTTTAGTTTTAATAATTTGACTGTTTATCTCCTACAAGGCACATACGCCACCAGGTACATACCCCATCCACACCAAAAAACGGCTACCCTACCTCGGGATTTACACACCTTAAAATGGGAACCTAGGAACCTGGGTGACCTGATGTAGCGTGGCAGTTCGCAGATCTACGGCCAAACTATTAATTAAACAATTACAAGCACTTGAAAATAATGCACTGATTATTTGGAGTATAACAGTACTCTACATCCTACAGAGAACAGGTCTAACCACCTGGCATAACCACCTCCTACTCACTACTCACTACTTGGCTCTGATACCATAGGGGGGGCGGAAGGACGAGTCTTAAGAGACATATTAAAGTATAGTGAAAACAGAGTAATCAAATTAGGCGGTCTAGACCAGCCATAAGTCACTATACTCTGTTATATGTATATATATATACATATAACTGTATGTACTTTACATATAATGCAATATGTATATTAAATGTATATATAGCTATATATATAACTTATAACCTAAAAAAACCCTTCATCTATGCTAAACAACTACAAAATTAAAAACTGATCTGGAAAAATTGGAACAAAACCGTTTGGAAAAACTGAAGAATTGGGCATCTCAATGATCGAATGTACATACACAGTATACATATGCTACGGTTGAAGCCATACCTGAGTGGTGAGAACAAATCGCACACAAATCACCAACAAATCGCCTAGAAATCGACCAAACCCTTCGTCTGTACGAAACACCACAAACTCAGTACAAAGATGAATGATGGAGGCGTAGAAGGGGATAACAAGGCTTGTTTTCGTCAATAACCCTCCCCTTCTACAACGTGATAAGTTTTGGGCAGGGTGGAGGCAGCCCAAAATTTATCAGGAGGAAGAGCTCTGCGGCGTAGATCGCAAGCGGGGGTGAAGAGAAATGAAGGAGGCGGAGAAGGGTTCCCAACAAGGGGATAACGGTGGGGTCCCCATCTTAAGAGGGGGTGAAAATATATGTGGGGGGCATATCCCCCATCCAAACGGGGTGTAAGGTGTTTGATGTTGTGCTAAGTTTTGGTTTTCAGAAGTTTCTTGAGCAAGCAAAGGACGGTAACGATTCTGGGTTTTGCGATCAGCCTTCTCTGTTCAACTCCGTCTGATTAGTTTTGTTCTTCTGTTCCGGCTGGAGGAGGTAGATAAAGTACGTGGTAGTCGATTAGTGGCCCGTTTGCTGGCTGATTTATGAGTCCAGATTGTAAGGTTAGGGTTTCTTTGCTTTGTTTTTGGTTCTGTTGTAGTGTTTGGTATCTCACTAGAGTTTGAATATTCATTTCGGGTTAATTAGTGGCTTTTGTTGGTGCTTGGTGATTTGCCTAGTGTTTGTGAGTATTGCGTTATGTATTTTCGAGTTGTTGTGGACCTTGTTCCCTGCGTTTAGTTTGTGTCTGTAAGTCCAGTCCTCTCGTGTGCGCCTTTCTTCCTTTGTATGATGGCTAAAGGGTTTCGGCTGTCTAAGGGGTTTTTGAAGGAATTGCGTCGTCTATCCAAGGAGGCTAAGGGGAATAATCATGTTTGTTCCTGTTAGCCCAAATATTTTATTAGAAAAACATTATTGATTTTGATGATAACAAACATATTAAGTTAAAAATGAAATATAATTAATATTATGAGATTTGATGCTCATTTGAATATTTATTTATTTTGTAGGATTTGGTTGAATTACACATGGATAGATTCTAGTTGGCAACAATGACATTGGGAACATTGAACCGGTATACACGATACTTGGCTAATGGTTTTCCTGTAGCTTATGTATTGCTTGACATTGCCTTTCTTTTTGGATTATGTTTAATGGTAGCTCCCTTTTTGTTCAACAACAGTAACTAGATTTGTCCTTGAGCATATTTGCATTATGTTAACCTCAAAGTTTGGGATGCATAATAGAATTATCCAATTCCTCTACCTCTTCAAAACCAGTACGGTTGGTACTTCCTAGAGTCGATGTTAATTACACGGATCTTATTAAATTTATGTCCATATCTTCCTGACCATAGAATGACGAAAGTGTTTATCTACTACTTATTTCCAAAACTGGCGTTAGTTACTACCACAAAAACCCGGATTGCATTTTCTTGGCCTGATACGACTCTTCAAATAATTGCATAAAAAGTCATACAAATAGCTATGAGACCAAGCAAAAATAAAATAAAATTCTTCTCTCTCTAGCGCATACAGTATGAGGGTTTATCTCCTTGAATCAAAGTGTGAAGACATAATTTCACGTATGGGCCGAAGCACCAAACCACAATACATGTTTACAAGTTTTAGCATTCTCAACTTGCCTTAAGTTGTTGACATATTTTGCAAAGGTGAATGACTTAGTTTTCTATTCACTTTTACGTTTGTTCTACGAAAGAGGGTTGGCAGATGCCACTTACTTATTGTCATTGTCTCAATATGTAGCAGTTGCAAATGGCGATGTTTCATTAGTCAAAGAGATTAAAAAATACAACTCTATCTGGGATCCCCAAGAGCAAATCTCCCATCACTGTTGCCTTACTTCTCTCGAATTGAAAACCACCTAAACCTGTTTCTTTGACGGTTTCTGTTGATTAGGTCATTTATTTTTCTCTTCAACTTTTTGGTGGCACTATATAAGAATTGGAGGATACAATACACTATGCAGTTAGGCTATTAGGTGGCCACTAATGTGCTAAAAGAAAATATGAGAAGGTTGGCTGGAGGAGGAGATAGTGGAACAAGCCTAAATGGGGTGCTGCTTGGCGTGGAACTGTCGTATGGGTCAGGATTTTGTTTAAGGAATCTTTTGGACTCAGCTAGAGAAATACTTCTGTGTGGATGTATGAAACGAGTTTGCAGGTTTAGCCATGGGAAACATGGAAGGATACCTAAAAGGAAATGAACCTGGTCGAAGTACAAGAATTTTTTTTTGGATGTCTTGTGTTCTACAGTAATGCTACTGGTAAGGATTCATGAGCCAATTGTTAGGATTCCAACAACGCATCACACGCAACAGAAGCAGTAAAATCAAGAGAAACACAACACACAAATATACGTGGTTCGGCCAAATCGGACCTACATCCACGGGGAGGGGGGTTTCACTATAATCCGGAGGCAATCCGTGATCTTGTGTTACACACTCACACTCTCATCTCACAATAATGAAACCTCACCAAGTCTCTCGTGTATCTCTCTCTCCGGGAGAGCCACAACCGGCCCCCCCTCTCACACTCTCTGCCTCTCTCTCTACATTGTGCTACCACACTACAATACAAGGCATCAATGAGTATTTATAGAGAACACATTAAAAACCCTAGCCCCCTCCCATCTGGGCCTAAGCCCAATGGCCCACACGGGGTGGAATCCCAACAATCACCCCCTCCACGCCGAGTGGGCAAAGTCGTCTGCAACACCCCCATGTCGCCTCCTCCAATCAGCTAACTCTGGCAAGCGCCTGTGTCACTAACCAGTCGAGCATCCATGCACCACCAAACAGAGTACACAAATCCCGAAAGAGTGTATCCTTGCAAAACCAGACTCCGCAGCCAATCAGAAAATCAGAGTATCGCACCCCCTAAAAAAGAATGCCTCCACTCGTCCGAGTATCGCACCCCCTCAACTAGGATGCCTCCACTTGCACACCTCAAACCCAAGGTGTATCCGCTCACCAACAGAAGCGTCCACACTCTCCAAAAGAAGCGCCCGCAACTTCATCGCCGCGCTCCGCCACTCTAGCATCCTGTCCTGTCAAGAGAATGCAGCAACCCTCTGCCCACACCAGAGGCTCACTCCTCCAAATGATCTCACACACCATCTGGGATGAGGCTGACTCCTTCTCTGACACCACATCCCCCACCGAGTACCTCTGCACCCCAAAAACTGGGATACTCCTCTCGTGAATCCGGGATGTGAACAAATCCTGCTGTATCTCCGTGGCTCAAACTGATCTACCGCTCTGACAGGCGCCTGTGTCATTCCCAGACAAGCATCTCTGCACCCCAACCGGGTACTCACTCGAATGAATGTATCCCTGCAAGCCAGATCTTCCGCGGTTGATCACAATCCTGCACCCCCTAACCAGAGTGCCCGCATCCGGGCATCCAAAACCCAAATGCTCATGCCCAATCACAGGACATAATCCGTGACTCCATCTCTCCACACCACATGAGCTCATAACTGGAAAGATAATCCGCCACAAAAACACAGAAGAAAGAGAATACCAGTATGCATCATCTGATCTCCATCTCAATCCCTCTGTCCGGAGCTCCCATGAACATATCCTGAACAACCAATTGCATCCCCATTGCTAGCTAGCATCCTGCACACTCCTGATTCGACTCTCAGCGCATCCAGTACCATCCCGGTTGCGACACCTCGGTACAATCCCGTGCTTTTCCTGTGTGCATCCGCAATGGTCGCCATCCCTGCTCACGTCACAACACTCATACTGCTTGACCATGCCTGACATCAGCTCCAACTGCCACTGCACTCCCACAAGCCTGTATGGTGGCCCATCATCCAATCCAATGCAGCTCGAATCACAACTGCAAATCCTGATGATAGGTTTTCAAATCCGATTGAACTAGACTGCCTCCGATCACTGCTGACCAACTCCGACCTGTCACTCTAGTAAGCGCCTGTGTCATTACCAAACAAGTGTATCCGCACCCATCAACAAAGATACAACACCTGAGAGAATGTATCCCTGCTCACTAGCTTCTCCGACTGATCACCATGGCTCAATCGCCGCGGATCCGCAATCACCTGATTGCTCCGGTCAACCTCCGATCTCTGTAAAGTCTGTCCAATACTCCTGGTGTGTAGCTATCCAACTCCGCTCGCCTCTCTTATCACCAATCCGTCACCTATCCGCCACTCCTGCCACTATCCTAGTCTTCTCGCCACTCTCCGCCAGCTCTCCCGGGTCTCATCCTGCCTCCTGATCCATCCATGTTCCATTTCCGGCTCTCCCAGCACCCCCTGGACTCCCATCGGATCTCCCAAAAAAAAATCACCGCTTCTGCAAGCGCCTGTTGTCACTAACCAGACGAGCCTCCATGCACCCCTAAACCAAAGTGCAATAACTCGAAAGAGTGTATCCCTGCTTGCTAAACGCGACTGATCATCCCTGGTCTGCCTTCGACTCAACAACATCCCATCCGACTGACCTGACCATGCCTGATCCTCCTCAATCTCTCCGGATGTGTCTAGGACCGCAAAATCTGACTCGAATCACTCAAATCCAAGCCCACCAGTCAATCCGGAACCGTCCAATTAGCTAGGAACAAGCCTCCTCACAACCCAAAACGCCTCCAAACACCCAAATCTGGCTCAATCCAGCAATAACACCAACTTCCGAGCCTCCAAATGAAAAACGGAGCACATGGGTGGATCCGGAACATCGAGATAGTCAAAATCGACTACTCATACGCGAAAAACGGAGCTGTATAGCCTCCGAAAACGCGAAAAAACCAATGAACCATCTCCAAAAGTCAAACTGGACCCTTTGACCAGCCCCTTGAACCCTTTGACCAGCCTCTGACCCCTTTGACCTGCGGCACTCTGACCCCTTTGACCCTTACGACCCTTATGACCCTGACCCGGTCCAAAAAAGGTCAAAAGGTTCAACTAGCTGAACCCCTAATGACGTGGCGCCACATCAGCGTTGACCGGATGACGTGGCCGTTTGACCGAACCCAGTGGCGTCCTCCGTGGCATTGACTGTTGACTGGTCTCCTTACGCTGATGTCATCATGACGTCATCGTCTTCTGCATATTGCTGCGCGAAAAACCCTAGATCTTGACCAAACTTTGACCGGCCCTCACGATCTCGTTTCAACCGTTTTCGACGTATTATATATCAAAACGATCGTCTCGCCGAGCTCTATCCAATGGTCAATCCAAATCCAGTTTCCGACACAGCTCATTTTTCGCCAGTTTCAATCTTGTGCGTTTTACAGCGTCTCCGGTGACAAAATCTAATGGCGAACACTCCGTTGTGATCGTTTCTGAGAGTCGCACCTATCCCTCTGATAAAAAACAAGTTTCGTTACCTGTTCTGTCCGACCAAAGCTTCAAACAGTGCTCCAATGGCCTCCGAGTGATTTTTCGACTACTCTGCGCTCTCCGGTGTTTCAACCCAAGCTCTGATACCAGTTGTTAGGATTCCAACAACGCACCACACGCAACAGAAGCAGTAAAATCAAGAGAAACACAACACACAAATATACGTGGTTTGGCCAAATCGGACCTACATTCACGGGGAGGGGGGTTTCACTATAATCCGGAGGCAATCCGTGATCTTGTGTTACACACTCACACTCTCATCTCACAATAATGAAACCTCACCAAGTCTCTCGTGTATCTCTCTCTCCGGGAGAGCCACAACCGGCCCCCCCTCTCACACTCTCTGCCTCTCTCTCTACATTGTGCTACCACACTACAATACAAGGCATCAATGAGTATTTATAGAGAACACATTAAAAACCCTAGCCCCCTCCCATCTGGGCCTAAGCCCAATGGCCCACACGGGGTGGAATCCCAACACCAATCTCACACTGTAGTGAATTGGGATCTGCCTCAAGTTTATGTGTATAAGTTTACCGTTGAAAGGAGTCTGGACCCAAAATTGAAATGCATTGGCCTTGGGATTTTTTCGTAATTGGAATTCCATTGCTGTTTGTCCTCAAAAGTGTTTTTTAGTGTTAGTAGAAGTTGCGGAAGCTATGGCACAGTGTTGAGGGTTGAATTTGCAACAAAAGTAAGGTTCGGACTGATTAGGCTTACTTCCTACATTGGTAGCGACTACCAATGTGTAAAGATCAACTTCTTTATGTCTGGTCGTTACCTTTAGGGCTCCAGAATTAATTGAGGTGTGCGCATCCTGGCCGAACTTTCGGTTATCAAAAAAAGTAAAAAGAAAAAAAGATCAACTTCTCCAATTGTTTGTTTGATATGGTTGGTCGTCATTGTAGGAGAAATGGGGAGAAGTCTTTGCATTGCATCTCTATGTTTTGGCCACACATTCTCGTAAGCTAACATTTTTTTTGGCCGGGATTATGACAAGTACGTAGTTGCCATTTCCATCGATATTAGATAAGTAGTACACCAAATAAGGTCAGAGAAAATCCCCCTCGATCTTCACTTTATTAATTTTTTAAATAAAATATTTTCTTCGCTGAGCAAAAAAAAGGTAGAGAAAAAAAATTACATTATTCTTGACTCTACAAGGGACGAGGGTTGCTGCTTGTAGCTTGTGCACAACAGCAGCTGCGCACGATCTGGACCATTCGTTGCTTGAATGGACGACCCATATTTCAAACAAAATAAGAGAACTATTCGCATGAATAATTTGTTTTCAATCTGACTCAAACACTTGTGGACGGTCCGGATTATGCATAACAGCAACCCCAGGTCCCTCCACACGTACATAGAATTATCCAAGAGGCCCACTAAATTATGAAAGTATGTTGAGGAGGTCATGTTCATGATGCTGTGTTTACTTTCATATGGTTAATGCAAACATGAAAATGGAAAGCATGCTGTGCGTTGGAAATTGGAAGTATATATGTTGCATACTTGTTTCTTCTTTTTTCCCCCAAATACTAGGAAATTTTCCATTAACTCGAAACTCCCACTATATCAACAGTACAGATGTTAAAAATATGGAGAGGGAGATTGGAACTCCAACTAAAAAAATTTGGTGCACTTTTTACCAAAAATTTCCAAATACGACCCTGAAAACTACAATATTCTACGCGAGAAAGTGTAATTTTTGAAGATTATTAGGAAACTATTGTTGCTCTGAATTATATGGCTCTATTGAGCGAAATGGATTTAAGACTTCTCATACTGTGATTTCCATCTGTAATCACATACCTGAATTGGTTTTGCAACCAAGGCTGAGTTTCCACTATTTACTAAATGGTATTTTTGGTATTTTGTCTCTTGTTTTTTACACTATTCGAAGTCTCAAGTTATTTCTCCCAACTAAAATAAATGGAGCCTATTCGACAAAATTGACTTATTCTCAAAATTGTCTTATTGCGCTTTATGTGACAAGTCATGCTCTCACAATACATGTGAAACACCCGCTAAATGATACTTTTAGAGAAAATGAGTTGTCTTTTGCCACTGTAGTTAAAACAAAAAATTTAATGGAAAGTCGGCCTAAAATGCTAGCTTTTAGATCTTTAGGGTTGGTTTGGCTAAATAATCAGTTTTGGATTATTTGTTTGTTTTTATTCAAATTTTTTTTGTGAAATATTGATTTGTTTCGGTTGGAGGAATCTAAAAAATAAAAAATTAAGCTTAGATCTGATTTCTTTTACTAAAGACAAATGAATCCAATAATCCACTATTTTTGTCTTTATTCAAACAAATACCAATTTTGAACAAAATTTATTACTTTTTGGATTTCTCGAGATGAACCAATTACCCACAAAATACTGACAAAATTTTTTTTAATAAAGAAAAAAAAAATATGGATCAATTATTTTGCCAAAACACCCTAGACTCTAACGTAAGTCAAGAGATGCCTAAAAGTCAAATTGCAGCTAGGGGTCAAGTCAAGAATTGTGTTCTTGGAAGTCAAAATACAGTTGAGGGGGCAATTAACATATGCTGTGAATTATCCAAAAAAACATATGCTGTGAAAGGTTTCCCGGAATTTGCTTCTAACAATGTGAACCACACCATCTTTATTCGAGTTGAATTCCGATATCACACGAGTAGCAATTGCGACGGCTCAAAAATTTGTGCTACTGTTCCTAGCTAAATGTCGTTCGCAATTCTATTAAGACGCCAAGAGTTAGCGGTTACTTAAAATGAAATCCTCTGTCTAAAATAAAATTTGCTTTTATGTTTCAATTCGCTTCATCAATTGACTTTCGGTAGCTAGGGTTTAATTATTGCCTATCACAATGGTCCGAACGGCTCATTTTGCAAGAATTGTATTCATTGAGCATATTCTTAGTAATGAAAATTGGATTACATTTATTTTACAAGCCATTCTCTATGTCCATATATTTGGTCTTCCATTTCTTTAAAGGGGGAAAAAAAAAAACTAAACATGCCTTTCTTGCCTTTATCCCAAAACTAGAAAAAAATGATTTCCAGAAGATCTAGCTTATAATCCAGCATAAAATATAAGTGTTTGAAAATTTTACTACATTGGCCAAGTCTTGAATATTTGTAGAGACAATGACTAGTAAATGAAAAACAATCAGGGCTTTTTATTAGAGTACAAATCACAATGGTTTCCCATTTCTTACTATGAACTAGCAATATATATGTGTGGAGTACAAATCTCAGTAGTTTTCCATTTCTTAATATGAATTGGCAATCTGTATCTCGTACTTGGCCATGATTGTTGTCGTTTGCTCCTTGTACCAGTATGAATCATTTCCTTCGCTGGTTGAATAGTCCGAACTATCACCGGTATAAGTAGGGGGATTGAGCACATTAATCCCAACAAAATACAAATAATGGAATGGTTTTGGAGGTGGCATGATCTCCACTCCTCCTTCCAACATTTTCACTACAGCACTCATTGGTGGCCTAGCCATCGGGGAGTCCTGAACACACCACAATGCCACCATAGCCATTATTTGTGCTCTATCTCTATCCTTCTCTTCTATTCCATTCGAAAGAATCATTGCTGCCAACTCATCTTTCTCATACTCATCCCAAACATGTTTTGGGAACCAATCAAGGCTATCAGTGGACCCCACTCTTGCATTCCTCCTCCTCCCTACTATCTCAAATAAAAGCATGCCGAAGCTATAAACATCGCATTTGTGAGTCATAGGGTAGTTGTTGAGAAGAAACTCAGGAGCCGAATAACCAGAGGTCCCTTTATATCCTATGCTAGAGTCATGGGTGTTGTCTCTATTACAAAGCTTTGCAAGACCGAAATCCGCAACCTTAGGGTTAAAATTGCCATCCAATAGTATGTTACCGAGCTTTATGTCATAGTGAATGATTCTATGTTGACACTCTTCGTGAAGGTAAGCTATACCTTTTGCCGTCCCAATGGCAATTTTAGGCAGCTTATTCCAGTTAATTCCTTGTGCATCATCGTTGAACAAGTATTTATCTAACGATCCATTTTCCATGTACTCGTAGACTAACGCGCTCATTGAGCTATTGTAAGAAAAACGATATAGCCTTACTAGGTTTATATGGTAAGTCCTTCCAATAGTGCTCACCTCTGCCATGAACTGTGGTAGGTCGTTTTTCACACCAAAAATATATTTATAAAAGCAAGGAATTAACCCATATTCAGAAGAACAGTGGTTAAGTCCGAGTGTCGATCCGCAGGGACAGATTGGCTAAGTTACAATGGTTTCGATTAATCTCTAAATTAATTCTAAGAAAACAATTGATTGAGATTTGATTTTGAAAAGCTAGTTAACTAAAGAAATAAACTAAACAAGATGAAGACGGTGAGAGAAAAAGTCTAGGGTTTGGAATCCACACCGACCACGTAACAAAACTATGCATAGGTTAGGGCTATTATTCGAATCACAATTGTCAAGAAAATATTTGTGATTGTTAAAAGGCATAAACTATCCCACGGCACGGACCGTCTCACTGGTACGGTGTCACCCTGCCCAACGGCACGATCCGTCTCACGAGCATAGCGTATCTCAGAACTCCAAGCACAACATTGAAAATAATTGCATAACTTGTATTCGAAAACCACGGATATGAATACGAAACTGATTGAAAGTAGTAAAAATCCTTCCATACAATTGAAAACGAAAGAGTTCTGGCTATGCAATCGATCCGAATAAATAAAACCAAACTCTACACATAAATAAAGTTACTTGGAGCGGGGCTTCATCTTTCCCCTAGACGGGTTGTTTAGCCGGACATCACGACTGCCAAACTGCGGCAGCAGTTCTTCGTTTCTGCCTCTGTTCCGTTCGTGATGCTCTCTCCTCTGTTTCTAAATATCCTAATCTGATTGCATGCTCTCCTTTTTATAGCTCAAGGCCCCCGATTCACTTCCCAATTAGAACTCTTCTCATCGGGCCCATTGAATAAATTGCACGTAGACTTTCCTCCCACATTGGCAATTGCCTAACTTGGGTCACAACCCAATTCTTTACTCCTGACACTTAGTTGGGCCCCACAACAAAATCCCATCCTTTGAATTATAAATCAAAATCCCATTCCATCATTTGCACACAAGGCCAAACCAACGAACATTACCAATTCTTGGCAATTTTATTTCCTGGTAAGAATAGGGAATTAATTTGATCACGACTTCACTTCGATCTCATGTAAAATTGGACTTTTTGCGCATTTTTATATCAAAGCATCCAAATATCTGTCACACATAAACAAAGTATCAATCTCCAAGTAACAATAGGTAAACGGGCTTAACAAGAGTAAATTAGGGGGCATAAATGTGAACATTTACACCTATCACACCCCCCAACTTACATTTTGCTAGTCCCTAGCAAAACAAAACGAATGCAACTAACTAAATAAACTAAACTAGATAAGTCTTTTAAACCCCCAGGCGGCCCTGGTAGGACGAGTGAAGTCTCGTGAGGGTTTTCAGCAGTGATCACCCACAAAACACATAAGGAATTGAACACTCAAATGCAACTCAAACCCAACCGATAACCTCTCAAAGTACCGCAACGACTGCCATGCAAGTCAAAGACAAGATGCTTCATTCATGGAAAGAGTTAAATAAGTGAATCTTCGTATCCAACCTAGCACAACAATTAATCATCTCACCTACGATTGGATAGAGAATTATCACATAGCATGCGTGTAAGTCAGAACCACATATAGAAATTCACTAACCCCAAAAACAGTTCACACAATATCAATAGCCCGGTGTGTCTCTAAAAACTCACCCCTTCCCCTAACGATTAATCTCTTTTTTTTTCACTCTTTTTTTTTTACCACTTTTTTTCTTTTTCTTGTGGTCGTGCAATGTCTGGATTTGTTGGGCTTTCTAGTTGACCCATGTAACGAGCTTTAGGTCGGTCATCCCCAAGCCCGATGGCCTAAGGGTACCAGGTTTAAAGAGACCCCTCAGACTTAATTGCTCAAGTCAAAAAGGCTTTAGGGAGAGACCCAAACTAACCACATTCAACCAATGCCTTCACAAGGTCTATCCATCTTGTAACACGAACAATACGGTGGGAGCATACCCCGATTGCCCGAATACTCAATGAACGCCCGGATAAGCAATATCAATTTAGCGCACAATATAGGGAAGGGGTCCCAATTAGCCCGTGGGCACAATCAACTAACACCGAAATATCAATAACATGTGAACCAAATTCAAGGCTAGCGAATGCTCAGAGTGGGACAGTGCACGTGAAAAGCATGAACTCAAGTGAGCAAACACTATCCAACTATAGATGATACGGGCTAACCAAGTGTTTCCTATCAACTGTTCATTCACAAGCTTAAATCGATCCATGAACTCTTATCAAGACGTCAACTCACATAACAATCATCACAACACTAATCGGTAGCCATCAATCAAGAGTAAGTGCACTCAAGCATCTAAATTCCTTGGTTCACCTTTTTTTTAATTTTTTTAATTTTTTAATTTTTTTTTGAAATTTCAAGACTCTAAATATAAACAAATGATAAGGTAATCCTTCCCCCCAACTTAAATCTTGCAATGTCCTCATTGTAAGTCATGCACGAAAAGATAGGACAAGTTGATAAAAGAAAGGAGAGATATCACCTCAATGGCAAACTACACAAGTTAGAAGGCGATGGGGAATTGAGACCCCCCAATTTGAACAAGACAAACCTGCAAGTGTTAGTCGGCAACAAAAATATACTCCGTAATAGAAAAGAAATTTTTTTTTTTAAAAAACTACCGAATTAGAAAAAGAAAAATAAAAAGACTCAAGATGGACACTATCTAAAATAAAATAAAAACTAAGATACTATAACTACCAAAAAAAAAATAAAAATAAAATAAAAATAAAAATAAAAATAAAAAAATAAAAACTACCTAGATTGTATCACGCTCACGTGGATTTCGATACTCTTGAGGAGAAAATTGCACTTTAAGCTCATCGCTTGAATCAACTATTTCACTAGCGACTAGTGGCTCTATTCTTTCATTGTCCGATTCATAAGAATTAATCACCTCGAAATTTTCAACTTGATTGCAGGAGAGAGAATCCCTAGCAAATTGACTAAAATAATCCCAAATCTCATCTGCATCCATGTCAAAAACTTCACCATTGCATCTCATATTTATAGCTTGACGAGTCTCAAAATTTAAACTTCTATAAAAAATATCAAGAACGTGTCCAAGTTCACAGGTTTGCTGTGACCAATCAAATAGTGTGCATTTAAACCGCCACCAACATTGAGAAAAAGACTCATCTTCTAGTTGATAAAAATTTGAGATTTCTTGTAAAAGCATATGAGTCTCATACACGGGAGAGAACTTTTTGATAAATTGTGTTACCATCTCTCCCCATGTACAAATTGATTCTAAGTTCAAAGAATGAAACCAATTCTTAGCAACGTCCTCGAGAGACAATGGAAAGAATCTAACCAGAGTCGTTTCATCATTAGCACAAATCTCCTCAAGTGTTTCTAAATGTATGTATGGATTTTGCCAACCTATACCATGATATTTTGGAAGTGTGTAATTCGGTACAGTTGGTTGCCAATAATTGGGTAAAGTAGACACTGAACTATCAAATTGATTTCCATACCCTCCATAGCAACTTGCAAAATTATCCATTTTTTTGTTTTTTAAAATGAGACAGAAATAATAAAAAAAATGATAAAATAAATAACCTAGTGCAAATTTATCAACTTATGCATGAAAAAAAAAAACTTACAGTGCTTTGCCAATTAGTAACAAATAGAACTTCCTCCAACACAAAGCAATTGTGAGCTTCAATTTCGTTTCTAGGTAAAATCAATAGGCCTGCACCAGAAAAACTAATACAAAGAGGAAAGAAGAAGGGGAAAAAAAATTAAAGCAAACAAAAGAAATCCTAAACTATGAATTAAAATAAAAATTAATCAAAACTATGTAACCGTGCAACTGTCCCCGGCAACAGCGCCAAAATTTGGTAGGTCGTTTTTCACACCAAAAATATATTTATAAAAGCAAGGAATTAACCCATATTCAGAAGAACAGTGGTTAAGTCCGAGTGTCGATCCGTAGAGACAGATTGGCTAAGTTACAATGGTTTCGATTAATCTCTAAATTAATTCTAAGAAAACAATTGATTGAGATTTGATTTTGAAAAGCTAGTTAACTAAAGAAATAAACTAAACAAGATGAAGACGGTGAGAGAAAAAGTCCAGGGTTTGGAATCCACACCGACCACATAACAAAACTATGCATAGGTTAGGGCTATTATTCGAATCACAATTGTCAAGAAAATATTTGTGATTGTTAAAAGGCATAAACTATCCCACGGCACGGACCGTCTCACTGGCACGGTGTCACCCCGCCCAACGGCACGATCCGTCTCACGAGCATAGCGTATCTCAGAACTCCAAGCACAACATTGAAAATAATTGCATAACTTGTATTCGAAAACCACGGATATGAATACGAAACTGATTGAAAGTAGTAAAAATCCTTCCATACAATTGAAAACGAAAGAGTTCTGGCTATGCAATCGATCCGAATAAATAAAACCAAACTCTACACATAAATAAAGTTACTTGGAGCGGGACTTCATCTTTCCCCTAGACGGGTGGTTTAGCCGGACATCACGACTGCCAAACTGCGGCAGCAGTTCTTCGTTTCTGCCTCGGTTCCGTTCGTGATGCTCTCTCCTCTGTTTCTAAATACCCTAATCTGATTGCATGCTCTCCTTTTTATAGCTCAAGGCCCCCGATTCACTTCCCAATTAGAACTCTTCTCATCGGGCCCATTGAATAAATTGCACGTAGACTTTCCTCCCACATTGGCAATTGCCTAACTTGGGTCACAACCCAATTCTTTACTCCTGACACTTAGTTGGGCCCCACAACAAAATCCCATCCTTTGAATTATAAATCAAAATCCCATTCCATCATTTGCACACAAGGCCAAACCAACGAACATTACCAATTCTTGGCAATTTTATTTCCTGGTAAGAATAGGGAATGAATTTGACCACGACTTCACTTCGATCTCATGTAAAATTGGACTTTTTGCGCATTTTTATATCAAAGCATCCAAATATCTGTCACACATAAACAAAGTATCAATCTCCAAGTAACAATAGGTAAACGGGCTTAACAAGAGTAAATTAGGGGGCATAAATGTGAACATTTACACACATATCAACTGCTCCTTGGCTCTTTTATCTAGTAGGCTCCTTTTGAGGACCTTTACCGCAATCTTGATTCCATTTGGGAATTGTCCTTTGTAAACTATTCCAAAGCCTCCCGAACCCAACACTGTTGAGTAATTACTAGTGAAGTTACACAATTGTTGGGGTGTGAATTTTACCGGTTTTTCCTTTGCCAGGTCTTGGAGGAATCTCTCCATTGTGGGTGCATCGATTTTCGAAACTTGAACTACATTCGAGGACACGGGTGGTGCTGTAGCAATGGCATATTGTAGTCCGGACACAACTGACATTCCCAATTTCCTCCCAATAACGCGTGAGCTAGATAACGGCAATTATGACGAGTACTACGATACTCACTATTACGGCTGTAAGTTGAAAAACAGTCATATCAGTAGTTGAATTGGTACAGTATTGTCATTTGATATTGACAAACTTTTTTCTGAGAATGAACTTACAAGCAGCTATTGCGCCAGATGTAGACATCTCTGTGGCATTAAATTGGTACTATTAAATTGTTGTAGTCCGGGGCTCCGGATGTAGACATCTCTGTGGCATCATTAGCACTTGAAAAACTCAAATAATAGTGATAGGTACACACCCTCTCAATCACTCCTCACAACACCCTCTCTCACATGTGTGGTGGGGCCCACTGGGACCCATCCGGTGGGTCCCACCACACATGTGAGAGAGGGTGTGGTGGGGAGTGGTTGAGATGGGTGTGTACCTATCATTTTTGAAACTCAAAACAATGCGGTGATAGTTTGTTTGGTGGAATCTCTCCGAAAGGTCTTTAAGTACCACTCGGAACAGAACAAGTTTCTTCATTTGAGGTAGCCCTTAATTTTCAGGGCATTTGTGGTTTTAATTTTCGAAAGTGTTTCGGTTATCTATTTCCCTGCTCTTGCAATAAGTAACTTGTTTCTCCTCTAGTTGGAAGCTGTTTGGATCCCTTATTTTCGACTTCTCATTTTTGCATTATTGGGTTTTGGTTGTTTGGTGGCAAAATGGAAAAGTCATTTTGACAAAATATGTTCTCATTTTTTGCATTTTGAGAGCAGGAGTGAAAAATAGGATAGAAGGTGTTTTTTACTCACTGTAAGTTCACATTTTTCACCATACACCCCTACAAGAATTTAACCCACCACGAACCCCTTCTATCTTTCAAATTTTACCCAAAGACCCATTCCGTCTAAAACCGTCAATTTTTTTTTATGATCCAAACCGTTCAACTTGTTTAAACCATGTTTTTAAGGGTACTCGCGAGAAATCGGCTCAAAATATAACCAGGAAGTGCTTGGTATAAAAAATTGTTTGGATCAAGCACTTTCTGGCCATATGTTTAGCTGATTTCTTGTGAGTACCGTTAAAAACATGTTTTAAAAAACTTGAATGAGTTGATCATCAAAACATGTCCCAGAACTTTGAGATTTAAGACGGAAGAGGTCTTGGAGTAAAGTTTTGGAAGATAGAGGGGATTCAGGGTAGGTTAAATTCTTGTAGGGGGTGTATGGTGAAAAAACGTGAACTTACAGGGAGTGTCTCGGTTTTTAAACCCATATTAAAAATACATTTTACGATAATCTAAAAAGTTAGAAAACGAAAAGCTAAAAATGAGCTTCACCACTAAATGTTGAGTTGAGTTGAGTGATTACATACCGCCAATCAGGCAAGGGTACTCTGCAGAAAAGAACACGGCTTTCACCACTAAATGTTGCAGTAACACCAATGGCCTCTTTCCTTTATTTCTTCTCCCCTCGTTAATTCTTTTGCTTAACTGAGAGAGAGGGAGGGAGGGGGAAATTTCCAATCTTCTTTTTTGGTTCTGTGGTTCAAATTTAGGGGGTGGGGAGAGGGAAATTTAAAGAGGAGAAGTGAGTCGTTTCTTTCTCTTTCAGAGACCACTTAGAAGGAAAAAAGGATCACGCAAGTTAGGTACGATTTTGAATATTTCTTGAATGTTACTCCCTCATCTTGCAACTCTATTGCTTTGGCTTAAAAAGTCAGTTTGACTTTTTTTTTGTTGTATTTATTTGTTTTTTTTTTGTGTTTATTAGTTTTGCATCGATTTTTTGTGTATTATTGGTTCGTTTCGACGAGTGGAATCCAAAATGGTAAAAGATTATGTTTAGAACTCTCAATTTTTTGAATAAGATCGAAAAAAGTGTGAAAATTTGTCTTTTAAACTTATTTGTCTTTATTCAAAAAAATTTAAGCTTCGATCATAATTTTTTTACTTTTTCAATTACTCTTACACAAAAAGTTGATGCAAAACTAAAAAACGCAAAAAAAAAAAAAATAAATAAATAAAGACAAAAAAAAAGCCAAATGACTTTTTAGGCCAAAACACACGCCTGAGTCGCGGCATCAAGGTCTTATCCAAATTGAGCAAAGGTGGCCACTTCGCAATATTGTGCCAATTCCAGTTTTATTCCTTTGGCAAAAAAGGAAAAAACGGTTTTTTGTTTTTTTCGTTTTGTCTTTATTCAAAAAAAAATTTGTATTTGTTAGTTTTGTGTCAAGTTTTTGTAGTTTATGAATTCGTCTTGACGAGACTGAAAAATCCTAGTTTGCCTAGGTTTAATGATTTGCTAGGTTTTAATCTTTTGTAGAAAATCAGCCCATCAAACAAGATGTCAATCAATCACACAACAGAAAACAAACAAATGAAGAACACAACAATATACGTGGAAAAGCCCAATACGGGTAAAAACCACGGGAAAGAATCAAACACTATAAAATCATTGTGTAGTTACAAGTAATCTTACCCTACGATTTGAATCACGTACTCACAATCGCTCTAAGATGTACTTGCCGAATCCTCGTACACCACACCCAGTATTTGATTGTCGTTGCCTCGAATCCTCGAGCCTTCCAAACGTTCTGCCGGAAATCCACCGGAAAACAACTTGAACTTGATTATTGATTGATGTAGAAACCTCTTGAAGCTTTGATTAAAGTTCCATCGATATTGTGAAAGATTCACTCTCGATACTTTAGGGTTTTGTGGCTTTGAGAACAAGCGGCTCTAATATTCTTTTTCAGCCAACACCCTAGATCTAAAACCGTGATGTTTTTATAGAAGATGTCATTCCGATTAATCGCATCATAAGTCGATTGATCGGACTATTGTAGATCCGATTCTTTTGGAGCTGCCGATTATAAACCCGATTGATCCCTCTATCAATCCACATGCTCTGAAACTGCCTCCACAGCCTGTGCTTAATCAGAGTTACCCGATTGAGAAACCGATTGATCCCCTGGTTGATCTTTCCGTTCCAAATGCACCATATTGATCAGGCGACAACCGACTAAACTACTAACTCTCAAATTACATTATAAAAAGATTCCTTCCACTCTAATCCTATACAGACTCGCTACTTAGAAAATTAAGGAAAAATAATAAAATTATAACTCGATAAAAATATGTGTTTTGTTATATGGAATTGCCAAAACAAAACGACTCCGGAATTTGGTCCTTACAGAGACGAATCCAAAGAGTATAAAATTATGGTCGAAACTAATTTTTTTTTTAATAAAGCCAAAATTAAACCAATAAACTGGTTTATTCAAAAAATATTACTTTTGACTATAATTTTATACACTTTGGATTCATCTCGACGAGACGAATCCATAAACCACAAAAACATGATACAAAACTAACAAATGCAAATTTTTTTTTGAATAAAGACAACCAAAAAACCAGTTGAATTTTTTTTTTTTGCCAAAGGCGCCCTAAACTACCGCAAACTTGTTTCATTGTTTGCAGATGAGCGACAGATCCGACGCGACTAACAGATAAGCCGACGTTAGTAGTAGGTCTGATTCCACGATAAAAGAGCTCGGTTTCCAAACATATTTGTCCATCTGTAATGGAAATGACATTAGTAGGAATATAGGATAGGATAGTTCACAATGAAACTACGTGCAATTTTCTAACTAAAAAATAATGTACTTATCAAATGTTTTACCGTATTAAAGTTTTCAATGAGATCTGCTATCAAATAAGATCCATATTGATATTTGTAAGTATATTATTTTTTAGTTTGAAAATTACACGTAGTTTCGTAGTGAACTATCAAATTGGGATGGCGGGAGTAAGTGAATAAGAAAAGGCAGTAACCTTTATATAGCTAGTTAAAATTGCTAGTGTAAATGGTATTTCTCTATTTTCACTAATCATTGCTATAGCCAGTGGCGTAACCAGAAAATCGTACCAATGTGGGCACAATTTTTGCTGTGTAGTAAAAAGATCTAATATTTTGTAAAAATTTAACATGCATGCCTTGATTTTCTTTCGACTTTTTGTACAAGAGACTTGTATTTTATGATAAAATAATAAATATAATTCCATAAACACAAATAATAGTTTTGAGGCAAAAATTCAACGAATTGAAATGAGTTTGTGAGTAATTAGTTATTTAATGATTCTGAGGCATCGCCAATTGGTGCGCTTACATCCTTCTCCATCATTTTTTTGTTTATCTACCTTCATCATCATATACTATTAGTCTTCAGTCTCACATAAATATGTGTAGAAGATTGGCCTTATAACACCATGCGGTGGTACCCCAAGAGCACATAATAATTTTTCTTATACAAAAGTTATGTATCAATTGAACTTAAATATATTTTTCTACAAAAAATAAAAAATAAAAACCCTCAAAATCGAATGTGTGGGCCTATGCCCACACTGGCCCTAAGGTGGCTCCGCCACTAGCTATAGCTACTCTATTAATCTAATTCAATATATATATATATGTTATCCATCCCTTTTTATGCGCTCCAGTATTCTATTTTTTGGCTATCCCTGAATGAGTGTCTACTTAGAAAAGTTTGTACGTAAAAGTTAATACATTTTCCATCTTGCCCTTAAAAGCAGATTCATTTTGTAATAGTGATGTCTCCATGAAGGGTAACAAGGGATAGTTGGAATTTCTGAAGTGCAATGATAGTGTTAACGTCCCCATAAAAAGTTGGATTTATGAAGTTAGACACTTAAAAAGGGATCAGGGAAATACTTTATATCCTTTAAAATTAACAAGTACCCAAGATAGAAATAAGATTTATGTTTGATACGAAGTCTTTGTATCTATCTTTTGGCAACAAGTAGTTTTATTCTCTCTCCGTCCTTTTTTAAATGTGTTGCTTTGTAAATTCAATTTATTAAAGAGACGTCATCATCATTACATCTTTTACATCAAGTTTTACCTCTAATATTTTATACTTTTCATATCAACTTTTATTTCAAATTTTCAAAATTGTTCTCCACTTTTACCCATTAACTCTTTACCCTTTAACTTTTCAAAAGGGCAAAATAGTAATTGTATAAACTTCTACCCATTAACTTTTCAAATCATACACTTATTAAGGGACAACCCAAAGTGAAAAAGTCGATAATAAAAATGGTACAGAGGGAGTAAGAAGTTTGGGAGAGTGAAGACGGGTGAAGTTTGGGGCCAAGGGCTGAAGAAAATTTTGGGTGCAAATAGGGTAGCATCCGACGTGGTGTCTCTTTGGCACATCCGGATCATCCAAAAGTGTGTTGGACGGTCCGGATTTGGAGAGAAAAACAAGGGAGAGTAAGAGGACAGGGAGTTTTTAATCGTGGTGCCCTCGCACATCCGGCCATTAAAAAGTGTGTTGAACGGTCCAAATTTAAAGAGAGAAATAGGAGATAGTGTGTTTTAATCCGAACTATCCAACACACTTTTGAATGGCCCGAATTTGCCGAAGAGGCACTACGTCGAATGCTACCCTATTTGCACCAAATATTTACTCCAACCAACTACGTACATACTGCAAGTGGTGGTAGCTAGCTCATGCGGTAGAGATCTTGGATGCTCTACACTGCATCCTGGGATCGAGTCCCATTCTCTCCTCCCCTATGTAATAGATTAGGAATGACGAATGACAAAAAAAAAAAACCTACAAACTCAACCATTTCTAGAAAAATGTACTCTATCTCACTTTGAAAAAGGTTTATTTTTTATTTTTTTGGGTAATGAAGAGTGTCACGATAAACTGGACTAACCTCTCCAGCCCCTCCCACATTTCTTTCCACGCATTTACGTGAGTTGAGGTGGCCCCAAGAATAAATCGCTGTCGAAGAGAACCAACCTAGGGTGGTAAGCTCCGTTGAAACAAGTCAATTAGCCACTGCGACAAACCATAATTATTTTAACTTTAACTTTTAAAAAGTTCTTTCAATAATCTGTCTATAATTTTTACCTTCTATGTTGTGGAATTCAATGATGATAAAATGATAATCCAAAATTTAAGAATAAAAAAAGACAAAACAAAACGTAAAAAGAATGGCAACAAAAAGCCAAGTGAATGCCAAACGGATCCTCAAGTGGAAGAGCTGGCATGCCAATTATGTGCATGAAACGACGACCGTATATGAAGTGATTGTTATTGTCTCTCTCCTAACTTTAGTCCCACATCCACCTGCATAATTAATATGTGTGTGAATAGCAGTGGAGCTTAAATTTAGTGCTTTCTTGTTTTACGAGCACACAAATAAAAAGTAAATCAAATTTTTTAAAAAAAGTGACAAGATATGGAGATTAAATTTTTGAAAGTGGCGATCATCACAAGATTGTAAAAGTATCACTTGAATGAATCTCTTCTTACACTTTTAGTTGCAAAACTAGTAATTACGGTCGCATGATCTTTTCAGGCCCCTAATTTTTTTAGAAATTAAGGGACCGACCTGATCATGTCTACTTTGGTTTTCCAACTAAAATTGCTAGCTTTTTTTTTTTTTTTTTTTGTCATACGATAAACATCAGCGAGGGTTAGTGAAAAGATTAATGGACAACAACGAAGGGAGTTCGGTACCTCTCTATAGAATCAAAGTCCAGACATCCTCTTAAAAGGCAACGGGTACAACTACGGCCTGGTTTGGGTAAATTGAAAAAAGTGGTTTTTTGGTTTTTTTGGTTCTGTGCTTATTCAAAAAAAATTTGCATTTGTTAGTTTTCGGTCGATTTTTTGTGGTTTCTTGGCTTGTCTCGATGAGAGGAATGTAAAAAGTATAAAATTATTAGCCAAACTTAAAGTTTTGTGAATAAAGACGAAGATGACATCCAAAAAATCGAGACAAGCCAAGAAATCACAAAATATCGACCGAAAACTAACAAATGCAAAAAAAATTTGAATAAGAACAAAACCAAAAAAAACCAAAAAACTAGTTTTTTCAATTTACCCAAATCAGGCCGTACACACATGGGCTATAAGCGTTCTAGATCCTAGATTAGTATTGCGCACACGGGCTATAAGCGTTCTAGATCCTAGATTAGTATTGCGCACACGGGCTATAAGCGTTCTAGATCCTTAGATTAGTATTGCGCTCAAGTCAACACATGGCCTAAAAGTACAATTACAGCGGGCAAGGGGTCAAGCCAAGACGCGTATTCTGAAAGTCAAAATACAGTTGAGGGGACAATTGATGAATACGGCCAATTTATGTATACTGTGTGAAAGGTTTCCTGGAACTTGCTTCTAACAATTTGAACACAATCACGCATATACACGCATAATGGATGATATGTGTACCATAGCATCCCAAATTCCCAATAGATATCACCTGTTATAATACATATCTATATTTAGGGGTGGCTCTACTATTATCTCAGAGAGTTTAAGCGAACTCGTTTGGTTCAAAAAATGCATTGAAATTTTTGTTTAGATATAAATTAAATTTTCTTATATTATTGTCGTCTCTAAGTTAGTCGTGCGAAGTTAAAAAAAATTGAAATCTAAAAAAATTTGTACAATTAACTTTTATTTCCCAACAAAACAAAAAAAGTCTAGCCCAATAAGATTTATTGTTTCTTTGAGTAGAACATGTTTCTTTGTTTCTCTGATGGAAGATGAATGGTTGAATGATTCTTTGGTCAAATTCATTGAGAAGAACATGCATGTTTAAGAGTGTTGATAATGAAGATATAATTCAACGCTTTCAAAATATGAAGACTCTTCGTGGGATGTTGTAATATGTTGAATACTCTTTTTGTCAAATAGTGGAATGTATATGTTTATTTCTCTTTTGCCTAGTTAGAGTTGTTTTATTTTTTGCATAAATTTTTCCTCATAAACACGCTCTATATTTTTGTCAATATTGTATGAAAATTCTGGAGCTGCCATGTTTTTATTCTTTCTCTTTACCCTTTTGTATATTCCCCCTTCACAATACCTAGGTAAAGATAGGTAAGGATAACTCGTTACTATTCACAAATGCATTTTTGATAACTTAATAGAAGTCTGTTGCACCCAATTTTGTGCATTTCCCTAGAAAAAAAATACCAAATATTCCATTTTTGCTAGGCTGTTGGAGATGCTTGAGTAGCAATGGAGCTTAACTTGAGTGCTTTCATACTATACAAGCACACAAAATAAACAGTAAATCAATCTAAAATCGGAAAAAAAAAAGGCATATGAGATAGGGAGATTCATGTTTCGACGATAGTAAGGTTTGCAAAAACGTAAAAGTATCACATAAATATGACTCGATCTTCTTGCACTTTTAAGTTTTAATTGCTAAAAGTAGTAATTACAGTAGCATAATAATGGGTACACCATTTGGTGAACAAATACACACCGTGTTGTCTTGGATCCATTTTGAGATTCTAAACATATAATTGGACCCGATCAACGTATATATTCAAAATATGTTTTTAAGGATTTACGTACAAAATCAGCTCAGTCTCATATCGGTAAGAGCTTGATTGATTTTTGAAAAATCAGGGTTCCCTAATAATCTGTTAAATAAAAAACCCTAATAGTATGAATGCGAATCAATAAGTTACCCAACACAAATCACACAAGCAATCAAACAGATGAACGCACGATATACGTGGAAAACCCCTGAATGGGTAAAAATCACGGGAAGGAATCAAATCACTATAATCGTTGTACAGTTACAGATATACCTATCCAAACGAAGTAAATCCTCACAACGTTCTAAGTATCACCTGCCGAGTCACACGTACACCGCACCCAGTGATCTTGATCGCCAACACCTTGAATCGCACAAGCCTTCTAATCCTTTGCCTTTCGAACTCTACGAAAGGGCTTAACCTAAAGAACGATGATGTTGATGTAAAATCCTCTCGAAGATTATTTGTTGGCTTAGAGAATCAATCAATCTTTGAAGTTCTTCGAGGTTCATAAACCCTAGCCGCCACAGATGTTTGGAGGTGGAAAATATGAGTGCTGGCCAAATTCTACACAAAAACCTAGGCAACGTTATATTTATAAACTTCAAACTGTGCTTGAGTAGGTTCGGAGTTGCTCGAGCAAGTTACTAAAGGCAGCCCATTTGCTTGATGTGTAGCTTGTATGCTGCTTGAGCAAGTTTCTTGAATTCCATCAAAATAATGACCGCAATAAAAAGAATTACATATTGATTTCCTTCCACACCTAAACAGACACTCTAAATAATAAAATTACAACTCGATGTAAATGTGTGTTTTGTCAAACGGAATTGCCAAAACAAAGAAATCCGAAACTTGGTCCTTACAATTTTTCGCTCAAATGGTAGAAAATTGAATAAAGAACTGAATAAGTTTATACGGATAGCCAATTGAGCTGATTTTTTACTGGAATTCTTTAAAACCATTTTAAACAAATTGAACGGCTTCGATTATTTGTGTGAAATTCCGAGGTGGGCTCCACACAACACGGTTTGCATTTGTCGTGCACCAAATGGTGTACCCATAGTTTTATTTTTAACAAAATTAAGGGACTGACCTGATCTTGTCTACTCTTTTATATCCACCAGGCATGGAATAGCTAAGAGTCAAGTCAAGACGTGTTCTGGAAGTCAAAATACTGAGGGGCCAATTTATGTATAAAGCCAATTTATGTATATGATGCAGCGCAGCCTGTGGAAACGAAACTGATCGTGCAAGAGGAACACGAACAATAAGATCGACCCGGAGGTACTCCCTCCTAAAACGACCAAGATATGAGTATAAACTCGTTTTCCTTTAATTCATCAAAAAACCAAAAACTGTCGTAGGGCTTACAAGCATATAAATAAGGCGAAAGAAACCCTAATTAACTTAGGAAACCTATAAGGCCGCTAATCAACCCTAAATCGGAATAAATATGAAAATTACCAAAAAAGGAAAGTTCTGATTTGACTAATAAATCAGAAACTGGAAAGAATTATAAGGTTGCCAAAACAAACCGCAAATAAAACAGAGTTTCCTAACAAAAGTTATTAGCGATCTAAATATTACTATAAACGGAAAAATTGGCCTTTTCGGGGCCTAAACAGCGACGAACGCCCGAAATCCATCGTGCATCATCTTGCTAAGATGACTACTGATTCTTGAGCCGATTCCGATGGACCGTGCGAAATTCGGCCCATTCTGACAACGTTGATTCTTAGGCCTTTTTAGGCCTACGTGGACGCAACCGGTCCATTCACGTTGACGCAACCCGGTCTGCATCAGTATACTGTGAAAGGTTTCCTAGAACTTGCGAACTTGCTTCTAACAATGTGAACAAAATCTTTATTACAGTCGAATTCCGACATCGCACGTACGTGTAGCAACAACGGTGGCACAATATTTTCTTAAATGTTGTAGGTAATTCCATTAAGAGACCATGAGTTAGAGCGGTTACTTAAATTGAAAGCCTCTATTTAAATTAGAATTCTCTTCCATGCTTCAACTTGCTTCATCAACGGGGTTTTCGGTGAGTCTTTCTTTAACTGAAAAGAAAAAGATTAATCATGCAATTCTTGTGCCTCTATTCCCAAGTCTAGAAAAGATGGTTTCCAGTTGATCCAACTTATAATCCAGGATAAATTTAAGTGTATTTGGATAATTTATTACATCGCCCAAGTCTTATATATTTGTACAGACATTGTAATTCAAAAGTAAACGGAAACATGGATTGCGGGTTTTATTTACGGTACAAATTAAAATAGTTTCACTTTCCCATTTCTTACGATGAACTGACAATCTGTATCTCGTACTTGGCCATGATTGTTGTCATATGCTCCTTGTGCCAATATGAATTCATTCCATAGCTGGATGAATTAGTTCCATCGCCGGGTGAATAGTTTGAACTTTCACGGGTATAATTGAATGGTTTTGGAGGTGGCATGATCTCCACTTGTCCTTCCAACATTTTTACAACAACACTCATCGTCGGTCTGGCCAACGGTGAGTACTGAACACACCACAATGCCACCATAGCCATTCTTTGAGCGGTCTCTCTATCCTTCTCTTCTATTCCATATGGAATCGTCATTGTTGCCAACTCACCTTTTTCATACTTATCCCAAACGTTTTTCGGGAACCAATCCAGGCTATCACTGGACCCCACTTTTTTAGCATTCCTCCTCCTCCCTACAATCTCAAACAAAAGCATACCGAAACTATAAACATCGCATTTGTGAGTGACAGGGTAGTTATTGAGAAGAAACTCGGGAGCTGAGTAACCAGGAGTCCCTTTATATCCTTCGGGAGGGTCATGGGTGTTGTCTCCATTGCAAAGCTTTGCAAGGCCGAAATCCGTGACCTTAGGGTTAAAATTGACATCCAATAGCACATTAGCGGGCTTTATGTCATAGTGAATGATTCTTGGCTGACACCCTTCATGAAGGTAAGCTATAGCTTTAGCCGTCCCTATTGCAATTTCAAGTTGCTTATTCCAATTAGTTCCTTGTGTATCATTGCTAAACAAGTATTTATCCAACGATCCATTTTCCATGTACTCGAACACTAACGCGCTTTTTAATCGATCGAAGGAAAAACCATAAAGCCTCACTAGGTTTACATGGTAAGTCCTTCCAATAGTGCTCACCTCCGCCATGAATTGCTCCGCAGCTCTTTTATCTAGTAAGCTCCTTTTGAGGACTTTTACTGCAATCTTGACTCCATTCGGCATTTGTCCTTTGTAAACTACTCCAAAGCCTCCCGAACCCAAAATGGTTGAGTAATTAGTAGTGAAACTACATAATTGTTGGGCTGTGAATCTTACCAGTTTTTCCTTCGCCAGATCTTGGAGGATGCTCTCCATTGTGGGTGCATTGATTTCCCAATGTTGAGCCACTTTTGAGGTCCTTCGTATCGTAGCAATGGCACGTTGCAGTTTTGACACAATCGCCCTTCTCAATTTCCTTGCGGAAAAGCACACGACCATCATGGCTGCAAGTTGAAAAACAGTCATAGCAGTAGATGAATTAGTACAAATGTAGACATCTCGTCGCATGAATAGCACATGAAAAAGTCAGATATGAGAACATCGATCAAACAATGTGGTACTGCTTAATTTGTTTGGTTGAGTCTCCAAAAGATCTTTTAGTTCCTGTCAGAACTAGTCCTTTTATTTTGAGGCTTAAAAATAACCCTCAACTTTCAGGGGATTTTGAGTTTTCATTTTCACCAGTGTTTCTGTTTTCATTTATTTCCTGCTATTGCAATAAGTAAATTTATTTGCCTCTTGTTATTATTTTTTTTATGGGTAATTAATCATTTATTACGAAAAAACAAACGTTCCAAGCAAGTTTACAAACACAAGTCCTCCTGGAAGGACAAAAAACCCAAAATCAGCATTGATCTTATCTACAGCAGATATGAAAGCAACAAAAACAGACAAAAACTGCAAAAGTCATCAGCAACCTCTTTCAAAAAAAAATCAGCAACCAAGCTATAGCATGGAAAACTAAACAAAGGCCAAAGTCTGGTCCTAATCTCCTCTTTCACTACGCAAGCAAGAGTTGAAGCATCAACACCACATGACTGACAAATCCAAATGGTATCAACCAAAGGATTCCATTTTTTGAACAAGAAGCCCAAGATAATCTCATTTCTCGGCTATACCGAAGGCCTTGTTACGTTGTTCAGGGCCAACACTTCTTTCCAGACAGTCGCAGCCATAGGACAGGTGAAAAACAAATGATCATATGATTCCACTCCATTATTGCAATTTCTTGTAAAATCATTGGATTTAACGACTACAAATTCAGACTGATTACTAAACCAATATCTACGCTTATTTCGATCAAGAGGAAGATGAAAACATCATGCTTTTGAAATGCACAAAGCCACAGAATTGCTGTAGAAGAACGTACACGGAAAACAATGACAGATAACATAAACTATTGAGTAGTGCTTACATACCAACAATCAGGCAAGGGTACTTTGCAGATAAGAACTCTGCTTCCACCACTAAATGCTGCAGTAAAACTCCTGGTCTCTTTTCTTTATTTCTTCTCCCCTCATCTTTGCTTAAATCAGAGAGAGAGAGAGAGAGAGAGAGAGAGAGAGAGAGAGAGAGAGAGAGAGAGAGATTATGCAAAGAGTATGAGTGAGTGGTTTTTTCCTCTTTCACAATCATAGAAACAATCAAACCAGAGACAATTCAACTTAGAAGAAAAAATGGATCACTCTATAATTACCAGAGGACTAATCAACAACGAACGACATTGATGACTTGGTAAGCTATGACTTTGAATATCTCTTGGATGGAAAGTGAATAAGAAAAAGGCAGTCACCTTATAGTCACTAGTTAACTTGTTATAGAGCATCCTTATCAGAAACACTTAATTTTGAACTAAATTTAACCTAAAAAACACATTTTATGTTTTAGCAAGTCACTTTTTCAAAAACTCACAAAACAGATTCTCTATTCTAACTTTACTATATTAAATTATTCTTTTCTTTCTACTTATATTTTTCTACTCAAATACCACCCACCTTTTATTTCTTGACAAATTTTAAGGGTTTTTAGCTTTGTTAAGTGAATAGTAGGTCATCTAATTTGGTGACTTACTCTTCATCAGCTAGTGAGTGGTGACTTACTGTTCACTAGCTACAACTTTTGATCAAAATAGCAAGGCTGTTGTGGAGTAAATTTTGAGCCTTTTTCTATTGTGTCTCTCTATTTTGCTAAAAAGAGAGAAATAGAAAGTCTGATTTGGATGGCCTTAGTGTAATGGTATTTTTCTCTATTTTGACTAGTCATTTTGTTAGCACACTCCAACAATCCTAGCTACTCTATTCATCTTATTCCTAACATATATATATTTTGCATATTTTCTAATGACGAGTTCACAAGATGTTGGAGATTTGCAGCATATTTAGCACATGTTAGGTGGCTGCATATCTCATTTGGATTGTCTCAAATTCTTGACTTTTGAGGCACCAACTTGGTTCAAGCTTGACCAAGAACAATGGCTATTTCTCCATACAAATGCTAGCAATTGTAAAGCTTAAACTTGTAACAAAAATGTAGAGTTCTGAGGGAGAGAAAGAAACCCGTGGGTTTCCTTTATAAGTTTTAGTGTGAGAAAAACCTCTGTTATCTCAGCTACCCGTGGACGAACCCTCAACTCGCTTCGTTTGGGGAACCACTTAAAAATCTGTTTGTCCGTGTGTGTGTGTGTTTCGTGTGTTTGGTTTTGATCCTTGGGGCACAACACAAGATACAAAGAAGATTTAAGTTTGATGTGAAGTCATTTATTTTTTTTCAATCTTTTGGCAATTACAAGTTTACATGAAAATGAAGTATGGTCAAAATTGGTGTGTACCTTGGAATGATAGCTAGGGCAGTTACGTAACAAAACCTTTTGATTGACCACATTGTCGTAGGAAGGAAAATGATAGGAATAAAAAGTTAAGAACCCAATTTCGGGAGAAATTTTCAGAGCCGAGCGGGTACACACGTGGTACCCATAGCAGCTCATTGCAACCGTCCATCTCAGCAATTAATGGTCTAGATTTTAAATAAACTCTTCCTTGTAAGAGTTTATTTAAAATCCGGACCGTCAACACATTTTGGGATGGCCGAGATGTGTGCTGGGCAATGCCATATACTACCTGCTCGACACTGAATTGTTTTTCCAATTTCGGATACAAGAAGTCAACTAGTGTGAAAGACCACAATACCCTTATAATAGAAGCCACCTAAACTTGTCCCTAGCTTTTTTTAAACGACGATAGAAATTTATTAATCTTTGGATCAAGGATACAAAGTTAAAAGGCAAAAGAAAATGGCATCACGACAAGAGGAATAACCCCTTGACAATCACATGCCAACTTAAGCCCGAAAAGAGAGAGAACAAGGATGCCCAGGAGGCAACCAAAACAAAAAACCAGACTAAGACAGAATTTCTATCTAAGCCACAACCAAAACTTAGAAAAAATTATATAAGCAAGGATCCCCATGGACTCTCCATTGAAACATTTGTAGTAGAAAAACCATAGGCAGCAATATAACCATTTCACATGATCAAATGCAGCCAAACCAGAAGCAACACATGCTTCAGCAGAGCCAAATAAAAGATCCATTAGAGAACCACATCACTGCCCGGACACCTTAATTGCGTCCAGTCATGAATCTTTGCATCAAGATATCAAGCACGCCACCATCTTGATTGTATAAACCCAGATTCAAGACTCAAGACACAACAACAAAAGGATCGACCTTAATAGTAAAGACAACACCTAACCCAACCCAACAGAAACAGACAGCTCCAACCAACACCCATAGACAGAAAAACAAGAAAAGGGTCATGACAGCCCCCAGAAATCAACCCCAACCCAAACCCAAAACCAAGAACCCCAATCTAACAGAATGAGGACACGAAATAGACAACATACACCCAACTTAGACCAGTGTAATCCACCCAACCTAACCCCACAGAGAGATCCATACACCACCAAGACAGACTCATCCAGAAAAAGCTAGACACAGCATTAAACAGACTCAACAATACCATTAGCCACAACCCAATAGAACACACACTATGGAAGTTCATAATTCATACGAGCATATTTGTCCTCGTCTTGTTCCTCCATTACCATGATATTGCTTATGACTTCTTCATAATTGCCCATGTAATCCTCCCCCATTATCTTTGCTACTGTCCAGACTGCCTGTGCCTCATTTAACAGAAGTCTATTTCTGTCATTTATCCCCTCAGATGAAACTGACAATGCAGCTACTGCCATAGCTGATCGAAACACCACATATTTTTGCTTCCCTCTCCTACCACCCCTTTTCTCTCCTTTTGTTTGTGGTAGTCCTAAGATTTCTTCTATAGTTTTCAGCTTCCTTCAATTCCTTATTTCCCCCCAGACTTTTTTGTTCGTATATTTCTTTTATATGGAACAATACTCCACTTGGACTCATTTCCGCGTGAACGAGAATGTGATAAGTTTTCTGGCTCAATAACATTTTGACACATTACCTGGGCCTCAATTGTTTTTTGGCCCATATTATGGCCCAAACCCCAGTTTGAATTTGCCTGCAATAGATTTTCAGTCCCCCCACCATACTTTGATTGTTCCAATAGGCTTCAGAACATTACCCTCGCTTTGATTAATTGTGTAGGGTCTATAGGATCAATACTCTTTTTGGTAATAATGGAGTTAGTTTGTGGTAGGGCCCATATATTTTCCACCAATCAAAGTGAGAGTAATGTGAACAAAATCATTCGCCATGAAGCCATCTGATTCACAGAAATCTAACCTGCCCTGCTTGGCTGCTTTCCTTACATGAAGTGATTCTGTCATGGATGTGTGTATGAGTAGCAATGGGGAATTTTATCACAGCTTGCTTTATTCATTCTTCATAATCAACTTAATCAAAGCATGCTTTATTCACCAACAGACATGGATCTCCTCTCCCTCTCTCCATTGCCTAGTTTTTTACTTTGCACACCTCTCACTCTCATCTTTCTCGTCTCCTTCTTCACACTATACAAGCACAAATCCGCTAGGCCAAATGTTCCCCAAGGAAAAACAGAATGGCTGGCGAAAGGGCCACCCGGAAAACATCGTTCATGAAAGAAGGAACAAGTACTCCTCCAATATATAATTCCAAACCTCTTTGTTCGGCGAAAATATGGTTTTCTTTTGTGGTCTTGCTGCGAACAAGTTCTTGTTTTCCAGCGCGAGCAAGTTGGTCACGACATGGTGGCCAAGCACTTTTGCAGACTTTTTTTTTTTTGTTTGGTAATTCTTTTTTTCGGAAAACTTTTGACTCTAGCTAAGTGTTCTCTCACCAGCACTCCCTGGTTGCGCACCTCTATCCAAAAGAAATTATGATTTCCAGAAGATCAACCACAAATGTAAAACTAGAAAAGATGCTATCCAAACAGGGCCCGCCCTGATATTAGGACGCTTAAAGCTAATTTGAAAAATGTGACCTTGGTTTGTTAATAAAAACAATTCAACTGAGATGGCTAATATAAGGTAAACAAAACTAAAAATGGTATTTTAGCTTTACAATTTAACTAAAATTATCTTTTAAAAAATTATACCACAAGAAAAAAAAAATCAAACATAACGAAGTACCGCTAATACACTGCATTTTGTATAACTAATCATGTTATTAACTTTACCAATAAGAAAACAAATTTTTACAATATGAGTTTTTTTTTTTGGAACCTTTTTTTCATCCAAGTTTGTGAATTTGATATTAAAAGTAAAATTTAAAATAAGGGAAAGAAAGAAAAGAAATTATCAGAACATTGATGGTGTGTAAAAGATTGAACCTTGGTCTTGAGTAACATTTACTACATCTACAAGCGCTACAGCATAATTAATTTACAACACAAGGGGTTTTAGTTTTATATATTATCTACACCTCAATCCAACAGAAAAAAGAGCACTTCACCTTGCAGGTGTTGGACCCTTTTTTGAGGTCGCAGAAACCATTGGACATGCTACTGAATAGCGGAATAACTAATACTCCCTCCGTCCCTTTTTAAGTGTTGACATTTCCATTTTGGGCTGTCCCTTAATAAGTGTGTGTTTTGAAAAGTTAATGGGTAAAAGTTTGTAGAATTATCATTTTGCCCTTTTAAAAAGTTAGTTGGTAAAAAGTTAATGGGTAAGGGTGAAGGATAATTTTGAAAAGTAGAGGTAAAAGTTGATGTGGAAAGTGAAAAAGTTGATGTGAAAGGTGTAATGATGATGTTTTTTTAATAAGTTGGATTTACGAAGCAACACATTTAAAAAGGGACGGAGGGAGTACATGATAACGTTTCTTATTTGCAAAATAGGCTCCCAGTTTTTGCTAAAATTTTGGAGCCCTAAAGTCGCCGCACCTCAAGGTTTATCCTTATCCCAGCGACGGCCCTATTCCCAAAGATTAGGCATAAATGTAAGTGTACTTGAATACTTTATTACATTGACTAAGTCTTAAACAATTGTAGAGACCATGAACTTCACAAGTAAACGAAGAAACGATCACGGCTCTTATTTAGGGTACAAATTACAATGGTTTTCCATTTCTTAAGATGAACTGGCTATTTCTATCTCGTACTTAGCCATGATAGTTGTTGTTTGCTCCTTGTACCAATATGAATTAGTTCCATAGCTGGTCGAAAAGTCTGAACTAGTACAAGTAGGTGGATTAAGCCCATTAACCCCTACGGAATACAAATAATGGAATGGTTTAGGAGGTGGCATGATCTCCACTCCTCCTTCCAACATTTTCACCACAACACTCATCGGTGGCCTGGCCTCCGGTGAGTCTTGAACACACCACAACGCTACCATAGCCATTTTCTCTGCTATCTCTCTATCCTTCTCTTCTATTCCAAACGAAAGTGTCAATGTTGCCAATGCACCTTTCTCATACTCATCCCAAACATATTTTGGGAACCAATCCAAGCTATCCGTGGGCCCTACTTTAGTATTCCTCCTCCTCCCCACTATCTCAAACAAAAGCATGCCGAAGCTATAAACATCACATTTGCATGTGATAGGGTAGTTATTGAGTAGGAACTCAGGAGCTGAATAACCGGGGGTCCCTTTATATCCTATCGAAGAGTCATGTGTGATATCTCTATTGGAAATCTTTGCAAGGCCAAAATCTGCAATCTTCGGGTTAAAATCAGCATCCAGTAGCACATTACCGGGTTTTATGTCGTAATGAATGATTCTTTGCTGACACTCTTCGTGAAGGTAAGCTATACCTCTTGCTATCCCAATTGCAATTTTAGGCAACTTATTCCAGTCAATTCTTTGTGTATTATCGGTGAACAAATGCTTATCCAACGATCCATTGTCCATGTACTCGTAGACTAACGCGCTCATTAAGCTATCGTAGGAGAAACCATATAGCCTCACTAGGTTTATATGGTAAGTCCTTCCAATTGTGCTCACCTCCGCCATGAACTGTGCCTCGGCTCTTTTATCTAGTGAGTTCTTTTTGAGGACCTTTACAGCAATCTTAACTCCATTCGGGAATTGTCCTTTGTAGACAATTCCGAAGCCTCCAGAACCCAACATTGTTGAGTAATTATTCGTGAAGCTACATAACTGTTGGGCTGAGAATCTTACCACTTTTTCCTTTGCCAGGTCTTGGAGGAATTTCTCCATTGTAGGTGCATCGAGCATCCAAACTTGAATCACATTTGAGGCCGGTGGTACACTAGTGGGAAATGCCCTTTCCATTTTCCTCATGCAAGTCCATGAGATAATGGCAACTATTGCGACTCCTACGATAGTTGCTATTATGCCTGCAAGTTGAAAAACAGTCATACCAGAGGATGGTGATCAATTAGAATAATATCATCATCTGTCATTTGCATAACTTTTTTCTGGGGTTGAAATTTCACAAAATCAACCATAGGAGTTGAAAAACAGTCATACCAGCAGCTGCTCCATTACTGTGGGTGGCTGGCGGAGGAGAAGTAGGACTGAAATGAAACGTAGGCATATCTGTAGCATCAATAACAATTGAAATATTCATATAAGAAAAGCATAGTAACAATACTAACCTCCCCTGAGGTTTCTAACAATAACACTAACTTTCCCTGAAGTTTCAAAAATAGCAACGAAGCCTTAAGGTCCCGTAAGATTTAGTTTTTGTTTGCAGATTTCCCCCACGGTTAGTCATCAGTTAATGACTGACGGAAAGTGAGGAGTTTAGCACAAAAAATGTGCTTATGTGTCCATTTTACCCAAGTTCACCACTACAGATATTGGACTAATAAAAATCTCACGGTCCGGATCGGTTAATCCACGGTTTCAAAATCCAAATCAATGTCC
This sequence comes from Vaccinium vitis-idaea, assembly GCA_963854785.1. Lineage (NCBI taxonomy): Eukaryota > Viridiplantae > Streptophyta > Magnoliopsida > Ericales > Ericaceae > Vaccinium > Vaccinium vitis-idaea. The sequence goes on from OY978215.1 coordinate 46,051,939, forward strand.
GGACCGCGAGTACATTGAATAACTACACGAATCAAAGTGGCCAAAAAATCATTTCTCAAAAGAAAAGTAAAGGATGATAAACATACCGAAAGTGTATAGTGGATCGAGGTTTGGAGCAGGAGAAGGAGCGAGTCCCTTTCCGCGGCAAATGTGGAAAAGTGCCATGACGAAGAAACTCAAGATTGGAACGGCAAACAATCTCATGGAGTTCATTTTCCAATCAGACAATGTTTTGGTCCGATCTGCTTCAGTTTGTACCTGTTAGGAATTATAAACTTAATTATTAGTGGCATGTGTGTGTTTCTTGGAGACGAGAGACAGATAGGAGATAAGAGACAGTTATAGTTTTATGATCATTCGTTAGAATTAGTAGATTTGGCTAACTTATTGAAATTCACAAAGTGGTGGTTTGCTTTTTGAACGGCAAATTTTTTTTATTAATCTTTGGAAACTAGTTACAAAGATTAAAAGGAACCGAGATAACGGCATCACAATGCAAGAATGCATCCCAACAAAGTTGACACCCCTCCAAGAGACAATCACATGCCTACTCAGACCTAAATGGAGAAAACAGGCTAACAAGAGGTCAATCGAAACACCGATACAACCCCCAAAAAAAGAACAACTTGCAAATTCAAAACAAATAGGCATAGAAGCAGCTCCAACAAGATGAAACAACAGTGGAAAGTTAAAAGTTGAAGATCTTCGAGCTTATTTTGAGACATTCAACCGTGAAAATTTCTGCCAAGATTCCCCCCGCCCCCCCTCTCTCTAACCTCGGTTCTCTGTTTTCCCAAAAACTACCATAGTCTCACATCATTGAATAACTACGTACTACTACACGAAGCAAGTGACCAAATTATTTCTCGAAAGAAAAGTAAAGGATGAAGTAAAACCAACAAACATACCAAGAGTGAATAGTTGATCGTCTGGAGCAGGAGCGAGTCATTAACATCCGGAGACCATTGTTTTTGGTCTGATCTGCCTTTGTTTTGTACCGTGGAGCTCCAATATTCTTTGGTTCATACTGAGGCAAGGGCCAGTAGAAATTAGACCTGTTGATGGAAAGCTTTAGTTGAGTTGTGTGATTACATACATACCAACAATCAGGCAAGGGTACTCTGCGGAAAAGAACTCTGCTTTAACCACCAAATGCTGCAGTAGCACTAATGGCCTCTTTCCTTTATTTCTTCTCCCCTCAACCTTTGCTTAAAAGAACTCTGTTTTCCCATCATCTTTTTCTCTTCTGTGGTTCAAATTTAAGGGGTGGGGAGAGGGGAATTTAAAGAGGATAAGCGAGCAATTTCTTTCTCTTTCAGAGTCAACTTGGAAGGCAAAAATGGTCCCGCTAGTTAGCAGAGGACAATTTACTATGTGCAGATTGAATTTTGTCGGTCCAATTAAAATAGGTACGCGTACTTCGGCTGAAGTTCGTCGGCCTTTTGCGGTCCGGATGTATAACAAGTATGGCTGCTAAACGAACCCAACAGCTCTAGCTCGAGATGAGCTTGGCTAGACTTTGGGCTCGATTAGCATCCCTAATGGCAGGGCTCTCTAACAGCAGGGCTCTCCAGATGGAAGCATTAGTCACCCTAGTTTGAGAATTATATGGAGTGATTATGACATTGTCTCCTAACTTTAGCGCCATGTGCTGGAGTCCCACATATACCCGCATAATTGATATGTGTGTGAATAGCAATACGTTAGTAAACAATACACATTTTACATTTTACCTACCAAAAGTAAGTTTTACAAGAACGAAAAGTGTCACATAAATATGACTCTTCTTGCACTTTTAATTGCTAAAAGTAGTAATTACAGTAGCATAATAATGGGTACACCATTTGATGCCAAACAAATACACACCGTGTTGTCTTGGATCCATTTCGGGATTCATACCAACAATCAGGCAAGGGTACTCTGCGGAAAAGAACTCTGCTTTAACCACCAAATGCTGCAGTAGCACTAATGGCCTCTTTCCTTTATTTCTTCTCCCCTCAACCTTTGCTTAAAAGAACTCTGCTTTCCAATCTTGCTTAAAAGAACTCGGCCTCCATCTCGACTGGTGGGACCTACACTACCTCTATAGTGTAGTCCCTACAGCCGAGAAGAATTATTACTTCAAAGCAAGGGATCCCAAACAGAAGCTCATCACTGATCTGCCGAACTCCTCAAAGGGAGAGGCGGATGACTTTCTCGTAGTCACTGGCAACTGGGAGCCTAGAGATGCCGAGGGGGAGACCATCGGCTTGGCTTGCCCCAGGGCTGCAGGCAGATTACGTTAGTATTACTTTTTCCCTGGCTGGTTTATTCTTTGTCTTTCTAGAATCTGCAATTGACCATTCTTTTGTTGTTTTGCAGCTGCCAACCTCAATCACGGTGGTCGCCTGATCCACGGCAAGCTCCACCGTGAGGACATTGCCAAGGCCCTCTGGTTCGACAGTTTTGAACCAACTCCTGTTGGTCTCGGCCGTTCAGCTCACCGGTTGCTTGGTTATACCCCGTTCTACTGGGGCAACATTAGAAAAGAAGGAGAGCGCAGAACCAGGCACGTCTGGCCGCCACCTTTCTCCGTGATCGCCACAGGCCGCCCAGTCGACCGAGAAAGGACCCGTGCCCGTGGAGGCCGAGCTAGACGAAGGTCATCACGGTCCCAAGCTCCTGAGGACCTTCAGCGGCAAGTCACCTTTGCCCACATACCCGAGATCCCAACTGCCATCCCCATCTAGGAGGCCAGCACGTCCGGGAGGACGACAGTAGAAGAAGAAGAGGAGGAAGAAGGAGAAGCACTTGATCCCCGTGCAGTCGTTCAATTTCTGACCGAGCAGGGCACCTTTCTTGCAGACTCGGACGATTCACCGGGTTACTCTCCTTCCCTAGAGCGAGAAAACATGCCTCGCCAGCCGATCAACCTTCTCGACGAGCTGAATCTCGGCGGGGCTTCTCGTGCTCCACCTACTGCCCGCGTCATCATTCCATCCCAAGTGTCATCTCCTCCTCCTCCTGAGAATACAAGGGACAAAAGGCCGATAGGGAGCCCCCAGGACGACCAGCCTCCACCGCTAAGGAGGAGGGTTGGGGACGCAAGCTCGAGTCAGCTCCCCCCTAGCTCGCCACCCCTGGTGCAGCCCTGGGCCCCAGTGCTTGTACGCCCTGGGCCCCAGTGCTTGTACGCCCTGACGGCACTCCTCTAAGCATGATTGACAGAATCTCCTCCACCGAGGTGGCATTTGGCGTCTCCAGGGCCGCCCTTCTCCCTAACGATATTGAGAGGGAGAAGAATCACTCTTACGAGGTGCTCATGAAGATGATCTTCCAGTCAAGTGCCAAGGTAAAAAGGATCCCCTTAGTCTTTTTTTTTTTTTTGGCTGTGCTTAGAATTCCTTCCTTCTTCATGCCTTGTTCCTTATCGTTTTGCAGATTATGCAAAAAGCATCTGTGGGCTTTGAGAGAGCCAAGGATGCTGAAAAAGAACTGAAGAAAGAGCAGAAAAGGGCAGAGAGGGCTGAAAAAGAGAATGCTGAATACTCTCAATCTCTGAGAGAAGCTAGGGAGGAGGTTGAGGCACTGAAGAGGGAGAATGCCGAGCTGGAGACAAAGTCTGGGGAGGTTGAGCGTGATCTTCGTGCCCAGTTGACTGCTGCGGAGACCAAGGCGGAGGCCGAGTATGACCGAGCGGTGGAGGTGATTACTGATAATTACCGAGCTCAGATGCCGGCCGTGAAGGATGCCGTTTGGGAGATGGCCTGGCGAAGGTGCCTCAGCAAGCTTGGCGTGGACGAATCGTCCCCTCACTGGACTGACATGGAGCTGCCGAGCGGGGTGGCAGCCGCTCAGTCTCCTCCAAATCCTGAAGCTCAGCCTGAAGCTCTCCCGGAGCAGACCCTCTTAGAAGAAGACACAACTGCTGAAGCTGCTGATGGCTCTGCTAGAGGTGATCAAGATCCTACCCCTGCCACTGACGCTCAGAGGCTCAGTGAAGAGGCCTAATGCCTTTGCTATTGACCCTGCGCGGTCCTGCTTGCCGTCTGTGGCCTGTTTTGGAATTTTGATATTTGTTCTGATGATGGTATCGTTTTTTAGCTGGTCCTGTGTGACCTTATTTGGCCGAGTGGCCGGTTTAAAAACAGAAGTCTTTTGAATGTTATGGTATTTCTGCAGTATTCATTGCATGTTTAAGCTTCTCATGCTTGGGGTATTTTGCATATTCGTTGCAAATCTAAGTTTGTTCATACTTAGAGTTCTATTTGCAATATTCGTTGCAACTCTAAGTTTGTTCATACTTATAGTTCTGTTGCAATATTCGTTGCAACTCTGAGTTTGTTCATACTTAGAGTTTTGTTGCAATATTCGTTGCAACTCTGAGTTTGTTCATACTTAGAGTTCTGTTGCAATATTCGTTGCAACTCTCAGTTTGTTCATACTTAGAGTTCTGTTGCAATATTCGTTGCAATTCTAAGTTTGTTCATACTTAGAGTTCTGTTTGCAATATTCGTTGCAACTCTAAGTTTGTTCATACTTAGAGTTCTGTTTGCAATATTCGTTGCAACTCTAAGTTTGTTCATACTTAGAGTTCTGTTTCAATATTCGTTGCAACTCTGAGTTTGTTCATACTTAGAGTTCTGTTGCAATATTCGTTGCAACTCTAAGTTTGTTCATACTTAGAGTTCTGTTTGCAATATTCGTTGCAACTCTGAGTTTGTTCATACTTAGAGTTCTGTTTGCAATATTCGTTGCAACTCTAAGTTTGTTCATACTTATAGTTCTATTGCACTTTAGATTTCTCAAGTGTCTTCGTACTTGGACTTAATACAATTGGACTCATCCACACTCTCTGCTCCCCAATAGGAATCCAATTTCAACGAAATTTTGGTTCGTATTTAAGCAATATCACGATAAGGGGCAAATTGCAACAGAAACCTTGTTTGTGATTGAAATAATGATAAAGGACTTACATAGCTAAAAAAAACAAATGTGAATTTCCTCGTATTCACCTAAAAAGGGGTGTGATTGTATTCGTAATCACAAAAACATATTACTGATAGAACTTTCTCAGATTCTGGATGTTCCATGGCCGTGGTACTGGGTCTCCATCCAGGTCGGCCAAGCGGTAAGCCCCAATGCCGGCAATCCCAACGATCTTGTATGGGCCTTCCCAGTTCGGCCCAAGCTTCCCATCAGAGGATACTTTGGTGTTTGCCAAGACTTTTCTTAGGACTAGATCTCCAACCTTGAATTCTCTTGGCTGCACCCTCTTATTGTAGCTTCTTTGTAGCTGCTCCTGGTATGCTGCTAGTGTAATGAGTGCCCGTTCTCTTCTTTCCTCGGCAAGATCAAGCTGCTCAGCTAAGGCTTGATCATTGCCCCCTGATTCCATAAGAGTGGTGCGGATGGTTGGCAGGCCAAACTCTAGTGGAATTACTGCTTCTGTTCCGTAGGCAAGGGAATATGGCGTCTCTCCCGTAGATCGCCGTGGGGTGGTCCTATATACCCAGAGCACAGCTGGTAGCTCGTCCGGCCACTTCCCCTTCTTATTCTCCAACCTTTTCTTGAGACTCTTCAGGATAGTTTTATTTGAGGCTTCCGCTTGCCCATTACTCTGTGGGTAAGCCGGAGTTGAGTAGTAGTTCCTGATGCCGTACTGGGCACAGAAAGCTTTGAACTTCTTGCCGAACTGGGATCCATTGTCTGAGATGATGGAGTATGGTACTCCAAATCGTATGATGATTTTGTTCCAAACAAATTGCTCCACCATGGCTTCTGTGATCTTGGCCAGAGCTTCCCCCTCTATCCACTTTGTGAAGTAGTCAGTGCCAACGAGCAGGAATTTTCGTTTCCCTGTTGCCATGGGTAGAGGACCCACGATGTCCAACCCCCACTGGGCAAATGGCCATGGGCTAGTCAGAGGTAGCAGATCCTCCGCTGGAGCTCGGATGAGGGGGGAATACCTTTGACACTTTTCACACTTTTTCTCAAAGGCTTTTGCATCCTCTTGCATGTAAGGCCACCAATATCCCTGGGATATTGCTCGGTGGGCTATGGATCTACCCCCAGTGTGTCCTCCACAAGTTCCGGCATGGATCTCATGGAGGAATTTCTGAACAAGTGCTGGGTGTACACACAATAAATATGGGCCAAGGAAAGACTTTCTATAAAGCTTACCTTCTGGAGAGAGCCAGAAACGTACTGACTTGGCTCTGATTTTGTGAGCTTCCCTTTTGTCCTCTGGCAAGGTCCCATCTCGTAGGTATCCCACTATTGGGTCCATCCAGCTTGGCCCAAACTCTGTCTCCATTACCATCTCTACTGCTCGGCCAATGCTCAGTTCGTTCAGATATTCCACAGCTACTGTTCGTCGGTATTCTGTGTTTACTGCTGATCCTAAGCATGCCAGTGAATCTGCATGTGCATTCTGTCCCGAGCTGATTTGCTGGATGTAGATGTTGTCAAACTTGTCGAGCAAGTCTTTGGCTACTTCTGAGTATGCAGCCATCTTCTCGCTTCTTGCGGCGTATTCCCCTGAAAGCTGATTAACAACTCATTGTGAGTCACAGAATACCCTTAACTTTCTGACCTTGAGTTCCATGGCACTCCTGAGTCCTGCAAGCAAGGCTTCATATTCTGCCACATTGTTGGTGGCACTGAATCCCAGCCGTAGTGCTTGCTCCAGCACCAGTCCTTCTGGAGAGAATAACACCACTCCTGCTCCTGACCCTCTGTTGCAGGCTGATCCGTCGACATAGAGCCTCCATTCTTCTGGATACAGGTCGGCCACTCTTTTTGGCTGCTCGGTGGGACTGATTTGCTCCTTCTCGTGGAGAGCTGGTGGTGGTGGAGCCACCGTTGGGGTGAACTCAGCTATAAAATCAGCTAAGACTTACCCTTTAATTGCTGTTTTGGGCTGATAATCAAGCTCGAACTGGCTGAGCTCGATGGACCACTTGGATATTCGTCCAGAGAAGTCTGCCTTCCTGAGTAAGGCCCTTAGTGGATGTTTAGTGAACACAGTGATGGGATGCTGCAAAAAGTAGTGTGGCAGTTTTCTTGCAGCTATGATGAGAGCGTACACCAGTTTTTCCAGTGGTAGATAACGTGTCTCGGCATCTAACAGCGTTTTGCTCACAAAGTAGACCGGAGATTGCTCTGTCCCCTTTATTCGTAGGAGGACCGAGCTGACAGCGTGATCAGACACTGCTAGATATAATATCAACCGCTCCCCAGCTTCTGGAGTAGAGAGTAAGGGTGGTGATGACAAGTAGGCTTTCAGCTCCTGGAATGCATGTTCCTGCTCGGCTCCCCACTCATATCCTTCTCTCTTTTTCAGAAGTTGAAAGAATGGTCTACAACGGTCTGAGGACTTACTGATGAAACGGTTGAGAGCTGCTGCCATCCCTGTTAGCCTTTGGACCTCCTTCGTGGTCTTTGGGCTTTGAAGACCTTGCAGAGCCGTGATCTGATCTGGGTTGGCCTCAATCCCCCTCTTAGTCACCAAATGCCCTAGGAACTTACCCGAGCTGACTCCAAAGGCACACTTGGAGGCGTTTAATTTTAACTTGTATTCTCTGAGAATGTTGAAAGTTACCTTCAGGTCGGCAAGGTGATCAGGTTTTAACTTGCTTTTCACCACCATGTCGTCGATGTAGACCTCCATGGTTTTGCCGAGCTGCTCTTTGAACATCTTTGTAACTAACCTCTGGTAGGTTGCTCCAGCATTCCTTAGCCCAAAGGGCATAACCTTGTAACAGTAGAGCCCTCTTGGTGAGATGAAAGAAGTTTTCTCTTGATCTGGCTCATGCATAGCTATTTGATGATATCCTCGATATGCGTCAAGGAAACTCATCCTCTCATAGCCTGAGGTGGCGTCCACTAGTTGATCAATCCTGGGAAGTGGAAAGCTGTCCTTGGGGCATGCCTTATTAAGGCTAGTGAAGTCGACACAGACCCTCCACTTCCCGTTTTTCTTCTTGACAACAACAGTGTTAGCCAGCCAATCTGGATAGCTCACTTCTCGTATGGCATCCGCTTCGAGCAGCCGATCTACTTCTTCGATCACGGCGTCTGCGTGCTGTGGTGCCGACCTTCGTGCCTTCTGCACAACTGGTTTGTGCTGAGGGTCCACATTTAAATGGTGGCAGATCGTCTTGGGGTCTATCCCAGGCATCTCTTGGGGAGTCCATGCGAAAACATCGATGTGGTCCTTTAGAAAGGCTACCAAATCTTCTTCCTCCTGTTCGGCAAGCGCCTCGCCGATCAGGAGGTATCTATCCTCATCATCTCCCTGAATTTGTATCTTTTTTAATCCTTCCACCATCTTCTTGGTGGGATCACCTCCGACGTCCTCCAATGTTGGCTGATCCGGAACCTCAACTGTCTGCACCAGCTCGGCCTTTGGAGATTTTTTCAGTACCATGTTGAAACATAGGTCGGCTACCTTCTGGCTTCCCCTGACGCACTCAATGCCATCCGCACCAGGGTATTTGATCTTCTCGTGGTAAGTTGAGGAGACTGCCCTCATTTTATGCATCCAGGTTCTTCCTATAATCACGTTATAGGAGGAAGGGATATCTACCACAAGGAAGTCAGTTTTTAGGACCACTGATCCAGCTCGGACGGGCAATGTGACCTTTCCCATAGGCCATACTGTCTGCGCGCTGAAACCGACCAGTGGAACTAAACACTTTTGTAACGAGCTCGGTGGGAGTTCCATCTTTTTGAAAGTATGGTAGTACATGATTTCTGTGCTGGCTCCCTGATCAACGAGGATCTTCTCAACGTCATACTCCCCTATTCGTAGGGTGATTACCAAAGCATCGTTATGGGGCACCACTACTCCGTCCAGATCGTCGTCAGTGAAGGTGATTGGGATCTCCATGACTCCCTCAGCCCTCGGCCTCTTCGTGCCGAGCTTCATGACTTGCTTTGCTTGTCCGTTGACCCTTTGGATGTGTCTGATCTCATTGTTGGTGTATGGGGCCACCAGTCCATGTATCATATGGATTGTTCCTTTTGGACCTTTCTCGTAGTCCATCTCTTCCACCAGCTCGGCTTCATTCTTTTCACCTGCCAGGAACTCTTTTAGATGGCCTTCCGTCACTTTTTCATCTAAGAACTTCTTGTACTCCGCGCAATCTTCAGTCATGTGTCCCCAATCTCTGTGATAGCTGCAGTGCTGATTGGTAGCCCTCCTCTTCTCTGGATTCCCTATCATCTTTGGGGGTCTCCTGAACCAGGATTCGTTCTTGATCCTGTATAGCATTTTGTAGGTTGGAATGTTGAACGTTGCCATGACGCTGAAGTACGATTTGGGGTCCGGATCGGTTTTATCCTTTCTTTGCTGCGTAAAATCCTTCCGTCCTGTTGTGTACTCCTTCCTGTACACCTTTGATTCCAACGCTTTCTTTTCCGGAAGCTGGGGCTGTCCTGCCACAATCTTCCCTCCGGCTTGCAGGATGTCATCTTCCACTCGTGCATGCTCCTGGATCCTTTCCATAAGCTTGGCCACGGTTTTTACTGGATGCATGGTAAGCGATTCTCGTAGCTTACTGTGTATGGGCAAACTTGTTTTGAACGTTGCCAGAGCGTATTCTTCACTGCAGCTTTCAATCTCGTTGAAAGTCTCCCAGTAACGTTTGGAATACTGCCGCAGAGTCTCCTCGTCCCTCTGTCTCATAGAGGTTAATGTATCAAAAGTCTTTGGAGCCGCTCGGCTAGTGAGGAACCGAGCAGTAAATTCCTCAGCTAGTTAAGCCCAACACATTATAGACCCTTCTGGGAGCTTGTGGTACCAACTCAGGGCTACCTTCCCCAAGCTGGATGGGAACATCTTGCATAGCAGGGCATCATCCTGCTCATGCATGAACATGGCCTGTTGATAGTGCTGAATGTGGGCCACCGGGTCCGTACTGGTTTCATAAGAGATAAATGCTGAATGCTTAACCCTGCTCGGTGTTTTTTCTGCTCGGATCCAATGGGCCAGTGGTGACTTTGAGATCTGGCCTAGGGCTTCATTGGCTGCTTCCTGTGCAGTTCTAGGGCCCTCATCAGCTCGGCCAGCTTCCCTTCTTTTCGCATGCTGCTCGGGAATATGCTCATTGGAACCAGATCTCTCGTATCTGTCCCTGGCATGTTCCCTTCTTTCTCTCTCTTCAACGGAAACACTTCTTTCTCTCCGTTTTCGTGGAGAGACTGCCCGGTCTGTAGAGACATCCTCATGGTGATGACTCCTTTTTTCCTTTACGTATTGCACGGATCTCGTCCGTGATCGTAGGTCTTTCTCCTTCTCCTGGAGTTGTTTCTTTAGGTCCTAAATCTCTCGTTCTCGTCGAGTGACCTCACGGGCCAAATCTTCTGCCTCCTGCTCTTTTCTATCGAGGCTATTCTCTCTTTCTCGGTCCTTCAAGTATCTGCGTCCCTCCTTCCTTGGGGGGCTCCTCCTTCGTTCACGTTGGTTGGAAGCTTCCCCGTCTCTGGGCGGAGTCTTTGAGTGCTTTCGCCCTCCCCTGGTTCTTGGAGACTCATAGTTTTCTAGGCGCGTGTCCCTGAATTTTGGAATCTCAGGGATATGTCCTATGTTGAACCTCCTTCCAGCGGGTTTCTTCTGTGGAGCTCTCAGGATTGCAGGAGCCTTGTCCACCCTTGTACTCTTTCTCGTAGTGTACACAAGGGTGGTTCCGCCATTGTCTTCCACGTCTTCCCTCCTTGGGGTGCACAGAAGAGGTTCTGAAGTTACCATTGTTGAGTTTCTTTTAAAGGAACAAAGCTTTTCGTAAGCGTTTCCCACAGACGGCGCCAATTGTAGGGGGTGTAATTCCACGTTAGCCTGTATCACGTGCAGGCTTGGCTCGACCCTAAATCTGCAAGACAAAGAAAGGGTTAGAGCACCCCTGCCTCTCGTTGGCAAAGGCCCTCCGATGCTTGAGTTAGTACTGGATTACTAATCAAGCCAAGAACACAATGTGTATAACTGGGTATTACAGCGTACCTTTCTTCATGGGCATAGTGTTGTATTTATAGGAGAAGGCAGCTTGTTTACTTAGGCATCTCGTGCCTTGGTTTCCTATTTGCCTTAGGAATCCTTCCCCTAACAGGACTTTCCTATTAAGAGATAACTTCCATATCCTGCTAGATTTCGTCTAGCAGAGGTCTTTCTTTACATAGAGGATTCTTTCCTATATGTGGTATACTCCTAATCACGTTAGGACTTCCCATATCAATCCCTTTCTCTACGGGATTGCTCCTTATCTCATAAGGAGCCATTGTAGAATATTCTAGAACGTCTCACCGCCTTATTCGTGGCGGTGCTGAGCTTACTCGTAGCTCGGAATAACCCGTATATAGCTCAGCTTATTACACCGAGCTGATCTATGTATTCCAGAAGGCTGTTTAAGCTATACACATAGCCTATCCAGTTCGGCCATACCAGGGACACCTTCCTATGTCCTACGCCGAACTGGTGCATCCTGATTTAGTAGTTTACTCGATTACTCTGACCTTTTCTTGATCAGTGCAGCTCGGCACAGGGCACACGGAATCCCTACGTGGTGCCGAGCCATTCACCCTCTCGTGGTGATTGTTACTGGCATGTGCTTTGCCTAGTAGTAGAGTAACCGGTTTTTACCCACTGCAAGTTTCAAAATATGAAGAATAGTCGCGGGATGTTGTAAAATGCTAGAGATCTTTCTGTCAAATAGTGAAATGTATATGTATTTTACATAACCTAATAGAGGGGCTTTTCCACCCAATTTTGTGCATTTCCCTAACAAAAATAGCTAATATTTCATTTTTGCTAAGTGCTTTCATACCATACAAGCACACAAAATAAAAGTATCACTTAAACCGGAAAGAAAAAAAGAGCAATTGATAAGATAGAGATATTAAATTTCCTACAGTAGTAAGTCTTACAAGAATGTAAAAGTATCACTTAAATATAACTCTTCTTGCACTTTTAATAGCTAAAAGTAGTAATTACCGTGGCATATACAATCATAGGCACACCATTTGGTGCACAACAAACACACACCGTGTTGTCAATGACTCATTTTGGGATTCTACCAAATGATTGGACACACTCAACTTATTCAAAATATGTTTTAAGGATCCCTGTAAAAAAACCTGCTTAGTTGGATATCGATAAGAGCTTAATCGATGATTCGCTCAATTTCTTGGTACGTAGAAAATTAAGCAAAGAAATGAACAAGACTCTACCAATATCCGATCAAGCTAATTTTTTTTACAGGATCCTTAAAAAATATTTTAAACAAATTGAACGGCTTCGATTATTTATATGAAATCCCGAAGTAGGCTACACAAAACACGATGCGAATTTGGTATACACCAAATGACCAAACAGAGTACCCATAATTTTATTGTTAAAAAAATTGAGGGACCGACCTGATCTAGTGATGCAGGACAGTGATTGAAGGAATCAATTAGTGATTGAAGGAACCAATCACTGTGATTGATTCAATTCAGTAAATTGAAGATTTTTTTTTCCCCTAAAATTATGCTAGATTGATTTGAATAAAGTAGGAAAGGAAAGAGTTAAAATCCCAAGGAAAATTCCAATCAATCACAGTGATTTCTTCAATTTACTGAATTGAATCAATCACAGTGATTGGTTCCTTCAGTCACTAATTGATTGGTCTGATAAAAAAAAAAATCACAGTGATTGGTTCCTTCAATCACTGACCTGCATCATCTAGTCGGCTCTTTTATTTCCACAAAATCAAAGAGGCCCACTTTGGCATGGTACAGACCCCAATTGGTCAAGTCCAGACGTGTGTTTTTTTTTTTTTTTTTTTGGGTAATTTAGCTTGAAATTAAAAGGGGTTAAGCTAATATACAGCCTACAAGGGGCATACCCCAGGGAGGACAAAATAAAAAGAAATGAAATGAAAAATTGCATACTCCCCGGCACAACCCGCCGGGGTGGGAAAATAGGAGGTCTAGCACAACCCGCTGGGTAGGTGTAATAAGCGTAAAGTAGCCGCAAAATCCAAAATACAAGTGTACACAAAATTAAAACCCACATAGTGAGATAGTAGGGCTCTCAAAGAGCCTTCTGTCGGTCATTAAAAATTCCACAGTGTGTAAAACATTAGAACAAGGAGCCAGACCTCCTTTTCACTTGAAACCTTAGTGGGCCCATGGAGGACCAATTTTCCTGGTGTTGAACACCATTTCTTGCGTAAAGTATGAAGAGGGGTGGGCCCGAAAGGACCTTTTGAACACCACTTGCAACATTTTCAAAATTTGACTTGAGTGCCATGTGTGCCCATTGGACCAAATGATTTTGCTAGAGTTGACCCCTGTGGTCCCTACTCTTGACCTTTTCTCGATTAAGAGAGTGTTTTGCGTGTAAATGCAAAGCTCTCAATTGTGGGGGAGTACAGCTGTGGTACCCACACCTTCAAAAATGAATCCTGATACGTACACAACGGAAGGCCACAACGGCCCCAAAACGACGTCGTTTTGGGGCCTTCCCATTAAAAAAAAAAAAAAAAAAAAAAAACAGCGCGCTACGAAATCTTCTGATTTTTCCCCTTTTTGGTCCAGTCCTAACAGAGAGAGAGAGAGAGAGGAGCCACGACGAACAGCGTCAACTGCGGCCAAGCTCGAACGCCACCATCCCCGGCTGCAACCCAGGCGATCGGCACCACCGCTGTCTCGACCACCGTCGAACACCACAACTGCCGTACTCAGGCATAATCTGAGAGTGCAAAATCTTTGTAATTTTCAATGACTTGCAATCAGTACTCAACCATTTGAAACCCAAATTTCTCAAATTGAAACCCAAATTTCTGTGGAAAAAGGAAACCTTGGTAGAAACAACGAGAGAGAGAGAGAGAGAGAGAGAGAGAGAGAGAGAGAGAGAGAGAGAGAGAGACCTTCGTTGTGTCTGGTTCGATCGCCGTCGGTGATGGCAGTTCAAAGGTCGTGGGTCGCCGGTGATGGCAGTTCAAAGGTCGTGGGTCGCCGGTGGTGGTGGTCGATGATGGTGGTCGCCGCCCGTCTGCTTCTTCTTTGTCTCAAAGCTCTCTCTTCCTCTCTGTGAATGTTGGAAATGGGGTTGGGAGCCCCGATCTGGAGAAACGGTTTTTTTTTTTTTTTTTTTTCTAAATGGTGAAGGGCCCAAAACGACGTCGTTTTGGGCCGTTGTGGCCTTCCCGTTGTGTACCTATCATTTTTGTTCAAAAATCCCACCGAGTGTAAATCAGTTATCACATTACTGATTGCACATCACACACAGCTTTGTGCTCTCACATTTCACTGATTGCACATCATCACGCACAGCATGTTTGGTCGGACAACGCCCATTTGGGATTGGGATAACCCCCATCTGTAGAAAATGATCTCCATGGGGAACAAAGATCCCCCTGTTTGTGTAGATTTGAAGCTGTCCCTTGGCTTGAAGAAGCTTCATAAACTGGTTGATATTGGAAGCCAAACAGTATGTTTGGTCGGACTGGGATAAAGGTGGAATAAATCCACTGGATGAGACTTAAATCAACAACAGATTGTTGGGTTTGTTGTAAAAATTACTACTCCTACTGTCAAGACGTGTGTTGGTGAAGCCAAAATACAGTTGAGGGACCAATTTATGAAAACCGTGAAAGGTTTCCTGGAACTTGCTTCTAACAATGTGAGCAAAATCTTTGAAAGGTTTCCGACTTCATCGCACGAGTGGCAATTACGATGGCACAATATTTTCCTAAATGTTTTAGGTAAATTGAAAGCCTGTATTGAAATTAGAAGTTGCTTCCATGCTTCAACTTGCTTCATTAGCGGGGCTTTCGGTGGGGTTCACTTCTCGCCTATCCGGAATTCCTTATAATTCGAACTGCTTATTTTGTTATTTTGTAGGTAGTGATCCATTAATCATATCCTAAGTACAAAAAATGAAGATTGGATTACATTTTTATTACCGGTGATTTTCAAAGTCCAATTGATCTTCCATTTCTTTAACTGGGAAAAAAAAATAATCATACAATTCTTGCCTCTATTCCCAAGTCTAGAAAGGTTGGTTTCCGGTTGATCCAACTTTTATAATCCAGCATAAATTTAACTGTATTTGGATAATTTATTACATCGCCCAAGTCTTATATAACTGTTGGGCCGTGAATCTAACCAGTCTTTCTTTCGCCAGGTCTCGTAGGAACCTCTCCATTGTGGGTGCATCGATTTCCCAAACTCGAACCTGCACATTCGAGGACACGGGTGGTGCTGTATCACCGGCATGCTGTATTTCAGACACAATTGCCCTTCTCAATTTCCTCGCACAAACGCATGATATAACGACCATTATTACAAGTATTACCATAGTCACTATAATGTCTGCAAGTTGACAAACAGTCATATCATAATAATGGGTACACCATTTGATGCCAAACAAATACACACCGTGTTGTCTTGGATCCATTTCAGGATTCTATTACAAATAATCGGACTCGATCAACTTATTCAAAATATGTTTTCTAGAATTCACATACAAAATCAGCCCAGTCTAAAATCGGTAAGAGCTTGATTAATTTTTGCACAAATGTTAGAAAATTGAATAAAGAACTTAATAAGTCTATACCGATGGCCAATTGAGCTGATTTTTTTTTACAGGAATTTTTAAAAACCTGTTTAAACAAATTGAAAGTTTTCGATTATTTGTGTGAAATCCCGACGTGGATTTCACACAATACGGTGTGCATTTGGTGTTTACAAAGTAATATACCCATAGTATTATTTTTAACAAAATTAAGGGACCCACCTAAATCTTGTCCACTCTTTTATATCCACAGAATCAAAGAGGCCCTTCAGTACTTTGGCATGGAATAGCTAGGAGTCAAGTCAAGACGTTTTCTGGAAGTCAAAATACTGAGGGGCCATTTTATGTAGGCTTTTTCTATAATCCACTCATTGGGTGTACCATAGGTGTAAGTCACGCGTTTCAAAAGGAATCTTCTTCCAAGTCTTTTGACACTATTGTTGTTTGAAAATTTGACATGACATTTGCTCATCTATTAATAGGACAATAGACGCGGTGCTTTCTTTTTGGGCAAATCAAGGAGGGAAATGGTATGTGTACACCACTTGTGCACGACAAATGCACATCACTCTGATGTAGCAAATGATGAGAAACCCAATGTTGGGCTCACCCCAAAAATGAGTTTCTCCTCATTTGCCACATCAAGGTAGCGTGTATTTGGGGAGCACAAGTGGTGTACCTATAGCATTGTTCAATCAAGGGATACAGATGCAATTGTAAAATCTTTCAAATCAAAAAATAAAGTACTTCAACGTATAAACTTTTAATTTTTTTACACCAAATTAAACTACTTATAGAGATCCTTAATTTGATACAAAAAATTTGGAAAATTTCATACTTTAGTACTCCCTCTGTCCGGATTTGTTGGTCCGTTTTGGGGATTTCCAACTTTTTTTCCATTACATTTTGAGTTTGTTAATTTCCTATTTTATCCTCAATCCCTCCATTTAATACTCCCTCCATTCCAATTTGATAGTCTACTACGAAATAAGTGCAATTATCAAACCCAAAAATAATGTAGTTGCAAAAATTATTTTTTTATCAATATGTATCTTGTTTGATAGATCTCATTGAGAACTTTAATACGGTGCAAAAAAAATTCAAAAATGTAAACACATTATTTAAAAAAATTAGTTTTTGTGTTGTTATTTTAAATTTTAGAAAAAGGGCAAAAAAGTAAATTTTTCATACTTTATGATTTGATTTTTTAAAATGGACAAACAGTTTAGGACTTGAAAAAGTATGTTTGTGGACTAACAAATCTGGACGGAGGGAGTATGTTACTTTAGTAGTTTAATTTGGTGCAAAAAAATTTAAAAATTATTTGTGGAAGTACTTTATTTTTTTAGCAGAAGGATATTGCAAAACAACTCAACAATCCAACAAACAAAAAATGTAACATACTAAAGTATGAAATTTTCCAAATTTTTTGTATCAAATTAAGGATCTCTATAAGTAGTTTAATTTGGTGTAAAAAAATTAAAAGTTTATACGTTGAAGTACTTTCACTTTGCTCGTTTCATAACTAAAAGTGGGATTTTGTGTTTCAAAACTACTCCCTCCGTTCCTATTTGTTTGTCCCACACTCTTTCTCTTGCCTTTTTTCAAATAAAAAAATTAAGTACTTCCGTGTATCATTTTTCAAATTTTTTCGCACCGAATTAAAGTACACGATGAGTATTTTTATTTGGTGTAAAAAAATTTGAAAAATGATACACAAAAACACTTTATTTTTTCATTTGAAAAGTGGCACGACTTTTCGTAGATGACAAACAAATAGGAACGGAGGGAGTATTTAATTTAGAAAGAGGCGATCGGATGGAAAAGAGTTCATGGGCCCTACATGTGACCGTTTGACTCATTCTTCTACTCCTTTACGTCTCTCTCTCTCTCCTCAGTTCTGAATCTTCTGATTCAGTTCTGGGAAAGGTGGGCCACTACTTCTTGCGTCAACATCATATTGTGCGTGTAAACCCAACAGAAGGGACATGGTCCCCACTTTACACCAATTTTTCAATTGTAGAAAAACCCACTTTGTGTAAAGTGGAGAACCACTTTAACAAAAGTTGAAGTTTGACCGAAATGTTGTGGGAAAACCCACTGTGTTTTCATCATTTGCAGACAACTTTACGTGCAAAATAGATGTTCTTATTTTGATCGCTGCAAAATAGCTGTTCACTTGGGAGTTGGACCGAAAAGCCCACTATGCAAACTCATCTGTCTCTTTTATTTGGGAAAAGTGTATTTCAAAAAAAATTTGTTGAAAAACAGGAAACGAACACAGTGTATATTTTTTGATCTGAAAGATTTTACAATTGCATCTGTACCCCTTGATTGAACAATGCTATAGGTACACCACCCTTGCTCCCCAAATACACACTACCCTGATGTGGCAAATGAGAAGAAATTCATTTTTTGGGTGAGCCCAACATTGGGTTTCTCATCATTTGCTACATCAGGGTGATGTGTATTTGTGGTGCACAAGTGGTGTACACATATCATTTCCCCCCTTGATTTGCCGAAAAAGAAAGCACCGCGTCTATTATCCTATTAATAGATGAGCAAATGTCATGTCAATTTTTCTAAACAATAGTAGTGTCAGAAGACTTGGAAGAAGATTCCTTTTGAAGTGCGTGACTTACACCTATGGTACACCCAACCAATGGGTGGATTATAGAAAAAGCCTTTTATGTATACAGCCAATTTATGTATACTGTGAAAGGTTTCCTGGAACTTGCGAACTCGCTTCTAACAATGTGAACCAAATCTTTATTCCATTAAGGCCTCGTTTGGATGCAACACTAAGAAGGGGATGAAGCAATCCGGCTGGATGAGGAGGTGATGGGATGTTTAGCCCATGATTTGGGAACAAAAAATCCACCCCGACTAAATAGCCGCCAGCTAAATAATCCGGAAGAACTCGGATTAAATACAAGGAGGGGGAGGGGGTGCTTGTGTTTAGTCATGGGGGATGAGGGAGGAAGAATTACGTGGGTACCCTTCTTCTTCTTCTCTGTTTCGGCAACAGATATGGGAAAAAAAAACATATCTTAATTTGGTGACATTTGGTTTGTCGTTTATTTCTTCTAAATCCAAAGGCCACTTGTCATTTGTTTCTTTTTTTGGATTTAGAAAAAAACTGTTAATAAAAAAATATGCGATTAGAATTGGGGTAAATGTAGACTGATGTTTCGGGACTAAACTAATACGCAATTAGAGTTATTTTTTTTCGTTGTTTACAATTAATGGAGTGAATGATAGTGGAGTACTGTTAATAAAAGAGGGGATTTTTATTAAGTGTGGCAGTGTTTAGATCAAATATTTGTTAGGAGCCAAAGAAATGCATATCAAATATTACTTCGGCTGAGTTTCACATTAGATAAAATGCAAATGGTTTTCTCAATTGCTAAAATCAACCCATTAATTTTATGGGACTCCCATTTTATCAAATGTGAAACTTGGCCTTAGAGACAAAGAAAATTTGTATTACACGTTTTTTTACCAAAAAAAAAAACTTTTAAATTGAATATTTAATGATTTTTATTTATATAAAAATTAACAGGAGTTATTATAGCTTAATTTTCGTTGAGTATAACAAATTAATTATGTTTGAAATTATCTAATTGTTTTAATTAATAATCTAATACGGGCATATGAAAGGGCAAATTTGTCTTTTGACATGATTTTACATCATTCACCCTTCTTGTCCCTCCTTTTTTATCCATCATCCAAACCATGTACTATTTAATCCTCCTTTCTTAACTGCCACATCAATGTGGGTCCACATTTCTTATTAAACCACCCCTACTATTTTATCTCACCTTACTATTTAATCCCTCTCAAACTAATACGCCATCCAAACAGGCTCTACGAGACCAAGAGTTAGTGGTTACTTAAATTGAAAGCCTCTATTTAAACTAGAATTCGCTTCCATGTTTCAACTTGCTTCATCAGCGGGGCTTTCGGTGGGATTCACTTCTCGCCTATCCTGAATTCCTTATGATTCGAATCGCTTATTTTGTAGATGGGTACTGATCCATTAAGCATATTCTAAGTACACAAAATGAAGATTGGATTACATTTGTATTACAGGTGATTTTCCAAATCCAATTGATCATCCATTTCTTTAACTGAAAAAAAAAAAAAAAAAAAACTGGAGCAGTGGGTCAACTGACCCTAGTTGTCTCAAGGTGGCTCCGCCCTTGTTTGCTTGTAAGTTCATTCTCAGAAAAAAGTTCACCATATCGTATAGTACTAATTCCATATCCCAATTCCATGAAATCAAACCATTACAGACTATAATTGCACCAACAATGTCAACAGCTTTTACTTTAGGCTCGCCTACAAATTAAACCTTGGCAAAAAACAAAGCTATGTAAAATCAGAAAAATAGAAAAATTACTCCGTCTGTTAGTCTATAAGCACCACCGTGTCATGCGCGCGTAGTGTTCTGTGACTAATGCCGTCGCACAGATGGGAATCGAGACGGAAAACCTCCTGACTACCTTGTTTCTCTTCTGTAGTTCAGTTGCAATCTTCATCCATGCCAGAACACGTTGTAATTCCGTCCTCGATAAATTACGTACATATTTCTTTTTTGCACCAGATACAGCTTCATACACAGGCTCAAGAAACAAGAAGTTTTCCCTGTTTCAGATACATGAAAGCAGAAATGAGATTCGAGTGTTTTAAGCAAAAGACATCAAGAGGAGGAAAAAAAGAATAGAAAGAGTAACAGTCCTATTAAAAAGCAGTAACAGTCCTATTCATTCTTTCTTTTGGTTAGAAATGAACTCGAGGGGAACAACATGCCACAAAGTAGAGCACCGATAAGAGATATCTCAGGCTTGAAACATTTCTGAAACTGCATTTGGCAACACGGTACTCAAATGTATATGCAACTTCAAAACCCATTAAACAAATCAAGGCAAGGGAGATTGTTCAGAAAATAGAAAGACATCGAAAACAAGGAAGAAAGGTGAACATATTAAACTTGGACAGCATCAAACACCAGAATCTGTGAAGTTCTATAATCACTGAAACAAAGCCAGCAGGAAGCAGGTTTTCTGCTACTGTGGGTGTGATACAAGTATGGGTTGTCATGGATCTTTATTCTATGGGAACCTCCTTGCAGAAAGTCTAGAATAGGAAAGGCTAGACAGAAAACAACCAGTTAACTTAAAAAGCATAGGGAAAATGCTAGTGACTGCCCTTAGGGCCTGGGAAAGTGTGTAAAATATCATTAATATCCATGAAAGTGTGTTGGTATCAACGGGTTGCATTGATATCTGCTAATTGTGTACTGAACTTCAACCTTTTTAGAATCTTATGTGTATCATTCGCAGCCCATCGGGCTTTAGTAAGCAGGACTGTTCTTATTTAGTCCAAATCTAAGTAATTCTATAAAGTTGGTCCTAAGCTCTAGAAGATGAAAATACAGATGTCACAACAATTGGACAACCTTCTTTTAGTCCCTTCTGAATTCAGTCAAATTCTGAACAAAAGCCACGGTGATTGCAAAAGAGCTCTATGAACAAAGCTTCGGAGGAAAGTCACATGACATGCTCATAATGCATCAAATTAAAGGTCTTGTATGAGTTACTGGGAGAAATGTGTTTACTTAACAACAAATGCAATAATTTATAACCTTTGGAATGCAGCCAAACAAGCATCACTTGGTACCTGCTTTAAGAATTTTCAGATTTGATAAAACTAAAACAAAGAGAATGTTACCCGTGGAGAACATCATGTTTCACTACCTAGAAATAAATAAAAAATAAGCATACCTGAATTGTCCTCTTCAGAAATCATCTTATCCTCCAGCTCTTCTGCAGCCTCAATCATGCCTTGTTTTTTGTACGCTTGCATCAACATAGCTAAAGTGATTTTGTCCATCTTACAATTTCTCTCTTTCATCGCCAATAATAACTCACCCATCTTTTTAATCTCACCAGCCTGACCATAGGCACTGAGGATGCAATTGAAAAATGTCGTATCAAGAACTACATCAGAGTTCTCTACTTGCCTCATGACTGAATCAATTCTATGCAAGAGCCCAGATTTGCTGTATGCACTAACAAGGGTGCAGTAAGTAACAGCGGTGGGCTTCATTCCTTGATGCTTCATTTTCAGAAAGAATTCTTCCATCTTCTCAATACTTCAAGACTTCCCAAACACCTCAATAACTATATTAAAAGTGACAACTGTTGGGGAGAAGAATCTTTTTGTCATAAACTCCAAAACAGAACCCATCTTCTCGTACATGCCAGCCTTACCATATGATTTAATCAGAATGTTAAATGTCTTTACGTCAGGTCTTATTCCCATTATCTGAAATTCATCAAACCACTTTTCCATTTCCTCAATCTTCCCACGATACCCATATGCTCCAATGAAAGAATTTAGGGTGAAAACATCCGGATTGAATGCGTCACTTTCAATCATGTCCATCAACGAGTTCTCCATTAGTTCAAACAGTTTGGCCTTACCATATCCATCAATTATAGTGTTGTACATAACTGCAGTGCATTCAACTCCAAAGTATGACATCTCAGCGAGTAAGCCTTTGACTAAATCAAAACTACGGAATTTCATGCAACAGTTGATAAGAATGGAATAGGTATATTTTAACCCTTCATAATTTGAAGTTGATTTAATAAATTTTCATTGGTCTGGAACTTGGGTTCTCTAAAAACTTAACAAGCAAACCAAACCCACATAAAACAACTCGAAAACCCAAAGCCACATACCTTGAGAGCAGTCTCCCACCGATTTTCCAGTATCGCCTCGTCCAGAGCGTCCAAAACCGCTTTCGGCCACAACCTTTTATACTTGTTCGAGTGTGCTTTCCTCTCAATGGCATTTGTCGCGGCCTCCGTTCTCAGAATATGAGACAGGTCCTTGTTGGGTTGCTTCTGGAGACCTCGAGATGGGTTTTGTCTCTTTGCTGCTTTGATTGGAAACAGTGGTGGAGTTGATGGTTTTTTTTGGGTGGTTGAGGAATTTCGTCAAACGGGTGGTGGGGGGTTAAGGAGGAGGAGGAACGGCGTACGATAGGTGAGTCTAGGAGGTGGGGAGTCATTGGGCTGGCGTGTGGTTGGGATTGGGGTTGGAGGAGGGAGTAAAACTACATTGCGCGGGTGGTGCAGCAGCGAGCGGTTTATTCTGTTTAACTGAATGAAACCGGTTACAACTCGAGAAGTAAAACCGGTTACAACTCCTATTATGATTTTGATTCAGTATATCCAAACCTATTTTAAGAAACATAAATTCATTCCGATCAAGTACTAATCTATTTTCAAATAATGTGAAATTTTTACATGATTTGTATTTTTCTGCGTTCTATAATATGAATGTCTTAGATTATTAAAATATAGCTCGGATAGATAGAAAACTTACTTAGAGTCCCCAAGAGTTGTAAATATGAGAGGGGATATGATTCAATGTATCTAAATCCATTTTAAGAACTAGAAATTCATTTAGATTAAGTACTATTATATATTTTATTTACGAGATATTCGTATATCATATGTGTTATAATAATTTCTACAAGAAGAATGTATTGGATCATTAAATTATGATCGATATATGTAGAAATCGTCCCGGAGTTATTGAAATTAAAACGACGTCGTTTTGGGTACATGACATAGGTTGAACCTATGTCATGACGTGGAAAATATTTTTACCAGAGCAAAATTTAAAAATTCGAAAACCTCACCATTTTCGTTCAATCTGTACCGAGAAAGGGAGAGCCACGACCGCCACCGCGAAACCCACCACCCCCGTCAGCGCCTCCCGCCTCCCTCTCCACCTCCACCTCCGGCAACGAACACACCATCACCGAGAACGCGACGAATCAGACGAGCACAAACGCGGCAAAGGTCTCTCCCTCTCTCTCTCTCTCTCTGCTTGTTTCAACTAGGGTTCCAATGTCCGAAAAAATTATGTGCAACATACTGTGGGTATTGGTTACTGTACCCTACAAGATAGCTCAGTTTCATTGGTTTGTTTCCGATGACATAGTCAGCCTAGAAAAGAATAGAGCTTAGTTCTTTTTGTGTCTACACTGTTCACCCTGAAATCAATGTTTCTGCCCAGGCCCAACCCTGCACTCTTTGCTGTCAGTTTTAACTGATTGAGGATAGTAGTCAATGAATTTGAGTTTGCTTTGTGTGTTTTAAAACATGCTATCTGTTAGCAGAATCCGTTTGCCTCGTCTTTACATCAGTAGAAGTTATGCAATGAATCGTCTTGTTTGTATAGAGTCTTTAGACCCATATCCCATTGTATCTCTTGCGTTGATAATTACTAACAAAATGTTTTTGTTTTCGGCTCCTCATTCCATTTGTCCTATCTTTTTCGCCATTTGCATCTCATGACTAAGTTATTGAAGCCTATGGACCTTCGAACTGAGACCCAATTTGACACAAGTCCCAAAATCACTTCCAATGCAGTCCAACACAGATACTTACACCATGCATTTCATCATTCTTCCTTGAGGGTTGCGTCGCGATCTTTAAGGCCAAGAGTGAATAGGAGATTAAAACCTCCATCGAAGCCTGTTCTCAATGAAGCCCAATTTAGGCATGCCGTATCCCAACTTTCACCAAGGTTCACTGCTGAAGAACTCTGCCATGTCATTACTCTAGAAGAAGATCCTGTTGTGTGCTTGGAGCTGTTTAATTGGGCTTCACAACAGCCTAGATTTAGGCATGATGTTTCCACCTACCACATTACAATTAAAAAGCTTGGGGTGGCGAAATTGTACCAAGAGATGGACGAGGTTGTGAACAAAGTGCTTGATGTTTCTCACATTGGTTCGGAGGCCTTGTTTAATACGATAATTTACTTCTTCACAGAAGATCGTAAATTAACCAAGGCTGTCAACATATACAAGCACATGAGAAATAGCAGGAATGTGGAATGTAAGCCTACGATACGAACCTACAATCTTCTGTTTTCTGCACTTCATAGTCAGGGACGCAACTCTTACATAAACCACATGTATATGAATCCCAATAGTTGCCTCTTCAAGCAAATGGTGAATGATGGTATTGAACTTGATATTTTCTCATTGAATTTCATGATAAAAGGATACGTCCTTTCACTTCATGTAAATGATGCCCTCAGAATATTTCATCAGATGGGCGTGGTTTATAAATGTTTGCCAAACTCGTATTCGTTTGATTATTTAATACATGGGTTGTGTACACAAGGGAGGACACAGAATGCTAGGGATTTCTATAATGAAATGAAGAAGAGTGGCTTTGTTCCAAGGAGTAAATCGTATAACTCTCTTGTGAACTCTTTGGCTCTTGGTGGAGAAGTTGACGAGGCAATAAACCTTTTGTGGGAGATGAGCAAGTACCAGAGGTCTGCTGATTTGATCACATATCAGACATTACTTGATGAGATTTGCCGGCATCGAAGGGTTGGAGATGCCAAGTTGTTGTTGACGAAGTTGCAAGAGAAGAAACTTGTAGATAATCATACTTACAGGAAGCTTCTGCATAGACTAAATGACAACCACAGGAACTGAAACGAAATAATTTGTTCAGTGCTTCAGGTACTACCATAAGAGTTGTTTTCATTCTGTTTATGAGACTATTGTTTGCAATACAAGTAAGGATAATGTTTGCCTAATGGTGGTTGGAAGTTTAACATGTAAAGGTTTTGTTCCAATTTTATCGGATGTCCCCGAAGTTTAACATGTAAAGGTTTTGTTGCAGTCATGGTTGGAGTGCAAGGAGTTATTGATGGGGAGCCCGTTTATGGTCAGTCTGAAGTTTGGCCGTTAAAGGTCACCATTTAGGTACGATACTATAGGTAATAATCTCACTCTAGATTTGTAACCTTTGCTATATATCTGGAATGCCTGTTTTTATGTTTTGTTTTGTTTAAAAGTTTCCTTTAACTGCTTGGTATGCTCTATCAGGGGTTAGTGGTCAAGCCCTGGGATTTAAGAGATTGCTCCCTTCTAAAGTCTCATATTCGAAGCCTTATAGATGCTATCAATTCTTGTGGGGCCAGTCTATACAGGGCTTGTCCCAACTTTAATTGGGCCCCCTCTAGTGGACGATAGGATTAGTGGCCCAGGGATTAGGCGAGGTGTGTAGAAGCTGACCCAAATACCTTGAGTTATACTTGGTAAGCACACTCGATATGCCCTACTATTTCTGCCCTTTTGCTGTCATTGTAAGTCCAATATCAGAAAGTGAATATTAGGCATATTTGAAGCAGGGACGAGCTGAAATGGTACAAAAACTCAAAAAAAAATTATACATAGAAATGGTACAAAGGCTCTGCTTTGACTTTCTTAAACTAGATGGTCAATACATTTTTTTTCTGGATTGATTGTATGTTTTCAGAATACGTGTTTCTGTGTTGCCTACTTTACTTAGAAGAGTACTAGCATTGAACCCGTGCTATGGACGGTGTATATCAAATATTGTTTTAGACTGTATTTCCTCAAGAATTAGACTTGGTTTTTGCAGCTTTGTATTCTACTTGAATTAGTTGTAAAATAAATCACACATAACTTATAAGTGAGTAATATGATTGTAGTGGTTAAGCGACTTGCCTCGGCGGGGCTCACCACCCCAAGGCCGCATGTTCGATTTGCCTCAACAACAATTTGTTCTTGGACCCGCCTCACCTCAAACACGTGAAAATGGCCGTGGGAAAGGCTGTAGAGATTAGTCCGGTTCATAGAATCATAAGGAAACTTTCCATTACCAAAAAATATATATATTGTCAAGCAAAATGCATCAACTTCTAGCGGAAAATTTCCCTTTAAGAGTCTTTTTTTGCTATGACACCATTAAGATGCTAATGAACACAATACTATTTGCATAACTCGTATACATTTATCGAATTATATTATGTTTACCTATGGCCCTAGCAGTATTTTCTTCTCATGCTTTTGCATAACTCATACTCCTGAAACATTAAAATATCGAATGAAGATGGGTTCATAGTCATCAGTTAGCTAAATTCGTTTTTGAAAGCCACCAAGGTGAGAAGTAGTTACCTAGAAGGTTTATCTTTCGATCCCCATACAACACGATACGTAGGATGGTTTTTTTTGTTGTCATGATTGATGAAGCATCTTTTGTCAAGTGAAATGCATGCCAATTTCAGCTCCATGAGGATGCTCAAAATGTGGAAAATGACCCACCAAATGGTAAGCATTCATAGAAGTGCCCTTAATGCTATGGAACTCGAGTGACAAAACGTTTATTAGTAGGCTGCATAAAAATCAGGGCTTTGATGTTTATTTTTTCATGAAGCGTCAAATTCACGGTTCGCTAATGTTCTGAATTATAATAATCACAACTTTTTGCATTTCCAATCTTCTGTGGGGTGCATGCATCCGATGAGTGAAGTAGCTCAGTTACATCAGGATGCTCAAGAAGTGTCGAAAAGGTTGATTATTGATCCCCCAAATGGTAAGAATTTGGACATTAATTCCATGCTGGGATAGTAAACTTTACAAGCTAAAATGACTACATTCTGCTTTGTACATAGGTGAATTAGTTCAGTCGCAAGGGGATGCTCAAGAAATAAGTGGAATGGAACATCGAATGCACCAAATGGTAAGCACTCAGAAATCTCTCCCTCTAGAGAGAGAGAGAGAGAGAGAGAGAGAGAGAGAGGTACCTGCTTCGTTTGGGGCAAACAATCTGATAGAAGGTATTTGTGCCTTCAATTTTCCACACCAGATATTCGACTATGAAACTGATCATAATGAGAGAATAGAAGATGAGAGGCAGTTTTTATCCCACGCTATAGATTGCACAAAACGATTTGTGTATGTGTCTTTTTCATTTCTTTGGATAGGTAGAATGCATAGTTTTGATTCACCAAAAACCATTCCATTGAATTGTGAGAAATCCAAAATTCAGCAACAGTGAGATCAGTTTGTGGAAGAATAGGAATTTACAAGATTTACGTTGGCGGTTGTCTGACGATGGTTGAGAGAAGTTGAGATCAAGTTTCGATAGCTTCATGAGATGCCAAAGAAGAAGAGTGGAAGCGAGAGAGAGAGAGAGAGAGAGAGAGAGAGAGAGAGAGAGAGAGAGAGTCCTGCTGTTTTGGTGGTCGTAGAGTTGTGTGCAAAGTGATTTCCAGATTAATATGGCATTTTAAACGTTTTCTGCGAGCATTGCTCCACTCGTCCGATGGGTGCTCTCTCTCTCTCTCTCTCTCTCTCTCTCTCTCTCTCTCTCTCTCTCTCTCTTCCATTTCTACCTCATTGTTTCTCTCCCCTCTCTCGTTCTCCTCTTCCCCTCGCCCTGTATCTACATTTTTGTATCTGTTATATTACGGTTTTCTAGATGTTTTCGTTAATGAATTATTGTGCATTGGTCTGTTGTTTTCTTGAGTGAACACAGGACTTCTAATGCAATTTGGGGTTTGAGATTGTGCAATTAAGGCTTGCTGTGGCTGCGATTTGTTTCAGGGTGAGCAAGTAAAATGTCTATTCTACAGCAATCAACCCCCTTTAGTCCATGGTTCAGGATGCCAACATTTGTTGAGGTTGGGATAAGTTTTGTCCCCCTGCTCCATATCTCAAGTTAGATGCATATTTAGCTGTTCTTCTTGACAGGCTGGAACTCGAACTTGAACCAGAACTAGAAGATGCACTTGAGCAGTCAAGTAAAGAAGAAAAGAAAGAATGGGTGCTTAGGTACTTGCTTCAGCCGCAAACAAGAAGCGGGCATTATCCCGAGTAGCAAGTTCTAATGGAGACAATGTGTATTATAACTGTTCGAGAAAATGCTTACAAGAGATGTAGCATTATGCCCCTGACCCAAACCATTACATTTTTCTTAAAAGTTATGATTAAACTGTTCATGCTGAGGAAATAATCGTTTGTTTGTTCTTTTGCAAACTGTGAACAACAATTTTCTGAATGTATGAACATGGCGCAGAGCATTTGCGTTACCGCCACCCTTTTCGGGTTATTGTAATAGGAGAAGTACTTGTTTCCCCATTAATACTTCTGTAATCCTTTCCCTCGGAGCAAAGTGGTTCACCCAATTTGTTGGCATCTCTTAATATTACATCCTTTGCTTAATATTTTTAATTTCGTGTCAGTGCTCCATCCTAGCTAAATAATCTGGTGCATATGTGTGCAGTTCATGGGTGGGTGTGTTGTTGCATTTATTGCTTTCAAAGAGGTTTGAGCATGTATATATGTATGGCTAGTTTGCTTGCCTTTCTTCTGTTTATTGCCTTCAATAATAGCTTAAGAAAAAGTTCTTTTTCTCTGTGTGGAAATGAGAACGATTACGATCCGAAATTGCGGACTGTGTGCAAGTCATGATCAGTATGAATGGTTAAAAATGCAGAAAGTTATTTTTAAGTTTCCTCTAATTATTGAGCGAGTCAAATGGTTTCCTCTGATTATTTCTGAATCATGTGTTTTGCTGTATTCTTGTTTTATTTTGAAGGTTGTTCTTATGCACTTGTAGCAATCACTGCATGAATTTTTGTATAATTTGTTTTGAATTTTTCGCAGATACTGATTACATGAAACACAGGGTATGAAGTTATGGTAGTATCCTGCCTTTGACTACCAAGCTCAGAAAAACAGTTGTTCGCCTTGCCGGAGCCGAGTGGCATGGGATCGTCACCATTGACTCCTTTTCTGGCCCAATTCACCTCCTGTTCAGGTGAATTTGTGTCGTTATTTCTTGGGCATTGTTTCTAGGACGAAACGAAATGAAACTCACAGGATATTTCTTGTTCATGTGAACTTTTGTCGTCGAAGGTCATGTGAACTGTTTGTCATCGAAGGACCTGCCATGTTTCGTTTCTTGGTTGGCGAAATACATTTTAGAAGCTTATTCTGTCTTCTCTTTTTACTTATGTTACGCAGGACATGACATGACTGTTTGAATGATATGCTGAGTTTGTAGCAATGCAGATCTGGTTTTGAAGTTAGGATCATCTCATCTGGAGCAATTGAACGTATGGACTTCTGGGGTGCATTTATTTATTTATTTATTTTCACCTTCTTATAAGTTTATTGTTTCTCATACTTATCCCAAACATTTTTCGGGAACCAATCTAGGCTATCATTGGACCCCACTTTAGCATTCCTCCTCCTCCCTACTATCTCAACAAAGCATGCCGAAGCTATAAACATCACATTTGTGAGTGATAGGGTAGTTGAGAAGAAACTCGAGAGCCGAATAACCAGGGGTCCCTTATATTCTTTGGGAGAGTCATAGTTGTTGTCTCTATTGCCGAATAGAGGTCCCTTTATAACAAGGCCTTAATTCATTGAGCAAATTCTAAGTGCGTAAAATGAAGATTCAATTACATTTATTTTACAAGTCATTTTCTATGTTCATGTATTTGGTCTTCCATTTCTTCAAGAAAAAAATAAAATAAAATAACTTATCATGACTTTCTTGCCTCTATCCCAAAACTAGAAAAAATGATTTCCAGAAGATCCAACTTGTAATCTAAGCATATAATATAAGTTGTATTTAAATAATTTACTACATTGGCCAAGTCTTAAATATTTGTAGAGACGTTGAAATTCAAAAGTAAACGAAGAACAGTTAGGGCTTTTTATTAGGGTACAAATCACAATGGATTCTCATTTTTACTATGAACTGGCAATCTGTATCTCATACTTGGCCATGATTGTTGTCGTTTGCTCCTTGTACCAATATGAATTGGCTCCCTCACTAGTTGAGTAGTCCGAACTGTTACCGGTATAAGTAGGGGTATTGAGCACATTAATCCCAACAGAAAACAAATAATGGAAGGGTTTTGGAGGTGGCATGATCTCCACTCCGCCTTCCAACATTTTCACCACAACACTCATTGGTGGCCTTGCCACTGGTGAGTCCTGAACACACCACTATGCCACCAAAGCCATTATTTGTGCTCTATCTATATCCTTCTCTTCTATTCCATTCGAAAGAATCATTGCTGCCAACTCACCTTTCTCATACTCATCCCAAACATGTTTTGGGAACCAATCCAAGCTATCAGTAGACCCCACTCTTGCATTCCTCCTCCTCCCTACTATCTCAAACAAAAGCGTGCCAAAGCTATAAACATCGCATTTGTGAGTGATAGGATAGTTGTTGAGAAGAAACTCAGGAGCCGAACAACCAGGGGTCCCTAATTATATGCTAGAGTCATGGGTGTTGTCTCTATTACAAAGCTTTGCTAGACTGAAATCCGCAACCGTAGGGTTAAAATTGACATCCAATAGCACTGTTTGTATGGGCTTTATGTCTCTATTACAAAGCTTTGCCGAGCACGGACGACTCAAATGGGGTCAGCATGCAAGGGACAACATGTCCCCCGCTTTCCAATAGCTAGACTCTTATTTTTGATGAAAAAGAAGATGAAAACATTATGCTTTTGAAATTCTCAAAGCCACATAACCTACACGAAAAACAATGAGAGAGATAACATAAACAGAAGGTCAAATTCAGAGTTTAATGGACGCCTCTCTCTTCGAAGTTTCCAGAGCCCATACAAACAGTCACACTCTTACTCAGGCCGCAAGTGCGGCGACCGGAAAGAGTGCTTTAGGATCGTCTCGGACTAACACCCCGTTTGGATGAGGTATTATTTTCAGAGGGATAAGTTTTAGAGGGAGGATAAGATAAGAGGGAGTATTATTTTTGGAGGGTTGACCCACATTGATGTGATGTTTATGGAAGAGGGATTAAAAAGTAGATGGTTTGGATGATGGATTAAATAGGGGAGATAACTTTTGACTTGGTTTGGATGACTTGAAAATAAGAGGGGGTATAAGATGGAAAAAGCTATGAAATGACTCTCTTGCCCTTGTGGTGTACCAAACGGTATTATGCATTAATTTAATTATATAATTACATGACTTAATTTATTTTTGGAGAATTTGAAGTTAACTTACTTTATTTCACCGAAAAAAAATAAAGTTGAAGTACATGTTGAAGTACTCCTCTTTGCTAGCCGGCATGTGACCTTGCCTTCAAATGTTAAGATGATATCGTTGGCCACGGTACGGTGCTAGAAAACCCTCCCCATTTGTGTATCCTCCATCCACAAGGTAATAATGTCATGTAACCAATGGAAGTTACGACATTGAAATAGTTTAAGGGAGGGATTACAAATGTAATGGATTGAACGAAAATGTGAGGATTTGGAACATACCATGGGGGATTTTCAAACCATTGAGTCTTGCGACGGCATCTCTGAGGATTCTAGAGTCAGTGGCTGACCCTTTCCAACCAGACAAGACAAACACAAATTTTAGGTCACGAGTACAAACACCTAAAACATTTGTGGCTTCCTTGACCTATAGTGTGGCTTGTCGGCTCTCGGGGGATTAACTGGCACGAATGTCCCGTCCTACGCCCCAAGACAATTCTACGACAATTTCAATTGGATTTTGCAAGTAAGTACATATGGTTGAAATTTTCTTTTAGATATAAATTAAATTTTCTTCAATATTGTTAACGCTGGATTACTCATTTGAAATTAAAATAAATGAAAGTTTAACTAAATTTGGACAACTAATTGTTATAGCGCAACAAAACAAAATAAGCGTAGCCAATAATTTGTGTTCACTTCACATTTTCAAAAAAAAATTCCAAAAAGATTCTTTCCCCATCAATCATACGATTCTTGCCTCTATTCCCAAGTCTAGAAGGGTTGGTTTCCGGTTGATCCAACTTATAATACAACATCAATTTAGGGAATTGATATTGACACTCCCCTTTTCTCTATTGGCACTCCCTTTTTTGTCTTTATATACAAAGTGCAAGAGTAATTTTACCTAATAAAGACAAAAAAAAGGGAGTGCCAATAGAGAAAATGGGAGTGTCAATATCAATTCCCTAAATTTAATTGTATTTGGATAATTTATTACATCGCCCAAGTCTTATATATTTGTATAGACATTGTAAAAAGTAGATGAAAAAATGGATCGCGGATTTTAGTCGGCGTACAAATTAATTAAAATGGTTTCCCATTTGTTACGATGAACTGACAATCTGTATCTCGTACTTGGCCATATTTGTTGTCATATGCTCCTTGTGCCGATATGAATTCATTAGCTGGATGAATTAGTTCCATCGTTGGGTGAATAGTCTGAATTGTGATGGGTATAATTGAGTGGTTTTGGAGGTCCCATGATCTCCACTCGTACTTCCAACATTTTTACAACAACACTCATGGGTGGACTGGCCACCAGTGTGTCCTGAACACACCACAATGCCACCATAGCCATTCTTTGAGCGCTCTCTCTACCCTTCTCTTCTATCCCATATGAAAGTGTCATTGTAGCCAACTCGCCTTTCTCATACTTATCTCAAACATTTTTCGGGAACCTATCCAAGCTATCATTGGACCCCACTTTAGCATTCCTCCTCCTCCCTACTATCTCATAAAAGCATGCCGAAGCTATAAAACATCGCATTTGTGAGTGATAGGGCAGTTGTTGAGAAGAAACTTGAGAGCCAAATAACCAAGGGTCCCTTTTTATCCTTTGGGAGAGTCATGTCTCTTGTCTTTATTACCGAATAGAGGTCCCTTTATAACAAGGCCTTAATTCATTGAGCATATTCTAAGTACGTAAAATGAAGACTGGATTACATTTATTTTACAAGTCATTTTCTGTGTCCATGTATTTGGTCTTCCATTTCTTCAAAGAAAAAAATAAGCCTAGTCAATAAGTTTATTGTTTCTTTGCTTGTAAGTTCATTCTCAGAAAAAAGTTCACCATATCGTATAGTACTAATTCCATATCCCAATTCCATGAAATCAAACCATTACAGACCATAAATTGCACCAACAATGTCAACAGCTTTTACTTTAGGCTAGCCTACAAATTAAACCTTGGCAAAAAACAAAGCTATGTAAAATCAGAAAAATCGAAAAATTACTTCGTCTGTTAGTCTATAAGCACCACCGTGTCTTGCGCGCGTAGTGTTCTGTGACAAATGCCGTCGCACAGATGGGAATCGAGACAGAAAACCTCCTAACTACCTTGTTTCTCTTCTGTAGTTCAGTTGCAATCTTCATCCATGCCAGAACAAGTTGTAATTCCGTCCTTGATAAATTACGTACATATTTCTTTTTTGCACCAGATACAGCTTCATACACAGGCTCAAGAAACAAGCAGTTTTCCCTGTTTCAGATACATGAAAGCAGAAATGAGATTCGAGTGTTTTAAGCAAAAGACAGCAAGAGGAGGAAAAAAAAGAAAAGAAAGAGTAACAGTCCTATTAAAAAGCAGTACCAGTAAGTGAATTACATAATCAAACTAGAAACAGATAAATTATTCTTTAGGAAAAGAAAAATCCAATGGAAGTTCAGAAAGGAGTTCCATGCAAGTAATTTGTAGTGCTGTAAACTATGGAATGTGAAAGATTTCCTTCAACCATCTCAGGCTTCTGTCATGAAGCTACCTTACAGGATTAAACACCCCAACGGACGAGAGCAAAGGCAACAATACTGGATGCTTACTCCCTTTTCATTAGAAAACAGCTGGAACACTGAAGGAACACAAGGACCTGCAGAGGAGCATTCTTGTGATATAAAAAAGGCTTCTAGTTATTTGGACTCACAAGTGTAAAAACTCCCAATATTGACTCTTCATTCTTTCTTTTGGTTAGAAATGAACTCGAGGGGAACAAAATGCCACAAAGTAGAGCACCGATAAGAGATATATCAGGCTTGAAACATTTCTGAAACTGCATTTGGCAACATGGTACTCAAATGTATATGCAACTTCAAAACCCATTAAAGAAATCAAGGCAAGGGAGATTGTTCAGAAAATAGAAAGACATCGAAAATAAGGAAGAAAGGTGAACATATTAAACTTGGACAGCATCAAACACCAGAATCTGTGAAGTTCTATAATCACTGAAACAAAGCCAGCAGGAAGCAGGTCTTCTGCTACCGTGGGTGTGATACTAGTATGGGTTGTCATGGATCTTTATTCTATGGGAACCTCCTTGCAGAAAGTCTAGAATAGGAAAGGCTAGACAGAAAACAACCAGTTAACTTAAAAAGCATAGGGAAAATGCTAGTGACTGCCCTTAGGGCCTGGGAAAGTGTGTAAAATATCATCAATATCCATGAAAGTGTGTTGGTATCAACGGGTTGCATTGATATCTGCTAATTGTGTACTGAACTTCAACCTTTTTAGAATCTTATGTGTATCATTCACAGCCCATCGGGCTTTAGTAAGCAGGACTGTTCTTATTTAGTCCAAATCTAAGTAATTCTATAAAGTTGGTCCTAAGCTCTAAAAGATGAAAATACAGATATATCACAACCATTGGAAAACCTTCTTTTAGTCCCTTCTGAATTCAGTCAAATTCTGAACAAAAGCCACGGTGATTGCAAAAGAGCTCTATGAACAAAGCTTTGGAGGAAAGTCACATGACATGCTCATAATGCATCAAATTAAAGGTCTTGTATGAGTTACTAAATAGGGAGAAGTGTGTTTACTTAACAACAAATGCAATAATTTATAACCTTTGGAATGCAGCAAAACAAGCATCACTTGGTACCTGCTCTAGGAAGTGGTAGATATTCGCACATGTAGGGTCGGTATTCTCCCTTTCTTCATGTTATGCCCCTTCATGTTAGCATCCGATCAACTTCATTCTTACTAAAAATTCAAGACAAGAATTTTCAGATTTAAAACTATTCAAGACAAGAATTTTCAGATTTGATAAAACTAAAACAAAGAGAATGTTACCTGTGGAGAACATCATGTTTCACTACCTAGAAATAAATAAAAAAATATTCTTAAGTAGATACAATTATGAAGCATACTTGAATTGTCCTCTTCAGAAATCATCTTATCCTCCAGCTCTTCTGCAGCCTCAATCATGCCTTGTTTTTGTACGCTTGCATAGCTAAAGTGATTTTGTCCATCTTACAATTTCTCTCTTTCATCGCCAATAATAACTCACCCATCCTTTTAATCTCACCAGCCTGACCATAGGCACTGAGGATGCAATTGAAAAATGTCGTATCAAGAACTACATCAGAGTTCTCTACTTGCCTCATGACTGAATCAATTCTATGCAAGAGCCCAGATTTGCTGTATGCACTAACAAGGGTGCAGTAAGTAACAGCGGTGGGCTTCATTCCTTGATGCTTCATTTTCAGAAAGAATTTTTCCATCTTCTCAGTACTTCAAGACTTCCCAAACACCTCAATAACTATATTAAAAGTGACAACTGTTGGGGAGAAGAATCTTTTCGTCATAAACTCCAAAACAGAACCCATCTTCTCGTACATGCCAGCCTTACCATATGATTTAATCAGAATGTTAAATGTCTTTACGTCAGGTCTTATTCCCATTATCTGAAATTCATCAAACCACTTTTCCATTTCCTCAATCTTCCCACGATACTCATATGCTCCAATGCAAGAATTTAGGGTGAAAACATCCGGATTGCATGCGTCACTTTCAATCATGTCCATCAACGAGTTCTCCATTAATTCAAACAGTTTGGCCTTACCATATCCATCAATTATAGTGTTGTACGTAACTGCAGTGCATTCAACTCCAAAGTATGACATCTCAGCGAGTAAGCCTTTGACTAAATCAAAACTACGGAATTTCATGCAACAGTTGATAAGAATGGAATAGGTATATATATCTGGTTTGCAATCAGAGACTGACTTCATAAGATCAAGAGTGTGAAATGCCTCATCAAGGAGACCACTGAGGCCATATGCACTCACAAGTGCAGTGTAGACATCCACAGTGGGTTGGATCCCATCAGACCGTATAAGCTCAAAAAGCAAGCTTGCTTGTTTTGGTTGCCTGCACTTGCCGAGCATCACCAACAGCTTTGTGTATGTTTGGCATCTCGGCTCGTACCAATGTTGCTTACGAAGAAGACCGAAGATCTATAAAAGGGATAACCGTATTTGTTTCAAGAAAATGATGGAATCATGAAGAGCTCATTAAGTACTTACAGGATATATCAAATCAACTTGTCATGAGTGATAGCTATGAAACGAAATTTTGCAAAGAATCAATTTGTTATCATAAATTTACTTCTAAATATTCATACAAAACAAACTCAAGGGAAACAAATTTGTCATCAAAAATTTGGAAGTCCTGTAATTAATCACAACAGAAGCAACAATATATAAAGACTGAAGCTCACTGTCCATATCCCTAGCAAAACCCTTATTTTCTTCCGGGAAAACCTACGGGTACAGAGAGATAGGCACAGAAAATGTACAGAGCATGTTCGGGGACCCACTTTTGGGTCCCATACGAATGATCCGAACCGTTAATTATTCTTAAAACATTTTTCCGAGGGGGTCCACAAAAATTCAGCTCAATCGAACGGTTAGAAGTGCTTGAACCAAAATCCCACCATTTCGATCCGAACCGTTAATTATTCTTAAAACATTTTTCCGAGGGGGCCCACAAAAATTCAGCTCAATCGGACGGTTAGAAGTGCTTGAACCAAAATCCCACCATTTCAAGCAAAAATCGGATCATTCGTGTGGGACCCAAAAGTGGGTCCCCGAACGTGCTCTGTACATTTTCTGTGCCTATCTCTCTGTACGGGTAGCAACGTCCTTTTCTTCCCTTGATTTTCGACTACATTCTTATAAGTTATATCTGACAACTAGTTAGTAGACATTATTCCTCTAACCTCCGCAAAACAAAAAATTCAAACAACCCCAATGTTTCTGCCAATTTGTCTCCCTCTCAATTACCAACTTAGTTGAGTCATCGTTGACATTCTTTCTTTGCATACAATAACAAAAAGTTCCAAATCAACGTAAATTAGGATGCCGATGTCACTAACCCAGTTCGCTTAAAATCAAAACAAACAAAGCATTACCAAAAAAAATTTGAAAAGAAAATACAAAACCTAGTTTGGTCCCATTTGATACAGGCTTTACTACGAAGAAAGCACGCAAGAAACTGATTTGCAGGATATCAATATATATGGGGCCGGTTCCCCTCACACTTAAAAAAACACATAAAAAAAACACTCGATTTTGTTCCAGGTCCCACTGTGATGTTCCGAACCATTGATCTTGTTTAAATGAGTAAAATAGGAGGCCCTGCGAAAATTCAGCACAATCGGATATTGACAAGTGCTTGATCCAAACAGTTTTGCAAAAACTGTCACATGAACTAGTGTTTTTAAAACTGTTTGGATCAAGCACTTACCGGAATCCGATTGAGCTGAAATTTCGTAGGACCTTTTATTTACTCATTTAAATAAGATCAACAGTTTAGAACATCAAAGTGGGGCCCCGAAGAGTGATGTGATTTTTTATGTGTTTTTTTAAATGTGAAGGGAACCGGCCCCTATATATATATATATATATATATATGTCATCTCTACATGCAATGCGGGATTGCATTTGAGGGAGGGCATTGGATAGGTTGATATAAAATGTTGGCTTGTTTTCAAATCTTAATCTTCTGGAACATCCCAAATCTAGCAGTAGCTAGCTCCCCTAGCTGTGCAACAGTCCTCCTTTCAACAGAAGATCAAAACCTAAGTAATACCCATTAGGCCATTACATCTTGGGGGCCAATAATAATAGGAGGCCTCGTTCAGTTGTCAAGAAAGTATGGGAAAGGATGGGAAAATCAACTTTCCCATAACTTTTGGGGTGTTCAGTTACCAAGAAAATAATGGGACCCACAAAAATAATTTTCCCACTAGGACTCACTTTCCCTCAAAATGCATCTTGCAAAAAGGAAGGAATTATGTGTCGTGAGAAAGTTTGCTCTTGCCAATTACACTTTCCTGGAACTTTTTTTTATTAAGTGAACACTCGCAGGAAAGTAAATTTCCATTTCCTTTACTTCACTTCGTTTCACTTTTCTCAGGATTAACGCTCTTGCGTAACATTCTTGGCAAATGAACGGAGGGGCATTCATCCACCGGAGGTACTTGTTTCCAATTTAGACAATATTGATATCTGCAAACCATATTTATCATTTCAATTTCATTTATATTTTAACCCTTCATAATTTGAAGTTGATTTAATAAATCCAATTTCTGGAAAGCACTTGATGGCTTCCCTATTCCTTATTACTCCTCTATTCTTTTACCACCATTATAAAATTCCACTATTCCTCAAAACAAAATTCAAATTGGCCATAGCTCATTCGACTCAAGCTGTTTGCAAACTATTAAGGCTCATGAACAAGTACGTGCTCAACCTCAAGCCTAGGCCAGCTCGGCTCAAACTCGGCTCCTAAAATTTAAATTTTCATTGGTCTGGAACTTGGGTTCTCTAAAAACTTAACAAGCAAACCAAACCCACATAAAACAACTCGAAAACACAAACCCACATACCTTGAGAGCAGTCTCCCACTGATTTTCCCGTACCGCCTCGTACAGAGCGTCCAAAACCACTTTCGGCCACAGCCTTTTATACTTGTTCGAGTGTGCTTTCCTCTCAATGGCATTTGTCGCCGCCTCCGTTCTCAGAATATGAGACAGGTCCTTGTTGGGTTGCTTCTGGAGACCTCGAGATGGGTTTTGTCTGTTTGCTGCTTTGATTGGAAACAGTGGTGGGGTTGATGGGTTTTTTGGGCGGTTGAGGAATTTCTTCAAACGGGTGGTGGGGGGTAAGGAGGAGGAGAAACGGCGGACGATAGGTGAGTCTAGGAGGAGGGAGTAAAACTACATAGCGCGGGTGGTGCAGCGAGGAATGGGGGGGCCTGCTGTGCACCAGCCGCATGGCACGGTGCCATGCGGCTGTGCACAGCAGGGCCCCCGCCTCCGTGCAGCGAGCGGTTTATTCTGTTTAACTGAATGAAGGAGATAAAAAGTTTCACCGTCGACGTCGTTTCTATGGGAAACACAAGAAGTAAAACCGGTTACAACTCCTATTATGGTTTTGATTCAGTATATCCAAACCTATTTTAAGAATCATAAATTCATTCCGATCAAGTACTAATCTATTTTCAAATAATGTGAAATTTTTACATGATTTGTATTTTTCTGCGTTCTATAATATGAATGTCTTAGATTATTAAAATATAACTCGGATAGATAGAAAACGTACTTAGAGTCCCCTAGAGTTGTTAATATTGAAGGAGATATGATTCAATGTATCTAAATCCATTTTAAGAACTAGAAATTCATTTAGATTAAGTACTATTATTTATTTTATTTACGAGATATTCATACATTATATGTGTTATAATAATTTCTACAAGAAGAATGTCTTGGATCATTAAATTATGATCGATATAAGTAGAAATCGTCGTTATAGTATCCAGGAGTTCTTTGAATTAAAACGACGTCGTTTTGGGTACATGACATAGGTTCAACCTATGTCATGACGTGGAAAATAATTTTTACCAAAGCAAAATTTAAGAATTCGAAAACCTCACCATTTTCGGTCCATCTGTACCGAGAAAGGAAGAGCGACGACCGCCACCGCGAAACCCACCACCACCGGCAGCGACGACCGCCACCACGAAACCCACCACCACTGGCAGCGCCTCCCGCCTCCCTCTCCACCTCCGCCTCCACCTCCGGCAACGAACACATCCTCACCGAGAACGCGGCGAATCAGACGAGCACGAATGCGGCAAAGGTCTCTCCCTCTCTCTCTCTCTCTCTGCTTGTTTCAACTAGGGTTCCAATGTCCGAAAAAATTATGTGCAACATACTGTGGGTATTGGTTGCTGTACCCTACAAGATAGCTCAGTTTCATTGGTTTGTTTCCGAAGACATATAGTCAGCCTAGAAAAGAATAGAGCTTAGTTCTTTTTGTGTCTACACTGTTCACCCTGAAATCAATGTTTCTGCCCAGGCCCCGCCCTGCACTCTTTGCTGTCAGTTTTAACTGATTGAGGATAGTAGTCAATGAATT
This sequence comes from Vaccinium vitis-idaea, assembly GCA_963854785.1. Classification (NCBI taxonomy): domain Eukaryota; kingdom Viridiplantae; phylum Streptophyta; class Magnoliopsida; order Ericales; family Ericaceae; genus Vaccinium; species Vaccinium vitis-idaea. Next base: position 46,092,335 of record OY978215.1, read on the forward strand.
TGAGTTTGCTTTGTGTGATTTAAAACATGCTATCTGTTAGCAGAATCCGTTTGCCTCGTCTTTACATCAGTAGAAGTTATGCAATGAATTGTCTTGTTTGTTTAGAGTCTTTAGACTCATATCCCATTGTATCTCCTGCGTCGATAATTACTAACAAAATGTTCTTGTTTTCGGCTCCTCATTCCATTTGTCCTATCTTTTCTCGCCATTTGCATCTCATTACTAAGTTATTGAAGCCTATGGACCTTCGAACTCAGACCCAATTTGACACAAGTCCCAAAATCACTTTCAATGCAGTCCAACACAGATACTTACACCATGCATTTTATCATTCTTCCTTGAGGGTTGCGTCGCGATCTTTAATGCCAAGAGTGAATAGGAGATTAAAACCTCCATCGAAGCCTGTTCTCAATGAAGCCCAATTTAGGCATGCTGTATCCCAAATTTCACCAAGGTTCACTGCTGAAGAACTCTGCCATGTCATTACTCTAGAAGAAGATCCTGTTGTGTGCTTAGAGCTGTTTAATTGGGCTTCACAACAGCCTAGATTTAGGCATGATGTTTCCACCTACCACATTACAATTAGAAAGCTTGCGGTGGCGAAATTGTACCAAGAGATGGACGAGGTTGTGAACAAAGTGCTTGATGTTTCTCACATTGGTTCGGAGGCCTTGTTTAATACGATAATTTACTTCTTCACAGAGGATCGTAAATTAACCAAGGCTGTCAACATATACAAGCACATGAGAAATAGCAGGAATGTGGAATGTAAGCCTACGATACGAACCTACAATCTTCTGTTTTCTGCACTTCTTAGTCAGGGACGTAACTCTTACATAAACCACATGTATATGGATACCAATAGATGCCTCTTCAAGCAAATGGTGAATGATGGTATTGAACCTGATATTTTCTCATTGAATTTCATGATAGAAGGATATGTCCTTTCACTTCATGTAAATGATGCCCTCAGAATATTTCATCAGATGGGCGTGGTTTATAAATGTTTGCCAAACTCGTATTCATTTGATTATTTAATACATGGGTTGTGTGCACAAGGGAGGACACAGAATGCTAGGGATTTCTATAATGAAATGAAGAAGAGAGGGTTTGTTCCAAGCAGTAAATCGTATAACTCTCTTGTGAACTCTTTGGCTCTTGGTGGAGAAGTTGACGAGGCAATAAACCTTTTGTGGGAGATGAGCAAGTACCAGAGGTCTGCTGATTTGATCACATATCAGACATTGCTTGATGAGATTTGCCGGCATCGAAGGGTTGGAGATGCCAAGTTGTTGTTGACGAAGTTGCAAGAGAAGAAACTTGTAGATAATCATACTTACGAGAAGCTTCTGCATAGACTTAATGACAACCACAGGAACTGGAACGAAATAATTTGTTCAGGGCTTCAGGTACTACCATAAGAGTTGTTTTCATTCTGTTTATGAGACTATTGTTTGCAATACAAGTAAGGATAATGTTTGCCTAATGGAGATTATCAGATTAACACTGAGAAGTGTGCCCGTTTTTTCTTGTCATAGTGGTGGTTGGAAGTTTAACATGTATAGGTTTTGTTCCAATTTTATCGGATGCCCCCGAAGTTTAACATGTAAAGGTTTTGTTGCAGTCATGGTTGGAGTGCAAGGAGTTATTGATGGGGAGCCCGTTTATGGTCGGTCTGAAGTTTGGCCGTTAAAGGTCACCATTTAGGTACGAAACTATAGGTAATAATCTCACTCTAGATTTGTAACCTTTGCTATATATCTGGAATGCCTGTTTTTATGTTCTGTTTTGTTTAAAAGTTTCCTTTAACTGCTTGGTATGCTCTATCAGGGGTTAGTGGTCAAGCCCTGGGATTTAAGAGATTGCTCCCTTCTCATATTCGAAGCCTTATAGATGCTATCAATTCTTGTGGGGCCAGTCTATACAGGGCTTGTCCCAACTTTAATTGGGCCCCCTCTAGTGGACGATAGGATTAGTGGCCCAGGGATTAGGCGAGGTGTGTAGAAGCTGACCCAAATACCTTGAGTTATACTTGGTAAGCACACCCGATATGCCCTACTATTTCTGCCCTTTTGCTGTCATTGTAAGTCCAATATCAGAAAGTGAATATTAGGCATATTCGAAGCAGGGACGAGCTGAAATGGTACAAAAACTCAAAAAAAAATTATACATAGAAATGGTACAAAGGCTCTGCTTTGACTTTATTAAACTAGATGGTCAATACATTTTTTTTTCTGGATTGATTGTATGTTTTCAGAATACCTGTTTCTGTGTTGCCTACTTTACTTAGAAGAGTACTAGCATTGAACCCGTGCTATGCACAGTGTATATCAAATATTGTTTTAGACTGTATTTCCTCAAGAATTAGACTTGTTTTTTGCGGCTTTGTATTCTACTTGAATTAGTTGTAAAATAAATGACACATAACTTATAAGTGAGTACTATGATTGTAGTGGTTAAGCGACTTGCCTCGGCGGGTCTCACCACCCCAAGGCCGCATGTTCGATTTGCCTCAACAGCAATTTGTTCTTGGACCCGCCTCATCTCAAACACGTGGAAATGGCTGTGGGAAAGGCTGTAGAGATTAGTCCGGTTCATAGAATCATAAGGAAACTTTCCATTACCAAAAAATATATATATTGTCAAACAAAATGCATCAACTTCTAGCGGAAAATTTCCCTTTAAGAGTCTTTTTTTTCTATGACACCATTAAGATGCTAATGAACACAATACTATTTGCATAACTCGTAGACATTTTTCGAATTATATTATGTTTACCTATGGCCCTAGCAGTATTTTCTTCTCATGCTTTTGCATAACTCATACTCCTGAAACATTAAAATATCGAATGTAGATGGGTTCATAGTCGTCAGTTAGCTAAATTCGTTTTTGAAAGCCACCAAGGTGAGAAGTAGTTACCTAGAAGGTTTATCTTTCGATCCCCATACAACACGATATGTAGAGTGGTTTTTTTTTGTTGCCATGATTGATGAAGCATCTTTTGTCAAGTGAAATGCATGTCAATTTATTGTGTGGTCTCTTTAAAAGATGAGCAATGCATAGAGAAAAGTTCAGAAAAGCATATACAGGAAAAAATAAAAAAGATATAGTGTTTCCAATATCAACACTATTGCTATGGAACTTACCTCTACAATGAAGGGTATTTTTTTTTCCAGAAAATGAATGCTTGGACATTCACGCTCATTTGATGGTACACTTGCTGGAAAAACACATACAAATCAGAAGATTGAATATCAAATTAGTACGCTAGTAAATCACTAAAAAATCTAAAAAATTCGTGCAAGGGAAAAATGGAGAGTGATGTCAAGGGTCGCCAGTGCTCTTCTCAAAATTTTTAATAATCCAAATAGAATGGGTCCTAAAATTTATGAATTGTTGTATTATCTCTCTAACTTATGGAGAAATTTTTCAATGCCCCGGGGCATGGTTGAGCACGAACCTAGACCACACAAATGTGTGAGGTCAACTCCCAAGTGTGTAGACCCCACCTAAATGTGTGTTCTAGGTTCGTGCTAGGCAAGGAAATTCTACTAACTTATGAGTTCTCGTTAAAAAACATGACATGACTCTACTTCTTCTTATCTTACCAAATAGTTTCACTTTAAACAATACAATAATTTTCATAGCACTATGTACGAAAGTATCATTCCTTTGGAAGGAATCTTACTTTTTTATTTACTATACTTGCTTTGGATCCTTAAATTCTTTTCCTGGCTTCGTCTTGGTATACATCAAAGGGAATCCATAATGAAATTAAAAGAAAAAAATGCATCCAATAATTGATATTATAATTTACAGCCTATGAAGACTAAATTGGCACGATTCTAATATGTGTAGATTAAGCTAAGCATGAATTTATGCATTTAGTCCATAAAAAATTATAATTCCCTTTTGTGTGTATTAAGATGAAACCATTAATATACATACATTCAGTGTATGAAAGATTTCAGCTCCATGAGGATGCTCAAAATGTGGAAAATGACCCACCAAATGGTAAGCATTCATAGAAGTGCCCTTAACATGCTATGGAGACTCGAGTGACAAATCGTTTATTAGTAGGCTGAATAAAAATCAGGGCTTTGATGTTTATTTTTTCATGAAGCGTCAAATTCACAGTTCGCTAATGTTCTGAATTATAATAATCACAACGTTTTGCATTTCCAATCTTCTGTGGGGTCCATGCATCCGATGAGTGAAGTAGCTCAGTTACATCAGCATGCTCAAGAAGTGTCGAAAAGGTTGATTATCGATCCCCCAAATGGTAAGAATTTGGACATTAATTCCATGCTTGGATAGTAAACTTTACAAGCTAAAATGACTACATTCTGCTTTGTACGTAGGTGAAGTAATTGACATGCATTTGGTACCTGAATTAGTTCACAGTCGCAAGGGGATGCTCAAGAAATAAGTGGAATGGAACATCGAATGCACCAAATGGTAAGCACTCAGAAATCTCTCTCTCTCTCTCTCTCTCTCTCTCTCTCTCTCTCTCTCTCTCTCTCTCTCTCAGAGAGAGAGGAAAGAAAGGTACCTGCTCCGTTTGGGGCAAACAATCTGATAGAAGGTATTTGTGCCTTCAATTTTCCGCACCAGATATTCGACTATGAAACTGATCATCATAATGAGAGAAGAGAAGGATGAGAGGCAGTTTTTATCCCACGCTATAGATTGCACAAAACGATTTGTGTATGTGTCTATTTCATTTCTTTGGATAGGTAGAATGCATAGTTTTAATTCACCAAAAACCATTCCATTGAATTGTGAGAAATCCAAAATTCAGCAACAGTGAGATCAGTTTGTGGAAGAATAGGAATTTACAAGATTTACGTTGGCGGTTGTCTGACGATGGTTGAGAGAAGTTGAGATCAAGTTTCGATAGCTTCATGAGATGCCAAAGAAGAAGAGTGGAAGCTAGAGAGAGAGAGAGAGAGAGTCCTGCTGTTTTGGTGGTTGTGGAGTTGTGTGCAAAGTTGTTTGCAATATTTGGGTTAATGGTCCGTTTGTTTTGGGTGATTTTCTGGGAAAAGATTCTCCATGGAAAACATTTTCCTGTGTTTGTTATAATTGGAAAACAGAAGTCAACGAAAAACTTTTTCCTAGTCAAACCGAAATGAACCAAATTAGCCGGAAAATGATTTCCAGATTAATAAGGCATTTTAAACGTTTTCTGCGAGCATTGCTCCACTCGTCAGATGGGTGCTCTCTCTCTCTCTCTCTCTCTTCCATTTCTACCTCATCGTCTCTCTCCCCTCTCTCGTTCTCCTCTTCCCCTCGCCCTGTATCTACATTTTTGTATCTGTTATATTACGGTTTTCTAGATGTTTTCGTTAATGAATTATTGTGCATTGGTCTGTTGTTTTGTTGAGTGAACACAGGACTTCTAATGCAATTTGGGGTTTGAGATTGTGCAATTAAGGCTTGCTGTGGCTGCGATTTGTTTCAGGGTGAGCAATTAAAATGTCTATTCTACAGCAATCAACCCCCTTTAGTCCATGGTTCAGGATGCCAACATTTGTTGAGGTTGGGATAAGTTTTGGCCCCCTGCTCCATATCTCGAGTTAGATGCATATTTAGCTGTTCTTCTTGACAGGCTGGAACTCGAACTTGAACCAGAACTAGAAGATGCGCTTGAGTGGTCAAGTAAAGAAGAAAAGAAAGAATGGGTGCTTAGGTAATTGCTTCAGCCGCAAACAAGAAGCGGACATTATCCCGAGTAGCAAGTTCTAATGGAGACAATGGGTATTATAACTGTTCGAGAAAATGCTTACAAGAGATGTAGCATTATGCCCCTGACCCAAACCGTTACATTTTTCTTAAAAAGTTGTGATTAAACTGTTCATGCTGAGGAAATAATCGTTTGTTTGTTCTTTTGCAAACTGTGAACAACAATTTTCTGAATGTATGAACATGGCGCAGAGCATTTGCGTTACCGCCACCCTTTTCGGGTTATTGTAATAGGAGAAGTACTTGTTTCCCCATTAGTACTTCTATAATCCTTTCCCTCGGAGCAAAGTGGTTCACCCAATTTGTTGGCATCTCTTAGTATTACATCCCTTGCTTAATATTTTAATTTCGTGTCAGTGCTCCATCCTAGCTAAATAATCTGGTGCATATGTGTGCAGTTCATGGCTAGTTTGCTTGCCTTTCTTCTGTTTATTGCCTCCAATCTTAGCTTAAGAAAAAGTTCTTTTTCTCTGTGTGGAAATGAGAACGATTACGATCCGAAATTGCGGACTGTGTGCAAGTCATGATCAGTATGAATGGTTAATAATGCAGAAAGTTATTTTTAAGTTTCCTCTGATTATTGAGCGAGTCTAATGGTTTCCTCTGATTATTGGATGGTTAGGGTCTGTTAAGCTAGGTCTATTTCTGAATCATGTGTTTTGCTGTATTCTTGTTTTATTTTGAAGGTTGTTCTTATGCACTTATAGCAATCACTGCATGAATTTTTGTATAATTTGTTTTGTATTCTGAAGGGGGATAGTTCTACTAGTGCAAGATGAAGAAATCGCAGATACTGATTACATGAAACACAGGATATGAAGTTATGGTAGTATCCTGCCTTTGACTACCAAGCTCAGAAAAACAGTTGGGTTCGCCTTGCCGGAGCCGAGTGGCATGGGATCCTCACCATTGACTCCTTTGCTGGCCCAATTCACCTCCTGTTCAGGTGAATTTGTGTCGTTATTTCTTGGGCATTGTTTCTAGGACGAAACGAAACAAAACTCATAGGATATTTCTTGTTCATGTGAACTTTTGTCGTCGAAGGTCATGTGAACTGTTTGTCGTCGAAGGACCTGCCATGTTTCGTTTCTTGGTTGGCAAAATACATTTTAGAAACTTATTCTGTGTTCTCTTTTTACTTATGTTATGCAGGACATGACATGACTGTTTGAATGATATGCTGAGTTTGGAGCAATGCAGATCTGGTTATGAAGTTAGGATCATCTCATCTGGAGCAATTGAACGTATGGACTTCTGGGGTGCATTTATTTATTTATTTTCACCTTCTTATAAGTTTATTGTTTCTCATACTTATCCCAAACATTTTTCGGGAACCAATCCAGGCTATCATTGGACCCCACGTTAGCATTCCTCCTCCTCCCTACTATCTCAACAAAGCATGCCAAAGCTATAAACATCACATTTGTGAGTGATAGGGTAGTTGAGAAGAAACTCGAGAGCCGAATAACCAGGGGTCCCTTATATTCTTTGGGAGAGTCATAGCTGTTGTCTCTATTGCCGAATAGAGGTCCCTTTATAACAAGGCCTTAATTCATTGAGCATATTCTAAGTGCGTAAAATAAAGATTCGATTACATTTATTTTACAAGTCATTTTCTATGTTCATGTATTTGGTCTTCCATTTCTTCAAGAAAGAAAAAAAAAAAACTTATCATGCCTTTCTTGCCTCTATCCCAAAACTAGAAAAAATGATTTCCAGAAGATCCAACTTGTAATCTAAGCATAAAATATAAGTTGTATTTAAATAATTTACTACATTGGCCAAGTCTTAAATATTTGTAGACACGTTGAAATTCAAAAGTAAACGAAGAACAGTCAGAGCTTTTTATTAGGGTACAAATCACAATGGATTCTCATTTCTTACTATGAACTGGCAATCTGTATCTCGTACTTGGCCATGATTGTTGTCGTTTGCTCCTTGTACCAATATGAATTGGCTCCCTCATTGGTTGAGTAGTCCGAACTGTTACCGGTATAAGTAGGGGGATTGAGCACATTAATCCCAACAGAAAACAAATAATGGAATGGTTTTGGAGGTGGCATGATCTCCACTCCTCCTTCCAACATTTTCACCACAGCACTCATTGGTGGCCTTGCCACTGGTGAGTCCTGAACACACCACAATGCCACCAAAGCCATTATTTGTGCTCTATATATATCCTTCTCTTCTATTCCATTCGAAAGAATCATTGCTGCCAACTCACCTTTCTCATACTCATCCCACACATGTTTTGGGAACCAATCCAAGCTATCAGTAGACCCCACTCTTGCATTCCTCCTCCTCCCTACTATCTCAAACAAAAGCATGCCAAAGCTATAAACATCGCATTTGTGAGTGATAGGGTAGTTGTTGCGAAGAAACTCAGGAGCCGAATAACCAGGGGTCCCTTTATATCCTATGCTAGAGTCATGGGTGTCGTCTCTATTACAAAGCTTTGGTAGACCGAAATCCGCAACCTTAGGGTTAAAATTGACATCCAATAGCACGTTACCGGGCTTTATGTCATAGTGAATGATTCGATGCTGACACTCTTCGTGAAGGTAAGCTATACCTTTTGCCGTACCAATGGCAATTTCAGGTAGCTTATTCCAGTCAATTCCTTGTGCATCATCGTTGAACAAGTACTTATCCAACGATCCATTTTCCATGTACTCGTAGACTAACGCGCTCATTAAGCTATCGTAAGAAAAACCATACAGCCTCACTAGGTTTATATGGTAAGTCCTTCCAATAGTGCTCACCTCTGCCATGAATTGTTCCTTGGCTCTTTTATCTAGTAAGCTCCTTTTGAGGACCTTTACCGCAATCTTGATTCCATTTGGGAATTGTCCTTTGTAAACTATTCCAAAGCCTCCCGAACCCAACACCGTTGAGTAATTACGAGTGAAGTTGCACAATTGTTGGGGTGTGAATCTTACCGGTTTTTCCTTTGCCAGGTCTTGGAGGAATCTCTCCATTGTGGGTGCATCGATTTCCCAAACTTGAGCCACATTCGAGGACACGGGTTGTGCTGTAGCAACGGCATATTGTAGTCCGGACGCAAATGCCCTTCCAAATTTCCTCGCAAAAACGCGTGAGATAACGGCAATTATGACGAGTACTGCGATACTCACTATTACGTCTGCAAGTTGAAAAACAGTCATATCAGTAGTTGAATTGGTACAGTATTGTCATTTGATATTGACAAACTTTTTTCTGAGAATGAACTTACAAGCAGCTATTAGGCCTCCATTGACTTTCACTTCTGGTAGAGGAGGTAGAGGAGGAAAATTGTTGTAGTCATTCGTGAACCCAGGTGTAGACATCACTGTGGCATCATTCCGGAACCCAGGTGTAGACATCACTGTGTAGACATCACTGTGGCATCATTCGGGAACCCAGGTGTAGACATCTCTGTGGCATCATTAGCACTTGAAAAACTCAAAACAATGCGGTGATAGTTTGTTTGATGGAATCTCCGAAAGGTCTTTTAGTACCACTCGGAACAAGTTTCTTCATTTGAGGTAGCCCTTAATTTTCAGGGCATTTGTGGTTTTAATTTTCGAAAGTGTTTCGGTTATCTATTTCCCTGCTCTTGCAATAAGTAACTTGTTTCTCCTCTAGTAAATGTTGATTGGAATGTCATATAAAATCGTTTGATATGATGACAACAAAATTCAGACTTAGGGCGTGGGGACAGCACACCCTCCGCTTCCAACAGCTAGACTCTTATTTTCGATGAAGAGGAAGATGAAAACATTATGCTTTTAAAATTCACAAAGCTACATAACCTACTTGAAAAACAATGAGACAGATAACATGACCAAATTTGATACTAGGTTTGGAGTATGGGATTGGATAATGAAATTGGTGGAACCTCTAATATTGTGTTTGGTTTCCCATTTTTGGACCGGACTAGCAATCCCACCGAACTGTTAATGCCACGAAAGTACGGGATTCACCAACCCAAGGGGGAGGTGGTATTATGAATCCTATCCCATCGGGATGGACTTGTTAAGACAAATCAACCCCTACTATTATCACATATTGGCACAAATGTCCGTGATAAATTGTTTAACGTGAGAAATGGGTATATTTTTTGTCATGCTTGTATTTTTCTTATCTTATTAGTGTAGATGCTACTACAAAGTCAGTATTTCGCATGTTAATTTTAAATGGTGGGTATGTGATTTGGAATATTTTCATAATTATTTTAGTTTTTATTTTTTTGGTCAAAAAAAACATTATTAGGGCCGACGAAAAAAAAATGTCAAATTGAGAGTTGGTAGCAAATTTACCCTTCGAAAAGTGGAAACAATTGATTTTAATCCAATTTTGTCCATTCCCGTCCAATCAAAACAAACATGTTATTAACAATCTCATGATCTAATCCTGTGCAAAACAAACAAGAAGGAAAGATTCATCTCCTCATTAATAATCTCAACTCATTCCCAATCCCAATCCTAATCCCACCTCATTACGAATCTCTTTAAAACGAAACCTCGTATCAAACATGTCCAAAAGGTCAGGATACATGACTTACAAATAACACCTGACTATTTAATATCACTGAACTAAAGTTAATATAAACTGCAGTGATCTAAAGCGGAACCTAGCGTTTTTAAAAAAGCTGGGCCCTAGTAATACATGTTTCACTCGATATCGGGCCCACTGAACTGACTATGTGATAGTTGGTTAGGTGTTGTTCCAAAAACTAATTAAGTCAAGAATTGACTTAAATCAGTTTTTTGGTTGATGTATTATCAGTGCCGGCCCCGAGGTTTGGGTTGCCCAAGCCCGACTATTAACTTGGTTGCCCACTTAATATTAAGTCATAAGAAATTTAAAAAAAAAAATACAAGTAAAAAAATTACAAAAATTGTAAGTCATTTTAGAGGTCCCAAGCAAACTTCTAATATTGGACTCCCTACATCTTCAAGAGTTTTTTTAAAAAAATTACTACAAAATTACAAAAAAAAATTAAATTAAAAGGATATAAAAGATAAACGGAAAAAGATATATTTGTGCGAGTTTTGTTTTTAAGAAACTATCCTCGTATTTTAACTATGATTAGTGTGAAAAACTTATAAATCGCACGATTTTGTTTTCAATTTTCCACCAATGATTATCTTTATTCAAATATAAAAACATATCACATGTACAATATTGTTGTGTTTGTGTTAAATACAAAATTTCTTACAAAATAATTGACTAATGTGATTTTTTTTAATATACATTGGGCAGTAAAAAATAAAAAGTTTAGAATCACATTCAAAACGTACACCCATTTACACAAACACATACAAAAATATGTGCAGCTCGTACATACAATACCACCCGTTTGTATGGTCTCATAAATTTATTGGAGTATTCATATATTTGAGTGTGTTTTAGACTTGTAGGGAAAAAAATGAAATAGGGAAAGTTGATAAATAAAAATAAAAGAAAATAAAATAAGGGATAGAGATCTACTGGTCCAGAGAGAAGCCAAAACTTATTGCAAGAAGTAGTCTATAAGATTCGAACCGAGCTCACGCGGGGGACTGACCCCTTCGGCAAACCATCTAGACTAGAGTTCCTTTAGTCACATCTGGAAACCTTTTTACTACTTATATATAACTTACGTTTTTTTTTTTGGTTGCCCAAGCCCGGAGGCTTGCGGGGCTTACCCCTGGGCCGGCCCTGTGTATTATGAGTGGATGACATGTCTCATAGAACTCAATAAGTAAATGTTGAGAATGATTCAGTTTTGTGAAACAATTGATTGGATAGCTACTGTTTATTTTCAGTAGTCATTTTGTTAGCACACTCCAATAATGATAGCTACTGTTTTCATCTTACTCTAAAATTTTATACTCCATCCACCCCTTTTTTATTATTCTATTTTGGACTATCCCTAAATGAGTGTCGAAACAACGATTTGACTATAGACAATTTCAAAGTCTTCATTCTCTAGAGTAAAAAAATAAACAATTGATTAGATTTATTACAATCAAAGCATGTATAAAGAATAGACAATAGATTACAATTTACAAACAATAGATTATGGACAATAGATTACAATTTACAAACAATAATTAGTTAGTAAACTATATTTGACTTCATAAAAATAATACTAACTTCCTTTGGTGGTGGTGGCGTTAAAGCAATGATTTCCTTGTAAACAATATCAAAGTCTTCATTCCCTAGAAAAAAAAAACAATTGATTGGATTCATTACATGATCAAAGCTTGTATAAAGAATAAACAACGGGGCTTTTAGAGATCGGCCCTGAAAATTAGGCTGAGACTCCAAATAGTCCTGAAAAAATTACTCCCTCCGTCCCAAATTGTTGGTCCTACTTTGAGAATCCAATTTTTTTTTAAAAGTACCAAAAAGGGAAAGAAGTACACACTTTTCTTTGTTAACTTTTTAAAATGGCCATATATTTTGGGACAACCAAAAAAAGAAGGAAGGAACAACAATTTGGGACGGAGAGAGTATTTTCCTTCTCAAAATAGTCCTGACAAAAGGTCCCATAGTACATGTAATTGTCATTGTCATTAATGCGCCTCCCAGTTTCTCTCTCCTGCACATAGAAGCGTGCACTCTTTCACATGGCCTGGGATCTTCTGCCAATGCTGTCCCTCATTGCTGTCCAACCCCTCTTTGGCCGACACGTGTCCTCCTTCAACCCCCCTTTAACTCTGTTAACTCTCTACCGTCACCATCCTCGACTCCCTCTCTCTCCAACTCATCAAACACCAACTCCCTCGGAAACGTCACAAACACATGCCTCCAGTGCGGCGAGTACGCCATCCTCGCCACATACAAAAACCACCATTTCCGCCGCAGCCCCAACCGAAGAATTCTGACCATTATCCCTCTCCAGCCTCTGGATCTCCTTCACAACGACTTCATTTTTCGACTCATCGTCGAGCATAATAACTGATAAGAGAAATCCTTTAAGCCCTTTGGCACAAAATCGTATTGAATCGAATGGGTCATGGCAAATACGTGAGAGGAATTCAGGGGCGGCATCGTATATGAGAAAACATCGACCGGTTGTGGTGTTGTAGAGATAGAGGAGAGAAGTTCTTGAAAGGGTAGCGAGGGAGAAGGACTCGGGTCGGGTTTGGATCCAGCAGAGGTCTTGGATGCCTGATTTGGGAGAGGAATGGGAGTGGAGGAAGAGGAGGGGTGATTTTTGGTGAATGTCGAGGAGGGCGATGCGGCCTTGCCGTCGCCGGCGGTGAGGAGGAGGTGGGAGGAGGGAGAGAGTAGGAGGTGGGGTGTGGGGTGGTGGGGGGGACCAGCGGAGGTAGGTGAGGAAGGGGGGAGAGAGGAGGAAAGGAGGGAGAGGGAGGGGGGTGACGAGTTGGAGAGAAAAGGAGTCAAATGGTGACGGTGGAGAGTTAACAGGGTTAAAGGGAGGTTGAAGTAGGACACGTGTCAACCAAAGGGGGGATATCAATGGGGGCAGAAGATCCCAGGCCCTTTCACACACACACACACACACTCTCTCTCTCTCTCTCTCTCTTTTGGCCCATGTTGTTTTCTCTCCCTTCTCTCTCCTCTTTTTATTTTAAATTTTAAAACATTTATAACTTTTTTCTTAGATATCCAATTTTCAAAAAAATTACATTTTTGGAACCTACTCGGCAAGACCTACAAAACAAGATCGATATTGAATATGAAATTATGTATATAAAAAAAAGAAGAAGTAATTTGAAGTAGACAATTCACATAGTTCACATATGAGAACTGTGAGATGAGGCCATGAGAACTGTCTATTGGGCTATGAGAATTGTCTATTGTAAACAATTCACAGTTCACATAGGCTTATCATACACAGTTCACATAGCCCCACCACACACTAAAATTTACTCCTTCCGTCTCATTTTGTTTGCTCACCTTTCCTTTTTGGACTGTCCCAAATTTTTCCGACAGAATTTTTCCGACAGTCCTTAATTTTACTTGCAGCTTTATCTTCACGTGATCTATCTTTCTCTACCTAGCTGTTTGGAAAGAAATTCCATCAGGAGATCATAAATCTGATGGTAATGTCAAAACGAGATCTGAAGATACCCAAGAGCAATCACTTTCACTCCATGATTCCAACAACATTCTAATCAAGCTACAGTTTGTCTTTAAGACAAGGTGGAATTGCTCCATGCATATGATCTGTCCAATTCAACTCAACAAACCTCTGTCCCAATTCCATGGTGTTACCTACAGCATCTGCTTTTCCAAATGAAGAAAAGGCCATTTACTTTACATGCAAGTATTTTCATGCAGGCAGACTCAATGGGGTGATCATGACATTTTTAAAGGACAAATATTTCAAATACTAGGCAAAGAGGCAATACTTAAGCATAGCTTAGTGAAAGGATTCACTTAAAGTGAGTATCCCATGGTATTTCATACAAATAGGACAACTCATGGAAAATTAAATAGAAGAGAACCTTTGATTGACTGCATATCCTCAAGTAATTGAACAGAAGTTTTTGCATCTGCTCTTGCTCCTCCCTCCTGTACGCAGTTACCACTTTACTATTTGCTTGACTTGCCGGAAGCTTTCCCACTGCCAAACATGTTAATTGAACATTACAAATGTGAAATATAATACTACTACACACTCCATAGCCTCTACTAAGTCACACAGGGAGAGAAAATGTCATTCAAACAATAAAAATTAATATTACTTTGGTTTGAAGATAATTGTGTAATCCTGACTCAGTGAAAAACAATGGCCCAAATAGGCCGAGTTGAGCTAATTTATTTTTCCAGTGGGACAAATATTGCAATTTTGCTACGCCAAATCTCTGTTGCTTCGGTGGGTTTGTGGAGCCTAAATAGTTCTGGACACCCTTGTGATACTGCTATCTACACCAGCCGTGCACATAGTTGGATTGACTAGATGTGCACAATTTGCGCATGGACTTGGAAATGGGTTAACAAGCAGATAGAACTACAACTAATAGTAAGTTTTGATAGCCCCTAAGAGCCTATTTGCCCATTAAGAAATAATTACTTGGGACATATTCTGAAATGGAGCATACGTTTACCACCGACCCACTTAAGACGTTGGAGGGAGGAGTAATTTTATTATTTGTGTCCTCAGCGCGCTCACGTGTAACCAAGACTCTCCTCTATAAATGGGCTAAATGAGTAGAAATATTTTAATTATAGGTCAATGGTCCTCAATTTTAAACACACGATCAATTGTCTCCTCTAATATCTTATTAGATGTTAATCATCAACTAATTTAAAAATTAAACTGTTAGAGACCTGAGTAATTTATTATTCATATCCCCAATAATAGCCATGAGAATTTGTGACAAAACCAAGGCCCCATGAGAGAGAATTATTATGTATCCCTTTTGATTTACATCTGAGATAAAGTCCAATGCATAGGCTTTATCAACTGCATCAAATTAACTATGAAAGTAATAATCATTCACCTAGTTGATTGACTAAACTTGTGAGTTCGAGTATGTCTGCTAGTAACCAATCAAGGATTCTAATTTGGCAAGCAAATATAGTCCAGACAGTAAAAACGACTTAAATTTATTCCGAACTAGAAATCCATACACAGAGAGCATCCAAGTGATAATGTTCACACCAATTTCAAACCCAAAACAAACATAAGCAAAATATAAAATCTGTATGCAGCTATGGAGTGATAATCCGAGAGAGAGAGAGAGAGAGAGCAGACCGATGTACCTTAGCTATGGAGATTTCACCCGAATATCGCAGCAAAGGAGAGAGAGAGAGCGTGTGTGTCGAATAACTGGTTGCGGGATTAGTAAATGCAGAGCCGAAATTCATACATGCAAAACATTCAAATGAAAATTTTAACATCAATTTCAAACCCCAAAAATAACGTCCAGAGAGAGAGAGAGAGAGAGAGATGACGCGCGTACCTTCCAGCTATGGAGTTTTCAAGCAGAAATCGTTTGAAAAGGGGTAGAGTGGAGACAGAGAGAAAGGAGAACGATCGACTGATTTGGGGATTTCAACATTTACGTGAAATAATTAAGCGCCAAATGTTTCGCGCGCGGGATGAATTTTACTAGGTCTATGCCAGCGCCCCTAATTGGGCCAATTGGGCAAGTTGGGCCGCTGGGAAATTGAAGTAGAGATTTGTGGGCCGGTCCTATAAACAAGTCTTATAGCTTGTAAGGTCCGGAACAAATAATGCGCGCCCAGCCCAATAGTTCACTAGGTCCTGGATATAAGTTTTACACTTTTTCTTCCAAAATTACCCCCTTTTCTATCAAGTGCGTGCGTTCGTCCCATCTCTCTCTCTCTCTACCCACCCTACCTAAACCCCAAGATACCCTATGAAAGTGTCTAAACCTAAACCTAAATCCTAGGGTACCCTATGAAAGTGCCTAAAATCCTAGGGTACCCTATGAAAGTACCTAAACCACTAAAAAAACCTATAATAGGAAAGTGCACCCTAAACCTAAACCTTAGGTACCCTATGAAAATGCCTAAATTCTAAATGTACAGTCTAAATTCTAAATGTATGGTCTAAATTCTAAAATGTATATTCTAAATGTACGGTCTAAATTCTAAATGTACAGTCTAAATTCTAAAATGTATAGTCTAAATTCTAAAATGTACGGTCTAAATTCTAAAATGTACATTCTAAATTTAGGGTACCCTATGAAAGTGCCTAAACGGTTAGTAAAAACAAAGAGTAACGACGACGAGGATGGGCAAGAATATAAAATCCCCAACCATATTTGTGCCCCAGGACCTCTCCAGCAGTAAATTTTAGCCCACGACCCGGTGGGTCAAAATTCCAAATAATAGAACCGGCCAATGGATTTCTAAAATTGAAGTTGGGTCTGCCAGCAGTTCACACCCGCTTGTACTGGATTGTTTTTAGAAACGGCTTTCTAGGCGCGGTTCACACCAGCGGTTCAGAAAAACGTTGGAGTATCCCAACTTTCTTGTAGTGATTGAGGCATGGTTTGGGGAATAAAATAAGCCAAGATTATTGACTTATTGAGAACCAATAATATTACAAGTTTGGACTTATTGGCTTTAAATGGTTGAAAAAGAATGCTAATTTATTTTGGCTTATTGGCTAATTTAGCCGATAATCCAGCTTTTTTTTTTTAGCCAAAAGAGGCCTATAACTACAAGAACCAAAGTGGCCAAATTAAAACCAACAAACATAACGAACCTGAAGATTGGATCGTTTGGAGCAAGTCCCTCTCCATGGCTAATCTGGAAACGTGCCATGATGAAGAAACCCAAGATTGGAACAGCAAACAATCTCATGGAGTTCAACCAATATTCCAAAATTCTCCACGAAGTTAACAAGACGATCACTAAGTTAACAGACATATTAGATATTTAGATCACTGTTCCCTTTTTTCCAGTGTAGTGCAGTGTATTATACAATAACCCGACAAGCAAGTTTGGTAACCAATCGGGTGTTGGCCTTGTGGTCAAGCCCTGAGACTTTGCGGCTTGCTCCTATATGTCAACTCGTTTGAACAAGTATGCACGGGGCTTTGGCCTCTGCTAGTCGATGGTGTATTAGTTCCCTAGGATTCTCAAAGTGCGTATAAAGTGACACGGAAAACTGAGTTGAAAATGACTATTGTAACCTCTCCCTAACTAACCGCAAGTCAACAAGAAAAATAAGAACTTGCTACGTTGAACTTGTTTACTGATGCCAGTAATCTCATCATCAAAGTCCCCATGGATACGATCGATACTTAAAAATGGGGGACAGAGAGGATTCGAAGCCCCATGTGCTGCAATATTATCTGGAATGTGTTTATTACAATTTCGCACTTCTTTAAGCAAAGTGGTCAAACTCATTTCGATTCCTCATCTTTGCATTATCATATCCAACTAATTTCTTGATTTAGGAAATCCTTTTTAATTTCTATTAGAATAACATTTGGTTTTCCTAGTAAAAAAAAAAAAAAAAGGAGAATTATACTTTTAATAATGAACTTCAGCTATTAATTATGTGAAATTATTCGTAGTTGATTTATTAATTTTTAGTAAATCTTTTTAAAATTGTACTAGTAGTAAATAATGAACATCAGCCATTAATTATGTAAAATTTCTTTGCTCTTGCAGGAGGATTGGGGTTGTTGCTGTGCACATTCGGGCTGTCCATTGCTCTGATGGACGGCCCAGATATTATCTTGCACGCATAACAACGAATGGTTCGGATGCAAAGATGCCGGGATGAAATCTGGGCCAATCATCTGAGCAACCAACGGCCCGAATGTGAACAACACTTGCTGCACGGGGCTACACAGCAGCAACCCCAGGTCCAGCCCGTAGAGATATATGCGTGAGTGTTCCTATATTTAGGGAAGCTTCCATGTATGCTGGATCTTCTTTTTTTTTTTTAAAGAAAAAAGGCTTTTGTTATTCTCTTTGTTAGAGAAATTCTATTGGGAACCGGGTGATGGAGATTTGAAAACGTCCATACTTCTACCATTGACTCTAAAAATGCTGGCCAGTTGCTTAGTACTGACCTTCCCTACATTTTACATCTTCTGCATGTCTTCAATCTCGAGACCAAACTCCATTCCATAAAGTGGAAATCTCAAATTCTACTTCCCAAATTAAGTTATCCCATCTGCAATTTGAAACCTTATGGGGATGGAGGCTAGTAGTACTGGTCTCAAAAGACAACCAAGAGCCAAGTACCCATGTAGATGTGCCTTAACCAAACTTCTCTCATTCCTCTTAATCCTCTTCACACTTCTCATTATTTGCCACTTCACAGCCTCCCCTTTCACTAACCCCTCTTCCACTTCATGGCCATTTCTCAATCTATACAATCCCACTTATTCTTCCCAATCCAAACTAGTTGAATCCCTAACCGCCAAACTCAAAGACTCGATAACTTTCCTCCCTCTAAAAGATCTCAGGTATTCCAATTCTCCCATGCAAGGGAACACTTGGTTCATGAGCTCTTTGAACTCTACCGTCGAAGAAAATCAACCAAAATATCTCTATTTCCCTTCAAATTCATCAAAGGGTCGAGTCCTCTGCTTCAAGGGGCGTCACTCAAGTGATGGAACAAAAAACTCTTATGCATTGGCATGGCCAGAAGCCCTTCCTCCCTCTGCCACTCTACTAGAAGGCATAACTTTTGTATCTAACACGTACTGGAATCATGACAATATATTACATGGGTTGAACGCCATTGCCCCTTTTGTTAGCTGGTCGATGAAAAATCAGTGTTTGAAGCCATCAAGATGGGTACTATTGCATTGGGGGGAGGTGGAACCTAAAATGGGATCATGGGTATGGAACCTTGCGAAAGCCTTATTTGGAGATGTTGGTGTGGAGATATTTGGAAAGGGGGATAAGCCTTACTGTTTCGAAAAGGCGGTGGTGATGAGGCATGATTTGGAGGGGATAGGAGAGCAGAAGAAGCTGAAAGTTTTTGAGTTGCTAAGGTGCAAAGCTAGGGAGGCTTGTGGTGTGGATCCAATGGAGATGAAAGAAAGAGGAGTTCCAACAATAAGAATGACTTTGTTGCTGAGAAGAGGGGCTAGGTCATTCAAGAATGAAGAAGTGGTTAAGAGTTTATTTCGGAAGGAGTGTGAAAGGGTGGAAGGATGTGTTTTGAGTGTGATTCAGTCAGATGGATTAAGCTTCTGTGAGCAGGTTTCTCTTTGCATCTGACTTGACTTAAAATCCAATGTTTGGTTCTTGTTCTGTTATCGTGACGATCCAAAATTCTAACCTCTAATCGTTGTCCTTCGTTCAGGTGAGGGTCATGACCAACACCGACATTCTTGTATCGCCACATGGGGCACAACAAACCAACATGCTCTTCATGGAGCGAGGCAGCAGTGTGATGGAGTTCTTTCCGAAAGGGTGGTTAGAACATGCCGGCATTGGTCAGTATATTTACCACTGGATGGCGACTGATACGGGGATGAAACACCAGGGCGCGTGGAGGGATAGTGTGGGCGAGGAATGTTCGAACCCTAAACAAGAACTTGAATGCTTTTTTTTCCACAAAGATAAGAAAATCGGTCACAACGAAACCTACTTTGCAGAGTGGGCAAGAAAGGTTCTCAACGAGGTGAGAATAACCAAGCTGGAGCAAGCTTCAAAAAAATACGTAAGGTTAAGTGGCTGCGAGTGCTAGTGTATCTTAAATTTGCCATTTAATGAGTTAAGTGCGCTAGCAAGCAGTATTGTAACACCTTCCCCGTTGAGTTATGAACATGAACAAGAAGCTAAAGACATACAAATTAAAAAATGAGATTAAATCCTTGTCTTAGGTTTTTGCCACCTATTGCGGGCCCCATCGTGCGTAAATTATGTAATCTGAATTGTTCATCTTTATGCCCAAAAAAAAAAAAAAAAAATTAGCTTAATGGATATGCATAGATATATCAGAAATTAAATTTTGGCTATAGAATAGACACTCATAACACTTTTAACTTTAAAGTTACTGACAAAACCAGACCGTCCATTTCATGAATCAAAATTCGATTTTTTGTACACTCATCGATATCTGATCAAACAATTATTTTATGTGTTCATATAGTTTTACGGGTCTCACGAGTTGAACTGCTCAGATTAGTAAAATAACCATCTGATGGGGCTCACAAATAATGGTGGTAGAAACTATAGGGGTTTTGCACGTAAGGTGGACAGAATTTGCTCTCACAAAAAATTGATTAAATGAGTTGGAGTTCCCTGTTGTAAAAGTAAAATGTTGAACTGAGTTACCTTCTGGATCTCGTTCATTCATCCATGCTCTATTGTGGAACGATAATGACCTTTATAGACTTACTTTTGGATATACTTAACACATTTCATTTCAGCACAAATTTTCATCATACAGCGATTGAATAGTCAAGAAAGGTATGCACAATACGATGCAACCGCACAAATGAATAGCCCAGAAAGGTATTCACAGTACGGCACCCCTGCACATCTCTGTTATTAACCGCTTGGCCCCTCACGGTAAGTTAAACGAAATTACTAGCCATGTGATTATGAAAATAAGTTAAAATAAATCGTAAAAGGTTTGCAACTCCATATATCAAAGATATCAACTGTTTCACTATTTTTCTTTTTTTAAAAAAAAAAAAAAAACCAAACCAAACCAAACACAGGTAACATTGTGAACTTGTTAAGAGGAGAAAAAAAAAGAGAGAGAATAGTTCATGGCACATTTTCAAATGATTTGAAAGGGAACAAATTTTGCATTGGGTTGGCAATACCAAAAAGAGTCACAGCAAAGTGGCAGATTAGCATGGAGTTGGGAATAAGAAATGTTTCTACTTTTGGTCAAGAGATAATTTATTGAACTTGGAAAATCAACAAACATTAAAGATGATTTGACGGAAAAACTAACAAATTTTGGGTGAACCGCAACCCCTAGATCAATTTAATCTCAGCCACTACTGTGAATATGTATTTGCGTGGGCTCCACACTGTCGTGAAATGTTACGTAGTTATTATATAGATATCTGTGTGGTCGTATATTGAGCCAAGCAAGCTTCCGTCTATGATGGATCTTGACAGCACCAACTGCAGAGTTTGACAACTACGAGGCACATTTATAATATTGATCTCTGCATAAACAAATACTCCACTTGAAATTTACTATTTTCCATGCAACAAATACTCCACTTGAAAATGGTGAACAAGAACAATTGCTTAGTTACTAACCTTCCTACGCAGTTTACCCTTTGCTGTCCCAATCTCGAGACCAACTCAATTCTATAGTATTTTAGAAGTGGAAAACTCCAATTCTGATTCCCAAATCAACCATCTAAAATCAGCAACAACCTCATGGGGATATGGAGACTAGTAGTACTGGTCTCAAAATCCTCTCTCCATGTACATGTACCTTAACCAATCTCCTCTCGTACCTCTTAATCCTCCTCCCACTTCTCATTATTTGCCACTTCACGGTCTCCCCTCCCTGTTAGTGTTATTGGCGATTTCAGGATACAGACAAACTGTTGAGCTGTAACTGTACTTTTTTTCCATTTAGGTTTGGAAGGTAGCTTATTTCGATTGAGTCTAGATACTCCACCCGAGGGTTGATGAAGTCGAGAATTGAGGATGCTCATGCCCAAGGGCTATATCCCATCTCCGTATTATCATGCATTCATCATTTGCAATTAGATGGTTCACACTTCACATGATCTTATTAGCCTCTTTAGACTATTTTTAAAAGTGCATTCAATGGTATTTTACCTTAGGCTTGAAGTTAGGGAGTATTTTATTTAGGCTAGAAAAGCTTTATTTTGTCAAAGGCATGATTGTTTACATTTGGGACAACTTGTTGGGCTTAACAAGGGCCGAGCAAGTGCTTGAGCCCACTTTTGTCGTGACAAGGGCCTTAGCAGAGCTGGAGCTCAACTTAAGCTGCAAGGGCCTAATAGCAGCTGAAGCATTCCTTAGGCTGGCCCTCTCATATATAAGCTCATTTTTCTCTTATTTCTTGTTTGAACAGCCATCCACGATATTAAATTCGAAATAATAATCCCCCAATTTAAGAATAGGTCAACCAAAACCTAATCCAATACCCCTTAATGAGGAAAGTATATTTTCATATATTAATGCGTATCTCTAGAAAAGGGTAACCAGGGTATTTCTTCTGCTCGGCATCTGGCCTTCATTAGAACTTTTCGGTACCTCTCCATATGAGTCACAAGTTCCAACATAAAATGTACTCGAAGAACAAAAACGACACATTTTAATTTGCCTAAGTTAATATTTGGACATGAAGTCCGTGTACAAGAGAGATGTTTTTGTTTTTTCAGTAGACTTTGAATGAAGACCCTGCTTCGAAGAACAAAAACGACACATTTTAATTTTCCTAGTTAATATTTGGACATGGTCAATTCCATGTGCAATAGAGATGTTCTTGTCTTTGAGTAGACTTTGAATGAAGAACTCTGCAGCAGCTACTATCACACAAAAAAAAATGAGGCCATTGTTTTGCCAACAAATAAAGTGGGACCTTATTCAGTGGAAAATGCATTTCAATCAGTCCAATGGATTTTGCTCATTTCTCTACCTCATTTTGGGAAAATTTAAGCATTGACACTTTTTTTTTGGAAAAGGAAATATGTAGCATTTCATGAAATTGCCTAGCGGCACTTACAAAGATTGCATCCATATATAATACGCTGAAAATAATTATCTAGAGAAACAATCCAAAACAAAGGATAAAACTACTAGGCCCAAAGTAAGAAGCCGTCTCAAACAATCATGAACTGAGCCACGCGCTCTCTAACCCATAATGCGCATCGCAACAAAATGTTGCACAGGCAAACCAAATCAAAGTCGGGTTTAGGGTGATCCACAGAGGAAAGAGATTAAGCTCCTTACGGATTGTGAAGATTAAGATCAGATATGTTACTCAGCAAACAGGGAGCAACCCGGAATTATTAGCCCACCACCAACACCCACCGAACCTGGAAAGACCAGATCGGGACAAGAAAATCGAGCAAGACAGCCGGTAAAAAAAAGAAGAAAGAAAACCAAAAGCCCATCTTCGACCTCAATTCATTATTTGACCCTCCACTGGCCACCACTCGTCGTACCACCAATCGCCACCTCCACGACAACATTGACCCATTTATTCTAACTTTTTTTTCAAATCAAATCTGATACTCCCTCTGTTTCAAATTGCTGGTCACTGTTGGGAACTCTAGCTTTTTAAGCAGACATAAAATAACTGCATTGAATAAATGTATTCACATTAAACAGATTTATTATTTTTCAACAATGCTATTATATTTTCAACTTTTGTAAGAAATGAGAGTTGTTGGTAAAGCGGTTATTTTGGAAGATTGAATAAATTTCGTTTTGACTTTTCAAAGATGACTAAACAATTTGAAACACCCCAAAATAGTATAAGAGACAAGCGATTTGGAACGGAGGGAGTGTCTCGTATTACAATCAATGTTTTAGAGGTCCCCATATACAAAATGGGATTTTGTCATTAGAGATCCCCATATACAAAATGAGTTCTTATTCAAATTTTGACTAAAATTGGATTTAAAAAAAAAAAGGGAGGTTAGATTGGAGATTCTCAGAGCATCTACGGCCCTAATATGCTTTTCCTTTTGTTTTTTTACCCAAATAAAAACTTTGAGTATAAGCATCTCCAATATATAGGAAGTTCCATTTTCTAGCCAAATTTATTAACCCAATACGCATATATACATTTTTTTTTATCGGCAAAAAAATTATTAATCTTTGAAAACAAATTACAATGATTAAAAGAGTCCAAGACTAAGAACACCAAAGACCTAAAAGGGGAAAAAAACCAAGACACAACCTAGATGGTAAGAAACCAGCCAAAGCCAGACAACCAAAAAACCCCTAGAAGCTCCACCACTTAAACCAGCTATGAAGAAAGCACAAACCAGCAGCAACAAAAAACCAAGGCATCCAAAAAGAGAAACTAAGTAGCTTGAAGCAACAAAACAAAGTAGAAACCACCCGAAAACTGAAGCCAAACAACTAAGCAACAATCAACCGACAACGGGAAATGATGAAACTTAATCAGAACTCCACTAAAATGGAGGCATCTTCTTCCAAATCATCTAGAGCTTCAATATCATGTTCAATACCCATTGATAGGCGCGCAATATCACAGATATAAGCGCCTAAGTAGGGCAAGTTAGCGCATTAGAGGCGTGATTTATTCCATTTTCCACTTGATGCGGTGTTATCTTTTGTTTGGTATTGTTATGTTTGATTTGTAGGAAACGGGCCGGAGGAGCACGTAAAGTGGACACAGGACATCGGGCATGTTGGGAACCGGTGGGACCCAAGTAGGGACGAGCAAACAAGCTTAAAGAGCATTTTGGAGGTCTCGGTATCGATACAGGGAGTTGCCTGTATCGATACCTAGGCAACATTGAGCGAACATAAGCTCTGGGTATCGATACAGGGTTTTTCCTGTATCGATACCGATGGGCCTAAAACAGCCGGTGGTTTTTGCCACGTGTTAGACTTCGGGAAAGGGATAAATACCTCGTTTTTGGGACGAATTAGGGTTCGAACTTTGTTTTCTTTTCTTCCAATTAGCAGCCGATTATTTCCTTTGGAGATTCTACTTTCCGGAGATCGTTTGTTTGGAGTTTTTGAAGTTTCGTTCGCAGATTCAAGTATTGCTTCGGTAACTTTCTGTTTTGTTTACGTTAATCTCAGTTCACGGGAGTTTGTCCGTGTTTTGCTTTCGAATCTTTTGTTTTAACCCATATTCAATTATAATAGCATGTCTTATTTCAGAATCCTGTTATTTGTTCGAGTTACTATGAGTGAGTAGTCGCATAGGTATGGTCGCGGGGTGATTAACACGCCGTGGCCAGGGCTGGATTTGTTCTTGCTCCTATTTTCAAATCAATAATGGAAAAAACAATTTTAGGTTATTAAAGAACTTCCGTTGGACGAATCCGGGCTTTGTCGGAGCCCATGTAACGCGGGGAACGGGGGACCAAAACTCGTTCTTCGCTGTTCATGGGTAATGGCGACCGCGAGGATTCGCATCTTTCGGGGTATCCTTTTCTCTCTAAAATCAAATGTTTTCTTTGGAACACCGAATGGAGCAGGAAATGTCTGGACCTGGTCACTGGTGTTATGAACCCTACGACCGTACCTTCTTTTAAATAATTTAAGTAAAACTAGATTCACTCTAGTTTAGTTAATTCTTCCCATCACATTACAAGGGGTGGCTATCTAAGAGCCGTGTTAAACTTTACAATCCGAGTTTTTAGTAAGCACTCTCCACCTTCTCTGTGGACCCGATTCCGGTCTTACCGGGTATTGTGCTACACCGGTCTCAGCCCTACGCTTGGGGCAACCCATTAATTTAGGTCTAGGATTTGGTCAAGCATTTTTGGCGCCGTTGCCGGGGACGGCGAGAGGTGTTAAGAATTCGGGTCGTTAGTGTCTTTTGAATTTTAGTTTTAATTTTATCTTTCTTCATTCAAAAAAAAAAAAAAAAAAGGAAACAACTGGGTGAACGAGGTGAGAATGGAAGAATTCTGTGAGATGTGTGAGTGTTGGGGGCATTCTGTTTATACCTGCTCCGCTTTTTATGCACTCAAGGAAGCTATTCGAAATAATCAGGCTAGGGTGAGTGTTATTAATCAGCGGTGGGATCCATATCCAAATACGTATAGTCTAGGGTGGTCCCACCACCCATCCTTTTCGTGTTGGTATTCCGAACCTCCAGTGCCACCACAGGAACTGCCTTTGCCTCCGCAAGAAATACAGTCGTTCGAACCTGCCCAGGACCACATGACCCAATTTGGCTCCCTTTTCCAAGACCCGCAAAGGTTTGATCCTTATTCTACTGGCCCACCCCCAGAGCTGACTTATCCCCCTCATGATGAGTTTGAGGAGAGGGTACAGACTCTTGTGCGATCGCAGATGACCTTCACCGCGGAAACCACCCAAGCAATTGGGAACCTTAGGTCTCAGTTGACTCAACTCACAGAGGCAGTGGGACAAATCCAACAGGAGTGGGAGACATTTCCTTCTCCGCCCCAAGTTAATAGAAGAGAGGAAGTCGACCCACTTCTCATTGAGGGACGGGTTGATGATCGTTTGGAGGAACCTCCCGAGTTTGGAGGGAATGAGGAGTTTACTCCTAAGGAAGAGGAAGTAGGTTTATCTAACGATGTAGAGGAGGTTGACTTGGGCTTACAACAGTCCTCCGAGTTTAGAGGGAATGAGGAGCTCACTGCCCAGTGTTCCCCACTTAAGCCCAAGGAGAAAAACGAATCCCCTCCAATGTATCTTTCACTGTTGATTCGGGCCGCCTACGTTTTCCTTTTTCGCTCCTGTGAGTCTAGAGATCGAGGAGTTGACCGGCCTTTGTGCGCTAAACACTTTTCAGAGTCTGTAGGGGGTGGCGAGTTCCATGACAAACGTTTTTACCTTGAGTCTTCCCCTCCTTGTGATGATATGTTAGAGGA
Organism: Vaccinium vitis-idaea; assembly: GCA_963854785.1. Lineage (NCBI taxonomy): Eukaryota > Viridiplantae > Streptophyta > Magnoliopsida > Ericales > Ericaceae > Vaccinium > Vaccinium vitis-idaea. The sequence goes on from OY978215.1 coordinate 46,119,031, forward strand.
CAATTCCCCTGTTGGGGTTGAGTTAGTTGAACAGCCGAACTTGGAGGGAGTGCAATTATTAGTGGAACCAAAATTAGGGGTCGATGTTTACAATGAGAATACTCGCAGCAAGGATGATGAAGAGGAGTCTGCGGTATGTTTGGTCGACACGCTCGTTCAGGAGCATGTCGACAATGTGTTGTTTAAAGATCCTCTGGAAGTTGCTCTTACCGCTGAAGAGGTGTCATTCTTAGATTCTCCAGAGATTGGTCATTTGATGGATTTGTTAGCAACGGGAGATTTGTGTGGAGTCGCCTGTGACCCGGGCCCTGAGCCATTGTTGGTCCAACCGCCTAAGTTAGAGTTAGAGCCACTGTCAGACTTGTTTAAATATGCTTATTTTCTGAGTAATGATACTTATGCGGTAGAGGTTCCCTCGTCCCTCGGGGTGGATCAAGAGAGGGAAGTGTTAGACATGTGGACAGAACACATAGGAGCAACAAGCTGGACCGCATCTGATTTTGCTGTAGAAGAGGCAATCAAGTGGGAAGGAAGCAGCGAGCTTCTTATTGAATGTCTTCCTTTTAAGTCTTCCCCTTCTAGGCAACCAGACTCTGTTGGGGTGAGCTCACTTGAACAACCAGTCTTAAAGGAAGTGCAACATGTTGACTTCCTCGGTGTTGACAAGTTTGATTTTGTTTATCATCCGTCTATTATAAAATTTGTCAACTGCCTGAAACTTGATTTGGTCTTACGGGAGCATTCAGAGATGCGTCCATTTTTAAGACGAACTCGGCAATTGCTTTACTCGAAGTATCTTTTCTTGTGGTCTGGCCGAGTTCAATTTTTAGTGCAAAGCTTAGCGTGGGGTGGTGCATTCATGGGATTCGTCTTTGTGGATTTGATTAATTTTCGAATTCCACGTTTCAAAGATCTCTCTCTCTCTCCCAATTAAAATTAATTCAAAAAAAAAAAAAAAAAAACCATGATGGTCTTGTATAGCCACCCACTCTTCAATTCAAGTTGGAGGATGGGGAGAAAAGTATGACACGTGAGACTGCGTGAATGTCTGGTGGTGTTCTTCATATTTTCATTAATTCTTGCTGTGGCCCGGCTTCCATGAGCGGGCGGTTCTGATGTCATTTGTTGCCTAGTCGGTAGTTGGTTCTTAAGTCTTTTGCAGGACGAGCATGCTACCACACCAGCCTTGTTAGGTCCGACGGAGCGGATCTTGGAAGCAGTTCTGATGCCGACACACGACGGTGACAGCAAATTCCCCATACATCGGTCGGGGTCATGATGGTTGGCTGCCATCCGACGGTCCATTTCTCTCTCTTGTTCTTTCTTTTCTTATTGTCTTCATGCTCTGAGGACATACCATGTTCTAAGTTTGGGGGAGGGTGTACTTCGTACAAGTTTAAAAAAAAAAAGAAAGGAATTTGGATGCTTGGGTGTAACTATTCTTGGTTGATGACTGTTAATTAGCACTATAGTGGTTGTTGTGCGAGTCGGAGTCTCGATACGATTTCATGGATCGACTTAAGCTCGTGAACATGATGTTTAGGAAGCACTTAGTTAGCCCGTATCATCTATAGTCGGATAGCGTTTGGTCAGTTGGAAACATGCTCTCACACACACTGTTCCACTTGAGTATTCACCAGTCTCGAGTTTGGTTCATATGTCTTTGATATTTCGGAATGTGTTAACTTATTCAATAGAATCTTTGGAACTCCTTCCCCAATAAAAAAAAAAAAAAAGAACAAGTTATGTGTGCTATATTGCTAATGCTTATCCGGGCGTCCATTGAGTAGTAACCGGACAATCGGGGTATGCTCCCACCGTGTTGTTTGCGTCAAAAGATGGATAGACCTTGTGAAAGTATTGCTAAATGTGGATAGGTTGGATCTCAATAAAGCCTTTTTGACTTGAGCAATTAAGTCCGTAGGGGTCTCTTAAAACCTGGTGCTCTAAGGTCGTTTGGCTTGGGGACAGCCAACCCAAAGCTCGTTAAAGAGTCAACTAGAAAGCCCGAGAGATCCGGCATTGCACGACCACGCAAAGAAAAAAAAAAGAAAAAAAAAGAGAAAGAAAAGGGAAGGAGTGTTCTTAAAGAATTATTGGGCTATCAACGGTGTGTGAACTATTCTCGAGGGTGGGTGAATTTCTATATGTGGTTTTTCCATACATGCATGCCATTTGAAAATTCTTTATCCGATCGTAGGTGAGAGGATTAATTTTTGTGCTAAGATTGTTGCGAAGTTCACTTGTTTAACTTTGTCCATGGATGAAATGTTTTGCCTGTGACTTGCCTGACAGTCACTGTAGTGCTTCGAGAAGCTATTGATTGGGTTGAGTTGCATTCAAATGTCCGAGTCCTTTGTGTTTTGTGGGTTATCACTGCTGAAAACCCTCACGAGACTTCACTCGTCCTACCGGGGCCGCCTGGGGGTTTAAAAGATCTATCATTTTATTTATTTATTTTTATTCTTTTCGTTACTCGTGACTAGCAACCTTCAAGTTTGGGGGTGTGATAGGCGCGCAATATCACAGATATAAGCGCCTAAGTAGGGCAAGTTAGCGCATTAGAGGCGTGATTTATTCCATTTTCCACTTGATGCGGTGTTATCTTTTGTTTGGTATTGTTATGTTTGATTTGTAGGAAACGGGCCGGAGGAGCACGTAAAGTGGACACAGGACATCGGGCATGTTGGGAACCGGTGGGACCCAAGTAGGGACGAGCAAACAAGCTTAAAGAGCATTTTGGAGGTCTCGGTATCGATACAGGGAGTTGCCTGTATCGATACCTAGGCAACATTGAGCGAACAGAAGCTCTGGGTATTGATACAGGGTTTTTCCTGTATCGATACCGATGGGCCTAAAACAGCCGGTGGTTTTTGCCACGTGTTAGACTTCGGGAAAGGGATAAATACCTCGTTTTTGGGACGAATTAGGGTTCGAACTTTGTTTTCTTTTCTTCCAATTAGCAGCCGATTATTTCCTTTGGAGATTCTACTTTCCGGAGATCGTTTGTTTGGAGTTTTTGAAGTTTCGTTCGCAGATTCAAGTATTGCTTCAGTAACTTTCTGTTTTGTTTACGTTAATCTCAGTTCACGGGAGTTTGTCCGTGTTTTGCTTTCGAATCTTTTGTTTTAACCCATATTCAATTATAATAGCATGTCTTATTTCAGAATCCTGTTATTTGTTCGAGTTACTATGAGTGAGTAGTCGCATAGGTATGGTCGCGGGGTGATTAACACGCCGTGGCCAGGGCTGGATTTATTCTTGCTCCTATTTTCAAATCAATAATGGAAAAAACAATTTTAGGTTATTAATGAACTTCCGTTGGACGAATCCGGGCTTTGTCGGAGCCCATGTAACGCGGGGAACGGGGGACCAAAACTCGTTCTTCGCTGTTCATGGGTAATGGCGACCGCGAGGATTCACATCTTTCGGGGTATCCTTTTCTCTCTAAAATCAAATGTTTTCTTTGGAACACCGAATGGAGCAGGAAATGTCTGGACCTGGTCACTGGTGTTATGAACCCTACGACCGTACCTTCTTTTAAATAATTTAAGTAAAACTAGATTCACTCTAGTTTAGTTAATTCTTCCCATCACATTACAAGGGGTGGCTACCTAAGAGCCGTGTTAAACTTTACAATCCGAGTTTTTAGTAAGCACTCTCCACCTTCTCTGTGGATTCGATTCCGGTCTTACCGGGTATTGTGCTACACCGGTCTCAGCCCTACGCTTGGGGCAACCCATTAATTTAGGTCTAAGATTTGGTCAAGCACCCATATACACATTATGTTTGTGCACGTTGAGACTAGATCCGGCCACTCTCCTCACATACGCTACCTATATCTCACATCCTGTGTCTTCTGATTTCTTCTCTCTGGCGGGATCAAAACAATAGGTTGGTGTGGTCAAGTCAAATATGGCCATGCACCCTGCGCTTGAAACTCGATCATTTTCGACGACTTTGGTTTCCTAGCGAACTCAAACAGACATATTCCTCTCAACGATGAACTCAACTTTGGTTTTCTGCCGAACTCAACTCCTCACATAAAATAGGCTCCACTCTCTCTCTCTCTCTCTCAAAAGCCGTTGTAAAAAATTGCGTAGGATTTGGATTGTCCCCCATTCTGGTAAAGAAATGGGCAAAACCCAAAATGTGGATGGATTTTGGGTCATGCATTGGAAACTCTCTCTCTCTCTCTCTCTCAAAAGCCGTTGTAAAAAATTGAGTAGGATTTGGATTATCCCTCATTTTGGTAAAGAAATGGTCAAAACCCAAAATGTGGATGGATTTTGGGTCATGCATTGGAAATTGATTTTTGTTGTTATTACTAAACTTTTGAATTTGAGTCTTAAAATGGGTCAAAATTGGAGATGGGATAACAATGTTGAGAAAAATCTTTAAAAGAAATCGATCAGGTTCAGCAGGTACGAAAATGAAGATCAAAACACCTTTGTACTGCAAGTCATTCTCTAAGTCAAATTAGTCGAATTCCAGAAGAATCAGAAAAAATGTAAAACTAGAAAAGATGGTTTCCCAGAGATTCTGGCATAATTTAGTGTATCTAAATATTTTATTACGTTAATTGCCCAAGCCTTGAACAATTGTGAGACAATGAACTTCACAAGTTAAACGAAAATAAAATAAAATAAAACAATCACGGCTTTTCTTAAGGGCACAAGTTACAATGGCTTTCCATTTCTTACGATGAACTTGCAAATTGTAGCTCGTACTTGGCCATGATTGGGGTGGCCTGCTTCTTGTACCTATACGAATTAGTTTCACAGCAAGTTGAATGATCTAAACTCTTACAAGTAGGTGGATTGAGCACTTTAACATCTACAGAAAACAAATAATTAAATGGTTTAGGAGGCGGCATGATCTCCACTCCTCCTTCCAACATTTTCACCACGGCACTCATTGACGGTCTAGCTTCCGGGGAGTCCTGAACACACCACAATGCCACCATAGCCATTTTCCATGTACTCGTACACTAACGCGATCATTAAGTGGTCGTAGCAAAATCCGTATAGCCTCACTAGGTTTATATGGTGAGTCCTTCCAACAGTGCTCACCTCTGCCTTGAATTGCTCCTCGGCTCTTTTATCTTGTAAGCTCCTTTTGAGGACCTTTACCGCAATCTTGACTCCATTAGAGAATTGCCCTTTGTAAACTACTCCAAAGCCTCCCGAACCCAACACGGTTGAGTAATTAGTAGTGAAGCTACCTAACTCTTGGGCTGTGAATCTTACTGGTTTTTCTTTTGCCAGGTCTTGGAGGAACCTCTCCATTGTGGGCGCATAGGTTTCCCAAACTTGAACCACTTTGGAGGCCTGTGGTTCTGTAGCCATGGCATGTTGCAGTATTGACTCAATTGCCCTACTCAATTTCTTCGAGCGAGCCCATGAGATGAAGCCTCTTATTACAAGTGCCATGAGAGTCACGGCTGCAAGCTGAAAAAGTCATATCAGTAGATGAGTTAGTACAATATTGTCATTTGTTATTCGCAAACTTCTTTCTGAAAATGAACTTATATACCAACACCGATAACTGAAATAAAAGAAACAAACTTACCAGTTGCTGTTGCCTGATCTCCATCGCTGGTCTGTGGTTGAGAAGGATTGTAATCCCCAACGGTAGACATCTCTGTGGCATCAATAACAACTGAAAAAAAGGAGGGAGAGAGAGAGAGAGAGAGAGAGCAAACAAGGAGGGAGGCAATTTGCAACGTTTTATTATGGGTTTAAAGGAGGCTTAAGCTTAGGCAGTGGTTTCAAAGAGGATGAGTGGTTTCTTCCTCTTTCACAATCAACAGAACAGTCAAAACTAGAGAAAAAATGCGTCGACGAAATTATGCTGGCACACAAGTCAATAGGGAATTTACTGGTTTTGACTGGTATTTTGGTCAGGTTTTGAACCGACGTAGGTGTAGTGGGTCCCACATAAAATGCCTCAAACTGAAAGAAAAAAAAGTGGCACGGTCACATGAATTTTGGCAAAGATTTGAGTCCAGTTATCAGTGATCAACTCCATAAGCAATACACGTCTTCGGTCCCCAATTCTGGCGTCAAAGATTTCTTGGGTAATTCAACAGCAAGATTTAGAAAGCTGCCTCTGTGAGGATGTGCACAATATTGAAAAGGCAAGCAACTGGCGAACTCAGCATAGAGGAAAGCAATCGTCAAATAGGCTCGACGTGGTTACGCGGGGCAATATTTGAAGTTAAGAATCTGAAGCCACCTTTCAAATAAACCCTACAGATACCCTTAGTAGAAGTGATGCAAAAGCACCACAAAACCTAAAGCTAGCTTAAGAACAAATTTCAATCAACTTACCCAAAAAAACAAATTTTAATCAACACAATGAAGGCAGTTGACAACTAATTGATTTTGCACAAATTTCACAACATGCCCATCAAGAACCGTTTTACAAAGAAAATAATCAACAAGCTGGAAACTTTTGGAAAAAAATCACATACAAAAAGAGCCAAAAAATTAATTCTAAAATAGTAACGAACTAAAGATTTCCCGTAATCTTTTGCTGGGATGTTTGTGTTTATACATCTATAATAGCAATACAAGTTTGACAATTATTGCTACACAAAACATGGGACGACGTCCAGTCGCAAATTTATGGACACAGCTTGAGCATAACATAGTTCATGACAACCTACCAATAAGCAAGCCCACTTGCAGAGTACTCGGATCTTGTACCTTCATCTCTGATAATGACAACTCTGCGCACAGTCACAAAAAATAATATAACCAAAACGATAAACAATTCCTACCGGATCCCAGGACAGAACTCTTCATTCACAAACACTGAAACCTAAGATTTCCAAGTACTCAATTGCCAAATTTCTGTTCAGACACCGAAACATCCGACTTTTCAATTACATAATGAGCCAATGCTTGGGTTTTTTTGGCAGGAAAAGAGCTATGATGGTCAGCAATCCAAATCAAGGCAATAATTTTTCCAATCCTTCAATTTCACTAACTTCTGTTTACCTTCAACTTTAAGACTACTAGGCCCAGGAATGCTATCACCAAAGATATTTTTGAGCTCTACATCTAATCTGGTATATAAGCTTTCTTTGGCTGCTGCAATATATTGGCCGTGGAAGGAAAGGAATGGCAGACAATTCCAACATAAGCATATGCCTGCTTCAGATTTGTTTATGCTTGTTTGTTTGTGCTCTTGGCATTGGAGTGGAGGATTCCTTTCAGGATCTTTGCCCCCTAAGTTTACTGTTTTTATATCTGTTTATTGTTTTGGTTGCATGTTGCCTGCTATATGCAGCCATGCTCTGCCCTTGATGGGTCTGGTTTGTAAGTGCTACGCCATACGGATTCTGTTTTTGTGTGCTTTGATGGAATTAAGTTACCAACAGAAAAAAACATGGAACGTCCAGCAAACAATAACAAACTCTAAAGATTACAAGGGTTAATTTTACCAAAAGCCTATTCCCGAGGAGATAAATTGTTTCCACCTTGTGGGGTCATTCCGATTCTCTTTAGGAAACCAAGTATCATATTATTTAAGAGCAAGAAAAAAAAATACAGTTACTTTCAATAAATAGTACCACGTAAACATTATCTAAGTGCCAAGTGCATGACGATATGGACAAGCCTCGTGTGTACTAGTTACTTGCTCCTCGCTACATTCAATTTAAAACTTAAAAGGCTGAACAATGATGTTTAAAAGTCTAAACCATAGATATTTCCATAGATTCCAAAGGCTATCTTCTGCCAAGGAAAACCAAACCCTAGTTCAAAAGAAATAATGGAGTAGTTATCATTTATACCACAAAACTGTCATATATAACGGTTGCAAGCAGGTTAAGAGAAACCGACATGCTAGTGAAAGAAGCTTGCATCTAAATGAAACGGGAAGCCCATCAAATCGCAGAATTGTAGAAAAAAATACCTTAAACTTGAACCACATTGGAGGCCTGTGGTACTGTAGCCACGGCATGTTGCAGTTTTGACTCAATTGCCCTATTCAATATCCCCGAGCAAGCCCATGAGATGAAGCCTATTACTATGAGTACCAGGAGAATCACTATTATGGCTGCAAGTTGAAAAACAGTCATATCATCAGTATATGAAATAGCACAATACTGTCATTTGTTATTTGTGAACTTTTTTTTGAAAATGACTTACCAACGCCGATAACTGACAAAAAAGAAACAAACTTACTAATTGCTATTGCCTCTCCATCGCTGGTCTGTGTCGGACAAGGACTGTAATCCCCACAGGTAGACATCTCTGTGGCATCAATAACAATTGTTACACCCAGACAATTAAGCAACCATTAAACCATGTGGAGCTACTTTGGTGGATTCTCGAAAAGGTCATTTAGGACCTCTAAGTACAAGTTTCGTTGGGACATGACCAGAGCCCTTAGCTGCTTAATGTTCAAGGCATTTGTGGTTTTAATTTTTTTTCAAAAGTTTTTCTGTTTTCAAGTTTTTTCTTCTCTTGCAATAAGTAAATTGTTTCCCCTGTAGTTAATGTTGATTAGAAGGTTATAAGAAAACCATTTGATCTGATGACTACAAATATCAAGCTGAAACCTAAACCACTATTTAGACTCCCATTTACGATGAAGAGGAAGATTGAAAACATTATTCTTTTGATTTTTGAAAATAATGCAGTAAAGGAACCTACATGAAAAGCAATAAGAGATGATGACATAAGGTCAGGATGACTTATATTTAACACCTGAATTTTTAATTACCCTAAATGAAGCGAACACAAGTGGACCCTAGCAATAAACTTTTCTTTACATAACTCGATATCCAGCCCAGTGAACCGACTATAGGTTGCTAAAACACAAGATTTCCAGTTCTAATAGCAAGTGGCCCTCTAACAACAAGACATGTAACCACTTCGTCTCCTATTTTTTGAATCAAGATGCTCATATGGCCCCCTTTTATCGCGTGGACAAATGGGCACGTGGGTGGCCGAACCTACCAAATAACTGGATAGGAGCTCTGTCCTAAGCTTCATGTCTAGAGAGAGAAAATACAACGTATATCTTCCAATTCTAAATAGGTCTAATCCTTTTTTTTTTTTTCTCTGCTGGATTATCGTATCACCTAGTATCGGTAAAACTTAGTCCTGTTGAAAGAAAGCTTTAAGTGAGTTGAGTGGTCGCATACCAACAATCAGGCAAGGATATTCGGCGGATGAGAACTCTGCTTTCACCACTAAATGCTGCAGTAGCACTACTAGCCTTTTCCCTTTTTTTTCTTCCCCCCACTTCCTTTGCATAACTCAGAGAGAGAGAGAGAGAGAGAGAGAGAGAGAGAGAGATTATTCAAAGGGGGCTTAAGCCTGGGGAGTGAGATAAGTGAGTGATTTCGAAGAGGATAAGTGAGTGGTTTGTTCCTCTTTCACAATAAAAGAAACAGTCAAAACCAGAGACAAATCAACTTAGAAGAACAAATGGGTCAATGACATTGAATGCTGGTACACAAGTCACCAGGCATCTTAATGGTTTAGACCGGTATTTTGGTCAGGTTTTGAACCGTTGTAGGTGTGGTGGGTCCCACATAAAACGTCTCGAACCGACCAAAAAAAAGAGGTACGGTCACAGTGTCTCTTGGCCGAAGCAAGCAACGGTTACATACCACGGTCGATAATTCCTCTCCATTTCCAGGTGAAAAAGACGTCTCTCTCTCTCTCCCCTCCTCCAAATAAAGTACCAGATATGTGTAGATTCCATGAATACTGGCGAAGATTTGAGTCCAGTTATCAGTGATCAAATTCAAAGGTGGTTCATGGAATTGGATCTTAGCTCCTGCTTAATAGCGGTTAATAAAAGTGAAGATTCTGTGGTCTTATGGATGTTTTGAAAGTGACGCGTACAAGAAACAAGGCATACGGCATAGGGCATCACACTGAAGCTTGGTTACAGAGTCTCCACAGCCCGGCTCGCAAGCAACTCCATAAGCAATACACGTCTTTGGTCCCCAAGTCTGGCTTCATAGATTTCTTGGGTAATTCAATAGCAGGATGTAGGAAGCCTGTGTGAGGATGTGTATATTATTGAAGGAACAAGCAATTGATGAACTCAGCATAAAGCAAAGCAATCCTCAAATAGGTTCAACGTGGTTACGCGGGGCAGAATTTCATGTTGAGAATCTGAAGCCACTTTTCAATGTTCAATAAACACTCCAGATACCCTTTGTAGAATTGATGCAAAAGCACCACAAAATAATCGAAAGGTGGAAGCTTTTAAAAAGAAACACATCCAAAAAGAACCAAGAAAGAAAGTACCTCCTAAAATAGTAACAAACTAAAGATTTCCCACAGACAGAATATCATACCTGGGGAATCTACTCAGCAGGGGGAATCCGAGGGGTGCAAATGTTTTGCACCCCACGGCCGTCCGATCGTGTTTTGGACGGTCCGAATGCGTATACATGTGTGTATACATCTATATTATCCATAAAAGTTTGACAATTATTGCTACACAAACCATTGAACGACGTCAAGTGGACACAACTTGAGCATAACAACATAGTCCATGACAACCTAACAATAGGCAAGCCCATTTGCAGAGTACTCGGATCTTGTACCTTCAAATCTTACAATGATAAGTCTGTGCACAGTCACACAAACAATAATATAACCAAAACGGTAAACAACACCTACCGAACAACACTCTTCATTCACAAACACTGAACACATGAGAATTAAGATTTCCAAGTACTCAATTGCCAACTTTCTGTTCAGACACTGAAAACATCTGACTTTTGAATTACTACATTAGAGTAAAGAGTGTTGGAGATTTGATTCGAAACAACAAACATATACTACATTACGAGAATATTATGCAGTTTGGAATATGTTTCCAATTTCAATCCGCCCGATTTATACAGAGCTTTGACTACAAGCATATCACTGTTTTGGAGGTATCAACAACATAAATGGCAAAATATATTTGCGTTTACTCATTGACCAGAGAAAGTGTTCCATTTCAAATGAAGAGCTTTCAAGTCTCCAAACAAATCAACCTTCCATAAGACATCAAGGAGTAAACACAAACATACAGTCTCAGGCATGTCCTTGGTATGTCTCACCATAAACAGCGTTAAAACATTCATTGGGCATGCCACCCATGCGTGTCCAATACATACTGTTGTACTAGAAGATATTAGATGTAGCTAACCTCCATCGCAAGGAGTGTCATTACGTTTACCAATAAAAAACACAAAAGGGTTACCTGACCTCCCCCCGACCTGTGGAGGTCAATCGAAAGGGTTTTATAACTCTATCCCTCATCGTTAAAATTATGCACAAATGAGTCAAATGACTTCTGGCAAGGAAAACTAGATCGTCGGTGCTGGAATCTTGCACTATGAAGCAAAAAAAACGTTAGCCACAATGATTTTCAAGAATTCCAAGTGAACATTAGAGTCAACCAATTTGTCCCAATTTCCTACTATGGTGCAAGCAGACGTACAAAATTTGAACTCCAGAACCAAAGAAAGCATGTCCATAACCAAAAAACGGTAGAACATTTGTTCCAAAACAAACTGTCTCCTTTTGACCTACAAATCCCTCAGAAGAAAGGAATAAAATAGAGGCTTCAACTAATAAAGAAACAGATTAAAGTGTCTCTCTTTACGGTGGACAAAGTTGCAAGTCTCATAACTTCTAAAGAACTTCTAAAGCAAGATTGAAAATAAAAATTGCCAACTATAATGATTTATGCAAATAAATAATTAATAAATTAAGATTGAAAATTAAAAAGTTACGGAAGAGAGTACACAGAGATGTATAGTGGTTCTATCCGAGCTTGTTTGCTGCTCATCCTAGTTCACTGGTGTAAGGAGTATGAATTAAGAAGAATGACGTTAAATAAGGACAATCACAAATAATGACTGAGTCGGAGATACTTTCTCCTTGAACAACCAAATTGAGTAAAACTCAGTTTCCTTTAATCAATTATAACAACCAACTAGCCCTATGGCTTTACAAGAGTACTTATAGGGTTGTAGTAACCCTCGACAGATAAAAAACAAAATAATTAAGGTTTTTATTGCAAATCACCTTAAACAAAACAATTACGAAAATTACCAACAAAAGAAAATTTTCTAATTTTACTAATAAATCAAAAACTAAAAAGAAATATAAGGTTTCCAAAACAGACGGCAACTAAAATAAATTTCCTACTAAAAGTTATAAGCAAATCAATTATTTCTTAAAACGGCAAAATCCCCTTTTTAAAAAGCCTAGATGACATTGAACAGCCAAAATGCTTCGTCAATCATGGCTGAAACGGCCTAGGATGGTGCATTACACGGTGCAACCAATCCCAAACTCAATAGTACCCTAGTTTCCGGAACAAACCACGGTTCTGAAGCCTTTACGGAAACTTTAATTTCCAGAGAGATTTTCTTGCTCAAAAGAATAAGAACAATATTGAAGGTACACTGACGTCTCACACTAAGAATATTTGATCTCACAAATTAATACAATTTGGGATCTGAGAGAAATAAGGAGAAAGTGCAATGTGAGAGCTTCACGATTGATCTTCTAGATTGGCGAGTTCTTCTTCTGCAAAACCTCTATATATAGCAAAGAATATGAACATAAGAAATATGGGTACCACCACGTGGTCATATCCAATATCCGACTGACACCCAAGGTTTTCTCCCGACCTTCAGATAGGCCGACCTCCCTTGTGCGAGGACGACCTATTGTCCAGATCGGAAAAAATTGGGCCGTGGACTTGGGAGATACATTGGGCCTAAACAGTTTTATCTAAAAATAATATGGGCCGAGATATATAAAAGACTCCATGAAGGGGTTATTTTATAAAGAAACCACGAGTTTAGTGGTTATCTAAATTGAAAGCCTTTTTTTTGAATTAAAATTTGTTAATTTCCATGCTTCAACTTGCTTTTTTCTTTCCCCAAATGCTTCAACTTGCTTTAGCAGCTGAAGGATTCGAATGGATAATTTTAAAGGAACTGATTCGTTGAGCGTGCTAGGAATGAAAAACAAATTGGTCTTCCATTTCTTTAAGAGAAAGAAACAAAAAACAAACAATTGGTTTCTTGCCTCTAATCCCAAAACAAGAAAATATAGTTTCCAGAAGATCAGCCACACTATAAAACTGGAAAAAGATGGTTTCCCAAAGATCAGACATAAGTGTAAGTGTATTTAAATACTTTATTACATTGTCTAAATCCTAAATAAAGGTAGAGACGGTGAACTTCACAAGTAAATCAAGAAAAGATCGCGGCTCTTCTTGAGGGGTTTTCCATTTCTGATGATGAACTAGCGATTTGTATCACATACTTTGCCATGATTGTTGCCGTATGCTCCTTGTACCAATATGAATTAGTTCCATAGCCGGTAGAATTGTCTAAACTGTTACTAGTACGTGGATTGAGTACATTAAACCCTATGGAAAACAAATAACGGAATGGTTTAGGAGGTGGCATGATTTCCACTCCTCCTTCCAACATCTTCACCACAACACTCATCGGCGGCCTGGCCTTTGGTGAGTCCTGAACACACCACAATGCTACCACAACCATTCTCTGTGCTGTCTCTCTATCCTTTTCTTCTACTCCATGTGAAAGGGTCATTGTTGCCAGCTCGTCTTTCTCATACTCATCCCGAACAAGTTTCGGGAACCAATCAAGGCTATCAGTGGAACCCACTCTAGCATTCCTCCTCCTCCCCACTATCTCAAACAAAAGCATGCCGAAGCTATAAAAATCACATTTGTATGTGATAGGGTAGTTATTGAGTAGAAACTCGGGAACCGAATAACCGGGAGTCCCTTTATATCCTGTTGGAGAGTCATGTGTGTTATCTCTATTGCAAATCTTTGCAAGGCCAAAATCTGCAAATCTTTGTTAATTATTGCTTTGTTTCAATGAGAGAAATTGGACAAAAAAAAATATATATGATCCAGACTAGAAATTTTTTAAATAGATAAAAAAAAGAACCCCAAAAAAAACTATTTGTTTTTTACTTAATTTTTTCTGAGTTAAAAATTGGGAAACAATTAAAAGTGTGATTTGTTGTGGAATTACCAATAAGTGTAGATCATGGCATACCTAACAGTTTGAAATAAAATTTGCTAGTTTTCCATGCTTTTAACTTGCGTTTTATTTTGTTTCCCCGAATGCTTCAACTTGCTTCAGCAGCTGACGTTTTGTAGGGTTTACTTCTCGCCTTAAAAGAATTTGAGCGGCTAATTTTAGAGGAACAGATTCGTTGAGCATGCGCTAGGAATGAGAAATGAACATCGGAACACATTTTTGGCACAGTTCATTATCCAAGTCAAATTGGTCTTCCATTTCTAAAAGGGAAAAAAAAATAAAACAGATGAAGGGTGTCTTGCTACTACCCAAAACAAGAAAAGATAGTTTCCAGAAGCTCAAGCATAAATGGTAGTAGTATAAGACTAGAAAAGATGGTTTCCCAAAGATTAGGCCTAAATGCGCAAGTGTCTTTGAATACATTAATACATTGCCTAAGTTTTAAATAAGTGTAAAGACGGTGAACTTCACAAGTAAATGTACAAACTATCAGTTGCAGCTCTTCTTCAGGTACAAATTACCATGGTTTTCCATTTCCTATGATGAACTGGCGATTTGTATCTCGTACTTAGCCATAATTGTTGTTGTCTGCTCCTTGTACCAATATGAATTAGTTCCATAGCCAATTGAATAGTCTGAACTGTTACAAGTAGGTGCATTAAGGACATTAACCCCCACAGAAAACAAATAATGGAATGGCTTAGGAGGTGCCATGATCTCCACTCCTCCTTCCAACATTTTCACCACAACACTCATTGGTGGTCTAGCCTCTGGTGAGTCTTGAACACACCACAATGCTACCAAAGCCATTCTTTGTGCTCTCTCGCTATCCTTCTCTTCTATTCCATACGTAAGTGCCATTTTTGCTAGCTCACCTTTCTCATACTTATCCCAAACATGTTTCGGAAACCAATCCAGGCTATCAGTGGACCCCACTTTAGCATTCCTCCTCCTTCCAACTATCTCAAACAAAAGCATGCCAAAGCTGTAAACATCACATTTGTATGTGATAGGGTAATTATTAAGTAGAAACTCAGGAGCCGAATAACCAGGAGTCCCTTTATATCCTGTCGGAGAGTCATGAGTGTTATCTCTATTGCAAATCTTTGCGAGGCCGAAATCAGCAACCTTAGGGTTAAAATTGACATCAAGTAGCACATTACCAGGCTTTATGTCATAGTGAATGATTCTCTGCTCACACTCTTCGTGAAGATAAGCTATACCTCTTGCCGTCCCAATTGCAATTTCAGGTAGCTTATTCCAATTAATTCCTTGGGTATCATCGCCGAACAAGTATTTATCTAGTGATCCATTTTCCATGTACTCGTATATTAACGCACTCATGAATGGATCATAGGAAAAACCATATAGCCTGACTAGGTTTATATGGTAAGTCCTTCCAATAGTGCTCACCTCCGCCATGAACTGCCCCTTTGCTCTTTCATCTATTAAGCTCCTTTTGAGGACCTTTACCGCAATTTTGACACCATTCGGGAGTTGTCCTTTGTAAACAATCCCAAAGCCTCCCGAACCCAACACCTTTGAGTAATTATTCGTGAAGCTACATAACTGTTGAGCGGTGAATCTTACTGGTCTTTCCTTTGCCAGGTCTTGGAGGAACCTCTCCATTGTAGGTGCATCCACTGTCCAAACTTGAACTACATTTATGGCCGGTGGTACTGTAGCGACAGATGCCCTTGTCAACATCTTCGTTAAAGCACATATGATAACGCAGACTATTATGAGTATTGGGACTATCACTCCTATGGCTGCAATTTGAAAAACCAGTCCTATCAGTGGATGATGAATTAGGATAATATTGTAATTGTCATTTGCATAACTATTTTTCTATGAATGAACTTACAGTAAGCAAATGAATCAATGTTGCTGGCTGGTGGAGGAGGTGGAGGAATGAAATCAAACAAATTCTTTTCTCCGGACATCTCTGTGGCATCAATAACACTTGAAAAACTCAGCTAAAAAAAGGGGACAGTGTTACACTAACCTCCTCTGAGGTTTTGACAA
Source organism: Vaccinium vitis-idaea (assembly GCA_963854785.1). Lineage (NCBI taxonomy): Eukaryota > Viridiplantae > Streptophyta > Magnoliopsida > Ericales > Ericaceae > Vaccinium > Vaccinium vitis-idaea. Next base: position 46,135,124 of record OY978215.1, read on the forward strand.
TAACAGAAACTTTTCCTCTTGTTTCAAAAATAGCAGTGACCTGCATTGAGGTTTGCTTTTGGTTTTAGATTCAGAACTTGCTTAGTCAACAGTGATGGACTGTGACAGAAAGCAACGAGTTCGGTAGAAAAAATGCTTTTGTGTTTCCATTTTACCCCTCACATCATCTCTCTCTGCTGCTTCATGTACAATGTTAACTAAAAAGTCCAGAAAATCCATGACCAACCACCCAAGTTCACCACTACAGATATTGGACTTGAGAAATGCTAAGTACCAAGAAATGGTACCAGAAATTACCCAGAAAGTGGGAATGAGCGGCTCAGATTGAATCTGAGCTACTCATCAAGTGAATCTGAGCCACTCATTTCTAATTTGTGGGTGTTATTTCTGGGTATGTAGCAGTGTTGATTGTTTCTAGGAAGGAATTAAAAAAGAAATAAAGGAGTAGTATTTTAGTGGTCTTAGGAAGAAGACTGTTGTTTAGAGCGAAGTTTCATTTTACAATATGCACTTTTTTCTAATCTGCTTTCTATATGGACTTGATCTTGGAAAGAACTTGTGTATTGTACTGTAGAGTAGATTATATAATTCTTTCTGGCGTTCTTCTTATGTTTTCTTCTCTTTAATTGCTGTATCCTTGGAGCGATTAGCCTGTTAGTCTGTTACCTTGTTTTTCTGTCAAACTGCGATTTCTTTGATTTTTTGTGGGGTGGTTGTATGAGGCCATGGACAGAGACAATATTTCAATTCAATGGAGAGGAAATAATATTAAAAGATAATTTCTTTTTTGCCAAAATATTTATAAAAAAAAATACTTATGCTATATCAATTTTCTTTTCAAAAAGTGATACAGACACCCTCTCTACCACACCCCCTCTCACATATGGTGTGGGTCCCCCCACATGTGAGAGGGAGTGTGGCAGAGAGGGTGTGTATGTATCATGCAAGGTATGAGACTTGTCCCACATCGGGAGTATGGGCTCCTAGTGGGGGGTTAATAAGTCCCTGGGCACCCTTCCCCCTTGAGCTAGCTTTTGGGGGCGAGTTCTACCCAAGGGGCTTGTTACATTGGTATCAGAGCAGGTCCCTCCTTGGAACAGGCCGCCACGGGTGTTGTCGGAGGTGCCGGAAGGGCGACCTGCCGCCGTGGACGTCGGCTCTGAAGGGGTCGGGTTTGTTATGATCCAGTGCAAGGTATGGGACTTGTCCCACATCGGGAGTATGGGCTCCTAGTGGGGGGTTAATAAGTCCCTGGGTACCCTTCCCCCTTGAGCTAGCTTTTGGGGGCGAGTTCTACCCAAGGGGCTTGTTACATTGGTATCAGAGCAGCTCCCTCCTTGGAACACGCCGCCACGGGTGTTGTCGGAGGTGCCGGAAGGGCGACCTGCCGCCGTGGACGTCGGCTCTGAAGGGGTCGGGTTTGTTATGATCCAGTGCAAGGTATGGGACTTGTCCCACATCGGGAGTATGGGCTCCTAGTGGGGGGTTAATAAGTCTCTGGGCACCCTTCCCCCTTGAGCTAGCTTTTGGGGGCGAGTTCTACCCAAGGGGCTTGTTACATATCATTGTTCTTTTCTTTTACATGGCTTTTTGTTGAACTTCAACAACGGCAAAAGCGAATTTCAATAATCATATAAATCATGAAAGACGTAGAATAGTAGCCTCTCTTAATATTGCTCTATTAATATGATCAAACTACAGCACCCCTTGGCAAGGATTTAAATATCGGCCAATACGCGACGTATCGGCCGATACCTATCGGTTTTTCAAGGGACCGATACCGATATACGGTCCGATACAGGCCGATATGGGCCGATATTTGACTGTATCACCGATACCGTTTCGTATCCCGATACCGAGATTTAAAACCTTGCCCCTTGGTGATTTGAAACTGAGTATTCAGCCTTTAGAGTTAATCATCGGAAATTAATCGTGTTGAAAGATTTTATTGAGTGGAGTAATCACATACCAACAATCATGCAAGGGTACTCTGCTTTCACCACTAAGTGATCGAGAAACACTAGCCTAGAATTCCTTGCTTTCTTCACCCCTTATCCTCCGCTTAACACACACACAGAGAGAGAGAGAGAGAGAGAGAGAGAGAGAGATTACAATTTTTCTTTTCTTGAAGAGGACTTAAGCCTGGGGGTGCGTATTTAAACAAACTGTCATGCTAGAGACAAATCAACCTATCATCATCATCATCAATCATCATTACATATCCCAAACCCCAAATGCTAATTTTCTAAAATTTAATTTTTTTTAAAAAGTCTCAAATCCTCTTTCCCCTCTTTCTCTTTCTCTTTCCATGTGTCCCATGACTCTTACCTATGGATGCACACCGGTCCGGTAGCTCGCTCAGCCTGCCCAACCTAACCCGATTTTTTTAGGGTTTCGGAAAATTATTTAGGCCCATAGGCCGGGCTGGATTGAGATTTTAAGTATGTTTACTAATTGGACCGGGTTTAATCGTCTCGTTGATCTCCTTAATCTTTTGGTTGGAGGTCCTCCTTGATCGTTATGGTTGATTAATTTATGTTTGGGATAGCATACTTTAGAAAAATAAATGGGCTTGTTTGACGGGCTTGGAAAATTAAAGTTTTAATTGGGCCGGACTTTGGCATATTAAATGAAGCCCGATTATTAATGGGTCTGGTTTGGGAATGAACAAATCTCGTTATTATCTAGTATAAGCCCGGCATGAACCCGGCCCGGCCCAGTGTTTGTGCACCCCTACTCTCACCCCATCTCTAACTTCCCTATTTTCTCTTCCCACTTCCATCTTATAATTTTGCTTTATTTTTTTCCTATTTTCACAACCATAGCAATTAATTGGAACTGTTACGAGTTCATTACGAAATTTTTTTCTTTTTAATTTTTCCCTTACGTTGTATCCGTTCTATCCATGGGACAATGCAAAAAAAAAAGGGGTTCACGTTGATTTTTTTTGTTCCCCGTGCATCGAACGGGCTCAACGCTAGTTCATGCTAAAAGTGGGAAAGTTTTTAGTTGCAAACTTATGAAATTAAATTTGGTCAATTTAGTTGAATTAAAAGGGTGCCAGCCTAGGGAGTGGGAATTCAAATAGCATAAGTGAGTGGTTTATTCCTCCTCCAGAAACAAAGATATTCTCAAAGTAGAGAATTTTCTACAAATATAATAAAAGCGAGAAATTAGTTCTGTTTGTCATTTGCAGACTTCAAAAAGAGTTACCTGGTTTTTTTCTCCAATAAGTCACTTAGCAATTTTTTTTCTTCATTCATTTTTTTCGCATTTTTTAGTTTCACGTCAAATGCTTGTGTATTATTTCTTTGTTTTGATGAGAGAAATCGGAAAATAAAAAATTGTGATCCAAACTATAATTTTTTTGAATAGGTAAAAAAAAAAAAAAAAAACTAAAAAACCTGTCTTTTTTACTTAATTTTTTCTTCATTAAAAAATTGGGTTTGGATTATAATTTTTTATTGTTATGATTTTTCTCGTCAAAACAAACCAATAGTTTAAATAATGAATAAATTTGAAAAAAATAAAATTTTAATAAAGACAAAAAAAAAATCAAATGACTTATTAAGATTGAAGAAATTGAACGAGGTCAAGTGTCCTGCCCGTACGCATTAGGTCCTCCGCACCCCCCTCCCTAGCTTCATGATCCCTACATGAATATGCCATAATCTTTTCCCTGCCGAATTTAGAAAAGAAAGAAAATTGCGAAGTCATACAAAGTTCACAGATCACTCTTTCCTTAGTAGTAGTAATCGGTGCGGCAGCTCGATTTTCTTGCTGCAATGGACGTTCGGGGCATTATTCTGATTACACTTACAAAAGGATTTCTTGCAGGAAAGGAAAGTTTCAAGAACGTCAAAATGAAGAGGATTAAAATTTTTCTTTTTGAGTTTTCCTATCATTTTGTTGTCCCAAGATTTGGTGGTTAGAGGAGACATGTTATGAAGTACCAATTTCGAACCCTGAAGGTTCCCCATAAAATTTAGCCTGCGGCTCATATATTTGAATCCTCCAGCGGAAAAGAAACACAACTTAGAACCAAAGAAAAGTTACAAATCAATGACCTCTTATTAATAAAAATTCTGTATAAACGCTAAGACAAAATGTTGTGAATCATAGAAACGTTATAAATCATATTGCTGAAAAGTTACGAATCACTAAAAATGTTACGATTGCTAATGGGGTGGCACAATATAGACATACAATGGGTGCATATGGTAGAATAGGTGCATATGGTACACACCTTTAATGTGTGTGTATTGTAGCCATTCTCAAGAAAGATATGGTTGTAGTTGGAGATTCTGGAAATCAGAAAATCAAACAAAATTAAGAGGCAAGGAGAAAACTTAGTCCTTGACCAGTCTCATTATATTGAGAGAATTCTAAAGAAAGTTTAATCACTTAGACAATACATCAAACCCTACGCCATCTGATCCTAAGATATTCTAAGATACCACATATTAAGATGTATCCTAAGATATTCTAGAGTAATATCAAGCTTCAAGCTTGATGTATGCCATGACGTGGTATATTCAAAATCCGAGTGATGTCTATTGGAATGCAGTTAATATTATTTTGAATCTAAAAGGAACGATTTTCAAATGATTTGATTTGATTGCTAATTCAATATAGTATAAATGTACTCTTAAGTTTCTCCTACTCTTTTCCATCTATGTAGCTCAATCGGATGTGACGCGATGAGACTTTTCCTGAGAAGAGCCCTAGGCATGACAAGTGTCCCTAATTCGTAACACTTTTTAACAGTATCTTTATATTAAAAGGAATTGAATAACTTCTCAAGTGATTTTATTTGACTGCTAACTTAATATAGTATAAATATACTCATAAGTTTCTCCAAGTCTTTCCCATCTTATAATTAGCTGAATGAGGAGAGCCCTCGCCACGATAAGTGTTCCCATTCGTTACACTTTTAATAGTATCTTCATGGTAAATATAGTATAGATATATTCTTAAGTATCTCCTACTCTTTTCCATCTAATTAGCTCAATCGGATATGTTGCAAAAGGCTTTTTGTGAGAAGAGTCCTAGGCATGACAAGTGTCCCTAATTCGTTACACTTAATAATCAAGTGATTTTGTTTGACCGCTAACTCAATATAGTATAAACATACTCATAAGTTTCTCGTAGTCTTTCCCATCTAGTTAGCTCAATGAGGAGATCCGGCCCTCAGCACGATAAGTGTTTCAATTCGTTACACTTTTTAATAGTATCTGCATTCTAAAAAGAATGATTTCTCAAGTGATATCATAATATGGGTAACCAAATTACTGGCAGAAAAAAAAAAAAGCAAGCAACTCGTGATATCTTCTTGGGTTAGTTTTTAGGTGAAATTAGCCTCTTGGACAAGGAAACCCCTTAACTTTTAAAAGGGCCCAAACACACTCCCTCATCTATTCGGAAAGGAAATTTGTAACTACATGCCTTAGTTTCTCTACAGAATGTAAAAGGGAAAAGTAGTTTTGATTCTATCTTGGTTTCAAAAGTCACCGATACCATGGTTTGTGATAACTTATACTAGTAACAACCCCGTGTTATGCATGGGAGTGTAACAAATACATCTCAATACCAAAAATATACGTGCATTTCAAATTTTAAAAAAAAGAATGATACTTCCGTATTGCTCTTTGCCTCTCTCTGCAACCCACTGGTGTGAGCAGAGGGTTACTGTGTTGACAAAATGATGAAGATTGATCCGCAAAAGTGGTTCAAGTTATGTTCGGAACAAGGAGTTACATACTTTTTGTATGATGAGGTCAACCTACAGAGTTGTTGCGTGATGAGATCAACCTGCAGAGAGGTTGAAAAGGCTTGAGAAAAAAAGTAGCCAAGACGAACAACAAACGGTTGTTCTTAGAGATGGAGAAAATGACAACAGACGGTTTTCCTGCTAGACGTGATAACGAAAGGATTCAAGGTTAAAGGGGGATGTTGAAAAGTAAGCTTGGTTAAGAAATGAGAAACACGTGGTTAATGTTCCACATCAGGCTCGCAGCCCATTGAAGACTTTGGCTGCCACAGTTGTTGACCTAGTGGAGGAAGAGTTCACTTTGGAATTGGTGACGGCCGCCGGTGTTCACACCCATTTTGTATGCCTATATATAGATGTACTTGTGTGCGTTGAAAGGTATAAGTGGTAGAGAGAAAAAGAACACCCAAGTGTTCTTGAGAGATTGAGAGAACCCCAGTAGTGGGGGTTTCTCCCCACACCCAGTGGGAGAGAGCAAATCATGAGTTAAGTGATTTGAGATTGAGGTTGAGTAGAACTCCCTCCATTGCATTTGTATCTACCCCATATAGTGAAATACTCTTCCCCCGTGGACGTACCTGATTTTAGGGAACCATGTAAAATTCTTGTGTATGTGTGCTTCCGCTATTATCAGAGCCTCTCTACCATTCCAACACTTAATGGGTTATCTATGGGGTATGAAGGAACACTTAATGGGTTATCTATGGGGTATGAAGGACCAATCTTAACTCACCTAGAATTTGCTGACGACACTCTTGTCTTCTGCAAAGAAAAGACAAATGAGGTGCAAGCTGTAAAGGATCTATTAAGTGAATTTGAATTGATTTCTAGGCTGAAAATTAATTACCATAAGACCATCCCATGTGGTGTGGACATTTCTGATCTTGATCTGCATGATTATGCTCAAATTTTCAACTGCCAAGCTCATAAACTGCCAATGAAATATTTGGGCATGCCATTTGGAGCAAGTCCCAAACTAAAATCAAGCTGGAAGCCTGTGATTGATAGATTCAGAACCAGATTAGCCTCCTAGAAAAGAAGATATCTCTCTTTTGGTGGAAGAGTGGTCCTCATCAAATCGGTCCTTTGCCGCCTACCTATTTTTATATGTTGCTCTATAAGGTTCCAAATGGTGTGGTAAAGTGCATGGAATCAATTCAAGCAAAGTTTTGTGGGGAGGGTCTGATCTGAAAACGAAATTGCACATGGTGGCTTGGGCCAAAATAACACAGAAAAGGGAATGTGAAGGGTTAGGCACAAGAAGTATAAAAGCCATGAATGAAGCTCTTTTGATTAAATGGTGGTGGAGTTATTGAAGAAGAAGCTCTATGTAGGAATGTTATAACAGCAAAATACAACATGTGGGGAAGCAATTGGGTTCCAAAGCTCGAGATCAACAGAAAAGTTTCTACTGTCTCGAAGGATATTATGACAATACAAGATAGAAATCCCCGTGTGCATGCAATTTACTTCAAAAACATGAGGATAAAGGTGGGCAATGGTGATTCTACAATTTTATGGGAAGACCCCTGGATTGGTCTCCCTCTTTGGCTGAAGCTTTCCCCTCTCTATTCTAGGTTGTCACTCAAAAGGATGTAATGTTAAGTCATGTTTTGGCTAGAAGAGTAGAGCAAAACAGATGGGATTTGCAATTCAGAAGAAGATTGTATGATTGGGAAGAAGCTGTTTTGACAGATTTACATCAACTCTTGGATGATTCTGGGATATACCCAAACATTGGAACCAAAGATGCTCTACTCTGGAAGGAATGTAGCTCTGGCAAATTTTCGGTAAAGTCAATTTACGAATTGGCCAGACCTCAAAAGATTATTACAAATGCAGAATATGATCTAATCTCGAGGAACATAGCACCCTATAGATCGAGTTCAATGATTTGGATGACTTGTTCACTTAGGGAGAATTAAAACTTTTGAGCATTTGCTAAACATTAGAGTAATTCATGACGCTCAGGATGCCATTTGCAAATTCTGTGGTTTAGAGCAAGAATCCATGGATCATCTACTGCTACACTATGAAAAGGTATGGGAAGTCTGGGTAAATATCTTACATTGGTGAGGAGTTCAATGCATAACCCCAAAATCTGTTGTTAGTTCGCTGATTTGGTGGAACATCTGGTGTCTAAATAAGGAAAAAAGGATCATTTGGGACTGCATTCCTCTTGCAGTAATGTGGTCTATTTGGAACAAAAGAAATTATCTTGTCTTTAAGGGTGCTACTCCTGATTAGGACAAGATCACTGAAGCCATAAAAATTAGGATTGCTCTCTGGGTAAAAGCGAAGTAAAGTGGGGGTAATGGAAAGTACTCAATTGATGATTTCATTCATAGGATTCAAAGCATTCTGAAATCCATCAAAACATTAATCTAAAAGGAGTTTTAGACAGATTTGGACGATTTCAGGGTAAGGAAAATGGCTATCATCAGAGGTTAAGGAATTTATTCTCAGGTTTGGATTAAAGTGATATGAGGTTGTGTACCAATCCCCAGGTTTGCTTTGAACTTCATTACTGAATGAGGTCATTTTGAGGATAAGTATGATATTGTGTTGGTTTTCTATTTCTCCTGTGATGCTGTGTTGGCTTTCTATTTCTGCAGTGTTGGTTTTTCTCTCTCTCCTAGGGAATTCATGATGTTTCTATGGGAAAGATGGATCCATTTTGTGGGCTTGTACTATGAAAGCTTTTCTGAATTTCAGACTCATTTTCAGATTATAGCTGGCTATTTTCAGACTCATCTCTTACATCTCATGGAATCAATTGGAAATTTCATGGGCAGTACATGGTCTTCCTATTGGTTAGCTAGATTCACTTCCAACTCTGGCTTTCTGACTCTACTTGATACGGTTGCTGCTTGTTTCAATAGTTGATCTCACCGCATAACTTGCTGAACTATAGTTGATATCATTTCAAAGCTGGCTGCTACTGTATAGGAGGATAATCTGGTGCTACTTTGGAAGAGGATGTTCCGGTGGAAGATTGTAATGTGAA